>CANTUV010000027.1:5000000-7500000 GCA_947685225.1 Garcia nutans
ATAAAGTATAAAAAAATGGCCAAACTAAAACCCTTCAAAATAAGAACACGTCCTAAACTATTTGGGCTGTCCATGGGCCTTAAATTACTTCCCAAGGCTGTATATGAACCCCCATGGACCTTTCTTGCACGTTGGACCTCTTTAGCTAGCCTTTAGCTTCCATATTCACACTAAGCATCATAATCAGCTTTGGTGTGCCTTCTTCAAGCTCTATTGTGCACTTTTCCATTGCCATTTCAGTCATTTCCTTTGAAATTTGATCTTGAATATGCAATCCCATAGCAGCTCCAAACTTCTTAGCTCTACTCCTAGTCAATGACCCATTTGGAAGCACCAATGGATCCTTACCTCGTGGCTGGTTCGTATCACAATCCTTCAAACTAGGCATAGAATCACAGTCAGATTCGGATTCAAATTCAATTTCTCCATTGTCCCTCATAAGCATAGTCTTTTTATTGGGACATTTGTGATGCAATATGTCCATTGCCCAAACATTTAAAACACTTAATATTTCTTTGCCTATTAGAAGAATTAGGAAAATCAGTAATACCTTTATTTGTGGAAGAGGCTCCTTTGCTCTTTTCAAAGCTTGCACCTTTCACCTTGGAGCTTAAAGTCTTTATCCTTAGATCTCTAATCTTTTGTCTTCTCATCTTTCTTTGGCCACCTTAAGGTCCATGTTGGGTTGTAATTGGAGGAACTCCTTGCTGCCCCCTTTTGCTTGAGTTGTCTCTCCACCTTCATGGCCATGTTCACCATGTCCTCAAGCTCTATATAGTGATGTAGCTGTACCATATTTGCAATATCTATATTTAGAACTCCCAAGAATCAAGCCATTGTAGCTTCTCTATCCTCTTCAATATTTGCTCGAATCATCGCCATCTCCATCTCTTTGTGATAAACTTCTACTGACATAGACTCTTGAGTGAGTCTCTGTAATTTTTGATGTAACTCACGATAGTAGTAGTGATGCAAGAAAGGATCCCTTGAAGCTAGTAAGTGGACCAATCACTAGGAGCAAGGCAAAGAGATATCAAGCTAGTATGGCTTTGCATATTCAAGAAGAGATTTCCAAAGAGCTTCAAGAATTATCATTCAAGAAGATGGAGATAGAGCTTGAAGAAGGCACACCAAAGCTGATTATAATGCTTAGTGTGGAAGCTAAAGGCTAGCTAAAGAAAGGTCCAACGTGCAAGAAAGGTCTATGGGGGGTTCATATAAAGCCTTGGGAAGTAATTTAAGGCCCATGGACAGCCAAAATAGTGTGGGGCGTTTCTTATGTTGAAGGGATTAGTTTGGTTGTTTCCATACTTTATATTTTCCTTATTGGATTAGGATTTTGTTTCCATACTTTATATTTTCCTTAGTGGATTAGGATTTTGTTTCCATACTTTATGTTTTCCTTATACAATTATGAATGTTTTCCTTATGCAATTAGGAATGTTTTCCTTATGCAATTATAAATGTTTTAGTTTTCCATATGCAATTAGGAATTTTGTAACCCTTATTTAAGGGCACTATTAGGCCGAATTTCATACTACAATAATTAATAAAAATTTTTGAATTCTTCTACAAGTTCTTCTTGTGAATTTTCGTGTGAGAGAGATTAGAGTGGATTCTTTAATTCTTTCTTTGCATCAAGAATTAGGTTTACTTATCAACAAGAGTTGTGGCGTTTTCCTTCTTCTTACCAACTAAATCCTTCAATCATAGTGAGTTCGCGTCTCTTTATAGGCGTTGGGTTCCTTAGGAGGTGATTATCAAGTTTTAAGGAGTTCTCTACCATTGTTATACGTTGGGTTTGCTGCCATCGTTGCTAAGGGTCCGCGTCAAGTAGGATGGCACAAATCTCCTCCTCATGTTAGCCTTCATTTCTGCCTATGTCTCTATAGGCCTCTCTCCATTTCTTCTTCTTGTAAGTTTCAGTTGCCTCCACCATATAGATGCATAATCTGTAAACTCAACTGCTGCTAACTTTACCTTCTTTCCCTCTGAGTAGTTATGATAATCAAATATAAGCTCCACCTTCCTTTCCCACTCTAGGTATGTTTTAGCATCATTCCTTCCTATAAATGTTGGAATCTTCATCTTTATGGAATTGATGTTACTATCTCTCCTTCCTGGCCTCCTATCTCCTTCTGGCTTTCTATCTCTTCTAGGCCTAACCCTTGAAGATTGGTTGTCATCTTCATCTTCATCAGGTTCATCATTGGACTCTATATCTTCTTCATCATAAGTTTGTTGCCTAGTGTCCCTCCGCCTTGTTGATGTAGCTCCTGATTGTTGGGATTGCTTAACCATCTCAACTTCATCCCTCAAATTCATAACATCTAAACTAAAACTACAAGAAAATTTTAGAGAAAGGAAAAAAATCCTCACACTCTCCCTCGCATGTTTACACTCAATAATATATCACTCCACTCGTGTTTCACTCAAATTAGGCTTTTACCCTCTTATTTACTCGCACTCTCTTTCTTTTTCCCTCTCTTGTTCCCTTCTTAAAGTTGCACTTCATAATTTAAAACAACTAATCAGGTTAGTCACAAAGTAGTAATCTATAAAAATTATAATGAAAAGCTTAAAAAGGAACAAAAAAACACTCAAGTTCTAGATGCAATTTGATAATCGTTGTAAAAAAAAAAAAAAGAAAACATACAAATGAAGAATTGTATGTTTGTGAATGCAAGTCCTAAGAGTAACCAGAGTGCAAAAGTCACCCTTATATGTGGCAGAAGCAAAAGAAATTGAAAACAAGGAAATTAAACTATGAATGCAATAAAATTGACAAAACAGAAAGCTAAATTAAAGAATTTAGATTTTCCCCAAGTGGGAGCCAAAATAAACCCTAGACCTAGTGATTCAACTAACTTACACTAATTAGGAAGGTAAGATTTGGTGTAGATATGAAAGGAAATTAATTGAAATAAGAAAACCCTAAACAGTTTTGGAAACATAATCAACAATCTCAAAAATAGCATAAGAATTTTTAGATGGCCTGTTCACCCTAAAATTGAATGATTTTGAGACCGTGACAGGCCATTACGGGTAAACCCCATAACAAATGTAGGGCTCGAAAATTAGTTTCTAAATTGGTATTGTGCATTTTGTAACTCTTCTGTAGCGAAAAGTATTGCCTTTCAAAGTTGACCCTTCCACCACCAAAATTGACCCTATATTTTTCAAACCCTAATTTCAACCCAAAAAGATCTCCTTCAACCCTAGCTTTGTTCTAGCAGCCGCCAAGTTATTTTTTTCTCTTTATTTTTTTCATTATTTTTTTCATTTTTTTTTTGTTTCCTTCTTTCCTCATTTTTTTGTTTTTTTAAGCTAATGAACTAATAGGCCAAAATTGAAATTTTGAATGATTGAAATAAAAAAAATACAAAATTACAGAATTGATTGAAGTAAAGAAAAGCATATCACAGAAAGCATAAAAACAGAGATAGAGCCAAAGCTCTGATACCAAATGATGCGGAACCCCAAGTTTATAAAGAATTTGAACCCCCAACACACAAATTTAGTATACCAAGAACCCTAGCTAGTTGTTTATCCTACTAAACCCCTAATTGACATGCAACTAGAAACATAGATAATTGGACAGTATTAAAGAAGAACTAGAAAGAACGCCACAAGTGTTACCTTGATAAGTTGATTCCAATTCTTGATGCAACAAGAAGAAGAGAACCCTCTCTTGATGAAATTTGGCCAAGCCAAAATAATTTAATAATACGATCACCAAAACACTCCTATCTTACAACCCTAAATGAGATATAAATAGCTAAACCCTAATTAGAGTTATTAAGTAGCGTTTGGCTGGCTAATCAAATTTTAAGAACTAATAAAGTAAACAAAGTTCTGATTTAACACAAAACAAATAGGTCCCTTACTTTTTAAATAAGTATAACTAGTGGGTCTTAATACATATTAAATAATAGGCCTTTATACTTGGATTAAATTTATGGGCTGCTTCTCCTCTATATCCTTAGCGTCAAAGGACTGTCCACCAAACCTTTCTTCCATGAATTGCCTTACAAAGCCTTAAAAGGTAAAATCATGCTTACCAAACCTGTCCAGTCACACTAGCACTAAATCACATCAATATTATATTGTAAATTCGTGCTAATGCTCATCAACATGTTTATGGATATATTCTTCATGCTTTTTGGTGAGTTTCTGACTTTCCCTTCATGATTCTTTATGTACAGTATAAGTTGGTCTCCTTCTTCATTAATCAACCTTTGAATAAAGTGTTGGAACACATGCTGGAGTTTCTTTAATTGTGATCTTGTGATTGGTCCACTTAGCATAATGATATCATCAACATATTTGCTGCCTTGTGTATATTTATCAAGCTTGCTTATAGTTTTCTCATCAAGTGATTACCATCAAATTTGGATGAAAGAAGAATATGAGTGGAAAACTGCATTTAAAACAAAATATGGTCTTTATGAGTGGTTAGTTGATAAGTCCGAGGATTTGGAGGGTTGTGGATAAGGTTTGACAAGGTGACACATAAAGTCGAAAGAGACTGGTGAGCCCATGTTTGATCCAAAATTAGAAAAATGGGTGCGCCTTTGCTGACAGCTTAAGCTTTTGGTAGAAATAGTTAGCGTTCTTTCTAGTTAAGCGTGCTGATGCAGGATCAGTATCGGTATGGGTGATCTCCTGGAAAGTGCTTGACCCAGCGCATCATTTGGTATCAGAGCCTATTTATCGGGTCTGGTCCCACTGCTTCAGGTTTGAGGACGAACCTCCTTAAAGAGGGAGGAAATGATAAGTTCGAGAGTTTGGAGGGTTGTGGATCAGGTTCGACAAGATGGCACATAAAGTCGAAAGAGACTGGTGAGCCCATATTTGATCCAAATAAAGGAAATGGGCGTGCCTTTACTGACAACTTAAGTTTTTGGTAGAAATGGTTAGCGTTCTTTTCAGTTAAGCGTGCTGGTATATGGTAAGTACCAGGATGGGTGACCTCCTGGGAAGGGCTTGGCCCAGCTGCATCATTAGTTATGCCATTTGGTTTATCTAATACACCTAGTACATTCATGAGATTAATGAACCATGTTTTGCATGCATATCTTGCTAGATTTATTGTTGCATATCTTGGTAGATTTATTGTTTGTAGGGTGGATTTATTTTTGAGTTCTAAGATTCTATGCTATATGTATATGTGGGGTTCTAGATGCAATATTTGATCCATAGGTTCCACATCAGTTAGTTACTTCTGATAAAGAGAAATTTAAGCAGTTTGAGCGAGGTTTGAAAAATTAAATTCATGTTTACTTGGTAGCAATGAGAATTAAGGATTTTTCTACTTTAATTAATGCAATAGTGTCTATAGAAAATGAAACTAAATGGGAGCAATGTAAAGAAAGGATCACCTAGTGAATAGCGATAGGGTAGTCAAAAGAGGTAGAAGGATGATCAAGTACAAATATAGAGAGCTAGTAGAAGGAGTCGCACTAGTGGAACTAGTTCCCAAAGATCTCAAGTGCTTGGATCTAGTACCTCTGTAAGTTCATCTTTAGGAACGACTTTTACACCTTGTTAGCATTGTGGCAAGGCAAATAGTAATGAAGTTTGTCAGTATTGAAGTGCAGCTTATTTGGAATGTGGCTCTAAAGAACACAAGATTAAAGATTGTCCTATGATAAAGGGATTTAATATTATTGAAGAACAAGGATCCATACAGGAATCACAGTTAGGCCACAGGTCAAGCAAAGGTGGTCGACCTAGTGCTAGTTAGTAAAGGGGATTTGAGACTGTGGATAAACCCTAGACACAAGGAAGTGCACTAGCTAGAGCATATGTAATGAAAGTAGTAAAGGACCAGGATACTCCAGATGTAGTTGTAGGTAAATTTTCTTTACTTGGCTTTGATGCGTATGCTTTATTAGATTTGTAGAACCCTTATATCATATCCATGTATAGTCCACACACCCCGAGTATGTAAAACATATACAGAATATAAAAATATCACTATCTTTATCATTAGAAAATTTTCCTTAATTTTATAAAAATGGTTTAACCTTTAAAATATAATTTAGTAAATAAAATATCATACTTATAATAATAATTAATAACTAAAAATATAATTTAAAAGAAAATCTCTAGGATAAATTCATCAGAGTTTTGTCTATAAATTGGATGTTTCCAAAATCAATAAACTCAACATGTATAAAAACACATTCCTAATGTACATACATTTAACCAAAACTCCAATATTTCTCCAATATCACTCAACCAACTCAAAATCTCATATGTATATATATAAGTTCCAAACACTTACATTACTTTTTGAAGCCATAAATTTACACCGTTGATATATAAGATCATAATGTTTATAAACATGATGAGTTTAACAAAATCAAACATTTACATGCTATGCAGGCAAGCTCTGGTCCTGTGGCAAAAGAACAGACTTCAAGAGCTAAACTAAATACCTAGACCTGGTCAGGTAGCCTTGCCTCTATCCTGTCACCTATGCAATGGAACAAATTACAATAAGCTACTAAATTAGTAGTACATACTTTGATAACAATAAATAATAATGTGTAAAAATCTTAATACATGCCTCATGCCTCAACGTCATGGAAAATATGAATAATTCACTAACAAATCATAATCACCGACACACTTTTGGGCCTAAAATTCCTTGTACAATAATGTAGTCCCATAAATATTATTTTGGTCTATCTCAATAATAATGACCCTAGCATGTCATGTCCGAAGGCATAATCAATACTATGACACCAGCGTATCTCACCCTAAAGTCTCTGAGGAATTGGGGTTGGGGCATTAGCCATTGAAGCTATAGGCTTCTGCCTCTGCTGCTGTGATGACCTGTCAAGCTGCCCCTGGCTCTCACTAACACTCTAGATAAAGTCCTCTTGCCCTCTCTTGTGAGATGATGACTCTATCTCAACCTGAGATTTTTTGGCTCTACTCTCTTCAGCACTAGATGCAGCTACAAACCCCTTGGCCTTTGTTGTACTCGATTAATTATTACTACAATCGACACTCGCAAGTATACGAGATTATTGTAGCAACGGTGATCTCTCAAGTTCATCTCACAAGGAAGGAATTTTTTGCAATAGTTTGATTAACAAATAAATTGAAAAGAAAGAGTGTGATATATTGGAATGGTAAAGAGCAGTTTAAATTTAAAAGTAATGTGTGTAATGGTTGTTCAAGATTAATTCAATTCTAGGAATTGTGCTTAGGGTTGTAGATCAATTTAATCAAAGCTTAATTCTCAAATTATTCATTAATACAACCTTGTATTTTAATTTGTTCCTTGAGTTTAATTAGTAATTACCAATTCATTAGTTTTCATATTCATGAATTAACAATAATTAATTATTTTGAAATTACAAATTAAATAAAACCTAGAACTTATATTTCTAATTCATTCTTAGGGTGGTTGATTACATAGTTTCGATATCGAATTTCACCTCTCAGTCCATCGTTCAATATTAAGTGATTAATAGGTGGCTAATCTATCAAACTAACTTTCAGTCCAATGCAATTAACCAATAACAAGGTATACTAATGAAATTATCAAATCAAGTCATTTAATCAAATATACTACAACCCAAGGCATGAGTAAATTAGCTCATCATCAATTTAAAACAAATATGCATCTCAATATTCATCAAATCAAAATTATACATTGTAATATTAATGTTCATAATAAAACAACAACAATCTAGAAATGAATTAAAAAAGAGAATATGAAAAACCCCTTGTAGACTCCAAGAGTTGTACTACTTATCTTCCTCCTAGCTTCCACCTTGATGTATGATGAACAACTTCCAAGCCCTCTTCAATCAATGGCTCTCTTCTTGAAGGATGGAATGGTAAATCTCTCAAGCTTACAACTCTAATCAAGCTTCCTTCAAACCCTAATCTTCTAAGGAGCTTGCTCACTCAATTTTATCCCCAAACTTGATTAAGTCTTGCCTAAGGAAGAAATGAAAGATGAATGGAAGAATGAAGATGAAGAGTGAATGGTGTCTCTCTTTCAAAACAAGAATAAAACTAAGAACTAGATAGCTCCCAAAATAAGCCCAAACGTGTATGTCATTCCATACCTCCACTTCCAATTCCTTTCCATTTTTTTAAGATGCCAACCATGTCTTGCCAACTCACACACCAATCTTTGTCTCCCTCTTTTTCTTAATTTTATATTTCTTCCCATAAATCCATCCACCTTTTACTAATTTTTAATATTTCTTTTTAAAAAGAAAAGTCTTTTGTCCCCCAATTGTCCCTCACTTCATGCAAAATAATTCCAATGTACCTCCCAATCACTTAGCACTAGACATTAAAGAACTTTTTAGGAACTCTACTTATTAAATTTGCAAAGATCATTTCCAAACTCAATTCAACCCTTCCAACAAGAATAACAAATTTTTTCCTTTTAATAATTTTTTATTTATTATTATTTATTTTCTTTTTTTATATAAATTATGATTTGTAACTAAAGAACATAATGGTTTGCAATTTTAAACTCACTAAATTTAACCCCCCACACTTTATTTAACACAACACTCAATCATAAACGCTCTTAAAATGCTCTTGATCTAATGAAAGGGTAAAAGATAAAACAGCATGGTTCAAAGCTAGTAGTGTTGTGAAAAAGAAAGAAAAGGAGAAATGAAATAGGCTCAAAATTGGCTAACTAAGGTTGAATATAAGGTTGGTCTTTTTAAGCCAAAATAGGTTCACCTAATTGCCTTAATCATATTGATGCCTAATTGAAATTTTTATATAGTCTTAAAATGCATGCCAAAGCAAGTTCTAGCAATTTATCAATCAAAGATGCTCGCACATAAAAAGAATATTAAGTTGGCTAAGAAATTAATAGGCTCAATTTCTCACAAGTTTAAAAAGGCAATGCAAGGAATATCCACCAAATCAACAGTAAGCACCAATTTTATCCAATTCTCAAATTCATGCTTCAAAAATTAAAAGGTCATCTATCAAGAAACTTATAACAATTGAACATAAAAAATATATACTTCAAAACAATATGTAAAGTAAGGCAAAACACTTAACAAAAATTACTAAAACAAATACTTAAAAACAACAACTAAATTACGAAAAACAAAAAACTTGCATTTATGAATAAAAACTTAGCACCCCACACTTTAAGATTGACATTATCCTCAATGGAAACTAGGATAATTTAAAAGAAGTAAGAGTTAAAGTACAACCTGATTTCCATCATTTTCTTTGTGAAGCAAGTGCTAACTTTCATCCATAAAACATTAATTATTCAAGATTAAAAAGAAATAAATATAAAATAACCAAAAACATAAAGTTTTAATAACAAACAATGGTAACAAAAAATAGCAACTAAAATATTCAACAACTAAAAATAAGAAAAATAAGAAGTGTTCTCAAAAGGCAGAAGCTGATATGATCTATAGTGATGGAGGATGTGACGACGATGCTACTGAAGGGTGGAAGCTAAGAATCTGGCAAGGTTGCTATTGATTTGCTCCAACTGGGAAAGGATTTCAACATGATTATGATCTATCTCGCTTTCCAATGCTTCAATCCTACTAATAATCTCCTGATTGTCTAGAGTTGGAGCATCTTCATCCAAACCAAGTGAATTCAAGTTGGACTCATCATCAACTCGTGGTCTCTTTTGCTGGTCCTTTGGTGCAACTTGCTCATCTGAAGCCATCACATAACCCTTCCCCTTTTTGTAACCATGTGCATCTTCTCAAGGGTAGCAAGGTCTAATGAATCACTTTCGGAAATTCTAGTCATATAGCAAGCACTTGGGTCAAAACCATCAACGAGTACCATAGCTAAGGTGGTCACCAATCCACCTATATAAATTGTGCCCCTTTTTCATTTTGCTATGCTATAAAAAATATCAGCTAACCAATAGCCGGTACTCATGGGTATAACATTGCTAGCACAATCTAAGAAAAATAGCTTGCTTAGTTCCACTACAATCGTACTTTCTTTCCGTGCAAAGAACCCACATGACATAAATCTATGTAAACACCTCAAGGAGGGATTTATCAATTTTGTTGCCTTGGCCAATTTGGCCACATACATTCCACCTGAGCCTATTGCTCCCCATGCAAATTGTTGTCTAAAACCTTTAGGCACACATTTTTTCCCTTGTTGATGGAAACCAAAAATAGCATTCAATTGTTCAATATCAAGAACACATGGTTTTTCAAGCAATTTAAAGCTAAACTTAGCGCAAATCTTCATTTCATTTCTTTCAACCTTAAGAAATGAAATTTCTCCCATCCAAGGTTTTGAATATATCTAGTAAAATTTTCTCTAATTTGGAGAGTATCAAGGAATTCTTTGCTTACATACCTCGTTGGAAAGAAACCCCATTCTAGAAGAGTCAATCTCTTTAAAGATGATGAAGAGGATGATGAAGTTTGCCTTCTCTTGTGATGGGACACCATTTTTATTCTAGGCATCTTGATTCTTTGGTGAAAAGTGAAGCTTTGATGGATTTTATTGAGTTTTGATTATAAAATTGGAAGATTTAATGGGTTTAATTGAGTTTTTGGTTAAGAAAAATGAAAGATTTGGTGAAATTTTGAGGTTGTTAAGGATGGGAATGGAGGTTTTAGTGAGAGAGATGAGAGAAAGAAGAGAGAAAGACGAAGGTGAGGGTTTTGAAAGTGACAAGATCGGGTAAAATTTGGGGTTTTTAAAAGGGGGAACACGTCCAAAATGGGAATGGCTTAGCTGTATTTGAGTCTTTAGGAGGGACACGACTAGTGGCTTAGCCGTATCTCTTGAACATGTCCACTACTGGGTTTTATCAGTAGGGGAAGGAAACGTGGACACGGGCTAGGCAGCTTAGTCGTGTCTAAGTGACACGACTAATGACATGGCCGTGTCCACGCCTGGGTTTTCTGGGCTTTCTTGACATGTCCAGTGGCAGTGTTCGTCACTGCCATTTTTGCCTATTCAAATTTTTTTTAATGAAAATGTTTCACCCAAGTCTAATACATGAAAGGTTCCTTCCTAGCTTCACCCTGAAACTCCATCAAAAACAAAAATAGATCAAAGTACCCATTCTATTCTCTTAAAACCAAAAATGAAATTTAAATTGCAAAATAAGAAAAGTTTAACTATGAAAATAAATACAATCCGATGGGTTGCCTCCCATTGAGCGCTTCTTTAATGTCGTATAAGAAAAGTTTAACTAAGAATAAATACTCGTTAAAGAATACCATACTTCCTATGGTATTTTGCAACTTCAATTTCTTCAAAATAAGACTTCACCCTTTGTCCATTCACCTTAAATGTCTCGTTGGTTTTCAAATTCAACAAATCCAAATGGAAGTGTTTGAACGACTTGAAATGGTCCACTCCAACGGGACTTCAATTTAATGGGGAACAATCTCATCTTTGGGTTAAAAAAAATGACTTTCATTCTCGATTCAAGGGTTCTACTAGGGATCATTTTATCATGCATCACTTTCATTTTTTTCTTTGTAGATCCTTGAGTTCATAAAGGCTTCATTCATAAGTTCATCTTTCTCAGAATTTTTCAACACCCTGTGAAGAGTATATGTCCCAAAGGGGTAGGTGAAGGCCGCTTGGGGTAGATTCTTCTCTTCTATCTTGCAGTCTTCAATTTCCACTTCAGATATTTCAACTTCTTCTCTCCAGGGCAAGGCCTTATCTAGCTTGCCTTTACTAACTTTCTGCAAGAAAACTTCTTTAACCACAAAATCAAAATAATCAATAAAAGAACAATTTTCATGGATAGCAATATTGGGAGTAGGGTGATACGAACCAGCCACGAGGTAAGGATCCATTGGTGCTTCCAAATGGGCCATTGACTAGGAGTAGAGCTAAGAAGTTTGGAGCTGCTATGGGATTGCATATTCAAGATCAAATTTCAAAGGAAGTGACTGAAATGGCAATGGAAAAGTGCACAATAGAGCTTGAAGAAGGCACACCAAAGCTGATTATGATGCTTAGTGTGAATATGGAAGCTAAAGGCTAGCTAAAGAGGTCCAACGTGCAAGAAAGGTCCATGGGGGTTCATATACAGCCTTGGAAAGTAATTTAAGGCCCATGGACAGCCCAAATAGTGTGGGGCGTGTTCTTATTTTGAAGGGTTTTAGTTTGGCCTTTTTTTATATACTTTATATTTTTCTTAGTGGGTTAGGATTTGTGGTTTCGTATTTAGTTATTTCAGAATATTAATTTGTTTCCATACTTTATATTTTCCTTAGTGGGTTAGGATTTTGACTTTGTAGCTTTCCTTTTCCCATTAGAATTAGGGATTCGAATTTTATTAGCCTTTTAGTATAAATAGGGCCTTATTTTTCTTGTAAGCACACTTTATGACAAATTATATTCTCAATTTTCTTATTGAAAATTTCGGCCATCATAGAACAGGAGTGGATTCTCTTTTTCTTTTGATTGCATCAAGAATTAGATTTACTTATCAATTTTGATTGTGGTATTCTTCTAATTCGAGCTTCCTAAATCCTTCCGTTATAAGTGTTCGTGCTTTGCTAAGCAATTTGGTGCTTTAGAAGGTGGTTTTTCCTTCGTTCTTGGTTTTCTTCTATCAATCGCGCATTGGAGTTTGAGGCCTTCATCGCCATAGGGTTCTGCGTCATAGGGGAAGTGTTAAAAATTAAAAATTCCACAGTTTGTCCTAAGACATTCATGGACAGTTTCCCATTTTTGACATCTAACAAGGCATTAGTTGTAGCCATGAAAGGTCTTCCTAACAAAACTGTATGTTCAGTATCCTTAGGGATATCTTTCCCCATATCCAAGATTATGAAATCCACAGGAACTATTAAATCTCCAACTTGCACTAGAACATCCTCTATGATTCCCTTAGGAACCCTAAGAGTTCTATCAGCCAATTGTAAGACCATCTTGGTTGGTTTAAATTCTCCAAGCTCTAATTTCAAATAAACTGAGTAAGGCATTAAATTTATGCTGGCTCCCAAATCACACGAGTCAGATGCTTCTTTCTCATTTCCCATGGAAAAGTTAATTACAAAACTCCCAGGGTCTTTAAGCTTAGGAGGTAACTTGTGCTGTAAAATAGCACTTGCCACATCCGAAACTATCACCTTTTTATTTGGCTCATATCTTCTCTTTTTGGTGATCAATTCTTTAGAAAATTTGGCATAAGCTGGGATGTTCTTGATCACTTTAAGTAAAGGAAGATTTATACTTACCTTGGAGAGCATGTTATAAATTTTAGAAAATTTCTTATCTTGTTTCTTACTTTTTAACCTGCTTAGGAATGGAATTGGCGGTTTGTAAGGATTTGGAGATTTGTGCAGCTTTGGTGCAACTGATGCCTCCTCACTAACTTCCTTCGGCTCACTTGGTTGAGCTTTGTCTTCTTGTATTTCCTTGCCATCTTCTTCAAATGTTCCTATATCCAAAGAATCATCAATGTTATTATCGCCAATTTTATTATCAATACCTTACCACTTCTTAAGACCATGATTGCTTTGACTTGCTCCGGTTGACTCAAAAGTTTTCCTTATTGATGAGCTTGAAGTTGATTAGCCAATTGACCCACTTGAGTTTCTACCTTCTTAAGTAAGGCTTCCAAAGAGTCAAATTGATTGTTATTCACCTCTTGATTTTGAGTGCTTATTTGAATGAAAACATTCAAATTATCTTCAAGTGAAGGTTTTGTTATTTGCTTTTGATTTAAAATTTGCCCTTGAAATTGGGGTCCCCTTTGATAAGGTTGGAATGAATGTTGAGGTGGAACTTGTTGTTGGTTCTTCCATGAAAAATTGGGGTGATTTCTCCAACCGGGTTTATAACAATTTAAGTACGGGTTATTCCTTCCCCTTTGTTGGAACCCTTCAAAAGCAAAAGCTTGTTCTTGCCCTTCTTGGAATTGGTCAAATTTGAAGGACATACATTTGCATTATGGCCTACCACACCACATGATGCACATGATTCTTAGCTTGGCACTGGCAAGTTTCCTCTAGCATTCAATAATTTAACTTGCCTTGCCATTTCTGAGTTTGCATTCAGCTCATATGCTCCTCTTAACATTTCCCCAATACTCTTTTGTTGAGAATTTACTCCCAACATTTCAAATAATACAACTATTTCAGCAGCTATTTTCTCACCCATTGCCCCTCCTGCAGCATTATCCACTGTGTTTTGACATTGTTGAGTTAGCCCATCATAGAAGAACTGATTGAGCAATTGTTGTGTGTAATAATGATGAGAGCATTGAAATAATAAAGATTTGAAGTGATCCCATGCCTCATGAAATGGTTCCCCATCAAATTGGGTGAAAGTTGCAATACTCCCCTTAAGCTCCTTTGTCTTTTGGTGCGAATAAAATTTTCCTGCGAATTTGTTATATACTTCGGTCCAAGTGGTCAAGGAGTTCTCTGGTAAGGTCATCAAATATGCTATTGCCCTATCTTTCAAACTATATGAGAAACATATCATTTTGAGTTCATCCTCTGTTAATGCTTCAAAAGGGAAAGTATGTAGTGTGTGCAAAAATCTCGAATGAAGTTCAGAGGATCTTTATTCGGTAATCCATGGAAGGATGGCAGCATACTATAATGAGTGTTTTTGAGTTCATAATTTCTTGCTGTGTTGCTCAATCGGATACACAATGTGGTTACTCCAATGATCAGTTGGGCAAACTACTTTATAGGTGGTTCCTCTACGTCACCCATTTCTACTTCCATGTCCTCCTCAAATTGCTCATCGGTTTCTTCTCCTTCTTGTCCCAAGGAATCTACTCCGGTTCTTAGGAGTCTATGAATATCGTCTATATATGGAACAAGTTTGTTTCTTTGAGACCTTCATCCTTGCATAAATCACCTAGGCAATTCAAAAAAGAACACTTTAAACAATTAAAAAATATAAAATAAAAGAATCAAACTACAAATAATAATTGCCTTCCCGGACAACGGCGTCAAAAACTTGTTGCACTTGATTAAGTACTACTACAAGCGACACTCGCAAGCATACAAGGTTATTGTAGTAACGGTGATCGCCCCAATGTCGTTTCATAAGGAAGAAATTGTTTTGCAATATTTTGATTAACAAATAAATTGAAAAGCAAGAGTGTGATATGTTAGAATGGTGAAAAGCAATTAAAATTTAAAAGTAATGTGTGTAATGGTTATACAAGATTAATTCAATTCTAGGAATGGTGCCTAGGGGTGTAGATCAATTTAATCAAAGCTTAATTCTCAAATTATCCATTAATATAATCTTGTATTTTAATTTATTCCTTGAGGTTAATTAATAATTACCAATTCATTAGTTTTCACATTCATGAATTAACAACAACCAATTATTTTAAAATTGTAAAATAAATAACTTATTTTTCTAATTTATTCTTAGGGTGGTTGATTACATAGTTCCGATATCAAATTTCTCCTCTCAGTTCATCGTTCAATATTAAGTGATTAATAGGTGGCCAATCTATCAAACTAACTTTAAGTCCAATGCAATCAACCAATAATAAGGTATACTAATGGAATTATCAAATCAAGTCATTTAATTAAATCTACTACAACCCAAGGCATGAGTAAATTAGCTCATCATCAATTTAAACAAATATCCATCTCAATATTCATCAAGTTAAAATTATACATTGTAATATATTAGTTCATAATAAAACAATAATCTAGAAATGAATTAAAAGAGAGAATATGAAAAACTCCTTGTAGACTCCAAGAGTTGAACAACTTGTCTTCCTCCTAGCTTCCACCTTGATGTATGATGAACAACTTCCAAGCCCTCTTCAACCAATAGCTCTCTTCTTGAAGGATGGAATGGTAACTCTCTCAAGCTTACAACTCCAATCAAGCTTTGATGCGGAACCAATGGATCAAATATTACATCTAGAATCCCACAACACATCTAGCATAGAATCTTAGAACTCAAAACAAATTCCCCCTACCAAACCCACAACTAACCTGTAACTGAGAACTTGGGAGATTGGGATGAAGAAATGAATTGATTTAAATGCCACAAGTCAAACTTGATAAGTTAGAACCAATTAATCATGCAACAAGAATAAGAAGAAAACCTTTCAGACTTGAAAACACATCAATTACATTCAACATGAACTGGAAATTCGTATCCACCATTTTTTGTTCTTTTTCCCATACCTATATAGCTGCAAAAGAAGAACTAATGGCTTAAAATTCTAGGTTTACATGTATCTAGTCACACTAGCATTAATTATCCATCCACATCAATAATATATTCTAAATTACTGCCCATAATTCTGACAACATTGATGGGCAGATTCTACACACACTTTGGTGTTGGTTCACATGTGTCTAGTCACACTAGCACTAAACCACATCAATATTATATTCCAAATTCGTGCTAATGCCCATCACCATATTTATGGGTAGATTCTTCATGCTTCTTGGTGAGTTTCTGACTTCCTCTTCATGTTCCTTCATATTCAGTACAAGTTGGTCTCCCTCTTCATTAATCCACCTTTGAATGAAGTGTTAGAAAACATGTTGGAGTTTTTTTTATTGAGATCTTGTGATTGGTCCACCTAGCATAATGATATCATCAACATATTTGCTGCATTGTGTAGATTCACCAAGATTGCTTATAGTTTTCTCATCATTCCCTCCTTGCTCAAAAAGATTTGTCCTCAAATCTGAACCTACATCGAAAGGAGAAAGATCACTAACATTGAAAATTGCAGAAACATTATGCTCACCTGGTAGATCGATTTTGTAAGCATTAACATTGATTCGTTCTAAAACTTGGAATGGGCCATCTCCGCTTGCATCCAACTTGGATTTCCTTTGTTTAAGAAACCTTTCATTCCTCATATGAACCCATACCCAATCACCAGGTTGAAAAACCACATGTTTTCTTCTTCTATTTGCATTATGGGCAAATGATTCATATTTCTTCTCAAGATGAGCTCATGCCTTCTCATGTATCTTCTTAACAAACTCCACTTTCTTTTCACCATCTAAGTTAGTTATTTCATTTAATGGCAGAGGAAGCATATCAAGTGGCATAAGCAGAGATTAAAACCATAAACAATTTCAAATGGGGAATAACCTGTAGAAGAATGTATGCTTCTATTATATGCAAACTCAACTAATGGCAAACAATCTTCCCAAGTTTTTAAATTCTCACCCACAATAGCACGTAACAAAGATCCTAAAGTCCTATTTACCACTACTGTTTGTCCATCGGTTTGTGGATGACAAATTGTAGAGAACAATAATTTAGTACCTAATTTATTCCATAAAGCATGCCAAAAATGACTCAAGAACTTCACATCTCTATCACTCACAATTGTCTTAGGAATGCCATGCAAATGAACTACTTCCTCAAAGAACAAATTAGCAATATTTGTTGCATCATCAGTTTTGTGACATGCAATGAAATGAGCCATTTTGCTGAATCTGTTAATAATAACAAATATGCTATCTTTCCCTTTTCTAGTCCTAGGCAGCCCTAAAACAAAGTCCAGAGATAATCCAAGGTGCATTAGGAATAGGTAAAGGAGTATACAGCCCATGAGGTAAAGACTTAGATTTTGCTTGTTTACATGCAATACACTTGGCACAAATTCTGTCAATATCTTTTCTCATGTTTGGCCAATAAAAATGTTCATGCAAAATGTCTAAAGTCTTAAATACGCAAAAATGGCCCATGAGTCCTCCACTATGTGCCTCACACACAAGCAATTCCCTTAATGAGCAACTAGGCATGCATAATCTTCCATCCTTAAACAAGTCCCCGTCATGCCTATAAAACTTCTGAAATGCAGAATGCTCACATGCTTTATAAACATTTGCAAAGTTAACATCATTGGCATACATATCCTTAATGTGCTCAAAGCCTAATAACTTAGAACTAAGAGTTGAGATTAAGGAATACCTTCTTGAAAGTGCATCTGCTACTACATTGTCTTTGCCACGCATATACTTTATCACATATGGGAATGGCTCAATGAGCTCTATCCACTTTCCATGTCTTTGGTTCAGTTTGGTTTGCCCCTTTAGATGTTTTAATGATTCATGATCTGTATGAATAACAAACCCTTTAGGCAGTAAGTAATATTGCCACACTTGTAAAGCTCTTACCAAAACATACAGCTCCTTGTCATAAGTGGAATAATTTAATTATTCACCATGAAGTTTCTCACTAAAATATTCAATTGGTTTCCCTTCTTGCATCAAAACAGCACCTATGCCCACACCTGAAGCATCACACTCTAATTCAAAGGTCTTATCAAAATCTGGCAAAGCAAGAATCGGAGCAGTAATTAACCTTTCTTTCAACAAATTAAAAGCCTTTTCATGAATTTCAGTCCAATTAAACTTTACATCTTTTTTTACCAATTCATTTAATGCTGCAGCAATGGAACTAAAACCTTTAACAAACCTTCTATAGAAACTAGACAAACCATGAAAACTTCTTACCTCACTCACGGTTTTAGGTGCTGGCCAATCTCTTATTGCCTTTACCTTTTCATCATCAACCTCAATTCCTTGTGCACGAACCATAAAACCTAAGAATATGATTTTATCACAACAAAACATGCACCTTTTCAAGTTGGCATACAATTCTTCCTTTCGCAAAACATCAAGAACTGCCCTAATATGTTCTACATGCTCATCTACTGATTTGCTATAAATGAGTATGCCATCAAAATATACAACAACAAACTTACCAAAATATGCACGCAAAAAATGGTTCATTAATCTCATGAATGTACTAGGTGCATTAGATAAATCAAATGGCATAACAAACCACTCATAAAGACCATATTTTGTTTTGAATGCAGTTTTTCACTCATCTCCTTCTTTCATCCTTATTTGATGGTAACCACTTTTCAAATCAATCTTTGTAAAAATGCAAGAACCACTCAACTCATCAAGCATATCATCAAGTATAGTAATTGGATGTCTATACTTCATCGTGATTTTATTGATTGCTCGGCAGTCCACACACATTCTCCATGATCCATCCTTCTTTGGGACTAATAACACCAGAACAACACATGGACTAAGACTTTCACGCACATGTCCCTTTGCTTGCAACTCTTCCACTTGCCTTTGAAGTTCCTTGGTTTCCTCTAGATTACTTCTATAAGCTGGTCAATTAGGAATTGTTGAGCTCAGAATAAAGTCAATTTGATGCTCGATCCCTCTTAAAGGTGGTAAACCTTTCGGTACATCTTCTGGAAAAACATCTCCAAATTCCTGTAAAAGAGAACTAACACAACTAGGCAAAGGATTATCAAGGTCAGATATAGAAATCAAGGTCTCTTTGTACCTAAGTACAATCATACTTCTTTTCTCACAAAAAGCACTCCTTAACTCTTTTTCTTTTGCATAGAAACACTCTCTTTTATTTTCTCTCCCTTTCTCTTTTTCTCTCACTAATGGGCCATTTTTATCATTCTTTTGCTCACACTTGGCCTCTTGTACTCCATTTTTATTTGTTTTACCCTCACCACCAGAATTCCTTTCAAATAATCTCAAAATCTTCACTTGATCTTCATACACTTGTTTAGGTGACAATGGAGCAAGAGTGAAATTTAAACCATTTAGGCTGAAAGAATAATGATTCTTAAAGCCATCATGCAAAGCCTTCCTATCAAACTGCCATGGGTGACCAAGAAGGATATGGCTAGCATGCATAGGCACAACATCACAACAAAACTCATCTTTGCATCTCCTAATTGCAAAAGAAAACAGAACCTGCTTTGTTACCTTCACCACTATACAATCATTCAACCATTGCAGCTTGTAGGGAGTAGGATGTTTTGTGCATGCTAACCCTAATTTATCCATAAAATTAGTACTAGCAACATTTGCACAACTACCCCCATCAATGATCATGCTGCACACTTTTCCATTCACAATGCAACGAGTATGGAAAATTATCTCTCTTTGATTGCTTAATTCATCTTTAATTTGCATGTTTAAAGCTCTTCTAATAACCAAAGATTCACCATGGGCATGGTATTCAATGGTATGTTCAATTTCCTCTAATGGTGGCATGCTATCATTATCATCATCATCACTTTCATGTTCACTAGCATTGTCAATTTCACAATTATCTCTTATCAGCATGATTTTCTTATTCAGACATTGAGATGCTATATGTCCTACTTCTAAACATCTAAAGCATTTAATGGTACTATGCTTTTAATTAGAGTTAGATGTTTAAAAGTTACTTTTAGGGTCGGCTGGAACTTGCTTTTCCTTTCCTTTCCAGGCAGCCTCCTTCCCTTTAGGATTATCATCTTTCTTTGGCCACTTTGAAGTGAAACTAGGGCTGGAATTAGAAAATCCCTTTGCTACTCTGTTGTGGAACAACCAGCACACCGTAAGGATGAGCAAGAGTTAGGACGTGAGGAACAAGTTGAGGAGATCATGAATCCAATTATTCTACCACAAGGTCCTATAACTAGATCGCGAGCCAAAAAGATTCAGCAAGCACTAAATTTCCATTTGCAAGATTTGGTGGATTTGGCTAACTGTGGTTTGCAAGGAATTACAAGCTTGGAGACAAGACCAAAGGAAGTCAATTACAACTTGCTACAAGTTGTAATTCACAAATGAGGCTTGTAATTAATATGTATTAAGGCCCACTAGTTATGCTTATTTAAAAAGTAAGGGCCCTGTTTGTTTTGTATTAAATTAGGACTTTGTTTACTTTATTATTTCTTAAAATTTGATTAGAAAGCCAAACGCTACTTAATAACCCTAATTAGGGTTTAGCTATTTATATCTCATTTAGGGTTGTAAGACATCAGTTTTTAGTTTTGACAAATTATTAACCTAAAAGCCGAATTTGCTTTTATCTTTGTGTTCTTGAGTAGAATGCATGCTTAGAAACATTCAAGTAGTTTGATCAACTTTCTTGTGGAGTGTTTCGATTTTGGGGTTTAGGAACTAGTTTGTTTCGAAATCTTAGGACTGTGATCAATTCAAGGTAATCTGAAATCTAACCTAATCCTTGGAGGTTGTGCAGAATTCGACTAGGGGTTTTCAAGTTAATGTTGTGGGGGTTCGAAATCAAGGGGTTCTCAGGCTTATTCTTGGAGGTTCCGTATCATTTGGTATCAGAGCCAACGCTCTAGATCAGGTTTTATCCCTATCAATTTCGAATTCTTTGTTTATTTCATTTCTTCTCTTGTTATTTTCTTTTTCGTTACTTTGATCTTGAATTGTTGAATTCGTTCTCTTGTTTCCTTGTTCCTCTGAATTGTTTTCTTTGTGGGTTATTTTCATTTTCGTTTCTTTCTTGTTATTTTCGTTCTGTTTCTTTGTTCTTGATTCTTGAGTCATTTTCTTTGTTTCTTGATCGTCTAAGTTGTTTGTTCCTTGAATCATTTTCGTTTTCTTTCAAATTTGAAAATTCAAAAAAAAATATTATAAAACCTAAAATTCGAAATTCAAGAAAAGGTGTTTTAAATTCGAAGTTTGGTCTTGTTCATCATTCTGATTTGCATTCAAAATTCAACAAAGTGTGCTAAATTCGAATCTTGTTCTTGATTATTCATTCTGATTCAATTTCGAGTTTCAAACAAAGTGCTCTAAATTTGATCTTGTTCTTGTTACCTAATTGGGTAAAAATTTTGTGTGGTGTGAACTAAGGTTCCCCCATCAAGAGAGATAGTGAGAGGGAGCAAAAAAAAAGAGTATAAAACCACTTCAACAAAAATTTTTCATTCTCCTTGTTATTTAGGTGATAAGGGTCGAATCTGGATAGGTTAGAATCAATATAATTTCTGGTCACGAAATTTTCACCATTGAGCCGTTTTGAGGGGTTGTTTTGATTCAAATTGCATTAGTGATTCATTCGTAATTTCAGACTTGGGATACTACACACGGAAGGCTGTTTGATTTGTTTCATAAAGTGTGATTCACCTAAGAACATAAAAGAAATTAGCTTGAGAGGTGTGAGCTAAGCCGTGAGTGAATACATTATATTGAGTGGAACACGAGTGACCAACCCCATCTATTGAGTGTAAACACGTGAGGGAGTGTTGTGAGGCCTTTTATTTGTTTTGTTCTAACCTTTTATTGTAGGAAAAATGTCTGGCCAAGATGACAGTGATAGGGGTGTTCAAATTGATCCAGCTCGATTGCATGAGGCGCAGCAAGCTGAATTTACACGTTTATACCGTGTTATGGAGAACATAATAGAAACATTAGAGCGCATGGATTTGAGGTTGCAAAATGTTGAAAGAGCCACACCGGAGAGCAATGAGAGGCAAAGAGGTGGCAGAAATCAAATACAACAGCCTGAACATTTGGAAGATGAAAATGAGCTTGAGGATGATAATGCAAGTCTGGTTGGAGGAGCTCTACATAGAGGTGAAGGTAGAGGAGGCCGCGGTACTGGTCGAGGTAGAGGACTGATGAATAATAATGCTTTCTATGGTAGAAATAATGGTGATGATGAAGTCGTTGATAGGAGCTTGGGAAGCATCAAGCTGAAAATTCCTAACTTTTGTGGTAAATCAGATCCAGAAGCTTATTTGCAATGGGAAAAGCAGGTTGATCTCATATTTGATTGCCATCGATGTACTGAGGAAAAGAAGGTCAAGCTTATTGTTACTTAATTTACAGATTATGCTATAGCTTGGTGGGATCAGTTGTGACTAGTAGAAGAAGGAATTTGGAGTATCCAATTGATACTTGGGCTGATCTTAAATCGGTCATGAGGAAGAGGTTTGTGCCTAGACATTTCCATAGGGAAATTATACAAAGACTTTAGGTTCTTAAACAAGGTAGTAAAAGTGTTGATGACTACAACAAAGAAATGGAAATGTTAATGACTAGAGCTAATATAGATGAAGACATGGAGACTACTATGGCACGTTTCTTGGCTGGTTTGAATTCGGACATTGCTGATCAGGTTGATTTGCAGCCTTATGTGGAGTTAGAAGAGATGGTGCATATTGCCGTCAAGATGGAAAAACAACTCCAAGGAAGATGACTATCAAGGTATCATTCGAAACCTGTTTCTAATTCTATTTCTCCTTGGAATAGGGAAGGAAGACGTGATTACAAGGAAAGAAACAAGGCTGGTCAAGATAGTGGGAAAGCAAAGGCCGAAACAAGTTCTAAAGACAAATCCAAAGTTGAAGAGCCTAAGCTACAAAATCGAGATATTAAGTGTTGGAAGTGCCAAGGTGTGGGACATATTAGCAAAGAATGTCCAAACAAGAGAGTTATGACAGTAAGAAATGGTGAGATAGTGACTGATGAAGAAGAAGGTGACGATGAGAGTAAAGATGGAGAAAAGCAAGACTTGGAATGTTGTAGTGATGGGAGCATTGAAGAACCAATAAAGGGAGAGTTGCTGGTTGCTAGGCGTGCTCTTAACATGCAATTGAAGGAGGAAAACCATGGAGAACAATGAGACAACTTGTTCCATACAAGGTGTCACGTTCAAGGCAAGGCTTGTATTGTGATTGTGGATGGTGGAAGCTGTACCAATGTGGTAAGTACACTCTTGGTTGATCAATTGGGGCTGCCTACAAAACCTCACCCCAGATTGCTTCAGTGGCTAAATGAATGTGGAGAGGTTAAGGTACATCGACAATCTAACATTTCTTTTTCCATTGGTAAATATCATGATGAGGTGTTGTGTGATGTGGTACCAATGCATGCTGGAGAGATTTTACTTGGACGTCCATGGCAGTATGATAGGCGAGCTATGCATGATGGATACCTCAATCGGTATTCATTCACTAAGGATGGACAAAAGACAATTCTGACCCCACTCTCTTCAAAAGAAGTGTATGAAGATCAATGTAAAATGGAAAGAATGAGACTTGAATTTGAAAAGAAAGAAAGAGAGAGTGACAAAAAAATGAGTGAAAAAAATCATATTGCAAATGAAAAGAAAGAGAGAAAAGAAAAATCAAAACAAATTCAGTTTGAGAAAAAATAGAGAAGGAGAGAAGAATGTGCGTTTGTTAGCTAGTACAAGTGAGGTTAAACATGCTTTTTACACCAATCAGCCTATGTTTGTGCTTTTGTGCAAAGAGGCTCGTTTAGATACTACTGTTTTTAACCAATCTTTGCCTAGTGTGTTTGTTGATCTTTTGCAGAAATATGCGGATTTGTTTCCCGAAGAAATGCCTGATGAATTGCCGCCAATCAGAGGCATAGAGCATCAAATTAATTTCATTCCGGGAGCTTCCATTCCCAATAGGCCAGCGTATCGAGCTAATCCTTTCGAGACAAAGGAGATACAAAAGCAAGTGGAGGAATTGTTAGCTAAAGGATACATGAGGGAAAGTTTGAGTCCTTATTCGGTTCCTGTTATTCTTGTGCCAAAGAAGGATGGGACGTGGAGGATGTGCGTGGATTGCAGAGCCATCAATAAAATCACTGTAAAGTATCGTCATCCTATTCCTAGACTAGATGATATGCTTGATGAGTTACATGGTTCTTGTTTGTACACCAAAATTGATTTGAAATCTGGTTATTATCAAATTAGAATGAGTGTGGGTGATGAGTGGAAAACAGCATTTAAGACTAAATATGGGCTGTATGAGTGGTTGGTTATGCCGTTTGGTCTTACTAATGCACCTAGCACATTCATGCATTTGATGAATCATGTGTTGCGTGAGCACTTGGGTAAATTTGTTATTGTTTACTTTGATGATATTCTTGTTTACTCTAAGTGTTTGGATGATCATGTCATACATGTGCGTCTTGTGTTAGACATTCTTAGGCGTGAGAAGTTGTATGCTAACCTTAAGAAGTGTAGTTTTTGCATGGATAAGGTTCATTTTCTTAGTTTTGTGGTGTCTAGTCAAGGCATTGAGGTTGATGAGGAAAAGGTAAAGGCTATTAGGGACTGGCCGAAACCTAAGAATGCTAGTGAGGTGAGGGGTTTTCATGGACTTGCTGGTTTCTATAGGAGATTCATTAGAAATTTCAGTACTATAGCTGCACCTTTGAATGAGTTAGTTAAGAAAAATGTTGGTTTTGTTTGGAGAGATGCACAAGAACATGCATTTAATGAACTTAAGGATAAATTGTGTAATGCACCCTTGCTTGCTTTGCCTAATTTTGATAAGATCTTTGAGATTGAATGTGATGCAAGTGGCATAGGAATTGGAGCTGTTTTGATACAGGATCAAAGGCCATTGATGTACTTTAGCGAAAAACTAAGTGGAGCGGCTTTGAAGTATCCGACATATGATAAGGAGTTATATGCATTGTTTCGAGCTTTGCATACATGGCAGCATTATTTGTGGTCAAAAGAGTTTGTGATACATACTGATCATGAAAGTTTAAAGCATTTGAAAGGTCAAGATAAGCTGAATCGTAGACATGCCAAATGGGTGGAATTTATAGAAACATTTCCATATGTGATTAAATACAAGCGAGGTAAAGAGAATGTAGTGGCTGATGCGTTGTCGCGAAGGTATGTTTTACTTAATTCTCTTACTGCTAGATTATTGGGTTTTGAGCATATTAAGGAATTATATGTTAGTGATGTGGATTTTGGTGACATATATAATTCGTGTGGAGAAGTGGCTGTTTCAAAAGACTTTCATTTGTTTGATGGTTTCTTGTTTAAGAGAAATAGATTGTGTATTCCTAAGTGTTCCATGATGACGCGGACCCTTAGCAACGATGGCAGCAAACCCAACGTATAACAATGGTAGAGAACTCCTTGAAACTTGATAATCACCTCCTAAGGAACCCAACGCCTATAAAGAGACGCGAACTCACTATGATTGAAGGATTTAGTTGGTAAGAAGAAGGAAAATGCCACAACTCTTGTTGATAAGTAAACCTAATTCTTGATGCAAAGAAAGAATTAAAGAATTCACTCTAATCTCTCTCACACGAAAATTCACAAGAAGAACTTGTAGAAGAATTCGAAAATTTTTATTAATTGTTGTATCTTGAAATTCAGCCTAAAAGTGCCCTTAAATAAGGGTTACAAAATTCCTAATTGAATATGGAAAATTAAAACATTCCTAATTGCATAAGGAAAACTAAAACATTCCTAATTGCATAAGGAAAAACATAAAGTAATCCAAATCCACTAAGGAAAATATAAAGTATGGAAACAAAATCCTAATCCACTAAGGAAAATATAAAGTATGGAAACAAAATCCTAATCCACTAAGGAAAATATAAAGTATGGAAACAAAATCCTATTTTTAAGCCTTCCATAATGATATAAAACGTGGCCCATTAAATAGAATTAATAATCTTTAAGCAGTGGGTCCATCCAGCTATTCTCACAGGGCTTCAGAAATCTCACAGGTACGTGTGAAACTGGCTGCACTCCAAGGTCCATCCAGCTATTCTCACAGGGCTTCAGAAATTCTCACAGGTACGTGTGAAACTAGCTGCACTCCAAGCTTTTCTTCCAATCACTTCCATCATCTTACTAAGGCCTTAAATTACTTCCCAAGGCTTCATATGAATCCCCATGGACCTTTCTTGCACGTTGGACCTCTTTAGCTAGCCTTTAGCTTCCATATTCACACTAAGCATCATAATCAGCTTTGGTGTGCCTTCTTCAAGCTCTATCTCCATCTTCTTGAATGATAATTCTTGAAGCTCTTTGGAAATCTCTTCTTGAATATGCAAAGCCATACTAGCTTGATATCTCTTTGCCTTGCTCCTAGTGATTGGTCCACTTGCTAGCTTCAAGGGATCCTTTCTTGCATCATTCTCCCCCTCTTCAAAAAGATTTGTCCTCAAATCTGCATCATCAAAAGGAGAAAGATCACTTACATTGAAAGTAGCACTAATATTATACGTTCCTGGTAAGTCGATCTTATAGGCATTGTCATTAATCTTCTCCAGCACTTGGAATGGGCCATCTCCTCTAGCTTGCAACTTGTTCTTCCTTTGGTTAGGAAACCTCTCTTTCTGAAAATGCACCCAAACCCAATCTCCTACTTGAAACTTCATCTCATGTCTCCCTCTATTTTTAGAATCAGCATATCTTTTGTTCCTTTTCTTAATATTTGCCCTTGCTTTCTCATGTATCTCTTTTGTCTCCATAGGATTGCTCCTATATGCTGGCCGGTTTGGAATTGTAGAACCGGGTATGAAGTTAATTTGATGTTCAATCCCTCTTAATGGTGGCAAACCACTAGGAAGGTCTTCAGGAAACACATCCTCAAAATCCTACAACAAAGACACAAAACTATAAGGTAAAGAATCAAGAGATTCTTCATTGTCAGCAAGTAACAATTCTTTATACATAATAATGAGTACAGGCTGCCCTACATCTATCTCTCTTGCTCTTGCATAAAAAGTATGCTTTGCTTTTTCTCCTTGCTTATTTTCTCTCACCAATGGGCCATTTATTTATTTGCTTACTTTCTTTTGACTCTCGGCCTCTTTTCCCTTTCTGCACTCGCTCACTTTATTATTTTCTCTCCCCCTACCCTTAGAATTACCCTTGGGTGTTGAAGAAACATCATTGACCGAATTTGAACCCCCTTGGTTCATGTTGGCCGAAACTTCTTTCTCCCTCTCTAGCATCCTCTTTTGATCTTCATACACCTCTTGAGGTGATAATGGTGCTAGAACAACCTTCTTTCCTTCATAAGTAAAGGTATACTTATTAGAAAAGCCATCATGTTGTGCCCTTCTATCATGCTGCCATGGTCTTCCTAATAGCAAATGTCCAGCTTGCATTGGTACTACATCACACAAAACCTCATCTTTATACCACCCAATGAGAATGGTACCTTGACTTGCTTTAACACTTTTACTTCCCCAGCGTCATTGAACCATTGCAACTTGTAAGGATTGGGATGTTTAAAACAAGTTAACCCCAATTTATCCACCATTGTAGTACTAGCAGCATTAGTATAACTTCCACCATCAATGATAAGTGTACAAACCTTACCATTCACCAAACACCTAGAGTGGAAAAGATTCTCCCTTTGATCCAAGCCTTCTTCCTTGACTTGAATATTCAAGGCTTGACGCGGAACCCTATCGCAATGAAGGCCTCAAACCCCAACGCACGCTTCTATATAGGAATCCAAGAACAAGGATAAACCACCCTCTATAGCACCCAATGCTTAGCGAAGCAAGAACACTAATGACGGAAGGATTTGGAAGGACGGATCAGAAGAACGCCACAATCGAAATTGATAAGTTAGTCTGATTCGTGATGCAATCAATGAAAGAAGCAAAATCTCTCACTCTCTCAAAGATGGCCGAAATTTGCATAAAGAGCAATCTGAATATAATTTGTCAAAAGGTCCTCTTACAAGAAAAGAAAATAAGGCCCTATTTATAGAAAAACAAATTAAAAATTCATAACTATCCTAACCCTAGTGGAAAAAGGAAAATTACAAAGTCAAAATCCTTATCAAATAAGGAAAATATCATCCTAACCAACTAAGGAAAGAAGGGAACCACATCCTAACCCTAGTGGAAAAAGGAAAATTACAAAGTCAAAATCCTTGTCAAATAAGGAAAATATCATCCTAACCAACTAAGGAAAGAAAGGAACCACATCCCATGTGCATGGGTGTGAACACAGCCTATGTGTATGAAAGAATATAGGCTGTCCATGTGACAAAAGTGGTCCCAAAAACCTAATTTCGTCCAAGGCCCATGTGCTTGAGTGTGGCCTGCCTTCCTTACTCCTTTCTTGCTCCTCTAGCCCATTTTTAAAGCCTTATCTTCCATATAGACATTCAGCATCACAATCAGCCTTTGTTGGTCTTCCAGCTCCATACTGCACTTGTTTATTGCTAATTCAGTCACCTCCCTTGTAACAAAGTCTTGAACATGCAATCCAAGAGTGACACCATACTTCCTTGCTTTATTCCTTGTCAATGGTCCTTGTTGTAGCACCAAAGGATCCTTGCCATGCTGGTTTACATCATTCTCCCCTTCTTTAAAAAGATTTGTCCTCAAATCTGCATCATCATAAGAAGATAAATCAGTCACATTAAAAGTAGCACTAACACCATACTCACCAGGCAAGTCGATCTTGTATGCATTGTCATTGATTTTCTCCAATACTTGGAATGGACCATCACCACGTGCATCAAGCTTACTCTTCCTTTGATTTGGAAACCTCTCCTTTTGGAAGTGTACCCAAACCCAATCGCCAGGAGCAAATGCCATTTTCTTTTGTCCCTTATTTGCCCAATCAGCATATGACTTGTTCTTTTTCTCTATATTTGCTCGAACCTTTTCATGCAAAGACTTTACCAAATCAGCCTTCTTCTCACCATCTAAACTAGCAAGCTCATGTAAAGGCAAAGGAACAAGATCAAGTACAGTTAGTGGATTAAAACCATAAACAATCTCAAATGGCGAATAACCTGTAGAAGAATGAATTGAACGATTATAAGCAAATTCAATGAAAGGTAAACAATCTTCCCAAGTGACCAAGTTCTTCCCCACTAAAGGTCTCAACAACGTACCAAGTGTACGATTCACTACTTTAGTTTGCCCATCTGTTTGTGGATGACAAGTAGTAGAAAACAAAAGCTTAGTTCCTAATATACTCCATAAAACATGCCAAAAATGGGACAAAAACTTAGTATCTCTATCAGAAACAATTGTCTTAGGCACCCCATGTAAAAGAACAACATCTCTAAAGAACAAATCAGCCACAACTTTTGCATCATCAGCTTTGTGACATGGAATAAAATGTGCCATCTTACTAAACCTATCAACAACCACAAAAATGCTATCTCTACCTTTCCTAGTCCTAGGCAAACCAAGCACAAAGTCCATACTAATATCAACCCAAGGTGAACTAGGTACAGGTAATGGCATATAAAGACCATGAGGCATAGACTTAGATTTCACCTGTCTACATGCAATACAAGCAGAACATAATCTCCCAACATCTTTACGCATAGACGGCCAATAAAAATGCTCAAACAGAATATCATAAGTCTTAGACACACCAAAATGCCCCATCAAACCACCACAATGAGATTCCAAAACAAGCAAATTATGCATGGAACATCTAGGCACACATAGTTTACTTCCCTTAAACAAATAAACCATCCTGCCTAAAAAATGAATTAAAAGCTCCTTGTTCACATGCGACATAAACATTGCCAAAATCAATATCACCAATATATAAGTCCTTAATATACTCAAAACCAAGCAATTTAGAACTCAAAATAGACAGTAATGTATATCTCCTAGACAACGCATCAGCAACAACATTATCTTTACCTTGCTTATACTTAATGACATAAGGAAATTTCTCAATTTGTTCAATCCACTTACCATGTCTTTTGTTCAACTTACCTTGGCCCTTCAAATGCTTGAGGGATTCATGGTCAGTGTGAATAATGAACTCCTTTGGCAGCAAATAATGCTCCCACACATTCAATGCCCTTACCAAAGCATGCAACTCCTTGTCATAGGTAGAATAATTCAGTTGCGCACCATTGAGCTTCTCACTAAAATATGCTATTGGCTTCTTTTCTTGCATGAAAACAGCCCCAATACTTATACCTGAAGCATCACATTCAATCTCAAAAATAGAATCAAAGTTAGGTAAAGCTAAAACAGGCGTAGTAGTGAGTTTTTCTTTCAAACTTTCAAACGATCGTTGTTGCTGTTCACCCCATTGAAATCCAACTTCCTTCTTGACAATACTTGTGAGTGGTGCGGCGATGGTAGAAAAATCCTTCACGAATCTCCTATAAAAACTCGCCAGCCCATGGAAGCTCCTCACTTCCGTCACACTCTTAGGAACATGCCATTCCCTTATAGCTTTCACTTTCTCTTCATCAAATTCCAATCCCTGCGCACTAACAACAAAACCAAGAAAAACAAGCCTATCCATGCAAAATGTGCACTTCTTAAGCTTTGCATATAAGTTCTCTTTTCTCAAAGCTTCTAAAACCAACCTAACATGTTCTATATGTTCTTCCTCAGTCTTACTATAGATCAAAATATCATCAAAATAAACAACTACAAATCTGCCCAAATAAGCCCTCAAAACATGGTTCATCAACCTCATAAAAGTACTAGGTGCATTAGACAACCCAAAAGGCATTACCAACCACTCATACAACCCATATTTTGTTTTAAAAGCTGTTTTCCATTCATCCCCAGGTTTCATACGAATTTGATGATATCCACTCATAAGATCAATTTTAGTAAAATACCTTGCACCGTGTAATTCATCCAACATGTCATCAAGACGCGGTATAGGATGCCGATACTTCACAGTGATCTTATTTACAGCCCTACAATCAACACACATTCTCCACGTGCCATCTTTCTTTGGAACCAACAAAACAGGAACGGCACACGAACTTAAACTCTCTCGAATCAACCCTTTCTCCAACAACTCTTCCACTTGTCTCTGCATCTCCTTGGTCTCCATCGGATTACTTCGATATGCTGGTCTATTTGGAATGGTAGAACCAGATATGAAGTCAATTTGATGTTCGATCCCTCTTAATGGTGGCAAACCACTAGGCAACTCCTCCGGAAACACATCTTGAAAATCCTGCAATAAAGACACAAAGCTAGAAGGCAAATGTTCAAGTGAAACATCAATGTTAGAAAACAAAGTTTCCTTGTATCTAATGAGTAACACAGGCTGCCCAACATTTAATTCTCTCGCTCTTGCATAAAAATTTTGTTTTGCCTTCCCTTCTTTCTTGTTTTCTCTCACCAATGGGCCATTAATTTGATTAGTTTCTTTTTTGGCCTCTTTTCCCATTTTCTTCTCACTTTCACTCACCTTATCATGTTCTCTCGCACTCCCCTTGTTTTTGGAAGAAACGGCCCCAACCACTACTTTGGCCGAATCTTGCTTTGCTTTCTCAAGCATCTTTCGATGATCTTCATAAACCTCCAAGGGTGATAATGGAACAAGAGTAACCAGCTTTCCCTCATAGTTAAACGTGTACCTATTTGAATGCCCATCATGCTGTGCTTTCCTATCAAATTGCCAAGGTCTTCCCAATAATATATGGCCTGCTTGCATAGGAACTACATCACACAACACTTCATCTTTATACCAGCCTATAGAGAATGGTATTCTCACTTGTTTAGTAACCTTCACCTCTCCACTATCATTAAACCATTGTAGTCTATATGGATTGGGATGTTTTAAACAAGTCAATTTCAGCTTCTCCACCATGGTCTCACTTGCGGCATTAGTACAACTACTGCTGTCAATGATGAGCATACAAACCTTACCATCAACTAAACATCTAGAATAAAATATGTTATCTCGTTGTTCTCTGATACCAAATGACGCGGAACCCTATGGCAATGATAAGGCAATGAAGGCCTCAAACCCCAACGCACACTTCGATATAGGAATCCAAGAACAAGGATAAACCACCCTCTATAGCACCCAATGCTTAGCGAAGCAAGAACACTAATGACGGAAGGATTTGGAAGGACGGATCAGAAGAACGCCACAATCAAAATTGATAAGTTAGTCTGATTCGTGATGCAATCAATAAAAGAAGCAAAATCTCTCACTCTCTCAAAGATGGCCGAAATTTGTATAAAGAGCAATCTGAATATAATTTGTCAAAAAGGTCCTCTTTCAAGAAAATAAGGCCCTATTTATAGAAAAACAAATTAAAAATTCATAACTATCCTAACCCTAGTGGAAAAAAGAAAATTACAAAGTCAAAATCCTTGTCAAATAAGGAAAATATCATCCTAACCAACTAAGGAAAGAAGGGAACCACATCCCATGTCCATGGGTGTGAACACAGCCCATGTGCATGAAAGAATAGGCTGCCCATGTGACAAAAGTGGTCCCAAAAACCTAATTTCGTCCAAGGCCCATGTGCTTGCGTGTGGTCTGCCTTCCTTACTCCTTTCTTGCTCCTCTAGCCCATTTTTAAAGCCTTATCTTCCATATAGACATTTAGCATCACAATCAGCCTTTGTTGGTCTTCCAGCTCCATACTGCACTTGTTTATTGCTAATTCAGTCACCTCCCTTGTAACAAAGTCTTGAACATGCAATCCAAGAGTGACGCCATACTTCCTTGCTTTATTCCTTGTCAATGGTCCTTGTTGTAGCACCAAAGGATCCTTGCCATGCTGGTTTACATCAAGGCTCTTCTAGTAACAAGCATCTCTCCATGTTCAGCATTCAAGACTTGATTCTCCCAAGCCTCTTCATCATATTTTGCCCTATCACCACATTCGGCCTCCTCTTCTTCTTCATGTTCAGATTCTGATTCAATTTCCCCTTCATGGGTTGCAATCATCACCCTCTTATTCGGACATTGAGAAGCAATGTGTCCACTTCCCAAACACTTGTAGCATTTAATTTCCCTACTTGGAGTAGGTCTAGAAGGTGTTTCCTTGGCTGTTTTTGCATCCCCATCATTCGGCTTCTTGAAATTAGGATTGTAGGAAGAATTCTTTTGGAAAGAACCCTTGTAATCCCCTTTGTAGGAACCTCCACTCGAACTTGAACCCTTGAAGTTTGAAAATTTTCCACTAGCTTTAGAGTAGCCAGTTTTCGAAATAGCTTTATTCTTCAATCTTCTCTCTATCTTCATGGCCTTTTGAACTAACTCTTCCATTGTGTTGAATTCATACATCTCCAATTCATTGGCTATGTTCAAATTTAATCCCCCCAGAAATCGTGACATCTTCTTGTCTTCATCTTCATCAATATTTGCCCTAGCCATGATCATCTCCATCTCTTTGTGGTACTCTTCAACACTTCTTCCACCTTGAACTAATCTTGCTAGTCGATTGTACAAATCCCGAATGTAGTGAGATGGTACAAATCGGCTCCTCATTAGTTCTTTCAAGGTTGACCATTCAGGAATAGGCCTCATACCTTTCCCTCTTCTATTAGCTTTCAATTGATCCCACCAAAAGGTAGCATACCCTTTGAACTCTACGGCTGCCAAAACTGATTTCTTCTCTTCGGTGTAGTTATGGCATTCAAAAATCTGCTCAACTTTCCTCTCCCATTCTATGAACTCTTCTGCATTGTTCTTTCCTTCAAAGGAAGGAATCTTCATCTTGATGGAAGTAAGGTCACCATCAGTGGTAGGTTGATTTCCACCTTCATCTTCATCTTCTACCCTTTCGGCTGCTTCTAGGGCTTCAAGATTTCCTTGCCCTTCTCTCCTAAGCACTCTTCTAGCTCGCATTATGGGATTTGGATGTGCGGCTGGCTGCCCTTGTTGCACTTGCTGAATTTGTTGTGCTTGCCGTGCTGCATTCTCTTGCAATCTAGTATCCATCATCTTCATTCGACCAAGCATTGCTGCCAAAGTCTCATTAAGCCTAGCCAAGCTTTCGGCCATAACTCCTTCCTTGCTAGTCTCTTCTCCTTTTCCAGCCATGTTAACAAACAAACAAACTCAAAGAAACAAGATTAGTAATAATCGAAATTCACTCAAGTGTTTAGAATTACCTCACTTTTCTTGTCTTCCTTGATTGCACTTCAGAACCAAGCTCACCAACCAACAATTGTCAAGTCGTTCAAGAAACTATAACCTAAATCCTAGAACTAGATAGAAAACAAGACAAGTATCCAGAGGCAATGCAAGGTAATTTGCACTACTCGATATAGAACCAAGTATCGACACAAGCAAATGATAATTAGCAATGTAATGGAATTAAAAGCTAGATAAAGAAATCAGAAGCAATGAAAACAATAAACAAGACGAATTTGGATATAATGAATCAAAAACAACCCACACTTGGCAAGCTGCTTTATGGACCTAATCAATTCTACCCAAAACGCTAGCTTCTAGACTCTAATTCCCACCTATAACACTTAAATAACATGAATATTAAGGTCTGATTTTCGAATTCCAAAACCCAAATAGCAAGAATATCAAACAATTTTTGTTGAGGTGATTTTGTAATCCTTTTTTTTTGCTTCCTCTCACTATCCCCTTGATTCGAGACTTAATTTACTCCCAAGAGCTTTTCGAAATCTGGACTTAATTTGCAACCCCAGATTCACTCAAAATCAAATCGAAATCAAACTTGAACAAAAACTCTAGCTTTTGCTTTCTTTCAAGAACCCTAATCTTGGTTTCGAACCCAATTCAGATGCAAGGCTTAGGTTTCGAAATTCAATCAGACTCCTTTTCCTAGGTTTCAAATTACTTTTTGAACAATCTTTAGACTTTTTGAATTTTGATATATGACTCTTTTTCAAAAATTAAAGACTAGACTCTCTAAGAACCCTAAATCGTAGAAATTTAAAAGACCTAAATTAACAAATCCAAGAAAGACAAAGTAGATAAAAATTACCTTGTAGCAAGGCTCTGATACCAAATGACGCGGACCCTTAGCAACGATGGCAGCAAACCCAACGTATAACAATGGTAGAGAACTCCTTGAAACTTGATAATCACCTCCTAAGGAACCCAACGCCTATAAAGAGACGCGAACTCACTATGATTGAAGGATTTAGTTGGTAAGAAGAAGGAAAATGCCACAACTCTTGTTGATAAGTAAACCTAATTCTTGATGCACAGAAAGAATTAAAGAATCCACTCTAATCTCTCTCACATGAAAATTCACAAGAAGAACTTGTAGAAGAATTCAAAAATTTTTATTAATTGTTGTATCCTAAAATTCAGCCTAATAGTGCCCTTAAATAAGGGTTACAAAATTCCTAATTGCATATGGAAAACTAAAACATTCCTAATTACATAAGGAAAACATTCCTAATTGCATAAGGAAAACATTCCTAATTGCATAAGGAAAACTAAATCATTCCTAATTGCATAAGGAAAACATTCCTAATTGCATAAGGAAAAACATTCCTAATTGCATAAGGAAAAACATTCCTAATTGCATAAGGAAAAACATAAAGTAATCCTAATCCACTAAGGAAAATATAAAGTATGGAAACAAAATCCTAATCCACTAAGGAAAATATAAAGTATGGAAACAAAATCCTATTTTTAAGCCTTCCATAACGATATAAAACGTGGCCTATTAAACAGAATTAATAATCTTTAAGCAGTGGGTCCATCCAGCTATTCTCACAGGGCTTCAAAAATCTCACAGGTACGTGTGAAACTGGCTGCACTCCAAGGTCCATCCAGCTATTCTCACAAGGCTTCAGAATTCTCACAGGTACGTGTAAAACTGGCTGCACTCCAAGCTTTTCTTCCAATCACTTCCATCATCTTACTAAGGCCTTAAATTACTTCCCAAGGCTTCATATGAATCCCCATTGACCTTTCTTGCATGTTGGACCTCTTTAGCTAGCCTTTAGCTTCCATATTCACACTAAGCATCATAATCATCTTTGGTGTGCCTTCTTCAAGCTCTATCTCCATCTTCTTGAATGATAATTCTTGAAGTTCTTTGGAAATCTCTTCTTGAATATGCAAAGCCATACTAGTTTGATATCTCTTTGCCTTGCTCCTAGTGATTGGTCCACTTGCTAGCTTTAAGGGATCCTTTCTTGCATCACATGAGAGAGTTGTTAGTTAAGGAAGCACATGGAGGAGGTTTGATGGGTCATTTTGGGGTAAGTAAGACCTATGATGTGTTGATAGAACATTTTTATTGGCCTGGTATGAAACATGATGTGCATAAAGTTTGTGAGCATTGCATAACATGTAGAGAAGCTAAGTCTAGGATGAAACCGCATGGTTTGTACATGCCATTACCTGTTCCTAATGGACCTTGGACTGATTTGTCTATGGATTTTGTGCTTGGATTACCTAAAACTAGGAGAGGTCATGATAGTATATTTGTTGTGGTTGATAGATTTAGTAAAATGGCTCATTTTATACCATGTCATAAAACTGATGATGCTAAATTGATTACTGATTTGTTCTTTAAAGAGGTTGTTCGTTTGCATGGCATACCCAAAAGCATTGTTAGTGATAGAGATGTTAAGTTTTTGAGTCATTTCTGGCGTGTTTTATGGGGAAAATTGGGGACTAAGTTGTTGTTTTCTACTACTTGCCATCCTCAAACCGATGGTCAAACTGAGGTTGTGAATCGAACATTGATTACTTTGCTTAGGGCAGTGATAGAAAAGAATATCAGGATGTGGGAGGATTGTTTACCATTTGTGGAGTTTGCTTATAATAGGGCTGTTCATAGCACTACTAATTGTTCTCTATTTGAAATTGTTTATGGTTTTAATCCGCTTACTCCTTTGGATATTTTGCCATTGCCATCTAATGATTTTGTGAGTGTTGATGCTAGCTCAAAGGCAGATTTTGTGAAGCAGTTACATAAATAGGTTAAGGAAAGGATTGAAAGGCAAAATACTAAAGTAGCTTCTCGAGTGAATAAAGGAAGGAAGCCAATGATTTTTCATCCTGGTAATTGGGTTTGGGTTCATTTTCGCAAAGAACAGTTTCCACACCAAAGAAAGTCCAAGTTAAACCCACGAGGAGATGGTCCTTTTCAGATACTTGAAAGGATTAATGACAATGCATATAAAGTGGATTTGTCAGGTGAGTATAATGTAAGTGCTTCGTTTAATGTTGTTGATTTAAGTCCTTTTGATATAGGTGATGCTTTTGATTCGAGGACGAATCCTTTTGAGGAGAGGGGAAATGTTGTGGAACAACCAGCACACCGCAACGATGAGCAAGAGTTAGGACATGAGGAACAAGTTGAGGAGATCATCAATCCAATTATTCTGCCACAAGGTCCTATAACTAGATCGCGAGCCAAAAAGATTCATCAAGCACTAAATTTCCATTTGCAAGATTTGGTGAATTTGGCTAACTGTGGTTTGCAAGGAATTACAAGCTTGGAGACAAGACCAAAGGAAGTCAATTACAACTTGCTACAAGTTGTAATTCACAAATGAGGCTTGTAATTAATATGTATTAAGGCCTACTAGTTATGCTTATTTAAAAAGTAAGGGCCCTGTTTGTTTTGTATTAAATTAGGACTTTGTTTACTTTATTATTTCTTAAAATTTGATTAGAAAGTCAAACGCTACTTAATAACCCTAATTAGGGTTTAGCTATTTATATCTCATTTAGGGTTGTAAGACATCAGTTTTTAGTTTTGACAAATTATTAACCTAAAAGCCGAATTTGCTTTTATCTTTGTGTTCTTGAGTAGAATGCATGCTTAGAAACATTCAAGTAGTTTGATCAACTTTCTTGTGGAGTGTTTCGATTCTGGGGTTTAGGAACTAGTTTGTTTCGAAATCTTAGGACTGTGATCAATTCAAGGTAATCTGAAATCTAACCTAATCCTTGGAGGTTGTGCCAAATTCGACTAGGGGTTTTCAAGTTAATGCTGTGGGGGTTCGAAATCAAGGGGTTCGAAGGCTTATTCTTGGAGGTTCCGTATCATACTCTCTTGAGTTTCAGTTGCTTCTCCACTTTCATGGCCATGTGTACCATATCTTCAAACTCTACATAATAATGTAATTCAATTATGTTGGCAATCTCCCTATTCAGCCTACTCAAAAATCGATCCTTAGTTATTTTTGGAACCTCCTCTATATTAGTTCTACTCATGATCATCTCCATCTCTTTATGGTAATCCTCCACTGACATGGATCCTTGAGTTAACCACTGCAATCTTTGGTGAAGCTCTCGATAGTAGTAAGATGATACAAATCTCTTTCTCATCAAAGTTTTCATTTTAGCCCAAGTAGTGATGGTTCTTTCTCCATTTTGGAAATCATCAATTGATCCCACCAAATTAGTGCATAATATGTGAATTCAACTGCTGCAATTTTAACTTTCTTCATTTCACTATAATTATGACAATCAAAACACAAACTCAACTTTTCTTTCCCATTCAAGGTAAGCTTCAGGATCATTTCTCCTCTTGAATGATGGTATCTTCATTTTTATTGAAGATATGTTGCTGTCCCTTCTTTCAGGTCTTCTTTGGGCTATTGATCTCTCACTTTCTTCATCATCTTCCCTTTCTACCTCATCATCATTCATTATGTTTCCTCTCATTTCACTGCCTTTGCATTATGCTGTCTACATCACCTCTTATGTTATTTATGACCAAATCAAACCTTTCAAATCTCCTTTGCATTGCTTCTAACGTGAAGGCTATGTCATTTATGGTCATATCATGTTTTTCACTTCTAGAATTTGACATGGAGTAAGAAGAACCTACAAGAAAATGTTAGTAAAGAAACTTTCCTCACCACACTCCCTTATGTGTTTCACTCAAGATCAAATTGTTACTCCTCTTGTATTTCACTCAAAACTTGGTCCTTTTTACCTCTCAATTCTTCTTTTGTCAAGTTGAATTTCAGAACTGAATCCACTTAAATCAAGTGAAACAAGTTTAGTTTTAAAGACTGTACAAGGAATCTAATGAACAAAATGAATTCAGCAATTCTAGAAGCAATTTAATTTGAACAACAAGAACTGAAAGTTAACATAATAAGCAAAAAAGTATTTATGTTAATCAAACCAAAGTAACTATGATTGATAATTAGCTACTTAATGCATACAAGAAACAAGAGGTATATGAAAGAATGAAACTAAGAATACAAAGAAAAAAACAATTATGTATATTGAAAAATAGAATTCAAATCACTCCAATAAGTAATCTGAATATGCAACCTAAATCTATTCCCAATGTAAGCTATGCTCTAAATTTCAGATTTTAAATGCTAAATCAATGCAAAACGAGAAACTAATGCAATTTAATTAAATATAATAAGATAGAGAGCTGTTAATGGCATAAATAAGCAAAAACTCTTACACACTTGTGTAGAAAAATACTGAACAGAAATAGGCACAATTTCTTTTTTCATATATTACGGAAGTTGAATCTGATTCCTTTTTTTCTTTTTCTTTTTTTTCTTTTTTTTTGTTGAACTTTCAATAAACAATAATAGAAAATGAAAAGATAAAAAAAACAAAGATTTGAAGAACAAGAACAAGGTGCGACAAGAACAGAAAAATGAAGAGACTTAGAAATTGAATATGGTTCTTTTCTTCTTTTTTTTTTGACCTTTTACTTTTTTTTCTTTGAACTTTCAGTAAACAACAATAGAAAATGAAAGATAAGAACACAAAATCTAAAGAATAAGAACAAGGTGGAACAAGAACATAAAAAAATGAGGAGATTTAGATGATAAATAAGAATAAGAAAGAAACTGAGATAATTAAAACATAAAAGATACCTAGAGATTTATCTTCAAGCCAAAGCTCTAGTACCAAATGATGCAAAACCCATGGATCAAGAATTTTACATCTCTATCACTTACAATTGTTTTAAGAATGCCATGCTGATATGTCCGAGGGTCTGGAGGGTTGTGGATCATGTTAGACAAAAGGTGGCGGTGAGCCCATGTTTGATCCAAATAAAGAAAATGGGTGACCTTCTGGGAAGTGCTTGGCCTAATCGTGTTGGTGCAGGGTCAGTACCAGGAGGGGTAACCTTCTGGGAAGTGCTTGGCCCAGCCGTGCTGGTGCAAGGTCAGTACCAGAATGGGTGTCCACCTGGGAAGTGCTTGGCCCGGCCGCATCATTTGGTATCATAGCCTATTTATCGGGTCTGGTCCCACTGCTCCAGGTTCGAGGACAAACCTCCTTAAAGAGGTAGGGAATGATATGTCCGAGGGTCTGGAAGGTTGTGGATCAGGTTCGACAAAAGGTGGCAGTGAGCCCATGTTTGATCCAAATAAAGGAAATGGGTGCGCCTCTGCTGATAGCTTAAGCTTTTGGTAGAAATGGTTAGTATTCTTTTCAGTTAAGCGTGCTAGTGCAGGGTCAGTACCAGGATGGGTGACCTTCTGGGAAGTTGATGCGGAACCCTATGGCAATGAAGGCCTCAAACCCCAACGCACGCTTCGATATAGGAATCCAAGAACAAGGATAAACCACCCTCTATAGCACCTAATGCTTAGAAAAGCAAGAACACTAATGACGGAAGGATTTGGAAGGACGGATCAGAAGAACGCCACAATCAAAATTGATAAGTTAGTCTAATTCGTGATGCAATCAATGAAAGAAGCAAAATCTCTCACTCTCTCAAAGATGGCCGAAATTTGCATAAAAAGCAGTCTGAATATAATTTTGTCAAAAGTTCCTCTTATAAGAAAATAAGGCCCTATTTATAGAAAAACAAATTAAAATTCGTAACTATCCTAACCCTAGTGAAAAAAGGAAAATTACAAAGTCAAAATCCTTGTCAAATAAGGAAAATATCATCCTAACCAACTAAGGAAAGAAGGATCCTTGTCAAATAAGGAAAATATCATCCTAACCAACTAAGGAAAGAAGGGAACCACATCCCATGTGCATGGGTGTGAACACAGCCCATGTGCATGAAAGAATAGGCTGCCCATGTGACAAAAGTGGTCCCAAAAAAACCTAATTTCGTCCAAGGCCCATGTGCTTGCATGTGGGCTGCCTTCCTTACTCCTTTCTTGCTCCTCTAGCCCATTTTTAAAGCCTTATCTTCCATATAAACATTCAGCATCACAATCAGCCTTTGTTGGTCTTCCAGCTCCATACTGCACTTGTTTATTGCTAATTCAGTCACCTCCCTTGTAACAAAGTCTTGAACATGCAATCCAAGAGTGACGCCATACTTCCTTGCTTTATTCCTTGTCAATGGTCCTTGTTGTAGCACCAAAGGATCCTTGCCATGCTGGTTTACATCAGAAGTGCTTGGCCTAGCCGTGTTGGTGCAGGGTCAGTACCAGGAGGGGTGACCTTCTGGGAAGTGCTTGGCCCAGCCGTGCTGGTGCAAGGTCAGTACCAGAATGGGTGTCCACCTGGGAAGTGCTTGCCCCGGCCGCATCACATGCAAATGAACTACTTCCCCAAAGAACAAATTAGCAATATTTGTTGCATCATCAGTTTTGTGACATGTAATGAAATGAGCCATTTTGCTGAATTTGTCAACAATAACAGATATACTATCTTTTTCTTTTCTAGTCCTAGGAAGCCCAAACGCAAAGTCCATAGATATGTCAATCCAAGGTACATTAGGGATAGGTAAAGGAGTATACAGTCCATGAGGTAAAGACTTAGACTTTGCTTGTCTACATGCAATACACTTGGCACAAATTCTTTCAACATCTTTTCTCATGTTTGGCCAATAGAAGTGTTCATGCATTATTTCTAAAGTCTTAAATACCCCAAAATGTCCCATGAGTCATCCACCATGTTTCTCACGTACAAGCAATTCCCTTAATGAGCAACTAGACATGCATATTTTTCCATCCTTAAACAAATACCCATCATGCCTATAAAACTTTTGAAATGCAGAATGTTCACATGCTTCATAAACATTAGCAAAGTCAACATCATTGGCATACATAACCTTAATTTGCTCAAAGCCTAATAACTTAGAACTAAGAGTTAAGATTAAGGAATACCTTCTTGAAAGTGCATCTGATACTATATTGTGATGTAAACCAGCATGGCAAGGATCCTTTGGTGCTACAACAAGGACCATTGACAATGAATAAAGCAAGGAAGTATGGCATCACTCTTGGATTGCATGTTCAAGACTTTGTTACAAGGGAGGTGACTGAATTAGCAATAAACAAGTGCAGTATGGAGCTAGAAGACCAACAAAGGCTGATTGTGATGCTGAATGTTTATATGGAAGATAAGGCTTTAAAAATGGGCTAGAGGAGCAAGAAAGGAGTAAGGAAGGTAGCCCACATGCAAGCACAAGGGCCTTGGACGAAATTAGGTTTTTTGGGACCACTTTTGTCACATGGGCAGTCTATTCTTTCATGTACATGGGCTGTGTTCACACCCATGCACATGGGATGTGGTTCCCTTCTTTCCTTAGTTGGTTAGGATGATATTTTCCTTATTTGACAAGGATCCTTCTTTCCTTAGTTGGTTAGGATGATATTTTCCTTATTTGACAAGGATTTTGACTTTGTAATTTTCCTTTTTTCACTAGGGTTAGGATAGTTACGAATTTTAATTTGTTTTTCTATAAATAGGGCCTTATTTTCTTGTAAGAGGAACTTTTGACAAAATTATATTCAGATTGCTTTTTATGCAAATTTCGGCCATCTTTGAGAGAGTGAGAGATTTTGTTTCTTTCATTGATTGCATCACGAATCAGACTAACTTATCAATTTCGATTGTGGCATTCTTCTGATCCGTCCTTCCAAATCCTTCCGTCATTAGTGTTCTTGCTGCGCTAAGAATTGGGTGCTATAGAGGGTGGTTTATCCTTGTTCTTGGATTCCTATATCGAAGCGTGCGTTGGGGTTTGAGGCCTTCATTGCCATAGGGTTCCGCGTCATTTGGTATCAGAGCCAATTACAGGTAAATCTTTATCTATCTGTCTTTCTAGGGCTTGTTTTTATTTCCGTTAGAGTCTTCATTTATTTAATTCATTTTTTTTAGGGTTCTTTTATTTTATTCGAAATTTCTTCTTTCCCCATACCCTAATTCGTTTGTGTCCCCTTTTCATCATAGTCCAAATCATTTTTCACCTACTTCACCATAGTCAATTCGTTTTCAATTTTTAAAGTATACGGATCTTTCCGTTTGAGTTTGCAATAATTCGTGTGCTGTTTAAGCTTCTATTTCTTGATTTTCATTTAGTATTTTGGGGGGGGGGGGGGGGGGGTGATCTAGAGATAGTGATCTATCCCTAAAAAAAAATGTACTCCAACAAAAATTTTTCTGTTTCTTAGTAATTAAAGGTTCCGTGGTTGGTTTGAAGTGGGTTAGAAGCAATCAAAATTTTTAGGCCACAAAATTTCCATTTTTTTTTGGGGCTGTTTTTTTGTTCGAATTGTGGGGGCTGCCATTGCAAAGGGGAATTCGAAATTCTCTTTAGTTTAGGAAGACTTGACACTAGCTTTCTTGGGTAGAATCAATAGGTCCATAAATCAGCTTGCTAAAAGTGGGTTGGTTTTGATACATCTTGGCCAGAATTGTCATATTTTTACCTCTTTGTTTCTAATTCTTGATTGAGCTACCGTTTTTTGGATTTCGTTACGTTGCTGGAGTGTTATTTGCTTGTTCCAACACTCTGGTTTATGATAATAGTGTGACACAAATTTCCTTGTGTCGCCTCCAAATCGTCGAGTTTCTTTTCTAGGTGTCTAGAAATTAGGTTTCTAGCTTCCTTGAACGTGCTTGGCAGATTGATTTGTGAGCCTCGATTCTGAAGTGCAATCGAAGAATCAACAAAGGTGAGGTAAGAGCGAAACACTTTGAGTGAATTTTGTTTATTACTAATCTTTTCTTTGTGAGTTTGTGTTTGTGATCATGAGTAGTGGGAGAAACCAGAACTTGCAAGATGGGAAGGAAAATGTCCAAGAAGGTTCTAGCAATTTTGAGACATATATGCAGCAAAGTAATGAAAGGATGAATGAGATGGCAAGAATGATGGCTACTCTACAAGAGAGCATGAATCTAATGATGAGAGAAAGAGAGCAGCAACCAGCAGCTCAAGTGAGGTTACCACAAAGGGTTCTACTAAGAATCGGTGAAGGAGATCGTAGAGCACCTAGAGGTAATGAAGAGGTTGGTGAAAATAACCCAGCAAATGACAATGACCTTACTTCCATAAAGATGAAGGTACCTTCCTTTGAAGGGAGAAACAATGCTGAAGAGTACATTGAATGGGAGAGAAAGGTGGAGCAGATTTTTGAATGCCATAATTATTCAGAAGAGAAGAAGTCCCACACTGCAGCCGTGGAATTTAAGGGATATGCTACATTCTGGTGGGATCAACTCAAATCTAATAGGAGAGGAAAGGGATTGAGACCCGTACCTGATTGGGAGACTTTGAAAGACTTAATGAGAACAAGGTTTGTCCCTTCTCATTACTATAGGGATTTGTATAATAGGTTGGCAAGGCTGATCCAAGGTGGTAAGAGTGTTGAAGAATACCACAAGGAGATGGAGATGATCATGGCAAGAGCTGATATTGAAGAGGATGAGCAGAGGTTGATGTCTATATTCCTTGGGGGTCTAAATTCAAACATAGCAAATGAGCTGGAAATGTATGATTACAATTCCATGGGAGAATTGGTTGAAAAGGCCATGAAGATAGAAAGGAGACTAAAGAGCAAGAATTACACCAAGTCTGGTTCTAGCAAATTTCAGAATATGGGTGGAAGTAGTTCGACCTATAGAGCACCTCAAAACACTAGTAGCAATTCGTCCTCAAGAAGTGGAGATTTCAAGAATTCCTTCCAAAGGAACAATCCTCCACCTACAAGTGGAAAAGGGACGAATGGTGGTCCAAATAGGCAGCAATTAGGTATTTCTAATACTACTCCTAGTAGAGATATTAAATGTTTCAAATGTTTAGGGAATGGGCATATTGCTTCTGAATGTCCAAATAGGAGAGTTATGATTGCTACTAATGATGGGGGTATAATTTCTGATTCTGATCATAGTGATGTTGATAATGATGTGAATGACATGTATGATGATGATGATGAGTGTAGTGAGCAAGGTGAAAATGTGTTGATGGCTGAACATGGTGAAATGTTAGTTGCTAGGCATGCTTTGAATATGCAGGTGAAGGGAGAGGGTCTTAAGCAGCGGGATAACATATTTTATTCTAGATGTTTAGTTGATGGTAAGGTTTGTATGCTCATCATTAACAGCGGTAGTTGTACTAATGCCGCAAGTGAGACCGTGGTGGAGAAGCTGAAATTGACTTGTTTAAAACATCCCAATCCATATAGACTATAATGGTTTAATGATAGTGGAGAGGTGAAGGTTACTAAACAAGTGAGAATACCATTCTCTATAGGCTGGTATAAAGATGAAGTGTTGTGTGATGTAGTTCCTATGCAAGCAGGCCATATTTTATTGGGAAGACCTTGGCAATTTGATAGGAAAGCACAGCATGATGGGCATTCAAATAGGTACACGTTTACCTATGAGGGAAAGTTGGTTACTCTTATTCCATTATCACCATTGGAGGTTTATGAAGATCATCGAAAGATGCTTGAGAAAGCAAAGCAAGATTCTGCCAAAGTAGTGGTTGGGGCTGTTTCTTCCAAAAATAAGGGGAGTGCGAGAGAACATGATAAGGTGAGTGAAAGTGAGAAGAAAATGGGAAAAGAGGCCAGAAAAGAAACTAATCAAATTAATGGCCCATTGGTGAGAGAAAAGAAGAAAGAAGGGAAGGCAAAACAAACTTTTTATGCAAGAGAGAGAGAATTAAATGTTGGGCAGCCTGTGTTACTCATTAGATACAAGGAAACTTTGTTTGCTAACATTGATGTTTCACTTGAACATTTGCCTTCTAGTTTTGTGTCTTTATTGCAGGATTTCCAAGATGTGTTTCCAGAGGAGTTGCCTAGTGGTTTGCCACCATTAAGAGGAATCAAACATCAAATTGACTTCATACCTAGTTCTACCATTCCAAATAGACCAGCATATCGAAGTAATCCGATGGAGACCAAGGAGATGCAGAGACAAGTGGAAGAGTTGTTGGAGAAAGGGTTGATTCGAGAGAGTTTAAAGTCCGTGTGATGTTCCTGTTTTGTTGGTTCCAAAGAAAGATGGCACGTGGAGAATGTGTGTTGATTGTAGGGCTGTAAATAAGATCACCGCGAAGTATCGGCATCCGTCTTGATGACATGTTGGACGAATTACATGGTGCAAGGTATTTTACTAAAATTGATCTTATGAGTGGATATCATCAAATTCGTATGAAACCTGGGGATGAATGGAAAACAGCTTTTAAAACAAAATATGGGTTGTATGAGTGGTTGGTAATGCCTTTTGGGTTGTCTAATGCACCTAGTACTTTTATGAGGTTGATGAACCATGTTTTGAGGGCTTATTTGGGCAGATTTGTAGTTGTTTATTTTGATGATATTTTGATCTATAGTAAGACTGAGGAAGAACATATAGAACATGTAAGGTTGATTTTAGAAGCTTTGAGAAAAGAGAACTTATATGCAAAGCTTAAGAAGTGCACATTTTTCATGGATAGGCTTGTTTTTCTTGGTTTTGTTGTTAGTGCGCAGGGATTGGAAGTTGATGAAGAGAAAGTGAAAGCTATAAGGAAATGGCCTGTTCCTAAGAGTGTGACGGAAGTGAGGAGCTTCCATGGGCTGGCGAGTTTTTATAGGAGATTCGTGAAGGATTTTTCTACCATCGCCGCACCACTCATAAGTATTGTCAAGAAGGAAGTTGGATTTCAATGGGGTGAACAGCAACAACGATCGTTTGAAAGTTTGAAAGAAAAACTCACTACTGCGCTTGTTTTAGCTTTACCTAACTTTGATTCTATTTTTGAGATTGAATGTGATGCTTCAGGTATAGGTATTGGGGCTGTTTTGATGCAAGAAAAGAAGCCAATAGCATATTTTAGTGAGAAGCTCAATGGTGCGCAACTGAATTATTCTACCTATGACAAGGAGTTGCATGCTTTGGTAAGGGCATTGAATGTGTGGGACCATTATTTGCTGCCAAAGGAGTTCTTTATTCACACTGACCATGAATCCCTCAAGCATTTGAAGGGCCAAGGTAAGTTAAACAAAAGACATGGTAAGTGGATTGAACAAATTGAGAAATTTCCTTATGTCATTAAGTATAAGCAAGGTAAGGATAATGTTGTTGCTGATGCGTTGTCTAGGAGATATACATTGCTGTCTGTTTTGAGTTCTAAATTTCTTGGTTTTGAGTATATTAAGGACTTATATATTGGTGATATTGATTTTGGCAATGTTTATGTCGCATGTTAACAAGGAGCTTTTAATTCATTTTTTAGGCAGGATGGTTATTTGTTTAAGGGAAGTAAACTATGTGTGCCTAGATGTTCCATGCGTAATTTGCTTGTTTTGGAATCTCATTGTGGTGGTTTGATGGGGCATTTTGGTGTGTCTAAGACTTATGATATTCTGTTTGAGCATTTTTATTGGCTGTCTATGCGTAAAGATGTTGGGAGATTATGTTATGCTTGTATTGCATGTAGACAGGCGAAATCTATGTCTATGCCTCATGGTCTTTATATGCCATTACCTGTACCTAGTTCACCTTGGGTTGATATTAGTATGGATTTTGTGCTTGGTTTGCCTAGGACTAGGTAAGGTAGAGATAGCATTTTTGTGGTTGTTGATAGGTTTAGTAAGATGGCACATTTTATTCCATGTCACAAAGCTGATGATGCCAAAGTTGTGGCTGTTTGTTCTTTAGAGATGTTGTTCGTTTACATGGGGTGCCTCGAACAATTGTTTCTGATAGAGATACTAAGTTTTTGTCCCATTTTTGGCGTGTGTTATGGAGTAGATTAGGAACTAAGCTTTTGTTTTCTACTACTTGTCATCCACAAACAGATGGGCAAACTGAAGTAGCGAATCGTACACTTGGTACGTTGTTGAGAGCTTTAGTGGGGAAGAATTTGGTCACTTGGGAAGATTGTTTACCTTTCATTGAATTTGCTTATAATCGTTCAATTCATTCTTCTACAGGTTATTCGCCATTTGAGATTGTTTATGGTTTTAATCCACTAACTGTACTTGATCTTGTTCCTTTGCCTTTACATGAGCTTGCTAGTTTGGATGGTGAGAAGAAGGCTGATTTGGTAAAGTCTTTGCATGAAAAGGTTCGAGCAAATATAGAGAAAAAGAACAAGTCATATGTTGATAGGGCAAATAAGGGACGAAAGAAAATGGCATTTGCTCCTGGCGATTGGGTTTGGGTACACTTCCGAAAGGAGAGGTTTCCAAATCAAAGGAAGAGTAAGCTTGATGCACGTGGTGATGGTCCATTCCAAGTATTGGAGAAAATCAATGACAATGCATACAAGATCGACTTGCCTGGTGAGTATGGTGTTAGTGCTACTTTTAATGTGACTGATTTATCTCCTTATGATGATGCAGATTTGAGGACAAATCTTTTAAAGAAGGGGAGAATGATGTAAACCAGCATGGCAAGGATCCTTTGGTGCTACAACAAGGACCATTGACAAGAAATAAAGTAAGGAAGTATGGTGTCACTCTTGGATTGCATGTTCAAGACTTTGTTACAAGGGAGGTGACTGAATTAGCAATAAACAAGTGCAGTATGGAGCTGGAAGACCAACAAAGGCTGATTGTGATGCTGAATGTTTATATGGAAGATAAGGCTTTAAAAATGGGCTAGAGGAGCAAGAAAGGAGTAAGGAAGGCAGCCCACATGCAAGCACATGGGCCTTGGACGAAATTAGGTTTTTTGGGACCACTTTTGTCACATGGGCAGCCTATTCTTTCATGCATATGGGCTGTGTTCACACCCATGCACATGGGATGTGGTTCCCTTCTTTCCTTAGTTGGTTAGGATGATATTTTCCTTATTTGACAAGGATCCTTCTTTCCTTAGTTGGTTAGGATGATATTTTCCTTATTTGACAAGGATCCTACTTTCCTTAGTTGGTTAGGATGATATTTTCCTTATTTGACAAGGATTTTGACTTTGTAATTTTCCTTTTTTCACTAGGGTTAGGATAGTTATGAATTTTAATTTTTTTTTCTATAAATAGGGCCTTATTTTCTTGTAAGAGGAACTTTTGACAAAATTATATTCAGATTGCTTTTTATGCAAATTTCGGCCATCTTTGAGAGAGTGAGAGATTTTGCTTCTTTCATTGATTGCATCACGAATCAGACTAACTTATCAATTTCGATTGTGGCGTTCTTCTGATCCGTCCTTCCAAATCCTTCCGTCATTAGTGTTCTTGCTTCGCTAAGCATTGGGTGCTATAGAGGGTGGTTTATCCTTGTTCTTGGATTCCTATATCGAAGCGTGCGTTGGGGTTTGAGGCCTTCATTGCCATAGGGTTCCGCGTCATATTGTCTTTGCCATGCTTATACTTTATCACATTTAAAAATGGCTCAATGAACTCCATCCACTTTTGATACGAACCAGCCAAGAGGTAAGGATCCATTGGTGCTTCCAAATGGGTCATTGACTAGGAGCAGAGCTAAGAAGTTTGGAGCAGCTATGGGATTGCATATTCAAGATCAAATTTCAAAGGAAGTGACTGAAATGGCAATGGAAAAGTGCACAATAGAGCTTGAAGAAGGCACACCAAAGCTGATTATGATGCTTAGTGTGGAAGCTAAAGGCTAGCTAAAGAGGTCCAACGTGCAAGAAAGGTCCAACGTGCAAGAAAGGTCCATGGGGGTTCATATAAAGCCTTGGGAAGTAATTTAAGGCCCATGGACAGCCCAAATAGTGTGGGGCATGTTCTTATGTTGAAGGGATTTAGTTTGGTTGTTTCCATACTTTATATTTTCCTTAGTGGATTAGGATTTTGTTTCCATACTTTATATTTTCCTTAGTGGATTAGGATTTTGTTTCCATACTTTATATTTTCCTTAATGGGTTAGGATTTTGACTTTGTAGCTTTCCTTTTCCCATTAGAATTAGGGTTTCAGATTTATGTGTGCCTTTTAAGGATGTGTTTTGTGTCTTTGTTGCAGGATTTTAAGGATGTGTTTCCTGAAGAGGAAGAGAACCCTCTCTTGTTGAAATTTGGCCAAGCCAAAATAATTGAATAATATCAAAACTAAAAATTCTGTCTTACAACCCTAAATGAGATATAAATAGCTAAACCCTAATTGGGGTTATTAAGTAGCGTTTGGTTGGCTAATCAAATTTTAAGAACTATTAAAGTTCTAATTTAACACAAAACAAACGGGTCCCTTACTTTTAAAATAAGCATAACTAGTGGGCCTTAATACATATTAAATAATAGGCCCATATACTTGGATTAAATTTATGGGCTGTTTCTCCTCTATATCCTTAGCATCAAAGGCCTATCCAGCAAACCTTTCTTCCATGAATTGCCTTACAAAACCTTGGAAGGTAGATTTGAGTTTCTGGGCCTGCAATCTTATAATTGGCCCACTTGGTAAAACGAGCTCCATGCCATGTTGGCCTCCAATGCTTGCTCCGCTAGCCTTGTTCATACTATCATCTTTGTTCGTATCATCCCTCCCTCCTCAAAAAGATTCATCCTCGAATCTGCATCCATATCAAAAGGAGAAAGATCAGAAACATTAAAGGTTGCAGAAACTTGATACTCACCAGGCAAGTCAATTTTATATGCATTGTCATTAATCTTTTCTAGCACTTGGAAGGGACCATCACCTCTTGGATACAACTTTGATTTTCTCATATTGGGAAACCTTTCCTTCCATGAATCACCTTACAAAGCATTGGAAGGTAGACTTGAGCTTCTTGACCTGCAATCTTGTAATTGGCCCACTTGATAAAATGAGCTCCATGCCATGTTGGCCTCCTATGCTTGCTCCGCTAGCCTTGCTCATATTGTCATCTTTGTTCACATCACATCATACAAAGCCTTTCTATCAAACTGCCATGGACGACCAAGAAGAATATGGCTAACATGCATAGGTACAACATCACAGTAAACTTCATCTTTGCATCGCCCAATTACAAAAGAGAACAGAACCTGCTTTGTTACCTTCACCTATCCACAATCACTCAGCCATTGCAGCTTGTAGGGTTAGGATGTTTTATGCATGTTAACCCTAATTTATCTACAAAATCAGTACTAGAAATTTTTGCACAACTACCCCCATTGTAATGGAACAACCTACACACCATGAGGATGAGTATGACCAACGAAGCAAGGATAAAATTGAGGAGATTTTCAATCCAATTATTCTGCCTCAAGGCCATATAACTAGATCACGAGCCAAGAAGATTCAACAAGCATTAATTTGTCATCTACAAGATTTGGTGAATTTGGCTTGTAATGGTCTGCGAGAGATCCAAGAATTGAAAACAAGATCAAATAAAGTTAATTATAACTTATTTCAAGTCCAGCTTCGAAATGGGCTTACTTAAGTTTGTTTTTAGTTCTTAGCCTTGTTAATTGAGTGAAATTAAATACGTTTTTATTTTTGTCATGATGGGCTATTTAAAACATGTTAATATAAAATCCTATTAGTTTTATTGCTTTGAAAATGGGCTGGCCAAACTTGTTTATGATAAAGCCCATAAGTTGAGTTTGTTTATTTTAGATTATGAGATTTTTTAGGTCTTGTAAAGGCTATATAAAGGCCTAAAATGAATTTCACTTTAGATTATTGATGAATTATAACCAAAAGGCTGTTTGCTTTTATCTTTGTGTTCTTGAGTAGAATACTTGCTAAGAAACATTCAAGTGGACTAATCATCTTCTTGTGGAGTGTTTCGAATATGGAATTTAGAAACAAGTTTCCTTTATTCTAGATCTTTGATCATCTTTCTAAGCAATCTGAATTCTAGCCTTTCTTAGGGGTTGAGACTGAATTGTTATTGGGGTTTTCACGTTAATGTTGTGGGGGGTCCGTAATAATGAAAGGGGTTCTCAGGCTTATTCTTGGAGGTTCCGTATCATTTGGTATCAGAGCTTTGGTTTTAGATCAGGTTCTATCCTTAACAAATTTTGTGTTTTTGATTATAAATTCTTGTTTTCTTTTGTTCTCCTGAGTTTATCTCTTATTGTTCTTGCAGTTTCTTTATTTTTCCTTCATTTGAATTATTATTATTTATTTGAATTCTGATTTTGTTTGTTTTGGTTAATCTGAATTCTTTTCATCAATTAAAAAGATTGAACATCTGATTTGGTGCTTGTAGTTATAAAAAAAATCATCCAAAAAAAGGATAAAAATCTTGCTATTTAGAAGAGAAAAAGAAATACAAATCTGAAAAAAAATTCTGGAAAAAAAAGAGAAAATAAATCTAGAATTGTGGCTTTAGATCTTCCTAATCAGATTTGAACTATAGTTGACTACAGTTATTGTGTGGTTATTATTGTTATTAATTATTAATTAATAACTTTTGGGGCTGTTTCTTCAAAAAAAATTACCTTCTAAAGTTGTCCTAATCAAATCTTTGTCATTTTTTTCATACGTCATTTGCTTCTTAATGAGTTGTCATTTTTTTTTGCTTCTATTATATTAAATTTCTTTTTTAGCCAATTTGCTTTAAACTTATTTTGAAAATTTCATATTTGGAATTCTACACAAATCAGGCTATTTGAATTATTATAAAAGTGTGATTTACCTAAGAACGTAAAAGAAATTATCTAGAGTGGTGCGAGGAAAGCCATGAGCAAAATAAATTAATTGAGTGAAACCCAAGTGACCAACCCCATCTTTTGAGTGTAAACAAGTGAGGGAGTGTTGTGAGGTCCTTATATTATTATTTTTTTTTGTTACTTTCTAACCTTTTATTACAGCAATCTCTGACCAAGGTGAAGATAGTGGAGCTGGCCATGTTGATGCTGCTGGATTGTGTGCGGTTCAACAAGCTGAAATTACACGTTTATACCGCACTGTGGAGAATGTGAGAGAAACATTAGAGTGTATGGATGCAAGGTGGTAAGCTGTTGAAAGAGCCACACCGGAGGGCAATGAGAGGCAAAGAGGTGGTAGAAATCAAATACCTCAAACTGATAATTTGGGTGATGAATACGAGTTTGAGGATGATAATGAAACTCTAGTTGGAGGAGTTATACCTAGAGAATGAGGTAGATGAGGATGTGGTGCTGGTAGAGGTAGAGGAAGGATGTATGATAATGCATTCTATGGTAGAAACCATGGTGATGATGACTTTGTAGATAGGAACTTGGGAAGCATTAAATTGAAAATTCCTAATTTTTGAGGTAAATTAGATCCGGAGGCTTATTTGCAATGGGAAAAGCAAGTTGAGCTTATCTTTGATTATGCTATAGCTTAGTGGGACCAATTGGTGACTAATAGAAGAAAGAATTTGGAGTATCCAATTGAGACATGGCATGAACTTAAGTCTGTCATGAGAAAGAGATTTGTGCCTAGACATTTTCATAGAGAACTTGTACAAAAACTTCAGGTTCTTAAACAAGGTAGTAGGAGTGTTGATGATTACTACAAAGAGATGGAAATGATCATGACTAGAGGTAATATAGATGAAGATATGGAGACTACTACGGTACATTTCTTGGATGGTTTGAATAAGGACATAGCGGATTGAGTTGATTTGCAGCCTTATGTGGAGTTAGAAGAGAAGGTGCATATTGCCATCAAGGTGGAAAAACAACTCCAAGGAAGAGGAGCAGCAAGGTATGTTTCCAATCCTAGTTCTTCTTAGAAAAGGGATGGAAATTGTGATTTTAAGGGTGGAATTAAGGTTGTTCATGAGGGTGGAAAGGCAAAGTGATGCGGAACCCTATGGCAATGAAGGCCTCAAACCCCAACGCACACTTCGATATAGGAATCCAAGAACAAGGATAAACCACCCTCTATAGCACCCAATGCTTAGCGAAGCAAGAACACTAATGACGGAAGGATTTGGAAGGACGGATCAGAAGAACGCCACAATCGAAATTGATAAGTTAGTCTGATTCGTGATGCAATCAATGAAAGAAGCAAAATCTCTCACTCTCTCAAAGATGGCCGAAATTTGCATAAAGAGCAATTTGAATATAATTTGTCAAAAAGATCCTCTTATAAGAAAATAAGGCCCTATTTATAGAAAAACAAATTAAAATTCGTAACTATCCTAACCCTAGTGAAAAAAGGAAAATTACAAAGTCAAAATCCTTGTCAAATAAGGAAAATATCATCCTAACCAACTAAGGAAAGAAAGATCCTTGTCAAATAAGGAAAATATCATCCTAACCAACTAAGGAAAGAAGGATCCTTGTCAGATAAGGAAAATATCATCCTAACCAACTAAGGAAAGAAGGAAACCACATCTCATGTGCATGGGTGTGAACACAGCCCATATGCATGAAAGAATAGGCTGCCCATATGACAAAAGTGGTCCCAAAAACCTAATTTCGTCCAAGGCCCATGTGCTTGCATGTGGGTTACTCCTTTCTTGCTCCTATAGCCCATTTTTAAAGCCTTATCTTCCATATAGACATTCAGCATCACAATCAGCCTTTGTTGGTCTTCCAACTCCATACTGCACTTGTTTATTGCTAATTCAGTCACCTCCCTTGTAACAAAGTCTTGAACATGCAATCCAAGAGTGACGCCATACTCCCTTGCTTTATTCCTTGTCAATGGTCCTTGTTGTAACACCAAAGGATCCTTGCCATGCTGGTTTACATCATTCTCCCTTTCTTTAAAAAGATTTGTCCTCAAATCTGCATCATCATAAGGAGATAAATCAGTCACATTAAAAGTAGCACTAACACTATACTCACCAGGCAAGTCGATCTTGTATGCATTGTCATTGATTTTCTCCAATACTTGGAATGGACCATCACCACGTGCATCAAGCTTACTCTTCCTTTGATTTGGAAACCTCTCCTTTCGGAAGTGTACCCAAACCCAATCACCAGGAGCAAATGCCATTTTCTTTCGTCCCTTATTTGCCCTATCAGCATATGACTTGTTCTTTTTCTCTATATTTGCTCGAACCTTTTCATGCAAAGACTTTACCAAATCAGCCTTCTTCTCACCATCTAAACTAGCAAGCTCATGTAAAGGCAAAGGAACAAGATCAAGTACAGTTAGTGGATTAAAACCATAAACAATCTCAAATGGCGAATAACCTGTAGAAGAATGAATTGAACGATTATAAGCAAATTCAATGAAAGGTAAACAATCTTCCCAAGTGACCAAGTTCTTCCCCACTAAAGCTCTCAACAACGTACCAAGTGTACGATTCACTACTTCAGTTTGCCCATCTGTTTGTGGATGACAAGTAGTAGAAAACAAAAGCTTAGTTCCTAATCTACTCCATAAAACACGCCAAAAATGGGACAAAAACTTAGTATCTCTATCAGAAACAATTGTCCTAGGCACCCCATGTAAACGAACAACATCTCTAAAGAAAAAATCAGCCACAACTTTTGCATCATCAGCTTTGTGACATGGAATAAAATGTGCCATCTTACTAAACCTATCAACAACCACAAAAATGCTATCTCTACCTTTCCTAGTCCTAGGCAAACCAAGCACAAAATCTATACTAATATCAACCCAAGGTGAACTAGGTACAGGTAATGGCATATAAAGACCATGAGGCATAGACTTAGATTTCGCCTGTCTACATGCAATACAAGCAGAACATAATCTCCCAACATCTTTACGCATAGACGGCCAATAAAAATGCTCAAACAGAATATCATAAGTCTTAGACACACCAAAATGCCCCATCAAACCACCACAATGAGATTCCAAAACAAGCAAATTACGCATGGAACATCTAGGCACACATAGTTTACTTCCCTTAAACAAATAACCATCCTGCCTAAAAAATGAATTAAAAGCTCCTTGTTCACATGCGACATAAACATTGCCAAAATCAATATCACCAATATATAAGTCCTTAATATACTCAAAACAAAGCAATTTAGAACTCAAAACAGACAGCAATGTATATCTCCTAGACAACGCATCAGCAACAACATTATCTTTACCTTGCTTATACTTAATGACATAAGGAAATTTCTCAATTTGTTCAATCCACTTACCATGTCTTTTGTTCAACTTACCTTGGCCCTTCAAATGCTTGAGGGATTCATGGTCAGTGTGAATAATGAACTCCTTTGGCAGCAAATAATGTTCCCACACATTCAATGCCCTTACCAAAGCATGCAACTCCTTGTCATAGGTAGAATAATTCAGTTGCGCACCATTGAGCTTCTCACTAAAATATGCTATTGGCTTCTTTTCTTGCATCAAAACAGCCCCAATACCTATACCTGAAGCATCACATTCAATCTCAAAAATAGAATCAAAGTTAGGTAAAGCTAAAACAGGCGTAGTAGTGAGTTTTTCTTTCAAACTTTCAAACGATCGTTGTTGCTGTTCACCCCATTGAAATCCAACTTCCTTCTTGACAATACTTGTGAGTGGTGCAGCGATGGTAGAAAAATCCTTCACGAATCTCCTATAAAAACTTGCCAGCCCATGGAAGCTCCTCACTTCCATCACACTCTTAGGAACAGGCCATTCCCTTATAGCTTTCACTTTCTCTTCATTAACTTCCAATCCCTGCGCACTAACAACAAAACCAAGAAAAACAAGCCTATCCATGCAAAATGTGCACTTCTTAAGCTTTGCATATAAGTTCTCTTTTCTCAAAGCTTCTGAAACCAACCTAACATGTTCTATATGCTCTTCCTCAGTCTTACTATAGATCAAAATATCATCAAAATAAACAACTACAAATATGCCCAAATAAGCCCTCAAAACATGGTTCATCAACCTCATAAAAGTACTAGGTGCATTAGACAACCCAAAAGGCATTACCAACCACTCATACAACCCATATTTTGTTTTAAAAGCTGTTTTCCATTCATCCCCAGGTTTCATACGAATTTGATAATATCCACTCATAAGATCAATTTTAGTAAAATACCTTGCATCATGTAATTCATCCAACATGTCATCAAGACGCGGTATAGGATGCCGATACTTCACGATGATCTTATTTACAGCCCTACAATCAACACACATTCTCCACGTGCCATCTTTCTTTGGAACCAACAAAACAGGAACGGCACACGGACTTAAACTCTCTCGAATCAACCCTTTCTCCAACAACTCTTCCACTTGTCTCTGCATCTCCTTGGTCTCCATCGGATTACTTTGATATGCTGGTCTATTTGGAATGGTAGAACCAGGTATGAAGTCAATTTGATGTTCGATCCCTCTTAATGGTGGCAAACCACTAGGCAACTCCTCCGGAAACACATCTTGGAAATCCTGTAATAAAGACACAAAGCTAGAAGGCAAATGTTCAAGTGAAACATCAATGTTAGCAAATAAAGTTTTCTTGTATCTAATGAGTAACACAGGTTGCCCAACATTTAATTCTCTCGCTCTTGCATAAAAAGTTTGTTTTGCCTTCCCTTCTTTCTTGTTTTCTCTCACCAATGGGCCATTAATTTGATTAGTTTCTTTTCTGGCCTCTTTTCCCATTTTCTTCTCACTTTCACTCACCTTATCATGTTCTCTCACACTCCCCCTGTTTTTGGAAGAAACAGCCCCAACCACTACTTTGGGCGAATCTTGCTTTGCTTTCTCAAGCATCTTTCGATGATCTTCATAAACCTCCAAGGGTAATAATGGAACAAGGGTAACCAGCTTTCCATCATAGGTAAGCGTGTACCTATTTGAATGCCCATCATGCTGTGCTTTCCTATCAAATTGCCAAGGTCTTCCCAATAACATATGGCCTGCTTGCATAGGAACTACATCACACAACACTTCATCTTTATACCAGCCTATAGAGAATGGTATTCTCACTTGTTTAGTAACCTTCACCTCTCCACTATCATTAAACCATTGTAGTCTATATGGATTGGGATGTTTTAAACAAGTCAATTTCAGCTTCTCCACCATGGTCTCACTTGCGGCATTAGTACAACTACCGCTGTCAATGATGAGCATACAAACCTTACCATCAACTAAACATCTAGAATAAAATATGTTATCTCGTTGCTCAAGGCCCTCTTCCTTCATATGCATGTTCAAAGTACGCCTATCAACTAACATTTCACCATGTTCAGCCATCAACACATTTTCAACTTGCTCACTACACTCATCATCATCATACATGTCATTCACATCATTATCAACATCACTATGATCAGAATCAGAAATTACACCCCCATCATCAGTAGCAATCATAACTCTCCTATTTGGACATTCAGAAGCAATATGCCCATTCCCTAAACATTTGAAACATTTAATATCTCTACTAGGAGTAGTATTAGAAGTACTTGATTGCTGCCTTTTTGGACCACCATTCGTCCCTTTTCCACTTGTAGGTGGAGGATTGTTCCTTTGGAAGGAATTTTTGAAATCTCCACTTCTTGAGGACGAATTGCTACTAGTGTTTTGAGGTCCTCGGTAGGTCGAACTACTTCCACCCATTTTCTAAAATTTGCTAGAACCAGACTTGGTGTAATTCTTGCTCTTTAGTCTCCTTTCTATCTTCATGGCCTTTTCAACCAACTCTCCCATGAAATTGTAATCATACATTTTCAGCTCACTTGCTATGTTTGAATTTAGACCCCCAAGGAATCTAGACATCAACCTCTGCTCATCCTCTTCAATATCAGCTCTTGCCATGATCATCTCCATCTCCTTGTGGTATTCTTCAACACTCTTACCACCTTGGATCAGCCTTGCCAACCTATTATACAAATCCCTATAGTAATGAGAAGGGACAAACCTTGTTCTCATTAAGTCTTTCAAAGTCTCCCAATCAGGTATGGGTCTTAATCCCTTTCCTCTTCTATTAGATTTGAGTTGATCCCACCAGAATGTAGCATATCCCTTAAATTCCACGGCTGCAATGTGGGACTTCTTCTCTTCTGAATAATTATGGCATTCAAAAATCTGCTCCACCTTTCTCTCCCATTCGATGTACTCTTCAGCATTGTTTCTCCCTTCAAAGGAAGGTACCTTCATCTTTATGGAAGTAAGGTCATTGTCATTTGCTGGGTTATTTTCACCAACCTCTTCATTACCTCTAGGTGCTCTACGATCTCCTTCACCGATTCTTTGTAGAACCCTTTGTGGTAACCTCACTTGAGCTGCTGGTTGCTGCGCTCTTTCTCTCATCATTAGATTCATGCTCTCTTGTAGAGTAGCCATCATTCTTGCCATCTCATTCATCCTCTCATTACTTTGCTGCATATATGACTCAAAATTGCTAGAACCTTCTTGGACATTTTCCTCCCCATCTTGCACGTTCTGGTTTCTCCCACTACTCATGATCACAAACACAAACTCACAAAGAAAAGATTAGTAATAAACAAAATTCACTCAAAGTGTTTCGCTTTTACCTCACCTTTGCTGATTCTTCGATTGCACTTCAGAATCGAGGCTCACAAATCAATCTGCCAAGCACGTTCAAGGAAGCTAGAAACCTAATTCCTAGACACCTAGAAAAGAAACTCGACGATTTGGAGGCGACACAAGGAAATTTGTGTCACACGATTATCATAAACCAGAGTGTTGGAACAAGCAAATAACACTCCAGCAACGTAACGGAATCCAAAAAATGGTAGCTCAATCAAGAATTAGAAACAAAGAGGTAAAAATATGACAATTCTGGCCAAGATGTATCAAAACCAACCCACCTTTAGCAAGCTGATTTATGGACCTATTGATTCTACCCAAGAAAGCTAGTGTCAAGTCTTCCTAAACTAAAGAGAATTTCGAATTCCCCTTTGCAATGGCAGCCCCCACAATTCGAACAAAAACAGCCCCCAAAAAAAAATGGAAATTTTGTGGCCTAAAAATTTTGATTGCTTCTAACCCACTTCAAACCAACCATGTAACATTTAATTACTAAGAAACAGAAAAATTTTTGTTGGAGCACTTTTGTACTCTTTTTTTTTAGGGATAGATCACTATCTCTAGATCCCCCCCCCCCCCCCCCAAAATACTAAACGAATATCAATAAATAGAAGCTTAAACAGCAAATGAATTATTGCAAGCTCAAACGAAAAGATCCGTATACTTTAAAAATTGAAAACGAATTGACTATGGTGAAGTAGGTGAAAAATGATTTGGACTATGATGAAAAGGGGACACAAACGAATTGGGGTATGGGGAAAGAAGAAATTTCGAATAAAATAAAAGAACCCTAAAAAAAATGAATTGAACAAATGAAGACTCTAACGGAAATAAAAATAAGCCCTAGAAAGACAGATAGAAAAAGATTTACCTGTAATTGGCTCTGATACCAAATGATGCGGAACCCTATGGCAATGAAGGCCTCAAACCCCAACGCACACTTCGATATAGGAATCCAAGAACAAGGATAAACCACCCTCTATAGCACCCAATGCTTAGCGAAGCAAGAACACTAATGACGGAAGGATTTGAAAGGACGGATCAGAAGAAAGGCACAATCGAAATTGATAAGTTAGTCTGATTCGTGATGCAATCAATGAAAGAAGCAAAATCTCTCACTCTCTCAAAGATGACCGAAATTTGCATAAAGAGCAATCTGAATATAATTTGTCAAAAAGATCCTCTTACAAGAAAATAAGGCCCTATTTATAGAAAAATAAATTAAAATTCGTAACTATCCTAACCCTAGTGAAAAAAGGAAAATTACAAAGTCAAAATCCTTGTCAAATAAGGAAAATATCATCCTAACCAACTAAGGAAAGAAAGATCCTTGTCAAATAAGGAAAATATCATCCTAACCAACTAAGGAAAGAAGGATCCTTGTCAAATAAGGAAAATATCATCCTAACCAACTAAGGAAAGAAGGGAACCACATCCCATGTGCATGAAAGAATAGGCTGCCCATGTGACAAAAGTGGTCCCAAAAACCTAATTTCGTCCAAGGCCCATGTGCTTGCATGTGGGCTGCCTTCCTTACTCCTTTCTTGCTCCTATAGCCCATTTTTAAAGCCTTATCTTCCATATAGACATTTAGCATCACAATCAGCCTTTGTTGGTCTTCCAGCTCCATACTGCACTTGTTTATTGCTAATTCAGTCACCTCCTTTGTAACAAAGTCTTGAACATGCAATCCAAGAGTGACGCCATACTTCCTTACTTTATTCCTTGTCAATGGTCCTTGTTGTAGCACCAAAGGATCCTTGCCATGCTGGTTTACATCACAAAGACAGATTCGGTTCTAAAGACAAATCCAAATTCGAAGAAGAACCTAAGCTGAGAAATAGAGATATTAAATGTTGGAAGTGCCAAGGTGTAGGTCATATCAGCAAAAAATGTCCAAATAAGAGGGTTATGACCTTGAGAAATGGTGAGATAGTGATTGATGAAGAAGAAGGCAACAATGAGAGTGATGATGGTGAGATGCCAGAATTGGAGGATTGTAGCAATGGGAGCATTGAGGAGCCAATTTGTTGTGGAACAACCAGCACACCGCAAGGATGAGCAAGAGTTAGGACGTGGGGAACAAGTTGAGGAGATCATCAATCCAATTATTTTGCCACAAGGTCCTATAACTAGATCGCGAGCCAAAAAGATTCAGCAAGCACTAATTTGCCATTTGCAAGATTTGGTGAATTTGGCTAACTATGGTTTGCAAGGAATTACAAGCTTAGAGACAAGACCAAAGGAAGTCAATTACAACTTGCTACAAGTTGTAATTCACGAATGAGGCTTGTAATTAATATGTATTAAGGCCCACTAGTTATGCTTCTTTAAAAAGTAAGGGCCCTGTTTGTTTTGTATTAAATTAGAACATTTTTTACTTTATTATTTCTTAAAATTTGATTAGAAAGCCAAACGCTACTTAATAACCCTAATTAGGATTTAGCTATTTATATCTCATTTAGGGTTGTAAGACACCAGTTTTAGTTTTTGACAAATTATTAACCTAAAAGCCGAATTTGCTTTTATCTTTGTGTTCTTGAGTTGAATGCATGCTTAGAAACATTCAAGTAGTTTGATCAACTTTCTTGTGGAGTGTTTCGATTCTGGGGTTTAGGAACTAGTTTGTTTCGAAATCTTAGAACTGTGATCAATTCAAGGTAATCTGAAATCTAACCTAATCCTTGGAGGTTGTGCCGAATTCGACTAGGGGTTTTCAAGTTAATGCTGTAGGGGTTCGAAATCAAGGGGTTCTCAGGCTTATTCTTGGAGGTTCCGTATCATTTGGTATCAGAGCCAGCGCTCTAGATCAGGTTTTATCCCTATCAATTTCGAATTCTTTGTTTATTTCATTTCTTCTCTTGTTATTTTCATTTTCGTTACTTTGATCTTGAATTGTTGAATTCGTTCTTGATGTGAGCCTGCCTTGCTAGGATTTAATTCCTAAGGAAGCTCAAGCTACGGATCGTCTCCAAAACATAAGAACACCAACAAGCACCTTCAACCCAACACCAACTTGTGATGTAAAACTGAAACTATATGGCTGGAAACCAAAGATTCAAGACCCAACCCCAACTTGTGAAGGAAAAACCTTGAATATAAGTTAAGACCTAGCAAACTTGGTTATTTTTGCAAGGAATTCGTGCAAGTTCTAACCAGAACTCAAAAGAAGGCTAAAAACCTCTCAAAGCTCTCAAAAAATGGAGAGAAAACTCAGAATATTCATTAAGTTCAAAATCTGCCATTACATTTGTTTTTAAAGACTTAAAGAAAGCATAAAACAAGTGAAATGATGGAAAAATACAAATATAATAATGTGGTTACATAAAACAAATTGGGCAGCCATATAGCTTGTCTCCCACTAGCTTTTAAAAGGCATGGGCAGCCATATAGCTTGTCTCCCACTAGCTTTTAAAAGGCATCTTTGACTCCCAATGTGAATTTCAGCCACTCTTAATATATGGACATCCAATGGAACGTGAATGGTATGTATTTAGCTCCCAAAGGTATAATGATGGATGCCAATATGTATTCTAACTCCTTTGGGTCAATTGGCCTCTTGGGTAGATTGCAATTTGGACACATGCAACCAAACAGCTTCTTTGCTCTTATTTTCTTCAAGTCTTAACGTTCCAATTGTATTGAGAACATATAGATGTTTGGAAACTAATCCTTGAAGTTTTCTTGCCATTGATCGAGTAACAGGTCCTTGGTGTTGTATGCTAGCAATCAGATCCTCATCAGTTCTCTTGTTTCCTTGTTCCTCTGAATTGTTTTCTTTGTGGGTTATTTTCATTTTTGTTTCTTCTCTTGTTATTTTCGTTCTGTTTCTTTGTTCTTGATTCTTGAGTCATTTTCTTTGTTTCTTGATCATCTAAGTTGTTTGTTCCTTGAATCGTTTTCGTTTTCTTCAAATTCGAAAATTCAAAAAAAAATTATTATAAAACCTAAAATTCAAAATTCAAGAAAAGGTGTTTTAAATTCGAATTTTGGTCTTGTTCATCATTCTGATTTGCATTCGAAATTCAACAAAGTGTGCTAAATTCAAATCTTGTTCTTGATTATTCATTCTGATTCAATTTCGAGTTTCAAACAAAGTGCTCTAAATCCGATCTTGTTCTTGTTACCTAGTTGGGTAAAAGTTTTGTGTGGTGTGAACTAAGGTTCCCCCATCAAGAGAGATAGTGAGAGGGAGCAAAAAAAAAGTATAAAACCACTTCAACAAATTTTTTTCATTCTCCTTGTTATTTAGGTGATAAGGGTCGAATCTGGATAGGTTAGAATCAATATAATTTCTGGTCACGAATTTTCACCATTGAGAGGCAAAGAGGTGGTAGAAATCAAATACAACAGCCTAAACATTTGGAAGATGAAAATGAGCTTGAGGATGATAATGCAAGTCTGGTTGGAGGAGCTTTACATAGAGGTGGAGGTAGAGGAGTCCGTGGTACTGGTCGAGGTAGAGGAAGGATGAATAATAATGCTTTCTATGGTAGAAATCATGGTGATGATGAAGTCGTTGATAGGAGCTTGGGAAGCATCAAGCTGAAAATTCCTAATTTTCGTGGTAAATCAGATCCAGAAGCTTATTTGCAATGGGAAAAGCAGGTTGATCTCATATTTGATTGCCATCGATGTACTGAGGAAAAGAAGGTCAAGCTTATTGTTACTCAATTTACAGATTATGTTATAGCTTGGTGGGATCAGTTAGTGACTAGTAGAAGAAGGAATTTGGAGTATCCAATTGAGACTTGGGCTGATCTTAAATCGGTCATGAGGAAGAGGTTTGTGCCTAGACATTTCCATAGGGAAATTATACAAAGACTTCAGGTTCTTAAACAAGGTAGTAAAAGTGTTGATGACTACTACAAAGAAATGGAAATGTTAATGACTAGAGCTAATATAGATGAAGACATGGAGACTACTATGGCACGTTTATTGGCTGGTTTGAATTCGGACATTGCTGATCAGGTTGATTTGCAGCCTTATGTGGAGTTAGAAGAGATGGTGCATATTGCCGTCAAGGTGGAAAAACAACTCCAAGGAAGACGACTATCAAGGTATCATTCGAAACCTGTTTCTAATTCTATTTCTCCTTGGAATAGGGAAGGAAGACGTGATTACAAGGAAAGAAACAAAGCTGGTCAAGATAGTGGGAATGCAAAGGCCGAAACAAGTTCTAAAGACAAATCCAAAGTTGAAGAGCCTAAGCTGCGAAATCGAGATATTAAGTGTTGGAAGTGCCAAGGTGTGGGACATATTAGCAAAGACTGTCCAAACAAGAGAGTTATGACCGTAAGAAATGGTGAGATAGTGACTGATGAAGAAGAAGGTGACGATGAGAGTGAAGATGGAGAAAAGCAAGACTTGGAATGTTGTAGTGATGGGAGCATTGAAGAACCAATAAAGGGAGACTTGCTGGTTGCTAGGCGTGCTCCTAACATTTCTTTTTCCATTGGTAAATATCATGATGAGGTGTTGTGTGATGTGGTACCAATGCATGTTGGAGAGATTTTACTTGGACATCCATGGCAGTATGATAGGCGAGCTATGCATGATGGATACCTTAATCGGCATTCATTCACTAAGGATGGACGAAAGACAATTCTGACCCCACTCTCTTCAAAAGAAGTGTATGAAGATCAATGTAAAATGGAAAGAATGAGACTTGAATTTGAAAAGAAAGAAAGAGAGAGTGACAAAAAAAAATGAGTGAAAAAAATCAGATTGCAAATGAAAAGAAAGAGAGAAAAGAAAAATAAAAACAAATTCAGTTTGAGAAAAATAGAGAAGGAGAGAAGAATGTGCGTTTGTTAGCTAGTACAAGTGAGGTTAAACATGCTTTTTACACCAATCAGCCTATGTTTGTGCTTTTGTGCCAAGAGGCTCGTTTAGATACTACTGTTTTTAAAAAATCTTTGCCTACTGTGTTTGTTGATCTTTGGCAGGAATATGCGGATTAGTTTCCCGAAGAAATGCCTGATGAATTGCCGCCAATCAGAGACATAGAGCATCAAATTGATTTCATTCCGGGAGCTTCCATTCCCAATAGGCCAGCGTATCGAGCTAATCCTTTCGAGACAAAGGAGATACAAAAGCAAGTGGAGGAATTGCTAGCTAAAGGATACGTGAGGGAAAGTTTGAGTCCCTATTCGGTTCCTGTTATTCTTGTGCCAAAGAAGGATGGGACATGGAGGATGTGCGTGGATTGCAGAGCCATCAATAAAATCACTGTAAAGTATCATCATCCTATTCTTAGACTAGATGATATGCTTGATGAGTTACATGGTTCTTGTTTGTTCACGAAAATTGATTTGAAATCTGGTTATTATCAAATTTGAATGAGTATGGGTGATGAGTGGAAAATAGCATTTAAGACTAAATATGGGCTGTATGAGTGGTTGGTTATGCCGTTTGGTCTTACTAATGCACCTAGCACATTCATGCGTTTGATGAATCATGTGTTGCGTGAGCACTTGGGTAAATTTGTTGTTGTTTACTTTGATGATATTCTTGTTTACTCTAAGTGTTTGGATGATCATGTCATACATGTGCGTCTTGTGTTAGACATTCTTAGGCATGAGAAGTTGTATGCTAACCTTAAGAAGTGTAGTTGTTGCATGGATAAGGTTCATTTTCTTGGTTTTGTGGTGTCTAGTCAAGGTATTGAGGTTGATGAGGAAAAGGTAAAAGCTATTAGGGACTGGCCGAAACCTAAGAATGCTAGTGAGGTGAGGAGTTTTCATGGACTTGCTGGTTTCTATAGGAGATTCATTAGAAATTTCAGTACTATAGCTGCACCTTTGAATGAGTTAGTTAAGAAAAATGTCGGTTTTGTTTGGGGAGATGCACAAGAACATGCATTTAATGAACTTAAGGATAAATTGTGTAATGCACCCTTGCTTGCTTTGCCTAATTTTGATAAGACTTTTGAGATTGAATGTGATGCAAGTGGCATAGGAATTGGAGCTATTTTACTACAGGATCAAAGGCCATTGATGTACTTTAGCGAAAACTAAGTGGAGCGGCTTTGAAGTATCCGACATATGTAAGGAGTTATATGCATTTTTTCGATCTTTGCATACATGGCAGCATTATTTGTGGTCAAAAGAGTTTGTGATACATACTGATCATGAAAGTTTAAAGCATTTGAAAGGTCAAGATAAGCTGAACCGTAGACATGCCAAATGGGTGGAATTCATAGAAAGATTTCCATATGTGATTAAATACAAGCAAGATCAAGAGAATGTAGTGGCTGATGCATTGTCACGAAGGTATGTTTTACTTAATTCTCTTAGTGCTAGATTATTGGGTTTTGAGCATATTAAGGAATTATATGTTAGTGATGTGGATTTTGGTGACATATATAATTCGTGTGGAGATGTGGCTGTTTCAAAAGACTTTCATTTGTTTGATGGTTTCTTGTTTAAGAGAAATAGATTGTGTATTCCTAAGTGTTCCATGAGAGAGTTGTTAGTTAAGGAAGCACATGGAGGAGGTTTGATGGGTCATTTTGGGGTAAGTAAGACCTATGATGTGTTGATAGAACATTTTTATTGGCCTGGTATGAAACATGATGTGCATAAAGTTTGTGAGCATTTCATAACATGTAGAGAAGCTAAGTCTAGGATGAAACCGCATGGTTTGTACACGCCATTACCTGTTCCTAATGGACCTTGGACTGATTTGTCTATGGATTTTGTGCTTGGATTACCTAAAACTAGGAGAGGTCATGATAGTATATTTATTGTGGTTGATAGATTTAGTAAAATGGCTCATTTTATACCATGTCATAAAACTGATGATGCTAAATTGATTGCTGATTTGTTCTTTAAAGAGGTTGTTCGTTTGCATGGCATACCCAAAAGCATTGTTAGTGATAGAGATGTTAAGTTTTTGAGTAATTTTTGGCGTGTTTTATGGGGAAAACATCCTCAAACCAATGGTCAAACTGAGGTTGTGAATCGAACATTGATTACTTTGCTTAGGGTAGTGATAGAAAAGAATATTAGGATGTGGGAGGATTGTTTACCATTTGTGGAGTTTGCTTATAATAGAGCTGTTCATAGCACTACTAATTGTTCTCCATTTGAAATTTTTTATGGTTTTAATCCGCTTACTCCTTTGGATATTTTGCCATTGCCATCTAATGATTTTGTGAGTGTTGATGCTAGCTCAAAGGTAGACTTTTTGAAGCAGTTACATAAACAGGTTAAGGAAAGGATTGAAAGGCAAAATGCTAAAGTAGCTTCTTGAGTGAATAAAGGAAGGAAGCCAATAATTTTTCAGCCTGGTGATTGGGTTTGGGTTCATTTTCGCAAAGAACGGTTTCCACACCAAAGAAAGTCCAAGTTAAACCCACGAGGAGATGGTCCTTTTCAGATACTTGAAAGGATTAATGACAATGCATATAAAGTGGATTTGCCAGGTGAGTATAATGTAAGTGCTTCATTTAATGTTGCTGATTTAAGTCCTTTTGATGTAGGTGATGCTTTTGATTCGAGGACGAATCCTTTTGAGGAGAGGGGAAATGTTGTGGAACAACCAGCACACCGCAAGGATGAGCAAGAGTTAGGACGTGGGGAACAAGTTGAGAAGATCATCAATCCAATTATTTTGCCACAAGGTCCTATAGCTAGATCGAGAGCCAAAAAGATTCAGCAAGCACTAATTTGCCATTTGCAAGATTTGGTGAATTTGGCTAACTATGGTTTGCAAGGAATTACAAGCTTGGAGACAAGACCAAAGGAAGTCAATTACAACTTGCTACAAGTTGTAATTCATGAATGAGGCTTGTAATTAATATGTATTAAGGCCCACTAGTTATGCTTATTTAAAAAGTAAGGGCCCTGTTTGTTTTGTATTAAATTAGAACGTTGTTTACTTTATTATTTCTTAAAATTTGATTAGAAAGCCAAACGCTACTTAATAACCCTAATTAGGGTTTAGCTATTTATATCTCATTTAGGGTTGTAAGACATCAGTTTTAGTTTTTGACAAATTATTAACCTAAAAGCCGAATTTGCTTTTATCTTTGTGTTCTTGAGTAGAATGCATGCTTAGAAACATTCAAGTAGTTTGATCAACTTTCTTGTGGAGTGTTTCGATTCTGGGGTTTAGGAACTAGTTTGTTTCGAAATCTTAGGACTGTGATCAATTCAAGGTAATCTGAAATCTAACCTAATCCTTGGAGGTTGTGCCGAATTCGACTAGGGGTTTTCAAGTTAATGCTGTGGGGGTTCGAAATCAAGGGGTTCTTAGGCTTATTCTTGGAGGTTTCGTATCACAATTAGAGGTGATTTGCTAGTTACTAGGTGTGCTCTTAACACACAATTGAAGGAGAATAGCCATGAGGAACAATGAGATAATTTGTTCCATACAAGATGCCATGTTTAAGGCAAGACATGTAGTGTGATTGTAGATGGTGTAAGTTGCACCAATGTTGTGAGTACACTCTTGGTTGATAGATTGGGTTTGTCTACTACACCACACCCACAACTCTACAAACTTCAGTGGCTTAATGATTGTGGTGAGGTTAAGGTAAATAGACAATCTATCATTTCCTTTTTCGTTGGTAAATATCATGATGAAGTGATGTGCGATGTGGTTCCAATGCATGCTGGAGATATTCTACTTGGTAGACTATGGCAATATGACCGAAGAGCTATGCATGATGGGTACCTCAATAGGTATTCATTCACAAAGGATGGGTGAAAGACCATTCTAACACCACTTTCCTCAAAAGAAGTGTATGAAGACTAATGTAAAATGGAAAGGATGAAAATTAAGGTTGTAAACAAAGAAAAAGAGAATGAAAATAAAATGAGTGAAAATAAACAGAGTGCAAATAAAAAGAGGGAAAAGAAAGAGGCAAAAGAAAAAGGAAAGCAAATTCAACCTATTGGAAAAAAAAGAAAAGAATGTGAGTTTGATAGCTAGGACAAGTGAGGTTAGACATGCTTTGTACAACAATCAACCTAGATTTGTACTTTTGTGTAAAAGGGCTTATTTGGCCACCAATGATCTAAACCCATATTTGCCTAGTGTGTTTGTTGATCTTTTGCAGGAATTTGAAGATGTGTTTCCAGAAGAGATGCCCAATGGTTTGCCACCAATTAGAGGCATAGAACACCAAATTGACTTCATTCTTGGAGCTTCCATACCCAATAGACTAGCATATAGAACTAATCCCATCGAGACAAAGGAAATAGAAAAACAAGTGGAGGAGTTGCTAGCTAAGGGGCATGTGAGGGAAAGTCTTAGTTCTTGCTCGGTTCCTATTATTCTTGAGCCAAAGAAGGATGGAACGTGTGGATTGCAGAGCCATCAATAAAATCACTATAAAGTATCATCATCCTATCCCTAGATTAGATGATAAGCTTGATGAGTTATATGGTTCTTATTTATTCACTAAAATTGATTTGAGATCTGGTTATTATCAAATTCGGATGAATGTGGGTGATGAGTGAAAAACAACATTTAAGACAAAATATGGATTGTATGAGTGGCTTGTTATGCCATTTGGTCTTACTAATGCACCTAGCACATTCATGAGATTGATGAACCATGTGTTGCATGAGTACTTGGGTAAATTTTCCGCTGTTTATTTTGATGACATTCTGATTTACTCTAAGTGCTTGGATGATCATGTTATGCATGTACGTCTTGTATTAGACATTCTTAGGGGTGAAAAGCTGTATGCTAACCTTAAGAAGTGTAGTTTTTGCATGGATAAGGTTAATTTTCTTGGTTTTGTGGTGTCTAGTCAAGGTATTGAGGTTGATGAGGACAAGGTAAGGACTATTAAAGATTGGCCGAGACCTAAGAATGCTAGTGAGGTGAGGAGCTTTCATGGGCTTGCTGGTTTCTATAGGAGATTCATTAGAGATTTTAGCACTATAGCTGCCCTCTGAATGAGTTAGTTATGAAAAATGTTGGATTTGTTTGGGGTGAGGCACAAGAGCATGCATTTAATGTACTTAAGGATAAATTGTGTGATGCACCTTCACTTGCTTTGTCTAACTTTGATAAAACTTTTGAAATTGAATGTGATACTAGTGACATAGGAATTGGAGCTGTTTTGATACAAGATCAAAGGCCACTAATGTATTTTAGTGAAAAGTTAAGTGGGGGCAGCCTTGAAGTATCCAACATATGATAAGGAGTTATATGCTTTGGTTCGAGCTTTGCACACATGGCAATATTATTTGTGGCCTAAAGAGTTTGTGATACATACTGACCATGAAAGTTTAAAGCATTTGAAGGGTTAGGATAAGCTGAATCGTAGGCATGCTAAATGGGTGGAATTCATAGAAGCATTCCCTTATGTGATTAAATTCAAGCAAGGTAAAGAGAATGTGGTTGTTGATACATTGTCAAGAAGGTATACTTTGCTTAATTCTCTTAGTGCTAAATTGTTGGATTTTGAGCATATTAAGGAGTTATATCTTAATGATGATGATTTTGGTGATATATATGTATCTTGTGGTAATATGGTTGTTTCAAATGAATTTTACTTGTTTGATGATTTCTTGTTTAAGAAAAATAGATTGCGTATTTCTAAGTGTTCTATGAGAGAATTGCTGATTATGGAAGCACATGGAGGAGGTTTGATGGGTCATTTTGGTGTAAATAAAATCTATGATATGCTGATAGAACATTTCTTTTGTCCTGGTATGAAATATGAAGTGCATAAGGTTCATGAGCATTGCATAACATGTAGAGAGGCTAAGCCTAGGTTGAAACCACATGGTTTATATACACCATTACCTATTCCTAGTGAACCTTGGACTGATTTATCTATGGATTTCATGCTTGGATTGCCTAAAACTAGGAAAGGTCATGATAATATTTTTGTTGTGGTTGATAGATTTAGTAAAATGGCTCATTTTCTACCATATCATAAAACTGATGATGCTAAATTGATTGCTGATTTGTTCTTTAAAGAGGTTATGTATTTGCATGGCATACCTAAGAGCATTGTTAGTGACAGAGATGTTAAGTTTTTGCATCATTTTTGGAATTTTTTTGGGAAAAATTAGAAACTAAGTTGTTATTCTCAATTACTTGCCATCCTCAAACTGTTGCTTAGGGAAATTATAGAAAAGAACATTAGAATGTGGGAAGATTGTTTACCATTTGTGAAGTTTGCTTATAATAGGGCTGTTCATAGCACTACTAATTGTTCTCCATTTGAAATTGTTTATGGTTTTAATCCACTTACTCTTATTGATTTATTACCGTTGTCACCTAACAAATTTGTGAGTATTGATGCTAATTCAAAGGAAGATTTGGTGAAGAAGTTACATAAGCAGGTTAAAGAAATGAATGAAAAGCAAAATGCTAAAGTAGCTTCACTAGTGAATAAAGGAAGGAATACAATGATTTTTCAGCTTGGAGATTGGGTTTGGGTACATTTTCCCAAAGAAAGGTTTCCACACCAAAGGAAGTCCAAGTTGAACCCAAGAGGAGATGGTCCTTTTCAAATACTTGAAAGGATTAACGACAATGCATATAAAGTGGATTTGACAAATGAGTACAATGTAAGTACTTCATTTAATGTGGCTGATTTGAGTCCTTTTGATGTAGGTGATGCTTTAGACTTGAGAATGAATCCTTTTGAGGAGAGGGAAAATGTTATGGAACAAACCTACACACCAAGAGAATAAGCATGGCCAACGAAGCAAGGATAAAATTGAGGAGATTTTTAAGCCAATTATTCTGCCTCAAGGCCCTATAACAAGATCATGAGCCAAGAAGATTCAACAAGCATTAATTTGTCATCTACAAAATTTGGTGAATTTGGCTTGTAATAGTCTGCAAGGGATCCAAGGCTTGGAAACAAGATCAAATAAAGTTAATTACAACTTATTTCAAGTCCAACTTCAAAATGGGCTTACTTAAGTTTGTTTTTAGTTCTTAGCCTTATTAATTGAGTGAAATTAAATACGCTTGTATTTTTGTCATAATGGGCTATTTAAAACATGTTAATTTAAAAGCCTATTAGTTTTATTGCTTTGATAATGGGCTGTCCAAACTTGTTTATGATAAAGCCCATGAGTTAAGTTTGTTTATTTTAGATTATGATTTTTTTTAGGTCTTGTAAAGGCTATATAAATGCCTAAAACGAATTTCACTTTAGATTATTGATGAATTATAACCAAAAGGCTGTTTGCTTTTATCTTTGTGTTCTTAGCTAGAATTCAAGCTAAGAAACAGTCAAGTCGAGTGATCATCTTCTTGTGGAGTGTTTCGAATCTGAAATTTAGAAAAAAGTTCCCTTTATTCTAGATCTTTGATCATCTTTCTAAGCAATTTGAATTCTAGCCTTTCTTGGGGGTTGAGACTGAATTGTTATTGGAGTTTTCAAGTTAATGTTGTAGGGGTCCGTAATTATCAAAGTGATGAGAAAACTATAAGCAATCTTGGTGAATCTACACAATGCAGCAAATATGTTGATGATATCATTATGCCAAGTGGACCAACCACAAGATCTGATGTGAGCCTGCCTTGCTGGGATTTAATTCCTAAGGAAGCTCAAGCTACGGATCGTCTCCAAAACATAAGAACACCAACCAGCACCTTCAACCCAACACCAACTTGTGATGTAAAACTGAAGCTATATGGCTGGAAACCAAAGATTCAAGACCCAACCCCAACTTGTGAAGGAAAAACCTTGAATATAAGTTAAGACCTAGCAAACTTGGTTATTTTTGCAAGGAATTCGTGCAAGTTCTGACCAGAACTCAAAAGAAGGCTAAAAACCTCTCAAAGCTCTCAAAATGGAGAGAAAACTCAGAATATTCATTAAGTTCAAAGTCTGCCATTACATCTATTTTTAAAGACTTAAAGAAAGCATAAAACAAGTGAAATGATGGAAAAATATAAATATAATGATGTGGTTACATAAAACAAATTGGGCAGCCATATAGCTTGTCTCCCACTAGCTTTTAAAAGGCATGGGCAGCCATATAGCTTGTCTCCCACTAGCTTTTAAAAGGCATTGGCAGCCATATAGCTTGTCTCCCACTAGCTTTTAAAAGGCATCTTTGACTCCCAATGTGAGTTTCCGCCACTCTTAATATATGGGCATCCAATGGTGCGTGAATGGTATGTATTTAGCTCCCAAAGGTATAATGATGGATGCCAATATGTATTCTATCTCCTTTGGGTCAATTGGCCTCTTGGGTAGATTGCAATTTGGACACGTGCAACCAAACAGCTTCTTTGCTCTTATTTTCTTCAAGTCTTAACGTTCCAATTGTATTGAGAACATATAGATGTTTGGAAACTAATCCTTGAAGTTTTCTTGCCATTGATCGAGTAACAGGTCCTTGGTGTTGTATGCTAGCAATCAGATCCTCATCATCCTCTCCCTCTTCAAAAGAATTCGTCCTCGAATCTTCATCATCTGCATAGTAAGGAGCAAGATCAGAAACATTAAAAGTTGCACTTACACCATACTCACCTGGTAGATTAATCTTGTAGGCATTATCATTAATCCTTTTGAGTACTTCAAATGGTCCATCACTTCTCGGCTGCAATTTTGATTTCCTTTGTGTAGGAAACCTTTCTTTTCGCAAATGAACCCATACCAGATCACCAGGCTGGAACACCATCTTTTTCCTTCCTTTGTTTACTTTGGTTGCTCTATTCTCATTAATCTTCTCCATTTCTTGCTTGGCCCTTTGATGCATTTGCTTCACCAATTCAGCTTTCTTTTTACCATCAAAACTAGTAAGCTCATTAGTAGGAAGAGGCAACAAATCTAATGGAGTAAGTGGATTAAAACCATAGACAAGCTCAAAGGGTGAAAATCCAGTGGATGAATGCATTGATCTATTATATGCAAATTCAATAAATGGTATGCATTCCTCCCATGTCTTCAAATTTTGTTTAATCATGGTATGAAGAAGAGTGCCCACAGTCCTATTAACAACTTCTGCCTGCCCATTTGTTTGCGGATGGCATGTAGTAGAGAAACAAAGCTTTGTACCTAACTTTCCCCATAGGACTTTCCAAAAATGACTCAAAAATTTTACATCTCGGTCACTTACTATGGTCCTAGGAATACCATGCAATCTCACTACTTCTCTAAAGAACAAATCAGATATATGGCATGCATCATCAGTTTTATGACATGGAATGAAATAAGCCATTTTAGAAAATCTATCAACCACAACAAATAAACTATCATGACCCTTTTTTGTCCTAGGTAGCCCTAAAATAAAGTCCATAGATAAGTCTACCCAAGGTTCACTAGGTACACTTAAAGGCATATACAAACCATGTGGTCTTACTTTGGACTTTGCTTTCATACATGTCACGCATTTAGCACAAAATTTCTCTACATCTTTCCTCATATGTGGCCAATAAAAATGTTCATTCAGAATTTCTAATGTTTTAGCCACCCCAAAATGTCCCATTAAACCTCTCCCATGTGACTCTCTTACAAGCAATCCTCTTATAGAGCTATTTGGAAACAAAGTAGTTTCTCTCTAAATAAGAAACCATCATGCCTATAAAATTTTTCAAAGGCAGCATTTTCACAAGAGGCATATATTTGTGCAAATTCAGAGTCATGCTTATACAATTCTTTCATATGCTCAAATCCTAGAAGTCTAGCATCAAGCATAGAGATTAGGGCATACCTCCTAGATAAGGCATCAGCAACAACATTTTCTTTTCCTTGCTTATATTGAATCACATATGGAAACGCTTCAATAAATTCACTCCATTTGGCATGGCGTTTGTTCAGCTTGCTTTGTCCTTTCAAGTATTTTAGTGATTCATGATCACTATGAATAACAAACTCCTTTGGCCAAAGATAATGCTGCCACGTCTCCAACGCCCTAACTAATGCATACATCTCCTTGTCATAAGTAGAGTAATTCAAAGGAGCTCCACTTAGCTTCTCACTAAAGTATGCAATTGGTCTTCTTTCATGCATCAAAACAGCACCTATACCCACTCCAGAAGCATCACATTCAACTTCAAAAGTCTTAGAAAAATCAGGTAATGCAAGTAATTGTGCAGAACATAATTTTTCTTTCAGTAATTTAAATGTATGCTCCTGTTCCTCATTCAATCTGAACCCTACATTTTTCTTCACTATTTCATTCAATAGGGCTGCAATTGTGCTAAAATCTCTAACAAACCTCCTATAAAAACTAGCAAGACCATGAAAACTCCTAACATCAGTCACGGATTTTGGTGTAGACCATTCTTTGATGGCTTTTACCTTATCCTCATCAACCTCAATTCCTTTCCCACTCACTACAAATCCTAAGAAAATGACTTTTTTTCATGCAGAATGTACATTTCTTTAAATTTGCATACAATTTCTCTTTCCTAAGAACTTCAAGAACACATCTTAAATGCATTAAATGATAATTTAAACTTTGACTATACACTAAAATATCATCAAAATACACAACAACAAACTTTCCAAGAAAAGCACGCAAGACATGATTCATTAATCTCATGAAAGTACTAGGTGCATTGCTTAGTCCAAAAGGCATGACTAACCATTCATACAAACCATATTGAGTCTTAAAAGCTGTTTTCCATTCATCTCCTAATCTCATTCTTATTTGATGATAACCACTTTTAAGATCAATTTTTGAAAATATACATGCACCATGCAATTCATCAAGCATATCATCAAGTCTAGGGATTGGATGTCTATACTTTACAGTGATTTTGTTGACGGCGCGACAATCCACACACATTCGCATTGAACCATCCTTTTTGGGTACCAAAAGTACCGGTACAGTGCATGGACTCATGCTCTCTTTGACATGACCCTTTGCAAGTAATTCTTCCACCTGTTTTTGTAACTCTTTGCCTCTTAAGGATTGGTTCTATATGCTGGCCAATTTGGAATTACAGCTCCAGGAACAAAATCAATTTGATGTTCTATTCCTCTGATAGGTGGTAGTCCGCTAGATACTTCATCAGGAAAGACATCTTCAAATTCCTGCAACAAAGTCGATGCAACACTAGGAGTAGGAGGATCAAGGTCAGTTACATTAAGAAAAGCTCCCTTACATAGTAAGAGTAGAATCACATTATTTGAAGAATAGGCTTGCCTCACATCTTTTCCCCTAGCAACTAAACTTACTTTCTTCTCACAACTCTCATTTTTATTGTAGATTTTTTTCTTTCTCTCATTTTCTTTTTCTTTCTCTTTTTTTATTCTTTGTTTTTCCTCTTGCTCTTTTCTTTCTCTCACTCTCTTTTCAGATTCTTTTTGCATTTTCTCTTCCATGGCAGCTTGTATTCATTTTTGGTCTTCAAAAGCCTCCATCGGTGTCAAAGGTGCAAGTGTCAACTTTCGACCTTCAAAATCAAAAGAGTACCTATTTTTGAATCCATCATGTACAGCCCTTCTATCATATTGCCATGGCCTCCTAAGCAGAATATGGCCAGCATGCATAGGAACAACATCACATAACACTTCATCCTTATACCTCCCAATGGAAAATGTTAGCAGCTGATGTGAACCAGCATAGCAAGGATCCATTGGTGCTACAACAAGGGCCATTGACGAGGAATAAAGCAAGAAAGTATGGCATCACTCTCGGAATGCATATTCAAGACTTTATTACAAGAGAGGTGACTGAATTAGCATGGGACAAGTGCGAGAAGGAACTAGAAGACCAACCCAAGCTAGTCATGGTGCTGAAATATACACATGGTGCTGAAATGTGCGAATTGTCCAGCCAGTTTCACAACCACCTGTGAAATGTGCTGCTTGTCCAGAAAGTCTCACAGGTACCTGTGAGATCATGTAGTGAGAGGGATTTCAGCAAGAACGACTTTGGCATTCTTAACACATGTTTGGGGCGTGTTTTTGAGTCTTTTAAGTGGTCCCCTCCATATTTTGCTTATTAGGACCTTATTGTAATATTTAGTTAATAGTTTTCCTTATAGGAAAAGGATTTTGACCTTTTTACTTTCCTTTTCAGATTAGGTTTTTATTGTAATATTTAGTTAATAGTTTTCCTTATAGGAAAAGGATTTTTATACTTTCCTTTTCAGATTAGGTTTTTATTGTAATATTTAGTTAATAGTTTTCCTTATAGGAAAAGGATTTTTAACCTTTTTACTTTCCTTTTCAGATTAGGATTTTGCCTTTCACTACAAAAGGCTTATTATCATACTTGTAAGGGGACTTTTCAGATCAATTGAATTTCAGATTGCTTCTTAAGCAAATTTCACCTTCTTTGAGAGTGAGTGAGTGAATTGCTTCTTTCATTGATTGCAACACGAATCAGGATTACTTATCAATTTCGATTGTGGCGTTATTCTGAATTCGACCTTCCAAATCCTTCCATTATTAGTGTTCTAGCTTCGCTAAGCGTAGGGTGCTATAGAGGGTGGTTTATCCTTCGTTCTTGAATTCTCTATCGGAGAGTGCGTCGGGGTTTGAGGCCTTAATTGCCATAGGGTTCAGCGTCATTTGGTATCAGAGCTCAACAACAGGTAAATCTTTATCTATCTGTCTTTCTAGGGCTTATTTTGATTTCGTCCTTGGAGTCTTAATTTTCGAAATTGCATTAGGGTTTTCAGTTTTCAATTCGTTTTAATTCTGTTCAATTCATTTTCAATCTGTTAGGTCTTGGATTGTCCATCCAAATCGTTGTCTTGTTTGTTTCTGTGTCAAGCGAGCAATTCGGTCTCTTTTTTATTCATTATTTCCCTTTAATTGAATTTGTGGGTGAAATTTGTGATACAAATTAAGTCCAGTTTAAAAAAAAATTTGTGTGGTGTGAATTGTGTCCTGAATCAAGGGGATAGTGATAGAAGCAAAAAAAAAAAAAGAGTACAAAAGTGCTCCAACAAAAATTTTTCTGTTTCTTAGTAATTAAATGTTCCGTGGTTGGTTTGAAGTGGGTTAGAAGCAATCAAAATTTTTAGGCCGCAAAATTTCAATTCACACATGGGTGTGAAAACTACTGCTCAACTTAGAAATTCTAAGATTTTTCACACATGGGTGTGAAATCTACTGCCCACTCATTCAATTTCACTCATTCAATTGTGGGGGTTGCCAATGCATAGGGGAATTCGAAATTCTCTTTAGTTTAGGAAGACTTGACACTAGCTTTCTTGGGTAGAATCAATAGGTCCATAAATCAGCTTGCTAAAGGTGGGTTAGTTTTGATACATCTTGGCCAGATTTGTCATATTTTTACCTCTTTGTTTCTAATTCTTAATTGAGCTACCATTTCTTTTTTTGGATTCCGTTACGTTGCTGGAGTGTTATTTGCTTGTTCCAACACTCTGGTTTATGATAATCGTGTGACACAAATTTCCTTGTGTCGCCTCCAAATCGTCGAGTTTCTTTTCTAGGTGTCTAGGAATTAGGTTTCTAGCTTCCTTGAATGTGCTTGGCAGATTGATTTGTGAGCCTCGATTCTGAAGTGCAATCGAAGAATCAGCAAAGGTGAGGTAAGAGCGAAACACTTTGAGTGAATTTTGTTTATTACTAATCTTTTCTTTGTGAGTTTGTGTTTGTGATCATGAGTAGTGGGAGAAACCAGAACGTGCAAGATGGGGAGGAAAATGTCCAAGAAGGTTCTAGCAATTTTGAGACATATATGCAGCAAAGTAATGAGAGGATGAATGAGATGGCAAGAATGATGGCTACTCTAAAAGAGAGCATGAATCTAATGATGAGAGAAAGAGAGCAGCAACCAGCAGCTCAAGTGAGGTTACCACAAAGGGTTCTACTAAGAATCGGTGAAGGAGATCGTAGAGCACCTAGAGGTAATGAAGAGGTTGGTGAAAATAACCCAGCAAATGACAATGACCTTACTTCCATAAAGATGAAGGTACCTTCCTTTGAAGGGAGAAACAATGCTGAAGAGTACATTGAATGGGAGAGAAAGGTGGAGCAGATTTTTGAATGCCATAATTATTCAGAAGAGAAGAAGTCCCACATTGCAGCCGTGGAATTTAAGGGATATGCTACATTCTGGTGGGATCAATTCAAATCTAATAGAAGAGGAAAGGGATTGAGACCCGTACCTGATTGGGAGACTTTGAAAGACTTAATGAGAATAAGGTTTGTCCCTTCTCATTACTATAGGGATTTGTATAATAGGTTGGCAAGGCTGATCCAAGGTGGTAAGAGTGTTGAAGAATACCACAAGGAGATGGAGATGATCATGGCAAGAGCTGATATTGAAGAGGATGAGCAGAGGTTGATGTCTAAATTCCTTGGGGGGTCTAAATTCAAACATAGCAAGTGAGCTGGAAATGTATGATTACAATTCCATGGGAGAGTTGGTTGAAAAGGCCATGAAGATAGAAAGGAGACTAAAGAGCAAGAATTACACCAAGTCTGGTTCTAGCAAATTTCAGAATATGGGTGGAAGTAGTTCGACCTACAGAGGACCTCAAAACACCAGTAGCAATTCGTCCTCAAGAAGTGGAGATTTCAAGAATTCCTTCCAAAGGAACAATCCTCCACCTACAAGTGGAAAAGGGACGAATGGTGGTCCAAATAGGCAGCAATTAGGTACTTCTAATACTACTCCTAGTAGAGATATTAAATGTTTCAAATGTTTAGGGAATGGGCATATTGCTTCTGAATGTCCAAATAGGAGAGTTATGATTGCTACTGATGATGGGGGTGTAATTTCTGATTCTGATCATAGTGATGTTGATAATAATGTGAATGACATGTATGATGATGATGATGATGAGTGTAGTGAGCAAGTTGAAAATGTGTTGATGGCTGAACATGGTGAAATGTTAGTTGCTAGGCGTGCTTTGAATATGCAGGTGAAGGGAGAGGGTCTTGAGCAGCGAGATAACATATTTTATTCTAGATGTTTAGTTGATGGTAAGGTTTGTATGCTCATCATTGACAGCGGTAGTTGTACTAATGCCGCAAGTGAGACCATGGTGGAGAAGCTGAAATTGACTTGTTTAAAACATCCCAATCCATATAGACTACAATGGTTTAATGATAGTGGAGAGGTGAAGGTTACTAAACAAGTGAGAATACCATTCTCTATAGGCTGGTATAAAGATGAAGTGTTGTGTGATGTAGTTCCTATGCAAGCAGGCCATATGTTATTAGGAAGACCTTGGCAATTTCATAGGAAAGCACAGCATGATGGGCATTCAAATAGGTACACGTTTACCTATGAGGGAAAGCTGGTTACTCTTGTTCCATTATCACCTTGGAGGTTTATGAAGATCATTGAAAGATGCTTGAGAAAGCAAAGCAAGATTCGGCCAAAGTAGTGGTTGGGGCTGTTTCTTCCAAAAACAAGGGGAGTGCGAGAGAACATGATAAGGTGAGTGAAAGTGAGAAGAAAATGGGAAAAGAGGCCAGGAAAGAAACTAATCAAATTAATGGCCCATTGGTGGTGAGAGAAAACAAGAAAGAAGGGAAGGCAAAACAAACTTTTTATGCAAGACCAAGAGAGCTTAAATTTGCAATATCTACTGGCCAACCTTTATTGTTCATTAGATACAAAGAAAGTTTGTTTACTAATGCTGATGTTCCACTTGACCATTTGCCTTCTAGTTTTGTGTCTTTATTGTAGGATTTCCAAGATGTGTTTCCGGAGGAGTTGCCTAGTGGTTTGCCACCATTACGAGGGGTTGAGCATCAAATCGATTTTATGCCTGGTTCTACCATCCCAAATAGACCAGCATATCGAAATAACCCGATGGAAACAAAGGAGATGCAAAGACAAGTGGAGGAGTTGTTGGAGAAAGGCTTGATTCGAGAGAGTTTGAGTCCGTGTGCCGTTCCTGTTCTATTGGTTCCAAAGAAAGATGGTACGTGGAGGATGTGTGTTGATTGTCGGGCATTGAACAAGATCACGGTCAAGTATCGGCATCCTATACCGTGTCTTGATGACATGTTGGACGAATTACATGGTGCCAGGTATTTTACTAAAATTGACCTTATGAGTGGGTATCAACAGATTCGAATGAAACCTGGGGATGAGTGGAAAATAGCTTTTAAAACAAAATATGGTTTATATGAGTGGTTAGTAATGCCTTTTGGGTTGTCTAATGCTCCTAGTACCTTTATGAGATTGATGAACCATGTTTTGAGGGATTATTTGGGTAAATTTGTAGTTGTTTATTTTGATGATATTTTGATTTATAGCAAGACTGAGAGTGAGCATATAGAACATGTTAGGATGGTTTTAGAAACTTTGAGAAAAGCAAACTTATATGCTAAGCTTAAGAAGTGCACATTTTGCATGGATAGGCTTGTTTTTCTTGGCTTTGTTGTTAGTGCACAGGGATTGGAAGTTGATGAAGAAAAAGTGAAAGCTATAAAGGAATGGCCTGTTCCTCAAAGAAATAACTGATGTGAGGAGTTTCCATGGATTAGCGAGTTTCTATAGGAGATTCGTTAAGAATTTTTCTACCATTGCTGCACCACTTACTAGCATTGTGAAGAAGGAAGTTGGATTTCAATGGGGTGAAGAGCAACAGCTATCTTTTGAAAGTTTGAAAGAAAAACTAACCACTACGCCTGTTTTAGCCTTACCTAATTTTGATTGTACTTTTGAGATTGAATGTGATGCTTCAGGTGTAGGTATTGGGGCTGTTTTGATGCAGGAGAAGAAGCCAATAGCATATTTTAGTGAGAAACTCAATGGTGCACAGCTAAATTATTCTACCTATGACAAGGAGCTGCATGCCTTGGTGAGGGCTTTGAAGGTGTGGGAGCATTATTTGCTGCCAAAGGAGTTCGTTATTCACACTGACCATGAATCACTCAAGCACTTGAAGGGACAAGGTAAGTTGAACAAAAGACATGGTAGGTGGATTGAACAAATAGAGAAATTTCCTTATGTTATTAAGTACAAGCAAGGAAGAGATAATATTGTTGCTGATGCATTGTCTCGAAGACATACATTACTTTCTGTTTTAAGTTCTAAATTACTTGGTTTTGAGTATATTAAGAACTTGTATATTGGTGATGTTGATTTCGGCAATGTTTATGTTGCATGTGAACAGGGAGCTTTTCATTCGTTTTATAGGCATGATGGTTATTTATTTAAGGGAAAAAAATTGTGTGTGCCTAGATGTTCCATGCGTGAGTTGCTTGTTTTGGAATCTCATTATGGTGGTTTGATGGGGCATTTTGGTGTGTCTAAGACTTATGATATTCTGTGTGAGCATTTTTATTGGCCGTCTATGCTTAAAGATGTTGGGAGGTTATGTTCTGCTTGTATTGCATGTAGACAGGCAAAATCTAAGTCTATGCCTCATGGTCTTTATATGCCATTACATGTACCTAGTTCACCTTGGATTGATATTAGCATGGATTTTGTGCTTGGTTTGCCTAGAACTAGGAAGGGTAGAGATAGTATCTTAGTGGTTGTTGATCGATTTAGTAAGATGGCACATTTTATTCCATGTCATAAAGCTGATGATGCAAAAGTTGTGGCTGATTTGTTCTTTAAGGATGTAGTTCGTTTACATGGAGTGCCTAGGACGATTGTTTCTGATAGAGATACCAAGTTTTTGTCCCATTTCTGGCGTGTTTTGTGGAGTAGATTAGGAACTAAGCTTTTGTTTTCTACTACTTGTCATCCACAAACAGATGGAAAAACTGAGGTCGTGAATCGTACACTTGGTACGTTGTTGAGAGCTTTAGTGGGGAAGAATTTGGCTGTTTGGGAAGATTGTTTACCTTTTATTGAATTTGCTTACAATCGTTCTATACATTCTTCTATAGGTTCTTCGCCGTTTGAACTTGTTTATGGATTTAACCCACTAACTGTACTTGATCTTGTTCCTTTACCTTCTAATGAGCTTGTAAGTTTAGATGGAGAGAAGAAAGAGGAATTGGTGAAAGCTATACATGAGAAAAGCACGAGCTAACATTGAGAGAAAGAACAATACATATGCTGATGTTGCAAATAGGGGACGTAAGAAGATGGTATTTACCCCTGGAGAATGGGTTTGGGTGCATTTCCGTAAGGAAAGGTTTCCAAGTCAAAGGAAGAACAAGCTGGATGCACGTGGTGATGGTCCTTTCCAAGTATTGGAGAAAATCAATGACAATGCCTACAAGATTGACTTACCTGGTGAGTATGGTGTTAGTGCTACTTTTAATGTAACTGATTTATCTCCTTTTGATGATGCAGATTTGAGGACAAATCTTTTTAAAGAAGGGGAGAATGATGTGAACCAGCATAGCAAGGATCCATTGGTGCTACAACAAGGGCCATTGACGAGGAATAAAGTAAGGAAGTATGGCATCACTCTTGGAATGCATATTCAAGACTTTATTACAAGAGAGGTGACTGAATTAGCATGGGACAAGTGCGAGAAGGAACTAGAAGACCAACCCAAGCTAGTCATGGTGCTGAAATATACACATGGTGCTGAAATGTGCGAATTGTCCAGCCAGTTTCACAACCACCTGTGAAATGTGCTGCTTGTCCAGAAAGTCTCACAGGTACCTGTGAGATCGTGTAGTGAGAGGGATTTCAGCAAGAACGACTTTGGCATTCTTAACACATGTTTGGGGCGTGTTTTTGAGTCTTTTAAGTGGTCCCCTCCATATTTTGCTTATTAGGACCTTATTGTAATATTTAGTTAATAATTTTCCTTATAGGAAAAGGATTTTGACCTTTTTACTTTCCTTTTCAGATTAGGTTTTTATTGTAATATTTAGTTAATAGTTTTCCTTATAGGAAAAGGATTTTTATACTTTCCTTTTCAAATTAGGTTTTTATTGTAATATTTAGTTAATAGTTTTCCTTATAGGAAAAGGATTTTTAACCTTTTTACTTTCCTTTTCAGATTAAGATTTTGCCTTTCACTATAAAAGGCTTATTATCATACTTGTAAGGGGACTTTTTCAGATCAATTGAATTTCAGATTGCTTCTTAAGCAAATTTCGCCTTCTTTGAGAGTGAGTGAGTGAATTGCTTCTTTCATTGATTGCAACACGAATCAGGATTACTTATCAATTTCGATTGTGGCGTTATTCTGAATTCGACCTTCCAAATCCTTCCATTATTATTGTTCTAGCTTCGCTAAGCGTAGGGTGCTATAGAGGGTGGTTTATCCTTCGTTCTTGAATTCTCTATCGGAGAGTGCGTCGGGGTTTGAGGCCTTAATTGCCATAGGGTTCACCAACCTCTTCATTACCTCTAGGTGCTCTACGATCTCCTTCACCGATGATTCTTAGTAGAACCCTTTGTGGTAACCTCACTTGAGCTGCTGGTTGCTGCTCTCTTTCTCTCATCATTAGATTCATGCTCTCTTGTAGAGTAGCCATCATTCTTGCCATCTCATTCATCCTTTCATTACTTTGCTGCATATATGTCTCAAAATTGCTAGAACCTTCTTGGACATTTTCCTCCCCATCTTGCAAGTTCTAGTTTCTCCCACTACTCATGATCACAAACACAAACTCACAAAGAAAAGATTAGTAATAAACAAAATTCACTCAAAGTGTTTCGCTCTTACCTCACCTTTGCTGATTCTTTGATTGCACTTCAGTATCGAGGCTCACAAATCAATCTGCCAAGAACGTTTAAGGAAGCTAGAAACCTAATTCCTAGACACCTAGAAAAGAAACTCGACGATTTGGAGGCGACACAAGGAAATTTGTGTCACACTATTATCATAAACCAGAGTGTTGGAACAAGCAAATAACACTCCAGCAATGTAACGGAATCCAAAAAACGGTAGCTCAATCAAGAATTAGAAACAAAGAGGTAAAAATATGACAATTCTGGCCAAGATGTATCAAAACCAACCCACCTTTAGCAAGCTGATTTATGGACCTATTGATTCTACCCAAGAAAGCTAGTGTCAAGTCTTCCTAAACTAAAGAGAATTTCGAATTCCCCTTTGCAATGGCAGCCCCCACAATTCGAACAAAAAAAAACAGCCCAAAAAAAAAATGGAAATTTTGTGGCCTAAAAATTTTGATTGCTTCTAACCCACTTCAAACCAACCACGAAACCTTTAATTACTAAGAAACAGAAAAATTTTTGTTGGAGTACTTTTGTACTCTTTTTTTTTTAGGGATAGATCACTATCTCTAGATCACCCCCCCCCCCCCAAAAAAAATACTAAACGAAAATCAAGAAATAGAAGCTTAAACAGCACACGAATTATTGCAAACTCAAACGGAAAGATCCGTATACTTTAAAAATTGAAAATGAATTGACTATGGTGAAGTAGGTGAAAAACGATTTGGACTATGATGAAAAGGGGACACAAACGAATTGGGGTATGGGGAAAGAAGAAATTTCAAATAAAATAAAAGAACCTTAAAAAAAATGAATTGAACAAATGAAGACTCTAACGGAAATAAAAACAAGCCCTAGAAAGATAGATAGATAAAGATTTACCTGTAATTGGCTCTGATACCAAATGACCCGGAACCCTATGGCAATGAAGGCCTCAAACCCCAACGCACACTTCGATATAGGAATCCAAGAACAAGGATAAACCACCCTCTATAGCACCCAATGCTTAGCGAAGCAAGAACACTAATGACAGAAGGATTTGGAAGGACGGGTCAGAAGAACGCCACAATGAAAATTGATAAGTTAGTCTGATTCATGATGCAATCAATGAAAGAAGCAAAAATCTCTCACTCTCTCAAAGATGGCCGAAATTTGCGTAAAAAGCAATCTGAATATAATTTTGTCAAAAGTTCCTCTTACAAGAAAATAAGGCCCTATTTATAGAAAAACAAATTAAAATTCATAACTATCCTAACCCTAGTGAAAAAAAGGAAAATTACAAAGTCAAAATCCTTGTCAAATAAGGAAAATATCATCCTAACCAACTAAGGAAAGAAGGATCCTTGTCAAATAAGGAAAACACCATCCTAACCAACTAAGGAAAGAAGGATCCTTGTCAAATAAGGAAAATACCATCCTAACCAACTAAGGAAAGAAGGATCCTTGTCAAATTAGGAAAATATCATCCTAACCAACTAAGGAAAGAAGGGAACCACATCCCATGTGCATGGGTGTGAACACAACCCATGTGCATGAAAGAATAGGCTGCCCATGTGACAAAAGTGGTCCCAAAAAACCTAATTTCGTCCAAGGCCCATGTGCTTGCATGTGGGCTGCCTTCTTTACTCCTTTCTTGCTCCTCTAGCCCATTTTTAAAGCCTTATCTTCCATATAAACATTCAGCATCACAATCAGCCTTTGTTGGTCTTCCAGCTCCATACTGCACTTGTTTATTGCTAATTCAGTCACCTCCCTTGTAACAAAGTCTTGATCATGCAATCCAAGAGTGACGCCATACTTCCTTGCTTTATTCCTTGTCAATGGTCCTTGTTGTAGCACCAAAGGATCCTTGCCATGCTGGTTTACATCAAACAATCTCACCACTCTATGCCTTTTTCCACTCACTTCAGCCCCTTCCAAGTTCTAGCACGAACTTAATATTTCCTCAACTAAATAACTAAATTGCAAGGTTTAAAACACATTCAAGAATGGAAGAAGAATAAAACAAGCTGGAAAAAAAAATAGAATATATGATATTTGAAACCTAAGGACGAAAGACACTGAAATATTAGACAAACATTACTAAAGGGAAGAATTTGACAAAACTGGATTTAGGACAATATATTGAGACAAAATGGAAGAAGAAAAAATGAATTTTTAGGTCTCTTATGAAATGTTTATGTTCTGGACCCAAAAATGGCTAACTAGCGATAATATATGGACAACCAAGCAAACGAACAAATTTTGACATGAAATTTAATATGTAGACTTAGCTGAATATCTAAAACATGCCTGTAAAATTTGAAAGGATTTGGACATGTTTACATACACGTTCACTTTTGGACACAAAACTAGCTAAATTGGCTGCAATATATGGATAACTAGGCAAATGGAGGAATTTTGACCTAAAATTTGATTTCCAAGCTAAGTTTAGCATCTGAAACAAGCATATAAAATTTGAAAAGATTTGGTTATGTGCAAACCCAACTTCAGTTTCTAACCCACTAGCAAATTTGAGAGATTAGTTGCTGTTTTCTTTTTTTTTCTTTTCTGTTCTTTCTTTCTTTTTTTTAAAATTAATCTAGCAACAACATTATGGAAGAAGGACTCAAAGAAATAAGAAAGCATACAGCTTGTAGAAATTAAACTAATGGCAGAAAATGACTCAAAGGAAGACAATATATTTTTTTTTTGACATAAACAAGAAGGAATGATGCTAAAAACCTGATTTGGAGAGCCTAAGCTCTGATACCAAATGATGTGAGCCTGCCTTGCTGGGATTTAATTCCTAAGGAAGCTCAAGCTACGGATCGTCTCCAAAACATAAGAACACCAACCAGCACCTTCAACCCAACACCAACTTGTGATGTAAAACTGAAGCTATATGGCTAGAAACCAAAGATTCAAGACCCAACCCCAACTTGTGAAGGAAAAACCTTGAATATAAGTTAAGACCTAGCAAACTTGGTTATTTTTGCAATGAATTCGTGCAAGTTCTAACCAGAACTCAAAAGAAGGCTAAAAACCTCTCAAAGCTCTCAAAATGGAGAGAAAACTCAGAATATTCATTAAGTTCAAAGTCTGACATTACATCTGTTTTTAAAGACTTAAAGAAAGCATAAAACAAGTGAAATGATGGAAAAATACAAATATAATGATGTGGTTACATAAAACAAATTGGGCAGCCATATAGCTTGTCTCCCACTAGCTTTTAAAAGGCATCTTTGACTCCCAATGTGAGTTTCAGCCACTCTTAATATATGGGCATTCAATGGTGCGTGAATGGTATGTATTTAGCTCCCAAAGGTATAATGATGGATGCCAATATGTATTCTAACTCCTTTGGGTCAATTGGCCTCTTGGGTAGATTGCAATTTGGACACGTGCAACCAAACAGCTTCTTTGCTCTTATTTTCTTCAAGTCTTAACGTTCCAATTGTATTGAGAACATATAGATGTTTGGAAACTAATCCTTGAAGTTTTCTTGCCATTGATCGAGTAACAAGTCCTTGGTGTTGTATGCTAGCAATCAGATCCTCATCAAGATCACAATCAAAGAAACTCCAGCATGTGTTCCAACACTTCATTCAAAGGTGGATTAATGAAGAAGGAGACCAACTTGTACTGAATATGAAGGAACATGAAGAGGAAGTCAGAAACTCACCAAGAAGCATGAAGAATCTGCCCATAAATATGGTGATGGTCATTAGCACGAATTTGGAATATAATATTGATGTGGTTTAGTGCTAGTGTGACTAGACACATGTGAACCAAAACCAAAGTGCATGTAGAATCTGCCCATCAATGTTGTCAGAATTATGGGCAGTAATTTAGAATATATTATTGATGTGGATGGATAATTAATGCTAGTGTGACTAGATACATGTAAACCTAAAATTTTAAGCTATTAGTTCTACTTTTGCAGGGGTGGATACAAATTTCTAGATTATGTTGATTGTAATTTTTGTTTTCATGTTTGAGAGGTTTTCTTCTTATTCTTGTTGCATGAAAAATTGGTTCTAACTTATCAAGTCTGAGACTTGTGGCATTTTAAATCAATTCATTTACTTTATCCCAATCACCCAAGTTCTCAATTACAGGTTAGTTGTGGGTTTGGTAGGGAGGATTTATTTTTGAGTTCTAAGATTCTATGCTATATGTATATGTGGGGTTCTAGATGTAATGTTTGATCCATGAATTCAAGTTGACTAATCATCTTCTTGTGGAGTGTTTTGAATTTGGAATTTAGAAATAAGTTTCCTTTATTCTAGATTTTTTATCAGCTTTCTAAGCAATTTGAATTCTAGCCTTTCTTAGGGGTTGAGACTGAATTGTTATTGGGGTTTTCAAGTTAATGTTGTAGGGGTCCGTAATAATCAAAGGGGTTCTTAGGCTTATTCTTGGAGGTTCCGTATCACCCATCAATGTTCATGTTGCACACTTTTCCATTCACGATGCACTGAGTATAGAAAATATTCTCTCTTTGATTACTTTTTTCATATTTAATTTGCATGTTTAAAGCTCTTCTAATAACCAAAGATTTACCATGTGCAAGATATTCAATGATATGTTCAATTTCCTCTAATGGTGTGATACAGAATCCTAAGATTATAAAGAATCCAAAACCCCAACACACAATTCAGTATACCAAGAAACCTAGCTGGTTGTTTGTCCTACTAAATCCCTAATTGACATGCAACTAGAAATGTAGATAATTGAATAGAATTAAAGAAGAACTAGAAAGAACGCCACAAGTGTTACCTTGATAAGTTGATTCCAATTCTTGATGCAACAAGAAGAAGAAAACCCTCTCTTGATGAAATTAGGCCAAGCCAAAATAATTGAATAATATGATCACTAAAAAACTTCTTTTGTCCTACAACCCTAAATGAGATATAAATAGATAAACCCTAATTAGGGTTATTAAGTAGCGTTTGGTTGGCTAATCAAATTTTAAAAACTAATAAAGTAAACAAAGTTCTAATTTAACACAAAATAAACAGGTCCCTTACTTTTTAAATAAGCATAACTAGTGGGCCTTAATACATATTAAATAATAGGCCCATATACTTGGATTAAATTTATAGACTGCTTCTCCTCTATATCCTTAGTGTCAAAGGCCTGTCTACCAAACCTTTCTTCCATGAATATTCTTATTACCCTTAGGTTTATCTTCTTTCTTTGGCCACTTTGAAGTGAAACTAGAGTTGAAATTAGAAAATCCTTTTTTTGCTCTCTTGAGTTTCAGTTGCTTTTTCACTTTCATGGCCATGTGTACCATATCTTCAAGCTCCACATAATGATGTAATTCAACTATGTTGACAATCTCCCTATTCAGTCCACTCAAAAATTGAGCCATAGTGATTTTGGATCCTCCTCTATATTAGTTCTACTCATGATCATCTCCATTTCTTTATGGTAATCCTGCATTGACATGGATTATTGAGTTAACTGCTGCAATCTTTGGTGAAGCTCTCGATAATGGTAAGATGGTACAAATCTCTTTCTCATCACAGTTTTCATTTCAGCCCAAGCAGTGATGGTTTTTTCTCCATTTCTCCTCTTGTAAATCATCAATTGATCCCACCAAACTAGTGCATAATCTGTGAATTCAACTGCTACAAGTTTAACTTTCTTCATTTCACTATAATTATGACAATCAAATACGAACTCAACTTTTCTTTCCCATTCAAGGTAGGCTTCAGCATCATTTCTCCCTTTGAATGATGATATCTTCATTTTTATTGAAAATATGTTGTTGTCCAATCTTTTACGTCTTCTTTAGGCTATTGATTCCTCACTTTCTTTATCATCTTCCCTTTCTGCCTCATCATCATTCATCATGTTTCCTCTCCCTCTATTCTACCCCCCTTTGATTAGTATTATTTTGCTGCTTTTACATCATGTTGTCTACATCACCTCTCACGTTGTTTATGACCAAATCAAACATTTCAAATTTTCTTTGCATTTCCTCAAACATGAAGGCTATATCATTCATAGTCATATCACGCTTTTCAACTCCAGAATTTGACATGGTGTAAGAACCTACAAGAAAATGTTAGAAAGAAAAATTTCCTCACCACGCTCCCTTACGTGTTTCACTTAAGATCAAATTGTCACTCCTCTTGTATTTCACTCAAAACTTGGTCCTTTTTTTATAAGCTCAAATTCTTAGCTTTTTTACCTCTCAATCTTCTTTTATCAAGTTGAATTTCAGAACTGGTTCTAGTTAAATCAAGTAAAACAAGTATCATTTTAAAGACTCTGCAAGGAACCTAATGAACAAAATGAATTCAACAATTCTAGAAGCAATTCCATTTAAATTAATAAGAACTGAAAGTTAACACAAGAAGCAAGAAGTATTTGTGTTAACCAAACCAAAGTAACTATGATTGAGAATTAGCCACTTAATGCATACAAGAAACAAGATGTATATGAAAGAATAAAACTAAGAATACAAAGAAAAACAATTCAAATCACTCAAATGAGTAATCTGAACATGCAATCTAAATCTATTCCCAATGTAAGCTATGCTCTAAGTATCAGATTTTAAATGCTAAATGGATGCATAATGAGAAACTGATGCAATTTGACCAAATATAAAAAGATAGAGAGCTGTTAATGGCATAAATAAGCAAAAACTCTTATACACTTGTGTAGAAAAATAATGGATAGAAACATATATGAATTTTTTTATATATATTGAGGAAGCTGAATCTGATTCTTTTTTTTTTCTTTTGATATTTCCTATATTTTTTTTAACTTTCGGTGAACAAGAATAGAAAATGAAAAGAAAAAACACATATTTAAATATCAAGAACAAGGTACAACAAGAATAGAAAAATGAAGAGACTTAGATGATAAAAAAGAACAAGTAAACTGAGATAACTAAAACATAAAAGATACCTAGAGATTTATCTTCAAGCCAAAGCTCTGATACAAAACGATGCGGATTACATCTAGAACCCTACATATACATCTAGCATAGAATCTTAGAACTCAAAAAATAAATCATCCCTACCAAACCCATAATTAACCTGTAATTGAGAACTTGGATGATTGGGATGAAGAAAATGAATTGATTTAAAATGCCACAAGTCAGACTTGATAAGTTAAAACCAATTCTTCATGCAACAAGAATAAGAAGAAAACCTCTCAAACTTGAAAACACATAAATTACAATCAACATAATCTGAAAATTAGTATCTTCCCCTTTAGTCCTTTCCTCCCCTCTCGATATAGCTGGAAATAAAGAATTAATGGCTTAGAATCTAGGCTCACATATATCTAGTCACAGTGGCATTAATTATTCATCCACATCAATATTATATTATAACTTAGTGCCCATTATTCTGATAATATTGATGGATAGATTCTATATGCTTTTTGGTGTTGGTTCACATGTGTCTAGTCACACTAGCACTAAACCATATCAATATTATATTGTAAATTCATGCGAATGCATATCAACATATTTATGGGCAGATTCTTCATGCTTTTTGGTGAGTTTCTGACTTCTCCTTCATGATTCTTCATATTCAGTACAAGTTGGTCTTCCTCTTCATTAGACACAAGATACATACTGAAGGTATACACAAAATATGAATTACATATACATGATATATATATATATATAACATCTACATATACATAATGCGTACAAATACATATAAGCAAGGTATAAATTAGTATTGGAAGATAATAATAATAATAATAATAATAATAATAATAATAATAATAATAATAATAATAATAATAATAATAATAATAATAATTGTTGTGGAACAACCAGCACACCGCAAGGATGAGCAAGAGTTAGGACGTGAGGAACAAGTTGAGGAGATCATCAATCTAATTATTCTGCCACAAGGTCCTATAACTAGATCGCGAGCCAAAAAGATTCAGCAAGCACTGATTTGTCATTTGCAAGATTTGGTGAATTTGGCTAACTATGGTTTACAAGGAATTACAAGCTTGGAGACAAGACCAAAGGAAGTCAATTACAACTTGCTACAAGTTGATATTCACGAATGAGGCTTGTTTTAGTTGTTTAGCCCTATTTTATTATTTAGTTATTTTAAACATGTGTTATTTAGTTATGGTGGGACCATGTTATGGTTTTAATGGGTGGTCCTATATGTTTAAGACTGGGGCCTTATTTAATTAAGTATTTCCTTATTGGGTTAGGATTTTATGTTATGAAAAGGCTATAAATATGCCTTGGACGAATTAGGGTGGAGTTTTTTTTTAGTTTTGACAAATTATTAACCTAAAAGCCGAATTTGCTTTTATCTTTGTGTTCTTGAGTAGAATTCATGCTTAGAAACATTCAAGTAGTTTGATCAACTTTCTTGTGGAGTGTTTCGATTCTGGGGTTTAGGAACTAGTTTGTTTCGAAATCTTAGGACTGTGATCAATTCAAGGTAATCTGAAATCTAACCTAATCCTTGGAGGTTGTGCCAAATTCGACTAGGGGTTTTCAAGTTAATGCTGTGGGGGTTCGAAATCAAGGGGTTCTCAGGCTTATTCTTGGAGGTTCCGTATCATTTGGTATCAGAGCCAACGCTCTAGATCAGGTTTTATCCCTATCAATTTCGAATTCTTTGTTTATTTTGTTTCTTCTCTTGTTATTTTCGTTTTTGTTACTTTGATCTTGAATTGTTGAATTCGTTCTCTTGTTTCCTTGTTCCTCTGAATTATTTTCTTTATGGGTTATTTTCGTTTTCATTTCTTTCTTGTTATTTTCGTTCTGTTTCTTTGTTCTTGATTCTTGAGTCATTTTCTTTGTTTCTTGATCGTCTAAGTTGTTTGTTCCTTGAATCGTTTTCATTTTCTTTCAAATTCGAAAATTCAAAAAAATATATATTATAAAACCTAAAATTCAAAATTCAAGAAAAGGTGTTTTAAATTCGAATCTTGGTCTTGTTCATCATTCTGATTTGAATTCGAAATTCAACAAAGTGTGCTAAATTCGAATCTTGTTCTTGATTATTCATTCTGATTCAATTTCAAGTTTCAAACAAAGTGCTCTAAATTCGATCTTGTTCTTGTTACCTAATTGGGTAAAAGTTTTGTGTGGTGTGAACTAAGGTTCCCCATCAAGAGAGATAGTGAGAGGGAGCAAAAAAAAAAGAGTATAAAACCACTTCAACAAAAATTTTTCATTCTCCTTGTTATTTAGATGATAAGGGTCGAATATGGATAGGTTAGAATCAATATAATTTCTGGTCACGAAATTTTAACCATTGAGGGGTTGTTTTGAGGGGCTGTTTTGATTCGAATTGCATTAGTGATTCATTCGTAATTTCAGACTTGGGATACTACACACGGAAGGCTATTTGATTTGTTTCATAAAGTGTGATTCACCTAAGAACATAAAAGAAATTAGCTTGAGAGGTGTGAGCTAAGCCGTGAGTGAATACATTATATTGAGTGGAACACGAGTGACCAACCCCATCTATTGAGTGTAAACACGTGAGGGAGTGTTGTGAGGCCTTTTATTTGTTTTGTTCTAACATTTTATTGCAGGAAAAATGTTTGGCCAAGATGACAGTGATAGGGGTGTTCAAATTGATCCAGCTCGATTGCGTGAGGCGCAGCAAGCTGAATTTCCACGTTTATACCGTGCTATGGAGAACATAATAGAAACATTGGAGCGCATGGATTTGAGGTTGTAAAATGTTGAAAGAGCCACACCGGAGGGCAATGAGAGGCAAAGAGGTGGCAGAAATCAAATGCAACAGCTTGAACATTTGGAAGATGAAAATGAGCTTGAGGATGATAATGCAAGTCTGGTTGGAGGAGCTCTACATAGAGGTGGAGGTAGAGGAGGCCATGGTATTGGTCGAGGTAGAGGAAGGATGAATAATAATGCTTTCTATGGTAGAAATCATGGTGATGATGAAGTCGTTGATAGGAGCTTGGGAAGCATCAAGCTGAAAATTCCTAACTTTCGTGGTAAATCAGATCCAGAAGCTTATTTGCAATGGGAAAAGCAGGTTGATCTCATATTTGATTGCCATCGATGTATTGAGAAAAAGAAGGTCAAGCTTATTGTTACTCAATTTACAGATTATGCTATAGCTTGGTGGGATCAGTTAGTGACTAGTAGAAGAAGGAATTTGGAGTATCCAATTGAGACTTGGGCTTATCTTAAATCGGTCATGAGGAAGAGGTTTGTGCCTAGACATTTCCATAGGGAAATTATACAAAGACTTCAAGTTCTTAAACAATGTAGTAAAAGCGTTGATGACTACTAGAAAGAAATGGAAATGTTAATGACTAGAGCTAATATAGATGAAGACATGGAGACTACTATGGCACGTTTCTTGGCTGGTTTGAATTCGGACATTGCTGATCAGGTTGATTTGCAGCCTTATGTGGAATTAGAAGAGATGGTGCATATTGCCGCCAAGGTGGAAAAATAACTCCAAGGAAGACGATCATCAAGGTATCATTCAAAACCTATTTCTAATTCTATTTCTCCTTGGAATAGGGAAGGAAAGTGTGATTACAATGAAAGAAACAAGGCTGGTCAAGATAGTGGGAAAGCAAAGGCCGAAACAAGTTCTAAAGACAAATCCAAATTTGAAGAGCCTAAGCTGCGAAATCGAGATATTAAGTGTTGGAAGTGCCAACGTGTGGGACATATCAGCAAAGAATGTCCAAACAAGAGAGTTATGACCGTAAGAAATGGTGAGATAGTGACTGATGAAGAAGAAGGTGACGATGAGAGTGAAGATGGAGAAAAGCAAGACTTGGAATGTTGTAGTGATGGAAGCATTGAAGAACCAATAAAGGGAGACTTACTGGTTGCTAGGCGTGCTCTTAACATGCAATTGAAGGAGGAAAACCATGAAGAAGAACGAGACAACTTGTTCCATACAAGGTGTCACGTTCAAGCCAAGGCTTGTATTGTGATTGTGGATGGTGGAAGCTGTACCAATGTGGTAAGTACACTCTTGGTTGATCGATTGGGGCTGCCTACAAAACCTCACCCCTGACCTTACAAACTTCAGTGGCTGAATGAATATGGAGAGGTTAAGGTACATCGACAATCTAACATTTCTTTTTCCATTGGTAAATATCATGATGAGGTGTTGTGTGATGTGGTGCCAATGCATGCTGGAGAGATTTTACTTGGACGTCCATGGCAGTATGATAGGCAAGCTATGCATGATGGATACCTCAATCGGTATTCATTCACTAAGGATGGACGAAAGACAATTCTGACCCCACTCTCTTCAAAAGAAGTGTATGAAGATCAATGTAAAATGGAAAGAATGAGACTTGAATTTGAAAAGAAAGAAAGAGAGAGTGACAAAAAAATGAGTGAAAAAAATCAGATTGCAAATGAAAAGAAAGAGAGAAAAGAAAAATCAAAACAAATTCAATTTGAGAAAAATAGAGAAGGAGAGAAGAATGTGAGTTTGTTAGCTAGTACAAGAGAGGTTAAACATGCTTTTTACACCAATCAGCCTATGTTTGTGCTTTTGTGCAAAGAGGCTCATTTAGATACTACTGTTTTTAACCAATCTTTGCCTAGTGTGTTTGTTGATCTTTTGCAGGAATATGCGGATTTGTTTCCAGAAGAAATGCCTGATGAATTGCCGCCAATCAGAGGCATAGAGCATCAAATTGATTTCATTCCGGGAGCTTCCATTCACAATAGACCAGTGTATCAAGCTAATCCTTTCGAGACAATGGAGATACAAAAGCAAGTGGAGGAATTGCTAGCTAAAGGATATGCGAGGGAAAGTTTGAGTCCTTGTTCGGTTCCTGTTATTCTTGTGCCAAAGAAGGATGAGACGTGGAGGATGTGCGTGGATTGCAGAGCCATCAATAAAATCACTGTAAAGTATCGTCATCCTATTCCTAGACTAGATGATATGCTTGATGAGTTACATGGTTCTTGTTTGTTCACGAAAATTGATTTGAAATCTGGTTATTATCAAATTCGAATGAGTGTGGGTGATGAGTGGAAAACAACATTTAAGACTAAATATGGGCTGTATGAGTGGTTGGTTATGCCGTTTGGTCTTACTAATGCACCTAGCACATTCATGCGTTTGATGAATCATGTGTTGCGTGAGCACTTGGGTAAATTTGTTGTTGTTTACTTTGATGATATTCTTGTTTACTCTAAGTGTTTGGATGATCATGTCATACATGTGCGTCTTGTGTTAGACATTCTTAGGCGTGAGAAGTTGTATGCTAACCTTAAGAAGTGTAGTTTTTGCATGGATAAGGTTCATTTTCTTGGTTTTGTGGTGTCTAGTCAAGGCATTGAGGTTGATGAGGAAAAGGTAAAGGCTATTAGGGACTGGCCAAAACCTAAGAATGATAGTGAGGTGAGGAGTTTTCATGGACTTGCTGGTTTCTATAGGAGATTCATTAGAAATTTCAGTACTATAGCTGCACCTTTGAATGAGTTAGTTAAGAAAAATGTCGGTTTTGTTTGGAGAGATGCATAAGAACATGCATTTAATGAACTTAAGGATAAATTGTGTAATGCACCCTTGCTTGCTTTGCCTAATTTTGATAAGATCTTTGAGATTGAATGTGATGCAAGTGGCATAGGAATTGGAGCTGTTTTGATACAGGATCAAAGGCCATTGATGTACTTTAGCGAAAAACTAAGTGGAGCGGCTTTGAAGTATCCGACATATGATAAGGAGTTATATGCATTGTTTCGAGCTTTGCATACATGGCAGCATTATTTGTGGTCAAAAGAGTTTGTGATACATACTGATCATGAAAGTTTAAAGCATTTGAAAGGTCAAGATAAGCTGAATCGTAGACATCCCAAATGGGTGGAATTTATAGAAACATTTCCATATGTGATTAAATACAAGTGAGGTAAAGAGAATGTAGTGGCTGATGCGTTGTCGCGAAGGTATGTTTTACTTAATTCTCTTACTGCTAGATTATTGGGTTTTAAGCATATTAAGAAATTATATGTTAGTGATGTGGATTTTGGTGACATATATAATTCGTGTGGAGATGTGGCTGTTTCAAAAGACTTTCATTTGTTTGATGGTTTCTTGTTTAAGAGAAATAGATTGTGTATTCCTAAGTGTTCCATGAGAGAGTTGTTAGTTAAGGAAGCACATGGAGGAGGTTTGATGGGTCATTTTGGGGTAAGTAAGACCTATGATGTGTTGATAGAACATTTTTATTGGCCTGGTATGAAACATGATGTGCATAAAGTTTGTGAGCATTGCATAACATTTAGAGAAAGCTAAGTCTAGGATGAAACCGCATGGTTTGTACACGCCATTACCTGTTCCTAATGGACCTTGGACTGATTTGTCTATGGATTTTGTGCTTGGATTACCTAAAACTAGGAGAGGTCATGATAGTATATTTGTTGTGGTTGATAGATTTAGTAAAATGGCTCATTTTATACCATGTCATAAAACTGATGATGCTAAATTGATTGCTGATTTGTTCTTTAAAGAGGTTGTTCGTTTACATGGCATACCCAAAAGCATTAAGTTTTTGAGTCATTTCTGGCATGTTTTGATGGGCAAAATTGGGGACTAAGTTGTTGTTTTCTACTACTTGCCATCCTCAAACCGATGGTCAAACTGAGGTTGTGAATCGAACATTGATTACTTTGCTTAGGGTAGTGATAGAAAAGAATATTAGGATGTGGGAGGATTGTTTACCATTTGTGGAGTTTGCTTATAATAGGGTTGTTCATAGCACTACTAATTGTTCTCCATTTGAAATTATTTATGGTTTTAATCCGCTTACTCCTTTGGATATTTTACCATTGCCATCTAATGATTTTGTGAGTGTTGATGCTAGCTCAAAGGCAGATTTTGTGAAGAAGTTACATAAACGGATTAAGGAAAGGACTGAAAGGCAAAATGCTAAAGTAGCTTCTCGAGAGAATAAAGAAAGAAAGCCAATGATTTTTCAGCCTGATGATTGGGTTTGGGTTCATTTTCGCAAAGAACGGTTTCCACACCAAAGAAAGTCCAAGTTAAACCCACGAGGAGATGGTCCTTTTCAGATACTTGAAAGGATTAATGACAATGCATATAAAGTGGATTTGCCAAGTGAGTATAATGTAAGTGCTTTGTTTAATGTTGCTGATTTAAGTCCTTTTGATGTAGGTGATGCTTTTGATTCGAGGATGATTCCTTTTGAGGAGAGGGGAAATGTTGTGGAACAACCAGCACACCGCAAGGATAAGCAAGAGTTAGGACGTGAGGAACAAGTTGAGGAGATCATCAATCCAATTATTTTGCCACAAGGTCCTATAACTAGATCGCGAGCCAAAAAGATTCAGCAAGCACTGATTTGCCATTTGCAAGATTTGGTGAATTTGGCTAACTATGGTTTACAAGGAATTACAAGCTTGGAGACAAGACCAAAGGAAGTCAATTACAACTTGCTACAAGTTGATATTCACGAATGAGGCTTGTTTTAGTTGTTTAGCCCTGTTTTATTATTTAGTTATTTTAAACATGTGTTATTTAGTTATGGTGGGACCATGTTATGTTTTTAATGGGTGGTCCTATATGTTTAAGATTGGGGCCTTATTTAATTAAGTATTTCCTTATTGGGTTAGGATTTTATGTTATAAAAAGGCTATAAATATGCCTTGGACTAATTAGGGTGGAGTTTTTTTTTTAGTTTTGACAAATTATTAACCCAAAAACCTGAATTTGCTTTTATCTTTGTGTTCTTAAGTAGAATGCATGCTTAGAAACATTCAAGAAGTTTGATCAACTTTCTTGTGGAGTGTTTCGATTCTAGGGTTTAGGAACTAGTTTGTTTCGAAATCTTAGAACTGTGATCAATTCAAGGTAATCTGAAATCTAACCTAATCTTTGGAGGTTGTGCCGAATTCGACTAGGGGTTTTCAAGTTAATGCTATGGGGGTTCGAAATCAAGGGGTTCTCAAGCTTATTCTTGGAGGTTCTGTATCAATAATAAAAATAAAAGTCAAAGGAAAATGATACTTGGATGCGAAAAAAAAGGAAAAAATAATAAATAAATAAATATCTTAAGGATGGGAATTAAAGAAAGAACCAAAACAAAGTCTTCTTCTTCCTTCTCCTTTAGCCATGGCTGTAGTCTATATGTAGAGAGAGAGAGAGAGGTTAGTTCTTTATCATACCTCAAATTTCATGATAATTCAAAGGTTTCAAATAGATTTTTGAAGAAAAAAGTAAGAAAATAAGTGATGAGTAAACTATAAGCAAGTTTGATGAATCTACACAAGGTAGCAAATATGTTGATAATATCACTATGCCAAGTGGACCAATCACAAGATCACAATCAAAAAATTCCATCATGTGTTCCAACACTTCATTCAAAGGTGGATTAATGAAGAGGGAGACCAACTTGTACTGAATATGAGGGATCATGAAGAGGAAGTCTGAAACTCACCAAGAAGCATGAAGAATCTGCCCATAAGTATGGTGATGGGCATTAGCACGAATTTGGAATATAATATTGATGTGGTTTAGTGCTAGTGTGACTAGACATATGTGAACCAATACCAAAATGTATGTAGAATCTGCCCATCAATCTTGTCAGAATTATGGGCAGTAATTTCGAATATATTATTGATGTGGATGAATAATTAATGCTATTGTGACTAGATACATGTAAACCTCAAATTTCATGAATTATTGGATACATTTTGGTCTCAATACAATGTAAACCTCAATGTTGTCAGAAAGTTAAACTTGTAGCTTAAACTAATCGAAGGGGGCAGAATATAGGGAGAGGAAACATGATGAATGATGATAAGGTAGAAAGGGAAGATGATAAAGAAAGTGAGGAATCAATAGCCTAAAGAAGACCTAAAAGAAGGGACAACAACATATCTTCAATAAAAATGATGATACCATCATTCAAAGAGAGAAATGATGCTGAAGCTTACCTTGAATGGAAAAGAAAAGTTGAGTCCGTATATGATTGTCATAATTATAGTGAAATATAAAAATATAGAGAGCTGTTAATGGCATAAATAAGCAAAAACTCTTATACACTTGTGTAGAAAAATAATGGATAGAAACATATACGAATTTTTTTTTTATGTATATTGAGGAAGCTGAATCTGATTTTTTTTTTCTTTTGATCTTTCCTTCATTTTTTTTAACTTTTAGTGAACAAGAATAGAAAATTAAAGGATAAAAACACAGATTTAAAGATTAAGAAGAAGGTACAACAAGAATAAAAAAAATGAAGAGACTTAGATGATAAAAAAGAACAAGTAAACTGAGATAACTAAAACATAGAACATGAATGATGATAAGGTAGAAAGGGAAGATGATAAAGAAAGTGACGAATCAATAGCCTAAAGAAGACCTAAAAGAAGGGACAACAATATATCTTCAATAAAAATGAAGATACCTTCATTCAAAGGGAGAAATGTTGCTGAAGCCTACCTTGAATGGGAAAGAAAAGTTGAGTTCGTATATGATTGTCATAATTAGAGTGAAATATAAAAAGATAGAGCTCTGTTAATGGCATAAATAAGCAAAAACTCTTATACAATTTTGTAGAAAAATAATGGATAGAAACATATACGAATTGTTTTTTATATAGATTGAGGAAGTTGAATCTGATTCTTTGTTTTGTTTTTCTTTTGATCTTTCATTCATTGTTTTAACTTTCAGTGAACAAGAATAGAAAATGAAAAGATAAAAACACAGATTTAAAGATCAAGAACAAGGTACAACAAAAATAAAAAAAATGAAGAGACTTAGATAATAAAAAAGAACAAGTAAACTGAGATAACTAAAACATAAAAGATACCTAGAGATTTATCTTCAAGCCAAAGCTCTGATAGGAAATGATTCGGAACCCATGGATTAAATATTACATCTAAAACCTCACATATACATCTAGCATAGAATCTTAGAACTCAAAAAATAAATCATCCCCTACCAAACCCACAACTAACCTGTAATTGAGAACTTGGGTGATTGGGACGAAGAAAATGAATTGATCTAAAATGCCACAAGTCAGACTTGATAAGTTAAAACCAATTCTTCATTGATAGAGACGTCACAAGGCTACATGCAACATTTTGTTGAAGAGGAGCTGAAGGTGCACGATATGGCTGATCAAGGATGCAAATTGGAGCATATTTGGCTCAAGTCACTAGTTGGGCTTATTTATAGTTAAATAATTAGCTGAACTTGTTATTTTAATATGTATTCAGGCCCACTAGTTATGCTCATTTAAAAAGTAACGGCCCTGTTTGTTTGGTATTAAATTAGGACTTTGATTACTTTATTATTTCTTAAAATTTGATTAGAAAGCCAAACGCTACTTAATAACCCTAATTAGGGTTTAGCTATTTATATCTCATTTAGGGTTGTAAGACATGAGTTTTGAAGTTTTGGACGAATTAATTAACCTAAAGCCGAATTGCTTATATCTTTGTGTTCTTGCTTGAATACATGCTTCAGAAACATTCAAGTAGTTTGATCAACTTTCTTGTGGAGTGTTTCGAATATGGGATTTAGGAACTGACTTGTTTCGAAATCTTGGATCTTTGATCAATTCAAGGTAATCTGAAATCTAACCTAATCCTTGGGGGTTGTACCGAATTCGACTAGGGGTTTTCAAGTTAATGCTGTGGGGGTTCGAAATCAAGGGGCTCTCAGGCTTATTCTTGGAGGTTCCGTATCATTCATGCAACAAGAATAAGAAGAAAACCTCTCAAACTTGAAAACACATAAATTACAATCAACATAATCTGAAAATTAGTATCAGCCCCATTAGTCCTTTCCTCCCCTCTCGATATAGCTGGAAATGAAGAATTAATGGCTTAGAATCTAGGCTCACATGTATCGAGTCACACTAGCATTAATTATTCATCCACATCAATATTATATTATAACATAGTGCTCATAATTCTGATAATATTGATGGGCAGATTCTATATGCTTTTTGGTGTTGGTTCACATGTGTCTAGTCACACTAGCACTAAACCATATCAATATTATATTGTAAATTCATGTGAATGCCTATCAACATATTTATGGGCAGATTCTTCATGCTTTTTGGTGAGTTTCTGACTTCTCCTTCATGATTCTTCATATTCAGTACAAGTTGGTCTTCCTCTTCATTAGACATAAGATACATACTGAAGGTATACATAAAATATGAATTACATATACATGAGATATATATATAACATCTACATATACATAATACGTACAATACATATAAGTTAGGTATAAATTAGTATTGGAAGATAATAATAATAATAATAATAATAATAATAATAATAATAATAATAATAATAATAATAATAATAATAATAAAAGTCAAAGGAAGAAGATACTTGGATGAGAAAAAAAAAGGAAAAAATAATAAATAAATAAATATCTTAAGGATGGGAATTAAAGAAAGAACCAAACAAAGTCTTCTTCTTCCAAAGAACCAAAACAAAGTCTTCTTCTTCCTTCTCCTTTAGCCATGGCCGTAGTTTATATGTAGAGAGAGAGAGGTTAGTTCTTTATTATGTAGATTCATCAAGCTTGCTTATAGTCTACTCATCACTTATTTTCTTACTTTTCCTTCAAAAATCTATTTGAAACCTTTGAATTATCATTATACCTTTCAAATAGATTTTCAAATATGTTGATGATATCATTATACCAAGTGGACCAATCACAAGATCACAATCAAAGAAACTCCAGCATATGTTACAACGCTTCATTCAAAGGTGGATTAATGACGAGGGAGACCAACTTGTACTGAATATGAGGGATCATGAAGAGGAAGTCAGAAACTCACCAAGAAGCATGAAGAATCTGTCCATAAGTATGGTGATGGGTATTAGCACAAATTTGGAATATAATATTGATGTGGTTTAGTGCTAGTGTGACTAGACATATATGAACCAACACCAAAATGTATGTAGAATCTGTGACGCAGAACCCTATGGCAGTGAAGGCCTCAAACCCCAACGTATGATTGATAGAAGAAAACCAAGAACGAAGGAAAAACCACCTTCTAAAGCACCCAATTGCTTAGCAAAGCACGAACACTTGTAACGGAAGGATTTAGGAAGCTCAAATTAGAAGAACGCCACAATTGAACTTGATAAGTAAATCTAACTCTTAATGCAATCAAAAGAAAAAGAGAATCCACTCTTGTTCTATGATGGCCGAAATTTTCAATAAGAAAATTGAGAATATAATTTGTCATAAAGTGTCCTTACAAAAAAATAAGGCCCTATTTATACTAAAAGGCACACATAAATCCGAAATCCTAATTCTAATGGGAAAAGGAAAGCTACAAAGTCAAAATCCTAACCCATTAAGGAAAATATAAAGTATGGAAACAAATTAATATTCTGAAATAACTAAATAGGAAACCACACATCCTAACCCACTAAGGAAAATATAAAGTATAAAAAAAGGGCCAAACTAAAACCCTTTAAAATAAGAACACGCCCCACTCTATTTGGGCTGTCCATAGGCCTTAAATTACTTCCAAGGCTGTATATGAACCCCCATGGACCTTTCTTGCACGTTGGACCTCTTTAGCTAGCCTTTAGCTTCCACATTCACACTAAGCATCATAATCAGCTTTGGTGTGCCTTCTTCAAGCTCTATTGTGCACTTTTCCATTGCTATTTTAGTCACTTCCTTTGAAATTTGATCTTGAATATGCAATCCCATAGCTGCTCCAAACTTCTTAACTCTGCTCCTAGTCAATGGCCCATTTGGAAGCACCTATGGATCCTTACCTCGTGGCTAGTTCGTATCATTCTCCCCCTCTTCAAAAAAATTTGTCCTCAAATCTGCATCATCATAAGGAGATAAATCAGACACATTAAAAGTAGTACTAACACCACACTCACCAGGCAAGTCTATCTTGTATGCATTATCATTGATCTTTGCCAACACTTGAAATGGACCATCACCACGTGCATCAAGCTTATTCTTCCTTTGGTTTGGAAACCTCTCCTTTTGGAAGTGTACCCAAACCCAATCCTCAGGAGCAAACACTATCTTCTTGCATCCTCTATTCGCTCGATCAGCATATGACTTGTTCTTTTTCTCCATATTAACTCGAGCTTTCTCATGCATAGCCTTCACCAATTCTGCTTTCCTGTCTCCATCTAAACTAACAAGCTCATGTGAAGGTAAAGGAATAAGATCAAGTACAGTTAATGGGTTAAAACTATAAACAAGCTCAAATGGCGAATAACCTGTAGAAGAATGCATAGAATGATTATAAGCAAACTCAATAAAAGGTAAACAATCTTCCCAAGCAGCCAAATTCTTTCCCACTATAGCTCTCAACAATGTACCAAGTGTACGATTAACTACCTCTGTTTGCCCATCTATTTGTGGATGACAAGTAGTAGAAAACAAAAGCTTAGTTCCTAATCTACCCCATAAAACTCTCCAAAAATGAGACAAAAACTTAGCATCTCTATCAGACACAATAGTCCTAGGCACCCCATGTAGTCGAACTACTTCTCTAAAGAACAAATCAGCTACAACAATCGCATCATCAGCTTTATGACAAGGAATAAAATGTGCCATCTTACTAAACCTGTCAACAACTACAAAAATGCTATCCCTACCTTTTCTAGTTCTAGGCAATCCAAGCACAAAATCCATGCTAATATCAATCCAAGGTGAACTAGGTACAGGTAAAGGCATATATAGACCATGAGGCATAGACTTAGATTTCGCCTGTCTACAAGCAATACAAGCAGAACACAATCTCTCAACATCCTTACGCATAGACGGCCAATAAAAATTCTCAAACAAGATATCATAAGTCTTAGCTACCCCAAAAATGTCCCATCAATCCCCCACAATGAGATTCTAACACAAGCAAATCACGCATGGAACATTTAGGCACACATAATTTATTTCCCTTAAACAAGTATCCATCATGCCTATAAAATGAATTAAAAGCTCCATGTTCACATGCAACATACACATTGCCAAATTCAACATCACCTACATATAAGTCCTTAACGTACTCAAAACCAAGCAATTTAGAACTCAACACAGATAGTAATGTATATCTCATAGACAACGCATCAGCCACTATATTATCCTTTCCTTGCTTGTATTTAACAACATAAGGGAATTGTTCTATAAATTCTATCCACTTACCATGCCTCTTGTTCAACTTACCTTGTCCCTTCAAGTGTTTGAGGGACTAATGATCCGTATGTATCACGAACTCCTTTGGAAGGAGGTAGTGCTGCCACAAGTCCAATGCTCTCACCAAGGCATATAACTCCTTATCATAAGTGGAATAGTTTAATTGTGTGCCATTGAGTTTCTCAATAAAATAGGCTATGGGCTTTTTCTCTTGCATCAATACAGCTCCAATACCTACACTAGAAGCATCACACTAAATCTCAAATGTACTCTCAAAATTAGGTAATGATAAAATAGGAGTGGATGTCAACTTCCCTTTCAGGCAGTCGAAGGCTTTTTGTTGCTCCTCTCCCCATTGGAACCCAACTTCTTTTTTTATTATGCTAGTTAACAGTGCTGCAATAGTAGAAAAGTTCTTCATGAACCTCCTATAGAAACTAGCCAATCCATGAAAGCTCCTCACGTCTGTCACACTCTTTGGAGTAGGCCACTCCTTTATAGCTTTCACTTTCTCTTCATCTACTTCAACGCCCTGTGCACTCACAACAAAACCAAGAAACACAAGCCTATCTATGCAAAATGTGCATTTCTTAAGCTTGGCATATATGTTTTCATTTCTCAATACTTCCAAAACTAGCCTAGCATGCACAACATGGTCATCCAAAGTCTTACTATAAATCAGAATATCATCAAAATAGACTACAACAAATTTGCCCAAATAAGCTCTCAAAACATGGTTCATTAGTCTCATAAAAGTACTAGGTGCATTAGACAACCCAAAAGGATTACTAACCACTCATATAGACCATATTTAGTTTTAAATGTTGTTTTCCATTCATCACCAGGTTTCATACGAATTTGATGATATCCACTCATAAGATCAATTTTAGAAAAATACCTGGCACCATGCAACTCATCCAGCATGTCATCAAGTCGTGGTATAGGATGCCGATACTTCACTGTGATCTTATTTACAGCCCTACAATCAACACACATTCTCCATGTGCCATCCTTCTTTGGAACCAACAACACAGGAACAGCACACGAACTCAAACTCTCTCTAATAAACCCTTTCTCCAGTAACTCATCTACTTGCTTTTGCACCTCTTTCGTTTCCACAGGATTAATCCGGTAAGCTGGTCTATTTGGGATGGTATAACCAGGCATGAAGTCTATTTGATGCTCAATTCCTCTTAGCGGTGGCAATCCACTAGGTAATTCATCTGGAAACACATCCTGAAAATCCTGCAACAAAGACACAAAACTAGAAGGCAAACTATCAAGCGAAACATTAGTGTCAGCAAACAAAGTTTCTTTGTATCTAATGAGCAATAATGGCTGCCCAATAGACATTGTGATACGGAACCTCCAAGAATAAGCCTGAGAAATCCTTGATGTCGAACCCCCAAAACATTAACTTGAAAACCCCTAGTCGAATTCGGCACAACCTCCAAAGAATAAAGGTTAGATTTCAGATTTCTTTGAATTGATCAGAGATCCAAGATGTCGAAACAAACTAGTTCCTAAATCCCAGATTCGAAACACTCCACAAGAAAGTTGATCAAACTACTTGAATGTTTCTTAAGCATGTATTCAAGCAAGAACACAAAGATAAAAGCAAATTGGCTTTAGGTTATTAATTCGTCCCAAAAACAAAACTACACCCTAATTCGTCCAAGGCATATTTATAGCCTTTTCATAACATAAAATCCTAACCCAATAAGAAAATACTTAATTAAATAAGGCCCCAGTCTTAAACATATAGGACCACCCATTAAAAACATTACATGGTCCCACCATAACTAAATAACTCATGTTTAAAATAACTAAATAATAAAACAGGGCTAAACAACTAAAATAAGCCTCATTCATGAATTTCAACTTGTAGCAAGTTGTAATTGAATTCCTTTGGTCTTGTCTCCAAGCTTGTAATTCCTTGCAAACCATAGTTAGCCAAATTCACCAAATCTTGCAAATGGCAAATTAGTGCTTGCTGAATCTTTTTGGCTCACAATCTAGTTATAGGACCTTGTGGCAGAATAATTGGATTGATGATCTCCTCAACTTGTTCCTCACATCCTAACTCTTGCTCATCCTTGTGGTGTGCTGGTTGTTCCACAACATTTCCCCTCTCCTCAAAAGGATTCGTCCTCGAATCAAAAGCATCACCTACATCAAAAGGACTTAAATCAGCAACATTAAATGAAGCACTTACATTATACTCACCTGGCAAATCCACTTTATATGCATTGTCATTAATCCTTTCAAGTATCTGAAAAGGAGCATCTCCTCGTGGGTTTAACTTGGACTTTCTTTGGTGTGAAAACCGTTCTTTGCGAAAATGAACCCAAACCCAATCACCAGACTAAAAAATCATTGGCTTCCTTCCTTTATTCACTCGACAAGCTACTTTAGCATTTTGCCTTTCAGTCCTTTCCTTAACCTGTTTATGCAACTTCTTCACAAAATCTGCTTTGAGCTAGCATCAACACTCACAAAATCATTAGATGGCAATGGCAAAATATCCAAAGGAGTAAGCGGATTAAAACCATAAACAATTTCAAATGGAGAACAATTAGTAGTGCTATGAACAACCCTATTATAAGCAAACTCCACAAATGGTAAACAATCCTCCCACATCCTAATATTCTTTTCTATCACTGCCCTAAGCAAAGTAATCAATGTTCGATTCACAACCTCAGTTTGACCATCGGTTTGAGGATGGCAAGTAGTAGAAAACAACAACTTAGTCCCCAATTTTCCCCATAAAACACGCCAGAAATGACTCAAAAACTTAATATCTCTATCACTAACAATGCTTTTGGGTATGCCATGCAAACGAATAACCTCTGTAAAGAACAAATCAGCAATCAATTTAGCATCATCAGTTTTATTACATGGCATAAAATGAGCCATTTTACTAAATCTATCAACCACAACAAATATACTATCACGACCTCTCCTAGTTTTAGGTAATCCAAGCACAAAATCCATAGACAAATCAGTCCAAGGTCCATTAGGAACAGGTAATGGCGAGTACAAACCATGCAGTTTCATCCTAGACTTAGCTTCTCTACATGTTATGCAATGCTCACAAACTTTATGGACATCATGTTTCATACCAGGCCAATAAAAATGTTCTATCAACATATCATAGGTCTTACTTACCCCAAAATGACCCATCAAACCTCCTCCATGTGCTTCCTTAACTAACAACTCTCTCATGGAACACTTAGGAATACACAATCTATTTCTCTTAAACAAGAAACCATCAAACAAATGAAAGTCTTTTGAAACAGCCACATCTCCACACGAATTATATATGTCACCAAAATCCACATCACTAACATATAATTCCTTAATATGCTCAAAACCCAATAATCTAGCACTAAGAGAATTAAGTAAAACATACCTTCATGATAATGCATCAGCCACTACATTCTCTTTACCTCGCTTGTATTTAATCACATATGGAAATGTTTCTATGAATTCCACCCATTTGGCATGTCTACGATTCAACTTATCTTGACCTTTCAAATGCTTTAAACTTTCATGATCAGTATGTATCACAAACTCTTTTCACCACAAATAATGCTGCCATGTATGCAAAGCTCGAAACAATGCATATAACTCCTTAACATATGTCGGATACTTCAAAGCCGCTCCACTTAGTTTTTAGCTAAAGTACATCAATGGCCTTTGAACTTGTATCAAAACAGCTCCAATTCCTATGCCACTTGCATCACATTCAATCTCAAAAGTCTTATCAAAATTAGGCAAAGCAAGCAAGGATGCATTACACAATTTATCCTTAAGTTCATTAAATGCATGTTCTTGTGCATCTCCCCAAACAAAACCGACATTTTTCTTAACTAACTCATTCAAAGGTGCAGCTATAGTACTGAAATTTCTAATGAATCTCCTATGGAAACCAGCAAGTCCATGAAAACTCCTCACCTCACTAGCATTCTTAGGTTTCGGCCAGTCCCTAATAGCCTTTACCTTTTCCTCATCAACCTCAATACCTTGACTAGACACCACAAAACCAAGAAAATGAACCTTATCCATGCAAAAACTACACATCTTAAGGTTAGCATACAACTTCTCATGCCTAAGAATGTCTAACACAAGACGCACATGTATGACATGATCATCCAAACACTTAGAGTAAACAAGAATATCATCAAAGTAAACAACAACAAATTTACCCAAGTGCTCACGCAACACATGATTCATCAAACGCATGAATGTGCTAGGTGCATTAGTAAGACCAAACGGCATAACCAACCACTCATACAGCCCATATTTAGTCTTAAATGTTGTTTTCCACTCATCACCCACACTCATTCGAATTTGATAATAACCAGATTTCAAATCAATTTTCGTGAACAAACAAGAACCATGTAACTCTTCAGGCATATCATCTAGTCAAGGAATAGGATGATGATACTTTACAGTGATTTTATTAATAGCTCTACAATCCATGCACATCCTCCATGTCCCATCCTTCTTTGGCACAAGAATAACAGGAACCGAACAAGGACTCAAACTTTCCCTCATGTATCCCTTAGCTAGCAATTCCTCCACTTGCTTTTGTATCTCCTTTGTCTCAAAAGGATTAGCTCGATACGCTGGCCTATTGGGAATGGAAGCTCCCGGAATAGAATCAATTTAATGCTCTATGCCTCTGATTGGCGGCAATTCATCAGGCATGTCTTCGGGAAATAAATCCGCATATTCCTGTAAAAGATCAACAAACATACTAGGCAAAGATTGGTTAAAAATAGTAGTATCTAAACGAGCCTCTTTGCACAAAAGCACAAACATAGGCTGATTGGTGTAAAAGGCATGTTTAACCTCACTTGTACTAGCTAACAAACTCACATTCTTCTCTCCTTCTCTATTTTTCTCAAACTGAATTTGTTTTGATTTTTCTTTTCTCTCTTTCTTTTCATTTGCAATCTAATTTTTTTCACTCATTTTTTTATCACTCTCTCTTTCTTTCTTTTCAAATTCAAGTCTCATTCTTTCCATTTTACATTGATCTTCATACACTTCTTTTGAAGAGAGTGGGGTCAGAATTGTCTTTCGTCCATCCTTAGTGAATGAATACCGATTGAGGTATCCATCATGCATAGCTCGCCTATCATACTGCCATGGACGTCCAAGTAAAATCTCTCCAGCATGCATTGGCACCACATCACACAACACCTCATCATAATATTTACCAATGGAAAAAGAAATGTTAGATTGTCGATTTACCTTAACCTCTCCACATTCATTCAGCCACTGAAGTTTGTAAGGTCGGGGGTGAGGTTTTGTAGGCAGCCCCAATCGATCAACCGAGAGTGTACTAACCACATTGGTACATCTTCCACCATCCACAATCACAATACAAGCCTTGCCTTGAACGTGACACCTTGTATGGAACAAGTGTCTCGTTGTTCTTCATGGTTTTCCTCCGTCAATTGCGTGTTAAGAGCACGCCTAGAAACCAGCAAGTCTCCCTTTATTGGTTCTTCAATGCTCCCATCATTACAACATTCCAAGTCTTGCTTTTCTCCATCTTCACTCTCATCGTCACCTTCTTCTTCATCAGTCACTATCTCACCATTTCTTACGGTCATAACTCTCTTGTTTGGACATTCTTTGCTGATATGTCCCACACGTTGGCACTTCCAACACTTAATATCTCGATTTCGCAGCTTAGGCTCTTCAAATTTGGATTTGTCTTTAGAACTTGTTTCGGCCTTTGCTTTCCCACTATCTTGACCAGCCTTGTTTCTTTCCTTGTAATCACACTTTCCTTCCCTATTCCAAGGAGAAATAGAATTAGAAATAGGTTTTGAATGATACCTTGATGATCGTCTTCCTTGGAGTTATTTTTCCACCTTGGCGGCAATATGCACCATCTCTTCTAATTCCACATAAGGCTGCAAATCAACCTGATCAGCAATGTCCGAATTCAAACCAGCCAAGAAACGTGCCATAGTAGTCTCCATGTCTTCATCTATATTAGCTCTAGTCATTAACATTTCCATTTCTTTCTAGTAGTCATCAACACTTTTACTACATTGTTTAAGAACCTGAAGTCTTTGTATAATTTCCCTATGGAAATGTCTAGGCACAAACCTCTTCCTCATGACCGATTTAAGATAAGCCCAAGTCTCAATTGGATACTCCAAATTCCTTCTTCTACTAGTCACTAACTGATCCCACCAAGCTATAGCATAATCTGTAAATTGAGTAACAATAAGCTTGACCTTCTTTTTCTCAATACATCGATGGCAATCAAATATGAGATCAACCTGCTTTTCCCATTGCAAATAAGCTTCTGGATCTGATTTACCACGAAAGTTAGGAATTTTCCGCTTGATGCTTCCCAAGCTCCTATCAACGACTTCATCATCACCATGATTTCTACCATAGAAAGCATTATTATTCATCCTTCCTCTACCTCGACCAATACCATGGCCTCCTCTACCTCCACCTCTATGTAGAGCTCCTCCAACCAGACTTGCATTATCATCCTCAAGCTCATTTTCATCTTCCAAATGTTCAAGCTGTTGCATTTGATTTCTGCCACCTCTTTGCCTCTCATTGCCCTCCGGTGTGGCTCTTTCAACATTTTGCAACCTCAAATCCATGCGCTCCAATGTTTCTATTATGTTCTCCATAGCACGGTATAAACGTGGAAATTCAGCTTGCTGCGCCTCACGCAATCGAGCTGGATCAATTTGAACACCCCTATCACTGTCATCTCGGCCAGACATTTTTCCTGCAATAAAAGGTTAGAACAAAACAAATAAAAGGCCTCACAACACTCCCTCACGTGTTTACACTCAATAGATGGGGTTGGTCACTCGTGTTCCACTCAATATAATGTATTCACTCACGGCTTAGCTCATACCTCTCAAGCTAATTTCTTTTATGTTCTTAGGTGAATCACAGTTTATGAAACAAATCAAATAGTCTTCCGCGTGTAGTATCCCAAGTTTGAAATTTTGAATGAATCACTAATGCAATTCGAATCAAAACAACCCCTAAATAGCAATGAGAGGCAACCTATCCAGATTATATTGATTCTAACCTATCCAGATTTTAACCTTATCTCCTAAATAGCAAGGAGAATGAAATTTTTTTGTTGAAGTGGTTTTGTACTCTTTTTTTTTTTTGCTCCCTCTCACTATCTCTCTTGATGGGGGCGACCTTAGTTCACACCACACGAAACTTTTACCCAAATAAATAACAAGAATAAGATCGAATTTAGAGTACTGTCTTTGAAACTCGAAATTGAATCAGAATGAATAATCAAGAACAAGATTCGAATTTAGCACACTTTGTTGAATTTCGAATTCAAATCAGAATGATGAACAAGACCAAGATTCGAATTTAAAACACCTTTTCTTGAATTTCGAATTTTAGGTTTTATAAATTTTTTTTTTGAATTTTTGAATTTGAAAGAAAACAAAAACGATTCAAGGAACATACAACTTAGACGATCAAGAAACAAAGAAAATGATTCAAGAATCAAGAACAAAGAAACAGAACGAAAATAACAAGTGAAGAAAAAGAAAACAAAAATAACCCATAAAGAAAAACAAATCAAAGATTCAAGATTAAGAATCAAGAATTCGTCTAACAAGAGTTAAGAAGAAAATGAATCAAACAAAGAATTCAGAATCAAGAATTCGAATAACAAGAGAACAAGAAAGAAATGAAATAAACAAAGAATTCGAAATTGATAGGGATAAAACCTGATCTAGAGCGTTGGCTCTGATACCAAATGATACGGAACCTCTAAGAATAAGCCTGAGAACTCCTTGATGTCGAACCCCCAAAACATTAACTTGAAAACCCCTAGTCGAATTCGGCACAACCTCCAAAGAATAAAGGTTAGATTTTAGATTTCTTTGAATTGACCAGAGATCCAAGATGTCGAAACAAACTAGTTCCTAAATCCCAGATTCGAAACACTCCACAAGAAAGTTGATCAAACTACTTGAATGTTTCTTAAGCTTGTATTCAAGCAAGAACACAAAGATAAAAGCAAATCGGCTTTAGGTTATTAATTCGTCCCAAAAACAAAACTACACCCTAATTCATCCAAGGCATATTTATAGCCTTTTCATAACATAAAATCCTAACCCAATAAGGAAATACTTAATTAAATAAGGCCCCAGTCTTAAACATATAGGACCACCCATTAAAAACATAACATGGTCCCACCATAACTGAATAACACATGTTATAAATAACTAAATAATAAAATAGGGCCAAACAACTAAAATAAGCCTCATTCGTGAATTTCAACTTGTAGCAAGTTGTAATTGACTTCCTTTGGTCTTGTCTCCAAGCTTGTAATTCCTTGCAAACCATAGTTAGCCAAATTCACCAAATCTTGTGATGCAAGAAAGGATCCCTTGAAGCTAGCAAGTGGACCAATCACTAGGAGCAAGGCAAAGAGCTATCAAGCTAGTATGGCTTTGCATATTCAAGAAGAGATTTCCAAAGAGCTTCAAAAATTATCATTCAAGAAGATGGAGATAGATCTTGAAGAAGGCACACCAAGCTGATTATGATGCTTAGTGTGGAAGCTAAAGGCTAGCTAAAGAAAGGTCCAACGTGCAAGAAAGGTCCATGGGGGTTCATATAAAGCCTTAGGAAGTAATTTAAGGCCCATGGACAGCCCAAATAGTGTGGGGCATTCCTTATGTTGAAGGGATTAGTTTGGTTGTTTCCATACTTTATATTTTCCTTATTGGATAAGGATTTTGTTTCATTACTTTATATTTTTCTTAGTGGATTAGGATTTTGTTTCCATACTTTATATTTTCCTTAGTGGATTAGGATTTTGTTTCCATACTTTATGTTTTCCTTATGCAATTAGGAATGTTTTATTCTTAATTTTCCATATGCAATTAGGAATTTTGTAACCCTTATTTAAGGGCACTATTAGGCCGAATTTCACATACAACAATTAATAAAAATTTTAGAATTCTTCTACAAGTTCTTCTTGTGAATTTTCGTGTGAGAGAGATTAGAGTGAATTCTTTAATTCTTTCTTTGCATCAAGAATTAGGTTTACTTATCAACAAGAGTTGTGGCGTTTTCCTTCTTCTTACCAACTAAATCCTTCAATTATAGTGAGTTCGCATCTCTTTATAGGTGTTGGGTTCCTTAGGAGGTGATTATCAAGTTTCAAGGAGTTCTCTACCATTGTTATACGTTGGGTTTGCTGCCATCGTTGCTAAGGGTCCGCGTCATTTGGTATCAGAGCCTTGCTACAAGGTAATTTTTATCTAATTTGTCTTTCTAGGGTTTGTTAATTTAGGTCTTTTAAATTTCTGCATTTTAGGGTTCTTAGAGAGTCTAGTCTTTAATTTTTGAAAAGGAGTCATATATCAATTCTGATCAAGGCCGAATTGAAGGAGGGTATTCTTAGGGTGAAAACGAAACCTAGGAAAGGATTCTTGGAGAATTTCGAAACCAAGAATTAGGGTTCTTGAAAGAAAGCAAAAGCTAGAGTTTGTGTTCAAGTTTGATTTCGATTTCGTATTGAGTGAATCTGGGGTTGCGAATTAAGTCCAGATTTTGAAATGTCCTTGGGAGTAAATTAAGTCCCGAATCAAGGGGATAGTGAGAGGAAGCAAAAAAAAAAAGAGTACAAAACCACCTCAACAAAAATTATTTGATATTCTTGCTATTTGGGTGCTAAGGATCAGATCTAGGTGGGTGAGAAGTAATAAAATTTTTGGGCAAAAAATTTCACCTTTTGAGGGGCTTTTGGAATTCGAAAATCAGACCTTAATATTCATGTTATTTGATTGTTATAGGTGGGAATTAGAGTCTAGAAGCTAGCGTTTTGGGTAGAATTAATTAGGTCCATAAAGCAGCTTGCCAAGTGTGGGTTGTTTTTGATTCATTATATCCAAATTTGTCTTGTTTATTGTCTTCATTGTTTCTGATTTCTTTATCTAGCTTTTAATTCCATTAGATTACTAAGTATTATTTGCTTGTATCGATACTTAATTTTATATCGTGTAGTGCAAATTACCTTGCATTGCCTCCGGATACTTGTCTTGTTTTCTATCTAGTTCTAGGATTTAGGTTCTAGTTTCTTGAACGACTTGACAATTGTTGGTTGGTGAGCTTGGTTCTGAAGTGCAATCAAGGAAGACAAGAAAAGTGAGGTAATTCTAAACACTTGAGTGAATTTCGATTATTACTAATCTTGTTTCTTTGAGTTTGTTTGTTTGTTAACATGGCTGGAAAAGGAGAAGAGACTAGCAAAGAAGGAGCTATGGCCGAAAGCTTGGCTAGGCTTAATGAGACTTTGGCAGCAATGCTTGGTCGAATGGAGATGATGGATACTAGAATGCAAGAGAATGCAGCACGACAAGCACAACAAATTCAACAAGTGCAACAAGGGCAGCCAGCCGCACATCCAAATCCCATAATGCGAGCTAGAAGAGTGCTTAGTAGAGAAGGGCAAGGAAATCTTGAAGCCCTAGAAGCAGCCGAAAGGGTAGAAGATGAAGATGAAGGTGGAAATCAACCTACCACTGATGGTGACCTTACCTCCATCAAGATGAAGATTCCTTCCTTTGAAGGGAAGAACAATGCAGAAGAGTTCATAGAATGGGAGAGGAAAGTTGAGCAGATTTTCGAATGCCATAACTACACCGAAGAGAAGAAATCAGTTTTGGCAGCCGTAGAGTTCAGGGGTATGCTACCTTTTGGTGGGATCAATTGAAAGCTAATAGAAGAGGGAAAGGTATGAGGCCTATTCCTAAATGGTCAACCTTGAAAGAACTAATGAGGAGCCGATTTGTACCATCTCACTACATTCGGGATTTGTACAATCGACTAGCAAGACTAGTTCAAGGTGGAAGAAGTGTGGAAGAGTACCACAAAGAGATGGAGATGATCATGGCTAGGGCAAATATTGATGAAGATGAAGACAAGAAGATATCACGATTTCTTGGGGGATTGAATTTGAACATAGCCAATGAATTGGAGATGTATGAATTCAACACAATGGAAGAGTTAGTTCAAAAGGCCATGAAGATAGAGAGAAGATTGAAGAATAAAGCTATTTCGAAAACTGGCTACTCTAAAGCTAGTGGAAAATTTTCAAACTTCAAGGGTTCAAGTTCGAGTGGAGGTTCCTACAAAGGGGATTACAAGGGTTCTTTCCAAAAGAATTCTTCCTACAATCCTAATTTCAAGAAGCCGAATGATGGGGATGCAAAAACAGCCAAGGAAACACCTTCTAGACCTACTCTGATGCGGAACCCTATGGCAATTAAGGCCTCAAACCCCGACGCACTCTTCGATAGAGAATTCAAGAGCGAAGGATAAACCACCCTCTATAGCACCCTATGCTTAGCGAAGCTAGAACACTAATAATGGAAGGATTTGGAAGGTCGAATTCAGAATAACGCCACAATCGAAATTGATAAGTAATCCTGATTCGTGATGCAATCAATGAAAGAAGCAATTCACTCACTCACTCTCAAAGAAGGCGAAATTTGCTTAAGAAGCAATCTGAAATTCAATTGATCTGGCAAGTCCCCTTACAAGTATGATAATAGGCCTTTTATAGTGAAAGGCAAAATCCTAATCTGAAAAGGAAAGTAAAAAGGTTAAAAATCCTTTTCCTATAAGGAAAACTATTAACTAAATATTACAATAAGGTCCTAATAAGCAAAATATGGAGGGGACCACTTAAAAGACTCAAAAACACGCCCCAAACATGTGTTAAGAATGCCAAAGTCGTTCTTGCTGAAATCCCTCTCACTACACGATCTCACAGGTACCTGTGAGACTTTCTGGACAAGCAGCACATTTCACAGGTGGTTGTGAAACTGGCTGGACAATTCGCACATTTCAGCACCATGTGTATATTTCAGCACCATGACTAGCTTGGGTTGGTCTTCTAGTTCCTTCTCGCACTTGTCCCATGCTAATTCAGTCACCTCTCTTGTAATAAAGTCTTGAATATGCATTCCAAGAGTGATGCCATACTTCCTTGCTTTATTCCTCGTCAATGGCCCTTGTTGTAGCACCAATGGATCCTTGCTATGCTGGTTCACATCATTCTCCCCTTCTTTAAAAAGATTTGTCCTCAAATCTGCATCATCAAAAGGAGATAAATCAGTTACATTAAAAGTAGCACTAACACCATACTCACCAGGTAAGTCGATCTTGTAGGCATTGTCATTGATTTTCTCCAATACTTGGAAAGGACCATCACCACGTGCATCCAGCTTGTTCTTCCTTTGACTTGGAAACCTTTCCTTGCGGAAATGCACCCAAACCCATTCTCCAGGGGTAAATACCATCTTCTTACGTCCCCTATTTGCAACATCAGCATATGTCTTGTTGTTTCTCTCAATCTTAGCTCTTGCTTTCTCATGTATAGCTTTCACCAATTCCGCTTTCTTCTCTCCATCTTGTCCCTTCAAGTGCTTGAGCGATTCATGGTCAGTGTGAATAACGAACTCCTTTGGCAGCAAATAATGCTCCCACACCTTCAAAGCCCTCACCAAGGCATGCAGCTCCTTGTCATAGGTAGAATAATTCAGCTGTGCACCATTGAGCTTCTCACTAAAATATGCTATTGGCTTCTTCTCTTGCATCAAAACAGCCCCAATACCTACACCTGAAGCATCACATTCAATCTCAAAAGTACAATCAAAATTAGGTAAGGCTAAAACAGGAGCAGTGGTTAGTTTTTCTTTCAAACTTTCAAAAGATCGCTGTTGCTCTTCACCCCATTGAAATCCAACTTCCTTCTTCACAATGCTAGTAAGTGGTGCAGCAATGGTAGAAAAATTCTTAACGAATCTCCTATAGAAACTCGCTAATCCATGGAAACTCCTCACATCAGTTATGCTTTTAGGAACAGGCCATTCCTTTATAGCTTTCACTTTTTCTTCATCAACTTCCAATCCCTGTGCACTAACAACAAAGCCAAGAAAAACAAGCCTATCCATGCAAAATGTGCACTTCTTAAGCTTAGCATATAAGTTTGCTTTTCTCAAAGTTTCTAAAACCATCCTAACATGTTCTATATGCTCACTCTCAGTCTTGCTATAAATCAAAATATCATCAAAATAAACAACTACAAATTTACCCAAATAATCCCTCAAAACATGGTTCATCAATCTCATAAAGGTACTAGGAGCATTAGACAACCCAGAAGGCATTACTAACCACTCATATAAACCATATTTTGTTTTAAAAGCTGTTTTCCACTCATCCCCAGGTTTCATTCGAATCTGATGATACCCACTCATAAGGTCAATTTTAGTAAAATACCTGGCACCATGTAATTTGTCCAACATGTCATCAAAACGCGGTATAGGATGCCGATACTTGACCGTGATCTTGGTCAATGCCCGACAATCAACACACATCCTCCACGTACCATCTTTCTTTGGAACCAATAGAACAGGAACGGTACACAGACTCAAACTCTCTCGAATCAAGCCTTTCTCCAACAACTCCTTGATGCGGAACCCATGGATCAAATATTACATCTAGAACTCCACATACACATCTAGCATAGAATCTTAGAACTCAAAAACAAATCCTCCCTACCAAACCCACAACTAACCTGTAATTGAGAACTTGGGTGATTGGGATGAAGAAATGAATTGATTAAAACGCCACAAGTGAGACTTGATAAGTTAGAACCAATTCTTCATGCAACAAGAATAAGAAGAAAACCTCTCAAACTTGAAAACACAGAAATTACATTCAACAATTCTGGAAATTCGTAGTCAACCCTATTAAGTTCTTTTTCCCATCCTTATATAGTTGGAAAAGAAGAACTAATGGCTTAAAGTCTAGGTTTACATGTATCTAGTCACAATAGCATTAATTGTTCATCCACCTCAATAATATACTCTAAATTACTGCCCATAATTATGACAACATTGATGGGCAGATTCCACATGCATTTTGGTGTTGGTTCACATGTGTCTAGTCACACTAGCACTAAACCATGTCAATATTATATTCCAAATTCGTGCTAATGCCCATCACCATACTTATGGGCAGATTCTTCATGCTTGTTGGTGATTTTCTGACTTCCTCTTCATGATCCATCATATTCACTACAAGTTGGTCTCCCTCTTCATTAATCCACCTTTGAATGAAGTGCTGGAACACATGCTGGAATTTCTTTGATTGTGATCTTGTGATTGGTCCACTTGGCATAATGATATCATCAACATATTTGCTGCCATTACATTCATCAAGCTTGCTTATAGTTTCCTCATCACTTTGATTGTGATCTTGTGATTGGTCCACTTGGAATAATGATATCATCAACAAATTGCTGCCTTGTGTAGATTCATTAAGCTTGCTTATAATTTCCTCATCATTCCCTCCTTGCTCAAAAAGATTTGTCCTCAAATCTGAACCTACATCAAAAGAAGAAAGATCACTAACATTGAAAGTTGCAGAAACATTATACTGACCTGGTAGATCGATTTTATTGTCATTGATTTGTTCTAAAACTTGGAATGGACCATCTCCCCTTGCATCCAACTTGGATTTTCTTTGTTTAGGAAATCTTTTCTTTCTCACATGAACCCATACCCAATCACCAGGTTGGAAAATCACATGTTTCCTTCTTCTATTTGGGACTAATAACACCGGAACAACACATGGGCTAAGACTTTCATGCACATGTCCCTTTGCTAGCAACTCCTCCACTTGCCTTTGAAGTTCCTTGGTTTCCTCCGGATTACTTCTATAAGCTGGTCGATTAGGAATTGTTGAGCCCGGAATGAAGTCAATTTGATGCTCAATCCCTCTTAAAGGTGGTAAACCTTTGGGTACATCTTCTGGAAAAACATCTCCAAATTCCTGTAAAAGAGAACTAACACAACTAGGCAAAGGGTTATCAAGGTTAGATGTAGAAATCAAGGTCTCTTTGTACCTAAGTACAATCAGACTTCTTTTCTCACAAAAAGCACTCCTTAACTCCTTTTCTTTTGCATAGAAACACTCTCTTTTATTTTCTCTCCCTTTCTCTTTTTCTCTCACCAATGGGCCATTTTTATCATTCTTTTTCTCACACTTGGCCTCTTGCACTCCCTTTTTATTTGTTTTACCCTCACCACCAGAATTCTTTTCAAATGATCTCAAAATATTTACTTGATCTTCATACACTTGTTTAGGTGACAATGGAGCAAGAGTGAAATTTAAACCATTTAGGCTGAAAGAATAATGATTCTTAAAGCCATCATGCAAAGCTTTTCTATCAAACTGCCATGGACGACCAAGAAGGATATGGCTAGCATGCATAGGCACAACATCACAGCAAACTTCATCCTTGTATCTCCCAATTGCAAAAGAAAATAGAACCTGCTTTATTACCCACACCTCTCCACTATCATTCAACCATTGCAGCTTGTAAGGACTAGGATGTTTTGTGCATGCTAACCCTAATTTATCCACAAAATCAGTACTAGCAACATTTGCACAACTACCCCCATCAGTGATCATGCTGCACACTTTTCCATTCACAATGCAACGAGTATGGAAAATGTTCTCTCTTTGATTACTTTCTTCATCTTTAATTTGCATGTTTAAAGCTCTTCTAATAACCAAAGATTCACCATGGGCAGGATATTCAATAATATGTTCTATTTCTTCTAATGGTGGCATGCTATCATTATCATCATCACTTTCATGTTCACTAGCACTATCAATTTCACCATTATCTCGTATCAACATGATTTTCTTATTTGGACATTGAGATGCTATATGCCCTACTCCTAAACACCTAAAGCATTTAATGGTACTATGCTTTTGATTAGAGTTAGATGTTTTAGAGTTACCTTTAGGGTCATCTAGAACTTGTTTTTCCTTTCCTTTCCAGGCAGCCTCCTTCCCTTTAGGATTATCATCTTTCTTTGGCCATTTTGAAGTGAAACTAGAGCTGGAATTAGAAAATCCCTTGGCTTCTCCCTTGAGTTTCAGTTGCTTCTCCACTTTCATGGCCATGTGTACCATATCTTCAAGCTCCACATAATGATGTAATTCAATTATGTTAGCTATCTCTCTATTCAGCCCACTCAAAAATCGAGCCATAGTGATTTCTGGATCCTCCTCTATATTAGTTCTACTCATGATCATTTCCATCTCTTTATGGTAATCCTCCACTGACATGGATCCTTGAGTTAACCTCTGTAATTTTTGGTGAAGCTCCCTATAGTAGTAAGATGGTACAAATCTCTTTCTCATCACAGTTTTCATTTCAGCCCAAGTAGTGATGGTTCTTTCTCCATTTCTCCTCTTGGAAATCATCAATTGATCCCACCAAATTAGTGCATAATTTGTGAATTCAACTGCTGCAATTTTAACTTTCTTCATTTCACTATAGTTGTGACAATCAAACACCAACTCAACTTTTCTTTCCCATTCAAGGTAAGCTTCAGCATCATTTCTCCCCTTGAAGGATGGTATCTTCATTTTTATGGAAGATATGTTACTGTCCCTTTGTTGAGGTCTTCTTTGAGCAATTGATTGCTCACTTTCTTCATCATCTTCCCTCTCTATCTCATCATCATTCATCATGTTTCCTCTCCCTCTATTCTGCCCCCTTCGATTAGTATCATTTCGCTGCCTTTGCATTATGCTGTCTACATCACCTCTCATGTTGTTTATGGTCAAATCAAACCTTTCAAATCTCCTTTGCATTGCCTCTAACATGAAGGCTATGTCATTTATGGTCATATCACGTTTTTCACTTCCAGAATTTGACATGGTGTAAGAAGAACCTACAAGAAAATGTTAGTAAAGAAAATTTTCTCACCTCACTCCCTTACGTGTTTCACTCAAGATCAGATTGACACTCCTCTTGTATTTCACTCAAACCTTGTTCCTTTTTACCTCTCAATTCTTCTTTTATCAAGTTGAATTTCAGAATTGAATCCACTTAAATCAAGTAAAACAAGTTTTGTTTTAAAAACTCTACAAGGAACCTAATGAACAAAATGAATTCTGTAATTCTAGAAGCAATTTAATCAAACAAGAACTGCAATTTTAGACAACAAGAACTGAAAGTTAACACAAGAAGCAAAAGTATTTGTGTTAATCAAACCAAAGTAACTATGATTGAGAATTAGCTACTTAATGCATACAAGAAACAAGAGGTATGTGAAAGAATGAAACTAAGAATACAAAGAAAAACAATTCTGGATCCTAAAAAAAAACAGAATTCAAATCACTCCAATGAGTAATCTGAATATGCAACCTAAATCTATTCCCAATGCAAGAAAGGCTCTAAATATCAGATTTTAAATGCTAAATGGATGCATAATGAGGAGCTGATGTAATTTGATCAAATATAATAAGGTAGCAAGCTGTTAATGGTATAAATATGCAAAAAATCTCAAACACTTGTGAAGAAAAATTCTGGACAGAAACAGGTACGATTTTTTTTTCTTTTATGTTGAGGAAGTTGAATCTGATTCTCTTTTCTTTTTTTTTGTTTTTCTTTTGATCTTTTCCTCTTTTTTTCTTTTGAACTTTCAGTAAACAAGGATAGAAATTGAAAAATTAAACAAAAGTTCACAGATTTGAAGAATAAGAACAAGGTGCAACAAGAACAGAAAATGAAGAAATATAGAAACTGAATCTGATTCGTTTTTTTTTCTTTGGATAATTAAAACATAAAAGATACCTAGAGATTTATCTTCAAGCCAAAGCTCTGATACCAAATGATGCGGAACCCATGGATCAAATATTACATCTAGAACTCCACATACACATCTAGCATAGAATCTTAGAACTCAAAAACAAATCCTCCCTACCAAACCCACAACTAACCTGTAATTGAGAACTTGGGTGATTGGGATGAAGAAATGAATTGATTAAAACGCCACAAGTGAGACTTGATAAGTTAGAACCAATTCTTCATGCAACAAGAATAAGAAGAAAACCTCTCAAACTTGAAAACACAGAAATTACATTCAACAATTCTGGAAATTCGTAGTCAACCCTATTAAGTTCTTTTTCCCATCCTTATATAGTTGGAAAAGAAGAACTAATGGCTTAAAGTCTAGGTTTACATGTATCTAGTCACAATAGCATTAATTGTTCATCCACCTCAATAATATACTCTAAATTACTGCCCATAATTATGACAACATTGATGGGCAGATTCCACATGCATTTTGGTGTTGGTTCACATGTGTCTAGTCACACTAGCACTAAACCATGTCAATATTATATTCCAAATTCGTGCTAATGCCCATCACCATACTTATGGGCAAATTCTTCATGCTTGTTGGTGATTTTCTGACTTCCTCTTCATGATCCATCATATTCACTACAAGTTGGTCTCCCTCTTCATTAATCCACCTTTGAATGAAGTGCTGGAACACATGCTGGAATTTCTTTGATTGTGATCTTGTGATTGGTCCACTTGGCATAATGATATCATCAACATATTTGCTGCCATTACATTCATCAAGCTTGCTTATAGTTTCCTCATCACTTTGATTGTGATCTTGTGATTGGTCCACTTGGAATAATGATATCATCAACAAATTGCTGCCTTGTGTAGATTCATTAAGCTTGCTTATAATTTCCTCATCACTCCTCCACTTGTCTTTGCATCTCCTTTGTTTCCATCAGGTTATTTCGATATGCTGGTCTATTTGGGATGGTAGAACCAGGCATGAAATCGATTTGATGCTCAACCCCTCGTAATGGTGGCAAACCACTAGGCAACTCCTCCAGAAACACATCTTGGAAATCCTGCAATAAAGACACAAAACTAGAAGGCAAATGGTCAAGTGGAACATCAGCATTAGTAAACAAACTTTCTTTGTATCTAATGAACAATAAAGGTTGCCCAGTAGATATTGCAAATTTAAGCTCTCTTGGTCTTGCATAAAAAGTTTGTTTTGCCTTACCTTCTTTCTTGTTTTCTCTCACCAATGGGCCATTAATTTGATTAGTTTCTTTTCTGGCCTCTTTTCCCATTTTCTTCTCACTTTCAGTCACCTTATCATGTTCTCTCGTACTCCCCTTGTTTTTGGAAGAAACAGCCCCAACCACTACTTTGGCCGAATCTTGCTTTGCTTTCTCAAGCATCTTTCGATGATCTTCATAAACCTCCAAGGGTGATAATGGAACAAGAGTAACCAGCTTTCCCTCATAGGTAAACGTGTACCTATTTGAATGCCCATCATGCTGTGCTTTCCTATCAAATTGCCAAGGTCTTCCTAATAACATATGGCCTGCTTGCATAGGAACTACATCACACAACACTTCATCTTTATACCAGCCTATAGAGAATGGTATTCTCACTTGTTTAGTAACCTTCACCTCTCCACTATCATTAAACCATTGTAGTCTATATGGATTGGGATTTTTTAAACAAGTCAATTTCAGCTTCTCCACCATGGTCTCACTTGCGGCATTAGTACAACTACCGCTGTCAATGATGAGCATACAAACCTTACCATCAACTAAACATCTAGAATAAAATATGTTATCTCGCTGCTCAAGACCCTCTCCCTTCACCTGCATATTCAAAGCATGCCTAGCAACTAACATTTCACCATGTTCAGCCATCAACACATTTTCAACTTGCTCACTGCACTCATCATCATCATCATACATGTCATTCACATCATTATCAACATCACTATGATCAGAATAAAAAATTATACCCCCATCATTAGTAGCAATCATAACTCTTCTATTTGGACATTCAGAAGCAATATGCCCATTCCCTAGACATTTGAAACATTTAATATCTCTACTAGGAGTAATATTATAAGTACCTGATTGCTGCCTATTTGGACCACCATTCGTCCCTTTTCCACTTGTAGGTGGAGGATTGTTCCTTTGGAAGGAATTCTTGAAATCTCCACTTCTTGAGGACGAATTGCTACTAGTGTTTTGAGGTCCTCTGTAGGTCGAACTACTTCCACCCATATTCTGAAATTTGCTAGAACCAGACTTGGTGTAATTCTTGCTCTTTAGTCTCCTTTCTATCTTCATGGCCTTTTCAACCAACTCTCCCATGGAATTGTAATCATACATTTCCAGCTCACTTGCTATGTTTGAATTTAGACCCCCAAGGAATCTAGACATCAACCTCTGCTCATCCTCTTCAATATCAGCTCTTGCCATGATCATCTCCATCTCCTTGTGGTATTCTTCAACACTCTTACCACCTTGGATAAGCCTTGCCAACCTATTATACAAATCCCTATAGTAATGAGAAGGGACAAACCTTGTTCTCATTAAGTCTTTCAAAGTCTCCCAATCAGGTACGGGTCTCAATCCCTTTCCTCTTCTATTAGATTTGAGTTGATCCCACCAGAATGTAGCATATCCCTTAAATTCCACGGCTGCAATGTGGGACTTCTTCTCTTCTGAATAATTATGGCATTCAAAAATCTGCTCCACCTTTCTCTCCCATTCAATGTACTCTTCAGCATTGTTTCTCCCTTCAAAGGAAGGTACCTTCATCTTTATGGAAGTAAGGTCATTGTCATTTGCTGGGTTATTTTCACCAACCTCTTCATTACCTCTAGGTGCTCTACGATCTCCTTCACCGATTCTTAGTAGAACCCTTTGTGGTAACCTCACTTGAGCTGCTGGTTGCTGCTCTCTTTCTCTCATCATTAGATTCATGATCTCTTGTAGAGTAGCCATCATTCTTGCCATCTCATTCATCCTCTCATTACTTTGCTGCATATATGTCTCAAAATTGCTAGAACCTTCTTGGACATTTTCCTCCCCATCTTGCAAGTTCTGGTTTCTCCCACTACTCATGATCACAAAAACAAACTCACAAAGAAAAGATTAGTAATAAACAAAATTCACTCAAAGTGTTTCGCTCTTACCTCACCTTTGCTGATTCTTCGATTGCACTTCAGAATTGAGGCTCACAAATCAATCTGCCAAGCACGTTCAAGGAAGCTAGAAACCTAATTCCTAGACACCTAGAAAAGAAACTTTACGATTTGGAGGCGACACAAGGAAATTTGTGTCACACGATTATCATAAACCAGAGTGTTGGAACAAGTAAATAACACTCCAGCAATGAATTGGAGATGTATGAATTCAACACAATGGAAGAGTTAGTTCAAAAGGCCATGAAGATAGAGAGAAGATTGAAGAATAAAGCTATTTCGAAAACTGGCTACTCTAAAGCTAGTGGAAAATTTTCAAACTTCAAGGGTTCAAGTTCGAGTGGAGGTTCCTACAAAGGGGATTACAAGGGTTCTTTCCAAAAGAATTCTTTCTACAATCCTAATTTCAAGAAGCCGAATGATGGGGATACAAAAACAGCCAAGGAAACACCTTCTAGACCTAATCTGACGCGGAACCCTATGGCAATTAAGGCCTCAAACCCCGACGCACTCTTCGATAGAGAATTCAAGAGCGAAGGATAAGCCACCCTCTATAGCACCCTATGCTTAGCGAAGCTAGAACACTAATAATGGAAGGATTTGGAAGGTCAAATTCAGAATAACGCCACAATCGAAATTGATAAGTAATCCTGATTCGTGATGCAATCAATGAAAGAAGCAATTCACTCACTCACTCTCAAAGAAGGCGAAATTTGCTTAAGAAGCAATCTGAAATTCAATTGATCTGGCAAGTCCCCTTACAAGTATGATAATAGGCCTTTTATAGTGAAAGGCAAAATCCTAATCTGAAAAGGAAAGTAAAAAGGTTAAAAATCCTTTTCCTATAAGGAAAACTATTAACTAAATATTACAATAAGGTCCTAATAAGCAAAATATGGAGGGGACCACTTAAAAGACTCAAAAACAAGCCCCAAACATGTGTTAAGAATGCCAAAGTCGTTCTTGCTGAAATCCCTCTCACTACACTATCTCACAGGTACCTGTGAGACTTTCTGGACAAGCAGCACATTTCACAGGTGGTTGTGAAACTGGCTGGACAATTCGCACATTTCAGCACCATGTGTATATTTCAGCACCATGACTAGCTTGGGTTGGTCTTCTAGTTCCTTCTCGCACTTGTCCCATGCTAATTCAGTCACCTCTTGTAATAAAGTCTTGAATATGCATTCCAAGAGTGATGCCATACTTCCTTGCTTTATTCCTCGTCAATGGCCCTTGTTGTAGCACCAATGGATCCTTGCTATGCTGGTTCACATCACACTCCAAGTAGGGAAATTAAATGCTACATGATACAGAACCTCCAAGAATAAGCCTGAGAACCCCTTGATTTCGAACCCCCACAGCATTAACTTGAAAACCCCTAGTCAAATTCGGTACAACCCCCAAGGATTAGGTTAGATTTCAGATTACCTTGAATTGATCAAAGATCCAAGATTTCAAAACAAGTCAGTTCCTAAATCCCAGATTCGAAACACTCCACAAGAAAGTTGATCAAACTACTTGAATGTTTCTGAAGCATGTATTCAAGCAAGAACACAAAGATAAAAACAATTCGGCTTTAGGTTAATTAATTCGTTCAAAACTTCAAAAACTAAGATGGCTGTCCGTTTTTACATCAATATTAGGTTTAAATACCCTTTACTAATTCCTAAACCATGAAGGAAAATAATAAAAATAGCCCTAAAAGTGTTTGGGGCGGGTTGGGCTTAAAACAGGCCCAAAAACACATTAAAATAACAAGTTTAGCTAATTATTTAACTATAAATAAGCCCAACTAGTGACTTGAGCCAAATATGCTCCAATTTGCATCCTTGATCAGCCATATCGTGCACCTTCAGCTCCTCTTCAACAAAATGTTGCATGTAACCTTGTGACGTCTCTATCATTCCCCCTTTGTTGGAGAAAACTCGTCCTCGAGTTTTAAAATGCTGAAGTAGTAAAGAAAAGCAACTTTGTAATTTCACTCCAATTACTTGTGGCATGTCATCAATTTGAAGAACCTGAAATTTTATTTCATAAACATCAAAATCATTGTTAGGCAAAATAAATTCCATGTTTGCAACAGATAGGCAATCATGAATGGTGGGAGTAGAAAGTTTTATTTTTCTTGCTTCTTCTTTTAGTTGTACTTCTAACCCAAGCATATCAATTTCTTCCTTCAATATTTCTTCAAAAGTTTCCAACTTTGGAATGTCTTGTTGAAAAGTAGCAGCTTCTTTTGATTCTAGTGATGAATCTTCACCAATAATCTCTAAAGTATGATCTTCAATATCACCCTGAAAAGAAGTATCACCATAAACAGCCTCGGATGACATTAACAAATCACTACCATCAACAATCTCTTCTACATAAATTAGTTCTTCTTCATTGCTATCTTCAACCTTCAAATTCTCCCTTTCTTTGTAGTAATCATCAACACTCTTACTTCCTTCCTTGATAGCCTGAAGTCTCTGCATGATACTCCTATAGAAATGTTCAGGTTGCTGCATTTGATTTCTGCCACCTCTTCGCCTCTCATTGCGCTCCAATGTGGCTCTTTCAACACTCTGCAACCTCAAATCCATGCGCTCCAATCTTTCTGTTATGGTATCCATAGCACGGTGTAAACGTGTAAATTCAGCTTGTTGAGACTCACGCAATCGAGCTGGATCAATCTGAACACCTGCATCTCTTCCAGACATGTTTCCTGCAATAAAAGGTTAGCACAAAACAAATAAAAAAGCCTCACAACACTCCCTCACGTGTTTACACTCAATAGATGAAGGTTGGTCTCTCGTGTTTCACTCAATATATGAAATCTCTCACGGTTTAGCTCACACCTCTCAAGCTGATTTCTTTTATGTTCTTAGGTGAATCACACTTTATGAAACAACTCAAATAGCCTCCGTGTGTAGTATCCCAAAATCTAAAATTTGAATCAAAACAGCCCCTCAAATTTGTCAAAATTTCGTGACAAAATTTTGGTTACTTCTAACCTATCCAGATTCGACCCTTATCACCTAAATAACAAGGAAAACGAAAAAATTTTCTTGAAGCACTTTTGTACTCTTTTTTTTTCCTCCCTCTCACTATCTCAAGATGGGCAGCCCTAATTCACACACCACACAAAACTTTTTTTTTTCCAATCAGGTAACAAGAACAAGATCAATTTAGAGGACTTCCTTTTGAAACTCGAAATTGGAACAGAATAAATAATCAAGACTTCCTTTAGACCAATTCAGCTTTCCTTTTGAAACTTGTTTGAAACACTTTCTTGGAAATTCGAAACAGAATCAGAATGATTAACAAGAATAAGATTCGGATTTAGAACACTTTCGAATCAACAAATTTTGAATCAACAATCAAGAACACAATTTCAAATTTGAACAAAGCAACCTAAATTCCCAATTCGGAAATCCACAATAGAACAAATCCAATTCGGAATAGATAGAACAAACCAATTCGGAACAAATCAACCAACCCAATTTCAGAATAAGAAAAAAAAACGATTTGGACTAAAAAGGCAAACTGAATTCGAAATTGAAATAAGACTCTAAACACAAAACGAAAACTAAATTAGAACCCTAACGGAATTTTTTTTTTGAATTTTCGACTTTGAAAGAAAAATGAAAACGATTCAAGGATCAATAACAAAGAAACAAAACGAAACTAACAAGAGAAGAAACGAAAACGAAAGTAACCCACAAAGGAAACAAAAACGCAAATAACAGATGAAGAAAAACGAAAACGAAAATAACCCACAAAGAAAACAATTCAGAGGAACAAGGAAAACAAGAGAACGAATTGAACAATTGAAACAAAGCAACAAAAACGCAAATAACAAAAGAAGAAACGAAAACGAATTGGAAGGGATAAAACATGATCTAGAGCGTAGGCTCTGATACCAAATGATACGGAACCTCCAAGAATAAGCCTGAGAACCCCTTGATTTCGAACCCCCACAGCATTAACTTGAAAACCCCTAGTCGAATTCGGTACAACCCCCAAGGATTAGGTTAGATTTCAGATTACCTTAAATTGATCAAAGATCCAAGATTTCAAAACAAGTCAGTTCCTAAATCCCAGATTCGAAACACTCCACAAGAAAAGTTGATCAAACTACTTGAATGTTTCTGAAGCATGTATTCAAGCAAGAACACAAAGATAAAAGCAATTCGGCTTTAGGTTAATTAATTCGTTCAAAACTTCAAAAACTAAGATGGCTGTCCGTTTTTACATCAATATTAGGTTTAAATACCCTTTACTAATTCCTAAACCATGAAGGAAAATAATAAAAATAGCCCTAAAAGTGTTTGGGGCGGATTGGGCTTAAAACAGGCCCAAAAACACATTAAAATAACAAGTTCAGCTAATTATTTAACTATAAATAAGCCCAACTAGTGACTTGAGCCAAATATGCTCCAATTTGCATCCTTGATCAGCCATATCGTGCACCTTCAGCTCCTCTTCAACAAAATGTTGCATGTAGCCTTGTGACGTCTCTATCACTACAAGTGTTTGGGAAGTGGACACATTGCTTCTCAATATCCGAATAAGAGGGTGATGAATGCTACCCATGAAGGGGAAATTGAATCAAAATCTGAACATGAAGAAGAAGAGGAGGCCGAATGTGGTGATAGGGGCGAATATGATGAAGAGGCTTGGGAGAATCAAGTCTTGAATGATGAACATGGAGAGATGCTTGTTACTTGAAGAGCCTTGAATATTCAAGTCAAGGAAGAAGGCTTGGATCAAAGGGAGAATCTTTTCCACTCTAGGTGTTTGGTGAATGGTAAGGTTTGTACACTTATCATTGATGGTGGAAGTTGTACCAATGCTGCTAGTACTACAATGGTGGATAAATTGGGGTTAGCTTGTTTTAAACATCCCAATCCTTACAAGTTGCAATGGTTCAATGACGCTGGGGAAGTAAAAGTGTTGAAGCAAGTCAAGGTACCATTCTCCATTGGGTGGTATAAAGATGAGATTTTATGTGATGTAGTGCCAATGCAAGCTGGACGTTTGCTATTAGGAAGACCATGGCAGCATGATAGAAGGGCACAACATGATGGCTTTTCTAATAAGCATACCTTTACTTATGAAGGAAAGAAGGTTGTTCTAGCACCATTATCACCTCAAGAGGTGTATGCAGATCAGAAGAGGATGCTAGAGAGGGAGAAAGAAGTTTCGGCCAACATGAACCAAGGGGGTTCAAATTCGGCCAATGATGTTTCTTCAACACCCAAGGGTAATTCTAAGGGTAGGGAGAGAGAAAATAATAAAGTGAGTGAGTGCAGAAAGGGAAAAGAGGCCGAGAGTCAAAACAAAGTAAGCAAACAAATAAATGGCCCATTGGTGAGAGAAAATAAACAAGGAGAAAAGGCAAAACATACTTTTTATGCAAGAGCAAGAGAGATAGATGTAGGGCAGCCTGTACTCATTATTATATATAAAGAATTGTTACTTGCTGACAGTGAAGAATCTCTTGATTCTTTACCTTCTAGTTTTGTGTCTTTGTTGCAGAATTTTAAGGATGTGTTTCCTGAAAACCTTCCTAGTGGTTTGCCGCCATTAAGAGGGATTGAACATCAAATTGATTTCATACCCGGTTCTACAATTCCAAACTGGCCAGCATATAGGAGCAATCCTATGGAGACAAAAGAGATGCAAAGACAAGTTGAAGAGATTTTGGAGAAAGGCTTGGTTTGCGAGAGCCTTAGTCCTTGTGCCGTTCCAGTCTTATTAGTACCCAAGAAAGATGGTTCTTGGAGGATGTGTGTTGATTGTAGGGCTGTGAACAAGATTACTGCGAAGTATAGACATCCCATTCCTAGACTTGATGACATGTTGGACGAATTGCATGGGGCGAAATATTTCACAAAGATTGATCTTATGAGTGGTTATCATCAAATTCACATGAAGCCTGGAGATGAATGGAAGACTGCCTTCAAAACAAAATATGGTTTGTATGAATGGTTAGTTATGCCTTTTGGTTTATCTAATGCACCTAGTACTTTCATGAGATTAATGAACCATGTTTTGAGAGCTTATTTAGGTAAGTTTGGTTGTTTTCATACTTTATATTTTCCTATGTTGAAGGGATTAGTTTGGTTGTTTTCATACTTTATATTTTCCTTATTAGATTAGGATTTTGTTTCTATACTTTATATTTTCCTTAGTGGATTAGGATTTTGTTTCCGTACTTTATATTTTCCTTAGTGGATTAGGATTTTGTTTCCATACTTTATGTTTTCCTTATGCAATTAGGTATGTTTTCCTTATGCAATTAGGAATGTTTTCCTTATGCAATTAGGAATGTTTTAGTTTTCCATATGCAATTAGGAATTTTGCAACCCTTATTTAAGGGCACTATTAGGCCGAATTTCAGACTACAACAATTAATAAAAATTTTCGAATTCTTCTACAAGTTCTTCTTGTGAATTTTCGTGTGAGAGAGATTAGAGTGGATTCTTTAATTCTTTCTTTGCATCAAGAATTAGGTTTGCTTATCAACAAGAGTTGTGGCGTTTTCCTTCTTCTTACCAACTAAATCTTTCAATCATAGTGAATTCTCATTTCTTTATAGGCGTTGGGTTCCTTAGGAGGTGATTATCAAGTTTCAAGGAGTTCTCTACCATTGTTATACGTTGGGTTTGCTGCCATCGTTGCTAAGGGTCCGAGTCACAAGTGGACCAATCACTAGGAGCAAGGCAAAGAGATATCAATCTAGTATGGCTTTGCATATTCAAGAAGAGATTTTTCCAAAGAGCTTCAAGAATTATCATTCAAGAAGATAGAGATAGAGCTTGAAGAAGGCACACTAAAGCTGATTATGATGCTTAGTGTGGAAGCTAAAGGCTAGCTAAAGAAAGGTCCAACGTGCAAGAAAGGTCCATGGGGGTTCATATAAAGCCTTGGGAAGTAATTTAAGGCACATGGACAGCCCAAATAGTGTGGGGCATTTCTTATGTTGAAGGGATTAGTTTGGTTGTTTCCATACTTTATATTTTCCTTATTGGATTAGGATTTTGTTTCCATAGTTTATATTTTCCTTAGTGGATTAGGATTTTGTTTCCATACTTTATATTTTCCTTAGTGGATTAGGATTTTGTTTCCATACTTTATGTTTTCCTTATGCAATTAGGAATGTTTTCCTTACGCAATTATGAATGTTTTCCTTATGCAATTAGGAATGTTTTAGTCTTAATTTTTCATATGCAATTAGGAATTTTGTAACCCTTATTTAAGGGCACTATTAGGCCGAATTTCACATACAACAATTAATAAAAATTTTAGAATTCTTCTACAAGTTCTTCTTGTGAATTTTCGTGTGAGAGAGATTAGAGTGAATTCTTTAATTCTTTCTTTGCATCAAGAATTATGTTTACTTATCAACAAGAGTTGTGGCGTTTTCCTTCTTCTTACCAACTAAATCCTTCAATTATAGTGAGTTCGCGTCTCTTTATAGGTGTTGGGTTCCTTAGGAGGTGATTATCAAGTTTCAAGGAGTTCTCTACCATTGTTATACGTTGGGTTTGCTGCCATCGTTGCTAAGGGTCCGCGTCATCTTGCAAATGGAAAATTAGTGCTTGCTGAATCTTTTTGGCTCGCGATCTAGTTATAGGACCTTGTGGCAGAATAATTGGATTGATGATCTCCTCAACTTGTTCCTCACGTCCTAATTCTTGCTCATCCTTGCGGTGTGCTAGTTGTTCCACAACACATTGCAAAATTAACCTCTCTCGCTCTTGCATAAAAAGTTTGTTTTGCAATCCCTTCTTTCTTATTTTCTCTCACCAATGGGCCATTTATTTGTTTTGTTTCTTTTCTGGCCTCTTTTCCCATTTTCTTTTCACTCTCACTCACCTTATCATGTTCTCTCAAACTCCCTTTAATTTTTGAATTGGTAGCCCCAACTTGCCTCTCTGCCTCAATCATCTTTCTTTGATCTTCATACACTTCTAGGGGTGATAATGGAACAAGAGTGACCTATTTTCCTTCATAGGTAAATGTGTACCTATTAGAAAACCCATCATGTTGCGCTCTCCGATCATATTGCCACGGTCTGCCCAACAACATATGTCCAGCTTGCATAGGAACTACATTACAATCAACTTCATCTTTGTACCAGCCTATTGAAAATGGTACCCTCACTTGCTTAGTTACTTTCACCTCACCACTATCTTTAAACCACTGTAACTTATAAGGATTGGGGTGTTTCATACATTCTAACCCTAATTTTTCAACCATAGTAGTACTTGAAGCATTAGTACAGCTCCCACTATCAATAATAAGTGTACAAACCTTATTATTCACTAAGCATCTAGTATGAAAAATATTATCATGTTGTACTAGACTTTCCTCTTTTACTTGCATATTCAATGCATGCCTAGCAACTAACAATTCACCATGCTCAGCTAACAAAGTACAATTAACATGCTCATCACTACCAACATCATCATATATAGGAGAATCAAAGTTCCCAGCATCATCATTATCATTATCACTAGGTTCAGAATCAGACACAACATCACCATCAGCTGTAGCAATCATAACTCTTCTATTTGGACATTGGGATGTAATATGACCATTCCCTAAACACTTAAAACATTTAATCTCCCTACTAGGAGTGGTAGTGTTAGGTGTACCTGTTTGCTTGTTTAGACCACTAGATGGCCCTTTTCCACTGGAGGTTGTAGTATTGCTTTTCTGGAATGAATTCTTGAACTCCCCTTTCTCTCCACCCCTATTGGCTGAATTTGCCCCACCACTATATTGGGGTCCTCTATAGGCTGAATTACTCCCAAACACATTTTGTGGTCTCCCATAGCCAAGTTTGGTGGACTTGCTCTTTAACCTCCTCTCTATCTTCATAGCTTTATCAACCATCTCCTCCATGGTATTGTAATCATATATGTCCAACTCACTTGCAATATTCTGATTAAGTACTCCAAGAAATCTAGACATCATCCGTTGTTCATCTTCCTCAATATTGGCTCTAGCCATGATCATCTCCATCTCCTTGTGGTATTCTTCTACACTCTTGCCACCCTGCACCAGTCGTGCTAAGCGATTATAAAGATCCCTATAATAATGAGAAGGGATAAAACACTGCCTCATCAGGTCTCTCAACTCCTCCCATGCGGGTACGGCTCTCAACCCCTTGCCTCTTCTAGTGGATTTTAGTTGATCCCACCAGAATGTTGCATAACCCTTGAACTCCGTAGCTGCAATGTGTGACTTCTTTTCTTCAGAATAATTATGGCACTCAAAAATTTGCTCTACTTTGCACTCCCATTCAATGTATTCTTCAGCATTGTTGTTCCCTCTAAATTCAGGAACCTTCATTTTGATGGAAGTCAAATCATTATTGATGAGGATCTGATTGCTAGCATACAACACCAAGGACCTGTTACTCGATCAATGGCAAGAAAACTTCAAGGATTAGTTTCCAAACATCTATATGTTCTCAATAAAATTGGAACGTTAAGACTTGAAGAAAATAAGAGCAAAGAAGCTGTTTGGTTGCACGTGTCCAAATTGCAATCTACCCAAGAGGCCAATTGACCCAAAGGATTTAGAATACATATTGGCATCCATCATTATACCTTTGGGAGCTAAATACATACCATTCACGTACCATTGGATGCCCATATATTAAGAGTGGCTGAAACTCACATTCGGAGTCAAAGATGCCTTTTAAAAGCTAGTGGGAGACAAGCTATATGGCTGCCCACGCCTTTTAAAAGCTAGTGGGAGACAAGATATATGGCTGCCAATTTTTGTTTTATATAACCACATCATTATATTTGTATTTTTCCATCATTTCACTTGTTTTATGCTTTCTTTAAGTCTTTAAAAACAGATGTAATGGCAGACTTTGAACTTAATGAATATTCTGAGTTTTCTCTCCATTTTTGAGAGCTTTGAGAGGTTTTTAGCCTTCTTTTGAGTTCTGGTTAGAACTTGCACGAATTCTTTGCAAAAATAACCAAGTTTGCTAGGTCTTAACTTATATTCAAGGTTTTTCTTTCACAAGTTGGGGTTGGGTCTTGAATCTTTGGTTTTCAGCCATATAGCTTCAGTTTTACATCACAAGTTGGTGTTGAGTTGAAGGTGCTGGTTGGTGTTCTTATGTTTTGGAGACGATCCGTAGCTTGAGCTTCCTTAGGAATTAAATCCCAGCAAGGCAGGCTCACATCATTTGGTATCAGAGCTTAGGCTCTCCAAATCAGGTTTTTAGCATCATTTCTTCTTGTTTATGTCAAAAAAAAAATATTGTCTTCCTTTGAATCATTTTCTGCCATTAGTTTAATTTCTACAAGCTGTATGCTTTCTTGTTTCTTTGAGTCCTTCTTCCTTAATGTTGTTGCTGGATTAATTTAAAAAAAAAAGAAAGAAAGAACAGAAAAGAAAAGAAAAGAAAAAAGAGGAAACAACAACTAATCTCTCAAATTTGCTAGTGGCTAGAAATTGAAGTTGGGTTTGCACATAACCAAATCTTCTCAAATTTTATATGCTTGTTTCAGATGCTAAACTTAGCTTGGAAATAAAATTTTAAGTCAAAATTCCTCCATTTGCATAGTTATCCATATATTGCAGCCAATTTAGCTAGTTTTGTGTCCAAAAGTGAATGTGTATGTAAACATGACCAAATCCTTTCAAATTTTACAGGCATGTTTTAGATATTCAGCTAAGACTACATATTAAATTTCATGTCAAAATTCGTTCGTTTGCTTAGTTGTCCATATATTACAGCTAGTTAGCCATTTTTGGGTCCAGAACATAAACATTTCATGAGAGACCTAAAAATTCATTTTTCTTCTTCCATTTTGTCTCAATATATTGTCCTAAATCCAGTTTTGTCAAATTCTTCCCTTTAGTAATGTTTGTCTAAAATTTCAGTGTCTTTCGTCCTTAGGTTTCAAATATCAGATATTTTGTTTTTTTTTCCAGCTTGTTTTACTCTTGTTCCATTCTTGAATGTGTTTTAAACCTTGCAATTTAGTTATTTAGTTGAGGAAATATTAAGTTCTTGCTAGAACTTGGAAGGGGCTGAAGTGAGTGAAAAAAAGGCATAGAGTGGTGAGATTGTTAGAGGGTAAAAGCCAAAGTTTGAGTGAAACACAGATTGAGTGTTACCATATTAGAGTGAAACACGTGAGGGAGTGTGTGAGAGAATATTTCTAACATTTGTTTTGCAGCAATCAGTATGTCAACAAAAGGAGATAGTGATCGAGAGAGCAACCAGCCCCAAGAGGAGCCAGAAGCTTCTTATGTTCTTAAGGCATTGCAATCTCAATTTCAAAGGATGAATGTGTTGTTTGTTGATATTAGAGAATAGATGGAAAAACACTCAAAGCAAATTGAAGAATTGCAGCAAGCAAGCTCTACAAATCAAAGGAATTTAGGAAGGGATGAAAGAGATAATTTTCATAGGGAGCAAAACACAAATAGGGGGCAGAATAGAGGTAGGCGCGCTGGACTAAATGATTTGCTAGTTTTCAATGACTTGGAGGATGTAGATGAAGATAATCTTGATGATGATGATGGGCAGCAATCTGTTGCACTTGATAATGTTATTAGACCAAGATATATGAGAGGTAATATGGGTGGTAGAGGTGGTGGCAGAAATATTAGGCAAGAAACTATGGAAAATGCAAGAGGGAGAGGGAGAGTAGACAGCAACGTTAATGGAATTAAAATGAAAATTCCATCATTCCAAGGCAAAGCAAATCCAGATGCATATTTGGAATGGGAGAGAAAGACCAAAATCATCTTTGATTGCCACAACTATAGTGAGCAAAAGAAGGTGACACTTGCTGTGGTAGAGTTTACTGATTATGCATTAGTTTGGTGGGATCAATTACTCACTAAACGAAGAAGAAATGGCATGAGAGGAGTGCAGACTTGGGATGAGTTGAAACAGGTCATGAGAGATCGATTTGTTCCACAACACTACTATAGAGAGTTGCATCAAAGATTACAAGGGATGGTGCAGGGCAATAAAAGTGTGGAAGAATATTTTCAAGAAATGGAAATGGCTATGATACGAGCTAATATAGAAGAAGGAAGGGAAGCAACTATGGCACGGTTCCTACATGGGCTGAAAGATGAAATTGCCGACATAGTGGAGCTGCATCATTATGTGGAGCTTGATGATATGTTAAATATGGCAATCAAGGTAGAAAAACAACTCAAGAAGAAGAAAACAACCAGATCGGGTATGGGAATGAATTCTACCAACAATGTTCCATGGAAGCCAAATTGGAAGAAAGGGGAATCTAGTGAGAGTAAATTTATTTCAAAGGAGAAGAAAGAGAAGAGGGAAACAAGGCTGGAGAAAAACCCATTGTGATTGATAAGGGTAAGGCACCAATGAACTCCAGCGGAAGAACTAGAGACATCCAATGTTTTAGATGCTTAGGCAAGGGACATTATGCTGCACAATGTCCAAATAAAAGGGCAATGGTGATGAGGCCAAGTGGAGAGATAGAATCTGAAGATGATGAGGCTGTTAATGATGATTCAAGTGATGACATTCAACCTATGGGTGATGATAGTGATGTAGAGCATGCTGTACATGGCAACGTTCTAGTTGTTATGCATGCTTTAAATACCCAAGTAAAGGCAGATGATGGTGATGAGCTACAAAGAGAAAATATCTTTCGTACTAGGTGTCTAGTTAAAGATAGAGTTTGTAGCATGATAATAGACAGTGGAAGTTGCGTGAATGTGGCTAGTACTCTACTAGTGGAAAAACTTGATTTCCCTACCTACTACAAAACATCCTAAGCCATATAGGTTGCAATGGTTTAATGATTGTGGTGAAGTTAGGGTGACTAAGCAAGTGCTGCTAACATTTTCCATTGGGAGGTATAAGGATGAAGTGTTATGTGATGTTGTTCCTATGCATGCTAGTCATATTCTGCTTGGGAGGCCATGGCAATATGATAGAAGGGCTGTACATGATGGATTCAAAAATAGGTACTCTTTTGATTTTGAAGGTCGAAAGTTGATACTTGCACCTTTGACACCGATGGAGGCTTTTGAAGAACAAAAACGAATACAAGCTGCCATGGAAGAGAAAATGCAAAAAGAATCTGAAAAGAGAGTGAGAGAAAGAAAAGAGCAAGAGGAAAAACAAAGAATAAAAAAAGAGAAAGAAAAAGAAAAAATTCTACAATAAAAATGAGAGTTGTGAGAAGAAAGTAAGTTTAGTTGTTAGGGGAAAAGATGTGAGGAAAGCCTATTCTTCAAATAATGTGATGCTACTCTTACTATGTAAGGGAGCTTTTCTTAATTTAACTGACCTTGATCCTCCTATTCCTAGTGTTGCATTGACTTTGTTGCAGGAATTTGAAGATGTCTTTCCCGATGAAGTATCTAGCGGACTACCACCTATCAGAGGAATAGAACATCAAATTGATTTTGTTCCTGGAGCTGTAATTCCGAATCGGCCAGCATATAGAACCAATCCTCAAGAGGCCAAAGAGTTACAAAAACAGGTGGAAGAATTACTTGCAAAGGGTCATGTCAGAGAGAGCATGAGTCCATGCACTGTACCGGTACTTTTGGTACCCAAAAAGGATGGATCAATGCGAATGTGTGTGGATTGTCGCGCCATCACATCATCAATGCGAATGCAATTGGTCTTCTTTCCTGCATCAAAACAGCACCTATACCCACTCCGGAAGAATCACATTCAACTTCAAAAGTCTTAGAAAAATCAGGTAATGCAAGTAATGGTGCAGAACATAATTTTTCTTTCAAGAATCTAAATGCATGCTCCTGTTCCTCATTCCATCTGAACCCTACATTTTTCTTCACTATTTCATTCAATGGGGCTGCAATTGTGCTAAAATCTCTAACAAACCTCCTATAAAAACTAGTGATGTGAGCCTGCCTTGCTGGGATTTAATTCCTAAAAAAGCTCAAGCTACGGATCGTCTCCAAAACATAAGAACACCAACCAGCACCTTCAACCCAACACCAACTTGTGATGTAAAACTGAAGCTATATGGCTGGAAACCAAAGATTCAAGACCCAACCCCAACTTATAAAGGAAAAACCTTGAATATAAGTTAAGACCTAGCAAACTTGGTTATTTTTGCAAGGAATTCGTGCAAGTTCTAACCAGAACTCAAAAGAAGGATAAAAACCTCTCAAAGCTCTCAAAAATGGAGAGAAAACTCAGAATATTCATTAAGTTCAAAGTCTGCCATTACATCTATTTTTAAAGACTTAAAGAAAGCATAAAACAAGTGAAATGATGGAAAAAATACAAATATAATGATGTGGTTACATAAAACAAATTGGGCAGCAATATAGCTTGTCTCCCACTAGCTTTTAAAAAGGCATGGGCAGCCATATAGCTTGTCTCCCACTAGCTTTTAAAAAGGCATGGGCAGCCATATAGCTTGTCTCGCACTAGCTTTTAAAAAGGCATGTGCAGCCATATAGCTTGTCTCCCACTAGCTTTTAAAAGGCATCTTTGACTCCCAATGTGAGTTTCAGCCACTCTTAATGATGAAGATCTGATTGCTAGCATACAACTCCAAGGACCTGTTACTCGATCAATGGCAAGAATACTTCAAGGATTAGTTTCCAAATATCTATATGTTCTCAATACAATTGGAACATTAAGACTTGAATAAAATAAGAGCAAAGAAGTTGTTTGGTTGCACGTGTCCAAATTGCAATCTACCCAAGAGGCCAATTGACCCAAAGGAGTTAGAATACATATTGGCATCCATCATTATACCTTTGGGAGCTAAATACATACCATTCACGTGCCATTGGATGCCCATATATTAAGAGTGGCTGAAACTCACATTGGGAGTCAAAGATGCCTTTTAAAAGCTAGTGGGAGACAAGCTATATGGCTGCCCACGCCTTTTAAAAGCTAGTGGGAGACAAGCTATATGGCTGCCCATGCCTTTTTATGTAACCACATCATTATATTTGTATTTTTCCATCATTTCACTTGTTTTATGCTTTCTTTAAGTCTTTAAAAACAGATGTAATGGCAGACTTTGAACTTAATGAATATTCTGAGTTCTCTCCATTTTTGAGAGCTTTGAGAGGTTTTTAGCCTTCTTTTGAGTTCTGGTTAGAACTTGCACGAATTCCTTGCAAAAATAACCAAGTTTGCTAGGTCTTAACTTATATTCAAGGTTTTTCCTTCACAAGTTGGGGTTGGGTCTTGAATCTTTGGTTTCCAGCCATATAGCTTCAGTTTTACATCACAAGTTGGTGTTGGGTTGAAGTTGCTGGTTGGTGTTCTTATGTTTTGGAGACGATCCGTAGCTTGAGCTTTCTTAGGAATTAAATCCCAGCAAGGCAGGCTCACATCATTTGGTATCAGAGCTTAGGCTCTCCAAATCAGGTTTTTAGCATCATTCCTTCTTGTTTATGTTAAAAAAAAATAATATATTGTCTTCCTTTGAGTCATTTTCTGCCATTAGTTTAATTTCTACAAGCTGTATGCTTTCTTGTTTCTTTGAGTCCTTCTTCCTTAATGTTGTTGCTGGATTAATTTAAAAAAGGAAAAAAAAGAAAGAAACAACAAAAAAAAAAGAGGAAACAACAACTAATCTCTCAAATTTGCTAGTGGATTAGAAACTGAAGTTGGGTTTGCACATAACCAAATCTTCTCAAATTTTATATGCTTGTTTCAGATGCTAAACTTAGCTTGGAAATGAAATTTTAAGTCAAAATTCCTCCATTTGCCTAGTTATCCATATATTGCAGCCAATTTAGCTAGTTTTATGTCCAAAAGTGAACGTGTATGTAAACATGTCCAAATCCTTTCAAATTTTACAGGCATGTTTTAGACATTTAGCTAAGCCTACATATTAAATTTCATGTCAAAATTCGTTCGTTTGCTTGGTTGTCCATATATTACCGCTAGTTAGCCATTTTTGGGTCCAGAATATAAACATTTCATAAGAGACCTAAAAATTCGTTTTTCTTCTTCCATTTTGTCTCAATATATTGTCCTAAATCCAGTTTTGTCAAATTCTTCCCTTTAGTAATGTTTGTCTAAAATTTCAGTGTCTTTCGTCCTTAGGTTTCAAATATCAGATATTCTGTTTTTTTTTTCCAGCTTGTTTTACTCTTGTTCCATTCTTGAATGTGTTTTAAACCTTGCAATTTAATTATTTAGTTGAGGAAATATTAAGTTCTTGCTAGAACTTGGAAGGGGCTGAAGTGAGTAAAAAAAGGCATAGAGTGGTGAGATTGTTAGAGGGTAAAAGCCAAAGTTTGAGTGAAACACAGATTGAGTGTTACCAGATTAGAGTGAAACACGTGAGGGAGTGTGTGAGAGAATATTTCTAACATCTGTTTTGCAGCAATCAGTATGTCAACAAAAGGAGATAGTGATCGAGAGAGCAACCAGCCCCAAGAGGAGCCAGAAGCTTCTTATGTTCTTAAGGCATTGCAATCTCAATTTCAAAGGATGAATGTGTTGTTTGTTGATATTAGAGAACAGATGGAAAAACACTCAAAGCAAATTGAAGAATTGCAGCAAGCAAGCTCTACAAATCAAAGGAATTTAGGAAGGGATGAACGAGATAATTTTCATAGGGAGCAAAACACAAATAGGGGGCAGAATAGAGGTAGGCGTGCTGGACTAAATGATTTGCCAATTTTCAATGACTTGGAGGATGTAGATGAAGATAATCTTGATGATGATGATGGGCAGCAATCTGTTGCACTTGATGATGTTATTAGACCAAGATATATGAGAGGTAATATGGGTGGTAGAGGTGGTGGCAGAAATATGAGGCAAGAAACTATGGAAAATGCAAGAGGGAGAGGGAGAGTAGACAGCAACGTTAATGGAATTAAAATGAAAATTCCATCATTCCAAGGCAAAGCAAATCCAGATGCATATTTGGAATGGGAGAGAAAGACTGAACTCATCTTTGATTGCCACAACTATAGTGAGCAAAAGAAGGTGACACTTGCTGTGGTAGAGTTTACTAATTATGCATTAGTTTGGTGGGATCAATTACTCACTAAACGAAGAAGAAATGGCATAGAGGAGTGCAGACTTGGGATGAGTTGAAACAGGTCATGAGAGATCGATTTGTTCCACAACACTACTATAGAGAGTTGCATCAAAGATTACAAGGGCTGGTGCAAGGCAATAAAAGTGTGGAAGAATATTTTCAAGAAATGGAAATGGCTATGATATGAGCTAATATAGAAGAAGAAAGGGAAGCAACTATGGCACGGTTCCTACATGGGCTGAAAGATGAAATTGCCGACATAGTGGAGCTGCATCATTATGTGGAGCTTGATGATATGTTAAATATGGCAATCAAGGTAGAAAAACAACTCAAGAAGAAGAAAACAACCAGATCGGGTGTGGGAATGAATTCTACCAATAATGTTCCATGGAAGCCAAATTGGAAGAAAGGGGAATCTAGTGAGAGTAAATTTGTTTCAAAGGAGAAGAAAGAGGGAAACAAGGCTGGAGAAAAACCCATTGTGATTGATAAGGGTAAGGCACCAATGAACTCCAGCGGAAGAACTAGAGACATCCAATGTTTTAGATGCTTAGGCAAGGGACATTATGCTGCACAATGTCCAAATAAAAGGGCAATGGTGATGAGGCCAAGTGGAGAGATAGAATCTGAAGATGAGGCTTTTAATGATGATTCAAGTGATGACATTGAACCTATGGGTGATGATAGTGATGTAGAGCATGCTGTGCATGGCAACGTTCTAGTTGTTATGCGTGCTTTAAATACCCAAGTAAAGGCAGATGATGGTGATGAGCTACAAAGAGAAAATATCTTTCATACTAGGTGTCTAGTTAAAGATAAAGTTTGTAGCATGATAATAGACAGTGGAAGTTGCGTGAATGTGGCTAGTACTCTACTAGTGGAAAAACTTGATTTCCCTACTACAAAACATCCTAAGCCATATAGGTTGCAATGGTTTAATGATTGTGGTGAAGTTAGGGTGACTAAGCAAGTGCTGCTAACATTTTCCATTGGAAGGTATAAGGATGAAGTGTTATGTGATGTTGTTCCTATGCATGCTAGTCATATTCTGCTTGGGAGGCCATGGCAATATGATAGAAGGGCTGTACATGATGGATTCAAAAATAGGTACTCTTTTGATTTTGACGCTTGCACCTTTGACACCGATGGAGGCTTTTGAAGACCAAAAACGAATACAAGCTGCCATGGAAGAGAAAATGCAAAAAGAATATGAAAAAAGAGTGAGAGAAAGAAAAGAGCAAGAGGAAAAACAAAGAATAAAAAAAGAGAAAGAAAAAGAAAATGAGAAAAAGAAAAAAATCTACAATAAAAATGAGAGTTGTGAGAAGAAAGTAAGTTTAGTTGCTAGGGGAAAAGATGTGAGGCAAGCCTATTCTTCAAATAATGTGATGCTACTCTTACTATGTAAGGGAGCTTTTCTTAATGTAACTGACCTTGATCCTCCTATTCCTAGTGTTGCATTGACTTTGTTGCAGGAATTTGAAGATGTCTTTCCCGATGAAGTATCTAGCGGACTACCACCTATCAGAGGAATAGAACATCAAATTGATTTTGTTCCTGGAGCTGTAATTCCGAATCGGCCAGCATATAGAACCAATCCTCAAGAGGCCAAAGAGTTACAAAAACAGGTGGAAGAATTACTTGCAAAGGGTCATGTCAGAGAGAGCATGAGTCCATGCGCTGTACCGGTACTTTTGGTACCCAAAAAGGATGGATCAATGCGAATGTGTGTGGATTGTCGCGCCATCAACAAAATCACTGTAAAGTATAGACATCCAATCCCTAGACTTGATGATATGCTTGATGAATTGCATGGTGCATGTATATTTTCAAAAATTGATCTTAAAAGTGGTTATCATCAAATAAGAATGAGATTAGGAGATGAATAGAAAATAGCTTTTAAGACTCAATATGGTTTGTATGAATGGTTAGTCATGCCTTTTGGACTAAGCAATGCACCTAGTACTTTCATGAGATTAATGAATCATGTCTTGCGTGCTTTTCTTGGAAAGTTTGTTGTTGTGTATTTTGATGATATTTTAGTGTATAGTCAAAGTTTAAATGATCATTTAATGCATTTAAGAAGGGTGCTTGAAGTTCTTAGGAAAGAGAAATTGTATGCAAATTTAAAGAAATGTACATTCTGCATGAAAAAAGTCATTTTCTTAGGATTTGTAGTGAGTGGAAAAGGAATTGAGGTTGATGAGGATAAGGTAAAAGCCATCAAAGAATGGCCTACACCAAAATCCGTGACTGATGATAGGAGTTTTCATGGTCTTGCTAGTTTTTATAGGAGGTTTGTTAGAGATTTTAGCACAATTGCAGCCCCATTGAATGAAATAGTGAAGAAAAATGTAGGGTTCAGATGGAATGAGGAACAGGAGCATGCATTTAGATTACTGAAAGAAAAATTTATGTTCTGCACCATTACTTGCATTACCTGATTTTTCTAAGACTTTTGAAGTTGAATGTGATGCTTCCGGAGTGGGTATAGGTGCTGTTTTGATGCAGGAAAGAAGACCAATTGCATACTTTAGTGAGAAGCTAAGTGGAGCTCCTTTGAATAACTCTTCTTATGACAAGGAGATGTATGCATTAGTTAGGGCATTGGAGACGTGGCGGCATTATCTTTGGCCAAAGGAGTTTGTTATTCATAGTGATCATGAATCACTAAAATACTTGAAAGGACAAAGCAAGCTGAACAAACGCCATGCCAAATGGAGTGAATTTATTGAAGCGTTTCCATATGTGATTCAATATAAGCAAGGAAAAGAAAATGTTGTTGCTGATGCCTTATCTAGGAGGTATGCCCTAATATCTATGCTTGTTATTCTGGTATGGGTTCATTTGAGAAAAGAAAGGTTTCCTACACAAAGGAAATCAAAATTGCAGCCGAGAAGTGATGGACCATTTGAAGTACTCGAAAGGATTAATGATAATGCCTACAAGATTAATCTACCAGGTGAGTATGGTGTAAGTGCAACTTTTAATGTTTCTGATCTTGCTCCTTACTATGCAAATGATGAAGATTCGAGGACGAATTCTTTTGAAGAGGGAGAGGATGATGAAGATTTGATTGCTAGCATACAACACCAAGGACCTGTTACTCGATCAATGGCAAGAAAACTTCAAGGATTAGTTTCCAAACATCTATATGTTCTCAATACAATTGGAACATTAAGACTTGAAGAAAATAAGAGCAAAGAAGTTGTTTGGTTGCACGTGTCCAAATTGCAATCTACCCAAGAGGCCAATTGACCCAAAGGAGTTAGAATACATATTGGCATCCATCATTATACCTTTGGGAGCTAAATACATACCATTCACGTGCCATTGGATGCCCATATATTAAGAGTGGCTGAAACTCACATTGGGAGTCAAAGATGCCTTTTAAAATCTAGTGGGAGACAAGCTATATGGCTGCCCATGCCTTTTCAAAGCTAGTGGCAGACAAGCTATATGGCTGCCCATGCCTTTTTATGTAACCACATCATTATATTTGTATTTTTCCATCATTTCACTTGTTTTATGCTTTCTTAAAGTCTTTAAAAACAGATGTAATGGCAAACTTTGAACTTAATGAATATTCTGAGTTTTCTCTCCATTTTTGAGAGCTTTGAGAGGTTTTTAGCCTTCTTTTGAGTTCTGGTTAGAACTTGCACGAATTCCTTGCAAAAATAACCAAGTTTGCTAGGTCTTAACTTATATTCAAGGTTTTTCCTTCACAAGTTGGGGTTGGGTCTTGAATCTTTGGTTTCCAGCCATATAGCTTCAGTTTTACATCACAAGTTGGTGTTGGGTTGAAGGTGCTGGTTGGTGTTCTTATGTTTTGGAGACGATCCGTAGCTTGAGCTTCCTTAGGAATTAAATCCCAGCAAGGCAGGCTCACATCACTTAATATATGGGCATCCAATGGTACGTGAATGGTATGTATTTAGCTCCCAAAGATATAATGATGGATGCCAATATGTATTCTAACTCCTTTGGGTGAATTGGCCTCTTGGGTAGATTGCAATTTGGACACGTGCAACCAAACAGCTTCTTTGCTCTTATTTTCTTCAAGTCTTAACGTTCCAACTGTATTGAGAACATATAGATGTTTGGAAACGAATCCTTGAAGTTTTCTTGCCATTGATCGAGTAACAGGTCCTTGGTGTTGTATGCTAGCAATCAGATCCTCATCATCCTCTCCCTCTTCAAAAGAATTTATCCTCGAATCTTCATCATCTGCATAGTAAGGAGCAAGATCAGAAACATGATACGGAACCTCCAAGAATAAGCCTGAGAACCCTTTGATTTCGAACCCCCACAGCATTAACTTGAAAACCCCTAGTCGAATTCGGTACAACCCCCAAGGATTAGGTTAGATTTCAGATTATCTTGAATTGATCAAAGATCCAAGATTTCGAAACAAGTCAGTTCCTAAATCCCATATTCGAAATACTCCACAAGAAAGTTGATCAAACTACTTGAATGTTTCTGAAGCATGTATTCAAGCAAGAACACAAAGATAAAAGCAATTCGGCTTTAGGTTAATAAATTCGTCCAAAACTTCAAAACTGATGTCTTACAACCCTAAATGAGATATAAATAGCTAAACCCTAATTAGGGTTATTAAGTAGCGTTTGGCTTTCTAATCAAATTTTAAGAAATAATAAAGTAATCAAAGTCCTAATTTAATACCAAACAAACAGGGCCCTTACTTTTTAAATGAGCATAACTAGTGGGCCTTAATACATATTAATTACAAGCCTCATTCGTGAATTACAACTTGTAGCAAGTTGTAATTGACTTCCTTTGGTCTTGTCTCCAAGCTTGTAATTCCTTGCAAACCATAGTTAGCCAAATTCACCTAATCTTGCAAATGGCAAATTAGTGCTTGCTGAATCTTTTTGGCTCGCGATCTAGTTATAGGACCTTGTGGCAGAATAATTGGATTGATGATCTCCTCAACTTGGTCCTCATGTCCTAGGCCTTGCTCGTCCTTGTGGTGTGCTCGTTGTTCCACAACATTTCCCCTCTCCTCAAAAGGATTCGTCCTCGAATCATAAGCATCACCTACATCAAAAGGACTTAAATCAGCAACATCAAACGAAGCACTCACATTATACTCACCTGGCAAATCCACTTTATACGCATTATCATTAATCCTTTCAAGTATTTGAAAAGGACCATCTCCTCGTGGATTTAACTTAGACTTGCGTTGCTGTGGGAACCTTTCTTTGCGAAAATGTACCCAAACCCAATCACCAGGCTGAAAAAGCATTGGCTTTCTTCCTTTATTCACTCTAGAAGCTACTTTGGCATTTTGCTTCTCAATCCTTTCCTTAACCTGCTTATGTAACTTCCTCATGAAATCTGCCTTTGAACTAGCATCAACACTCACAAAATCATTAGATGGCAATGGCAAAACATCCAAAGGAGTAAGCGGATTAAAACCATAAACAATTTCAAATGGAGAACAATTAGTAGTGCTATAAACAGCCCTATTGTAAGCAAACTCCACAAATGGTAAACAATCCTCCCACATCCTAATATTCTTTTCTATCGCTGCCCTAAGCAAAGTAATCAATGTTCGATTCACAACCTCAGTTTGACCATCGGTTTGAGGATGGCAAGTAGTAGAAAACAACAACTTAGTCCCCAATTTTTCCCATAAACACGCCAGAAATGACTCAAAAACTTAACATCTCTATCACTAACAATGCTTTTGGGTATGCCATGCAAACGAACAACTTCTTTAAAGAACAAATCAGCAATCAATTTAGCATCATCAGTTTTATGACATGGTATAAAATGAGCCATTTTACTAAATCTATCAACCACAACAAATATACTATCACGACCTCTCCTAGTTTTAGGCAAACCAAGCACAAAATCCATAGACAAATCAGTCCAAGGTCCATTAGGAACAGGTAATGGCGTGTACAAACCATGCGGTTTCAACCTAGACTTAGCTTCTCTACATGTTATGCAATGCTCACAAACTTTATGCACATCATGTTTCATACCAGGCCAATAAAAATATTCTATCAACACATCATAGGTCTTACTTACCCCAAAATGACCCATCAAGCCTCCTCCATGGGCTTCCTTAACTAACAACTCTCTCATGGAACACTTAGGAATACACAATCTACTTTTCTTGAACAAAAAACCATCAAACAAATGAAAGTCTTTCAAAACAGCCACATCACCACACGAATTATATATGTCACCAAAATCCACATCACTAACATATAATCTCTTAATATGCTCAAAACCCAACAATCTAGCACTAAGAGAATTAAGTAAAACATACCTTCGCGACAACGCATCAGCCACTACATTCTCCTTACCTCGCTTGTATTTAATCACATATGGGCATGTTTCTATGAACTCCACCCATTTGGCATGCCTACGATTCAGCTTATCTTGACCCTTCAAATGCTTTAAACTCTCATGGTCAGTATGTATCACAAACTCTTTTGACCACAAATAATGCTGCCATGTATGCAAAGCTCGAAATAATGCATATAACTCCTTATCATATGTAGGATACTTCAAAGCCGCTCCACTTAGCTTTTCACTAAAGTACATCAATGGCCTTTGATCCTGTATCAAAAAAGCTCCAATTCTTATGCCACTTGCATCACATTCAATCTCAAAAGTCTTATCAAAATTAGGCAAAGCAAGCAAGGGTGCATTACACAATTTATCCTTAAGTTCATTAAATGCATGTTCTTGTGCATCTCCCCAAACAAATCCGACATTTTTCTTAACTAACTCATTCAAAGGTGCAGCTATAGTACTGAAATTTCTAATGAATCTCCTATAAAAACCAGCAAGTCCATGAAAACTCCTCACCTCACTAGCATTCTTAGGTTTCAGCCAGTCCCTAATAGCCTTTACCTTTTCCTTATCAACCTCAATACCTTGACTAGACACCACAAAACCAAGAAAATGAACCTTATTGATGTGATCCCACATCGGCCGTGTAAGGAGTTCCTGGCTACTATATAAGCATGGGCTAAACCTCCACTCTTGAGCTAGCTTTTGTGGTGGAGTTAGGGTCCTTGCTCGTATCAGTTGGTATCAGAGCCAACCTTGCACGCACCGGTGTGGTCCTTGTCCCTTCATTCCTTGGCTCGGGTGCGGGTTAACGAGTGAGTTGGCACAAGCGACTCGTGTGTGGACTGCGGGTAAACGATTGAGTTGGCACGAGCACGAGGACGTGCAGTCTAAAGAAGGGGAGGATGATGTGATCCCACATCGGCCGTGTAAGGAGTTCCTGGCTACTATATAAGCATGGGCTAAACCTCCACTCTTGAGCTAGCTTTTGTGGTGGAGTTAGGGTCCTTGCTCGTATCACTTATCCATGCAAAAACTACACTTCTTAAGGTTAGCATATAACTTCTCACGCCTAAGAATGTCTAACACAAGATGCACATGCATGACATGATCATCCAAACACTTAGAGTAAACAAGAATATCATCAAAGTAAACAACAACAAATTTACCCAAGTGCTCACGCAACACATGATTCATCAAACGCATGAATGTGCTAGGTGCATTAGTAAGACCAAACGGCATAACCAACCACTCATACAGCCCATATTTAGTCTTAAATGCTGTTTTCCACTCATCACCCACACTCATTCTAATTTGATAATAACCAGATTTCAAATCAATTTTGGTGAACAAACAAGAACCATGTAACTCATCAAGCATATCATCTAGTCTAGGAATAGGATGACGATACTTTACAGTGATTTTATTGATGGCTCTGCAATCCACGCACATCCTCCACGTCCCATCCTTCTTTGGCACAAGAATAACAGGAACTGAACAAGGACTCAAGCTTTCCCTCACATATCCCTTAGCTAGCAATTCCTCCACTTGCTTTTGTATCTCCTTTGTCTCAAAAGGATTAGCTCGATACGCTGGCCTATTGGGAATGGAAGCTCCAGGAATGAAATCAATTTGATGCTCTATGCCTCTGATTGGCGGCAATTCATCAGGCATTTCTTCGGAAAACAAATCTGCATATTCCTGCAAAAGATCAACAAACACACTAGGCAAAGATTGGTTAGAAACAGTAGTATCTAAATGAGCCTCTTTGCACAAAAGCACAAACATAGGCTGTTTGGTGTAAAAAGCATGTTTAACCTCACTTGTACTAGCTAACAAACTCACATTCTTCTCTCCTTCTCTATTTTTCTCAAACTGAATTTGTTTTGATTTTTCTTTTCTCTCTTTCTTTTCATTTGCAATCTGATTTTTTTCACTCATTTTTTTGTCACTCTCTCTTTCTTTCTTTTCAAATTCAAGTCTCATTCTTTCCATTTTACATTGGTCTTCATACACTTCTTTTGGAGAGAGTGGTGTCAGAATTGTCTTTCGTCCATCCTTAGTGAATGAATACCGATTGAGATATCCATCATGCTTAGCTTGCCTATCATACTGCCATGGACGTCCAAGTAGAATCTCTCCAGCATGCATTGGCACCACATCACACAACACCTCATCATGATACTTACCAATGGAAAAAGAAATGATAGATTGTCGATTTACCTTAACCTCTCCACAATCATTCAGCCACTGAAGTTTGTAAGGATGTGGGTGAAGTTTCATAGGCAGCCCCAATCGATCAACCAAAAATGTACTTACCACATTGGTACAGCTTCCACCATCCACAATCATACTACAAGCCTTGCCTTGAACGTGACACCTTGTATGGAACAAGTTGTCTCGTTGTTCTTCATGGTTTTCCTCCTTCAATTGCATATTAAGAGCACGCCTAGTAACCAGCAAGTCACCCTTAATTGGTTCTTCAATGCTCCCATCACTACAACTTTCCAATGCTGGCATCTCACCATCATCACTCTCATTGTCGTCTTCCTCTTCATCAGTCACTATCTCACCATTTCTCATGGTCATAACTCTCTTGTTTGGACATTCTTTGCTGATATGTCCCACATCTTGGCACTTCCAACACTTAATATCTCGATTTCGCAGCTTAGGCTCTTCAACTTTGGACTTGTCTTTAGAACTTGATTCGGCCTTCACTTTCCCACTATCTTGACCAGCCTTATTTCTTTCCTTGTAATCACGCCTTCCTTCCCTATTCCAAGGAGAAAAAGAATTAGAAACAGGTTTTGAATAATACCTTGATGGTCGTCTTCCTTGGAGTTGTTTTTCCACCTTGATGGCAATATGCACCATCTCTTCTAACTCCACATATGGTTGCAAATCAACCTGGTCAGCAATATCCGAATTCAAACCAGCCAAGAAACGTGCCATAGTAGCCTCTACATCCTCATCTAGGTTAGCTCTAGTCATCAACATCTCCATCTCTTTGTAGTAGTCATCAACACTTTTACTTCCTTGCTTGAGAACCTGAAGTCTCTGCATGATTTCCCTATGGAAATGTCTAGGCACAAACCTCTTCCTCATGACAGATTTAAGATCAGCCCAAGTCTCAATAGGATACTCCAAATTCCTTCTTTTACTAGTCACTAACTGATCCCACCAAGCTATAGCATAATCTGTAAATTGAGTAACATTAAGCTTGACCTTCTTTTCCTCAGTACATCGATGGCAATCAAATATGAGGTCAACCTGCTTCTCCCATTGCAAATAAGCTTCTGGATCTAATTTACCACGAAAATTAGGAATTTTCAGCTTGATGCTTCCCAAGCTCCTATCAACGACTTCATCATCACCATGATTTCTACCATAGAAAGGATTATTATTCATCCTTCCTCTACCTCTACCAGCACCACGTCCTCCTCTACCTCCACCTCTATGTAGAGCTCCTCCAACCAGACTTACATTATCCTCCTCAAGCTCATTTTCATCTTCCAAAAGTTCAGGATGTTGCATTCGATTTCTGCCACCTCTTTGCCTCTCAATGCGCTCCGGTGTGGCTCTTTCAACACTCTGCAACCTCAAATCCATGTGCTCCAATGTTTCTGTTATGTTCTCCATAGTGCGGTATAAACGTGTAAATTCAGCTTGCTGTGCCTCACGCAATCGAGCTGGATCAATCGGAACACCCCTGCTATCACTTTCATCTCTCCCAGACATTTTTCCTGCAAGTTAGCACAAAATAAATAAAAGGCCTCACAACACTCCCTCACGTGTTTACACCCAATAGATGAAGGTTGGTCTCTCGTGTTTCACTCAATATATGAAATCACTCACGGTTCAGCTCACACCTCTCAAGCTGATATCTTTTACGTTCTTAGGTGAATCACACTTTATGAAACAACTTAAATAGCCTTCCGTGTGTAGTATCCCAAAATCTGAAATTTCGTGAAAAAAAATTCAGTTACTTCTAACCCACCTAGATTCGACCCTTAGCACCTAAATAACAAGGAAAACGAAAAATTTTTCTTGAAGTGATTCTATACTCTTTTTTTTTTTTTTGCTCCCTCTCACTATCTCTTTTGAAGGGCAGCCCTAGTTCACACCACACGAAACTTTTTTTTCAATCAGGTAACAAGAACAAGATCGAATTTGAAGCACTTTCTTTGAATTTCGAAACTGAATTAGAATGAATAATCAAGACAAGATTCGAATTTAGCACACTTTGGTGAATTTCGAATTCAAATCAGAATGATTAACAATAACAAGATTCGGATTTAGAACACTTTGGTGAATTTCAAATTCAAATCAGAATGAATAACAAGAACAAGATTCGGATTTAGAACACTTTCCCTGAATTTAGAATTTAGGTTTTTTTATGAAAACGAAAACGAAAATAACCCACAAAGAAAAATGAAAACGCAAATAACAGGTGAAGAAAACAAAAAACGAAAATAACCCACCAAGAAAACAATTCAGAGGAACAAGGAAAATAAGAGAACGAATTCAACAATTGGATCAAAGTAACGAAAATGCAAATAACAAAAGAAGGAACGAAAATGAATTGTTAGGTATAAAACCTGATCTAGAGCGTTGGCTCTGATACCAAATGATACGGAACCTCCAAGAATAAGCCTGAGAACTCCTTGATTTCGAACCCCCACAGCATTAACTTGAAAACCCCTAGTCGAATTCGGTACAGCCCCCAAGGATTAGGTTAGATTTCAGATTACCTTGAATTGATCAAAGATCCAAGATTTCAAAACAAGTCAGTTCCTAAATCCCAAATTCGAAACACTCCACAAGAAAGTTGATCAAACTACTTGAATGTTTCTGAAGCATGTATTCAAGCAAGAACACAAAGATAAAAGCAATTCGGCTTTAGGTTAATAAATTCGTCCAAAACTTCAAAACTGATGTCTTACAACCCTAAATGAGATATAAATAGCTAAACCCTAATTAGGGTTATTAAGTAGCGTTTGACTTTCTAATCAAATTTTAAGAAATAATAAAGTAATCAAAGTCCTAATTTAATACCAAACAAACAGGGCCCTTACTTTTTAAATGAGCATAACTAGTGGGCCTTAATACATATTAATTACAAGCCTCATTCGTGAATTACAACTTGTAGCAAGTTGTAATTGACTTCCTTTGGTCTTGTCTCCAAGCTTGTAATTCCCTGCAAACCATAGTTAGCCAAATTCACCAAATCTTGCAAATGGCAAATTAGTGCTTGCTGAATCTTTTTGGCTCGCGATCTAGTTATAGGACCTTATGGCAGAATAATTGGATTGATGATCTCCTCAACGTGGTCCTCACGTCCTAGGCCTTACTCGTCCTTGTGGTGTGCTCGTTGTTCCACAACAAAACATTAAAAGTTGCACTTACACCATACTCACCTGGTAGATTAATCTTGTAGGCATTATCATTAATCCTTTCGAGTACTTCAAATGGTCCATCACTTCTCGGCTGCAATTTTGATTTCCTTTGTGTAGGAAACCTTTCTTTTCTCAAATGAACCCATACCAGATCACCAGGCTGGAACACCATCTTTTTCCTTCCTTTGTTTACTTTGGTTGCTCTATTCTCATTAATCTTCTCCATTTGTTGCTTGGCCCTTTGATGCATTTGCTTCACCAATTCAGCTTTCTTTTTACCATCAAAACTAGTAAGCTCATTAGTAGGAAGAGGCAACAAATCTAATGGAGTAAGTGGATTAAAACCATAGACAAGCTCAAAGGGTGAAAATCCAGTGGATGAATGCATTGATCTATTATATGCAAATTCAATAAATGGTATGCATTCCTCCCATGTCTTCAAATTTTGTTTAATCATGGTACGAAGAAGAGTGCCCACAGTCCTATTAATAACTTTCGTCTGCCCATCTGTTTGCGGATGGCATGTAGTAGAGAAACAAAGCTTTGTACCTAACTTTCCCCATAGGACTTTCCAAAAATGACTCAAAAATTTTACATCTCGATCACTTACTATGGTCCTGGGAATACCATGCAATCTCACTACTTCTCTAAAGAACAAATCAGATATATGGCATGCATCATCAGTTTTATGACATGGAATGAAATGTGCCATTTTAGAAAATCTATCAACCACAACAAATAAACTATCATGACCCTTTTTTGTCCTAGGTAGCCCCAAAATAAAGTCCATCGATAAGTCTACCCAAGGTTCACTAGGTACACTTAAAGGCATATACAAACCATGTGGTCTTACTTTGGACTTTGCTTTCATACATGTCACGCATTTAGCACAAAATTTCTCTACATCTTTCCTCATATGTGGCCAATAAAAATGTTCATTCAGAATTTCTAATGTTTTAGCCACCCCAAAATGTCCCATTAAACCTCCCCCATGTGACTCTCTTACAAGCAATCCTCTTATAGAGCTATTTGGAACACAAAGTCGTTTCTCTCTAAATAAGAAACCATCATGCCTATAAAATTTTTCAAAGGCAGCATTTTCACAAGAGGCATATATTTGTGCAAATTCAGAGTCATGCTTATACAATTCTTTCATATGCTCAAATCCTAGAAGTCTAGCATCAAGCATAGAGATTAGGGCATACCTCCTAGATAAGGCATCAGCAACAACATTTTCTTTTCCTTGCTTATATTGAATCACATGTGGAAATGCTTCAATAAATTCACTCCATTTGGCATGGCGTTTGTTCAGCTTGCTTTGTCCTTTCAAGTATTTTAGTGATTCATGATCACTATGAATAACAAACTCTTTTGGCCAAAGATAATGCTGGCACGTCTCGAACGCCCTAACTAATGCATACATCTCCTTGTCATAAGTAGAGTAATTCAAAGGAGCTCCACTTAGCTTCTCACTAAAGTATGCAATTGGTCTTCTTTCCTGCATCAAAACAGCATCTATACCCACTTCGGAAGCATCACATTCAACTTCAAAAGTCTTAGAAAAATCAGGTAATGCAAGTAATGGTGCGGAACATAATTTTTCTTTCAGTAATCTAAATGCATGCTCCTGTTCCTCATTCCATCTAACCCTACATTTTTTTTCACTATTTCATTCTAACCCTGCAATTGTGCTAAAATCTCTAACAAACCTCCTATAAAAACTAGCAAGACCATGAAAACTCCTAACATCAGTCACGGATTTTGGTGTAGGCCATTCTTTGATGGCTTTTACCTTATCCTCATCAACCTCAATTCCTTTCCCACTCACTACAAATCCTAAGAAAATGACTTTTTCATGCAGAATGTACATTTCTTTAAATTTGCATACAATTTCTCTTTCCTAAGAACTTTAAGCGCACATCTTAAATGCATTAAATGATCATTTAAACTTTGACTGTACACTAAAATATCATCAAAATACACAACAACAAACTTTCCAAGAAAAGCACGCAAGACATGATTCATTAATCTCATGAAAGTACTAGGTGCATTGCTTAGTCCAAAAGGCATGACTAACCATTCATACAAACCATATTGAGTCTTAAAAGCTGTTTTCCATTCATCTCCTAATCTCATTCTTATTTGATGATAACCACTTTTAAGATCAATTTTCGAAAATATACATGCACCATGCAATTCATCAAGCATATCATCAAGTCTAGGGATTGGATGTCTATACTTTACAGTGATTTTGTTGACGGTGCGACTATCCACACACATTCGCATTGATCCATCCTTTTTAGGTATCAAAAGTACCTGTACAGCGCATGGACTCATGCTCTCTCTGACATGACCCTTTGCAAGTAATTCTTCCACCTGTTTTTGTAACTCTTTGGCCTCTTGAGGATTGGTTCTATATGCTGGCCGATTCGGAATTACAGCTCCAGGAACAAAATCAATTTGATGTTCTATTCCTCTGATAGGTGGTAGTCCACTAGATACTTCATCGGGAAAGACATCTTCAAATTCCTGCAACAAAGTCAATGCAACACTAGGAATAGGAGGATCAAGGTCAGTTACATTAAGAAAAGCTCCCTTACATAGTAAGAGTAGCATCACATAATTTGAAGAATAGGCTTGCCTCACATCTTTTCCCCTAGCAACTAAACTTACTTTCTTCTCACAAGTCTCATTTTTATTGTAGATTTTTTTCTTTTTCTCATTTTCTTTTTCTTTCTCTTTTTTTATTCTTTGTTTTTCCTCTTGCTCTTTTCTTTCTCTCACTCTCTTTTCAGATTCTTTTTGCATTTTCTCTTCCATGGCAGCTTGTATTTGTTTTTGGTCTTCAAAAGCCTCCATCGGTGTCAAAGGTGCAAGCGTCAACTTTCAACCATCAAAATCAAAAGAGTACCAATTTTTGAATCCATCATGTACAGCCCTTCTATCATATTGCCATGGCCTCCCAAGCAGAATATGACTAGCATGCATAGGAACAACATCACATAACACTTCATCCTTATACCTCCCAATGGAAAATGTTAGCAGCACTTGCTTAGTCACCCTAACTTCACCACAATCATTAAACCATTGCAACCTATATGGCTTAGGATGTTTTGTAGTAGGGAAATCAAGTTTTTCCACTAGTAGAGTACTAGCCACATTCACGCAACTTCCACTGTCTATTATCATGCTACAAGCTCTATCTTTAACTAGACACCTAGTATGAAAGATATTTTCTCTTTGTAGCTCATCACCATCATCTGCCTTTACTTGGGTATTTAAAGCACGCATAACAACTAGAACGTTGCCATGTACAGCATGCTCTACATCACTATCATCACCCATAGGTTGAATGTTATCACTTGACTCATCAATAACAGCCTCATCATCTTCAGATTCTATCTCTCCACTTGGCCTCATCACCATTGCCCTTTTATTTGGACATTGTGCAGCATAATGTCCCTTGCCTAAGCATCTAAAACATTGGATGTCTCTAGTTCTTCCGCTGGAGTTCATTGGTGCCTTACCCTTATCAATCACAATGGGTTTTTCTCCAGCCTTGTTTCCGTCTTTCTTCTCCTTTGAAACAAATTTACTCTCACTAGATTCCCCTTTCTTCCAATTTGGCTTCCACGGAACATTGTTGGTAGGATTCATTCCCATACCCGATCTGGTTGTTTTCTTCTTCTTTAGTTGTTTTTCTACCTTGATTGCCATATTTAACATATCATCAAGCTCCACATAATGATGCAGCTCCACTATGTCGGCAATTTCATCTTTCAGCCCATGTAGGAACCGTGCCATAGTTGCTTCCCTTTCTTCTTCTATATTAGCTCGTATCACAGCCATTTCCATTTCTTGAAAATATTCTTCCACACTTTTATTGCCCTGCACCAGCCCTTGTAATCTTTGATGCAACTCTCTATAGTAGTGTTGTGGAACAAATCGATCTCTCATGACCTGTTTCAACTCATCCCAAGTCTGCACTCCTCTCATGCCATTTCTTCTTCGTTTATTGAGTAATTGATCCCACCAAACTAATGCATAATCAGTAAACTCTACCACAGCAAGTGTCACCTTCTTTTGCTCACTATAGTTGTGGCAATCAAAGATGAGTTCGGTCTTTATCTCCCATTCCAAATATGCATCTGGATTTGCTTTGCCTTGGAATGATGGAATTTTCATTTTAATTCCATTAACGTTGATGCCTACTCTCCCTCTCCCTCTTGCATTTTCCATAGTTTCTTGCCTAATATTTCTGCCACCACCTCTACCACCCATATTACCTCTCATATATCTTTTTCTAATAACATCATCAAGTGCAACAGATTGCTGCCCATCATCATCATCAAGATTATCTTCATCTACATCCTCCAAGTCATTGAAAACTGGCAAATCATTTAGTCCAGCTCGCCTACCTCTATTCTGCCCCCTATTTGTGGTTTGCTTCCTATGAAAATTATCTCGTTCATCCCTTCCTAAATTCCTTTGATTTGTAAAGCTTGCTTGTTGCAATTCTTCAATTTGCTTTGAGTGTTTTTCCATCTGTTCTCTAATATCAACAAACAACACATTCATCCTTTGAAATTGTGATTGCAATGCCTTAAGAACATAAGAAGCTTCTGGCTCCTCTTGGGGCAAGTTGCTCTCTCGATCATTATCTCGTTTTGTTGACATACTGATTGCTGCAAAACAAATGTTAGAAATATTCTCTCACATACTCCCTCACGTGTTTCACTCTAATCTGGTAACACTCAATCTGTGTTTCACTCAAACTTTGGCTTTTACCCTCTAACAATCTCACCACTCTATGCCTTTTTCACTCACTTCAGCCCCTTCCAAGTTCTAGCAAGAACTTAATATTTCCTCAACTAAATAACTAAATTGCAAGGTTTAAAACACATTCAAGAATGGAACAAGAGTAAACAAGCTGAAAAAAAAACAAAATATCTGATATTTGAAACCTAAGGACGAAAGACACTGAAATTTTAGACAAACATTACTAAAGGGAAGAATTTGACAAAACTGGATTTAGGACAATATATTGAGACAAAATGGAAGAAGAAAAAAATGAATTTTTAGGTCTCTTATGAAATGTTTATGTTCTGGACCCAAAAATGGCTAACTAGCGATAATATATGGACAACCAAGAAAACGAACGAATTTTGATATGAAATTTAATATGTAGGCTTAGCTGAATATCTAAAACATGCCTGTAAAATTTGAAAGGATTTGGACATCTTTACATACATGTTCACCTTTGGACACAAAACTAGCTAAATTGGCTGCAATATATGGATAACTAGGCAAATGGAGGAATTTTTGCTTAAATTTTGATTTCCAAGCTAAGTTTAGCATCTGAAACAAGCATATAAAATTTGAGAAGATTTGGTTATGTGCAAACCCAACTTCAGTTTCTAACCCACTAGCAAATTTGAGAGATTAGTTGCTGTTTTCTCTTTTTTTCTTTTCTTTTCTTTTCTTTTCTGTTCTTTCTTTTTTTTTTTTAAATTAATCCAGTAACAACATTAAGGAAGAAGGACTCAAAGAAACAAGAAAGCATACAGCTTGTAGAAAATAAACTAATGGCAGAAAATGACTCAAAGGAAGACAATATATTTTTTTTTTGACATAAACAAGAAGGAATGATGTTAAAAACCTGATTTGGAGAGCCTAAGCTCTGATACCAAATGATGTGAGCCTGCCTTGCTGGGATTTAATTCCTAAGGAAGCTCAAGCTACGGATCGTCTCCAAAACATAAGAACACCAACCAGCACCTTCAACCCAACACCAACTTGTGATGTAAAACTGAAGCTATATGGCTGGAAACCAAAGATTCAAGACCCAACCCCAACTTGTGAAGGAAAAACCTTGAATATAAGTTAAGACCTAGCAAACTTGGTTATTTTTGCAAGGAATTCGTGCAAGTTCTAACCAGAACTCAAAAGAAGGATAAAAACCTCTCAAAGCTCTCAAAAATGGAGAGAAAACTCAGAATATTCATTTAGTTCAAAGTCTGCCATTACATCTGTTTTTAAAGACTTAAAGAAAGCATAAAACAAGTGAAATGATGGAAAAAAAATACAAATATAATGATGTGGTTACATAAAACAAATTGGGCAGCCATATAGCTTGTCTCCCACTAGCTTTTAAAAAGGCATCAGCAGCCATATAGCTTGTCTCCCACTAGCTTTTAAAAAGGCATGGGCAGCCATATAGCTTGTCTCCCACTAGCTTTTAAAAGGCATCTTTAACTCCCAATGTGAGTTTCAGCCACTCTTAATATATGGGCATCCAATGGTACGTGAATGGTATGTATTTAGCTCCCAAAGGTATAATGATGGATGCTAATATGTATTCTAACTCCTTTGGGTCAATTGGCCTCTTGGGTAGATTGCAATTTGGACACGTGCAACCAAACAACTTCTTTGCTCTTATTTTCTTCAAGTCTTAACTTTCCAATTGTATTGAGAACATATAGATGTTTGGAAACTAATCCTTGAAGTTTTCTTGCCATTGATCGAGTAATAGGTCCTTGGTGTTGTATGTTAGCAATCAGATCCTCATCAACTAGCAAGACCATGAAAACTCCTAACATCAGTCACGGATTTTGGGGTAGGCCATTCTTTGATGGCTTTTACCTTATCTTCATCAACCTCAATTCCTTTCCCACTCACTACAAATCCTAAGAAAATGACTTTTTTCATGCAGAATGTACATTTCTTTAAATTTGCATACAATTTCTCTTTCCTAAGAACTTCAAGCGCACATCTTAAATGCATTAAATGATCATTTAAACTTTGACTATACACTAAAATATCATCAAAATACACAACAACAAACTTTCCAAGAAAAGCACGCAAGACATGATTCATTAATCTCATGAAAGTACTAGGTGCATTGCTTAGTCCAAAAGGCATGACTAACCATTCATACAAACCATATTGAGTCTTAAAAGCTGTTTTCCATTCATCTCCTAATCTCATTCTTATTTGATGATAACCACTTTTAAGATCAATTTTTGAAAATATACATGCTCCATGCAATTCATCAAGCATATCATCAAGTCTAGGGATTGGATGTCTATACTTTACAGTGATTTTGTTGATGGTGCAACAATCCACACACATTCGCATTGATCCATCCTTTTTAGGTATCAAAAGTACTGGTACAGCGCATGGACTCATGCTCTCTCTGACATGACCCTTTGCAAGTAATTCTTCCACCTGTTTTTGTAACTCTTTGGCCTCTTGAGGATTGGTTCTATATGCTGGCCGATTCGGAATTACAGCTCCAGGAACAAAATCAATTTGATGTTTTATTCCTCTGATAGGTGGTAGTCCACTAGATACTTCATCGGGAAAGACATCTTCAAATTCCTGCAACAAAGTCAATGCAACACTAGGAATAGGAGGATCAAGGTCAGTTACATTAAGAAAAGCTCCCTTACATAGTAAGAGTAGCATCACATTATTTGAAGAATAGGCTTGCCTCACATCATTTCCCCTAGCAACTATACTTACTTTCTTCTCACAACTCTCATTTTTATTGTAGATTTTTTTCTTTTTCTCATTTTCTTTTTCTTTCTCTTTTTTTATTCTTTGTTTTTCCTCTTGCTCTTTTCTTTCTCTCACTCTCTTTTCAGATTCTTTTTGCATTTTCTCTTCCATGGCATCTTGTATTTGTTTTTGGTCTTCAAAAGCCTCCATCGGTGTCAAAGGTGCAAGCGTCAACTTTCAACCATCAAAATCAAAAGAGTACCAATTTTTGAATCCATCATGTGCAACCCTTCTATCATATTGCCATGGCCTCCCAAGCAGAATATGACTAGCATGCATAGGAACAACATCACATAACACTTCATCCTTATACCTCCCAATGGAAAATGTTAGCAGCACTTGCTTAGTCACCCTAACTTCACCACAATCATTAAACCATTGCAACCTATATGGCTTAGGATGTTTTGTAGTAGGGAAATCAAGTTTTTCCACTAGTAGAGTACTAGCCACATTCACGCAACTTCCACTGTCTATTATCATGCTACAAGCTCTATCTTTAACTAGACACCTAGTATGAAAGATATTTTCTCTTTGTAGCTCATCACCATCATCTGCCTTTACTTGGGTATTTAAAGCACGCATAACAACTAGAACGTTGCCATGTACAGCATGCTCTACATCACTATCATCACCCATAGGTTGAATGTTATCACTTGACTCATCATTAACAGCCTCATCATCTTCAGATTCTATCTCTCCACTTGGCCTCATCACCATTGCCCTCTTATTTGGACATTGTGCAGCATAATGTCCCTTGCCTAAGCATCTAAAACATTGGATGTCTCTAGTTCTTCCGCTGGAGTTCATTGGTGCCTTACCCTTATCAATCACAATGGGTTTTTCTCCAGCCTTGTTTCCGTCTTTCTTCTCCTTTGAAACAAATTTACTCTCACTAGATTCCCCTTTCTTCCAATTTGGCTTCCACGGAACATTGTTGGTAGGATTCATTCCCATACCCGATCTGGTTGTTTTCTTCTTCTTTAGTTGTTTTTCTACCTTGATTGCCATATTTAACATATCATCAAGCTCCACATAATGATGCAGCTCCACTATGTCGGCAATTTCATCTTTCAGCCCATGTAGGAACCGTGCCATAGTTGCTTCCCTTTCTTCTTCTATATTAGCTCGTATCATAGCCATTTCCATTTCTTGAAAATATTCTTCCACACTTTTATTGCCCTGCACCAGCCCTTGTAATCTTTGATGCAACTCTCTATAGTAGTGTTGTGGAACAAATCGATCTCTCATGACCTGTTTCAACTCATCCCAAGTCTGCACTCCTCTCATGCCATTTCTTCTTCGTTTATTGAGTAATTGATCCCACCAAACTAATGCATAATCAGTAAACTCTACCACAGCAAGTGTCACCTTCTTTTGCTCACTATAGTTGTGGTAATCAAAGATGAGTTCGGTCTTTATCTCCCATTCCAAATATGCATCTGGATTTGCTTTGCCTTGGAATGATGGAATTTTCATTTTAATTCCATTAACGTTGATGCCTACTCTCCCTCTCCCTCTTGCATTTTCCATAGTTTCTTGCCTAATATTTCTGCCACCAACTCTACCACCCATATTACCTCTCATATATCTTGGTCTAATAACATCATCAAGTGCAACAGATTGCTGCCCATCATCATCATCAAGATTATCTTCATCTACATCCTCCAAGTCATTGAAAACTGGCAAATCATTTAGTCCAGCGCGCCTACCTCTATTCTGCCCCCTATTTGTGGTTTTCTCCCTATGAAAATTATCTCGTTCATCCCTTCCTAAATTCCTTTGATTTGTAGAGCTTGCTTGTTGCAATTCTTCAATTTGCTTTGAGTGTTTTTCCATCTGTTCTCTAATATCAACAAACAACACATTCACCCTTTGAAATTGTGATTGCAATGCCTTAAGAACATAAGAAGCTTCTGGCTCCTCTTGGGGCAAGTTGCTCTCTCGATCATTATCTCGTTTTGTTGACATACTGATTGCTGCAAAACAAATGTTAGAAATATTCTCTCACACACTCCCTCACATGTTTCACTCTAATCTGGTAACACTCAATCTGTGTTTCACTCAAACTTTGGCTTTTACCCTCTAACAATCTCACCACTCTATGCCTTTTTCACTCACTTCAGCCCCTTTCAAGTTCTAGCAAGAACTTAATATTTCCTCAACTAAATAACTAAATTGCAAGGTTTAAAACACATTCAAGAATGGAACAAGAGTAAAACAAGCTGAAAAAAAAAACAAAATATCTGATATTTGAAACCTAAGGACGAAAGACACTGAAATTTTAGACAAACATTACTAAAGGGAAGAATTTGACAAAACTGGATTTAGGACAATATATTGAGACAAAATGGAAGAAGAAAAAAATGAATTTTTAGGTCTCTTATGAAATGTTTATGTTCTGGACCCAAAAATGGCTAACTAGCGATAATATATGGACAACCAAGCAAACGAACGAATTTTGATATGAAATTTAATATGTAGGCTTAGCTGAATATCTAAAACATGCCTGTAAAATTTGAAAGGATTTGGACATCTTTACATACACGTTCACTTTTGGACACAAAACTAGCTAAATTGGCTGCAATATATGGATAACTAGGCAAATGGAGGAATTTTGACTTAAAATTTGATTTCCAAGCTAAGTTTAGCATCTGAAACAAGCATATAAAATTTGAGAAGATTTGGTTATGTGCAAACCCAACTTCAGTTTCTAACCCACTAGCAAATTTGAGAGATTAGTTGCTGTTTTCTCTTTTTTTCTTTTCTTTTCTTTTCTTTTCTGTTCTTTCTTTTTTTTTTTTAAATTAATCCAGTAACAACATTAAGGAAGAAGGACTCAAAGAAACAAGAAAGCATACAGCTTGTAGAAAATAAACTAATGGCAGAAAATGACTCAAAGGAAGACAATATATTTTTTTTTGACATAAACAAGAAGGAATGATGTTAAAAACCTGATTTGGAGAGCCTAAGCTCTGATACCAAATGATGTGAGCCTGCCTTGCTGGGATTTAATTCCTAAGGAAGCTCAAGCTACGGATCGTCTCCAAAACATAAGAACACCAACCAGCACCTTCAACCCAACACCAACTTGTGATGTAAAACTGAAGCTATATGGCTGGAAACCAAAGATTCAAGACCCAACCCCAACTTGTGAAGGAAAAACCTTGAATATAAGTTAAGACCTAGCAAACTTGGTTATTTTTGCAAGGAATTCGTGCAAGTTCTAACCAGAACTCAAAAGAAGGCTAAAAACCTCTCAAAGCTCTCAAAAATGGAGAGAAAACTCAGAATATTCATTAAGTTCAAAGTCTGCCATTACATCTGTTTTTAAAGACTTAAAGAAAGTATAAAACAAGTGAAATGATGGAAAAATATAAATATAATGATGTGGTTACATAAAACAAATTGGGCAGCCATATAGCTTGTCTCCCACTAGCTTTTAAAAGGCATCTTTGACACCCAATGTGAGTTTCATCCACTGTTAATATATGGGCATCCAATGGTACGTGAATGGTATGTATTTAGCTCCCAAAGGTATAATGATGGATGCCAATATGTATTCTAACTCCTTTGGGTCAATTGGCCTCTTGGGTAGATTGCAATTTGGACACGTGCAACCAAACAGCTTCTTTGCTCTTATTTTCTTCAAGTCTTAACATTCCAATTGTATTGAGAACATATAGATGTTTGGAAACTAATCCTTGAAGTTTTCTTGCCATTGATCGAGTAACAGGTCCTTGGTGTTGTATGCTAGCAATCAGATCCTCATCACGTTCCATGGACTGCTGCAAGCTGGGCAACGTATTTGCCATTCTTTCCATATTGTCCTCATCTGCAATATCCCGAATACTCATCTCTTCTTTCTCAACAGCTATGCCTTTATCTCTACTAGAATTGCTACTCATTATCTCACAAAACAAAGAACTCACCTTTGCTAATTCTTCGATTGCACTTTAGAAAAAAGGCTCACAAATCAATCACCAAGCACTTTCAAGGGAACTAGAACCTAAATCCTAGAATGACATCTAGAAAGAAACTTGACAAATTTGGAGGTAAAACAAGAAAATTTTGTGTCACACGATTATATCAACCAGAGTATAGAATCAAACAAATAATACTCTAGCAATGTCAAGGAATCAAAACAGTAGCCTAAACAAGAAATAGAAACAAAGAGGTCAAAAATTATGATGAATCTGGTCAATATGTATCAAAACCAACTCACCTTAGCAAGTTAGTTTATGGACCTAATAATTCTACCCAAGAAAGCTAGTGTCAAGACTCCCCAAGAATTCAATTTCGAAAAGGAAACTTCCAAATCAGCAAGAAAATCGTAATAAAACAGCCCCTCAATTGACCGAATGATGTAAACCAGCATGGCAAGGATCCTTTGGTGCTACAACAAGGACCATTGACAAGGAATAAAGCAAGGAAGTATGGCGTCACTCTTGGATTGCATGTTCAAGACTTTGTTACAAGGGAGGTGACTGAATTAGCAATAAACAAGTGCAGTATGGAGCTGGAAGACCAACAAAGGCTGATTGTGATGCTGAATGTTTATATGGAAGATAAGGCTTTAAAAATGGGTTAGAGGAGCAAGAAAGGAGTAAGGAAGGCAGCCCACATGCAAGCACATGGGCCTTGGACGAAATTAGGTTTTTTGGGACCACTTTTGTCACATGGGCAGCCTATTCTTTCATGCACATGGGCTGTGTTCACACCCATGCACATGGTATGTGGTTCCCTTCTTTCCTTAGTTGGTTAGGATGATATTTTCCTTATTTGACAAGGATTTTGACTTTGTAATTTTCCTTTTTTCACTAGGGTTAGGATAGTTACAAATTTTAATTTATTTTTCTATAAATAGGGCCTTATTTTCTTGTAAGAGGAACTTTTGACAAAATTATATTCAGATTGCTTTTTATGCAAATTTCGGCCATCTTTGAGAGAGTGAGAGATTTTGCTTCTTTCATTGATTGCATCACGAATCAGACTAACTTATCAATTTCGATTGTGGCGTTCTTCTGATCCGTCCTTCCAAATCCTTTCGTCATTAGTGTTCTTGCTTCGCTAAGCATTGGGTGCTATAGAGGGTGGTTTATCCTTGTTCTTGGATTCCTATATCGAAGCATGCGTTGGGGTTTGAGGCCTTCATTGCCATAGGATTCCGTGTCATTTGGTATCAGAGCCAATTACAGGTAAATCTTTATCTATCTGTCTTTCTAGGGCTTGTTTTTATTTCCGTTAGAGTCTTCATTTGTTCAATTCATTTTTTTAGAGTTCTTTTATTTTATTCGAAATTTCTTCTTTCCCCATACCCCAATTCGTTTATGTCCCCTTTTCATCATAGTCCAAATCGTTTTTCACCTACTTCACCATAGTCAATTCGTTTTCAATTTTTAAAGTATACGGATCTTTCCGTTTGAGTTTGCAATAATTTGTGTGCTGTTTAAGCTTCTATTTCTTGATTTTCGTTTAGTATTTTGGGGGGGGGGGGTGATCTAGAGATAGTGATCTATCCCTAAAAAAAAAGAGTACAAAAGTACTCCAACAAAAATTGTTCTGTTTCTTAGTAATTAAAGGTTCCGTGGTTGGTTTGAAGTGGGTTAGAAGCAATCAAAATTTTTAGGCCACAAAATTTCCAATTTTTTTTGGGGCTATTTTTTTGTTCAAATTGTGGGGGCTGCCATTGCAAAGGGGAATTCGAAATTCTCTTTAGTTTAGGAAGACTTGACACTAGCTTTCTTGGGTAGAATCAATAGGTCCATAAATCAGCTTGCTAAAGGTGGGTTGGTTTTGATACATCTTGGCCAGAATTGTCATATTTTTACCTCTTTGTTTCTAATTCTTGATTGAGCTACCGTTTTTTGGATTCCGTTACATTGCTGGAGTGTTATTTGCTTGTTCCAACACTCTGGTTTATAGCCTCCAAATCGTCGAGTTTCTTTTCTAGGTGTCTAGGAATTAGGTTTCTAGCTTCCTTGAACGTGCTTGGCAGATTGATTTGTGAGCCTCGATTCTGAAGTGCAATCGAAGAAACAGCAAAGGTGAGGTAAGAGCGAAACACTTTGAGTGAATTTTGTTTATTACTAATCTTTTCTTTGTGAGTTTGTGTTTGTGATCATGAGTAGTGGGAGAAACCAGAACTTGCAAGATGGGGAGGAAAATGTCCAAGAAGGTTCTAGCAATTTTGAGACATATATGCAGCAAAGTAATGAAAGGATGAATGAGATGGCAAGAATGATGGCTACTCTACAAGAGAGCATGAATCTAATGATGAGAGAAAGAGAGCAGCAACCAGCAGCTCAAGTGAGGTTACCACAAAGGGTTCTACTAAGAATCGGTGAAGGAGATCGTAGAGCACCTAGAGGTAATGAAGAGGTTGGTGAAAATAACCCAGCAAATGACAATGACCTTACTTCCATAAAGATGAAGGTACCTTCCTTTGAAGGGAGAAACAATGCTGAAGAGTACATTGAATGGGAGAGAAAGGTGGAGCAGATTTTTGAATGCCATAATTATTCAGAAGAGAATAAGTCCCACATTGCAGCCGTGGAATTTAAGGGATATGCTACATTCTGGTGGGATCAACTCAAATCTAATAGGAGAGGAAAGGGATTGAGACCCGTACCTGATTGGGAGACTTTGAAAGACTTAATGAGAACAAGGTTTGTCCCTTCTCATTACTATAGGGATTTGTATAATAGGTTGGCAAGGCTGATCCAAGGTGGTAAGAGTGTTGAAGAATACCACAAGGAGATGGAGATGATCATGGCAAGAGCTGATATTGAAGAGGATGAGCAGAGGTTGATGTCTAGATTCCTTGGGGGTCTAAATTCAAACATAGCAAATGAGCTGGAAATGTATGATTACAATTCCGTGGGAGAATTGGTTGAAAAGGCCATGAAGATAGAAAGGAGACTAAAGAGCAAGAATTACACCAAGTCTGGTTCTAGCAAATTTCAGAATATGGGTGGAAGTAGTTCGACCTACAGAGGACCTCAAAACACTAGTAGCAATTCATCCTCAAGAAGTGGAGATTTCAAGAATTCCTTCCAAATGAACAATCCTCCACCTACAAGTGGAAAAGGGATGAATGGTGGTCCAAATAGGCAGCAATCAGGTATTTCTAATACTACTCCTAGTAGAGATATTAAATGTTTCAAATGTTTAGGGAATGGGCATATTGCTTCTGAATGTCCAAATAGGAGAGTTATGATTGCTACTAATGATGGGGGTATAATTTCTGATTCTGATCATAGTGATGTTGATAATGATGTGAATGACATGTATGATGATGATCATGAGTGTAGTGAGCAAGTTGAAAATGTGTTGATGGCTGAACATGGTGAAATGTTAGTTGCTAGGCGTGCTTTCAATATGCATGTGAAGGGAGAGGGTCTTGAGCAGCGAGATAACATATTTTATTCTAGATGTTTAGTTGATGGTAAGGTTTGTATGCTCATCATTGACAGCGGTAGTTGTACTAATGCCGCAAGTGAAACCATGGTGGAGAAGCTGAAATTGACTTGTTTAAAACATCCCAATCCATATAGACTACAATGGTTTAATGATAGTGGAGTACTAAACAAGTGAGAATACCATTCTCTATAGGCTGGTATAAAGATGAAGTGTTGTGTGATGTAGTTCCTATGCAAGCAGGCCATATGTTATTTGGAAGATCTTGGCAATTTGATAGGAAAGCACAGCATGATGGGCATTCAAATAGGTACACGTTTACCTATGAGGGAAAGCTGGTTACTCTTGTTCCATTATCACCATTGGAGGTTTATGAAGATCATCGAAAGATGCTTGAGAAAGCAAAGCAAGATTCGGCCAAAGTAGTGGTTGGGGCTGTTTCTTCCAATAACAAGGGGAGTGCGAGAGAACATGATAAGGTGAGTGAAAGTGAGAAGAAAATGGGAAAAGAGGCCGGAAAAGAAACTAATCAAATTAATGGCCCATTGGTGAGAGAAAACAAGAAAGAAGGGAAGGCAAAACAAACTTTTAATGCAAGAGCGAGAGAATTAAATGTTGAGCAGCCTGTGTTACTCATTAGATACAAGGAAACTTTGTTTGCTAACATTGATGTTTCACTTGAACATTTGCCTTCTAGTTTTGTGTCTTTATTGCAGGATTTCCAAGATGTGTTTCTGGAGGAGTTGCCTAGTGGTTTGCCACCATTAAGAGGAATCGAACATCAAATTGACTTCATACCTGGTTCTACCATTCCAAATAGACCAGCATATCGAAGTAATCTGATGGAGACCAAGGAGATGCAGAGACAAGTGGAAGAGTTGTTGGAGAAAGGGTTGATTCGAGAGAGTTTAAGTCCGTGTGCCGTTCCTGTTTTGTTGGTTCCAAAGAAAGATGGCATGTGGAGAATGTGTGTTGATTGTAGGGCTGTAAATAAGATCACCGTGAAGTATCGGCATCCTATACCGCGTCTTGATGACATGTTGGACGAATTACATGGTGCAAGGTATTTTACTAAAATTGATCTTATGAGTGGATATCATCAAATTCGTATGAAACCTAGGGATGAATGGAAAACAGCTTTTAAAACAAAATATGGGTGGTATGATTGGTTGGTAATGCCTTTTGGGTTGTCTAATGCACCTAGTACTTTTATGAGGTTGATGAACCATGTTTTGAGGGCTTATTTGGGCAGATTTGTCGTTGTTTATTTTGATGATATTTTGATCTATAGTAAGACTGAGGAAGAGCATATAGAACATGTTAGGTTGGTTTTAGAAGCTTTGAGAAAAGAGAACTTATATGCAAAGCTTAAGAAGTGCACATTTTGCATGGATAGGCTTGTTTTTCTTGGTTTTGTTGTTAGTGCGCAGGGATTGGAAGTTGATGAAGAGAAAGTGAAAGCTATAAGGGAATGGCCTGTTCCTAAGAGTGTGACGGAAGTGAGGAGCTTCCATGGGCTGGCGAGTTTTTATAGGAGATTCGTGAAGGATTTTTCTACCATCGCCGCACCACTCACAAGTATTGTCAAGAAGGAAGTTGGATTTCAATGGGGTGAACAACAACAACGATCGTTTGAAAGTTTGAAAGAAAAACTCACTACTGCGCCTGTTTTAGCTTTACCTAACTTTGATTCTATTTTTGAGATTGAATGTGATGCTTCAGGTATAGGTATTGGGGCTGTTTTGATGCAAGAAAAGAAGCCGATAGCATATTTTAGTGAGAAGCTCAATGGTGCGCAACTGAATTATTCTACCTATGACAAGGAGTTGCATGCTTTGGTAAGGGCATTGAATGTGTGGGAGCATTATTTGCTGCCAAAGGAGTTCATTATTCACACTGACCATGAATCCCTCAAGCATTTGAAGGGCCAAGGTAAGTTGAACAAAAGACATGGTAAGTGGATTGAACAAATTGAGAAATTTCCTTATGTCATTAAGTATAAGCAAGGTAAGGATAATGTTGTTGCTGATGCGTTGTCTAGGAGATATATATTGCTGTCTGTTTTGAGTTCTAAATTGCTTGGTTTTGAGTATATTAAGGACTTATATATTGGTGATATTGATTTTGGCAATGTTTATGTCGCATGTGAACAAGGAGATTTTAATTCATTTTTTAGGCAGGATGGTTATTTGTTTAAGGGAAGTAAACTATGTGTGCCTAGATGTTCCATGCGTAATTTGCTTGTTTTGGAATCTCATTGTGGTGGTTTGATGGGGCATTTTGGTGTGTCTAAAACTTATGATATTCTGTTTGAGCATTTTTATTGGCCGTCTATGCGTAAAGATGTTGGGAGATTATGTGATGAGGATCTGATTGCTAGCATACAACACCAAGGACCTGTTACTCGATCAATGGCAAGAAAACTTCAAGGATTAGTTTCCAAACATCTATATGTTCTCAATACAATTGGAACATTAAGACTTGAAGAAAATAAGAGCAAAGAAGCTGTTTGGTTGCACGTGTCCAAATTGCAATCTACCCAAGAGGCCAATTGACCCAAAGGAGTTAGAATACATATTGGCATCCATCATTATACCTTTGGGAGCTAAATACATACCATTCACGTGCCATTGGATGCCCATATATTAAGAGTGGCTGAAACTCACATTAGGAGTCAAAGATGCCTTTTAAAAGCTAGTGGGAGACAAGCTATATGGCTGCCCATGCCTTTTAAAAGCTAGTGGGAGACAAGCTATATGGCTGCCCAATTTGTTTTATGTAACCACATTATTATATTTGTATTTTTCCATCATTTCACTTGTTTTATGCTTTCTTTAAGTCTTTAAAAACATATGTAATGGCAGACTTTGAACTTAATGAATATTCTGAGTTTTCTCTCCATTTTTGAGAGCTTTGAGAGGTTTTTAGCCTTCTTTTGAGTTCTGGTTAGAACTTGCACGAATTCCTTGCAAAAATAACCAAGTTTGCTAGGTCTTAACTTATATTCAAGGTTTTTCCTTCACAAGTTGGGGTTGGGTCTTGAATCTTTGATTTCCATCCATATAGCTTCAGTTTTACATCACAAGTTGGTGTTGGGTTGAAGGTGCTGGTTGGTGTTCTTATGTTTTGGAGACGATCCGTAGCTTGAGCTTCCTTAGGAATTAAATCCCAACAAGGCAGGCTCACATCATTTGGTATCAGAGCTTAGGCTCTCCAAATCAGGTTTTTAGCATCATTCCTTCTTGTTTATGTCAAAAAAAAATATTGTCTTCCTTAAGTCATTTTCTGCCATTAGTTTAATTTCTACAAGCTGTATGCTTTCTTGTTTCTTTGAGTCCTTCTTCCTTAATGTTGTTGCTGGATTAATTTAAAAAAAAAAGAAAGAAAGAAAGAACAGAAAAAAAAAAGAAAAAAAAAAGAGAAAACAGCAATTAATCTCTCAAATTTGCTAGTGGTTTAGAAACTGAAGTTGGGTTTGCACATAACTAAATCTTCTCAAATTTTATATGCTTGTTTCAGATGCTAAACTTAGCTTGGAAATCAAATTTTAAGTCAAAATTCCTCCATTTGCCTAGTTATCCATATATTGCAGCCAATTTAGCTATTTTGTGTCCAAAAGTGAACGTGTATGTAAACATGTCCAAATCCTTTCAAATTTTACAGGCATGTTTTAGATATTCAGCTAAGCCTAAATATTAAATTTCATGTCAAAATTCGTTCGTTTGCTTGGTTGTCCATATATTACCACTAGTTAGCCATTTTTGGATCCAGAACATAAACATTTCATAAGAGACCTAAAAATTCGTTTTTCTTCTTCCATTTTGTCTCAATATATTGTCCTAAATCCAGTTTTGACAAATTCTTCCCTTTAGTAATGTTTGTCTAAAATTTCAGTGTCTTTCATCCTTAGGTTTCAAATATCAGATATTCTGTTTTTTCCAGCTTGTATTACTCTTGTTCCATTTTTTAATGTGTTTTAAACCTTGCAATTTAGTTATTTAGTTGAGGAAATATTAAGTTCTTGCTAGAACTTGGAAGGGGCTGAAGTGAGTGGAAAAAGGCATGGAGTGATACGAACAAGGACCCTAACTCCACCACAAAAGCTAGCTCAAGAGTGGAGGTTTAGCCCATGCTTATATAGTAGCCAGGATCTCCTTACACGGCCGATGTGGGATCACATCATCCTCCCCTTCTTTAGACTGCACGTCCTCGTGCTCGTGCCAACTCAATCGTTTACCCGCAGTCCACACACGAGTCGCTTGTGCCAACTCACTCGTTAACCCGCACCCGAGCCAAGGAACGAAGGGACAAGGACCACACCGGTGCGTGCAAGGTTGGCTCTGATACCAAATGATGTGAGCCTGCCTTGCTGGGATTTAATTCCTAAGGAAGCTCAAGCTACGGATCGTCTCCAAAACATAAGAACACCAACCAGTACCTTCAACCCAACACCAACTTGTGATGTAAAACTGAAGCTATATGGCTGGAAACCAAAGATTCAAGACCCAACCCCAACTTGTGAAGGAAAAACCTTGAATATAAGTTAAGACCTAGCAAACTTGGTTATTTTTGCAAGGAATTCGTGCAAGTTCTAACAAGAACTCAAAAGAAGGCTAAAAACCTCTCAAAGCTCTCAAAAATGGAGAGAAAACTCAGAATATTCATTAAGTTCAAAATCTGCCATTACATCTGTTTTTAAAGACTTAAAGAAAGCATAAAACAAGTGAAATGATGGAAAAAATACAAATATAATAATGTGGTTACATAAAACAAATTGGGCAGCCATATAGCTTGTCTCCCACTAGCTTTTAAAAGGCATGGGCAGCCATATAGCTTGTCTCCCACTAGCTTTTAAAAGGCATCTTTGACTCCCAATGTGAATTTCAGCCACTCTTAATATATGGACATCCAATGGAACGTGAATGGTATGTATTTAGCTCCCAAAGGTATAATGATGGATGCCAATATGTATTCTAACTCCTTTGGGTCAATTGGCCTCTTGGGTAGATTGCAATTTGGACACATGCAACCAAACAGCTTCTTTGCTCTTATTTTCTTCAAGTCTTAACGTTCCAATTGTATTGAGAACATATAGATGTTTGGAAACTAATCCTTGAAGTTTTCTTGCCATTGATCGAGTAACAGGTCCTTGGTGTTGTATGCTAGCAATCAGATCCTCATCATCCTCTCCCTCTTCAAAAGAATTCGTCCTCGAATCTTCATCATCTGCATAGTAAGGAGCAAGATCAGAAACATTAAAAGTTGCACTTACACCATACTCAACTGGTAGATTAATCTTGTAGGCATTATCATTAATCCTTTCGAGTACTTCAAATGGTCCATCACTTCTCGGCTGCAATTTTGATTTCCTTTGTGTAGGAAACCTTTCTTTTCGCAAATGAACCCATACCAGATCACCAGGCTGGAACACCATCTTTTTCCTTCCTTTGTTTACTTTGGTTGCTCTATTCTCATTAATCTTCTCCATTTGTTGCTTGGCCCTTTGATGCATTTGCTTCACCAATTCAGCTTTCTTTTTACCATCAAAACTAGTAAGCTCATTAGTAGGAAGAGGCAACAAATCTAATGGAGTAAGTGGATTAAAACCATAGACAAGCTCAAAGGGTGAAAATCCAGTGGATGAATGCATTGATCTATTATATGCAAATTCAATAAATGGTATGCATTCCTCCCATGTCTTCAAATTTTGTTTAATCATGGTACGAAGAAGAGTGCCCACAGTCCTATTAACAACTTCCGTCTGCCCATCTGTTTGCGGATGGCATGTAGTAGAGAAACAAAGCTTTGTACCTAACTTTCCCCATAGGACTTTCCAAAAATGACTCAAAAATTTTACATCTCGATCACTTACTATGGTCCTAGGAATACCATGCAATCTCACTACTTCTCTAAAGAACAAATCAGATATATGGCATGCATCATCAGTTTTATGACATGGAATGAAATGTGCCATTTTAGAAAATCTATCAACCACAACAAATAAACTATCATGACCTTTTTTTGTCCTAGGTAGCCCCAAAATAAAATCCATAGATAAGTCTACCCAAGGTTCACTAGGTACACTTAAAGGCATATACAAACCATGTGGTCTTACTTTGGATTTTGCTTTCATACATGTCACGCATTTAGCACAAAATTTCTCTACATCTTTCCTCATATGTGGCCAATAAAAATGTTCATGCAGAATTTCTAATGTTTTAGCCACCCCAAAATGTCCCATTAAACCTCCCCCATGTGACTCTCTTACAAGCAATCCTCTTATAGAGCTATTTGGAACACAAAGTCGTTTCTCTCTAAATAAGAAACCATCATGCCTATAAAATTTTTCAAAGGCAGCATTTTCACAAGAGGCATATATTTGTGCAAATTCAGAGTCATGCTTATACAATTCTTTCATATGCTCAAATCCTAGAAGTCTAGCATCAAGCATAGAGATTAGGGCATACCTCCTAGATAAGGCATCAGCAACAACATTTTCTTTTCCTTGCTTATATTGAATCACATATGGAAATGCTTCAATAAATTCACTCCATTTGGCATGGCGTTTGTTCAGCTTGCTTTGTCCTTTCAAGTATTTTAGTGATTCATGATCACTATGAATAACAAACTCCTTTGGCCAAAGATAATGCTGCCACGTCTCCAACGCCCTCACTAATGCATACATCTCCTTGTCATAAGTAGAGTAATTCAAAGGAGCTCCACTTAGCTTCTCACTAAAGTATGCAATTGGTCTTCTTTCCTGCATCAAAACAGCACCTATACCCACTCCAGAAGCATCACATTCAACTTCAAAAGTCTTAGAAAAATCAGGTAATGCAAGTAATGGTGCAGAACATAATTTTTCTTTTAGTAATCTAAATGCATGCTCCTGTTCCTTATTCCATTTGAACCCTACATTTTTCTTCACAATTTCATTTAATGGGGCTGCAATTGTACTAAAGTCTCTAACAAATCTCCTATAAAAACTAGCAAGACCATGAAAACTCCTAACATCAGTCACGGATTTTGGTGTAGGCCACTCTTTGATGGCTTTTACCTTATCATCATCAACCTCAATTCCTTTCCCACTCACTACAAATCCTAAGAAAATGACTTTTTCCATACAGAATGTACATTTCTTTAAATTTGCATACAATTTCTCTTTCCTAAGAACTTCAAGCACACATCTTAAATGCATTAAATGATCATTTAAACTTTGACTATACACTAAAATATCATCAAAATACACAACAACAAACTTTCCAAGAAAAGCACGCAAGACATGATTCATTAATCTCATGAAAGTACTAGGTGCATTGCTTAGTCCAAAAGGCATGACTAACCATTCATACAAACCATATTGAGTCTTAAAAGCTGTTTTCCATTCATCTCCTAATCTCATTCTTATTTGATGATAACCACTTTTAAGATCAATTTTTGAAAATATACATGCACCATGCAATTCATCAAGCATATCATCAAGTCTAGGAATTGGATGTCTATACTTTACAGTGATTTTATTGATAGCACGACAATCCACACACATTCGCATTGATCCATCCTTTTTAGGTACTAGAAGTACCGGCACAGCACATGGACTCATGCTCTCCCTAACATGACCTTTCACAAGCAGCTCATCCACCTGTTTTTGCAACTCCTTGACCTCTTGAGGATTTGTCCTATATGCTGGACGATTTGGAATTACAGCTCCAGGAATGAAATCAATTTGATGTTCTATTCCTCTAATGGGTGGCAATCCACTCGGTACCTCATTTGGAAAGACATCTTCAAATTCCTGCAACAAAGTCAAAGCAACACTAGGAATAGATGGATCAAGGTCAGTTACATTAAGAAAAACTCCCTTACATATCAGAAGGAGCATCATACTATCAGAAGAGTATGCTTGCCTCACATCTTTCTCCCTAGCAACTAAACTTACTTTCTTCTCTCCACTCTCATTTTTATTATGTAATTTCTTCTTTTTCTCTTTTTCTTTTTCTCTCTTAGCTTTTATTCTTTGTTTTTCCTCTTGATCTTTCTTTTCTCTCTCCCTCTTTTCAACCTCTCTTTGCATTTTCTCTTGCATGGCAGATTGTACTCTCTTTTGGTCTTCAAAAGCCTCCATAGGTGTTAAAGGTGCAAGAGTCACCTTTCGCCCTTCAAAATCAAATGAATACCTATTCTTAAACCCGTCATGTGTTGCTTTTCTATCATATTGCCATGGCCTCCCAAGTAGGATATGACTAGCATGCATGGGAACTACATCACACAACACTTCATCCTTATACCTCCCAATGGTAAATGACAATAATACTTGCTTGGTCACCTTAACTTCTCCACTATCATTCAACCACTGCAATCTGTATGGATTAGGATGTTTTGTAGTAGGAAATGCAAGTTTCTCTACTAGTAGAGTGCTAGCCACATTAACACAACTCCCACCATCTATGATCATACTACAAACTTTTTCTTTGACTAAACATCTAGTATGAAAAATATTTTCTCTTTGCAGTTCATCACCTTCATCTTCCTTCACCTGTATATTTAAAGCACGCATAACAACAAGAGCACTTCCATGCACAGCATGCTCTACATCACTATCTTCATCCAAAGGTAGAATGTTAACATCTGAATCTTCATCTACAACTTCATCATCTTCAGATTCAATATCACCACTCGGCCTCACCACCATCACCCTTTTATTTGGACATTCTCTAGCATAATGCCCTTTCCCTAAACATCGGAAACATTGGATGTCTCTTGTTCTTCCATTGGAGTTCATTGGGGCCTTACCCTTATCAATCACAATGGGTTTTTCTCCAGCCTTGTTCCCCTCTTTCTTCTCCTTTGAAACAAATTTATTCTCACTAGATTCCCCTTTCTTCCAATTTGGCTTCCAAGGAACATTATTGGCAGAATTCATTCCCATTCCAGATCTGGTTGTTTTCTTCTTCTTGAGTTGTTTTTCTACCTTGATTGCCATATTTAACATGTCATCAAGCTCCACATAATGATGCAGCTCCACTATGTCGGCAATTTCATCTTTCAGCCCATGTAGAAACTGTGCCATAGTTGCTTCCCTTTCTTCTTCTATATTAGCTCGTATCATAGCCATTTCCATCTCTTGAAAATATTCTTCCACACTTTTATTGCCTTGTACCAGCCCTTGTAATCGTTGATGTAACTCCCTATAGTAGTGTTGTGGTACAAATCTATCTCTCATGACTTGTTTCAGCTCATCCCAAGTCTGCACTCCTCTCATGCCATTTCTTCTTCGTTTAGTGAGTAATTGATCCCACCAAACTAATGCATAATCAGTAAACTCTACCACAGCAAGTGTCACCTTCTTTTGCTCACTATAGTTGTGGCAATCAAAGATGAGTTCAGTCTTTCTCTCCCATTCCAAGTATGCATCTGGATTTGCTTTGCCTTGGAATGATGGAATTTTCATTTTAATTCCATTAACATTGCTGTCTACTCTCCCTCTCCCTCTTGCATTTTCCACAGTTTCTTGCCTAATATTTCTGCCACCACCTCTACCATCCATATTACCTCTCATATATCTTGGTCTAATAACATCATCAAGTGCAACAGATTGCTGCCCATCATCATCATCAAGATTATCTTCATCTACATCCTCCAATTCATTGAAAACTGGCAAATCATTTAGTCCAGCACGCCTACCTCTATTCTGCCCCCTATTTGTGTTTTGCTCCCTATGAAAATTATCTCGTTCATCCCTTCCTAAATTCCTTTGATTTGTAGAGCTTGCTTGCTGCAATTCTTCAATTTGTTTTGAGTGTTTTTCCATCTGTTCTCTAATATCAACAAACAACACATTCATCCTTTGAAATTGAGATTGCAATGCCTTAAGAACATTAGAAGCTTCTGGCTCTTCTTGGGGTCGGTTGCTCTCTCGATCACTATCTCGTTTTGTTGACATACTGATTGCTGCAAAACAAATGTTAGAAATATTCTCTCACACACTCCCTCACGTGTTTCACTCTAATATGGTAACACTCAATCTGTATTTCACTCAAACTTTGGCTTTTACCCTCTAACAATCTCACCACTCTATGCCTTTTTCCACTCACTTCAGCCCCTTCCAAGTTCTAGCAAGAACTTAATATTTCCTCAACTAAATAACTAAATTGCAAGGTTTAAAACACATTCAAGATTGGAACAAGAGTAACACAAGCTGAAAAAAAACAGAATATATGATATTTGAAACCTAAGGATGAAAGACACTAAAATTTTAGACAAACATTACCAAAGGGAAGAATTTGACAAAACTGGATTTAGGACAATATATTGAGACAAAATGGAAGAAGAAAAACGAATTTTTAGGTCTCTTATGAAACGTTTATATTATGGACCCAAAAATGGCTAACTAGCGGTAATATATGGACAACCAAGCAAACGAACGAATTTTGACATGAAATTTAATATGTATGCTTAGCTGAATATCTAAAACATGCCTGTAAAATTTGAAAGGATTTGGACATGTTTACATACACATTCACTTTTGGAAGGCAGAAATTATCACAACCCCCTGTGAGAAGGCAAAAATTTTCACAACCCCCTGTGAAAAAAACTGGAAGCCAGAAATTTTCACACCCCCCTGTGAAAAAAACTGGAAGCCTATGAGAATCCACCCATTGCTTAAAAATCTTTAATTTCTAATCCAAGGGCCACGAATTTACTTTTTTTTTTTCGTTCTTTCTTTCTTTCTTTTTTTTTTTAATTTAATCCAGCAACAACATTAAGGTAGAAGGACTCAAAGAAACAAGAAGGCATACAGCTTGTAGAAATTAAACTAATGGCAAAAAAAATGACTCCAAGGAAGACAATATATATATTTTTGACATAAACAAGAAGGAATGATGCTAAAAACCTGATTTGGAGAGCCTAAGCTCTGATACCAAATGATACGAACAAGGACCCTAACTCCACCACAAAAGCTAGCTCAAGAGTGGAGGTTTAGCCCATGCTTATATAGTAGCCAGGATCTCCTTACACGGCCGATGTGGGATCACATCATGGAGTGGTGAGACTGTTAGAGGGTAAAAAGCCAAAGTTTGAGTGAAACACAGATTGAGTGTTACCATATTAGAGAGAAACATGTGAGGGAGTGTGTGAGGAAATATTTCTAACAATTGTTTTGCAGCAATCAGTATGTCAACAAAACGAGGTAGTGATCGAGAGAGCAACCAACCCCAAGAGGAGCCAGAAGTTTCTTATGTTCTTAAGGCATTGCAATCTCAATTTCAAAGGATGAATGTGTTGTTTGTTGATATTAGAGAACAGATGGAAAAACACTCAAAGCAAATTGAAGAATTGCAGCAAGCAAGCTCTACAAATCAAAGGAATTTAGGAAGGGATGAACGGGATAATTTTCATAGGGAGCAAAACACAAATAGGGGGCAGAATAGAGGTAGGCGTGCTGGACTAAATGATTTGCCAGTTTTCAATGAATTGGAGGATGTAGATGAAGATAATCTTGATGATGACGATGGGCAACAATCTGTTGCACTTGATGATGTTATAAGACCAAGATATATGAGAGGTAATATGGGTGGTAGAGGTGGTGGCAGAAATATTAGGCACGAAACTATGGAGAATGCAAGAGGGAGAGGGAGAGTAGACAGCAATGTTAATGGAATTAAAATGAAAATTCCATCATTCCAAGGCAAAGCAAATCTAGATGCATACTTGGAATGGGAGAGAAAGACCGAACTCATCTTTGATTGCCACAACTATAGTGAGCAAAAGAAGGTGACACTTGCTGTGGTAGAGTTTACTGATTATGCATTAGTTTGGTGGGATCAATTACTCACTAAACGAAGAAGAAATGGCATGAGAGGAGTGCAGACTTGGGATGAGCTGAAACAAGTCATGAGAGATAGATTTGTACCACAACACTACTATAGGGAGTTACATCAATGATTACAAGGGCTGGTACAAGGCAATAAAAGTGTGGAAGAATATTTTCAAGAGATGGAAATGGCTATGATATGAGCTAATATAGAAGAAGAAAGGGAAGCAACTATGGCACGGTTTCTACATGGGCTGAAAGATGAAATTGCCGACATAGTTGAGCTGCATCATTATGTGGAGCTTGATGACATGTTAAATATGGCAATCAAGGTAGAAAAACAACTCAAGTAGAAGAAAACAACCAGATCAGGAATGGGAATGAATTCTACCAATAATGTTCCTTGGAAGCCAAATTGGAAGAAAGGGGAATCTAGTGAGAATAAATTTGTTTCAAAGGAGAAGAAAGAGGGGAACAAGGCTGGAGAAAAACCCATTGTGATTGATAAGGGTAAGGCACCAATGAACTCCAATGGAAGAACAAGAGACATCCAATGTTTCCGATGTTTAGGGAAAGGGCATTACGCTAGAGAATGTCCAAATAAAAGGGTGATGGTGGTGAGGCCGAGTGGTGATATTGAATCTGAAGATGATGAAGTTGTAGATGAAGATTCAGATGTTAACATTCCACCTTTGGATGAAGATAGTGATGTAGAGCATGTTGTGCATGGAAATGCTCTTGTTGTTATGCGTGCTTTAAATATACAGGTGAAGGAAGATGAAGGTGATGAACTGCAAAGAGAAAATATTTTTCATAAGAAAAAGTTTGTAGTATGATCATAGATGGTGGGAGTTGTGTTAATGTGGCTAGCACTCTACTAGTAGAGAAACTTGCATTTCCTACTACAAAACATCCTAATCCATACAGATTGCAGTGGTTGAATGATAGTGGAGAAGTTAAGGTGACCAAGCAAGTATTATTGTCATTTACCATTGGGAGGTATAAGGATGAAGTGTTGTGTGATGTAGTTCCCATGCATGCTAGTCATATCCTACTTGGGAGGCCATGGCAATATGATAGAAAAGCAACACATGACGGGTTTAAGAATAGGTATTCATTTGATTTTGAAGGGCGAAAGGTGACTCTTGCACCTTTAACACCTATGGAGGCTTTTGAAGACCAAAAGCGAGTACAAGCTGCCATGCAAAGAGAAAATGCAAAGAGAGGTTGAAAAGAGTGAGAGAGAAAAGAAAGATCAAGAGGAAAAACAAAGAATAAAAACTGAGAGAGAAAAAGAAAAAGAGAAAAAGAAGAAATTACATAATAAAAATGAGAGTGGAGAGAAGAAAGTAAGTTTAGTTGTTAGGGGGAAAGATGTGAGGCAAGCATACTCTTCTGATAGTATGATGCTCCTTTTGATATGTAAGGGAGTTTTTCTTAATGTAACTGACCTTGATCCATCTATTCCTAGTGTTGCTTTGACTTTGTTGCAGGAATTTGAAGATGTCTTTCCAAATGAGGTACCGAGTGGATTGCCACCCATTAGAGGAATAGAACATCAAATTGATTTCATTCCTGGAGCTGTAATTCCAAATCGTCCAGCATATAGGACAAATCCTCAAGAGGTCAAGGAGTTGCAAAAACAGGTGGATGAGCTGCTTGCGAAAGGTCATGTTAGGGAGAGCATGAGTCCATGTGCTGTGCCGGTACTTCTAGTACCTAAAAAGGATGGATCAATGTGAATGTGTGTGGATTGTCGTGCTATCAATAAAATCACTGTAAAGTATAGACATCCAATTCCTAGACTTGATGATATGCTTGATGAATTGCATGGTGCATGTATATTTTCAAAAATTGATCTTAAAAGTGGTTATCATCAAATAAGAATGAGATTAGGAGATGATGGAAAACAGCTTTTAAGACTCAATATGGTTTGTATGAATGGTTAGTCATGCCTTTTGGACTAAGCAATGCACCTAGTACTTTCATGAGATTAATGAATCATGTCTTGCGTGCTTTTCTTGGAAAGTTTGTTGTTGTGTATTTTGATGATATTTTAGTGTATAGTCAAAGTTTAAATGATCATTTAATGCATTTAAGATGTGTGCTTGAAGTTCTTAGGAAAGAGAAATTGTATGCAAATTTAAAGAAATGTACATTCTGCATGGAAAAAGTCATTTTCTTAGGATTTGTAGTGAGTGGGAAAGGAATTGAGGTTGATGAGGATAAGGTAAAAGCCATCAAAGAGTGGCCTACACCAAAATCCGTGACTGATGTTAGGAGTTTTCATAGTCTTGCTAGTTTTTATAGGAGATTTGTTAGAGACTTTAGTACAATTGCAGCCCCATTAAATGAAATTGTGAAGAAAAATGTAGGGTTCAAATGGAATGAGGAACAGGAGCATGCATTTAGATTACTAAAAGAAAAATTATGTTCTGCACCATTACTTGCATTACCTGATTTTTCTAGGACTTTTGAAGTTGAGTGTGATGCTTCCGGAGTGGGTATAGGTGCTGTTTTGATGCAGGAAAGAAGACCAATTGCATACTTTAGTGAGAAGCTAAGTGGAGCTCCTTTGAATTACTCTACTTATGACAAGGAGATGTATGCATTAGTGAGGGCGTTGGAGACGTGGCAGCATTATCTTTGGCCAAAGGAGTTTGTTATTCATAGTGATCATGAATCACTAAAATACTTGAAAGGACAAAGCAAGCTGAACAAACGCCATGCCAAATGGAGTGAATTTATTGAAGCGTTTCCATATGTGATTCAATATAAGCAAGGAAAAGAAAATGTTGTTGCTGATGCCTTATCTAGGAGGTATGCCCTAATCTCTATGCTTGATGCTAGACTTCTAGGATTTGAGCATATGAAAGAATTGTATAAGCATGACTCTGAATTTGCACAAATATATGCCTCTTGTGAAAATGCTGCCTTTGAAAAATTTTATAGGCATGATGGTTTCTTATTTAGAGAGAAACGACTTTGTGTTCCAAATAGCTCTATAAGAGGATTGCTTGTAAGAGAGTCACATGGGGGAGGTTTAATGGGACATTTTGGGGTGGCTAAAACATTAGAAATTCTGAATCAACATTTTTATTGGCCACATATGAGGAAAGATGTAGAGAAATTTTGTGCTAAATGCGTGACATGTATGAAAGCAAAGTCCAAAGTAAGACCACATGGTTTGTATATGCCTTTAAGTGTACCTAGTGAACCTTGGGTAGACTTATCTATGGACTTTATTTTGGGGCTACCTAGGACAAAAAAGGGTCATGATAGTTTATTTGTTGTGGTTGATAGATTTTCTAAAATGGCACATTTCATTCCATGTCATAAAACTGATGATGCATGCCATATATCTGATTTGTTCTTTAGAGAAGTAGTGAGATTGCATGGTATTCCTAGGACCATAGTAAGTGATCGAGATGTAAAATTTTTGAGTCATTTTTGGAAAGTCCTATGGGGAAAGTTAGGTACAAAGCTTTGTTTCTCTACTACATGCCATCCGCAAACAGATGGGCAGACGGAAGTTGTTAATAGGACTATGGGCACTCTTCTTCGTACCATGATTAAACAAAATTTGAAGACATGGGAGGAATACATACCATTTATTGAATTTGCATATAATAGATCAATGCATTCATCCACTGGATTTTCACCCTTTGAGCTTGTCTATGGTTTTAATCCACTTACTCCATTAGATTTGTTGCCTCTTCCTACTAATGAGCTTACTAGTTTTGATGGTAAAAAGAAAGCTGAATTGGTGAAGCAAATGCATCAAAGGGCCAAGCAACAAATGGAGAAGATTAATGAGAATAGAGCAACCAAAGTAAAACAAAGGAAGGAAAAAGATGGTGTTCCAGCCTGGTGATCTGGTATGGGTTCATTTGCGAAAAGAAAGGTTTCCTACACAAAGAAAATCAAAATTGCAGCCGAGAAGTGATGGACCATTTGAAGTACTCGAAAGGATTAATGATAATGCCTACAAGATTAATCTACCAGGTGAGTATGGTGTAAGTGCAACTTTTAATGTTTCTGATCTTGCTCCTTACTATGCAGATGATGAAGATTAGAGGACGAATTCTTTTGAAGAGGGAGAGGATGATGAGGATCTGATTGCTAGCATACAACACCAAGGACCTGTTACTCGATCAATGGCAAGAAAACTTCAAGGATTAGTTTCCAAACATCTATATGTTCTCAATACAATTGGAACATTAAGACTTGAAGAAAATAAGAGCAAAGAAGCTGTTTGGTTGCACGTGTCCAAATTGCAATCTACCCAAGAGGCCAATTGACCCAAAGGAGTTAGAATACATATTGGCATCCATCATTATACCTTTGGGAGCTAAATACATACCATTCACGTGCCATTGGATGCCCATATATTAAGAGTGGCTGAAACTCACATTGGGAGTCAAAGATGCCTTTTAAAAGCTAGTGGGAGACAAGCTATATGGCTGCCCATGCCTTTTAAAAGCTAGTGGGAGACAAGCTATATGGCTGCCCAATTTGTTTTATGTAACCACATTATTATATTTGTATTTTTACATCATTTCACTTGTTTTATGCTTTCTTTAAGTCTTTAAAAACATATGTAATGGCAGACTTTGAACTTAATGAATATTCTGAGTTTTCTCTCCATTTTTGAGAGCTTTGAGAGGTTTTTAGCCTTCTTTTGAGTTCTGGTTAGAACTTGCACGAATTCCTTGCAAAAATAACCAAGTTTGCTAGGTCTTAACTTATATTCAAGGTTTTTCCTTCACAAGTTGGGGTTGGGTCTTGAATCTTTGGTTTCCAGCCATATAGCTTCAGTTTTACATCACAAGTTGGTGTTGGGTTGAAGGTGCTGGTTGGTGTTCTTATGTTTTGGAGACGATCCGTAGCTTGAGCTTCCTTAGGAATTAAATCCCAACAAGGCATGCTCACATCATTATGTTCTGCTTGTATTGCATGTAGACAGGCGAAATCTAAGTCTATGCCTTATGGACTTTATATGCCATTACCTGTACCTAGTTCACCTTGGGTTGATATTAGTATGGATTTTGTGCTTGGTTTGCCTAGGACTAGGAAAGGTAGAGATAGCATTTTTGTGGTTGTTGATAGGTTTAGTAAGATGGCACATTTTATTCCATGTCACAAAGCTGATGATGCCAAAGTTGTGGCTGATTTGTTCTTTAGAGATGTTGTTCGTTTACATGGGGTGCCTCGGACAATTGTTTCTGATAGAGACACTAAGTTTTTATCCCATTTTTGGCGTGTGTTATGGAGTAGATTAGGAACTAAGCTTTTGTTTTCTACTACTTGTCTTCCACAAACAGATGGGCAAACTGAAGTAGTGAATCGTACACTTGGTACGTTGTTGAGAGCTTTAGTGGGGAAGAATTTGGTCACTTGGGAAGATTGTTTACCTTTCATTGAATTTGCTTATAATCGTTCAATTCATTCTTCTACAGGTTATTCGCCATTTGAGATTGTTTATGGTTTTAATCCACTAACTGTACTTGATCTTGTTCCTTTGCCTTTACATGAGCTTGCTAGTTTGGATGGTGAGAAGAAGGCTGATTTGGTAAAGTCTTTGCATGAAAAGGTTCAAGCAAATATAGAGAAAAAGAACAAGTCATATGCTGATAGGGAAAATAAGGGATGAAAGAAAATGGTATTTGCTCCTGGCGATTGGGTTTGGGTACACTTCCGAAAGGAGAGGTTTCCAAATCAAAGGAAGAGTAAGCTTGATGCACGTGGTGATGGTCCATTCCAAGTATTGGAGAAAATCAATGACAATGCATACAAGATCGACTTGCTTGGTGAGTATGGTGTTAGTGCTACTTTTAATGTGACTGATTTATCTCCTTATGATGATGCAGATTTGAGGACAAATCTTTTTAAAGAAGGGGAGAATGATGTAAACCACCATGGCAAGGATCCTTTGGTGCTACAACAAGGACCATTGACAAGGAATAAAGCAAGGAAGTATGGCGTCACTCTTGGATTGCATGTTCAAGACTTTGCTACAAGGGAGGTGACTGAATTAGCAATAAACAAGTGCAGTATGGAGCTGGAAGACCAACAAAGGCTGATTGTGATGCTGAATGTTTATATGGAAGATAAGGATTTAAAAATGGGCTAGAGGAGCAAGAAAGGAGTAAGGAAGGAAGCCCACATGCAAGCACATGGGCTTTGGACGAAATTAGGTTTTTTGGGACCACTTTTGTCACATGGGCAGCCTATTCTTTCATGCACATGGGCTGTGTTCACACCCATGCACATGGGATGTGGTTCGCTTCTTTCCTTAGTTGGTTAGGATGATATTTTCCTTATTTGACAAGGATCCTTCTTTCCTTAGTTGGTTAGGATGATATTTTCCTTATTTGACAAGGATCCTTCTTTCCTTAGTTGGTTAGGATGATATTTTCCTTATTTGACAAGGATTTTGACTTTGTAATTTTCCTTTTTTTCACTAGGGTTAGGATAGTTACGAATTTTAATTTGTTTTTCTATAAATAGGGCCTTATTTTCTTGTAAGAGGAACTTTTGACAAAATTTTATTCAGATTGCTTTTTATGCAAATTTCGGCCATCTTTGAGAGAGTGAGAGATTTTGCTTCTTTCATTTATTGCATCATGAATCAGACTAACTTATCAATTTCGATTGTGGTGTTCTTCTGATTCGTCCTTCCAAATCCTTCCGTCATTAGTGTTCTTGCTTCGCTAAGCATTGGGTGCTATAGAGGGTGGTTTATCCTTGTTCTTGGATTCCTATATCGAAGCGTGCGTTGGGGTTTGAGGCCTTCATTGCCATAGGGTTCCGCGTCACCGAAATTGGTGGCCAAAATTTTGATTACTTTCAACCTGATTCAAAACGATTCTAATACCTTAAATTACTAGAAAAGCAAAGAATTTTTATTGAAGTGATTTTGTACTCTTTTTTTCTTTTTTAGGATATGGTCACTATCCTTGGATCACCAATGAAACACAAAGCCTTCAGTCCAATTTATACCCAATTCGGAATAAGAAAAATGTATTTCGAATCAAAAGGCAAGAACACAATTTCGAAATTGAACAAAGAATTCTATAACCCTAATTCGAAAATCCAATTAGAACCCTAACGGAACAACTACAACAACCCTAGAAAGACAGATAGATAAAGATTTACCTGTAATTGGCTCTGATACCAAATGATGCGGAACCCTATGGTAATGAAGGCCTCAAACCCCAACGCACGATTGATAGAAGAAAACCAAGAATGAAGGAAAAACCACCTTCTAAAGCACCCACACTTATAACGGCAAAGCACGAACACTTATAACGGAAGGATTTAGGAAGCTCGAATTAGAAGAACGCCACAATTGAAATTGATAAGTAAATCTAATTCTTGATGCAATCAAAAGAAAAAGAGAATCCAATCCTGTTTTATGATGGCTGAAATTTTCAATAAGAAAATTGAGAATATAATTTGTCATAAAGTGTCCTTACAAAAAAAATAAGGCCCTATTTGATGAGGAAATTATAAGCAAGCTTAATGAATCTACACAAGGCAGCAATTTGTTGATGATATCATTATTCCAAGTGGACCAATCACAAGATCACAATCAAAGTGATGAGGAAACTATAAGCAAGCTTGATGAATGTAATGGCAGCAAATATGTTGATGATATCATTATGCCAAGTGGACCAATCACAAGATCACAATCAAAGAAATTCCAGCATGTGTTCCAGCACTTCATTCAAAGGTGGATTAATGAAGAGGGAGACCAACTTGTAGTGAATATGATGGATCATGAAGAGGAAGTCAGAAAATCACCAACAAGCATGAAGAATCTGCCCATAAGTATGGTGATGGGCATTAGCACGAATTTGGAATATAATATTGACATGGTTTAGTGCTAGTGTGACTAGACACATGTGAACCAACACCAAAATGCATGTGGAATCTGCCCATCAATGTTGTCATAATTATGGGCAGTAATTTAGAGTATATTATTGAGGTGGATGAACAATTAATGCTATTGTGACTAGATACATGTAAACCTAGACTTTAAGCCATTAGTTCTTCTTTTCCAACTATATAAGGATGGGAAAAAGAACTTAATAGGGTTGACTACGAATTTCCAGAATTGTTGAATGTAATTTCTGTGTTTTCAAGTTTGAGAGGTTTTCTTCTTATTCTTGTTGCATGAAGAATTGGTTCTAACTTATCAAGTCTTACTTGTGGCGTTTTAATCAATTCATTTCTTCATCCCAATCACCCAAGTTCTCAATTACAGGTTAGTTGTGGGTTTGGTAGGGAGGATTTGCTTTTGAGTTCTAAGATTCTATGCTAGATGTGTATGTGGGGTTCTAGATGTAATATTTGATCCATGGGTTCCGCATCACTATTTATACTAAAAGGCACACATAAATCCGAAACCCTAATTCTAATAGGAAAAGGAAAGCTACAAAGTCAAAATCCTAACCCATTAAGGAAAATATAAAGTATGGAACAAATTAATATTCTGAAATAACTAAACAGGAAACCACACATCCCAACCCACTAAGGAAAATATAAAGTATAAAAAAGGGCCAAACTAAAACCTTTTAAAATAAGAACACGCCTCACTCTATTTGGGCTGTCCGTGGGCCTTAAATTACTTCCCAAGGCTGTATATGAACCCCCATGGACTTTTCTTGCACGTTGGACCTCTTTAGCTAGCCTTTAGCTTCCACATTCACACTAAGCATCATAATCAGCTTTGGTGTGCCTTCTTCAAGCTCTATTGTGCACTTTTCCATTGTCATTTCAGTCACTTCCTTTGAAATTTGATCTTGAATATGCAATCCCATAGCTGCTCCAAACTTCTTAGCTCTGCTCCTAGTCAATGGCCCATTTGGAAGCACCAATGGATCCTTACCTCGTGGCTAGTTCGTATCAATCTGCCTATCAATGTTATCAGAATTATGGGCAGTAATTTAGAATATATTATTGATGTGGATAAAAAATTGTTGCTATTGTGACTAGATACATGTAAACCTAAAGGTAATATTGCATGCATCCAATAATTCATGAAATTTGAGGTTTATAAAGAACTAACCTCTCTCTCTCTCTCTACATATAGACTACAGCCATGGCTAAATAGCATTAATTATTCATCCACATCAATAAATAACTGATTATATTGTGACTAGATACATGCATAAATAATTGATGCTATTGTGACTAGATACATGCATAAATTACATCAGCTCCTCATTATGCATCCATTTATCATTTAAAATCTAATATTTAGAGCATAACTTGCATTAGGAATAGATTTAGGTTGCATATTCAAATTACTCATTGGAGTGATTTGAATTCTATTTATCAATATCCAGAATTAAGTAGCTAATTCTCAATCATAGTTACTTTGGTTTGATTAACACAAATACTTTTTGCTTCTTGTGTTAACTTTCAGTTCTTGTTGTTTAAATTAAAATGCTTCTAGAATTGCTGAATTCATTTTGTTCATTAGGTTCCTTGTTGAGTCTTTAAAACAAAACTTATTTTACTTGATTTAAGTGGATTCAGTTTTGAAATTCAACTTGATAAAAGAAGAATTGAGAGGTAACAAGGTCCAAGTTTTGAGTAAAATACAAGAAGAGTGACAATCAAATCTTGAGTGAAACACGTAAGGGAGTGTGGTGAGAAAATTTTTCTTTACTAATATTTTCTTGCAGGTTCTTATACCATGTCAAATTCTGGAGGTAAAAAATGTGATATGACCATGAATGACATAGCCTTAATGTTAGAGGCAATGTAAAGGAAATTTGAAAGGTTTGATTTGATCATAAACAACATGAGAGGTGATGTAGACAGTATAATACAAAGGCAGCAAAATAATACTAATCGATGGGGGCAGAATAGAGGGAGAGGAAACATGATAAATGATGATGAGGTAGAAAGGGAAAATAATGAAGAAGTGAGGGATCAATAGCCCAAAGAAGACCTGAAAGAAGGGACAGTAACATATCTATAATAAAAATGAAGATACCATCATTCAAGGGGAGAAATGATGATGAAGCTTACCTTAAATGGGAAAGAAAAGTTGAGTTGGTGTTTGATTGTCATAATTATAGTGAAATGAAGAAAGTTAAAATTGCAGCAGTTGAATTCACAGATTATGCACTAATTTGGTGGGATCAATTGATGATTTTCAAGAGAAGAAATGGAGAAAGAACCATCACTACTTGGGTTGAAATGAAAATTTTGACGAGAAAGAGATTTGTACCATCTTACTACTATCGAAAGCTTCGCCAAAGATTGCAGTGGTTAACTCAAGGATCCATGTCAGTGGAGGATTCCATAAAGAGATGGAGATGATCATGAGTAGAACTAATATAGAGGAGGATCTAGAAATCACTATGGCTCAATTTTTGAGTGGGCTGAATAGGGAGATTGCTAACATAATTGAATTACATCATTATGTGGAGCTTGAAGTATGGTACACATGGCCATGAAAGTGGAGAAGCAACTGAAACTAAAGGGAGCAGCAAAGGGATTTTCTAATTCCACCTCTAGTTTCACTTCAAAATGGCCAAAGAAAGATGATAACCCTAAAGGGACCATTGAATGCTTTAGATGTTTAGGAGTAGGGCATATAGCATCTCAATGTCCAAATAAGAAAATCATGTTGATATGAGATAATGGTGAAATTGATAGTGCTAGGGAACATGAAAGTGATGATGATGATAATGATAGCATGCCACCATTAGAAGAAATTGAACATATTATTGAATATCCTGCCCATGGTGAATCTTTGGTTATTAGAAGAGCTTTAAACATGCAAATTAAAGATGAAGAAAGTAATCAAAGAGAGAACATTTTCCATACTCGTTGCATTGTGAATGGAAAAGTGTGCAGCATGATAATTGATGAGGGTAGTTGTGCAAATGTTGCTAGTACTGATTTTGTGGATAAATTAGGATTAGCATGCACAAAACATCCTAGTCCCTACAAGCTGCAATGGTTGAATGATTGCGGAGAGGTGAGGGTAACAAAGCAGGTTCTGTTTTCTTTTATAATTGGGAGATACAAAGATGAAGTTTGTTGTGATGTTGTGCCTATGCATGCTAGCCATATCCTTATTGGTCATCCATGGTAGTTTGATAGAAAAGCTTTGCATGATGGCTTTAATAATCATTATTCTTTCAGCCTAAATGGTTTAAATTTCACTCTCGCTCCATTGTCACCTAAACAAGTGTATGAAGATCAAGTGAAGATTTTGAGATCATTTGAAAGGAATTCTGGTGGTGAGGGAAAAACAAATAATAATGGAGTACAAGAGGCCAAGTGTGAGAAAAAATAATGATAAAAATGGCCCATTGGTGAGAGAAAATTAAAAAGGGAAAGAAAATAAAAGAGAGTGTTTCTATGCAAAAGAAAAGGAGATAAAAGGAGTGCTTTTTGTGAGAAAAGAAGTCTGGTTGTACTTAGGCACAAAGATGCCTTGATTTCTACATCTGACCTTGATAGCCCTTTGCCTAGTTGTGTTGTAGTTCTCTTTTATAGAAATTTGGAGATGTTTTTTCAGAAGATTTAAGGTTTACCACCTTTAAGAGGGATTGAGCATCAAATTGACTTCATTCCGAGCTCAATAATTCCTATCGATCAGCTTATAGAAGTAATCCGGAGGAAACTAAGGAACTTCAAAGGCAAGTGGTGGAGTTGCTAGCAAAGGGATGTGTGTGAAAGTCTTAGTCCATGTGCTGTTCTAGTTTTACTAGTCCCAAAGAAGGATAGATCATGGAGAATGTGTGTGGACTGTCGAGCAATCAATAAAATCACAGTGAAGTATGACATCCAATTCCTAGACTTGATGATATGCTTGATGAGTTGAGTGGTTCTTGCATTTTTTCTAAGATTGATTTGATAAGTGGTTACCATCAAATTAGGATGAAGGAAGGAGATGAGTGGAAAACTGCATTCAAAACAAAATATGGTCTTTATGAGTGGTTAGTTATGCCATTTGGTTTATCTAATGCACCTAGTACATTCATGAGATTAATAAACCATGTTTTGCGTGCATATCTTGGTAAATTTATTGTTGTATATTTTGATGACATACTCATTTATAGCAAATCAGTAGATGAGCATGTAGAGCATATTAGGGCTGTTCTTGATGTTTTGAGAAAGAAAAAAATTGTATGCCAATGTGAAAAGGTGCATGTTTTGTAGTGATAAAATAATATTCTTAGGTTTTATGGTTAGTGCACAAGGTATTGAGGTTGGCCAACACCTAAAACAGTGAGTGAAGTAAGAAGTTTTCATGGTTTGGCTAGTTTCTATAGAAGGTTTGTTAAAGATTTTAGTTCCATTGCTGCACCATTAAATGAATTGGTAAAAAAAGATGTAAAGTTTAATTGGACTAAAATTCATGGAAAGGCATTCAATTTGTTGAAAGAAAGATTAACTACTGCTCTAATTCTTGCTTTACCAGATTTTGACAAGACCTCCGAATTAGAGTATGATGCTTCAGGTATGGGCATAGGTGCTGTTTTGATGCAAGAAAGGAAACTAATTGCATATTTTATTGAGAAGCTTCATGGTGCACAATTAAATTATTTCACTTATGATAAGAAGTTGTATGCTTTGGTAAGAGCTTTACAAGTGTGACAACATTACTTATTGCCTAAAGAGTTTGTTATTCATACAGATCATGAATCATTAAAGCATCTAAAGGGGCAAACCACCGAAGACATGGAAAGTGGATAGAGTTCATTGAGCCATTTTCATATGTGATAAAGTATAAGCATGGCAAAGATAATATAGTAGCAGATGTCATGCGAACAAAGATGGCAGTATGAGCAAGGCTAGCGGAGCAAGCATAGGAGGCCAATATGGCATGGAGCTCATTTTACCAAATGGGCCAATTACAAGGTTGCAGGCCAAGAAGCTCAAATCTACCTTCCAAGGCTTTGTAAGGCGATTCATGGAAGAAAGACTTGGTGGACAGGCCTTTGACGCTACGGATATAGAGGAGAAGCAGCCCATAAATTTAATCCAAGTATATGGGCCTATTATTTAATATGTATTAAGGCCTACTAGTTATGCTTATTTAAAAAGTAAGGGCCCTGTTTGTTTTGTATTAAATTAGAACTTTGTTTACTTTATTATTTCTTAAAATTTGATTAGCCAACCAAATGCTACTTAATAACCCTAATTAGGGTTTAGCTATTTATATCTCATTTAGGATTGTAAGACATTAGTTTTGGTGATCATATTATTCAATTATTTTGGCTTGGCCGAATTTCATCAAGAGAGGGTTCTCTTCTTCTTGTTGCATCAAGAATTGGAATTAACTTATTAAGGTAACACTTGTAGCGTTCTTTCTAGTTCTTCTTTAATTTTGTCCAATTATCTACGTTTCTAGTTGCATGTCAATTAGGGGTTTAGTAGGACAAATAACCAGCTAGGGTTCTTGGTATACTGAATTTGTGTGTTGGGATTTTGGATTCTTTATAATCTTGGGGTTCCGCGTCATTTTTCTTCTTTCCTCTTTTCTTTTTTTTTGTTTTTTTAAGCTAACGAACTAATAGGCCAAAATCGAAATTTTAAATGGATTGAAATAAAAAAAATAAAAAAATAGCTTGGCGGCTGCTAGAACAAAGCTAGGGTTGAACGAGACCTTTTTGGGTTGAAAAATATAGGGTCAATTTTGGTGGTGGAAGGGTCAACTTTGAAAGGTCATAACTTTTCGCTATGGAAGAGTTAGGGGACGCACAATACCAATTTAGAAACTGATTTTCGAGCCCTACTTTTGTTATGGCCCCTAAATCATTCAATTTACCCGTAATGGCCTATCACAACCCCCAAATTATTCAATTTTAGGGCGAACGAGCCATCTAAAAATTATTGCGCAATTTTTGGAATTATTGATTCTGTTTCCAAAACTGTTTAGGGTTTTCATGTTTCAATTAATTTTCTTTCATATCTATACCATATCTTACCTTCCTAATTTGTGTAAGTTAGTTGAATCACTAGGTCCAGGGTTTATTTCGACTCCCACTTGGGGAAAATTAAAATTCTTTAATTTAGCTTCCTGTTTTTGTCAATTTTATTGCATTCATAGTTTAATTTCTTTGTTTTCAATTTCTTTTGTTTCTGCCACGCATATAAGGGTGACTTTTGCATTCTGGTTACTCTGAGGACTTGCATTCACAAACATACAATTCTTCATCTTTGTGTTTTCTCTTTTTTTTTATTACAATGATTATTAAATTGCATCTAGAACTTGGGTGTTTTATTTTTGTTTCTTGTTAGGCTTTTCATTGTAATTTTTATAGATTGCTACTTGTGATTAACCTAATTAGTTATTTTAAATTCTGAAGTACAACTTTAAGAAGGGAACATGATGAGGATCTGATTGCTAGCATACAACACCAAGGACCTGTTACTCGATCAATGGCAAGAAAACTTCAAGGATTAGTTTCCAAACATCTATATGTTCTCAATACAATTGGAACGTTAAGACTTGAAGAAAATAAGAGCAAAGAAGCTGTTTGGTTGCATGTGTCCAAATTGCAATCTACCCAAGAGGCCAATTGACCCAAAGGAGTTAGAATACATATTGGCATCCATCATTATACCTTTGGGAGCTAAATACATACCATTCACGTTCCATTGGATGTCCATATATTAAGAGTGGCTGAAATTCACATTGGGAGTCAAAGATGCCTTTTAAAAGCTAGTGGGAGACAAGCTATATGGCTGCCCATGCCTTTTAAAAGCTAGTGGGAGACAAGCTATATGGCTGCCCAATTTGTTTTATGTAACCACATTATTATATTTGTATTTTTCCATCATTTCACTTGTTTTATGCTTTCTTTAAGTCTTTAAAAACATATGTAATGGCAGATTTTGAACTTAATGAATATTCTGAGTTTTCTCTCCATTTTTGAGAGCTTTGAGAGGTTTTTAGCCTTCTTTTGAGTTCTTGTTAGAACTTGCACGAATTCCTTGCAAAAATAACCAAGTTTGCTAGGTCTTAACTTATATTCAAGGTTTTTCCTTCACAAGTTGGGGTTGGGTCTTGAATCTTTGGTTTCCAGCCATATAGCTTCAGTTTTACATCACAAGTTGGTGTTGGGTTGAAGGTACTGGTTGGTGTTCTTATGTTTTGGAGATGATCCGTAGCTTGAGCTTCCTTAGGAATTAAATCCCAGCAAGGCAGGCTCACATCATTTGGTATCAGAGCTTAGGCTCTCCAAATCAGGTTTTTAGCATCATTCCTTCTTGTTTATGTCAAAAATATATATATTGTCTTCCTTGGAGTCATTTTTTTTGCCATTAGTTTAATTTCTACAAGCTGTATGCCTTCTTGTTTCTTTGAGTCCTTCTACCTTAATGTTGTTGCTGGATTAAATTAAAAAAAAAAAAGAAAGAAAGAAAGAACGAAAAAAAAAAAGAAGTAAATTCGTGGCCCTTGGATTAGAAATTAAAGATTTTTAAGCAATGGGTGGATTCTCACAGGCTTCCAGTTTTTTTCACAAGGGGGTGTGAAAATTTCTGGCTTCCAGTTTTTTTTTCACAGGGGGTTGTGAAAATTTTTGCCTTCTCACAGGGGGTTGTGACAATTTCTGCCTTCCAAAAGTGAATGTGTATGTAAACATGTCCAAATCCTTTCAAATTTTACAGGCATGTTTTAGATATTCAGCTAAGCATACATATTAAATTTCATGTCAAAATTCGTTCGTTTGCTTGGTTGTCCATAATATAAACGTTTCATAAGAGACCTAAAAATTCGTTTTTCTTCTTCCATTTTGTCTCAATATATTGTCCTAAATCCAGTTTTGTCAAATTCTTCCCTTTGGTAATGTTTGTCTAAAATTTTAGTGTCTTTCGTCCTTAGGTTTCAAATATCATATATTATGTTTTTTTTCAGCTTGTGTTACTCTTGTTCCATTCTTGAATGTGTTTTAAACCTTGCAATTTAGTTATTTAGTTGAGGAAATATTAAGTTCTTGCTAGAACTTGGAAGGGGCTGAAGTGAGTGGAAAAAGGCATAGAGTGGTGAGATTGTTAGAGGGTAAAAGCCAAAGTTTGAGTGAAATACAGATTGAGTGTTACCATATTAGAGTGAAACACGTGAGGGAGAGTGTGAGAGAATATTTCTAACATTTGTTTTGCAGCAATCAGTATGTCAACAAAACGAGATAGTGATCGAGAGAGCAACCGACCCCAAGAAGAGCCAGAAGCTTCTAATGTTCTTAAGGCATTGCAATCTCAATTTCAAAGGATGAATGTGTTGTTTGTTGATATTAGAGAACAGATGGAAAAACACTCAAAACAAATTGAAGAATTGCAGCAAGCAAGCTCTACAAATCAAAGGAATTTAGGAAGGGATGAACGAGATAATTTTCATAGGGAGCAAAACACAAATAGGGGGCAGAATAGAGGTAGGCGTGCTGGACTAAATGATTTGCCAGTTTTCAATGAATTGGAGGATGTAGATGAAGATAATCTTGATGATGATGATGGGCAGCAATCTGTTGCACTTGATGATGTTATTAGACCAAGATATATGAGAGGTAATATGGGTGGTAGAGGTGGTGGCTGAAATATTAGGCAAGAAACTGTGGAAAATGCAAGAGGGAGAGGGAGAGTAGACAGCAATGTTAATGGAATTAAAATGAAAATTCCATCATTCCAAGGCAAAGCAAATCCAGATGCATACTTGGAATGGGAGAGAAAGACTGAACTCATCTTTGATTGCCACAACTATAGTGAGCAAAAGAAGGTGACACTTGCTGTGGTAGAGTTTACTGATTATGCATTAGTTTGGTGGGATCAATTACTCACTAAATGAAGAAGAAATGGCATGAGAGGAGTGCAGACTTGGGATGAGCTGAAACAAGTCATGAGAGATAGATTTGTACCACAACACTACTATAGGGAGTTACATCAACGATTACAAGGGCTGGTACAAGGCAATAAAAGTGTGGAAGAATATTTTCAAGAGATGGAAATGGCTATGATACGAGCTAATATAGAAGAAGAAAGGGAAGCAACTATGGCACGGTTTCTACATGGGCTGAAAGATGAAATTGCCGACATAGTGGAGCTGCATCATTATGTGGAGCTTGATGACATGTTAAATATGGCAATCAAGGTAGAAAAACAACTCAAGAAGAAGAAAACAACCAGATCTGGAATGGGAATGAATTCTGCCAATAATGTTCCTTGGAAGCCAAATTGGAAGAAAGGGGAATCTAGTGAGAATAAATTTGTTTCAAAGGAGAAGAAAGAGGGGAACAAGGCTGGAGAAAAACCCATTGTGATTGATAAGGGTAAGGCCCCAATGAACTCCAATGGAAGAACAAGAGACATCCAATGTTTCCGATGTTTAGGGAAAGGGCATTATGCTAGAGAATGTCCAAATAAAAGGGTGATGGTGGTGAGGCCGAGTGGTGATATTGAATCTGAAGATGATGAAGTTGTAGATGAAGATTCAGATGTTAACATTCTACCTTTGGATGAAGATAGTGATGTAGAGCATGCTGTGCATGGAAGTGCTCTTGTTGTTATGCGTGCTTTAAATATACAGGTGAAGGAAGATGAAGGTGATGAACTGCAAAGAGAAAATATTTTTCATACTAGATGTTTAGTCAAAGAAAAAGTTTGTAGTATGATCATAGATGGTGGGAGTTGTGTTAATGTGGCTAGCACTCTACTAGTAGAGAAACTTGCATTTCCTACTACAAAACATCCTAATCCATACAGATTGCAGTGGTTGAATGATAGTGGAGAAGTTAAGGTGACCAAGCAAGTATTATTGTCATTTACCATTGGGAGGTATAAGGATGAAGTGTTGTGTGATGTAGTTCCCATGCATGCTAGTCATATCCTACTTGGGAGGCCATGGCAATATGATAGAAAAGCAACACATGATGGGTTTAAGAATAGGTATTCATTTGATTTTGAAGGCCGAAAGGTGACTCTTGCACCTTTAACACCTATGGAGGCTTTTGAAGACCAAAAGAGAGTACAAGCTGCCATGCAAGAGAAAATGCAAAGAGAGGTTGAAAAGAGGGAGAGAGAAAAGAAAGATCAAGAGGAAAAACAAAGAATAAAAGCTGAGAGAGAAAAAGAAAAAGAGAAAAAAGAAGAAATTACATAATAAAAATGAGAGTGGAGAGAAGAAAGTAAGTTTAGTTGCTAGGGGGAAAGATGTGAGGCAAGCATACTCTTCTGATAGTATGATGCTCCTTCTGATATGTAAGGGAGTTTTTCTTAATGTAACTGACCTTGATCCATCTATTCCTAGTGTTGCTTTGACTTTGTTGCAGGAATTTGAAGATGTCTTTCCAAATGAGGTACAGAGTGGATTGCCACCCATTAGAGGAATAGAACATCAAATTGATTTCATTCCTGGAGCAGTAATTCCAAATCGTCCAGCATATAGGACAAATCCTCAAGAGGTCAAGGAGTTGCAAAAACAGGTGGATGAGCTGCTTGCGAAAGGTCATGTTAGGGAGAGCATGAGTCCATGTGCTGTGCCGGTACTTCTAGTACCTAAAAAGGATGGATCAATGCGAATGTGTGTGGATTGTCGTGCTATCAATAAAATCACTGTAAAGTATAGACATCCAATTCCTAGACTTGATGATATGCTTGATGAATTGCATGGTGCATGTATATTTTCAAAAATTGATCTTAAAAGTGGTTATCATCAAATAAGAATGAGATTAGGAGATGAATGGAAAACAGCTTTTAAGACTCAATATGGTTTGTATGAATGGTTAGTCATGCCTTTTGGACTAAGCAATGCACCTAGTACTTTCATGAGATTAATGAATCATGTCTTGCGTGCTTTTCTTGGAAAGTTTGTTGTTGTGTATTTTGATGATATTTTAGTGTATAGTCAAAGTTTAAATGATCATTTAATGCATTTAAGATGTGTGCTTGAAGTTCTTAGAAAAGAGAAATTGTATGCAAATTTAAAGAAATGTACATTCTGTATGGAAAAAGTCATTTTCTTAGGATTTGTAGTGAGTGGGAAAGGAATTGAGGTTGATGATGATAAGGTAAAAGCCATCAAAGAGTGGCCTACACCAAAATCTGTGACTGATGTTAGGAGTTTTCATGGTCTTGCTAGTTTTTATAGGAGATTTGTTAGAGACTTTAGTACAATTGCAGCCCCATTAAATGAAATTGTGAAGAAAAATGTAGGGTTCAAATGGAATAAGGAACAGGAGCATGCATTTAGATTACTAAAAGAAAAATTATGTTCTGCACCATTACTTGCATTACCTGATTTTTCTAAGACTTTTGAAGTTGAATGTGATGCTTCCGGAGTGGGTATAGGTGCTGTTTTGATGCAGGAAAGAAGACCAATTGCATACTTTAGTGAGAAGCTAAGTGGAGCTCCTTTGAATTACTCTACTTATGACAAGGAGATGTATGCATTAGTGAGGGCGTTGGAGACGTGGCAGCATTATCTTTGGCCAAAGGAGTTTGTTATTCATAGTGATCATGAATCACTAAAATACTTGAAAGGACAAAGCAAGCTGAACAAACGCCATGCCAAATGGAGTGAATTTATTGAAGCATTTCCATATGTGATTCAATATAAGCAAGGAAAAGAAAATGTTGTTGCTGATGCCTTATCTAGGAGGTATGCCCTAATCTCTATGCTTGATGCTAGACTTCTAGGATTTGAGCATATGAAAGAATTGTATAAGCATGACTCTGAATTTGCACAAATATATGCCTCTTGTGAAAATGCTGCCTTTGAAAAATTTTATAGGCATGATGGTTTCTTATTTAGAGAGAAACGACTTTGTGTTCCAAATAGCTCTATAAGAGGATTGCTTGTAAGAGAGTCACATGGGGGAGGTTTAATGGGACATTTTGGGGTGGCTAAAACATTAGAAATTCTGCATGAACATTTTTATTGGCCACATATGAGGAAAGATGTAGAGAAATTTTGTGCTAAATGCGTGACATGTATGAAAGCAAAATCCAAAGTAAGACCACATGGTTTGTATATGCCTTTAAGTGTACCTAGTGAACCTTGGGTAGACTTATCTATGGATTTTATTTTGGGGCTACCTAGGACAAAAAAAGGTCATGATAGTTTATTTGTTGTGGTTGATCGATTTTCTAAAATGGCACATTTCATTCCATGTCATAAAACTGATGATGCATGCCATATATCTGATTTGTTCTTTAGAGAAGTAGTGAGATTGCATGGTATTCCTAGGACCATAGTAAGTGATCGAGATGTAAAATTTTTGAGTCATTTTTGGAAAGTCCTATGGGGAAAGTTAGGTACAAAGCTTTGTTTCTCTACTACATGCCATCCGCAAATAGATGGGCAGACGGAAGTTGTTAATAGGACTGTGGGCACTCTTCTTCGTACCATGATTAAACAAAATTTGAAGACATGGGAGGAATGCATACCATTTATTGAATTTGCATATAATAGATCAATGCATTCATCCACTGGATTTTCACCCTTTGAGCTTGTCTATGGTTTTAATCCACTTACTCCATTAGATTTGTTGCCTCTTCCTACTAATGAGCTTACTAGTTTTGATGGTAAAAAGAAAGCTGAATTGGTGAAGCAAATGCATCAAAGGGCCAAGCAACAAATGGAGAAGATTAATGAGAATAGAGCAACCAAAGTAAACAAAGGAAGGAAAAAGATGGTGTTCCAGCCTGGTGATCTGGTATGGGTTCATTTGCGAAAAGAAAGGTTTCCTACACAAAGGAAATCAAAATTGCAGCCGAGAAGTGATGGACCATTTGAAGTACTCGAAAGGATTAATGATAATGCCTACAAGATTAATCTACCAGGTGAGTATGGTGTAAGTGCAACTTTTAATGTTTCTGATCTTGCTCCTTACTATGCAGATGATGAAGATTCGAGGACGAATTCTTTTGAAGAGGGAGAGGATGATGAGGATCTGATTGCTAGCATACAACACCAAGGACCTGTTACTCGATCAATGGCAAGAAAACTTCAAGGATTAGGCCTAGAAGAGATAGAAGGCCAGGAGGAGATAGGAGGCCAGGAAGGAGAGATAGCAACATCAATTCCATAAAGATGAAGATTCCAACATTTATAGGAAGGAATGATGTCGAAACATACCTAGAGTGGAAAAGGAAAGTGGAGCTTATATTTGATTGTCATAACTACTCAGAGGGAAAGAAGGTGAAGTTAGCAGCAGTTGAGTTTACATATTATACATCGATATGGTGGGGACAACTGAAACTTACAAGAATAAGAAATGGAGAGAAGCCTATTGAGATGTGGGCAGAAATGAAGGGTGTCATGAGGAGGAGATTTGTGCCATCCTACTACTATCGTAAGCTACATCAAAAATTGCAGAGACTCACTCAAGGGTCTATGCCAATAGAAGATTATCACAAAGTAATGGAGATGGCAATGATTCGAGCAAATATTGAAGAGGATAGAGAAGCTACCATGGCTCAATTCTTAGGAGGTCTAAACAGAGATATTGCAAATATGGTAGAGTTGCATCACTATATAGAGCTTGAGGAGATGGTGAAGATGGCCTTGAAGGTGGACAGACAACTCAAGCAAAAGGGGGCAGCAAGGAGTTCCTCCAATTACAACCCAACATGGACCTCAAGGTGGCCAAAGAAAGATGAGAAGAATAAAGATGAGAGGTCTAAGGATAAAGACTTAAGTACCAAGGTGAAAGGTGCAAGCTTTGAAAAGAGCAAAGGAATCTCTTCTACAAATAAAGGTACACTAATTTTTCTATTTCTTATAATAGGAAAAAAAATATTAATTATTTTAAATGTTTGGGTAATGGACATATTGCTTCACAATGTCCCAATAAAAAGACTATGCTTATGAGGGACAATGGAGAAATGGAATCAGAATTAGAATCTGACTGTGATTCTATGCTCTAGTTTGGAGGATTGTAGTGATGTTGAGGTTGAGTATGCTATTTGTGGTGAATCTTTGATAGTTAGGCGCGCACTTAATGTTCTGATTAAGGAAGAGAGCATAGAACAGAGAGAAAACATCTTTCACACTAGGTGTTTCGTAGGAGGGAAAGTTTGCAGCATGACTATAGATGGAGACAGTTGTGCAAATGTGACTAGTATAACCTTAGTTGATAAGTTAGGGTTGAAGTATACAAAACACCCTAAACCATATAGGCTACGGTGGCTAAATGATAGTGGTGAAGTGAAGGTAACAAAACAAGTTGTGTGACATTTTCTATTGGAAAAATATGTTGATGAAGTGTTATGTGATGTAGTACCCATGCAAGCTGGACATTTATTATTGGGTAGGCCTTGGCAGTTTGATAGGAAACTCACACATGATGGGTATAAGAATATGTGTTCTTTTAGTTTGAAGGGGAAGATTTTCACTTTAGCACCTTTATCTCCAAAGGAAGTGTATCAAGAACAGATTAAAATGATGAATACTTCAAATAGGGATTCAGGTAGTGAGTTAACTAAAAAAAATGGAGGAATAAGAGGCCAAGAGAGAAAAGAAACAATTATGTGACCCAATGGGGAGTGACTGCACAAGTGAGGTAAAGAAAGAGAGATGTGGAGGAGAGAACAGTAAGAGGAGAGAAAATAAGAGTGAAAAGAATAAGAGTTTCTTTACAAAAGAGAGAGATCTTAAGAGTACTTACATAGGCAGAAGATCACTTATAGCAATAAGGTTTAAGGAGAGTTTATTGATTATGACTGACCTTAACCCAAATTTACCTAGTGGTTTTATTTCTTTGTTACAGGAATTTGATGAAGTCTTTCCTGAAGAGATGCCAAAGGGACTCCCTCCCTTGAGGGGTATTGAGCATCAGATTGATTTTATTCCTGGAGCAGTATTTCCAAATAGGCCAGCCTATAGAAGTAACCCAAAGGAGACAAAGGAACTTCAAAGGCAAGTAGATGAATTGTTGGAGAAGGGGCTTGTGAGAGAGAGCCTTAGTCCATAGGTTGTACCAGTGTTGTTGGTACCCAAGAAAGATGAAACATGGAGGATGTGTGTGGATTGTCGTGCAGTCAACAAAATCACTGTAAAGTATCGCCATCCCATTCCTAGATTAGATGACATGTTAGATGAGTTATATGGTGCATGTATTTTCACTAAAATAGATTTGAAAAGTGGATATCATCAAATTAGGATGAAACCGGGTGATGAGTGAAAAACTGCATTTAAAACAAAATATGATTTATATGAATGGATGGTTATGCCTTTTGGTTTGACTAATGCACCTAGCACATTTATGAGGCTAATGAACCATGTTTTGCGTAATTTCCTTGAAAAATTTATTGTTGTGCATTTTGATGACATTCTTATGTACAACAAGTCTTTAGATGAGCATATCATACATGTTAGGTTAGTTCTAGAGGTTCTAAGGAAAGAGAAGTTGTATGCTAATTTGAAGAAGTGTACTTTTTGTATTGATAAACTTATTTTCTTGGGTTTTGTTGTGAGTACTAAAGGGGTTGAGGTAGATGCTGAAAGATAAAAGCTATTCAAGAATGACCTACGCCTAAGAGTATGTCTAAGGTAAGGATTTTTCACGGGTTAGCTAGTTTTTATAGAAGATTTGTGAAAGATTTCTCATCCATTGCAGCTCCTTTGACTGAAATAATTAAAAAAGATGTTGGTTTTAAGTGGGGAGATGAACAAAATAGGGCTTTTAATACTTTAAAAGGTAGGTTGTGTTCTGCTCCTATTTCATGTTTACCAAACTTTGATAAAACTTTTGAACTTGAATGTGATGCTTCTGGGATTGGTATAGGTTCTGTGCTGATGCAAGAAAAATGTCCCATAGCATATTTTAGTGAGAAGTTGAATGGAGCTCAATTAAAGTACTCTACCTATGACAAGGAGTTATATGCCCTAGTGAGAGCACTAGATGTGTGGCAACATAACTTGCTTCCAAAAGAATCTGTGATCCATACAAACCATAAGTCACTTAAGCACCTGAAGGGTAAGGGAAGCTGAATAAGAGGAATGCAAAATGGGTTGAATTCATTGAGACATTTCCTTATGTGATCCAATACAATCAAGGTAAAGATAATGTTGTTGCTGATGCATTATCAAGGAGGTATGCTTTAATCACTGCACTTAGTTCTAAGATGTTAGGATTTGAGCAACTTAAAGATATGTATGTAACAGATTCTGATTTTGGTAATGTCTATGTTTCTTGTGAACATGCTGCTTTTCAAAGATTTTATAGGCATGATGGATTTTTATTTCGTGAGAATCGATTATGTGTACCTGCATGTTCATTAAGGGAATTACTTTTTGTGAATCACATAGTGGTGGATTGATGGGTCATTTTGGTGCGATAAGACTTTGGATATACTTTCTGAGCATTTTTATTGGCCACACATGCGTAGGGATGTTGAAAGAATTTGTTCTAAATGTATTGCATGTAGGCAAGCTAAGTCCAAATCTATGCCTCATGGATTATATACACCTCTACCTGTTCCTAATGAGCCTTGGGTTGACATTTCTATGGATTTTGTGTTAGGTTTACATAGGACAAAGAAAGGTAGAGACAACATATTTGTTGTTGTGGATAGATTTAGCAAAATGGCACATTTCATAGCTTGTCATAATACTGATAATGCAACAAATATAGCTAATTTATTCTTTAGAGATGTGCGTTTGCATGGTATACCTAGGACAATAGTCTCTGATCGTGGTGTTAAATTCTTGAGCCACTTTTAGAGAGTTTTGTGGGAAAATTTGGGTACTAAGTTATTATTTTCTACCACTTGTCATCCACAAACTGATGGATAAACTGAAGTGGTGAATAGAACTTTAGGGACTTTATTGCATGCAGTGGTACGTAAGAATTTGAGAACATGGGAAGAGTGTATTCCATTAGTTGAATTTTCTTGTAATCGTAGTTTGCATTCTTCCACTGAATTCTCACATTTTGGAATTGTGTATGGGTTTAATCCTCTTACTCCTATGGATTTAATGCCTTTGCCATTACATGAGATTACTAACCTAGATGGACAGAGGAAGGCTGACTTGGTCAAGACTATACATGAGAAGGCTAGAAAACACATTGAGAAGAAGAATGAGCATTATGCATGTCAAGCCAATCGGGGACGCAAAGTTGTTACTTGTGAACTTGGTGATTGGGTATGGGTGCATTTAAGGAAGAAAAGGTTTCCCAATATGAGAAAATCAAAGTTGGATCTAAGAGGCGATGGTCCTTTCCAAGTGTTAGAAAAGATTAATGATAATGTTTATAAAATTGACTTGCCTGGTGAGTATCAAGTTTCTGCAACCTTTAATGTTTCTGATCTTTCTCCTTTTGATATGGATGCAGATTCGAGGATGAATCTTTTTGAGGAGGGAGGGATTGATGCGAACAAAGATGGTAGTGTGAGCAAGGCTAGCAGAGCAAGCATAGGAGGCCAACATGGCATGGAGCTCGTTTTACCAAATGGACCAATTACAAGGTTGCAGGCCAAGAAGCTCAAATCTACCTTCCAAGGCTTTGTAAGGCAATTCATGGAAGAAAGACTTGGTGGACAGGCCTTTGAAGCTACGGATATAGAGGAGAAGCAGCCCATACATTTAATCCAAGTATATGGGCCTATTATTTAATATGTATTAAGGCCCACTAGTTATGCTTATTTAAAAAGTAAGGGCCCTATTTGTTTTGTATTAAACTAGAACTTTGTTTACTTTATTATTTCTTAAAATTTGATTAGCCAACCAAATGCTACTTAATAACCCTAATTAGGGTTTAGCTATTTTATATCTCATTTAGGGCTGTAAGACATCAGTTTTGGCGATCATATTATTCAATTTTTTTGGCTTGGCCGAATTTCATCAAGAGAGGATTCTCTTCTTCTTGTTGCATCAAGAATTGGAATCAACTTATCAAGGTAACACTTGTGGAATTCTTTCTAGTTCTTCTTTAATTCTGTTCAATTATCTACGTTTCTAGTTGCATGCCAATTATGGGTTTAGTAGGACAAACAACCAGCTAGGGTTCTTGGTATACTGAATTTATGTGTTGGGGGTTTCGGATTCTTTATAATCTTGGGGTTCCACATCAAGATGCACTTTCAAGAAGGTATTCCTTAGTCTCAACTCTTAGTTCTAAGTTATTAGGCTTTGAGCAAATTAAGGATATGTATGCTAATGATGTTGACTTTGCAAATGTTTATAAAGCATGTGACCATTCTGCGTTTCAAAAGTTTTATAGGCATGATGGGTACTTGTTTAAGGATGGAAGATTATGCATGCCTAGTTGTTCATTAAGAGAATTGCTTGTACGTGAGGCACATAGTGGAGGACTCATGGGACATTTTGGGCTATTTAAGATTTTAGACATTCTGCATGAACATTTCTATTGGCAAAACATGAGAAAGGATGTTAAAAGAATTTGTGCCAAGTGTATTGCATGTAAACAAGCAAAATCTAAGTCTTTACCTATGGGTTTTATACTCCTTTACCTATTCCTAATGGACCTTGGATTAATATATCTATGGACTTTGTTTTGGGGCTGCCTAGGACTAGAAAAGGGAAAGATAGCATATTTGTTATTGTTGACAGATTCAGCAAAATGGCTCTTTCATTGCATGTCACAAAACTGATGATGCAACAAATATTGCTAATTGGTTCTTTGGGAAAGTAGTTTGTTTGCATGGCATTCCTAAAACAATTGTAAGTGATAGAGATGTGAAGTTCTTAAGTCATTTTTGGCGTGTTTTGTGGAATAAGTTAGGTACTAAATTATTGTACTCTACAACTTGTCATCCACAAACTGATGGACAAACAGAAGTGATAAATAGGACTTTAGGATGTAAGAATTTGAAAACTTGGGAAGATTGTTTGCCATTAGTGGAGTTTGCATATAATAGAAGCATACATTCTTCTACAGGTTATTCACCATTTGAAATTGTTTATGATTTTAATCCGCTTACACCACTTGATCTATTTCCTTTGCCATTAAATGAAATAAGTAACTTAGATGGTGAAAAGAAAGCGGAGTTGGTTAAGAAGATACATGAGAAGGCACGAGCTCATCTTGAGAAGAAATATGAATCATGTGCCCATAATACAAATAGAAGAAGGAAACATGTGATTTTCCAACCTGGTGATTGGGTATGGGTTCATATGAGGAAGGAAAGATTTCCTAAACAAAGGAAATCCAAGTTGGATGCAAGGGGAGATGGCCCATTCCAAATTTTAGAATGAATCAATGACAATGCCTACAAAATCGATCTACTAGGTGAGTATAATGTTTCTGCAACTTTCAATGTTAGTGATCTTTCTCCTTTTGATGTAGGTTTAGATTTGAGGATAAATCTTTTTGAGCAAGGAGGGAATGATGAGGAAACTATAAGCAAGCTTGATGAATCTACACAAGGCAGCAAATATGTTGATGATATCATTATGCCAAGTGGACCAATCACAAGATCACAATCAAAGAAACTCCAGCATGTGTTCCAACACTTCATTCAAAGGTGGATTAATGAAGAGGGAGACCAACTTGTACTAAATATGAGGGATCATGAAGAGGAAGTCAGAAACTCACCAAGAAGCATGAAGAAGCTGCCCATAAGTATGGTGATGGGCATTATCACGAATTTGGATTATAATATTGATGTGCTTTAATGCTAGTGTGACTAGATACATGTGAACCAACACCAAAATGCATGTAGAATATGCCTATCAATGTTGTCAAAATTATGGGCAGTAATTTAGAATATATTATTATTGTGGATGAATAATTGATGCTATTGTGACTAGGTAAATGTAAACCTAGACTTTTAAGCCATTAGTTCTTCTTTTCCAACTATATAGGGAGGGGAAAAAGAACTCAAGTGGGTACTACCAATTATCAGTTTATTCTGAATGTAATTGATGTGTTTTCAAGTTTGAGAGGTTTTCTTCTTATTCTTGTTGCATGAAGAATTGGTTCTAACTTATCAAGTCTGACTTGTGGCATTTAAATCAATTTATTTCTTCATCCCAATCACCCAAGTTCTCAATTACAGGTTAGTTGTGGGTTTGGTAAGGAGGATTTGTTTTGAGTTCTAAGATTCTATGCTAGATGTGTATGTGGGGTTCTAGATGCAATATTTTATCCATGGGTTCCGCCTCACTTTTCTTCACTAAATTGATGGCAATTAAAGATAAGCTCAACCTGCTTTTCCCATTGAAAATAAGCCTCCGGATCTGATTTACCTCGAAAATTAGGAATTTTCTATTTAATACTTCTCAAGTTCCTATCTACAAAGTCATCATCACCACGATTTCTACCATAGAATGCATTATCATACATCCTTCCTCTACCTCTACCAGCACCGCGACCTCTTTTACCTCCTCCTCTAGGTAGAACTCCTCCAACCAGTGTTGCATTATCATCCTCAAACTCGTATTCATCATCCAAATTATTAGGTTGAGGTATTTGATTTCTACCATCTCTTTGCCTCTCATTGCGCTCCTGTGTGGCTCTTTCAACAGCTTGCAACCTCAAATCCATAAGCTCTAATGTTTCTGTTATGTTCTCCATAATGTGGTATAAACGTGTAAATTCAGTTTGTTGAGCCTCACGCAATCTAACCGCATCAACTTGTACAGTTTCACTACCTTCACCTTGGTCAAACATTGCTGCAATAAAAGATTAGAATATAACAAAGAAAAAAATAATATAAGGACCTCACAACACTCCCTTACATGTTTACGCTCAAAAGATGGGGTTGGTCACTCATGTTTCGCTAAATTTATTTATTTTGCTCAGGGCTTTTCTCATACCACTCTAGTTAATTTCTTTTATGTTCTTAGGTGAATCACACTTTTAGAACAATTCAAATAGCCTGATTTGTGCAAAATTTCTAAATCTGAAATTTTCAAAACAAGTTTGAAGCAAATTGGCTAAAATAAGAAATTTAATATACTAGAAGCAAAATAAAAAAAATATGACAACTCATTAAGAAGCAAATGATGTATGAAAAAAAATGACAGATATTTGATTAGGACAAATTTAGAAGGTAATTTTTTTGAAGAAACAGCCCCAAAAGTTATTAATTAATGATTAATAACTATAATAATCACACAATAAGTGTAGGTCAAATTTAGAAGGTTATTTTTTTTTGGAAGAAATAGCCCCAAAAGTTATTAATTAATGATTAATAACTATAATAATCATACAATAAATGTAGTTAACTATAGTTCAAATCTAATTAGGAAGATCTAAAGCCACAATTCTAGATTTTTTTCAGATTTGTATTTATTTTTCTCTTCTAAACAACAAGATTTTAATCCTTTTTATTTTTTGGACGATTTTTTTTATAACCACGAGCACTAAAACGGATGTGCAAGCTTTTTAATTGATGAAAAGAATTCAAATTAACCCAACAAACAAAACTAGAATTCGAAGAGACAATAATAATTCAAATGATGGAAAAAAACAAAGGAAACACAAGAACAATAAGAGATAAACTTAGAAGAACAAAAGAAAACAAGAATTCAGAATCAAAAGCACAAATTTTGTTAAGGATAAAACCTGATCTAGAGCCAAACAAGCTTTGATACCAAATGATACGGAATCTCCAAGAATAAGCCTGAGAAACCCCTTTGATTATTATGGACCCCCACAACATTAACTTGAAAAACCCAATAATAATTCAATCTCAACCCCTAAGAAAGGCTAGAATTCAGATTGCTTAGAAAGATGATCAAAGATCTAGAGTAAAGGAAACTTGTTTCTAAATTCTAGATTCGAAACACTCCAGAAGAAGATGATCAGTCCACTTGAATGTTTCTTAGCATGTATTCTTGATACGGAACCTCCAAGAATAAGCCTGAGAACCCCTTGATTTTGAACCCCCACGGCATTAACTTGAAAACCCCTAGTCGAATTCGGTACAACCCCCAAGGATTAGGTTAGATTTCAGATTACCTTGAATTGATCAAGATCCAAGATTTCGAAACAAGTCAGTTCCTAAATCCCAGATTCGAAACACTCCACAAGAAAATTGATCAAACTACTTGAATGTTTCTGAAGCATGTATTCAAGCAAGAACACAAAGATATAAGCACTTCGGCTTTAGGTTAATTAATTCGTTCAAAACTTCAAAAACTCCTCTTACAACCCTAAATGAGATATAAATAGCTAAACCCTAATTAGGGTTATTAAGTAGCGTTTGGCTTTCTAATCAAAATATAAGAAATAATAAAGTAATCAAAGTCCTAATTTAAAACCAAACAAACAGGGCCCTTACTTTTTAAATGAGCATAACTAGTGGGCCTTAATACATAACTAGTGGGCCTTAATACAAGCCTCATTCGTGAATTACAACTTGTAGCAAGTTGTAATTGACTTCCTTTGGTCTTGTCTCCAAGCTTGTAATTCCTTGCAAACCATAGTTAGCCAAATTCACCAAATCTTGCAAATGGCAAATTAGTGCTTGCTGAATCTTTTTGGCTCGCGATTTAGTTATAGGACCTTGTGGTAGAATAATTGGATTGATGATCTCCTCAACTTGGTCCTCACGTCCTAGGCCTTGCTCATCCTTGCGGTGTGCTGGTTGTTCCACAACATTTCCCCTCTCCTCAAAAGGATTCGTCCTCGAATCAAAAGCATCACCTACATCAAAAGGACTTAAATCAGCAACATTAAACGAAGCACTCACATTATACTCACCTGGCAAATCCACTTTATACGCATTATCATTAATCCTTTCAAGTATTTGAAAAGGACCATCTCCTCGTGGATTTAACTTAGACTTCCGTTGCTGTGGGAACCTTTCTTTGCGAAAATGTACCCAAACCCAATCACCAGGCTGAAAAAACATTGGCTTTCTTCCTTTATTCACTCTAGAAGCTACTTTGGCATTTTGCTTTTCAATCCTTTCCTTAACCTGCTTATGTAACTTCCTCACAAAATCTGCCTTTGAACTAGCATCAACACTCACAAAATCGTTAGATGGCAATGGCAAAATATCTAAAGGAGTAAGCGGATTAAAACCATAAACAATTTCAAATGGAGAACAGTTAGTAGTGCTATGAACAGCCCTATTGTAAGCAAACTCCACAAATGGTAAACAATCCTCCCACATCCTAATATTCTTTTCTATTACTGTCCTAAGCAAAGTAATCAATGTTCGATTCACAACCTCAGTTTGACCATCGGTTTGAGGATGGCAAGTAGTAGAAAATAGCAACTTAGTTCCCAACTTTCCCCACAAAACACGCCAAAAATGACTCAAAAACTTAACATCTCGATCACTAACAATGCTTTTGGGTATGCCATGCAAACGCACAACCTCTTTAAAGAACAAATCAACAATCAATTTTGCATCATCAGTTTTATGACATGGTATAAAATGAGCCATTTTACTAAATCTATCAACCACAACAAATCTACTATCATGACCTCTCCTAGTTTTAGGCAAACCAAGCACAAAATCCATAGACAAATCAGTCCAAGGTCCATTAGGAACAAGTAATGGCATGTACAAACCATGCGGTTTCAACCTAGACTTAGCTTCTCTACATGTTATACAATGCTCACAAACTTTATGCACATCATGTTTCATACCAGGCCAATAAAAATGTTCTATCAACACATCATAGGTCTTACTTACCCCAAAATGACCCATCAAGCCTCCTCCATGGGCTTCCTTAACTAACAACTCTCTCATGGAACACTTAGGAATACACAATCTACTTTTCTTGAACAAAAAACCATCAAACAAATGAAAGTCTTTCAAAACAGCCACATCCCCACACGAATTATATATGTCACCAAAATCCACATCACTAACATATAATCCCTTAATATGCTCAAAACCCAACAATCTAGCACTAAGAGAATTAAGTAAAACATACCTTCGCGACAACGCATCAGCCACTACATTCTCCTTACCTCGCTTGTATTTAATCACATAGGGGAATGTTTCTATGAACTCCACCCATTTGGCATGCCTACGATTCAGCTTATCTTGACCCTTCAAATGCTTTAAACTCTCATGGTCAGTATGTATCACAAACTCTTTTGACCACAAATAATGCTGCCATGTATCCAAAGCTCGAAACAATGCATATAACTCCTTATCATATGTCGGATACTTCAAAGCCGCTCCACTTAGCTTTTCACTAAAGTACATCAATGGCCTTTGATCCTGTATCAAAACAGCTCCAATTCCTATGCCACTTGCATCACATTCAATCTCAAAAGTCTTATCAAAATTAGGCAAAGCAAGCAAGGGTGCATTACACAATTTATCCTTAAGTTCATTAAATGCATGTTCTTGTGCATCTCCCCAAACAAATCCGACATTTTTCTTAACTAACTCATTCAAAGGTGCAGCTATAGTACTGAAATTTCTAATGAATCTCCTATAAAAACCAGCAAGTCCATGAAAACTCCTCACCTCACTAGCATTCTTAGGTTTTGGCCAGTCCCTAATAGCCTTTACCTTTTCCTCATCAACCTCAATACCTTGACTAGACACTACAAAACCAAGAAAATGAACCTTATCCATGCAAAAACTACACTTCTTAAGGTTAGCATATAACTTCTCACGCCTAAGAATGTCTAACACAAGACGCACATGCATGACATGGATCATCCAAACACTTAGAGTAAACAAGAATATCATCAAAGTAAACAACAACAAATTTACCCAAGTGCTCACGCAACACATGATTCATCAAACGCATGAATGTGCTAGTGCATTAGTAAGACCAAATGGCATAACCAACCACTCATGCAGCCCATATTTAGTCTTAAATGTTGTTTTCCACTCATCACCCACACTCATTCTAATTTGATAATAACCAGATTTCAAATCAATTTTGGTGAACAAACAAGAACCATGTAACTCATCAAGCATATCATCTAGTCTAGGAATAGGATGACGATACTTTACAGTGATTTTATTGATGCCTCTGCAATCCACGCACATCCTCCATGTCCCATCCTTCTTTGGCACAAGAATAACAGGAACTGAACAAGGACTCAAGCTTTCCCTCACATATCCCTTAGCTACCAATTCCTCCACTTGCTTTTGTATCTCCTTTGTCTCAAAAGGATTAGCTCGATACGCTGGCCTATTGGGAATGGAAGCTCCAGGAATGAAATCAATTTGATGCTCTATGCCTCTGATTGGCGGCAATTCATCAGGCATTTCTTCGGGAAACAAATCTGCATATTCCTGCAAAAGATCAACAAACACACTAGGCAAAGATTGGTTAGAAACAGTAGTATCTAAACGAGCCTCTTTGCACAAAAGCACAAACATAGGCTGTTTGGTGTAAAAAGCATGTTTAACCTCACTTGTACTAGCTAACAAACTCACATTCTTCTCTCCTTCTCTATTTTTCTCAAACTGAATTTGTTTTGATTTTTCTTTTCTCTCTTTCTTTTCATTTGCAATTTGATTTTTTTCACTCATTTTTTTGTCACTCATTTTTTTGTCACTCTCTCTTTCTTTCTTTTCAAATTCAAGTCTCATTCTTTCCATTTTACATTGGTCTTCATACACTTCTTTTGGAGAAAGTGGTGTCAGAATTGTCTTTCGTCCATCCTTAGTGAATGAATACCGATTGAGATATCCATCATGCTTAGCTCGCCTATCATACTGCCATGGAGGCCCAAGTAGAATCTCTCCAGCATGCATTGGCACCACATCACACAACACCTCATCATGATACTTACCAATGGAAAAAGAAATGATAGATTGTCGATTTACCTTAACCTCTCCACAATCATTCAGCCACTGAAGTTTGTAAGGATGTGGGTGAAGTTTCATAGGCAGCCCCAATCGATCAACCAAAAATGTACTTACCACATTGGTACAGCTTCCACCATCCACAATCATACTACAAGCCTTGCCTTGAACGTGACACCTTGTATGGAACAAGTTGTCTCGTTGTTCTTCATGGTTTTCCTCCTTCAATTGCATATTAAGAACACGCCTAGTAACCAGCAAGTCACCCTTAATTGGTTCTTCAATGCTCCCATCACTACAACTTTCCAATGCTGGCATCTCACCATCATCACTCTCATTGTCGTCTTCCTCTTCATCAGTCACTATCTCACCATTTCTCATGGTCATAACTCTCTTGTTTGGACATTCTTTGCTGATATGTCCCACACCTTGGCACTTCCAACACTTAATATCTCGATTTCGCAGCTTAGGCTCTTCAACTTTGGGCTTGTCTTTAGAACTTGATTCGGCCTTCACTTTCCCACTATCTTGACCAGCCTTGTTTCTTCCCTTGTAATCACGTCTTCCTTCCCTATTCCAAGGAGAAAAAGAATTAGAAACAGGTTTTGAATAATACCTTGATGGTCTTCTTCCTTGGAGTTGTTTTTCCACCTTCATGGCAATATGCACCATCTCTTCTAACTCCACATATGGCTGCAAATCAACCTGGTCAGCAATATCAGAATTCAAACCAGCCAAGAAACGTGCCATAGTAGCCTCTACATCCTCATCTAGGTTAGCTCTAGTCATCAACATCTCCATCTCTTTGTAGTAGTCATCAACACTTTTACTTCCTTGATTGAAAACCTGAAGTCTCTGCATGATTTCCCTATGGAAATGTCTAGGTACAAACCTCTTCCTCATGACTGATTTAAGATCAGCCCAAGTCTCAATAGGATACTCCAAATTCCTTCTTCTACTAGTCACTAACTGATCCCACCAAGCTATAGCATAATCTGTAAATTGAGTAACAATAAGCTTGACCTTCTTTTCCTCAGTACATCGATGGCAATCAAATATGAGGTCAACCTGCTTCTCCCATTGCAAATAAGCTTCTGGATCTGATTTACCATGAAAATTAGGAATTTTCAGCTTGATGCTTCCCAAGCTCCTATCAACGACTTCATCATCACCATGATTTCTACCATAGAAAGGATTATTATTCATCCTTCCTCTACCTCTTCCAGCACCACGTCCTCCTCTACCTCCACCTCTATGTAGAGCTCCTCCAACCAGACTTGCATTATCCTCCTCAAGCTCATTTCCATCTTCCAAATGTTCAGGCTGTTGCATTCGATTTCTGCCACCTCTTTGCCTCTCAAAGCGCTCCGGTGTGGCTCTTTCAACACTCTGCAACCTCAAATCCATGCGCTCCAATGTTTCTGTTATGTTCTCCATAGTGCGGTATAAACGTGTAAATTCAGCTTGCTGCGCCTCACGCAATCGAGCTAGATCAATCTGAACACCCCTGTCACTGTCATCTTGGCCAGACATTTTCCCTGCAATAAAAGGTTAGTACAAAACAAATAAAAGGCCTCACAACACTCCCTCACGTGTTTACACTCAATAGATGAAGGTTGGTCTCTCGTGTTTCACTCAATATATGAAATCACTCACGGTTCAGCTCACACCTCTCAAGCTGATATCTTTTACGTTCTTAAGTGAATCACACTTTATGAAACAACTCAAATAGCCTTCCGTGTGTAGTATCCCAAAATCTGAAATTTCGTGAGAAAAAAATTCAGTTACTTCTAACCCACTTAGATTCGACCCTTAGCACCTAAATAACAAGGAAAACGAAAAATTTTTCTTGAAGTGATTTTATACTCTTTTTTTTTTTTTTTTGCTCCCTCTCACTATCTCTTTTGAAGGGCAGCCCTAGTTCACACCACACGAATTTTTTTTTTCAATCAGGTAACAAGAACAAGATCAATTTAGAGGACTTCCTTTTGAAACTCGAAATTGGAACAGAATAAATAATCAAGACTTCCTTTAGACCAATTCAGCTTTCCTTTTGAAACTTGTTTGAAACACTTTCTTGGAAATTCGAAACAGAATCAGAATGGTTAACAAGAATAAGATTTGGATTTAGAACACTTTCGAATCAACAAATTTCGAATCAACAATCAAGAACACAATTTCGAATTTGAACAAAGCAACCTAAATTCCCAATTCGGAAATCCACAATAGAACAAATCCAATTCGGAATAGATAGAACAAACCAATTCGGAACAAATCAAACAACCCAATTTCAGAATAAGAAAAAAACAATTTGGACTAAAAAGGCAAACTGAATTCTAAATTGAAATAAGACTCCAAACACAAAACGAAAACTAAATTAGAACACTAACGGAATTTTTTTTTGAATTTTCGACTTTGAAAGAAAAACGAAAACGATTCAAGGATCAATAACAAAGAAACAAAACGAAACTAACAAGAGAAGAAACGAAAATGAAAGTAACCCACAAAGGAAACAAAAACGCAAATAGCAGGTGAAGAAAACGAAAACGAAAATAACCCACAAAGAAAACAATTCAGAGGAACAAGGAAAACAAGAGAACGAATTGAACAATTGAAACAAAGCAACAAAAACGCAAATAACAAAAGAATAAACGAAAACAAATTGATAGGGATAAAACCTGATCTAGAGCGCTGGCTCTGATACCAAATGATACGGAACCTCCAAGAATAAGCCTGAGAACCCCTTGATTTCGAACCCCCACGGCATTAACTTGAAAACCCCTAGTTGAATTCGGTACAACCCCCAAGGATTAGGTTAGATTTCAGATTACCTTGAATTGATCAAGATCCAAGATTTCGAAACAAGTCAGTTCCTAAATCCCAGATTTGAAACACTCCACAAGAAAGTTGATCAAACTACTTGAATGTTTCTGAAGCATGTATTCAAGCAAGAACACAAAGATATAAGCACTTCGGCTTTAGGTTAATTAATTCGTTCAAAACTTCAAAAACTCCTCTTACAACCCTAAATGAGATATAAATAGCTAAACCCTAATTAGGGTTATTAAGTAGCGTTTGGCTTTCTAATCAAAATATAAGAAATAATAAAGTAATCAAAGTCCTAATTTAAAACCAAACAAACAGGGCCCTTACTTTTTAAATGAGCATAACTAGTGGGCCTTAATACATAACTAGTGGGCCTTAATACAAGCCTCATTCGTGAATTACAACTTGTAGCAAGTTGTAATTGACTTCCTTTGGTCTTGTCTCCAAGCTTGTAATTCTTTGCAAACCATAGTTAGCCAAATTCACCAAATCTTGCAAATGGCAAATTAGTGCTTGCTGAATCTTTTTGGCTCGCGATCTAGTTATAGGACCTTGTGGCAGAATAATTGGATTGATGATCTCCTCAACTTGGTCCTCACGTCCTAGGCCTTGCTCATCCTTGCGGTGTGCTGGTTGTTCCACAACAATTCTACTCAAGGACACAAAGATATAAGCAAACAGCCTTTTGGTTATAATTCATCGATAATCTGAATTGAAATTCGTTTTAGGCCTTTATATAGCCTTTACAAGACCTAAAAACTCATAACCTAGAATAGACAATCTCAACTTATGGGCCTTAACATAAACAAGTTTGGACAGCCCATATCAAAGCAATAAAACTGATAGGCTTTATAAATTAACATGTTTTAAACAACCCATTAAGACAAAACTACAAACATATTTAATTTTACTCAATTAAAAAGGCTAAGATCTAAAAACAACTTAAGTAACCCCATTTTGAAGTAGGACTTGAATTTTAAGTAAGCTCATTTTGAAGTTGGACTTGAATTAAGTTGTAATTAACTTTATTTGATCTTGTTTCAAAGCCTTGGAATCCCTTGTAGCCCATTACAAGCCAAATTCACCAAATCTTGTAGATGACAAATTAACGCTTGTTGAATGTTCTTGGCTTGTGATCTAGTTATAGGTCCTCAAGGCAGAATAATTGGATTGAAAATATCCTCAATTTGATCCTTGCTTCTTTGGTCATGCTCATTCTCTTGGTGTGTAGGCTGTTCCATAACAAAAGTGGTTACTATCGAATTAGGAAGAAAGAAGGAGATGAGTGGAAAATTGCATTCAAAACAAAATATGGTCTTTATGAGTAGTTAGTTATATCATTTGGTTTATCTAATGCACCTAGTATATTCATGAGATTAATGAACCATGTTTTGCGTGCATATCTTGGTAAATTTGTTGTTGTATATTTTGATGACATACTCATTTATAGCAAATCAGTAGATGAGTATGTAGAACATGTTAGGGCTATTCTTGATGTTTTGAGAAAGGAAGAATTGTATGCCAACTTGAAAAAGTGCATGTTTTGTAGTGATAAAATCATATTCTTAGGTTTTATGCTTAGTGCACAAGGAGTTGAGGTTGATGATGAAAAGGTAAAGGCAATAAGAGATTGGGCAGCAACTAAAACTGTGAGTGAGGTCATAAGTTTTTATGGTTTGGCTAGTTTCTATAAAAGGTTTGTTTTCCATTAATGCACCATTAAATGAATTGGTAAAAAAAGATGTAAAGTTTAATTGGACTGAAATTCATGAAAAGACATTTAATTTGCTGAAAGAAAGGTTAACTACTACTCCAATTTTTAGTTTACCAGATTTTGATAAGACCTTCGAATTAGAGTCTGATGCTTCAGGTGTGGGCATAGGTGTTGTTTTGATGCAAGAAGGGAAACGATAATTCTGAGAGTTTGGAGGGTTGTGGATCAGGTTCGACAAGGTGGCACATAAAGTCAAAAGAGACTGGTGAACCCATGTTTGATCCAAATAAAGGAAATGGGTGCGCCTCTGCTGACAGCTTAATCTTTTGGTAGAAATGGTTAGCGTTCTTCTCGGTTAAGCGTGCCGGTGTAGGGTCAGTACTGGGATGGGTGACCTCCTAGGAAATGCTTGGCCTAGTCGCATCATTTGGTATTAGAGGCTATTTATCAAGTCTGGTCCCACTGCACCAAGTTCAAGGATGAACCTCCTTAAAGAGGAAGGGAATGATAGGTTCGAGGGTTTGGAGGGTTGTGGATCAGGTTTGACAAGGTGGCACATAAAGTTGAAAGAGACTGGTGAGCCCATATTTGATCCAAATAAAGGAAATGGGTGCACCTCTATTGACAGCCTAAGCTTTTGGTAGAAATGGTTAGCGTTCTTTTCGGTTAAGCGTGCTGGTGCAGGGTCAGTACCAGGATAGGTGACCTTCTAGGAAGTACTTAGCCTAGTCGCATCAGGAAACTAATTGCATATTTTAGTAAGAAGCTTCATGGTGCACAATTAAATTATTCCACTTAAAACAAGGAGCTGTATGCTTTGGTAAGAGCTTTACAAGTGTGGCAACATTACTTATTGCCTAAAGAGTTTGTTATTCATACAGATCATGAATCATTAAAATATCTAAAGGGGCAAACCAAGCTGACCCGAAGACATGGAAAGTCGATAGAGCTCATTGAGCCATTTCCATATGTGATAAAGTATAAGCGTGGCAAAGACAATGTAGTAGCAAATGCACTTTCAAGAAGGTATTCCTTAATCTCAACTCTTAGTTCTAAGTTTTTAGGCTTTGAGCATTCTGCATTTTAGAAGTTTTATAGGCTTGATGGGTACTTGTTTAAAGATGGAAGATTATGCATGCCTAGTTGCTCATTAAAGGAATTGCTTGTGCGTGAGGCACATAGTGGAGGACTAATGGGACATTTTGGGGTATTTAAGACTTTAGACATTCTGCATGAACATTTTTATTTGCCAAACATGAGAAAGGATGTTGAATGAATTTGTGCCAAGTGTATTGCATGTAAACAAGCAAAATCTAAGTCTTTACCTCATGGGCTGTATACTCCTTTACCTATTCCTAATGCACCTTGGATTGACATATCTATGGAATTTGTTTTGTGATGTGAGCCTGCCTTGCTGGGATTTAATCCCTAAGGAAGCTCAAGCTACGGATCGTCTCCAAAACATAAGAACACTAACCAGCACCTTCAACCCAACACCAACTTGTGATGTAAAACTGAAGCTATATGGCTGGAAACCAAATATTCAAGACTCAACCCCAACTTGTGAAGGAAAAACCTTGAATATAAGTTAAGGCCTAGAAAACTTGGTTATTTTTGCAAGGAATTCATACAAGTTCTAACCAGAACTCAAAAGAAGGCTAAAAACCTCTCAAAGCTCTCAAAAATGGAGAGAAAACTCAGAATATTCATTAAGTTCAAGGTCTGCCATTACATCTGTTTTTAAAGACTTAAAGAAAGCATAAAACACGTGAAATGATGGAAAAATACAAATATAATGATGTGGTTACATAAAACAAATTGGGCAGCCATATAGCTTGTCTCCCACTAGCTTTTAAAAGGCATGGGCAGCCATATAGCTTGTTTCCCACTAGCTTTTAAAAGGCATCTTTGACTCCCAATGTGAGTTTCAGCCACTCTTAATATATGGGCATCCAATGGTACGTGAATGGTATGTATTTAGCTCCCAAAGGTATAATGATGGATGCCAATATGTATTCTAACTCCTTTGGGTCAATTGGCCTCTTGGGTAGATTGCAATTTGGACACGTGCAACCAAACAGCTTCTTTGCTCTTATTTTCTTCAAGTCTTAACATTCCAATTGTATTGAGAACATATAGATGTTTGGAAACTAATCCTTGAAGTTTTCTTGCCATTGATCGAGTAACAGGTCCTTGGTGTTGTATGCTAACAATCAGATCCTCATCATCCTCTCCCTCTTCAAAAGAATTCGTCCTCGAATCTTCATCATCTGCATAGTAAGGAGCAAGATCAAAAACATTAAAAGTTGCACTTACACCATACTCACCTGGTAGATTAATCTTGTAGGCATTATCATTAATCCTTTTGAGTACTTCAAATGGTCCATCACTTCTCGGCTGCAATTTTGATTTCCTTTGTGTAGAAAACCTTTCTTTTCACAAATGAACCCGTACCAGATCACCAGGCTGGAACACCATCTTTTTCCTTCCTTTGTTTACTTTGGTTCCTCTATTCTCATTAATCTTCTCCATTTGTTGCTTGGCCCTTTGATGCATTTGCTTCACCAATTTAGCTTTCTTTTTACCATCAAAACTAGTAAGCTCATTAGTAGGAAGAGGCAACAAATCTAATGGAGTAAGTGGATTAAAACCATAGACAAGCTCAAAGGGTGAAAATCCAGTGGATGAATGCATTGATCTATTATATGCAAATTCAATAAATGGTATGCATTCCTCCCATGTCTTCAAATTTTGTTTAATCATGGTACGAAGAAGAGTGCCCACAGTCCTATTAACAACTTCCGTCTGCCCATCTGTTTGCGGATGGCATGTAGTAGAGAAACAAAGCTTTGTACCTAACTTTCCCCATAGGACTTGATGAGGAAACTATAAGCAAGCTTGATGAATGTAATGGCAGCAAATATGTTGATGATATCATGTTGATACGAGATAATGGTGAAATTGATAGTGCTAGTGAACATGAAAGTGATGATGATAATGATAGCATGCACCATTAGAAGAAATTGAACATATTATTGAATATCCAGCCCATGGTGAATCTTTGGTTATTAGAAGAGCTTTAAACATGCAAATTAAAGATGAAGAAAGTTGATGAGGAAATTATAAGCAAGCTTAATGAATCTACACAAGGCAGCAATTTGTTGATGATATCATTATTCCAAGTGGACCAATCACAAGATTACAATCAAAGTGATGAGGAAACTATAAGCAAGCTTGATGAATGTAATGGCAGCAAATATGTTGATGATATCATTATGCCAAGTGGACCAATCACAAGATCACAATCAAAGAAATTCCAGCATGTGTTCCAGCACTTCATTCAAAGGTGGATTAATGAAGAGGGAGACCAACTTGTAGTGAATATGATGGATCATGAAGAGGAAGTCAGAAAATCACCAACAAGCATGAAGAATCTGCCCATAAGTATGGTGATGGGCATTAGCACGAATTTGGAATATAATATTGACATGGTTTAGTGCTAGTGTGACTAGACACATGTGAACCAACACCAAAATGCATGTGGAATCTGCCCATCAATGTTGTCATAATTATGGGCAGTAATTTAGAGTATATTATTGAGGTGGATGAACAATTAATGCTATTGTGACTAGATACATGTAAACCTAGACTTTAAGCCATTAGTTCTTCTTTTCCAACTATATAAGGATGGGAAAAAGAACTTAATAGGGTTGACTACGAATTTCCAGAATTGTTGAATGTAATTTCTGTGTTTTCAAGTTTGAGAGGTTTTCTTCTTATTCTTGTTGCATGAAGAATTGGTTCTAACTTATCAAGTCTTACTTGTGGCGTTTTAATCAATTCATTTCTTCATCCCAATCACCCAAGTTCTCAATTACAGGTTAGTTGTGGGTTTGGTAGGGAGGATTTGCTTTTGAGTTCTAAGATTCTATGCTAGATGTGTATGTGGGGTTCTAGATGTAATATTTGATCCATGGGTTCCGCATCATTTGGTATCAGAGCTTTGGCTTGAAGATAAATCTCTAGGTATCTTTTATGTTTTAATTATCCAAAGGAAAAAAAACAAAAAAAAATAGAACCAGATTTAGTTTCTTGTTTCTTCATTTTCTGTTCTTGTTGCACCTTGTTCTTGTTCTTCAAATCTGTGGACTTTTGTTTAACTTTTCAATTTCTATTCTTGTTTACTGTAAGTTCAAAAAAAAAAGAAGGAAAAGATCAAAAGAAAAAAAAAAGAATCAGATTCAACTTCCTCAACATAAAAGAAAAAAAAATTCGTACCTATTTCTGTCCAGTATTTTTCTACACAAGTTTTTTTGAGATTTTTGCATATTTATACCATTACCAGCTTACTACCTTATTATATTTGATCAAATTACATCAGCTCCTCATTATGCATCCATTTAGCATTTAAAATCTGATATTTAGAGCATGTCTTGCATTGGGAGTAGATTTAGGTTGCATATTCAGATTACTCATTGAGTGATTTGAATTCTGTTTTTTTTTTTTTTTAGTATCCAGAATTGTTTTTCTTTGTATTCTTAGTTTCATTCTTTCATATACCTCTTGTTTCTTGTATGCATTAAGTAGCTAATTCTCAATCATAGTTACTTTGGTTTGATTAACACAAATGCTTTTTGCTTCTTGTGTTAACTTTCAGTTCTTGTTGTTTAAAATTAAATTGCTTCTAGAATTGCTGAATTCATTTTATTCATTAGGTTCCTTGTAGAGTCTTTAAAACAAAACTTGTTTTACTTGATTTAAGTGGATTCAATTCTGAAATTCAACTTGATAAAAGAAGAATTGAGAGGTAAAAAGGACCAAGGTTTGAGTGAAATACAAGAGGAGTGACAATCTGATTTTGAGTGAAACACATTAAGGGAGTGAGGTGAGGAAATTTTCTTTACTAACATTTTCTTGTAGGTTCTTCTTACACCATGTCAAATTTTGGAAGTGAAAAACGTGATATGACCATAAATGACATAGCATTCATGTTAGAGGCAATGCAAAGGAGATTTGAAAGGTTTGATTTGACCATAAACAACATGAGAGGTGATGTAGACAGCATAATGCAAAGGCAGCGGAATGATACTAATCGAAGGGGGCAGAATAGAGGGAGAGGAAACATGATGAATGATGATGAGATAGAGAGGGAAGATGATGAAGAAAGTGAGCAATCAATTGCTCAAAGAAGACCTCAACAAAGGGACAGTAACATATCTTCCATAAAAATGAAGATACCATCCTTCAAGGGGAGAAATGATGCTGAAGCTTACCTTGAATGGGAAAGAAAAGTTGAGTTGGTGTTTGATTGTCATAATTATAGTGAAATGAAGAAAGTTAAAATTGCAGCAGTTGAATTCACAGATTATGCACTAATTTGGTGGGATCAATTGATGATTTCCAAGAGGAGAAATGGAGAAAGAACCATCACTACTTGGGCTGAAATGAAAACTGTGATGAGGAAGAGATTTGTACCATCTTACTACTATAGGGAGCTTCACCAAAAATTACAGCGGTTAACTCAAGGATCCATGTCAGTGGAAGATTACCATAAAGAGATGGAGATGATCATGAGTAGAACTAATATAGAGGAGGATCCAGAAATCACTATGGCTCGATTTTTGAGTGGGCTGAATAGAGAGATAGCTAACATAATTGAATTACATCATTATGTGGAGCTTGAAGATATGGTACACATGGCCATGAAAGTGGAGAAGCAACTGAAACTCAAGGGAGCAGCAAAGGGATTTTCTAATTCCAGCTCTAGTTTCACTTCAAAATGGCCAAAGAAAGATGATAATCCTAAAGGGAAGGAGGCTGCCTGGAAAGGAAAGGAAAAACAAGTTCTAGATGACCCTAAAGGTAACTCTAAAACATCTAACTCTAATCAAAAGCATAGTACCATTAAATGCTTTAGGTGTTTAGGAGTAGGGCATATAGCTTCTCAATGTCCAAATAAGAAAATCATGTTGATACAAGATAATGGTGAAATTGATAGTGCTAGTGAACATGAAAGTGATGATGATAATGATAGCATGCCACCATTAGAAGAAATTGAACATATTATTGAATATCCTGCCCATGGTGAATCTTTGGTTATTAGAAGAGCTTTAAACATGCAAATTAAAGATGAAGAAAGTAATCAAAGAGAGAACATTTTCCATACTCGTTGCATTGTGAATGGAAAAGTGTGCAGCATGATCATTGATGGGGGTAGTTGTGCAAATGTTGCTAGTACTGATTTTGTGGATAAATTAGGGTTAGCATGCACAAAACATCCTAGTCCTTACAAGCTGCAATGGTTGAATGATAGTAGAGAGGTGAGGGTAACAAAGCAGGTTCTGTTTTCTTTTGCAATTGGGAGATACAAGGATGAAGTTTGCTGTGATGTTGTGCCTATGCATGCTAGCCATATCCTTCTTGGTCGTCCATGGCAGTTTGATAGAAAAGCTTTGCATGATGGCTTTAAGAATCATTATTCTTTCAGCCTAAATGGTTTAAATTTCACTCTTGCTCCATTGTCACCTAAACAAGTGTATGAAGATCAAGTAAATATTTTGAGATCATTTGAAAAGAATTCTGGTGGTGAGGGTAAAACAAATAAAAATGGAGTACAAGAGGCCAAGTGTGAGAAAAAGAATGATAAAAATGGCCCATTGGTGAGAGAAAAAGAGAAAGGGAGAGAAAATAAAAGAGAGTGTTTCTATGCAAAAGAAAAGGAGTTAAGGAGTGCTTTTTGTGAGAAAAGAAGTCTGATTGTACTTAGGTACAAAGAGACCTTGATTTCTACATCTAACCTTGATAACCCTTTGCCTAGTTGTGTTAGTTCTCTTTTACAGGAATTTGGAGATGTTTTTCCAGAAGATGTACCCAAAGGTTTACCACCTTTAAGAGGGATTGAGCATCAAATTGACTTCATTCCGGGCTCAACAATTCCTAATCGACCAGCTTATAGAAGTAATCCGGAGGAAACCAAGGAACTTCAAAGGCAAGTGGAGGAGTTGCTAGCAAAGGGACATGTGCATGAAAGTCTTAGCCCATGTGTTGTTCCGGTGTTATTAGTCCCAAATAGAAGAAGGAAACATGTGATTTTCCAACCTGGTGATTGGGTATGGGTTCATGTGAGAAAGAAAAGATTTCCTAAACAAAGAAAATCCAAGTTGGATGCAAGGGGAGATGGCCCATTCCAAGTTTTAGAACAAATCAATGACAATGCCTATAAAATCGATCTACCAGGTCAGTATAATGTTTCTGCAACTTTCAATGTTAGTGATCTTTCTTCTTTCGATGTAGGTTCAGATTTGAGGACAAATCTTTTTGAGCAAGGAGGGAATGATGAGGAAATTATAAGCAAGCTTAATGAATCTACACAAGGCAGCAATTTGTTGATGATATCATTATTCCAAGTGGACCAATCACAAGATCACAATCAAAGTGATGAGGAAACTATAAGCAAGCTTGATGAATGTAATGGCAGCAAATATGTTGATGATATCATTATGCCAAGTGGACCAATCACAAGATCACAATCAAAGAAATTCCAGCATGTGTTCCAGCACTTCATTCAAAGGTGGATTAATGAAGAGGGAGACCAACTTGTAGTGAATATGATGGATCATGAAGAGGAAGTCAGAAAATCACCAACAAGCATGAAGAATCTGCCCATAAGTATGGTGATGGGCATTAGCACGAATTTGGAATATAATATTGACATGGTTTAGTGCTAGTGTGACTAGACACATGTGAACCAACACCAAAATGCATGTGGAATCTGCCCATCAATGTTGTCATAATTATGGGCAGTAATTTAGAGTATATTATTGAGGTGGATGAACAATTAATGCTATTGTGACTAGATACATGTAAACCTAGACTTTAAGCCATTAGTTCTTCTTTTCCAACTATATAAGGATGGGAAAAAGAACTTAATAGGGTTGACTACGAATTTCCAGAATTGTTGAATGTAATTTCTGTGTTTTCAAGTTTGAGAGGTTTTCTTCTTATTCTTGTTGCATGAAGAATTGGTTCTAACTTATCAAGTCTTACTTGTGGCGTTTTAATCAATTCATTTCTTCATCCCAATCACCCAAGTTCTCAATTACAGGTTAGTTGTGGGTTTGGTAGGGAGGATTTGCTTTTGAGTTCTAAGATTCTATGCTAGATGTGTATGTGGGGTTCTAGATGTAATATTTGATCCATGGGTTCCGCATCAAAAGTAATCAAAGAGAGAACATTTTCCATACTCGTTGCATTGTGAATGGAAAAGTGTGCAACATGATCATTGATGGGGGTAGTTGTGCAAATGTTGCTAGTACTGATTTTGTGGATAAATTAGGGTTAGCATGCACAAAACATCCTAGTCCTTACAAGCTGCAATGGTTGAATGATAGTGGAGAGGTGAGGGTAACAAAGTAGGTTCTGTTTTCTTTTGCAATTGGGAGATACAAAGATGAAGTTTGTTGTGATGTTGTGCCTATGCATGCTAGCCATATCCTTCTTGGTCGTCCATGGCAGTTTGATAGAAGAGCTTTGCATGATGGCTTTAAGAATCATTATTCTTTCAGCCTAAATGGTTTAAATTTCACTCTTGCTCCATTGTCACCTAAACAAGTGTATGAAGATCAAGTAAATATTTTGAGATCATTTGAAAAGAATTCTGGTGGTGAGGGTAAAACAAATAAAAAGGGAGTACAAGAGGCCAAGTGTGAGAAAAAGAATGATAAAAATGGCCCATTGGTGAGAGAAAAAGAGAAAGGGAGAGAAAATAAAAGAGAGTGTTTCTATGCAAAAGAAAAGGAGTTAAGGAGTGCTTTTTGTGAGAAAAGAAGTCTGATTGTACTTAGGTACAAAGAGACCTTGATTTCTACATCTAACCTTGATAACCCTTTGCCTAGTTGTGTTAGTTCTCTTTTACAGGAATTTGGAGATGTTTTTCCAGAAGATGTACCCAAAGGATTACCACCTTTAAGAGGGATTGAGCATCAAATTGACTTCATTCCGGGCTCAACAATTCCTAATCGACCAGCTTATAGAAGTAATCCGGAGGAAACCAAGGAACTTCAAAGGCAAGTGGAGGAGTTGCTAGCAAAGGGACATGTGCGTGAAAGTCTTAGCCCATGTGCTGTTCCGGTGTTATTAGTCCCAAAGAAAGATGGATCATGGAGAATGTGTGTGGACTGCCGAGCAATCAATAAAATCACGGTGAAGTATAGACATCCAATTCCTAGACTTGATGATATGCTTGATGAGTTGAGTGGTTCTTGCATTTTTACTAAGATTGATTTAAAAAGTGGATACCATCAAATTAGGATGAAAGAAGGAGATGAGTGGAAAACTGCATTCAAAACAAAATATGGTCTTTATGAATGGTTAGTTATGCCATTTGGTTTATCTAATGCACCTAGTACATTCATGAGATTAATGAACCATGTTCTGCGTGCATATCTTGGTAAATTTGTTGTTGTATATTTTGATGACATACTCATTTATAGCAAATCAGTAGATGAGCATGTAGAACATATTAGGGTTATTCTTGATGTTTTGAGAAAGGAAGAATTATATGCCAACTTGAAAAAGTGCATGTTTTGTAGTGATAAAATCATATTCTTAGGTTTTATGGTTAGTGCACAAGGAATTGAGGTTGATGATGAAAAGGTAAAGGCAATAAGAGATTGGCCAGCACCTAAAACCGTGATTGAGGTAAGAAGTTTTCATGGTTTGGCTAGTTTCTATAGAAGGTTTGTTAAAGATTTTAGTTCCATTGCTGCACCATTAAATGAATTGGTAAAAAAGGATGTAAAGTTTAATTGGACTAAAATTCATGAAATGGCATTCAATTTGTTGAAAGAAAGGTTAACTACTGCTCCAATTCTTGCTTTACCAGATTTTGATAAGACCTTCGAATTAGAGTGTGATGCTTCAGGTGTGGGCATAGGTGCTGTTTTGATGCAAGAAGGGAAACCAATTGCATATTTTAGTGAGAAGCTTCATGGTGCACAATTAAATTATTCCACTTATGACAAGGAGCTGTATGCTTTGGTAAGAGCTTTACAAGTGTGGCAACATTACTTATTGCCTAAAGAGTTTGTTATTCATACAGATCATGAATCATTAAAGCATCTAAAGGGGCAAACCAAGCTGAACCGAAGGCATGGAAAGTGGATAGAGTTCATTGAGCCATTTCCATATGTGATAAAGTATAAGCGTGGCAAAGACAATGTAGTAGCAGATGCACTTTCAAGAAGGTATTCCTTAATCTCAACACTTAGTTCTAAGTTATTAGTGATGAGGATCTGATTGCTAGCATACAACACCAAGGACCTGTTACTCGATCAATGGCAAGAAAACTTCAAGGATTAGTTTCCAAACATCTATATGTTCTCAATACAATTGGAACGTTAAGACTTGAAGAAAATAAGAGCAAAGAAGCTGTTTGGTTGCATGTGTCCAAATTGCAATCTACCCAAGAGGCCAATTGACCCAAAGGAGTTAGAATACATATTGGCATCCATCATTATACCTTTGGGAGCTAAATACATACCATTAACGTTCCATTGGATGTCCATATATTAAGAGTGGCTGAAATTCACATTGGGAGTCAAAGATGCCTTTTAAAAGCTAGTGGGAGACAAGCTATATGGCTGCCCATGCCTTTTAAAAGCTAGTGGGAGACAAGCTATATGGCTGCCCAATTTGTTTTATGTAACCACATTATTATATTTGTATTTTTCCATCATTTCACTTGTTTTATGCTTTCTTTAAGTCTTTAAAAACATATGTAATGGCAGATTTTGAACTTAATGAATATTCTGAGTTTTCTCTCCATTTTTGAGAGCTTTGAGAGGTTTTTAGCCTTCTTTTGAGTTCTTGTTAGAACTTGCACGAATTCCTTGCAAAAATAACCAAGTTTGCTAGGTCTTAACTTATATTCAAGGTTTTTCCCTCACAAGTTGGGGTTGGGTCTTGAATCTTTGGTTTCCAGCCATATAGCTTCAGTTTTACATCACAAGTTGGTGTTGGGTTGAAGGTACTGGTTGGTGTTCTTATGTTTTGGAGACGATCCGTAGCTTGAGCTTCCTTAGGAATTAAATCCCAGCAAGGCAGGCTCACATCATTTGGTATCAGAGCTTAGGCTCTCCAAATCAGGTTTTTAGCATCATTCCTTCTTGTTTATGTCAAAAATATATATATTGTCTTCCTTGGAGTCATTTTTTTTGCCATTAGTTTAATTTCTACAAGCTGTATGCCTTCTTGTTTCTTTGAGTCCTTCTACCTTAATGTTGTTGCTGGATTAAATTAAAAAAAAAAAGAAAGAAAGAAAGAACGAAAAAAAAAAAGTAAATTCGTGGCCCTTGGATTAGAAATTAAAGATTTTTAAGCAATGGGTGGATTCTCACAGGCTTCCAGTTTTTTTCACAGGGGGGTGTGAAAATTTTTGGCTTCCAGTTTTTTTCACAGGGGGTTGTGAAAATTTTTGCCTTCTCACAGGGGGTTGTGACAATTTCTGCCTTCCAAAAGTGAATGTGTATGTAAACATGTCCAAATCCTTTCAAATTTTACAGGCATGTTTTAGATATTCAGCTAAGCATACATATTAAATTTCATGTCAAAATTCGTTCGTTTGCTTGGTTGTCCATATATTACCGCTAGTTAGCCATTTTTGGGTCCATAATATAAACGTTTCATAAGAGACCTAAAAATTCGTTTTTCTTCTTCCATTTTGTCTCAATATATTGTCCTAAATCCAGTTTTGTCAAATTCTTCCCTTTGGTAATGTTTGTCTAAAATTTTAGTGTCTTTCGTCCTTAGGTTTCAAATATCATATATTCTGTTTTTTTTTCAGCTTGTGTTACTCTTGTTCCATTCTTGAATGTGTTTTAAACCTTGCAATTTAGTTATTTAGTTGAGGAAATATTAAGTTCTTGCTAGAACTTGGAAGGGGCTGAAGTGAGTGGAAAAAGGCATAGAGTGGTGAGATTGTTAGAGGGTAAAAGCCAAAGTTTGAGTGAAATACAGATTGAGTGTTACCATATTAGAGTGAAACACGTGAGGGAGTGTGTGAGAGAATATTTCTAACATTTGTTTTGCAGCAATCAGTATGTCAACAAAACGAGATAGTGATCGAGAGAGCAACCGACCCCAAGAAGAGCCAGAAGCTTCTAATGTTCTTAAGGCATTGCAATCTCAATTTCAAAGGATGAATGTGTTGTTTGTTGATATTAGAGAACAGATGGAAAAACACTCAAAACAAATTGAAGAATTGCAGCAAGCAAGCTCTACAAATCAAAGGAATTTAGGAACGGATGAACGAGATAATTTTCATAGGGAGCAAAACACAAATAGGGGGCAGAATAGAGGTAGGCGTGCTGGACTAAATGATTTGCCAGTTTTCAATGAATTGGAGGATGTAGATGAAGATAATCTTGATGATGATGATGGGCAGCAATCTGTTGCACTTGATGATGTTATTAGACCAAGATATATGAGAGGTAATATGGGTGGTAGAGGTGGTGGCAGAAATATTAGGCAAGAAACTGTGGAAAATGCAAGAGGGAGAGGGAGAGTAGACAGCAATGTTAATGGAATTAAAATGAAAATTCCATCATTTCAAGGCAAAGCAAATCCAGATGCATACTTGGAATGGGAGAGAAAGACTGAACTCATCTTTGATTGCCACAACTATAGTGAGCAAAAGAAGGTGACACTTGCTGTGGTAGAGTTTACTGATTATGCATTAGTTTGGTGGGATCAATTACTCACTAAACGAAGAAGAAATGGCATGAGAGGAGTGCAGACTTGGGATGAGCTGAAACAAGTCATGAGAGATAGATTTGTACCACAACACTACTATAGGGAGTTACATCAACGATTACAAGGGCTGGTACAAGGCAATAAAAGTGTGGAAGAATATTTTCAAGAGATGGAAATGGCTATGATACGAGCTAATATAGAAGAAGAAAGGGAAGCAACTATGGCACGGTTTCTACATGGGCTGAAAGATGAAATTGCCGACATAGTGGAGCTGCATCATTATGTGGAGCTTGATGACATGTTAAATATGGCAATCAAGGTAGAAAAACAACTCAAGAAGAAGAAAACAACCAGATCTGGAATGGGAATGAATTCTGCCAATAATGTTCCTTGGAAGCCAAATTGGAAGAAAGGGGAATCTAGTGAGAATAAATTTGTTTCAAAGGAGAAGAAAGAGGGGAACAAGGCTGGAGAAAAACCCATTGTGATTGATAAGGGTAAGGCCCCAATGAACTCCAATGGAAGAACAAGAGACATCCAATGTTTCCGATGTTTAGGGAAAGGGCATTATGCTAGAGAATGTCCAAATAAAAGGGTGATGGTGGTGAGGCCGAGTGGTGATATTGAATCTGAAGATGATGAAGTTGTAGATGAAGATTCAGATGTTAACATTCTACCTTTGGATGAAGATAGTGATGTAGAGCATGCTGTGCATGGAAGTGCTCTTGTTGTTATGCGTGCTTTAAATATACAGGTGAAGGAAGATGAAGGTGATGAACTGCAAAGAGAAAATATTTTTCATACTAGATGTTTAGTCAAAGAAAAAGTTTGTAGTATGATCATAGATGGTGGGAGTTGTGTTAATGTGGCTAGCACTCTACTAGTAGAGAAACTTGCATTTCCTACTACAAAACATCCTAATCCATACAGATTGCAGTGGTTGAATGATAGTGGAGAAGTTAAGGTGACCAAGCAAGTATTATTGTCATTTACCATTGGGAGGTATAAGGATGAAGTGTTGTGTGATGTAGTTCCCATGCATGCTAGTCATATCCTACTTGGGAGGCCATGGCAATATGATAGAAAAGCAACACATGACGGGTTTAAGAATAGGTATTCATTTGATTTTGAAGGCCGAAAGGTGACTCTTGCACCTTTAACACCTATGGAGGCTTTTGAAGACCAAAAGAGAGTACAAGCTGCCATGCAAGAGAAAATGCAAAGAGAGGTTGAAAAGAGGGAGAGAGAAAAGAAAGATCAAGAGGAAAAACAAAGAATAAAAGCTGAGAGAGAAAAAGAAAAAGAGAAAAAGAAGAAATTACATAATAAAAATGAGAGTGGAGAGAAGAAAGTAAGTTTAGTTGCTAGGGGGAAAGATGTGAGGCAAGCATACTCTTCTGATAGTATGATGCTCCTTCTGATATGTAAGGGAGTTTTTCTTAATGTAACTGACCTTGATCCATCTATTCCTAGTGTTGCTTTGACTTTGTTGCAGGAATTTGAAGATGTCTTTCCAAATGAGGTACCGAGTGGATTGCCACCCATTAGAGGAATAGAACATCAAATTGATTTCATTCCTGGAGCTGTAATTCCAAATCGTCCAGCATATAGGACAAATCCTCAAGAGGTCAAGGAGTTGCAAAAACAGGTGGATGAGCTGCTTGCGAAAGGTCATGTTAGGGAGAGCATGAGTCCATGTGCTGTGCCGGTACTTCTAGTACCTAAAAAGGATGGATCAATGCGAATGTGTGTGGATTGTCGTGCTATCAATAAAATCACTGTAAAGTATAGACATCCAATTCCTAGACTTGATGATATGCTTGATGAATTGCATGGTGCATGTATATTTTCAAAAATTGATCTTAAAAGTGGTTATCATCAAATAAGAATGAGATTAGGAGATGAATGGAAAACAGCTTTTAAGACTCAATATGGTTTGTATGAATGGTTAGTCATGCCTTTTGGACTAAGCAATGCACCTAGTACTTTCATGAGATTAATGAATCATGTCTTGCGTGCTTTTCTTGGAAAGTTTGTTGTTGTGTATTTTGATGATATTTTAGTGTATAGTCAAAGTTTAAATGATCATTTAATGCATTTAAGATGTGTGCTTGAAGTTCTTAGGAAAGAGAAATTGTATGCAAATTTAAAGAAATGTACATTCTGTATGGAAAAAGTCATTTTCTTAGGATTTGTAGTGAGTGGGAAAGGAATTGAGGTTGATGATGATAAGGTAAAAGCCATCAAAGAGTGGCCTACACCAAAATCCGTGACTGATGTTAGGAGTTTTCATGGTCTTGCTAGTTTTTATAGGAGATTTGTTAGAGACTTTAGTACAATTGCAGCCCCATTAAATGAAATTGTGAAGAAAAATGTAGGGTTCAAATGGAATAAGGAACAGGAGCATGCATTTAGATTACTAAAAGAAAAATTATGTTCTGCACCATTACTTGCATTACCTGATTTTTCTAAGACTTTTGAAGTTGAATGTGATGCTTCCGGAGTGGGTATAGGTGCTGTTTTGATGCAGGAAAGAAGACCAATTGCATACTTTAGTGAGAAGCTAAGTGGAGCTCCTTTGAATTACTCTACTTATGACAAGGAGATGTATGCATTAGTGAGGGCGTTGGAGACGTGGCAGCATTATCTTTGGCCAAAGGAGTTTGTTATTCATAGTGATCATGAATCACTAAAATACTTGAAAGGACAAAGCAAGCTGAACAAACGCCATGCCAAATGGAGTGAATTTATTGAAGCATTTCCATATGTGATTCAATATAAGCAAGGAAAAGAAAATGTTGTTGCTGATGCCTTATCTAGGAGGTATGCCCTAATCTCTATGCTTGATGCTAGACTTCTAGGATTTGAGCATATGAAAGAATTGTATAAGCATGACTCTGAATTTGCACAAATATATGCCTCTTGTGAAAATGCTGCCTTTGAAAAATTTTATAGGCATGATGGTTTCTTATTTAGAGAGAAACGACTTTGTGTTCCAAATAGCTCTATAAGAGGATTGCTTGTAAGAGAGTCACATGGGGGAGGTTTAATGGGACATTTTGGGGTGGCTAAAACATTAGAAATTCTGCATGAACATTTTTATTGGCCACATATGAGGAAAGATGTAGAGAAATTTTGTGCTAAATGCGTGACATGTATGAAAGCAAAATCCAAAGTAAGACCACATGGTTTGTATATGCCTTTAAGTGTACCTAGTGAACCTTGGGTAGACTTATCTATGGATTTTATTTTGGGGCTACCTAGGACAAAAAAAGGTCATGATAGTTTATTTGTTGTGGTTGATCGATTTTCTAAAATGGCACATTTCATTCCATGTCATAAAACTGATGATGCATGCCATATATCTGATTTGTTCTTTAGAGAAGTAGTGAGATTGCATGGTATTCCTAGGACCATAGTAAGTGATCGAGATGTAAAATTTTTGAGTCATTTTTGGAAAGTCCTATGGGGAAAGTTAGGTACAAAGCTTTGTTTCTCTACTACATGCCATCCGCAAACAGATGGGCAGACGGAAGTTGTTAATAGGACTGTGGGCACTCTTCTTCGTACCATGATTAAACAAAATTTGAAGACATGGGAGGAATGCATACCATTTATTGAATTTGCATATAATAGATCAATGCATTCATCCACTGGATTTTCACCCTTTGAGCTTGTCTATGGTTTTAATCCACTTACTCCATTAGATTTGTTGCCTCTTCCTACTAATGAGCTTACTAGTTTTGATGGTAAAAAGAAAGCTGAATTGGTGAAGCAAATGCATCAAAGGGCCAAGCAACAAATGGAGAAGATTAATGAGAATAGAGCAACCAAAGTAAACAAAGGAAGGAAAAAGATGGTGTTCCAGCCTGGTGATCTGGTATGGGTTCATTTGCGAAAAGAAAGGTTTCCTACACAAAGGAAATCAAAATTGCAGCCGAGAAGTGATGGACCATTTGAAGTACTCGAAAGGATTAATGATAATGCCTACAAGATTAATCTACCAGGTGAGTATGGTGTAAGTGCAACTTTTAATGTTTCTGATCTTGCTCCTTACTATGCAGATGATGAAGATTCGAGGACGAATTCTTTTGAAGAGGGAGAGGATGATGAGGATCTGATTGCTAGCATACAACACCAAGGACCTGTTACTCGATCAATGGCAAGAAAACTTCAAGGATTAGTTTCCAAACATCTATATGTTCTCAATACAATTGGAACGTTAAGACTTGAAGAAAATAAGAGCAAAGAAGCTGTTTGGTTGCATGTGTCCAAATTGCAATCTACCCAAGAGGCCAATTGACCCAAAGGAGTTAGAATACATATTGGCATCCATCATTATACCTTTGGGAGCTAAATACATACCATTCACGTTCCATTGGATGTCCATATATTAAGAGTGGCTGAAATTCACATTGGGAGTCAAAGATGCCTTTTAAAAGCTAGTGGGAGACAAGCTATATGGCTGCCCATGCCTTTTAAAAGCTAGTGGGAGACAAGCTATATGGCTGCCCAATTTGTTTTATGTAACCACATTATTATATTTGTATTTTTACATCATTTCACTTGTTTTATGCTTTCTTTAAGTCTTTAAAAACATATGTAATGGCAGATTTTGAACTTAATGAATATTCTGAGTTTTCTCTCCATTTTTGAGAGCTTTGAGAGGTTTTTAGCCTTCTTTTGAGTTCTTGTTAGAACTTGCACGAATTCCTTGCAAAAATAACCAAGTTTGCTAGGTCTTAACTTATATTCAAGGTTTTTCCCTCACAAGTTGGGGTTGGGTCTTGAATCTTTGGTTTCCAGCCATATAGCTTCAGTTTTACATCACAAGTTGGTGTTGGGTTGAAGGTACTGGTTGGTGTTCTTATGTTTTGGAGACGATCCGTAGCTTGAGCTTCCTTAGGAATTAAATCCCAGCAAGGCAGGCTCACATCAATTAGGATTTGAGCAAATTAAGGATATGTATGCCAATGATGTTGACTTTGCAAATATTTATAAAGCATGTGAGCATTCTGCATTTCAGAAGTTTTATAGGCATGATGGGTACTTATTTAAGGATGGAAGATTTAATACCGGTACAGCGCATGGACTCATGCTCTCTCTGACATGACCCTTTGCAAGTAATTCTTCCACCTGTTTTTGTAACTCTTTGGCCTCTTGAGGATTAGTTCTATATGCTGGCCGATTACAAATTACAGCTCCAGGAACAAAATCAATTTGATGTTCTATTCCTCTGATAGGTGGTAGTCCGCTAGATACTTCATCGGGAAAGACATCTTCAAATTCCTGCAACAAAGTCAATGCAACAATAGGAATAGGAGGATCAAGGTCAGTTACATTAAGAAAAACTCCCTTACATAGTAAGAGTAGCATCACATTATTTGAAGAATAAGCTTGCCTCACATCTTTTCCCCTAGCAACTAAACTTACTTTCTTCTCACAACTCTCATTTTTATTGTAGATTTTTTTCTTTTTCTCATTTTCTTTTTCTTTCTCTTTTTTTATTCTTTGTTTTTCCTCTTGCTCTTTTCTTTCTCTCACTCTCTTTTCAGATTCTTTTTGCATTTTCTCTTCCATGGCAGCTTGTATTCATTTTTGGTCTTCAAAAGCGTCCATCGGTGTCAAAGGTGCAAGTGTCAACTTTCGACCTTCAAAATCAAAAGAGTACCTATTTTTGAATCCATCATGTACAGCCCTTCTATCATATTGCCATGGCCTCCCAAGCAGAATATGACTAGCATGCATAGGAACAACATCACATAACACTTCATCCTTATACCTCCCAATGGAAAATGTTAGCAGCACTTGCTTAGTCACCCTAACTTCACCACAATGATTAAACCATTGCAACCTATATGGATTAGGATGTTTTGTAGTAGGGAAATCAAGTTTTTCCACTAGTAGAGTACTAGCCACATTCACGCAACTTCCACTGTCTATTATCATGCTACAAACTCTATCTTTAACTAGACACCTAGTATGAAAGATATTTTCTCTTTGTAGCTCATCACCATCATCTGCCTTTACTTGGGTATTTAAAGCACGCATAACAACTAGAACGTTGCCATGTACAGCATGCTCTACATCACTATCATCACCCATAGGTTGAATGTCATCACTTGAATCATCATTAACAGCCTCATCATCTTCAGATTCTATCTCTCCACTTGGCCTCATCACCATTGCCCTTTTATTTGGACATTGTGCAGCATAATGTCCCTTGCCTAAGCATCTAAAACATTGGATGTCTCTAGTTCTTCCGTTGGAGTTCATTGGTGCCTTACCCTTATCAATCACAATGGGTTTTTCTCCAGCCTTGTTTCCCTCTTTCTTCTCCTTTGAAACAAATTTACTCTCACTAGATTCCCCTTTCTTCCAATTTGGCTTCCATGGAACATTGTTGGTAGAATTCATTCCCATACCCGATCTGGTTGTTTTCTTCTTCTTGAGTTGTTTTTCTACCTTGATTGCCATATTTAACATATCAAGAAGCTCCATATAATGATGCAGCTCCATTATGTCGACAATTTCATCTTTTAGACCATGTAGGAACCGTGCCATAGTTGCTTCCCTTTCTTCTTCTATATTAGCTCATATCATAGCCATTTCCATTTCTTGAAAATATTCTTCCACACTTTTATTGCCCTGCACAAGCCCTTGTAATCTTTGATGCAACTCTCTATAGTAGTGTTGTGAAACAAATCGATCTCTCATGACCTGTTTCAACTCATCCCAAGTCTGCACTCCTCTCATGCCATTTCTTCTTCGTTCAGTGAGTAATTGATCCCACCAAACTAATGCATAATCAGTAAACTCTACCACAGCAAGTGTCACCTTCTTTTGCTCACTATAGTTGTGGCAATCAAAGATGAGTTCGGTCTTTCTCTCCCATTCCAAATATGAATCTGGATTTGCTTTGCCTTGGAATGATGGAATTTTCATTTTAATTCCATTAACGTTGCTGTCTACTCTCCCTCTCCCTCTTGCATTTTCCATAGTTTCTTGCCTAATATTTCTGCCACCACCTCTACCACCCATATTACCTCTCATATATCTTGGTCTAATAACATCATCAAGTGCAACAGATTGCTGCCCATCATCATCATCAAGATTATCTTCATCTACATCATCCAAGTCATTGAAAACTGGCAAATCATTTAGTCCAGCACGCCTACCTCTATTCTGCCCCTATTTGTGTTTTGCTCCCTATGAAAATTATCTCGTTCATCCCTTCCTAAATTCCTTTGATTTGTAGAGCTTGCTTGCTGCAATTCTTCAATTTGTTTTGAGTGTTTTTCCATCTGTTCTCTAATATCAACAAACAACACATTCATCCTTTGAAATTGAGATTGCAATGCCTTAAGAACATAAGAAGCTTCTGGCTCCTCTTGGGGCTAGTTGCTCTCTCGATCACTATCTCGTTTTGTTGACATACTGATTGCTGCAAAACAAATGTTAGAAATATTCTCTCACACACTCCCTCACGTGTTTCACTCAAACTTTGGCTTTTACCCTCTAACAATCTCACCACTCTATGCCTTTTTTCACTCACTTCAGCCCCTTTCAAGTTCTAGCAAGAACTTAATATTTCCTCAACTAAATAACTAAATTGCAAGGTTTAAAACACATTCAAGAATGGAACAAGAGTAAAACAAGCTGGAAAAAAAAAACAGAATATCTGATATTTGAAACCTAAGGACGAAAGACACTGAAATTTTAGACAAACATTACTAAAGGGAAGAATTTGACAAAACTGGATTTAGGACAATATATTGAAACAAAATGGAAGAAGAAAAATGAATTTTTAGGTCTCTTATGAAATGTTTATGTTCTGGACCCAAAAATGGCTAACTAGCGGTAATATATGGACAACCAAGCAAACGAACGAATTTTGATATGAAATTTAATATGTAGGCTTAGCTTAATATCTAAAACATGCCTGTAAAATTTGAAAGGATTTGGACATGTTTACATACATGTTCAGTTTTGGACACAAAACTAGCTAAATTGGCTGCAATATATGGATAACAAGGCAAATGGAGGAATTTTGACTTAAAATTTGATTTCCAAGCTAAGTTTAGCATCTAAAACAAGCATATAAAATTTGAGAAGATTTGGTTATGTGCAAACCCAACTTCAGTTTCTAACCCACTAGCAAATTTGAGAGATTAGTTGCTGTTTCCTCTTTTTTTTTTTTCTTTTCTGTTCTTTCTTTCTTTTTTTTAAATTAATCCAGCAACAACATTAAGGAAGAAGGACTCAAAGAAACAAGAAAACATACAGCTTGTAGAAATTAAACTAATGGCAGAAAATGACTCAAAGGAAGACAATATTTTTTTTGACATAAACAAGAAGGAATGATGCTAAAAACCCTATTTGGAGAGCCTAAGCTCTGATACCAAATGATGTGAACCTGCCTTGCTGGGATTTAATTCCTAAGGAAGCTCAAGCTACGGATCGTCTCCAAAACATAAGAACACCAACCAACATCTTCAACCCAAAACCAACTTGTGATGTAAAACTGAAGCTATATGGCTGGAAACCAAAGATTCAAGACCCAACCCCAACTTGTGAAGGAAAAACCTTGAATATAAGTTAAGACCTAGCAAACTTGGTTATTTTTGCAAGGAATTCGTGCAATTTCTAACCAGAACTCAAAAGAAGGCTAAAAACCTCTCAAAGCTCTAAAAAATGGAGAGAAAACTCAGAATATTCATTCAGTTCAAAGTCTGCCATTACATCTATTTTTAAAGACTTAAAGAAAGCATAAAACAAGTGAAATGATGGAAAAATACAAATATAATGATGTGGTTACATAAAACAAATTGGGCAGCCATATAGCTTGTCTCCCACTAGCTTTTAAAAGGCATGGGCAGCCATATAGCTTGTCTCCCACTAGCTTTTAAAAGGAATCTTTGACTCCCAATGTGAGTTTCAGCCACTCTTAATATATGGGCATCCAATGGCACGTGAATGGTATGTATTTAGCTCCCAAAGGTATAATGATGGATGCCAATATGTATTCTAACTCCTTTGGGTCAATTGGCCTCTTGGGTAGATTGCAATTTGGACAAGTGCAACCAAACAGCTTCTTTGCTCTTATTTTCTTCAAGTCTTAACGTTCCAATTGTATTGAGAACATATAGATGTTTGGAAACTAATCCTTGAAGTTTTCTTGCCATTGATCGAGTAACAGGTCCTTGGTGTTGTATGCTAGCAATCAGATCCTCATCATTTTGGGGCTGCCTAGGACTAGAAAAAGGAAAAGATAACATATTTGTTATTGTTGTCAGATTCAGCAAAATGGCTCATTTCATTACATGTCACAAAACTGATGATGCAACAAATATTGTTAATTTGTTCTTTGGGGAAGTAGTTTTTTGCATGGCATTCCTAAGACAATTATGAGTGATAGAGATGTGAAGTTCTTGAGTCATTTTTGGCTTTTTTTTTGGAATAAATTAGGTTCTAAATTTTTGTTCTCTACAACTTGTTATCCACAAATCGATGGACAAACAGAAGTGGTAAATAGGACTTTAGGATCTTTGTTACGTGCTGTTGTGGGTATGAATTTGAAAACTTGGGAAGATTATTTGCCATTAGTTGAGTTTGCATATAATAGAAGCATACATTCTTCTACAGGTTATTCACCATTTGAAATTATTTATGGTTTTAATTCGCTTACACCACTTGATATGTTTCCTTTGCCATTAAATAAAATAACTAACTTAGATGGTGAAAAGAAAGCGGAGTTGGTTAAGAAGATACATGATGATGTGAGCCTGCCTTGCTGGGATTTAATTCCTAAGGAAGCTCAAGCTACGGATCGTCTCCAAAACATAAGAACACCAACCAGTACCTTCAACCCAACACCAACTTGTGATGTAAAACTGAAGCTATATGGCTGGAAACCAAAGATTCAAGACCCAACCCCAACTTGTGAAGGAAAAACCTTGAATATAAGTTAAGACCTAGCAAACTTGGTTATTTTTGCAAGGAATTCGTTCAAGTTCTAACAAGAACTCAAAAGAAGGCTAAAAACCTCTCAAAGCTCTCAAAAATGGATAGAAAACTCAGAATATTCATTAAGTTCAAAATCTGCCATTACATATGTTTTTAAAGACTTAAAGAAAGCATAAAACAAGTGAAATGATGGAAAAATACAAATATAATAATGTGGTTACATAAAACAAATTGGGCAGCCATATAGCTTGTCTCCCACTAGCTTTTAAAAGGCATGGGCAGCCATATAGCTTGTCTCCCACTAGCTTTTAAAAGGCATCTTTGACTCCCAATGTGAATTTCAGCCACTCTTAATATATGGACATCCAATGGAACGTGAATGGTATGTATTTAGCTCCCAAAGGTATAATGATGGATGCCAATATGTATTCTAACTCCTTTGGGTCAATTGGCCTCTTGGGTAGATTGCAATTTGGACACATGCAACCAAACAGCTTCTTTGCTCTTATTTTCTTCAAGTCTTAACGTTCCAATTGTATTGAGAACATATAGATGTTTGGAAACTAATCCTTGAAGTTTTCTTGCCATTGATCGAGTAACAGGTCCTTGGTGTTGTATGCTAGCAATCAGATCCTCATCATCCTCTCCCTCTTCAAAAGAATTCGTCCTCGAATCTTCATCATCTGCATAGTAAGGAGCAAGATCAGAAACATTAAAAGTTGCACTTACACCATACTCACCTGGTAGATTAATCTTGTAGGCATTATCATTAATCCTTTCGAGTACTTCAAATGGTCCATCACTTCTCGGCTGCAATTTTGATTTCCTTTGTGTAGGAAACCTTTCTTTTCGCAAATGAACCCATACCAGATCACCAGGCTGGAACACCATCTTTTTCCTTCCTTTGTTTACTTTGGTTGCTCTATTCTCATTAATCTTCTCCATTTGTTGCTTGGCCCTTTGATGCATTTGCTTCACCAATTCAGCTTTCTTTTTACCATCAAAACTAGTAAGCTCATTAGTAGGAAGAGGCAACAAATCTAATGGAGTAAGTGGATTAAAACCATAGACAAGCTCAAAGGGTGAAAATCCAGTGGATGAATGCATTGATCTATTATATGCAAATTCAATAAATGGTATGCATTCCTCCCATGTCTTCAAATTTTGTTTAATCATGGTACGAAGAAGAGTGCCCACAGTCCTATTAACAACTTCCGTCTGCCCATCTGTTTGCGGATGGCATGTAGTAGAGAAACAAAGCTTTGTACCTAACTTTCCCCATAGGACTTTCCAAAAATGACTCAAAAATTTTACATCTCGATCACTTACTATGGTCCTAGGAATACCATGCAATCTCACTACTTCTCTAAAGAACAAATCAGATATATGGCATGCATCATCAGTTTTATGACATGGAATGAAATGTGCCATTTTAGAAAATCGATCAACCACAACAAATAAACTATCATGACCTTTTTTTGTCCTAGGTAGCCCCAAAATAAAATCCATAGATAAGTCTACCCAAGGTTCACTAGGTACACTTAAAGGCATATACAAACCATGTGGTCTTACTTTGGATTTTGCTTTCATACATGTCACGCATTTAGCACAAAATTTCTCTACATCTTTCCTCATATGTGGCCAATAAAAATGTTCATGCAGAATTTCTAATGTTTTAGCCACCCCAAAATGTCCCATTAAACCTCCCCCATGTGACTCTCTTACAAGCAATCCTCTTATAGAGCTATTTGGAACACAAAGTCGTTTCTCTCTAAATAAGAAACCATCATGCCTATAAAATTTTTCAAAGGGAGCATTTTCACAAGAGGCATATATTTGTGCAAATTCAGAGTCATGCTTATACAATTCTTTCATATGCTCAAATCCTAGAAGTCTAGCATCAAGCATAGAGATTAGGGCATACCTCCTAGATAAGGCATCAGCAACAACATTTTCTTTTCCTTGCTTATATTGAATCACATATGGAAATGCTTCAATAAATTCACTCCATTTGGCATGGCGTTTGTTCAGCTTGCTTTGTCCTTTCAAGTATTTTAGTGATTCATGATCACTATGAATAACAAACTCCTTTGGCCAAAGATAATGCTGCCACGTCTCCAACGCCCTCACTAATGCATACATCTCCTTGTCATAAGTAGAGTAATTCAAAGGAGCTCCACTTAGCTTCTCACTAAAGTATGCAATTGGTCTTCTTTCCTGCATCAAAACAGCACCTATACCCACTCCGGAAGCATCACATTCAACTTCAAAAGTCTTAGAAAAATCAGGTAATGCAAGTAATGGTGCAGAACATAATTTTTCTTTTAGTAATCTAAATGCATGCTCCTGTTCCTTATTCCATTTGAACCCTACATTTTTCTTCACAATTTCATTTAATGGGGCTGCAATTGTACTAAAGTCTCTAACAAATCTCCTATAAAAACTAGCAAGACCATGAAAACTCCTAACATCAGTCACGGATTTTGGTGTAGGCCACTCTTTGATGGCTTTTACCTTATCATCATCAACCTCAATTCCTTTCCCACTCACTACAAATCCTAAGAAAATGACTTTTTCCATACAGAATGTACATTTCTTTAAATTTGCATACAATTTCTCTTTCCTAAGAACTTCAAGCACACATCTTAAATGCATTAAATGATCATTTAAACTTTGACTATACACTAAAATATCATCAAAATACACAACAACAAACTTTCCAAGAAAAGCACGCAAGACATGATTCATTAATCTCATGAAAGTACTAGGTGCATTGCTTAGTCCAAAAGGCATGACTAACCATTCATACAAACCATATTGAGTCTTAAAAGCTGTTTTCCATTCATCTCCTAATCTCATTCTTATTTGATGATAACCACTTTTAAGATCAATTTTTGAAAATATACATGCACCATGCAATTCATCAAGCATATCATCAAGTCTAGGAATTGGATGTCTATACTTTACAGTGATTTTATTGATAGCACGACAATCCACACACATTCGCATTGATCCATCCTTTTTAGGTACTAGAAGTACCGGCACAGCACATGGACTCATGCTCTCCCTAACATGACCTTTCGCAAGCAGCTCATCCACCTGTTTTTGCAACTCCTTGACCTCTTGAGGATTTGTCCTATATGCTGGACGATTTGGAATTACAGCTCTAGGAATGAAATCAATTTGATGTTCTATTCCTCTAATGGGTGGCAATCCACTCGGTACCTCATTTGGAAAGACATCTTCAAATTCCTGCAACAAAGTCAAAGCAACACTAGGAATAGATGGATCAAGGTCAGTTACATTAAGAAAAACTCCCTTACATATCAGAAGGAGCATCATACTATCAGAAGAGTATGCTTGCCTCACATCTTTCCCCCTAGCAACTAAACTTACTTTCTTCTCTCCACTCTCATTTTTATTATGTAATTTCTTCTTTTTCTCTTTTTCTTTTTCTCTCTCAGCTTTTATTCTTTGTTTTTCCTCTTGATCTTTCTTTTCTCTCTCCCTCTTTTCAACCTCTCTTTGCATTTTCTCTTGCATGGCAGCTTGTACTCTCTTTTGGTCTTCAAAAGCCTCCATAGGTGTTAAAGGTGCAAGAGTCACCTTTCGGCCTTCAAAATCAAATGAATACCTATTCTTAAACCCGTCATGTGTTGCTTTTCTATCATATTGCCATGGCCTCCCAAGTAGGATATGACTAGCATGCATGGGAACTACATCACACAACACTTCATCCTTATACCTCCCAATGGTAAATGACAATAATACTTGCTTGGTCACCTTAACTTCTCCACTATCATTCAACCACTGCAATCTGTATGGATTAGGATGTTTTGTAGTAGGAAATGCAAGTTTCTCTACTAGTAGAGTGCTAGCCACATTAACACAACTCCCACCATCTATGATCATACTACAAACTTTTTCTTTGACTAAACATCTAGTATGAAAAATATTTTCTCTTTGCAGTTCATCACCTTCATCTTCCTTCACCTGTATATTTAAAGCACGCATAACAACAAGAGCACTTCCATGCACAGCATGCTCTACATCACTATCTTCATCCAAAGGTAGAATGTTAACATCTGAATCTTCATCTACAACTTCATCATCTTCAGATTCAATATCACCACTCGGCCTCACCACCATCACCCTTTTATTTGGACATTCTCTAGCATAATGCCCTTTCCCTAAACATCGGAAACATTGGATGTCTCTTGTTCTTCCATTGGAGTTCATTGGGGCCTTACCCTTATCAATCACAATGGGTTTTTCTCCAGCCTTGTTCCCCTCTTTCTTCTCCTTTGAAACAAATTTATTCTCACTAGATTCCCCTTTCTTCCAATTTGGCTTCCAAGGAACATTATTGGCAGAATTCATTCCCATTCCAGATCTGGTTGTTTTCTTCTTCTTGAGTTGTTTTTCTACCTTGATTGCCATATTTAACATGTCATGAAGCTCCACATAATGATGCAGCTCCACTATGTCGGCAATTTCATCTTTCAGCCCATGTAGAAACCGTGCCATAGTTGCTTCCCTTTCTTCTTCTATATTAGCTCGTATCATAGCCATTTCCATCTCTTGAAAATATTCTTCCACACTTTTATTGCCTTGTACCAGCCCTTGTAATCGTTGATGTAACTCCCTATAGTAGTGTTGTGGTACAAATCTATCTCTCATGACTTGTTTCAGCTCATCCCAAGTCTGCACTCCTCTCATGCCATTTCTTCTTTGTTTAGTGAGTAATTGATCCCACCAAACTAATGCATAATCAGTAAACTCTACCACAACAAGTGTCACCTTCTTTTGCTCACTATAGTTGTGGCAATCAAAGATGAGTTCAGTCTTTCTCTCCCATTCCAAGTATGCATCTGGATTTGCTTTGCCTTGGAATGATGGAATTTTCATTTTAATTCCATTAACATTGCTGTCTACTCTCCCTCTCCCTCTTGCATTTTCCACAGTTTCTTGCCTAATATTTCTGCCACCACCTCTACCACCCATATTACCTCTCATATATCTTGGTCTAATAACATCATCAAGTGCAACAGATTGCTGCCCATCATCATCATCAAGATTATCTTCATCTACATCCTCCAATTCATTGAAAACTGGCAAATCATTTAGTCCAGCACGCCTACCTCTATTCTGCCCCCTATTTGTGTTTTGCTCCCTATGAAAATTATCTCGTTCATCCCTTCCTAAATTCCTTTGATTTGTAGAGCTTGCTTGCTGCAATTCTTCAATTTGTTTTGAGTGTTTTTCCATCTGTTCTCTAATATCAACAAACAACACATTCATCCTTTGAAATTGAGATTGCAATGCCTTAAGAACATTAGAAGCTTCTGGCTCTTCTTGGGGTCGGTTGCTCTCTCGATCACTATCTCGTTTTGTTGACATACTGATTGCTGCAAAACAAATGTTAGAAATATTCTCTTACACACTCCCTCACGTGTTTCACTCTAATATGGTAACACTCAATCTGTATTTCACTCAAACTTTGGCTTTTACCCTCTAACAATCTCACCACTCTATGCCTTTTTCCACTCACTTCAGCCCCTTCCAAGTTCTAGCAAGAACTTAATATTTTCTCAACTAAATAACTAAATTGCAAGGTTTAAAACACATTCAAGAATGGAACAAGAGTAACACAAGCTGAAAAAAAACAGAATATATGATATTTGAAACCTAAGGACGAAAGACACTAAAATTTTAGACAAACATTACCAAAGGGAAGAATTTGACAAAACTGGATTTAGGACAATATATTGAGACAAAATGGAAGAAGAAAAACGAATTTTTAGGTCTCTTATGAAACGTTTATATTATGGACCCAAAAATGGCTAACTAGCGGTAATATGATCACTATCTCTGATACCAAATGATGTGAGCCTGCCTTGCTGGGATTTAATTCCTAAGGAAGCTCAAGCTACGGATCGTCTCCAAAACATAAGAACACCAACCAGTACCTTCAACCCAACACCAACTTGTGATGTAAAACTGAAGCTATATGGCTGGAAACCAAAGATTCAAGACCCAACCCCAACTTGTGAAGGAAAAACCTTGAATATAAGTTAAGACCTAGCAAACTTGGTTATTTTTGCAAGGAATTCGTGCAAGTTCTAACAAGAACTCAAAAGAAGGCTAAAAACCTCTCAAAGCTCTCAAAAATGGAGAGAAAACTCAGAATATTCATTAAGTTCAAAATCTGCCATTACATATGTTTTTAAAGACTTAAAGAAAGCATAAAACAAGTGAAATGATGGAAAAATACAAATATAATAATGTGGTTACATAAAACAAATTGGGCAGCCATATAGCTTGTCTCCCACTAGCTTTTAAAAGGCATGGGCAGCCATATAGCTTGTCTCCCACTAGCTTTTAAAAGGCATCTTTGACTCCCAATGTGAATTTCAGCCACTCTTAATATATGGACATCCAATGGAACGTGACTGGTATGTATTTAGCTCCCAAAGGTATAATGATGGATGCCAATATGTATTCTAACTCCTTTGGGTCAATTGGCCTCTTGGGTAGATTGCAATTTGGACACATGCAACCAAACAGCTTCTTTGCTCTTATTTTCTTCAAGTCTTAACGTTCCAATTGTATTGAGAACATATAGATGTTTGGAAACTAATCCTTGAAGTTTTCTTGCCATTGATCGAGTAACAGGTCCTTGGTGTTGTATGCTAGCAATCAGATCCTCATCACATGAGAAAGCACGAGCTCATCTTTAGAAGAATACAAATAGAAGAAGGAAACATGTGATTTTCCAACCTGGTGATCAGGTATGGGTTCATATGAGGAAGGAAAGGTTTCCTAAACAAAGGAAATCCAAGTTAGTATCAAGGGGAGATGGCTCATTCCAAGTTTTAGAATGAATCAATGACAATGCCTACAAAATTGATCTACCAGGTAAGTATAATATTTCTGCAACTTTCAATATTAGTGATCTTTCTCCTTTCGATGTAGGTTCAGATTTGAGGATATATTTTTTTGAGCTAGGAGGGAATGATGAGAATACTATAAGCAATCTTGGTGAATCTACACAATGCAGCAAATATGTTGATAATATCATTATGCCAAGTGGATCAATCATAAGATCAAAATCAAAGAAACTCTAGCGTGTGTTTCAACACTTCATTCAAAGGTGGATTAATGAAGAGGTAGGCCAACTTGTACTAAATATGAAGGAACATGAAGAGGAAGTCAGAAACTCACTAAGAAGCATGAAGAATCTATCCATAAATATGGTGATGGGCATTAGCACAAATTTGGAATAAAATATTGATGTGGTTTAGTGCTAGTGTGACTAGACACGTGAACCAACACCAAAGTGCATGTAGAATCTGCACATCAATGTTGTTAGAATTATGGGTTGTAATTTAGAATATATTATTGATGCGAATGGATAATTAATGCTAGTGTGACTAGTTACATGTAAACCTAGAATTTTAAGCCATTAGTTCTTCTTTTGCAGCTATATTGGGAGGGAAAAAAGAACTCAAAAGGGTGGATACGAATTTCCAGTTTATGCTGAATGTAACTGATGTGTTTTGAAGTTTGAGAGGTTTACTTCTTATTCTTGTTGCATAAAGAATTGGTTCTAACTTATCAATCTGACTTGTGGCATTTAAATGATAGAGACGTCACAAGGCTACATGCAACATTTTGTTGAAGAGGAGCTGAAGGTGCACGATATGGCTGATCAAGGATGCAAATTGGAGCATATTTGGCTCAAGTCACTAGTTGGGCTTATTTATAGTTAAATAATTAGCTAAACTTGTTATTTTAATATGTATTAAGGCCCACTAGTTATGCTCATTTAAAAAGTAAGGGCCCTATTTGTTTGGTATTAAATTAGGACTTTGATTACTTTATTATTTCTTAAAATATGATTAGAAAGCGAAACGCTACTTAATAACCCTAATTAGGGTTTAGCTATTTATATCTCATTTAGGGTTGTAAGCCATCTAAGTTTTGAAGTTTTGGATGAATTTATTAACCTAAAGCCGAATTGCTTTTATCTTTGTGTTCTTGCTTGAATACATGCTTCAGAAACATTCAAGTAGTTTGATCAACTTTCTTATGGAGTGTTTCGAATATGGGATTTTAGGAACTATCTTGTTTCGAAATCTTGGATCTTTGATCAATTCAAGGAAATCTGAAATCTAACCTGATCCTTGGGGGTTGTAGCGAATTCGACTAGGGGTTTTCAAGTTAATGCTGTGGGGGTTCGAAATCAAGGGGTTCTCAGGCTTATTCTTGGAGGTTCCGTAACATTTGGTATCAGAGCCTATTATCGGGTCTGGTCCCACTGCTCCAAGTTCGAGGACGAACTTCCTTAAAAGAGGGAGGGAATGATATGTCCGAGGGTTTGGAGGGTTGTGGATCAGGTTCAATAAAGGTGGCACACAAAGTCGAAAGAGACTGGTGAGCCCATGTTTGATCTAAATAACGAAAATGGGTGCGCCTCTGCTGACAGCTTAAGCTTTTGGTAGAAATGGTTACTGTTCTTCCGGTTAAGCGTGCTGGTGCAGGGTCAGTACCAGGAGGGGTGACCTTCTGGGAAGTGCTTGGCCCAGCCGTGCTAGTGCAGGGTCAGTACCAGAATGGGTGTCCACCTGGGAAGTGCTTGGCCTGGCCGCATCAGAGCAAGAAAGAGAGAAAAAAGAAAAAGGTGAGATGAGTGGTAAGAATGAGAGCAATGAGAAACACAAGGGGAGAGAAAATAAGGGAGGAATGAATGAAAGAAAAATGAGTATTTATGCAAAAATGAGTGATGTGAGGAAAATCTAACCATGAGGCAGCTTATACTTGTACTTATGTAAAAGGATGTTTTGATTATATCTAACGAGCTTGACAAGAGTTTGCCTAGTGTTATTATTGATTTATTGTAGGAACATGAAGATCTCTTTCCTGAAGATGTGCCTAAGGGTTTGCCACCAATTCGAGGAATTGAACATCAAGTTGATGTCATTCCCAGTGCCAGCATACCAAATAGGCCAGCTTATAGATGCAACCCTGAGGAGACCAAGGAAAACCAAAGGCAAGTGAGTGAACTTATGGAGAAGGGGTATGTGCATGAAAGCATGAGTCCATGTGCGGTTTTTGTATTATTGGTGCCTAAAAAGGATGGTTCATGGAGGATGTGTGTTGATTGTCGAGCCATCAACAAAATAACGGTGAAGTATAGAATCCTATTCCTAGGCTAGATGATATTTTGGATGAATTGCATGGTTCTTTGTGTTTTTTCTAAAATTGATTTAAAAACTGGATATCATCAAATTAGAATGCGTGAAGGTGATGAATGGAAAACTGCTTTCAAAACTAAACATGGTTTTTATGAATGGTTAGTAATGCCCTTTGGCTTAACTAATGCACCAAGTACTTTTATGCGATTAATGAATCATGTTTTGTGTGCTTTCTGATAGAGACGTCACAAGGCTACATGCAACATTTTGTTGAAGAGGAGCTGAAGGTGCATGATATGGCTGATCAAGGATGCAAATTGGAGCATATTTGGCTCAAGTCACTAGTTGGGCTTATTTATAGTTAAATAATTAGCTGAACTTGTTATTTTAATATGTATTAAGGCCCACTAGTTATGCTCATTTAAAAAGTAAGGGCCCTATTTGTTTGGTATTAAATTAGGACTTTGATTACTTTATTATTTCTTAAATTTTGATTAGAAAGCCAAACGCTACTTAATAACCCTAATTAGGGTTTAGCTATTTATATCTCATTTAGGGTTGTAAACCATCTAAGTTTTGAAGTTTTGGACGAATTTATTAACCTAAAGCCGAATTGCTTTTATCTTTGTGTTCTTGCTTGAATACATGCTTCAGAAACATTCAAGTAGTTTGATCAACTTTCTTGTGGAGTGTTTCGAATCTGGGATTTTAGGAACTGACTTGTTTCGAAATCTTGGATCTTTGATCAATTCAAGGAAATCTGAAATCTAACCTAATCCTTGGGGGTTGTACCGAATTCGACTAGGGGTTTTCAAGTTAATGCTGTGGGGGTTCGAAATCAAGGGGTTCTCAGGCTTATTCTTGGAGGTTCCGTATCATTTGGTATCAGAGCCTACGCTCTAGATCAGGTTTTATCCCTTCCAATTCGTTTTCGTTTCTTCTTTTGTTATTTGCGTTTTTGTTGCTTTGTTTCAATTGTTCAATTCGTTCTCTTGTTTTCCTTGTTCCTCTGAATTGTTTTCTTTGTGGGTTATTTTCGTTTTCATTTTCTTCACCTGCTATTTGCGTTTTTGTTTCCTTTGTGGGTTACTTTCATTTTCGTTTCTTCTCTTGTTAGTTTCGTTTTGTTTCTTTGTTATTGATCCTTGAATCGTTTTCATTTTTCTTTCAAAGTCGAAAATTCAAAAAAAAAATTCCGTTAGGGTTCTAATTTAGTTTTCGTTTTGTGTTTAGAGTCTTATTTCAATTTCGAATTCAGTTTGCCTTTTTAGTCCAAATCGTTTTTCTTATTCTGAAATTGGGTTGATTGATTTGTTCCGAATTGGTTTGTTCTATCTATTCCGAATTGAATTTGTTCTATTGTGGATTTTCGAATTGGGAATTTAGGTTGCTTTGTTCAAATTCGAAATTGTGTTCTTGATTGTTGATTCGAAATTTGTTGATTCGAAAGTGTTCTAAATCCGAATCTTATTTTTGTTAATCATTCTGATTCTGTTTCGAATTTCCAAGAAAGTGTTTCAAACAAATTTCAAAAGGAAAGCTGAATTGGTCTAAAGGAGGTCTTGATTATTTATTCTGTTCCAATTTCGAGTTTCAAAAGGAAGTCCTCTAAATTGATCTTGTTCTTGTTACCTGATTGGAAAAAAAAAAGTTTTGTGTGGTGATGCGGAACCCATGGATCAAATATTACATCTAGAACTCCACATACACATCTAGCATAGAATCTTAGAACTCAAAAACAAATCCTCCCTACCAAACCCACAACTAACCTGTAATTGAGAACTTGGGTGATTGGGATGAAGAAATGAATTGATTAAAACGCCACAAGTGAGACTTGATAAGTTAGAACCAATTCTTCATGCAACAAGAATAAGAAGAAAACCTCTCAAACTTGAAAACACAGAAATTACATTCAACAATTATGGAAATTCGTAGTCAACCCTATTAAGTTCTTTTTCCCATCCTTATATAGTTGGAAAAGAAGAACTAATGGCTTAAAGTCTAGGTTTACATGTATCTAGTCACAATAGCATTAATTGTTCATCCACCTCAATAATATACTCTAAATTACTGCCCATAATTTTGACAACATTGATGGGCAGATTGTACATTCATTTTGGTGTTGGTTCACATGTGTCTAGTCACACTAACACTAAACCATATCAATATTATATTCCAAATTCGTGCTAATGCCCATCACCATACTTATGGGCAGATTCTTCATGCTTGTTGGTGAGTTTCTGACTTCCTCTTCATGGTCCATCATATTCACTACAAGTTGGTCTCCCTCTTCATTAATCCACCTTTGTATGAAGTGCTGGAACACATGCTGGAATTTCTTTGATTGTGATCTTGTGATTGGTCCACTTGGCATAATGATATCATCAACATATTTGCTGTCATTACATTCATCAAGCTTGCTTATAGTTTCCTCATCATTCCCTCCTTGCTCAAAAAGATTTGTCCTCAAATCTGAGCCTACATCAAAAGGAGAAAGATCACTAACATTGAAAGTTGCAGAAACATTATACTCACCTGGTAGATCAATTTTGTAGGCATTGTCATTGATCCGTTCTAAAACTTGGAATGGGCCATCTCCCCTTGCATCCAACTTGGATTTCCTTTGTTTAGGAAATCTTTCCTTCCTCATATGAACCCATACCCAATCACCAGGTTGGAAAATCACATGTTTCCTTCTTCTATTTGCATTATGGGCAACTGATTCATATTTCTTCTCAAGATGAGCTCGTGCCTTTTCATGTATCTGCTTAACCAACTCAGCTTTCTTTTCACCATCTAAGTTAGTTATTTCATTTAATGGCAAAGGAAACAAATCAAGTGGTGTAAGTGGATTAAAACCATAAACAATTTCAAATGGTGAATAACCAGTAGAAGAATGTATGCTTCTATTATATGCAAACTCCACTAATGGCAAACAATCTTCCCAAGTTTTCAAATTCTTACCCACAACAGCACGTAACAAAGATCCTAAAGTCCTATTTACCACTTTTGTTTGTCCATCAGTTTGTGGATGACAAGTTGTAGAGAACAACAATTTAGTACCTAACTTATTCCATAAAACACGCCAAAAATGACTTAAGAACTTCACATCTCTATCACTTACAATTGTTTTAGGAATGCCATGCAACCGAACTACTTCCCCAAAGAACAAATTTGCAATATTTGTTGCATCATCAGTTTTGTGACATGCAATGAAATGAGCCATTTTGCTGAATCTATCAACAACAACAAATATGCTATCTTTTCCTTTTCTAGTCCTAGGCAGCCCCAAAACAAAGTCCATAGATATGTCCATCCAAGGTTCATTAGGAATAGGTAAAGGAGTATACAGCCCATGAGGTAAAGACTTAGATTTTGCTTGTTTACATGCAATACACTTGGCACAAATTCTTTCAACATCCTTTCTCATGTTTGGCCAATAGAAATGTTCATGCAGAATGTCTAAAGTCTTAAATATCCCAAAATGTCCCATGAGTCCTCCACTATGTGCCTCACGCACAAGCAATTCCCTTAATGAGCAACTAGGCATGCATAATCTTCCATCCTTAAATAAGTACCCATCATGCCTATAAAACTTCTGAAATGCAGAATGCTCACATGCTTTATAAACATTTGCAAAGTCAACATCATTGGCATACATATCCTTAATTTGCTCAAAGCCTAATAACTTAGAACTAAGAGTTGAGATTAAGGAATACCTTCTTGAAAGTGCATCTGCTACTACATTGTCTTTGCCACGCTTATACTTTATCACATATGGAAATGGCTCAATGAACTCTATCCACTTTCCATGCCTTCGGTTCAGCTTGGTTTGCCCCTTTAGATGCTTTAATGATTCATGATCTGTATGAATAACAAACTCTTTAGGCAATAAGTAATGTTGCCACACTTGTAAAGCTCTTACCAAAGCATACAGCTCCTTGTCATAAGTGGAATAATTTAATTGTGCACCATGAAGCTTCTCACTAAAATATGCAATTGGTTTCCCTTCTTGCATCAAAACAGCACCTATGCCCACACCTGAAGCATCACACTCTAATTCGAAGGTCTTATCAAAATCTGGTAAAGCAAGAATTGGAGCAGTAGTTAACCTTTCTTTCAACAAATTGAATGCCATTTCATGAATTTTAGTCCAATTAAACTTTACATCCTTTTTTACCAATTCATTTAATGGTGCAGCAATGGAACTAAAATCTTTAACAAACCTTCTATAGAAACTAGCCAAACCATGAAAACTTCTTACCTCACTCACGGTTTTAGGTGCTGGCCAATCTCTTATTGCCTTTACCTTTTCATCATCAACCTCAATTCCTTGTGCACTAACCATAAAACCTAAGAATATGATTTTATCACTACAAAACATGCACTTTTTCAAGTTGGCATATAATTCTTCCTTTCTCAAAACATTAAGAATAACCCTAATATGTTCTACATGCTCATCTACTGATTTGCTATAAATGAGTATGTCATCAAAATATACAACAACAAATTTACCAAGATATGCACGCAGAACATGGTTCATTAATCTCATGAATGTACTAGGTGCATTAGATAAACCAAATGGCATAACTAACCACTCATAAAGACCATATTTTGTTTTGAATGCAGTTTTCCACTCATCTCCTTCTTTCATCCTAATTTGATGGTAACCACTTTTCAAATCAATCTTAGTAAAAATGCAAGAACCACTCAACTCATCAAGCATATCATCAAGTCTAGGAATTGGATGTCTATACTTCACCGTGATTTTATTGATTGCTCGGCAGTCCACACACATTCTCCCTGATCCATCTTTCTTTGGGACTAATAACACCGGAACAGCACATGGGCTAAGACTTTCACGCACATGTCCCTTTGCTAGCAACTCCTCCACTTGCCTTTGAAGTTCCTTGGTTTCCTCCGGATTACTTCTATAAGCTGGTCGATTAGGAATTGTTGAGCCCGGAATGAAGTCAATTTGATGCTCAATCCCTCTTAAAGGTGGTAATCCTTTGGGTACATCTTCTGGAAAAACATCTCCAAATTCCTGTAAAAGAGAACTAACACAACTAGGCAAAGGGTTATCAAGGTTAGATGTAGAAATCAAGGTCTCTTTGTACCTAAGTACAATCAGACTTCTTTTCTCACAAAAAGCACTCCTTAACTCCTTTTCTTTTGCATAGAAACACTCTCTTTTATTTTCTCTCCCTTTCTCTTTTTCTCTCACCAATGGGCCATTTTTATCATTCTTTTTCTCACACTTGGCCTCTTGTACTCCCTTTTTATTTGTTTTACCCTCACCACCAGAATTCTTTTCAAATGATCTCAAAATATTTACTTGATCTTCATACACTTGTTTAGGTGACAATGGAGCAAGAGTGAAATTTAAACCATTTAGGCTGAAAGAATAATGATTCTTAAAGCCATCATGCAAAGCTCTTCTATCAAACTGCCATGGACGACCAAGAAGGATATGGCTAGCATGCATAGGCACAACATCACAGCAAACTTCATCTTTGTATCTCCCAATTGCAAAAGAAAACAGAACCTGCTTTGTTACCCTCACCTCTCCACTATCATTCAACCATTGCAGCTTGTAAGGACTAGGATGTTTTGTGCATGCTAACCCTAATTTATCCACAAAATCAGTACTAGCAACATTTGCACAACTACCCCCATCAATGATCATGCTGCACACTTTTCCATTCACAATGCAACGAGTATGGAAAATGTTCTCTCTTTGATTACTTTCTTCATCTTTAATTTGCATGTTTAAAGCTCTTCTAATAACCAAAGATTCACCATGGGCTGGATATTCAATAATATGTTCAATTTCTTCTAATGGTGGCATGCTATCATTATCATCATCACTTTCATGTTCACTAGCACTATCAATTTCACCATTATCTCGTATCAACATGATTTTCTTATTTGGACATTGAGATGCTATATGCCCTACTCCTAAACACCTAAAGCATTTAATGGTACTATGCTTTTGATTAGAGTTAGATGTTTTAGAGTTACCTTTAGGGTCTTCTAGAACTTGTTTTTCCTTTCCTTTCCAGGCAGCCTCCTTCCCTTTAGGATTATCATCTTTCTTTGGCCATTTTGAAGTGAAACTAGAGCGGGAATTAGAAAATCCCTTTGCTGCTCCCTTGAGTTTCAGTTGCTTCTCCACTTTCATGGCCATGTGTACCATATCTTCAAGCTCCACATAATGATGTAATTCAATTATGTTAGCTATCTCTCTATTCAGCCCACTCAAAAATCGAGCCATAGTGATTTCTGGATCCTCCTCTATATTAGTTCTACTCATGATCATCTCCATCTCTTTATGGTAATCCTCCACTGACTTGGATCCTTGAGTTAACCGCTGTAATTTTTGGTGAAGCTCCCTATAGTAGTAAGATGGTACAAATCTCTTTCTCATCACAGTTTTCATTTCAGCCCAAGTAGTGATAGTTCTTTCTCCATTTCTTCTCTTGGAAATCATCAATTGATCCCACCAAATTAGTGCATAATCTGTGAATTCAACTGCTGCAATCTTAACTTTCTTCATTTCACTATAATTATGACAATCAAACACCAACTCAACTTTTCTTTCCCATTCAAGGTAAGCTTCAGCATCATTTCTCCCCTTGAATGATGGTATCTTCATTTTTATGGAAGATATGTTACTGTCCCTTTGTTGAGGTCTTCTTTGAGCAATTGATTCCTCACTTTCTTCATCATCTTCCCTCTCTATCTCATCATCATTCATCATGTTTCCTCTCCCTCTATTCTGCCCCCTTCGATTAGTATCATTCCGCTGCCTTTGCATTATGCTGTCTACATCACCTCTCATGTTGTTTATGGTCAAATCAAACCTTTCAAATCTCCTTTGCATTGCCTCTAACATGAAGGCTATGTCATTTATGGTCATATCACGTTTTTCACTTCCAGAATTTGACATGGTGTAAGAAGAACCTACAAGAAAATGTTAGTAAAGAAAATTTCCTCACCTCACTCCCTTACGTGTTTCACTCAAGATCAGATTGTCACTCCTCTTGTATTTCACTCAAACCTTATTCCTTTTTACCTCTCAATTCTTCTTTTATCAAGTTGAATTTCAGAATTGAATCCACTTAAATCAAGTAAAACAAGTTTTGTTTTAAAGACTCTACAAGGAACCTAATGAACAAAATGAATTCTGCAATTCTAGAAGCAAATTAATTTTAGACAACAAGAACTGAAAGTTAACACAAGAAGCAAAAGTATTTGTGTTAATCAAACCAAAGTAACTATGATTGAGAATTAGCTACTTAATGCATACAAGAAACAAGAGGTATATGAAAGAACGAAACTAAGAATACAAAGAAAAACAATTCTGGATCCTAAAAAAAAAACAGAATTCAAATCACTCCAATGAGTAATCTGAATATGCAACCTAAATCTATTCCCAATGCAAGAAAGGCTCTAAATATCAGATTTTAAATGCTAAATGGATGCATAATGAGGAGCTGATGTAATTTGATCAAATATAATAAGGTAGCAAGCTGTTAATGGTATAAATATGCAAAAAATCTCAAACACTTGTGAAGAAAAATTCTGGGCAGAAACAGATACGTTTTTTTTTTCTTTTATGTTGAGGAAGTTGAATCTGATTCTCTTTTCTTTTTTTTTTGTTTTTCTTTTGATCTTTTCCTCTTTTTTTTTTCTTTTGAACTTTCAGTAAACAAGGATAGAAATTGAAAAATTAAAAAAAGTTCACAGATTTGAAGAATAAGGACAAGGTGCAACAAGAACAGAAAATGAAGAAATATAGAAACTGAATCTGATTCGTTTTTTTTTTCTTTGGATAATTAAAACATAAAAGATACCTAGAGATTTATCTTCAAGCCAAAGCTCTGATACCAAATGATGCGGAACCCATGGATCAAATATTACATCTAGAACTCCACATACACATCTAGCATAGAATCTTAGAACTCAAAAACAAATCCTCCCTATCAAACCCACAACTAACCTGTAATTGAGAACTTGGGTGATTGGGATGAAGAAATGAATTGATTAAAACGCCACAAGTGAGACTTGATAAGTTAGAACCAATTCTTCATGCAACAAGAATAAGAAGAAAACCTCTCAAACTTGAAAACACAGAAATTACATTCAACAATTATGGAAATTCGTAGTCAACCCTATTAAGTTCTTTTTCCCATCCTTATATAGTTGGAAAAGAAGAACTAATGGCTTAAAGTCTAGGTTTACATGTATCTAGTCACAATAGCATTAATTGTTCATCCACCTCAATAATATACTCTAAATTACTGCCCATAATTCTGACAACATTGATGGGCAGATTGTACATTCATTTTGGTGTTGGTTCACATGTGTCTAGTCACACTAACACTAAATCATATCAATATTATATTCCAAATTCGTGCTAATGCCCATCACCATACTTATGGGCAGATTCTTCATGCTTGTTGGTGAGTTTCTGACTTCCTCTTCATGGTCCATCATATTCACTACAAGTTGGTCTCCCTCTTCATTAATCCACCTTTGTATGAAGTGCTGGAACACATGCTGGAATTTCTTTGATTGTGATCTTGTGATTGGTCCACTTGGCATAATGATATCATCAACATATTTGCTGCCATTACATTCATCAATCTTGCTTATAGTTTCCTCATCATGTGGTGTGTGAATTAGGGCTTCCCATCTTGAGATAGTGAGAGGGAGCAAAAAAAAAAAAGAGTACAAAAGTGCTTCAAGAAATGTTTTTTCGTTTTCCTTGTTATTTAGGTGATAAGGGTCGAATCTGGATAGGTTAGAAGTAACCAAAATTTTGTCACGAAATTTTGACAAATTTGAGGGGCTGTTTTGATTCAAAATTCAGATTTTGGGATACTACACACGGAGGCTATTTGAGTTGTTTCATAAAGTGATGTGAGCCTGCCTTGCTGGGATTTAATTCCTAAGGAAGCTCAAGCTACGGATCGTCTCCAAAACATAAGAACACCAACCAGTACCTTCAACCCAACACCAACTTGTGATGTAAAACTGAAGCTATATGGCTGGAAACCAAAGATTCAAGACCCAACCCCAACTTGTGAAGGAAAAACCTTGAATATAAGTTAAGACCTAGCAAACTTGGTTATTTTTGCAAGGAATTCGTGCAAGTTCTAACAAGAACTCAAAAGAAGGCTAAAAACCTCTCAAAGCTCTCAAAAATGGAGAGAAAACTCAGAATATTCATTAAGTTCAAAATCTGCCATTACATCTGTTTTTAAAGACTTAAAGAAAGCATAAAACAAGTGAAATGATGGAAAAATACAAATATAATAATGTGGTTACATAAAACAAATTGGGCAGCCATATAGCTTGTCTCCCACTAGCTTTTAAAAGGCATGGGCAGCCATATAGCTTGTCTCCCACTAGCTTTTAAAAGGCATCTTTGACTCCCAATGTGAATTTCAGCCACTCTTAATATATGGACATCCAATGGAACGTGAATGGTATGTATTTTGCTCCCAAAGGTATAATGATGGATGCCAATATGTATTCTAACTCCTTTGGGTCAATTGGCCTCTTGGGTAGATTGCAATTTGGACACATGCAACCAAACAGCTTCTTTGCTCTTATTTTCTTCAAGTCTTAACGTTCCAATTGTATTGAGAACATATAGATGTTTGGAAACTAATCCTTGAAGTTTTCTTGCCATTGATCGAGTAACAGGTCCTTGGTGTTGTATGCTAGCAATCAGATCCTCATCATCCTCTCCCTCTTCAAAAGAATTCGTCCTCGAATCTTCATCATCTGCATAGTAAGGAGCAAGATCAGAAACATTAAAAGTTGCACTTACACCATACTCACCTGGTAGATTAATCTTGTAGGCATTATCATTAATCCTTTCGAGTACTTCAAATGGTCCATCACTTCTCGGCTGCAATTTTGATTTCCTTTGTGTAGGAAACCTTTCTTTTCGCAAATGAACCCATACCAGATCACCAGGCTGGAACACCATCTTTTTCCTTCCTTTGTTTACTTTGGTTGCTCTATTCTCATTAATCTTCTCCATTTGTTGCTTGGCCCTTTGATGCATTTGCTTCACCAATTCAGCTTTCTTTTTACCATCAAAACTAGTAAGCTCATTAGTAGGAAGAGGCAACAAATCTAATGGAGTAAGTGGATTAAAACCATAGACAAGCTCAAAGGGTGAAAATCCAGTGGATGAATGCATTGATCTATTATATGCAAATTCAATAAATGGTATGCATTCCTCCCATGTCTTCAAATTTTGTTTAATCATGGTACGAAGAAGAGTGCCCACAGTCCTATTAACAACTTCCGTCTGCCCATCTGTTTGCGGATGGCATGTAGTAGAGAAACAAAGCTTTGTACCTAACTTTCCCCATAGGACTTTCCAAAAATGACTCAAAAAGTTTACATCTCGATCACTTACTATGGTCCTAGGAATACCATGCAATCTCACTACTTCTCTAAAGAACAAATCAGATATATGGCATGCATCATCAGTTTTATGACATGGAATGAAATGTGCCATTTTAGAAAATCGATCAACCACAACAAATAAACTATCATGACCTTTTTTTGTCCTAGGTAGCCCTAAAATAAAATCCATAGATAAGTCTACCCAAGGTTCACTAGGTAAACTTAAAGGCATATACAAACCATGTGGTCTTACTTTGGATTTTGCTTTCATACATGTCACGCATTTAGCACAAAATTTCTCTACATCTTTCCTCATATGTGGCCAATAAAAATGTTCATGCAGAATTTCTAATGTTTTAGCCACCCCAAAATGTCCCATTAAACCTCCCCCATGTGACTCTCTTACAAGCAATCCTCTTATAGAGCTATTTGGAACACAAAGTCGTTTCTCTCTAAATAAGAAACCATCATGCCTATAAAATTTTTCAAAGGCAGCATTTTCACAAGAGGCATATATTTGTGCAAATTCAGAGTCATGCTTATACAATTCTTTCATATGCTCAAATCCTAGAAGTCTAGCATCAAGCATAGAGATTAGGGCATACCTCCTAGATAAGGCATCAGCAACAACATTTTCTTTTCCTTGCTTATATTGAATCACATATGGAAATGCTTCAATAAATTCACTCCATTTGGCATGGCGTTTGTTCAGCTTGCTTTGTCCTTTCAAGTATTTTAGTGATTCATGATCACTATGAATAACAAACTCCTTTGGCCAAAGATAATGCTGCCACGTCTCCAACGCCCTCACTAATGCATACATCTCCTTGTCATAAGTAGAGTAATTCAAAGGAGCTCCACTTAGCTTCTCACTAAAGTATGCAATTGGTCTTCTTTCCTGCATCAAAACAGCACCTATACCCACTCCGGAAGCATCACATTCAACTTCAAAAGTCTTAGAAAAATCAGGTAATGCAAGTAATGGTGCAGAACATAATTTTTCTTTTAGTAATCTAAATGCATGCTCCTGTTCCTTATTCCATTTGAACCCTACATTTTTCTTCACAATTTCATTTAATGGGGCTGCAATTGTACTAAAGTCTCTAACAAATCTCCTATAAAAACTAGCAAGACCATGAAAACTCCTAACATCAGTCACGGATTTTGGTGTAGGCCACTCTTTGATGGCTTTTACCTTATCATCATCAACCTCAATTCCTTTCCCACTCACTACAAATCCTAAGAAAATGACTTTTTCCATACAGAATGTACATTTCTTTAAATTTGCATACAATTTCTCTTTCCTAAGAACTTCAAGCACACATCTTAAATGCATTAAATGATCATTTAAACTTTGACTATACACTAAAATATCATCAAAATACACAACAACAAACTTTCCAAGAAAAGCACGCAAGACATGATTCATTAATCTCATGAAAGTACTAGGTGCATTGCTTAGTCCAAAAGGCATGACTAACCATTCATACAAACCATATTGAGTCTTAAAAGCTGTTTTCCATTCATCTCCTAATCTCATTCTTATTTGATGATAACCACTTTTAAGATCAATTTTTGAAAATATACATGCACCATGCAATTCATCAAGCATATCATCAAGTCTAGGAATTGGATGTCTATACTTTACAGTGATTTTATTGATAGCACGACAATCCACACACATTCGCATTGATCCATCCTTTTTAGGTACTAGAAGTACCGGCACAGCACATGGACTCATGCTCTCCCTAACATGACCTTTCGCAAGCAGCTCATCCACCTGTTTTTGCAACTCCTTGACCTCTTGAGGATTTGTCCTATATGCTGGACGATTTGGAATTACAGCTCCAGGAATGAAATCAATTTGATGTTCTATTCCTCTAATGGGTGGCAATCCACTCGGTACCTCATTTGGAAAGACATCTTCAAATTCCTGCAACAAAGTCAAAGCAACACTAGGAATAGATGGATCAAGGTCAGTTACATTAAGAAAAACTCCCTTACATATCAGAAGGAGCATCATACTATCAGAAGAGTATGCTTGCCTCACATCTTTACCCCTAGCAACTAAACTTACTTTCTTCTCTCCACTCTCATTTTTATTATGTAATTTCTTCTTTTTCTCTTTTTCTTTTTCTCTCTCAACTTTTATTCTTTGTTTTTCCTCTTGATCTTTCTTTTCTCTCTCCCTCTTTTCAACCTCTCTTTGCATTTTCTCTTGCATGGCAGCTTGTACTCTCTTTTGGTCTTCAAAAGCCTCCATAGGTGTTAAAGGTGCAAGAGTCACCTTTCGGCCTTCAAAATCAAATGAATACCTATTCTTAAACCCGTCATGTGTTGCTTTTCTATCATATTGCCATGGCCTCCCAAGTAGGATATGACTAGCATGCATGGGAACTACATCACACAACACTTCATCCTTATACCTCCCAATGGTAAATGACAATAATACTTGCTTGGTCACCTTAACTTCTCCACTATCATTCAACCACTGCAATCTGTATGGATTAGGATGTTTTGTAGTAGGAAATGCAAGTTTCTCTACTAGTAGAGTGCTAGCCACATTAACACAACTCCCACCATCTATGATCATACTACAAACTTTTTCTTTGACTAAACATCTAGTATGAAAAATATTTTCTCTTTGCAGTTCATCACCTTCATCTTCCTTCACCTGTATATTTAAAGCACGCATAACAACAAGAGCACTTCCATGCACAGCATGCTCTACATCACTATCTTCATCCAAAGGTAGAATGTTAACATCTGAATCTTCATCTACAACTTCATCATCTTCAGATTCAATATCACCACTCGGCCTCACCACCATCACCCTTTTATTTGGACATTCTCTAGCATAATGCCCTTTCCCTAAACATCGGAAACATTGGATGTCTCTTGTTCTTCCATTGGAGTTCATTGGGGCCTTACCCTTATCAATCACAATGGGTTTTTCTCCAGCCTTGTTCCCCTCTTTCTTCTCCTTTGAAACAAATTTATTCTCACTAGATTCCCCTTTCTTCCAATTTGGCTTCCAAGGAACATTATTGGCAGAATTCATTCCTATTCCAGATCTGGTTGTTTTCTTCTTCTTGAGTTGTTTTTCTACCTTGATTGCCATATTTAACATGTCATCAAGCTCCACATAATGATGCAGCTCCACTATGTCGGCAATTTCATCTTTCAGCCCATGTAGAAACCGTGCCATAGTTGCTTCCCTTTCTTCTTCTATATTAGCTCGTATCATAGCCATTTCCATCTCTTGAAAATATTCTTCCACACTTTTATTGCCTTGTACCAGCCCTTGTAATCGTTGATGTAACTCCCTATAGTAGTGTTGTGGTACAAATCTATCTCTCATGACTTGTTTCAGCTCATCCCAAGTCTGCACTCCTCTCATGCCATTTCTTCTTCGTTTAGTGAGTAATTGATCCCACCAAACTAATGCATAATCAGTAAACTCTACCACAGCAAGTGTCACCTTCTTTTGCTCACTATAGTTGTGGCAATCAAAGATGAGTTCAGTCTTTCTCTCCCATTCCAAGTATGCATCTGGATTTGCTTTGCCTTGGAATGATGGAATTTTCATTTTAATTCCATTAACATTGCTGTCTACTCTCCCTCTCCCTCTTGCATTTTCCACAGTTTCTTGCCTAATATTTCTGCCACCACCTCTACCACCCATATTACCTCTCATATATCTTGGTCTAATAACATCATCAAGTGCAACAGATTGCTGCCCATCATCATCATCAAGATTATCTTCATCTACATCCTCCAATTCATTGAAAACTGGCAAATCATTTAGTCCAGCACGCCTACCTCTATTCTGCCCCCTATTTGTGTTTTGCTCCCTATGAAAATTATCTCGTTCATCCCTTCCTAAATTCCTTTGATTTGTAGAGCTTGCTTGCTGCAATTCTTCAATTTGTTTTGAGTGTTTTTCCATCTGTTCTCTAATATCAACAAACAACACATTCATCCTTTGAAATTGAGATTGCAATGCCTTAAGAACATTAGAAGCTTCTGGCTCTTCTTGGGGTCGGTTGCTCTCTCGATCACTATCTCGTTTTGTTGACATACTGATTGCTGCAAAACAAATGTTAGAAATATTCTCTCACACACTCCCTCACGTGTTTCACTCTAATATGGTAACACTCAATCTGTATTTCACTCAAACTTTGGCTTTTACCCTCTAACAATCTCACCACTCTGCCTTTTTCCACTCACTTCAGCCCCTTCCAAGTTCTAGCAAGAACTTAATATTTCCTCAACTAAATAACTAAATTGCAAGGTTTAAAACACATTCAAGAATGGAACAAGAGTAACACAAGTTGAAAAAAAACAGAATATATGATATTTGAAACCTAAGGACGAAAGACACTAAAATTTTAGACAAACATTACCAAAGGGAAGAATTTGACAAAACTGGATTTAGGACAATATATTGAGACAAAATGGAAGAAGAAAAACGAATTTTTAGGTCTCTTATGAAACGTTTATATTATGGACCCAAAAATGGCTAACTAGCGGTAATATATGGACAACCAAGCAAACGAACGAATTTTGACATGAAATTTAATATGTATGCTTAGCTGAATATCTAAAACATGCCTGTAAAATTTGAAAGGATTTGGACATGTTTACATACACATTCACTTTTGGAAGGCAGAAATTGTCACAACCCCCTGTGAGAAGGCAAAAATTTTCACAACCCCCTGTGAAAAAAACTGGAAGCCAGAAATTTTCACCCCCCCTGTGAAAAAAACTGGAAGCCTGTGAGAATCCACCCATTGCTTAAAAATCTTTAATTTCTAATCCAAGGGCCACGAATTTACTTTTTTTTTTCGTTCTTTCTTTCTTTCCTTTTTTTTTTAATTTAATCCAGCAACAACATTAAAGTAGAAGGACTCAAAGAAACAAGAAGGCATACAGCTTGTAGAAATTAAACTAATGGCAAAAAAAATGACTCCAAGGAAGACAATATATATATATATATATTTGACATAAACAAGAAGGAATGATGCTAAAAACCTGATTTGGAGAGCCTAAGCTCTGATACCAAATGATGTGAGCCTGCCTTGCTGTGATTTAATTCCTAAGGAAGCTCAAGCTACGGATCGTCTCCAAAACATAAGAACACCAACCAGTACCTTCAACCCAACACCAACTTGTGATGTAAAACTGAAGCTATATGGCTGGAAACCAAAGATTCAAGACCCAACCCCAACTTGTGAAGGAAAAACCTTGAATATAAGTTAAGACCTAGCAAACTTGGTTATTTTTGCAAGGAATTCGTGCAAGTTCTAACAAGAACTCAAAAGAAGGCTAAAAACCTCTCAAAGCTCTCAAAAATGGAGAGAAAACTCAGAATATTCATTAAGTTCAAAATCTGCCATTACATCTGTTTTTAAAGACTTAAAGAAAGCATAAAACAAGTGAAATTATGGAAAAATACAAATATAATAATGTGGTTACATAAAACAAATTGGGCAGCCATATAGCTTGTCTCCCACTAGCTTTTAAAAGGCATGGGCAGCCATATAGCTTGTCTCCCACTAGCTTTTAAAAGGCATCTTTGACTCCCAATGTGAATTTCAGCCACTCTTAATATATGGACATCCAATGGAACGTGAATGGTATGTATTTAGCTCCCAAAGGTATAATGATGGATGCCAATATGTATTCTAACTCCTTTGGGTCAATTGGCCTCTTGGGTAGATTGCAATTTGGACACATGCAACCAAACAGCTTCTTTGCTCTTATTTTCTTCAAGTCTTAACGTTCCAATTGTATTGAGAACATATAGATGTTTGGAAACTAATCCTTGGAGTTTTCTTGCCATTGATCGAGTAACAGGTCCTTGGTGTTGTATGCTAGCAATCAGATCCTCATCATAAAGTGTGATTCACCTAAGAACATAAAAGAAATCAGCTTGAGAGGTGTGAGCTAAACCGTGAGTGATTTCATATATTGAGTGAAACACGAGAGACCAACCTTCATCTATTGAGTGTAAACACGTGAGGGAGTGTTGATGAGGATCTGATTGCTAGCATACAACACCAAGGACCTATTACTCGATCAATGGCAAGAAAACTTCAAGGATTAGTTTCCAAACATCTATATGTTCTCAATACAATTGGAACGTTAAGACTTGAAGAAAATAAGAGCAAAGAAGCTGTTTGGTTGCATGTGTCCAAATTTCAATCTACCCAAGAGGCCAATTGACCCAAAGGAGTTAGAATACATATTGGCATCCATCATTATACCTTTGGGAGCTAAATACATACCATTCACGTTCCATTGGATGTCCATATATTAAGAGTGGCTGAAATTCACATTGGGAGTCAAAGATGCCTTTTAAAAGCTAGTGGGAGACAAGCTATATGGCTGCCCATGCCTTTTAAAAGCTAGTGGGAGACAAGCTATATGGCTGCCCAATTTGTTTTATGTAACCACATTATTATATTTGTATTTTTCCATCATTTCACTTGTTTTATGCTTTCTTTAAGTCTTTAAAAACAGATGTAATGGCAGATTTTGAACTTAATGAATATTCTGAGTTTTCTCTCCATTTTTGAGAGCTTTGAGAGGTTTTTAGCCTTCTTTTGAGTTCTTGTTAGAACTTGCACGAATTCCTTGCAAAAATAACCAAGTTTGCTAGGTCTTAACTTATATTCAAGGTTTTTCCTTCACAAGTTGGGGTTGGGTCTTGAATCTTTGGTTTCCAGCCATATAGCTTCAGTTTTACATCACAAGTTGGTGTTGGGTTGAAGGTACTGGTTGGTGTTCTTATGTTTTGGAGACGATCCGTAGCTTGAGCTTCCTTAGGAATTAAATCCCAGCAAGGCAGGCTCACATCATTTGGTATCAGAGCTTAGGCTCTCCAAATCAGGTTTTTAGCATCATTCCTTCTTGTTTATGTCAAAAATATATATATATATATATTGTCTTCCTTGGAGTCACTTTTTTTTGCCATTAGTTTAATTTCTACAAGCTGTATGCCTTCTTGTTTCTTTGAGTCCTTCTACTTTAATGTTGTTGCTGGATTAAATTAAAAAAAAAAAGAAAGAAAGAAAGAACGAAAAAAAAAAAGTAAATTCGTGGCCCTTGGATTAGAAATAAAAGATTTTTAAGCAATGGGTGGATTCTCACAGGCTTCCAGTTTTTTTCACAGGGGGGTGTGAAAATTTCTGGCTTCCAGTTTTTTTCACAGGGGGTTGTGAAAATTTTTGCCTTCTCACAGGGGGTTGTGACAATTTCTGCCTTCCAAAAGTGAATGTGTATGTAAACATGTCCAAATCCTTTCAAATTTTACAGGCATGTTTTAGATATTCAGCTAAGCATACATATTAAATTTCATGTCAAAATTCGTTCGTTTGCTTGGTTGTCCATATATTACCGCTAGTTAGCCATTTTTGGGTCCATAATATAAACGTTTCATAAGAGACCTAAAAATTCGTTTTTCTTCTTCCATTTTGTCTCAATATATTGTCCTAAATCCAGTTTTGTCAAATTCTTCCCTTTGGTAATGTTTGTCTAAAATTTTAGTGTCTTTCGTCCTTAGGTTTCAAATATCATATATTCTGTTTTTTTTCAGCTTGTGTTACTCTTGTTCCATTCTTGAATGTGTTTTAAACCTTGCAATTTAGTTATTTAGTTGAGGAAATATTAAGTTCTTGCTAGAACTTGGAAGGGGCTGAAGTGAGTGGAAAAAGGCAGAGTGGTGAGATTGTTAGAGGGTAAAAGCCAAAGTTTGAGTGAAATACAGATTGAGTGTTACCATATTAGAGTGAAACACGTGAGGGAGTGTGTGAGAGAATATTTCTAACATTTGTTTTGCAGCAATCAGTATGTCAACAAAACGAGATAGTGATCGAGAGAGCAACCGACCCCAAGAAGAGCCAGAAGCTTCTAATGTTCTTAAGGCATTGCAATCTCAATTTCAAAGGATGAATGTGTTGTTTGTTGATATTAGAGAACAGATGGAAAAACACTCAAAACAAATTGAAGAATTGCAGCAAGCAAGCTCTACAAATCAAAGGAATTTAGGAAGGGATGAACGAGATAATTTTCATAGGGAGCAAAACACAAATAGGGGGCAGAATAGAGGTAGGCGTGCTGGACTAAATGATTTGCCAGTTTTCAATGAATTGGAGGATGTAGATGAAGATAATCTTGATGATGATGATGGGCAGCAATCTGTTGCACTTGATGATGTTATTAGACCAAGATATATGAGAGGTAATATGGGTGGTAGAGGTGGTGGCAGAAATATTAGGCAAGAAACTGTGGAAAATGCAAGAGGGAGAGGGAGAGTAGACAGCAATGTTAATGGAATTAAAATGAAAATTCCATCATTCCAAGGCAAAGCAAATCCAGATGCATACTTGGAATGGGAGAGAAAGACTGAACTCATCTTTGATTGCCATAACTATAGTGAGCAAAAGAAGGTGACACTTGCTGTGGTAGAGTTTACTGATTATGCATTAGTTTGGTGGGATCAATTACTCACTAAACGAAGAAGAAATGGCATGAGAGGAGTGCAGACTTGGGATGAGCTGAAACAAGTCATGAGAGATAGATTTGTACCACAACACTACTATAGGGAGTTACATCAACGATTACAAGGGCTGGTACAAGGCAATAAAAGTGTGGAAGAATATTTTCAAGAGATGGAAATGGCTATGATACGAGCTAATATAGAAGAAGAAAGGGAAGCAACTATGGCACGGTTTCTACATGGGCTGAAAGATGAAATTGCCGACATAGTGGAGCTGCATCATTATGTGGAGCTTGATGACATGTTAAATATGGCAATCAAGGTAGAAAAACAACTCAAGAAGAAGAAAACAACCAGATCTGGAATGGGAATGAATTCTGCCAATAATGTTCCTTGGAAGCCAAATTGGAAGAAAGGGGAATCTAGTGAGAATAAATTTGTTTCAAAGGAGAAGAAAGAGGGGAACAAGGCTGGAGAAAAACCCATTGTGATTGATAAGGGTAAGGCCCCAATGAACTCCAATGGAAGAACAAGAGACATCCAATGTTTCCGATGTTTAGGGAAAGGGCATTATGCTAGAGAATGTCCAAATAAAAGGGTGATGGTGGTGAGGCCGAGTGGTGATATTGAATCTGAAGATGATGAAGTTGTAGATGAAGATTCAGATGTTAACATTCTACCTTTGGATGAAGATAGTGATGTAGAGCATGCTGTGCATGGAAGTGCTCTTGTTGTTATGCGTGCTTTAAATATACAGGTGAAGGAAGATGAAGGTGATGAACTGCAAAGAGAAAATATTTTTCATACTAGATGTTTAGTCAAAGAAAAAGTTTGTAGTATGATCATAGATGGTGGGAGTTGTGTTAATGTGGCTAGCACTCTACTAGTAGAGAAACTTGCATTTCCTACTACAAAACATCCTAATCCATACAGATTGCAGTGGTTGAATGATAGTGGAGAAGTTAAGGTGACCAAGCAAGTATTATTGTCATTTACCATTGGGAGGTATAAGGATGAAGTGTTGTGTGATGTAGTTCCCATGCATGCTAGTCATATCCTACTTGGGAGGCCATGGCAATATGATAGAAAAGCAACACATGACGGGTTTAAGAATAGGTATTCATTTGATTTTGAAGGCCGAAAGGTGACTCTTGCACCTTTAACACCTATGGAGGCTTTTGAAGACCAAAAGAGAGTACAAGCTACCATGCAAGAGAAAATGCAAAGAGAGGTTGAAAAGAGGGAGAGAGAAAAGAAAGATCAAGAGGAAAAACAAAGAATAAAAGCTGAGAGAGAAAAAGAAAAAGAGAAAAAGAAGAAATTACATAATAAAAATGAGAGTGGAGAGAAGAAAGTAAGTTTAGTTGCTAGGGGGAAAGATGTGAGGCAAGCATACTCTTCTGATAGTATGATGCTCCTTCTGATATGTAAGGGAGTTTTTCTTAATGTAACTGACCTTGATCCATCTATTCCTAGTGTTGCTTTGACTTTGTTGCAGGAATTTGAAGATGTCTTTCCAAATGAGGTACCGAGTGGATTGCCACCCATTAGAGGAATAGAACATCAAATTGATTTCATTCCTGGAGCTGTAATTCCAAATCGTCCAGCATATAGGACAAATCCTCAAGAGGTCAAGGAGTTGCAAAAACAGGTGGATGAGCTGCTTGCGAAAGGTCATGTTAGGGAGAGCATGAGTCCATGTGCTGTGCCGGTACTTCTAGTACCTAAAAAGGATGGATCAATGCGAATGTGTGTGGATTGTCGTGCTATCAATAAAATCACTGTAAAGTATAGACATCCAATTCCTAGACTTGATGATATGCTTGATGAATTGCATGGTGCATGTATATTTTCAAAAATTGATCTTAAAAGTGGTTATCATCAAATAAGAATGAGATTAGGAGATGAATGGAAAACAGCTTTTAAGACTCAATATGGTTTGTATGAATGGTTAGTCATGCCTTTTGGACTAAGCAATGCACCTAGTACTTTCATGAGATTAATGAATCATGTCTTGCGTGCTTTTCTTGGAAAGTTTGTTGTTGTGTATTTTGATGATATTTTAGTGTATAGTCAAAGTTTAAATGATCATTTAATGCATTTAAGATGTGTGCTTGAAGTTCTTAGGAAAGAGAAATTGTATGCAAATTTAAAGAAATGTACATTCTGTATGGAAAAAGTCATTTTCTTAGGATTTGTAGTGAGTGGGAAAGGAATTGAGGTTGATGATGATAAGGTAAAAGCCATCAAAGAGTGGCCTACACCAAAATCCGTGACTGATGTTAGGAGTTTTCATGGTCTTGCTAGTTTTTATAGGAGATTTGTTAGAGACTTTAGTACAATTGCAGCCCCATTAAATGAAATTGTGAAGAAAAATGTAGGGTTCAAATGGAATAAGGAACAGGAGCATGCATTTAGATTACTAAAAGAAAAATTATGTTCTGCACCATTACTTGCATTACCTGATTTTTCTAAGACTTTTGAAGTTGAATGTGATGCTTCCGGAGTGGGTATAGGTGCTGTTTTGATGCAGGAAAGAAGACCAATTGCATACTTTAGTGAGAAGCTAAGTGGAGCTCCTTTGAATTACTCTACTTATGACAAGGAGATGTATGCATTAGTGAGGGCGTTGGAGATGTGGCAGCATTATCTTTGGCCAAAGGAGTTTGTTATTCATAGTGATCATGAATCACTAAAATACTTGAAAGGACAAAGCAAGCTGAACAAACGCCATGCCAAATGGAGTGAATTTATTGAAGCATTTCCATATGTGATTCAATATAAGCAAGGAAAAGAAAATGTTGTTGCTGATGCCTTATCTAGGAGGTATGCCCTAATCTCTATGCTTGATGCTAGACTTCTAGGATTTGAGCATATGAAAGAATTGTATAAGCATGACTCTGAATTTGCACAAATATATGCCTCTTGTGAAAATGCTGCCTTTGAAAAATTTTATAGGCATGATGGTTTCTTATTTAGAGAGAAACGACTTTGTGTTCCAAATAGCTCTATAAGAGGATTGCTTGTAAGAGAGTCACATGGGGGAGGTTTAATGGGACATTTTGGGGTGGCTAAAACATTAGAAATTCTGCATGAACATTTTTATTGGCCACATATGAGGAAAGATGTAGAGAAATTTTGTGCTAAATGCGTGACATGTATGAAAGCAAAATCCAAAGTAAGACCACATGGTTTGTATATGCCTTTAAGTGTACCTAGTGAACCTTGGGTAGACTTATCTATGGATTTTATTTTGGGGCTACCTAGGACAAAAAAAGGTCATGATAGTTTATTTGTTGTGGTTGATCGATTTTCTAAAATGGCACATTTCATTCCATGTCATAAAACTGATGATGCATGCCATATATCTGATTTGTTCTTTAGAGAAGTAGTGAGATTGCATGGTATTCCTAGGACCATAGTAAGTGATCGAGATGTAAAATTTTTGAGTCATTTTTGGAAAGTCCTATGGGGAAAGTTAGGTACAAAGCTTTGTTTCTCTACTACATGCCATCCGCAAACAGATGGGCAGACGGAAGTTGTTAATAGGACTGTGGGCACTCTTCTTCGTACCATGATTAAACAAAATTTGAAGACATGGGAGGAATGCATACCATTTATTGAATTTGCATATAATAGATCAATGCATTCATCCACTGGATTTTCACCCTTTGAGCTTGTCTATGGTTTTAATCCACTTACTCCATTAGATTTGTTGCCTCTTCCTACTAATGAGCTTACTAGTTTTGATGGTAAAAAGAAAGCTGAATTGGTGAAGCAAATGCATCAAAGGGCCAAGCAACAAATGGAGAAGATTAATGAGAATAGAGCAACCAAAGTAAACAAAGGAAGGAAAAAGATGGTGTTCCAGCCTGGTGATCTGGTATGGGTTCATTTGCGAAAAGAAAGGTTTCCTACACAAAGGAAATCAAAATTGCAGCCGAGAAGTGATGGACCATTTGAAGTACTCGAAAGGATTAATGATAATGCCTACAAGATTAATCTACCAGGTGAGTATGGTGTAAGTGCAACTTTTAATGTTTCTGATCTTGCTCCTTACTATGCAGATGATGAAGATTCGAGGACGAATTCTTTTGAAGAGGGAGAGGATGATGAGGATCTGATTGCTAGCATACAACACCAAGGACCTGTTACTCGATCAATGGCAAGAAAACTTCAAGGATTAGTTTCCAAACATCTATATGTTCTCAATACAATTGGAACGTTAAGACTTGAAGAAAATAAGAGCAAAGAAGCTGTTTGGTTGCATGTGTCCAAATTGCAATCTACCCAAGAGGCCAATTGACCCAAAGGAGTTAGAATACATATTGGCATCCATCATTATACCTTTGGGAGCAAAATACATACCATTCACGTTCCATTGGATGTCCATATATTAAGAGTGGCTGAAATTCACATTGGGAGTCAAAGATGCCTTTTAAAAGCTAGTGGGAGACAAGCTATATGGCTGCCCATGCCTTTTAAAAGCTAGTGGGAGACAAGCTATATGGCTGCCCAATTTGTTTTATGTAACCACATTATTATATTTGTATTTTTCCATCATTTCACTTGTTTTATGCTTTCTTTAAGTCTTTAAAAACAGATGTAATGGCAGATTTTGAACTTAATGAATATTCTGAGTTTTCTCTCCATTTTTGAGAGCTTTGAGAGGTTTTTAGCCTTCTTTTGAGTTCTTGTTAGAACTTGCACGAATTCCTTGCAAAAATAACCAAGTTTGCTAGGTCTTAACTTATATTCAAGGTTTTTCCTTCACAAGTTGGGGTTGGGTCTTGAATCTTTGGTTTCCAGCCATATAGCTTCAGTTTTACATCACAAGTTGGTGTTGGGTTGAAGGTACTGGTTGGTGTTCTTATGTTTTGGAGACGATCCGTAGCTTGAGCTTCCTTAGGAATTAAATCCCAGCAAGGCAGGCTCACATCAAGTGTTGTGAGGCCTTTTTATTTGTTTTGTGCTAACCTTTTATTGCAGGAAACATGTCCGGAAGAGATGCAGGTGTTCAGATTGATCCAGCTCGATTGCGTGAGGCGCAACAAGCTCAATTTACACGTTTACACCGTGCTATGGGTACCATAACAGAAAGATTGGAGCACATGGATTTAAGGTTGCAGAGTGTTGAAAGAGCCACATTGGAGCGCAATGAGAGGCGAAGAGGTGGCAGAAATCAAATGCAGCAACCTGAACATTTCTATAGGAGTATCATGCAGAGACTTCAGGCTATCAAGGAAGGAAGTAAAAGTGTTGATGATTACTACAAAGAAAGGGAGAATTTGAAGGTTGAAGATAGCAATGAAGAAGAACTAATTTATGCAGAAGAGATTGTTGATGGTAGTGATTTGTTAATGTCATCCGAGGCTGTTTATGGTGATACTTCTTTTCAGGGTGATATTGAAGATCATACTTTAGAGATTATTGGTGAAGATTCATCACTAGAATCAAAAGAAGCTGCTACTTTTCAACAAGACATTCCAAAGTTGGAAACTTTTGAAGAAATATTGAAGGAAGAAATTGATATGCTTGGGTTAGAAGTACAACTAAAAGAAGAAGCAAGAAAAATAAAACTTTCTACTCCCACCATTCATGCTTGCCTGTCTGTTGCAAACATGGAATTTATTTTGCCTAACAATGATTTTGATGTTTATGAAATAAAATTTCAGGTTCTTCAAATTGATGACATGCCACAAGTAATTGGAGTGAAATTACAAAGTTGCTTTTCTTTACTACTTCAGCATTTTAAAACTCGAGGACGAGTTTTCTCCAACAAAGGGGGAATGATAGAGATGTCACAAGGCTACATGCAACATTTTGTTGAAGAGGAGCTGAAGGTGCACGATATGGCTGATCAAGGATGCAAATTGGAGCATATTTGGCTCAAGTCACTAGTTGGGCTTATTTATAGTTAAATAATTAGCTGAACTTGTTATTTTAATATGTATTAAGGCCCACTAGTTATGCTCATTTAAAAAGTAAGGGCCCTGTTTGTTTGGTATTAAATTAGGACTTTGATTACTTTATTATTTCTTAAAATTTGATTAGAAAGCCAAACGCTACTTAATAACCCTAATTAGGGTTTAGCTATTTATATCTCATTTAGGGTTGTAAGCCATCTAAGTTTTGAAGTTTTGGATGAATTTATTAACCTAAAGCCGAATTGCTTTTATCTTTGTGTTCTTGCTTGAATACATGCTTCAGAAACATTCAAGTAGTTTGATCAACTTTCTTGTGGAGTGTTTCGAATCTGGGATTTTACGAACTGACTTGTTTCGAAATCTTGGATCTTTGATCAATTCAAGTTAATGCTGTGGGGGTTCAAAATCAAGGGGTTCTCAGGCTTATTCTTGGAGGTTCCGTATCACTTTCATTGGAAAGTTTGTGGTGGTTTATTTTGATGATATTCTTGTGCATATAGCATATCTTTAGATGAGCATGTAACACATTTAAAGGCTGTTTTTTTTGTGTTAAGGCAAGAAAAGTTATACGCTAACCTTAAGAAATGCACTTTTTCCACTAATGGAATTACTTTTCTTGGATATATTGTTAATGACAAAGGAATTCATATTGATCAAGAAAAAGTAAAAGTAATTAGAGATTGGCTGAAACCTACTAGTGTGCATGATGTTAGGAGTTTTCATGGTCTTGCTAGCTTTTATAAGAGATTCATTAGGGATTTTTCTACAATTGTTGCAGCTTTAACTGAATGCATTAAAAAGAATGTGGGTTTCAAGTGGGGAAAAGAACAAGATTATGCTTTTAACTTGCTAAAAGACAAACTCAGTTCAACACCTTTACTTGCTTTGCCTAACTTTTCAAAAACTTTTGAGGTTGAGTGTGATGCAAGTGGAATAGGTATTGGTGGAGTCTTGATGCAAGAAGGAAGACCAATAGCAATCTTTAGTGAGAAGCTAAGTGGAGGAAGTCTAAACTACCCAACTTATGATAAGGAGTTCTATGCATTGGTGAGAGTGTTAGAAAATTGGCAGCACTACTTATGGTATAAGGAATTCATAATCCACACTGATCATGAGTCCTTGAAATATCTCAAAGGACAAGGAAAGCTAGTGGAAGACATGCTAAATGGGGGGAGTTCATTGAATCATTTTCTTACGTCATCAAGTACAAGCAAGGTAAGGAAAATATGGTTGCCGATGCTTAATCAAGGAGGTATGCTCTAATTTCTACACTTGATGCAAAATTATTAGGTTTTGAGTTAATTAAGGATATATATAATTCAGACCTTGATTTTGCTAATGTTTATAAGGCATGTGAGAAAGGGGGTTTTGGCAAGTTTTATAGGATGGATGATTTTCTTTTCAAAGAAAATAAGCTATGTGTGCCTCAATCTTCTTTGAGAGAGTTCCTTGTAAGGGAGGCACATGGTGGGGGTTTGATGGGCATTTTGGTGTGAGAAAAACTTTAGATGTTTTAAGTGATCATTTCTTTTTGCCATAAATGAAAAGAGATGTTGAGAGAATTTGTGAGATAAGCATTACTTGTAAACAAACTAAATCCAAATTGATGCCTCATGGGTTGTATGATGCGGAACTCATGGATCAAATATTACATCTAGAACCCCACATACACATCTAGCATAAAATCTTAGAACTCAAAAAACAAATCCTCCCTACCAAACCCACAACTAACATGTAATTGAGAACTTGGGTGATTGGGATAAAGAAATTAATTGATTTAAACGCCACAAGTCAGACTTGATAAGTTAGAACCAATTCTTCATGCAACAAGAATAAGAAGAAAACCTCTAAAACTTGAAAACACTTAGATTACAATGATAACAATATGAAAATTCGTAGTAATCCTCTTAAGTTCTTTTTCCCCTCCCTATATAGTTGGAAAAGAAGAACTAATGGCTTAAAAGTCTAGGTTTATATGTATCTAGTCACAATAGCATTAATTATTCATCCACATCAATAATATATTCTAAATTACAACCCATAATTCTGACAACATTGATGGACAGATTCTACATGCATTTTGGTGTTGGTTCACATGTGTCTAGTCATACTAGCACTAAATCACATCAATACTATATTCCAAATTCGTGCTAATGCCCATCACCATACTTATGGGCAGATTCTTCATGATTCTTGGTGAGTTTCTGACTTCCTCTTCATGATCCCTCATATTCAGTGCAAGTCGGTCTCCCTTTTCATTAATCCATGTTTGAATGAAGTGTTGGAACACATGCTGGAGTTTCTTCGATTGTGATCTTGTGATTAGTCCACTTGGCATAATGATATCATCAACATATTTGCTACCTTATGTAGATTCATCAAGCTTGCTTATAGTTTCCTCATCATTCCCTCCTTGCTCAAAAAGATTTGTCCTCAAATCTGAAATTACATCAAAAGGAGAAAGATCACTAACATTGAAAGTTGTATAAACATTATACTCACCTGGTAGATCAATTTTGTAGGCATTGTCATTGATTCATTCTAAAACTTGGAATGGGCCATCTCCCCTTGCATCCAACTTGGATTTCCTTTGTTTGGGAAATCTTTCCTTCCTCATATGAACCCATACCCAATCACCACTTTGGAAAATCACATGTTTCCTTCTTCTATTTGTATTATGGGCAAATGATTCATATTTCTTCTCAAGATGAGCTCGTGCCTTCTCATATATCTTCTTAACCAACTCCGCTTTCTTTTCACCATCTAAGTTGGTTATTTCATTTAATGGCAAAGGAAATAGATCAAGTGGTGTAAGCGGATTAAAACCATAAACAATTTCAAATGGTGAATAACCTGTAAAAGAATGTATGCTTCTATTATATGCAAACTCTACTAATGGCAAATAATCTTCCCAAGTTTTTAAATTCTTACCCACAACAACACGTAACAAAGATCCTAAAAGTCCTATTTACCACTTTTGTTTGTCCATCAGTTTATGGATGACAAGTTGTAGAGAACAACAATTTAGCACCTAACTTATTCTACAAAACATGCCAAAAAATGACTTAAGAACTTCACATCTCTATCACTTATAATTTTTTTTAGGAATGCCATGCAAACGAACTACTTTTCCAAAGAACAAATTAGCAATATTTGTTGTATCATCAGTTTTGTGACATGCAATGAAATGAGCCATTTTGCTGAATCTATCAACAATAACAAATATGTTATCTTTCCCTTTTCTAGTCCTAGGCAGCCCCAAAATAAAGTCCATAGATATGTCAATCCAAGGTGCATTAGGAAAAGGTAAAGGAATATGCAGCCCATGAGGTAAAGACTTAAATTTTGCTGTTTACATGCAATACACTTGGCAGAAATCTTTCAACATCCTTTCTCATGTTTGGCCAATAAAAATGTTCATGCAGAATGTCTAAAGTCTTAAATACCCCAAAATGTCCCATGAGTCCTCCACTATGTGCCTCACGCACAAGCAATTCCATTAATTAGCAACTAGGCATGCATAATCTTCCATCCTTAAACAAGTACTCATCATGCCTATAAAATTTCTGAAATGCAAAATGCTCACATGCTTTATAAACATTTGCAAAGTCAACATCATTGGCATACATATCCTTAATTTGCTCAAATCCAAATAACTTAGAATTAAGAGTTGAGATTAAGGAATACCTTCTTGAAAGTGCATCTGCTACTACATTGTCTTTGCCACGCTTATACTTTATCACATATGGAAATGGCTCAATGAACTCTATCCATTTGCCATGTCTTCGGTTCAGCTTGGTTTGCCCCTGTAGATGCTTTAATGATTCATGATCTGTATGAATAACAAACTATTTAGGCAATAAGTAATGTTGCCACACTTGTAAAGCTCTTACCAAAGCATACAGCTTCTTGTCATAAGTGGAACAATTTAATTGTGCACCATGAAGCTTCTCACTAAAATATGCAATTGGTTTCCCTTCTTGCATCAAAATAGTACCTATGCCCACACCTGAAGCATCACACTCTAATTCGAAGGTCTTATCAAAATCTGGTAAAGCTAGAATTGGAGCAGTAGTTAACATTTCTTTCAACAAATTGAATGCCTTTTCATGAATTGTAGTCCAATTAAACTTTATATTTTTTTTACCAATTCATTTAATGGTGCAGCAATGGAACAAAAATCTTTAACAAACCTTCTACAGAAACTAGCCAAACCTTGAAAATTTCTTACCTCACTCACGGTTTTAGGTACTCGCCAATCTCTTATTGCCTTTACCTTTTCATCATCAACCTCAATTCCTTGTGCACTAACCATAAAACCTAAGAATATGATTTTATCACTGCAAAACATGCACTTTTTCAAGTTGGCATACAATTCTTCCTTTCTCAAAACATCAAGAATAGCTCTAATATGTTCTACATGCTCATCTACTGATTTGCTATAAATGAGTATGCCATCAAAATATACAACAATAAATTTACCAAGATATGCACGCAGACCATGGTTCATTAATCTCATGAATGTACTAGGTGTATTAGATAAACCAAATGGCATAACTAACCACTCATAAAGACCATATTTTGTTTTGAATGCAGTTTTCCACTCATCTCCTTCTTTCATCCTAATTTGATGGTAACCACTTTTCAAATCAATCTTAGTAAAAATGCAAGAACCACTCAACTCATCAAGCATATCATCAAGTCTAGGAATTGGATGTCTATACTTCACCGTGATTTTATTGATTGCTCGGCGGTCCACACACATTCTCTATGATCCATCTTTCTTTGGGACTAATAACACCGGAACAGCGCATGGACTAAGACTTTCATGCACATGTCCCTTTGCTAGCAACTCCTCCACTTGCCTTTGAAGTTCCTTGGTTTCCTCCGGATTACTTCTATAAGCTGGTCGATTAGGAATTGTTGAGCTTGGAATGAAGTCAATTTGATGTTCAATCCCTCTTAAAGGTGGTAAAGCTTTAGGTACATCTTCTGGAAAAAAATCTCCAAATTCCTGTAAAAGAGAACTAACACAACTAGGCAAAGGGTTAACAAGGTCAGATGTAGAAATCAAGGTCTCTTTGTACCTAAGTACAATCAGACTTCTTTTATCACAAAAAACACTCCTTAACTCTTTTTCTTTTGCATAGAAATACTCTCTTTTATTTTCTCTCCCTTTCTCTTTTTCTCTCACCAATGGGCCATTTTTATCATTCTTTTTCTCACACTTGGCCTCTTGTACTCCATTTTTATTTTACCCTCACCACCAGAATTCCTTTCAAATGATCTTAAAATCTTTACTTTATCTTCATACACTTGTTTAGGTTACAATGGAGCAAGAGTGAAATTTAAACCATTTAGGCTGAAAAATAATGATTCTTAAAGCCATCATGCAAATCTTTTCTATCAAACTGCCATGGACGACCAAGAAGGATATGGCTAGCATGCATAGACACAACATCACAACAAACTTCATCTTTGTATCTCCCAATTGCAAAAGAAAACATAACCTTCTTTGTTACCCTCACCTCTCCACAATCATTCAACCATTGCAGCTTGTAGGGACTAGGATGTTTTGTGCATGCTAGTCCTAATTTATATACAAAATCAGTACTAGCAACATTTGCACAACTACCCCCATCAATGATCATGCTGCACACTTGTCCATTCACAATGCAATGAGTATGAAAAATGTTCTCTCTTTGATTCCTTTCTTCATCTTTAATTTGCATGTTTAAAGATCTTCTAATAACCAAAGATTCACCATGGGCAAGATATTCAATGATATGTTCAATTTCCTCTAATGGTGGCATGCTATCATTATCATCATCACTTTCATGTTCACTAGCACTATAAATTTCACCATTATCTCTTATCAACCTGATTTTCTTATTTGGACATTGAGATGCTATATGCCTTACTCCTAAACACCTAAAGCATTTAATGGTACTATGCTTTTGATTAGAGTTAGATGTTTTAGAGTTACCTTTAGGGTCAACTGGAACTTGTTTTTCCTTTCCTTTCCAGGCAGCCTCCTTCCCTTTAGGATTATCATCTTTCTTTGGCCATTTTAAAGTGAAACTAGAGCTGAAATTAGAAAATCCCTTTGCTGATGAGTTTCAGTTGCTTCTCTACTTTCATGGCCATGTGTACCATATCTTCAATCTCCATATAATGATGTAATTCAATTATGTTAGCAATCTCTCTATTTAGCCAACTCAAAAATTGAGCCATAGTGATTTCTGGATCCTCCTCTATATTAGTTCTAGTCATAATCATCTCCATCTCTTTATGGTAATCCTCCACTGACATGGATCCTTGAGTTAACCACGACAATTTTTGGTGAAGCTCCCTATAGTAGTAAGATGGTACAAATCTCTTTCTCATCATAGTTTTTATTTCAGCCCAAGTAGTGATGGTTATTTCTCCATTTCTCCTCTTGGAAATCATCAATTGATCCCACCAAATTAGTGCATAATCTGTGAATTCAATTGCTGTAATTTTAACTTTCTTCAATTTACTATAATTATGACAATCAAACACTAACTTAACTTTTCTTTCCCATTCAAGGTAAGCTTTAGTATCATTTCTCCCCTTGAATGATGGTATCTTCATTTTTATGGAAGATATGTTACTGTCCCTTTGTTGAGGTCTTCTTTGAGCAATTGATTCCTCACTTTCTTCATCATCTTCCCTTTCTACCTCATCATCATTCATCATGTTTCCTCTCCCTCTATTCTGCCCCCCTTCGATTAGTATTATTTTGCTGCCTTTGCATTATGATGTCTACATCATCTCTCATGTTGTTTATGACCAAATCAGACCTTCAAAATTTCCTTTGCATTGCCTCTAACTTGAAGGTTATGTCATTCATGGTCATATCATGTTTTTCACCTCCAGAATTTGACATGGTATAAGAACCTGCAACAAAATGTTAGTAAAGAAAAATTTTCTCACCATACTCCCTTACGTGTTTCACTCAAGATCAGATTGTCACTCCTCTTGTATTACACTCAAAACTTGGTCCTTGTTACCTCTCAATTCTCCTTTTATCAAGTTGAATTTTAGAACTGAATCCACTTAAATCAAGTAAAACAAGTTTTGTTTTAAAGACTCTACAAGGAACCTAATGAACAAAATGACTTCAGCAATTCTAGAAGCAATTTAATTTAAACAACAAGAACTGAAAGTTAACACAAGAAACAAAAAGTATTTGTATTAATCAAACCAAAGTAACTATGATTGAGAATTAGCTACTTAATGCATATAAGAAACAAGAGGTATATGAAAGAATGAAACTGAGAATACAAAGAAAAACAATTCTGGATATTGAAAAATAGAATTCAAGTCACTCTAATGAGTAATCTGAATATGCAACCTAAATCTATTCCCAATGCAAGTTATGCTCTAAATATCAGATTTTAAATGCTAAATGAATTTATAATGAGGAGCTGATGTAATTTGATCAAATATTATAAGGTAGCAAGCTGTTAATGGTATAAATATGCAAAAAATCTCAAACACTTTTGTAGAAAAAATATTGGATAGAAACAGGTACGAATTTTTTTTTCTTTTATGTTGAGGAAGTTGAATCTAATTCTCTTTTTTTTTCTTTTGATCTTTTCCTTCTTTTTTTTTTGAACTTTCAGTAAACAAGGATAGAAATTGAAAAGTTAAACAAAACTCCACAGATTTGAAGAATAAGGACAAGGTGCAACAAGAACAAAACATGAAGAAATATAGAAACTGAATCTGGTTCTTTTTTTTTCTTTTTTCCTTTGGATAATTAAAACATAAAAGATACCTAGAGATTTTATCTTCAAGCCAAAGCTCTGATACCAATGATGCGGAACCCATGGATCAAATATTACATCTAGAACCTCACATACACATCTAGCATAGAATCTTAGAACTCAAAAAACAAATCCTCCCTACCAAACGCACAAGTAACCTGTAATTGAGAACTTGAGTGATTGGGATGAAGAAATGAATTGATTTAAACGCCACAAGTCAGACTTGATAAGTTAAAACTAATTCTTCATGCAACAAGAATAAGAAGAAAACCTCTCAAACTTGAAAACACTTAGATTACAATGATAATAATCTGAAAATTTGTAGTAACCCTCTTAAGTTCTTTTTCCCCTCCCTATATAGTTGGAAAATAAGAACTAATGGCTTAAAAGTCTAGGCTTACATGTATCTAGTCAAAATAGCATTAATTATTCATCTACATCAATAATATATTCTAAATTACACCCATAAATTCTGACAACATTGATGGGCATATTCTACATGCATTTTGGTATTGGTTCACATGTGTCTAGTCATACTAGCACTAAACCACATCAATACTATATTTCAAATTCGTGCTGATGCCCATCACCATACTTATGGGCAGATTCTTCATGCTTCTTGGTGAGTTTCTGACTTCCTCTTCATGATCCCTCATATTCAGTGCAAGTTGGTCTCCCTCTTCATTAATCCACCTTTGAATGGAGTGTTGGAACACATGCTGGAGTTTCTTTGATTGTGATCTTGATACGAAACCTCCAAGAATAAGCCTGAGAACCCCTTGATTTCGAACCCCCACAGCATTAACTTGAAAACCCCTAGTCGAATTCGGTACAACCCCCAAGGATTAGGTTAGATTTCAGATTACCTTGAATTGATCAAAGATCCAAGATTTCGAAACAAGTCAGTTCCTAAATCCCAGATTCGAAACACTCCACAAGAAAGTTGATCAAACTACTTGAATGTTTCTGAAGCATGTATTCAAGCAAGAACACAAAGATAAAAAAGCAATTCGGCTTTAGGTTAATAAATTCGTCCAAAACTTCAAAACTGATGTCTTACAACCCTAAATGAGATATAAATAGCTAAACCCTAATTAGAGTTATTAAGTAGCGTTTGGCTTTCTAATGAAAATTTAAGAAATAATAAAGTAATCAAAGTCCTAATTTAATACCAAACAAACAGGGCCCTTACTTTTTAAATGAGCATAACTAGTGGGCCTTAATACATATTAATTTAACAAGTTCAGCTAATTATTTAACTATAAATAAGCCCAACTAGTGACTTGAGCCAAATATGCTCCAATTTGCATCCTTGATCAGCCATATCGTGCACCTTCAGCTCCTCTTCAACAAAATGTTGCATGTAGCCTTGTGACGTCTCTATCATTCCCCCTTTGTTGGAGAAAACTCGTCCTCGAGTTTTAAAATGCTGAAGTAGTAAAGAAAAGCAACTTTGTAATTTCACTCCAATTACTTGTGGCATGTCATCAATTTGAAGAACCTGAAATTTTATTTCATAAACATCAAAATCATTGTTAGGCAAAATAAATTCCATGTTTGCAACAGACAGGCAATCATGAATGGTGGGAGTAGAAAGTTTTATTTTTCTTGCTTCTTCTTTTAGTTGTACTTCTAACCCAAGCATATCAATTTCTTCCTTCAATAGTTCTTCAAAAGTTTCCAACTTTGGAATGTCTTGTTGAAAAGTAGCAGCTTCTTTTGATTCTAGTGATGAATCTTCACCAATAATCTCTAAAGTATGATCTTCGATATCACCCTGAAAAGAAGTATCACCATAAACAGCCTCGGATGACATTAACAAATCACTACCATCAACAATCTCTTCTGCATAAATTAGTTCTTCTTCATTGCTATCTTCAACCTTCAAATTCTCCGTTTCTTTGTAGTAATCATCAACACTTTTACTTCCTTCCTTGATAGCCTGAAGTCTCTGCATGATACTCCTATAGAAATGTTCAGGTTGCTGCATTTGATTTCTGCCACCTCTTTGCCTCTCATTGCGCTCCAATGTGGCTCTTTCAACACTCTGCAACCTCAAATCCATGCGCTCCAATCTTTCTGTTATGGTATCCATAGCACGGTGTAAATGTGTAAATTCAGCTTGTTGCGCCTCACGCAATCGAGCTGGATCAATCGGAACACCCCTGTCACTGTCATCTTGGCCAGACATTTTCCCTGCAATAAAAGGTTAGCACAAAACAAATAAAAGGCCTCACAACACTCCCTCACGTGTTTACACTCAATAGATGAAGGTTGGTCTCTCGTGTTTCACTCAATATATGAAATCACTCACGGTTCAGCTCACACCTCTCAAGCTGATATCTTTTATGTTCTTAGGTGAATCACACTTTATGAAACAACTCAAATAGCCTTCCGTGTGTAGTATCCCAAAATCTGAAATTTCGTGAGAAAAAAATTCAGTTACGTCTAACCCACTCTTTTTTTTTTTTTTTGCTCCCTCTCACTATCTCTTTTGAAGGGCAGCCCTAGTTCACACCACACGAAATTTTTTTTCCAATCAGGTAACAAGAACAAGATCAATTTAGAGGACTTCCTTTTGAAACTCGAAATTGGAACAAAATAAATAATCAAGACTTCCTTTAGACCAATTCAGCTTTCCTTTTGAAACACTTTCTTGGAAATTCGAAACAGAATCAGAATGATTAACAAGAATAAGATTCAGATTTAGAACACTTTCGAATCAACAAATTTTGAATCAATAATCAAGAACACAATTTCGAATTTGAACAAAGCAACCTAAATTCCCAATTCGGAAATCCACAATAGAACAAATCCAATTCGGAATAGATAGAACAAACCAATTCGGAACAAATCAACCAACCCAATTTCAGAATAAGAAAAAAAAAAACGATTTGGACTAAAAAGGCAAACTGAATTCGAAATTGAAATAAGACTCCAAACACAAAACGAAAACTAAATTAGAACCCTAACGGAATTTTTTTTTTTGAATTTTTGACTTTGAAAGAAAAATGAAAATGATTCAAGGATCAATAACAAAGAAACAAAATGAAACTAACAAGAGAAGAAACGAAAAAGAAAGTAACCCACAAAGGAAACAAAAACGCAAATAGCAGGTGAAGAAAACGAAAACGAAAATAACCCACAAAGAAAAATGAAAACGCAAATAACAGGTGAAGAAAACAAAAACGAAAATAACCCACCAAGAAAACAATTCAGAGGAACAAGGAAAACAAGAGAACGAATTCAACAATTGGATCAAAGTAACGAAATCGCAAATAACAAAAGAAGGAACGAAAACAAATGACAGGGATAAAACCTGATCTAGAGCGTAGGCTCTGATACCAAATGATACGGAACCTCCAAGAATAAGCCTGAGAACCCCTTGATTTCGAACCCCCACAGCATTAACTTGAAAACCCCTAGTCGAATTCGGTACAACCCCCAAGGATTAGGTTAGATTTCAGATTACCTTGAATTGATCAAAGATCAAAGATTTCGAAACAAGTCAGTTCCTAAATCCCATATTCGAAACACTCCACAAGAAAGTTGATCAAACTACTTGAATGTTTCTGAAGCATGTATTCAAGCAAGAACACAAAGATAAAAAAGCAATTCGGCTTTAGGTTAATAAATTCGTCCAAAACTTCAAAACTGATGTCTTACAACCCTAAATGAGATATAAATAGCTAAACCCTAATTAGGGTTATTAAGTAGCGTTTGGCTTTCTAATGAAAATTTAAGAAATAATAAAGTAATCAAAGTCCTAATTTAATACCAAACAAACAGGGCCCTTACTTTTTAAATGAGCATAACTAGTGGGCCTTAATACATATTAATATAACAAGTTCAGCTAATTATTTAACTATAAATAAGCCCAACTAGTGACTTGAGCCAAATATGCTCCAATTTGCATCCTTGATCAGCCATATGGTGCACCTTCAGCTCCTCTTCAACAAAATGTTGCATGTAGCCTTGTGACGTCTCTATCAGATCTTGTGATTGGTCCACTTGGCATAATGATATCATCAACATATTTGCTGCCTTGTGTAGATTCATCAAGCTTGCTTATAGTTTCCTTATCATTGTATATACCACTTCCCATACCTATTAATCTTGGGTAGACATTCCATAGACTTTGTTTTAGGATTACCTAGGTCAAGGGGAGGGAAAGATTCTGTTTTTGTTGTTGTTGATAGGTTTAGCAAAATGGCACATTTCATTCCATGCCATAAGACAGATGATGCAACTCATGTTGCAAGGCTGTTCTTCAAAGAAATTGTGAGATTGTATGGAGTTCCAAGGACAATTGTTAGTGATAGAGAGGTCAAATTACTTAGCCACTTTTGGAAGACAGTTTGGAGCAAGTTGGGAACAAAGCTTCTATTCTCAACAACGTGTCATCCACAAATGGATGGACAAATGGAGGTGGTCAATAGAACTCTTTCACAACTATTGAGGGCAATAATTAAAAGAAATCTAAAGAATTGGGAAGAATGTTTGCCACATGTTGAGTTTGACTACAATAGGAGTATTCATGCTACAACAAATTGTTCAACTTTTGAGGTTGTATATGGTTTCAATCCATTAACACCTATGGATTTACTGCCATTACCCATTGAAAAAGCTAATTTGGAAGGAAAGAAAAAGGCAAAATTTGTTAAATGCTTACATGAGAGGGTGCGTGCTCAAATAGAGAAAAAAAAAACTCAACACAACAAGGGAAGAAAGAAAGTCATATTTGAACCAGGTGATTGGGTTTGGGTACACTTGAGGAAGGAAAGATTTCCAAGTTAAAGGAAGTCTAAGCTGATGCCAAGAGGAGATGGACCTTTTCAAGTTCTACAAAGAATCAATGACAATGCATACAAGCTACAATTGCCTAGTGGGTATAGCAATGTAAGTACTACCTTTAATGTTTCGGATTTGTCTTTGTTTAATGTAGGTGATGAAGGAGCAGATTCTAGGGCGAATTCTTCTGAGGAAAGGGGGAATAATGAGGACCAACAAGCTAGAGTCCATTCGGCTAATGATGAAAATGTAAAGAAAGACCCTTTAGCCACTCATGGAGGACCAATAACAAGAACTAGAGCCAAAAAGATGATGGAGACATTAACTTGCTTAATTGAAGACATTTGGAAGAAACAAGCTCAATGTGATGCAGCTAACTTATTATGGGAGGAACAAAAGTCAAAGATTGTAAACATGATCCAAGCATATTCAAATATAAAGACAATAGTCTAACCCACATTATCTGAATCAATCCAGCCCATTGAAGAATGAAGTGCCATTCAGTGTTGATTAAGTGGGCATGGATCTTGGGCTGTCATTTTATGTTATTTATTAATTTGGGTTTATTTTATTTGCTTTGTGAAATCAACATATCAGAGTTAGGATTTTATTTTTGTTAAAGTTTGAGTTTTTGATCAGTTGTCATTTGGGATTACAAATGAGTGCATTTAGTTTGGGGTGTGATCAGTTGTCATTTGGGAGTTATAAAATGAATGCTTTTTTAATGTATAACAGCTCTTTTCAATGAGAGTTAGTGGGGATTAAAGGGAAGAACGTGGAAGAGCTATAATAACAGCCATTTAGGTTTCTTCTACCTCACTTTGGCTATAAATATCAAAGCCAAACTAATTTGTAAGAAGACCATCGATGAATGATAATCAGAATTTGCTCTTTGTGAGTGTTTTTGCTTAAGTTCTTTCATGAACTTTGAACTTATCAAACTAATTTGGTTTGTGGCGTTCTCTAACCAAAAAAATATTGTGTTTAATTCTTAACTTATCATATCATATCTGGTTTATGGCATTGTGGGTTGAATTCATGTACTAATTTCATTGGTAAACAATAACAATTGGAACTAGTTTTTACCTAACTTCACTTGAGGAGGTCCTTGGGTTTTGGAATCATCTTGACTGGAGGGTGTTTTCTTGCATTCCATATGTATTATAACTTAATAGTTATTGGGGTATATGGTTGCTAAGATGATGATTTCCTATCAACTATCATTCAACCATTATAACTTGTATGGTTTTGGATTTTTGGTAGTAGGTAATTTCATTTTTTCCACAAGCAAAGTACTAGCCACGTTTGTACAACTACCACTATCCACAATAATATTACACAACTTGTTAGCAATCAAACAATGAGTATGAAACAGATTTTCACATTGTTTACCATGTTTATCATGTTTACTTCACAAACTAAGTGTGTGTTGTACAACTAACACATCTCCCATAGCAAACTCAACATCACTAGCATCTTCTAAAGATGGCATTTCATCATCTTCATCTCTCTCGCTTTCAGACTCAACAGTCCCATCCCTCATGATCATTACCTTTTTATTGGGACATTCATGTGCCATATGACCATGTCCTAGGCACATAAAATACTTAATTTCTCTAGTTTGATCAGTTTGATTCTCACCTCTACCCTTGCAGCCTATTTCATTTTTGTTTTTATTTTCATCCATCTTAGGCTTAACAATAGGTTTATCATCCTTTTTACTACAATTTGGTTTCCAAGAAGAAGACGAGGAAGTCAAATAAGGTTTAGAATCATACTTGTACCCTTGCATTTCAGTTGTCTTTCAATTTCCATGGTCACATTCACCATGTCTTCAATCTCCACATAGTGTTGCAACTCCACAAGATCAGCAATGTTCTTGTTCAAGCCATTCAAGAACCTTGCCATGGTAGCTTCACTATCCTCTTCCGCATTAGCCCTTATCATGGCTATCTCCATTTCTTTGTGATATTCCTCCGCACTCATGGAACCTTGTGTTAGGATTTGTAAAAGCTGGTGCAAGCCCCTATAATAATGGCTAGGGATAAATCGCATTATTTTGATGCTGCCTATATTTCGATCAATGTGGTAATCACATCATCATGCAATGTGGTAATCGCATCATCATGTTTTTCTAAATGATCCTTACATCTCTAATCATTTTGAACATACGTTCAAATTGTTGTTGCATTGCTTGAATTATATGATCATTTGAGTAAGAACTCACGTCTTTATCTTTTTTAAACATGTTTAAAACCTGAAAGAAAAAAATTTAAAACAACCTCACAAGATACTCCCTCACTTGTTGTACTCAAAGATTTGATTCACACCACTCGTGTTTCACACAAAAATTTGGCTTTTCTCGATGCTGGTCTTACCACTCTTGCCTTTTACCTCTCTTGCTTTCACTTTGGGTTCATAAATGAACTAATCACCTAAACAAACCAAATTAGATTATGGTAATTCAATGGATTGAAAAGGGCTTGTCTAGATCAAGATTTTAGGTAATGCCAAATTTAAAGTAGCTAAATACAAGGAAACAAACCTAAGTATTGAAATTTAGGTCCCTTAGCCTCAAACAATTTTGAAACTTTAAGAACTAGAGTTCCACACTTTTACAATTCTGATTTTTTAAAAATTTTTGTTTGTTTCTTTTTTTATGATATTAAAAAAAGTGCAGAAATTTTAAGATTAACACAAGAAAGTAACAATAAGAGAAGGGACAACAAAACTTGTTGTGTCAACACAAAGAGGTATGAACATAAATCAAAGAATACTTAATAGGACAGAATTAAAACAAGAAGATTCAGCACAAACAGAGAAAAATAAGATGAAGATAATAAACTTGAACAAAAAAGCACAAAGATAAGCAAACCTCAACTTGAACAGGCTCTGATACCAAATGATAGGAAATCATCATCTTAGCAACCATATACCCCAATAACTATTAAGTTATGATACATATGGAATGCAAGAAAACACCCTATAGTCAAGATGATTTCAAAACCCAAGGACCTCCTCAAGTGAACTTAGTGAAAAACTAGTTCCAATTATTATTATTTACCAATGAAACTAGTACTTGAATTCAACCCACAATGCCACAAACCAAATATGATTTGATAAGTTAAGAATTAAACAAAAGATTTTTTTTTTGTTAGAGAACGCCACAAATTGAATTAGTTTGATAAGTTCAAAGTTCATGAAAGAACTTAAGCAAAAACACTCACAAAGTGCAAATTCAGATTATCATTCATAAATGGTCTTTTTACAAATGAGTTTGGCTTTGATATTTATAGCCAAAGCATGGTAGAAGAAACCTAAATGGTTGTTATTATAGTTCTCTCCACGTTCTCCCCTTTAATCCCCACTAACTTTCATTGAAAAGAGCTGTTATACATTAAATGCACTCGTTTGTAACTCCTAAATGACAATTAATCACACTCTAAACTAAATACAGTCATTAAAACACATTAAAACTCACACTTAACAAGAATAAAACCCTAACTCTGATACATTAATTTCACAAAGCAAATAAAATAAACCCAAATTAATAAATAACATAAAATGACGACCTAAGATCCTTGCTTACTTAATCAAGGCTGAATGGCCCTTTATTCTTCAATGGGCTGGATTTATTCAGACAATGTGGGTTAGACTATTGTCTTCATATTTGAATATGCTTGGATCAAGTTTACAATCTTTGACTCTTGTTCCTCCCATAATAAGTTAGCTGCATCACATTAAGCTTGTTTCTTCCAAATGTCTTCAATTAAGCAAGTTAATGTTTCCTTCATCTTTTTTGCTCTAGCTCTTGTTATTTGGCCTCCATGAATGGCTAAAGAGTCTTTATTAATTTGGGTTATTTTATTTTCTTTGTGAAATCTAGAGTTAAGATTTTATTCTTGTTAAGTGTGAGTTTTAATGTATTTTAATGAGTGCATTTAGTTTGGGGTGTGATTAATTGTCATTTAGGAGTTACAAATGAGTGAATTTAATCTATAACAACTCTTTTCAATGAAAGTTAGTGCAGATTAAAGGGGAGAACGTGGAGAGCTATAATAACAGCCATTTAGGTTTCTTCTACCATGCGTTGGCTATAAATATCAAAGCCAAACTCATTTGTAAAAAGACCATTGATGAATGATAGTCTGAATTTGTACTTTGTGAGTGTTTTTGCTTAACTTCTTTCATGAACTTTGAACTTATCAAACTAATTCAGTTTGTGGCATTCTCTAACAAAAAAAATCTTGTGTTTAGTTCTTAACTTATCAAATCATATTTAATTTGTGTCATTGTGGGTTGAATATAAGTACTAGTTTCATTGGTAAATAATAACAATTGGAACTAGTTTTTCACTAACTTCACTTGACGAGGTCCTTGGGATTTGAAACTGGAGGGTGTTTTCTTGCATTCCATATGTATCATAACTTAATAGTTATTGGGGTATATGGTTGCTAAGATGATGATTTCCTATCATTTGGTATCAGAGACAGGCTCAATTTGCGGTTTGCTTATCTTTGTGTTTATTTTTTGTTCAAGTTTATCATCTTCATCTTATTTTTCTTTATTTGTGCTGAATCTTCTTATTTTAATTCTGTCCTATTAAGTATTCTTTGATTTAAGTTCATACCTCTTTGTGTTGACACAATAAGTTTTGTTGTCCCTTCTCTTATTGTTACTTTTCTTGTGTTAATCTTAAAATTTCTGCACTTTTATTAATATCATAAAAAAAAAAGAGAAACAAACGAAAATTTTAAAAAAATCAGAATTGTAAAAGTGTTGAATTCTAGTTCTTAAAGTTTCAGAATTGTTTGAGGCAAGGGACCTAAATTTCAGCACTTAGGTTTGTTTCCTTGTCTTTAGCAACTTTAAATTTGGCCTTACCTAAAATCTTGATCTAGACCAGCCCTTTTCAATCCATTGAATTGCCATAATCTAATTTGGTTTATTTAGATGATTAGTTCATTTATAAACCCAAAGTGAAAGCAAGAAAGAGAGAAAAAAGAAAAAGGTGAGATGAGTGGTAAGAATGAGAGCAATGAGAAACACAAGGGGAGAGAAAATAAGGGAAGAATGAATGAAAGAAAAATGAGTGTTTATGCAAAAACGAGTGATGTGAGGAAAACACTAACCATGAGGCAGCTTATACTTGTACTTATGTACAAGGATGTTTTGATTATATCTAATGAGCTTGACATGAGTTTGCCTAGTGTTATTGTTGATTTATTGGAGGAACATGAAGAACTCTTTCCTGAAGATGTGCCTAAGGGTTTGCCACCAATTCGAGGAATTGAACATCAAATTGATTTCATTCTTGGTGAAAGCACACCAAATAGGCCGGCTTATAGATGCATCCCTGAGCAGACCAAGGAAATCCAAAGGCAAGTGAGTGAGTTTATGGAGGAGAATGTGTGTGAAAGCATGAGTCCATGTGTGGTTCCTGTATTAATGGTGCCTAAAAAGGATGGTTCATGTAGGATGTGTGTTGATTGCCAAGCCATTAACAAAATAATGTTGAAGTATAGACATCCTATTCCTAGGCTAGATGATATGTTGGATGAATTGCATGGTTCTTGTGTTTTTTTCTAAAATTGATTTAAAATCTGGATATCATCAAATTAGAATGCGTGAAGGTGATGAATGGAAAACTGCATTCAAAACTAAACATGGTTTGTATGAATGGTTAGTAATGCCCCTTGGCTTAACTAATGAACCAAGTACTTTTATGCGATTAATGAATCATGTTTTGCGTGCTTCCATTGGAAAGTTTTTGGTGGTATATTTTGATGATACTCTTGATATATAATCTTTAAATGAGCATGTAACACATTTAAAGGCTGTTTTTGATGTGTTAAGGCAAGAAAAGTTATATGCCAATCTTATAAAATGCACTTTTTCCATTAATGAAATTACTTTTCTTGGATATATTGTTAATGACAAAGGAATTCATGTTGATCAAGAAAAAGTAAAAGTAATTAGAGATTGGTCAAAACCTACTAGTTTGCATGATGTTAAGAGTTTTCATGATCTTGCTAGCTTTTATAGGAGATTCGTTAGGGATTTTTCTACAATTGCTGCACCTTTAACTGAATGCATTAAAAAGAATGTGGGTTTCAAGTGGGGAAAAGAACAAGATGATGCTTTTAACTTGCTAAAAGACAAACTCAGTTTAGCACCTTTACTTGCTTTGCCTAACTTTTCTAAAACTTTTGAGGTTGAGTGTGATGCAAGTGGAATAGGTATTGGTGGAGTCTTGATGCAAGAAGGAAGACCAATAGTGTTCTTTAGTGAGAAGCTAAGTGGAGCAAGTCTAAACTACCCAACTTATGATAAGGAGTTCTACGCATTGGTGAGAGTGTTAGAAAATTGGCAGCACTACTTATGGTATAAGGAATTCATAATCCACACTGATCATGAGTCCTTGAAATATCTCAAAGGACAAGGAAAGCTCAGTCGAAGACATGCTAAATGGGGGGAGTTCATTGAATCATTTTCTTACGTCATCAAGTACAAGCAAAGTAAGGAAAATGTGGTTGCCGATGCTTAATCAAGGAGGTATGCTCTAATTTCTACACTTGATGCAAAATTATTAGGTTTTGAGTTAATTAAGGATTTATATAATCCAAACCTTGATTTTGCTAATGTTTATAAGGCATGTGAGAAAGGGGGATTTGGCAAGTTTTATAGGATGGATGATTTTCTTTTCAAAGAAAATAGCTATTTGTGCCTCAATCTTCTTTGAGAGAGTTCCTTGTGAGGGAGGCACATGGTGGGGGTTTGATGGGGCATTTTGGTGTGAGAAAAACTTTAGATGTTTTAAGTGATCATTTCTTTTGTCCATAAATGAAAAGAGATGTTGAGAGAATTTGTGAGATATGCATTACTTATAAACAAGCTAAATCCAAATTGATGCCTCATGGGCTGTATGATGCGGAACCCATGGATCAAATATTACATCTATAACCCCACATACACATCTAGCATAGAATCTTAGAACTCAAAAACATATCCTCCCTACCAAACCCACAACTAACCTGTAATTGAAAACTTGGGTGATTGGTATGAAGAAATGAATTGATTTAAACACCACAAGTCAGACTTGATAAGTTAGAATCAATTCTTCATGCAATAAGAATAAGAAGAAAACCTCTCAAACTTGAAAACACATTAATTACATTTAGCTTAAACTGGAAATTCATAGCAGCCCTCTTGAGTTCTTTTTCCCCTCCCTATATAGTTGGAAAAGAAGAACTAATGGCTTAAAAGTCTAGGTTTACATGTATCTGGTCACAATAGCATTAATTATTCATCAACATCAATAATATATTCTAAATTACTGCCCATAATTCTGACAACATTGATGGACAGATTCTACATGCATTTTGGTGTTGGTTCACATGTGTCTAGTCACACTAGCACTAAACCACACTAATATTATATCCCAAATTCGTGCTAATGCCCATCACCATACTTATGGGCAGATTCTTCATGCTTCTTGGTGAGTTTCTGACTTCCTCTTCATGATCCATCATATTCAGTACAAGCTGGTCTCCCTCTTTATTAATCCACCTTTGAATGAAGTGTTGGAACACATGCTGGAGTTTCTTTGATTGTGATCTTGTGATTGGTCCACTTGGCATAATGATATCATCAACATATTGCTGCCTTTCGTAGATTCATCAAGCTTGCTTATTGTTTCCTCATCATTCCCTCCTTGCTCAAAAAGATTTGTCCTCAAATCTGAACCTACATCAAAAGGAGAAAGATCACTAACATTGAAAGTTGCAGAAACATTATACTCAACTGGTAAATCAATTTTATAGGCATTGTCATTGATTCGTTCTAAAACTTGGAATGGGCCATCTCACCTTGCATCCAACTTGGATTTCCTTTGTTTAGGAAATCTTTCCTTCCTCATATGAAACAATACCCAATCACTAGGTTGGAAAATCACATGTTTCCTTCTTCTATTTGCATTATAGGCAAATGATTCATATTTCTTCTCAAGATGAGCTCGTGCCTTCTCATGTATCTTCTTAACCAACTCCGCTTTCTTTTCACCATCTAAGTTAGTTATTTCATTTAATTGCAAAGGAAACAGATCAAGTAGTGTAAGCGGATTAAAACCATAAGCAATTTCAAATGGTGAATAACATGTAGAAGAATGTATGCTTCTATTATATGCAAACTCCACTAATGGCAAATAATCTTCCCAAGTTTTCAAATTCTTGCCCACAGCAGCACGTAACAAAGATCCTAAAATCCTATTTACCACTTCTGTTTGTCCATCTATTTGTGGATGACAAGTTGTAGAGAACAACAATTTAGTACCTAACTTATTCCACAAAACATTCCAAAAATGACTTAAGAACTTCAACATCTCTATTACTTACAATTGTTTTAGGAATGCCATGCAAATGAACTACTTCCCCAAAGAACAAATTAGCAATATTTGTTGCATCATCAGTTTTGTGACATGCAATGAAATGAGCCATTTTGCTGAATCTATCAACAATAACAAATATGCTATCTTTCCCTTTTCTAGTCCAAGGCAGCCCCAAAAAAAGTCCATAGATATGTCAATCCAAGGCGCATTAGGAATAGGTAAAGGAGTATACAGCCCATGAGATAAAGACTTAGATTTTGCTTGTTTACATGCAATGCACTTGGCACAAATTCTTTCAACATCCTTTCTCATGTTTGGCCAATAGAAATATTCATGAGAATGTCTAAAGTCTTAAATACCCCAAAATGTCCCATGACTCCTCCACTATGTGCCTCACGCACAACCAATTCCCTTAATGAGCAACTAGGCATGCATAATCTTCCATCCTTAAACAAGTACCCATCATGCCTATAAAACTTCTGAAATGCAGAATGCTCACATGCTTTATAAACATTTGCAAAGTCAACATCATTGGCATACGTATCCTTAATTTTCTCAAAGCCTAATAACTTAGAACTAAGAGTTGAGATTAAGGAATACCTTCTTGAAAGTGCATCTGCTACTACATTGTCTTTGCCATGCTTATACTTTATCACATATGGAAATGGCTCAATGAACTCTATCCACTTTCCATGTCTTCGGTTTAGCTCTTTAGATGCTTTAATGATTCATGATCTGTATGAATAACAAACTCTTTAGGCAATAAGTAATGTTGCCACACTTGTAAAGCCCGTACCAAAGCATACAGCTCCTTGTCATAAGTGGAATAATTTAATTGTGCACCATGAAGCTTCTCACTAAAATATACAATTGGTTTCCCTTCTTGCATCAAAACAGCACCTATGCCCACACCTGAAGCATCATACTCTAATTCGAAGGCCTTATCAAAATCTGGTAATGGAGCAGTAGTTAACCTTTCTTTCAACCAATTAAATGCCTTTTCATTAATTTTAGTCCAATTAAACTTTACATCTTTTTTTACCAATTCATTTAATGGTGCAGCAATGGAACTAAAATCTTTAACAAACCTTCTATAGAAACTAGCCAAACCATGAAAACTTCTTACCTCACTCACTGTTTTAGGTGCTAGCCAATCTCTTATTGCCTTTACCTTTTCATCATCAACCTCAATACCTTGTGCACTAACCATAAAACCTAAGAATATGATTTTATCACTACAAAACATGTACTTTTTCACGTTGGCATACAATTTTTCCTTTCTCAAAACATCAAGAACAACCCTAATATGCTCTACATGCTCATCTACTAATTTGCTATAAATGAGTATGTCATCAAAATACACAACAACAAATTTACCAAGATATGCATGCAAAGCATGGTTCATTAATCTCATGAATAAACTAGGTACATTAGATAAACCAAATGGCATAACTAACCACTCATAAAGACCATATTTTGTTTTGAATGCAGTTTTCCACTCAATCTCCTTCCTTCATCCTAATTTGATGGGAACCACTTTTCAAATCAATCTTAGTAAAAATGCAAGAACCACTCAACTCATCAAGCATATCATCAAGTCTAGGAATTGGATGTCTATACTTCACCGTGATTTTATTGATTGCTCGGCAGTCAACACACATTCTCCATGATCCATCCTTCTTTGGGACTAGTAAAACCGGAATAGCACATGGACTATGACTTTCATGCACATGTCCCTTTGCTAGCAACTCCTCCAAATGATGCTCAATCCCTCTTAAAGGTGGTAAACCTTTAGGTACATCTTCTGGAAAAATATCTCCAAATTTCTTTAAAAAAGAACTAACACAACTAGGCAAAGGGTTATCAAGGTCAGATGTAGAAATCAAAGTATCTTTGTACCTAAGTACAACCAGACTTTTTTTTCTCACAAAAAGCACTCCTTAACTCTTTTTCTTTTGCATAGAAATACTCTTTTATTTTCTCTCCCTTTATCTTTTTCTCTCACCAATGGGCCATTTTTACCATTCTTTTTCTCACACTTGGCCTCTTGTACTCCATTTTTATTTGTTTTACCCTCACCACCAGAATTCCTTTCAAATGATCTCAAAATCTTTACTTGATCTTCAAACACTTGTTTAGGTGACAATGGAGCAAGAGTGAAATTTAAACCATTTACGGTGAAAGAATAATTATTCTTAAAGCCATCATGCAAAGCTTTTCTATCAACTGCCATGGACAACCAAGAAGGATATGGCTAGCATGCATAGGCACAACATCACAGCAAACTTCATCTTTGTATCTCCCAATTGCAAAAGAAAATAGAAACTGCTTTGTTACTGACGCGAACCCTTAGCAACGATGGCAGCAAACCCAACGTATAACAATGGTAGAGAACTCCTTGAAACTTGATAATCACCTCCTAAGGAACCCAACGCCTATAAAGAGACGCGAACTCACTATGATTGAAGGATTTAGTTGGTAAGAAGAAGGAAAACACCACAACTCTTGTTGATAAGTAAACCTAATTCTTGATACAAAGAAAGAATTAAAGAATCCACTCTAATCTCTCTCACACGAAAATTCACAAGAAGAACTTGTAGAAGAATTCAAAAAATTTTATTAATTGTTGTATATCAAATTCGGCCTAATAGTGCCCTTAAATAAGGGTTACAAAATTCCTAATTGCATATGGAAAATTAAGACTAAAACATTCCTAATTGAATAAGGAAAACATTCCTAATTGCATTAAGGAAAAACATTCCTAATTGCATAAGGAAAACATTCCTAATTGCATAAGGAAAATATAGAGTAATCCTAATCCACTAAGGAAAATATAAAGTATGGAAACAAAATCCTAATCCACTAAGGAAAATATAAAGTATGGAAACAAAATCCTATTTTTAAGCCTTCCATAATGATATAAAACGTGGCCCATTAAACAGAATTAATAATCTTTAAGCAGTGGGTCCATCCAGCTATTCTCACAGGGCTTCAGAAATCTCACAGGTACGCTGTGAAACTGGATGCACTCCAAGCTTTTCTTCCAATCACTTCCATCATCTTACTAAGGCCTTAAATTACTTCCCAAGCCTTCATATGAATCCCCATGGACCTTTCTTGCACATTGGACCTCTTTAGCTAGCCTTTAGCTTCCATATTCACACTAAGCATCATAATCAGCTTTGGTGTGCCTTCTTCAAGCTCTATCTCCATCTTCTTGAATGATAATTCTTGAAGCTCTTTGGAAATCTCTTCTTAAATATGCAAAGCCATACTAGCTTGATATCTCTTTGCCTTGCTCCTAGTGATTGGTCCACTTACTAGCTTCAAGGGATCCTTTCTTGCATCAGTTACCCTCACCTCTCCACAATCATTCAACCATTGCAGCTTGTAGGGACTAGGATGTTTTGTGCATGCTAATCCTAATTTATCCACAAAATCAGTACTAGCAAATTTGCACAACTACCCCCATCAATGATCATGCTGCACACTTTTCCATTCACAATACAACGAGTATGGAAAATGTTCTTTCTTTTATTACTTTCTTCATCTTTAATTTGCATGTTGAAAGCTCTTCTAATAACCAAAGATTCACCATGGGCAGGATATTCAATGATATGTTCAATTTCCTCTAATGGTGGCATGCTATCATTATCATCATCATCACTTTCATGTTCACTAGCACTATCAATTTCACCATTATCTCGTATCAACATGATTTTCTTATTTGGACATTGAGATGCTATATTGATATGTCCGAGGGTCTGGAGGGTTGTGGATCAGGTTCGACAAAAGGTGGTGGTGAGCCCATGTTTGATCCAAAAAAAGAGAATCAGATTCAACTTCCTCAACATAAAAAAAAATCGTACCTATTTCTGTCCAATATTTTTCTTCACAAGTGTTTGAGATTTATTGCATATTTATACCATTAACAGCTTGCTACCTTATTATATTTGATCAAATTACATCAGCTCCTCATTATGCATCCATTTAGCATTTAAAATATGATATTTAGAGTATAGCATTGGGAATAGATTTAGGTTGCATATTCAGATTACTCATTGGAGTGATTTGAATTCTATTTTTTTAGTATCCAGAATTGTTTTTCTTTGTATTCTTAGTTTCATTCTTTCATATACCTCTTGTTTCTTGTATGCATTAAGTAGCTAATTCTCAATCATAGTTACTTTGGTTTGATTAACACAAATACTTTTTGCTTCTTGTGTTAACTTTCAGTTCTTGTTGTGGATCAGGTTCGACAAAAGGTAGCGGTGAGCCCATGTTTGATCCAAATAAAGGAAATGGGTGCGCCTCTGCTGACAGCTTAAGCTTTTGGTAGAAATGGTTAGCGTTCTTTTTTCATGTTAAGCGTGCTGGTGCAGGGTCAGTACCAGGATGGGTGACCTTCTGGGAAGTGCTTGGCCCAGCCGTGTTGGTGTAGGGTCAGTACCAGGAGGGGTGACCTTCTGGGAAGTGCTTGGCCCAGCCGTGCTGGTGCAGGGTCAGTACCATAATGGGTGTCCACCTAGGAAGTGCTTGGCCCCGCCGCATCATTTGGTATCAAAGCCTATTTATCGGGTCTGGTCCCACTGCTCCAGGTCCGAGGACGAACCTCCTTAAGAGGGAGGGAATGATATGTCCGAGGGTCTGGAGGGTTGTGGATCAGGTTCGACAAAAGGTGGCGGTGAGCCCATGTTTGATCCAAATAAAGGAAATGGGTGCGCCTCTGCTGACAACTTAAGCTTTTGGTAGAAATGGTTAGCGTTCTTTCTGGTTAAGCGTGCTGGTACAGGGTCAGTACCAGGACGGGTAACCTTCTGGGAAGTACTTAGCCTAGCCGTGTTGGTGCAGGGTCAGTACCAGGAGGGGTGACCTTCTGGGAAGTGCTTGGCCCAGCCGTGCTGGTGCAGGGTCAGTACCAGAATGGGTGTCCACCTAGGAAGTGTTTGGCCCCGCCGCATCATTTGGTATCAGAGCCTATTTATCGGGTCTGGTCCCATTGCTCCAGGTCCGAGGACGAACCTCCTTAAGAGGGAGGGAATGATATGTCCGAGGGTCTGGAGGGTTGTGGATCAGGGAATGATATGTCCGAGGCTCTTATTTTCTTCAAGTCTTAACGTTCCAATTGTATTGAGAACATATAGATGTTTGGAAACTAATCCTTGAAGTTTTCTTACCATTGATCGAGTAACAGGTCCTTGCTGTTGTATGCTAGCAATCAGATCCTCATCATTAAAACCATAGACAAGCTCAAAGGGTGAAAATCCAGTGGGTGAATGCATTGATCTATTATATGCATATTCAATAAATGGTATGCATTCCTCCCATGTCTTCAAATTTTGTTTAATCATGGTACGAAGAAGAGTGCCCACAGTCCTATTAACAACTTCCGTCTGCCCATCTGTTTGCGGATGGCATGTAGTAGAGAAACAAAGCTTTGTACCTAACTTTCCCCATAGGACTTTCCAAAAATGACTCAAAAATTTTACATCTCGATCACTTACTATGGTCCTAGGAATACCATGCAATCTCACTACTTCTCTAAAGAACAAATCAGATATATGGCATGCATCATCAGTTTTATGACATGGAATGAAATGTGCCATTTTAGAAAATCTATCAACCACAACAAATAAACTATCATGACCCTTTTTTGTCCTAGGTAGCCCCAAAATAAAGTCCATAGATAAGTCTACCCAAGGTTCACTAGGTACACTTAAAGGCATATACAAATCATGTGGTCTTACTTTGGACTTTGCTTTCATACATGTCACGCATTTAGCACAAAATTTCTCTACATCTTTCCTCATATGTGGCCAATAAAAATGTTCATTCAGAATTTCTAATGTTTTAGCCACCCCAAAATGTCCCATTAAACCTCCCCCATGTGACTCTCTTACAAGCAATCCTCTTATAGAGCTATTTGGAACACAAAGTCGTTTCTCTCTAAATAAGAAACCATCATACTTATAAAATTTTTCAAAGGCAGCATTTTCACAAGAGGCATATATTTGTGCAAATTCAGAGTCATGCTTATACAATTCTTTCATATGCTCAAATCCTAGAAGTCTAGCATCAAGCATAGAGATTAGGGCATACCTCCTAGATAAGGCATCAGCAACAACATTTTCTTTTCCTTGCTTATATTGAATCATATATGGAAACGCTTCAATAAATTCACTCCATTTGGCATGGCGTTTGTTCAGCTTGCTTTGTCCTTTCAAGTATTTTAGTGATTCATGATCACTATGAATAACAAACTCCCTTGGCCAAAGATAATGTTGCCATGTCTCCAACACCCTAACTAATGCATACATCTCCTTGTCATAAGTAGAGTAATTAAAAGGAGCTCCACTTAGCTTCTCACTAAAGTATGCAATTGGTCTTCTTTACTGCATCAAAACAGCACCTATACCCACTCCGGAAGCATCACATTCAACTTCAAAAGTCTTAGAAAAATCAGGTAATGCAAGTAATGGTGCAGAACATAATTTTTCTTTTAGTAATCTAAATGCATGCTCCTGTTCCTCATTCCATCTGAACCCTACATTTTTCTTCACTATTTCATTCAATGGGGTTGCAATTGTGCTAAAATCTCTAACAAACCTCCTATAAAAACTAGCAAGACCATGAAAACTCCTAACATCAGTCACGGATTTTGGGGTAGGCCATTCTTTGATGGCTTTTACCTTATCCTCATTGATGTGAGCCTGCCTTGCTGGGATTTAATTCCTAAGGAAGCTCAAGCTATGGATCATCTCCAAAACATAAGAACACCAACCAGCACCTTCAACCCAACACCAACTTGTGATGTAAAACTGGAGCTATATGGCTGGAAACCAAAGATTCAAGACCCAACCCCAACTTGTGAAGGAAAAACCTTGAATATAAGTTAAGACCTAGCAAACTTGGTTATTTTTGCAAGGAATTCGTGCAAGTTCTAACCAGAACTCAAAAGAAGGCTAAAAAACCTCTCAAAGCTCTCAAAAATGGAGAGAAAACTCAGAATATTCATTAAGTTCAAAGTCTGCCATTACATCTGTTTTTAAGGACTTAAAGAAAGCATAAAACAAGTGAAATGATGGAAAAATACAAATATAATGATGTGGTTACATAAAAAGGCATGGGCTGCCATATAGCTTGTCTCCCACTAGCTTTTAAAAGGCATGGGCAGCCATATAGCTTGTCTCCCACTAGCTTTTAAAAGGCATCTTTGACTCCCAATGTGAGTTTCAGCCACTCTTAATATATGGGCATCCAATGGTACGTGAATGGTATGTATTTAGCTCCCAAAGGTATAATGATGGATGCCAATATGTATTCTAACTCCTTTGGGTCAATTGGCCTCTTGGGTAGATTGCAATTTGGACACGTGCAACCAAACAGCTTCTTTGCTCTTATTTTCTTCAAGTCTTAACGTTCCAATTGTATTGAGAACATATAGATGTTCGGAAACTAATCCTTAAAGTTTTCTTGCCATTGATCGAGTAACAGGTCCTTGGTGTTGTATGCTAGCAATCAGATCCTCATCATCCTCTCCCTCTTCAAAAGAATTCGTCCTCGAATCTTCATCATCTGCATAGTAAGGAGCAAGATCAGAAACATTAAAAGTTGCACTTACACATACTCACCTGGTAGATTAATATTGTAGGCATTATCATTAATCCTTTCGAGTACTTCAAATGGTCCATCACTTCTCGGCTGCAATTTTGATTTCCTTTGTGTAGGGAACCTTTCTTTTCGCAAATGAACCCATACCAAATCACTAGGTAGGAACACCATCTTTTTCCTTCCTTTGTTTACTTTGGTTGCTCTATTCTCATTAATCTTATCCATTTGTTGCTTGGCCCTTTGATGCATTTGCTTCACCAATTCAGCTTTCTTTTTACCATCAAAACTAGTAAGCTCATTAGTAGGAAGAGGCAACAAATCTAATGGAGTAAGTGGATTAAAACTATAGACAAGCTCAAAGGGTGAAAATCCAGTGGATGAATGCATTGATCTATTATATGCAAATTCAATAAATGGTATGCATTCCTCCCATGTCTTCAAATTTTGTTTAATCATGGTACGAAGAAGAGTGCCCACAGTCCTATTAACAAATTCCACATTTGTACCTAACTTTCCCCATAGGACTTTCCAAAAATGACTCAAAAATTTTACATCTCGATCACTTATTATGGTCCTAGGAATACCATGCAATCTCACTACTTCTCTAAAGAACAAATCAGATATATGGCATGCATCATCAGTTTTATGACATGGAATGAAATGTGCCATTTTAGAAAATCTATCAACCACAACAAATAAACTATCATGACCCTTTTTTGTCCTAGGTAGCCCCAAAATAAAGTCCATAGATAAGTCTACCCAAGGTTCACTAGGTACACTTAAAGGCATATACAAACCATGTGGTCTTACTTTGGACTTTGCTTTCATACATGTCACGCATTTAGCACAAAATTTCTCTACATCTTTCCTCATATGTGGCCAATAAAAATGTTCATTCAGAATTTCTAATGTTATGTCCCATTAAACCTCCCCCATGTGACTCACTTATAAGCAATCCTCTTATAGAGCTATTTGGAACACAAAATCGTTTCTCTCTAACTAAGAAACCATCATGCCTATAAAATTTTTCAAAGGCAGCATTTTCACAAGAGGCATATATTTGTGCAAATTCAAAGTCATGCTTATACAATTCTTTCATATGCTCAAATCCTAGAAGTCTAGCATCAAGCATAGAGATTAGGGAATACCTCCTAGATAAGGCATCAACAACAATATTTTCTTTTCCTTGCTTATATTGAATCACATATGGAAAGGCTTCAATAAATTCACTCCATTTGGCATGGCTTTTGTTCAGCTTGCTTTGTCCTTTCAAGTATTTTAGTGATTCATGATCACTATGAATAACAACCTCCTTTGGCCAAAGATAATGCTGCCACGTCTCCAACGCCCTAACTAATGCATACATCTCCTTGTCATAAGTAGAGTAATTCAAAGGAGCTCCACTTAGCTTCTCACTAAAGTATGCAATTGGTCTTCTTTCCTGCATCAAAACAGCACCTATACCCACTCCAGAAGCATCACATTCAACTTCAAAAGTCTTACAAAAATCAGGTAATGCAAGTAATGGTGCAGAACATAATTTTTCTTTCAGTAATCTAAATGCATGCTCCTGTTCCTCATTCCATCTGAACCCTACATTTTTCTTCACTATTTCATTCAATGGGGCTGCAATTGTGCTAAAATCTCTAACAAACCTCCTATAAAAACTAGCAAGACCATGAAAACTCCTAACATCAGCCACGGACTTTGATTGCCACAACTATAGTGAGCAAAAGAAGGTGACACTTGCTGTGGTAGAGTTTACTGATTATGCATTAGTTTGGTGGGATCAATTACTCACTAAACGAAGAAGAAATGGCATGAGAGGAGTGCAGACTTGGGATGAGTTGAAACAGGTCATGAGAGATCGATTTGTTCCACAACACTACTATAGAGAGTTGCATCAAAGATTACAAGGGCTGGTGCAGGGCAATAAAAGTGTGGAAGAATATTTTTCAAGAAATGGAAATGGCTATGATACGAGCTAATATAGTAGAAGAAAGGGAAGCAACTATGGCACGGTTCCTACATGGGCTGAAAGATGAAATTGCCGACATAGTGGAGCTGCATCATGATGTGGAGCTTGATGATATGTTAAATATGGCAATCAAGGTAGAAAAACAACTCAAGAAGAAGAAAACAACCAGATCGGGTATGGGAATGAATTCTACCAACAATGTTCCATGGAAGCCAAATTGGAAGAAAGGGAATCTAGTGAGAGTAAATTTATTTCAAAGGAGAAGAAAGAGGGAAACAAGGATGGAGAAAAACCCATTGTGATTGATAAGGGCAAGGCACCAATGAACTCCAGCGGAAGAACTAGAGACATCCAATGTTTTAGATGCTTAGGCAAGGGACATTATGCTGCACAATGTCCAAATAAAAGGGCAATGGTGATGAGGCCAAGTGGAGAGATAGAATCTGAAGATGTGAGGCTGTTAATGATGATTCAAGTGATGACATTCAACCTATGGGTGATTATAGTGATGTAGAGCATGCTGTACATGGCAACGTTCTAGTTGTTATGCGTGCTTTAAATACCCAAGTAAAGGCAGATGATGGTGATGAGCTACAAAGAGAAAATATCTTTCATACTAGGTGTCTAGTTAAAGATAGAGTTTTTAGCATGACAATAGACAGTGGAAGTTGAGTGAATGTGGCTAGTACTCTACTAGTGGAAAAACTTGATTTCCCTACTACAAAACATCCTAAGCCATATAGGTTACAGTGGTTTAATGATTGTGGTGAAGTTAGGGTGACTAAGCAACTGCTGCTAACATTTTCCATTGGGAGGTATAAGGATGAAGTGTTATGTGATGTTGTTCCTATGCATGCTAGTCATATTCTGCTTGGGAGGCCATGGCAATATGATGAAGGGCTGTACATAATGGATTCAAAAATAGGTACTCTTTTGATTTTGAAGGTCGAAAGTTGACGCTTGCACCTTTGACACTGATGGAGGCCTTTGAAGACCAAAAACGAATACAGGCTGCCATGGAAGAGAAAATGCAAAAAGAATCTGAAAAGAAAGTGAGAGGCAAGCCTATTCTTCAAATAATATGATGCTACTCTTACTATGTAAGGGAGCTTTTCTTAATGTAACTGACCTTGATCCTCCTATTCCTAGTGTTGCATTGACTTTGTTGTAGGAATTTGAAAATGTCTTTCCCGATGAAGTATCTAGCGGACTACCACCTATCAGAGGAATAGAACATCAAATTGATTTTGTTCCTGGAGCTGTAATTCTGAATTGGCCAGCATATAGAACCAATCCTCAAGAGGCCAAAGAGTTACAAAAACAGGTGGAAGAATTACTTGCAAAGGGTCATGTCAGAAAGAGCATGAGTCCATGCGCTGTACCGGTACTTTTGGTACCCAAAAAGGATGGATCAATGCAAATGTGTGTGGATTGTTGCGCCGTCAACAAAATCATTGTAAAGTATAGACATCCAATCCCTAGACTTGATGATATGCTTAATGAATTGCATGGTGCATGTATATTTTCGAAAATTAATCTTAAAAGTGGTTATCATCAAATAAGAATGAGATTAAGAGATGAATGGAAAACAGCTTTTAAGACTCAATATGGTTTGTATGAATGGTTAGTCATGCCTTTTGGACTAAGCAATGCACCTAGTACTTTCTTGAGATTAATGAATCATGTCTTGGTGCTTTTCTTGGAAAGTTTGTTTTTGTGTATTTTGATGATATTTTAGTGTATAGTCAAAGTTTAAATGATCATTTAATGCATTTAAGATGTGTGCTTGAAGTTCTTAGGAAAGAGAAATTGTATGCAAATTTAAAGAAATGTACATTCTGCATGAAAAAAGTCATTTTCTTAGGATTTGTAGTGAGTGGGAAAGGAATTGAGGTTGATGATGATAAGGTAAAAGCCATCAAAGAATGGCCTACACCAAAATCCATGACTGATGTTAGGAGTTTTCATGGTCTTGCTAGTTTTTATAGGAGGTTTGTTAGAGATTTTAGCACAATTGCAGCCCAATTGAATGAAATAGTGAAGAAAAATGTAGGGTTTAGATGGAATGAGGAACAGGAGCATGCATTTAGATTACTGAAAGAAAAATTATGTTCTGCACCATTACTTGCATTGCCTGATTTTTCTAAGACTTTTGAAGTTGAATGTGATGCTTCCGGAGTGGGTATAGGAGCTGTTTTGATGCAGGAAAGAAGAACAATTGCATACTTTAGTGAGAAGCTAAGTGGAGCTCCTTTGAATTACTCTACTTATGACAAGGAGATGTATGCATTAGTTAGGGAGTTGGAGATGTGGCAGCATTATCTTTGGCCAAAGGAGTTTGTTATTCATAGTGATCATGAATCACTAAAATACTTGAAAGGACAAAGCAAGCTGAACAAACGCCATGCCAAATGGAGTGAATTTATTGAAGCGTTTCCATATGTGATTCAATATAAGCAAGGAAAAGAAAATGTTGTTGCTGATGCCTTATCTAGGAGGTATGCCCTAATCTCAATGCTTGATGCTAGACTTCTAGGATTTGAACATATGAAAGAATTGTATAAGCATGACTCTGAATTTGCACAAATATATGCCTCTTGTGAAAATGCTGCCTTTGAAAAATTTTATAGGCATGATGGTTTCTTATTTAGAGAGAAATGACTTTGTGTTCCAAATAGCTCTATAAGAGGATTGCTTGTAAGAGAGTCACATGGGGGAGGTTTAATGGGACATTTTGCGGTGGCTAAAACATTAAAAATTCTAAATGAACATTTTTATTGGCCACATATGAGGAAAGATATAGAGAAATTTTGTGCTAAATGCGTGACATGTATGAAAGCAAAGTCCAAAGTAAGACCACATGGTTTGTATATGCCTTTAAGTGTACCTAGTGAACCTTGGGTAGACTTATCTATGGACTTTATTTTGGGGATACCTAGGACAAAAAAAGGTCATGATAGTTTATTTGTTGTGGTTGATAGATTTTGTAAAATGGCACATTTCATTCCATGTCATAAAACTGATGATGCATGCCATATATCTGATTTGTTCTTTAGAGAAGTAGTGAGATTGCATGGTATTCCTAGGACCATATAGTAAGTGATCAAGATGTAAAATTTTTGAGTCATTTTTGGAAAGTCCTATGGGGAAAGTTAGGTACAAAGCTTTGTTTCTCTACTACATACCATCCACAAACAGATGGGCAGACGGAAGTTGTTAATAGGACAGTGGGTACTCTTCTTCGTACCATGATTAAACAAAATTTGAAGACATGGGAGGAATGCATACCATTTATTGAATTTGCATATAATAGATCAATGCATTCATCCACTGGATTTTCACCCTTTGAGCTTGTCTATGGTTTTAATCCACTTACTCCATTAGATTTGTTGCCTCTTCCTACTAATGAGCTTACTAGTTTTGATGGTAAAAAGAAAGCTGAATTGGTGAAGCAAATGCATCAAAGGGCCAAGCAACAAATGGAGAAGATTAATGAGAATAGAGCAACCAAAGTAAACAAAGGAAGGAAAAAGATGGTGTTCCAGCCTGGTGATGTAAACCAGCATGGCAAGGATCCTTTGGTGCTACAACAAGGACCGTTGACAAGGAATAAAGCAAGGAAGTATGGCGTCACTCTTGGATTGCATGTTCAAGACTTTGTTACAAGGGAGGTGACTGAATTAGCAATAAACAAGTGCAGTGTGGAGCTGGAAGACCAACAAAGGCTGATTATGATGCTGATGCAGCCAGGCCAAGCATTTCCCAGGTGGACACCCATTCTGGTACTGATCCTGCACTAGCACGGCTGGGCCAAGCACTTCCCAGAAGGTCACCCCTCCTGGTACTGACCCTGCACCAACACGGCTAAGTCAAGCACTTCCCAGAAGGTCACCCATCCTGGTACTGACCCTGCACCAGCAAGCTTAACCGGAAGAACGCTAACCATTTCTACCAAAAGCTTAAGCTGTCAGCAGAGGCGCACCCATTTTCGTTATTTAGATCAAACATGGGCTCACCAGTCTCTTTCGACTTTGTGTGCCACCTTTATCGAACCTGATCCACAACCCTCCAAACCCTCGGACATATCATTCCCTCCCTCTTTTAAGGAAGTTCGTCCTCGAACTTGGAGCAGTGGGACCAGACCCGATAATAGGCTCTGATACCAAATGATGCGGCCAGGCCAAGCACTTTCCAGGTGGATACCCATTCTGGTACTGACCCTGCACTAGCACGGCTAGGCCAAGCACTTCCCAGAAGGTCACCCATCCTGGTACTGACCCTGCACCAGCACGCTTAACCGGAAGAACGCTAACCATTTCTTCCAAAAGCTTAAGCTGTCAGCAGAGGCGCACCCATTTTCATTATTTAGATCAAACATGGGCTCACCAGTCTCTTTCGACTTTGTGTGCCACCTTTATCGAACCTGATCCATAACCCTCCAACCAGCACCTTCAACCCAACACCCACTTGTGATGTAAAACTGAAGCTATATGGCTGGAAACCAAAGATTCAAGACCCAACCCCAACTTGTGAAGGAAAAACCTTGAATATAAGTTAAGACCTAGCAAACTTGGTTATTTTTGCAAGGAATTCGTGCAAGTTCTAACCAGAACTCAAAAGAAGGCTAAAAACCTCTCAAAGCTCTCAAAAATGGAGAGAAAACTCAGAATATTCATTAAGTTCAAAGTCTGCCATTACATCTATTTTTAAAGACTTAAAGAAAGCATAAAACAAGTGAAATGATGAAAAAATACAAATATAATGATGTGGTTACATAAAAAGGCATGGACAGCCATATAGCTTGTCTCCCACTAGCTTTTAAAAGGCATGGGCAGCCATATAGCTTGTCTCCCTGATGAGGATCTGATTGCTAGCATACAACACCAAGGACCTGTTACTCGATCAATGGCAAGAAAACTTCAAGGATTAGTTTCCAAACATCTATATGTTCTCAATACAATTGGAACGTTAAGACTTGAAGAAAATAAGAGCAAAGAAGCTGTTTGGTTGCATGTGTCCAAATTGCAATCTACCCAAGAGGCCAATTGACCCAATGGAGTTAGAATACATATTGGCATCCATCATTATACCTTTGGGAGCTAAATACATACCATTCACGTTCCATTGGATGTCCATATATTAAGAGTGGCTGAAATTCACATTGGGAGTCAAAGATGCCTTTTAAAAGCTAGTGGGAGACAAGCTATATGGCTGCCCATGCCTTTTAAAAGCTAGTGGGAGACAAGCTATATGGCTGCCCAATTTGTTTTATGTAACCACATTATTATATTTGTATTTTTCCATCATTTCACTTGTTTTATGCTTTCTTTAAGTCTTTAAAAACATATGTAATGGCAGATTTTGAACTTAATGAATATTCTGAGTTTTCTCTCCATTTTTGAGAGCTTTGAGAGGTTTTTAGCCTTCTTTTGAGTTCTTGTTAGAACTTGCACGAATTCCTTGCAAAAATAACCAAGTTTGCTAGGTCTTAACTTATATTCAAGGTTTTTCCTTCACAAGTTGGGGTTGGGTCTTGAATCTTTGGTTTCCAGCCATATAGCTTCAGTTTTACATCACAAGTTGGTGTTGGGTTGAAGGTACTGGTTGGTGTTCTTATGTTTTGGAGACGATCCGTAGCTTGAGCTTCCTTAGGAATTAAATCCCAGCAAGGCAGGCTCACATCATTTGGTATCAGAGCTTAGGCTCTCCAAATCAGGTTTTTAGCATCATTCCTTCTTGTTTATGTCAAAAATATATATATTGTCTTCCTTGGAGTCATTTTTTTTGCCATTAGTTTAATTTCTACAAGCTGTATGCCTTCTTGTTTCTTTGAGTCCTTCTACCTTAATGTTGTTGCTGGATTAAATTAAAAAAAGAAAGAAAGAAAGAAAGAACGAAAAAAAAAAAGTAAATTCGTGGCCCTTGGATTAGAAATTAAAGATTTTTAAGCAATGGGTGGATTCTCACTGGCTTCCAGTTTTTTTCACAGGGGGTTGTGAAAATTTTTGCCTTCTCACAGGGGGTTGTGACAATTTCTGCCTTCCAAAAGTGAATGTGTATGTAAACATGTCCAAATCCTTTCAAATTTTACAGGCATGTTTTAGATATTCAGCTAAGCATACATATTAAATTTCATGTCAAAATTCGTTCGTTTGCTTGGTTGTCCATATATTACCGCTAGTTAGCCATTTTTGGGTCCATAATATAAACGTTTCATAAGAGACCTAAAAATTCGTTTTTCTTCTTCCATTTTGTCTCAATATATTGTCCTAAATCCAGTTTTGTCAAATTCTTCCCTTTGGTAATGTTTGTCTAAAATTTTAGTGTCTTTCGTCCTTAGGTTTCAAATATCATATATTCTGTTTTTTTTCAGCTTGTGTTACTCTTGTTCCATTCTTGAATGTGTTTTAAACCTTGCAATTTAGTTATTTAGTTGAGGAAATATTAAGTTCTTGCTAGAACTTGGAAGGGGCTGAAGTGAGTGGAAAAAGGCATAGAGTGGTGAGATTGTTAGAGGGTAAAAGCCAAAGTTTGAGTGAAATACAGATTGAGTGTTACCATATTAGAGTGAAACACGTGAGGGAGTGTATGAGAGAATATTTCTAACATTTGTTTTGCAGCAATCAGTATGTCAACAAAACGAGATAGTGATCGAGAGAGCAACCGACCCCAAGAAGAGCCAGAAGCTTCTAATGTTCTTAAGGCATTGCAATCTCAATTTCAAAGGATGAATGTGTTGTTTGTTGATATTAGAGAACAGATGGAAAAACACTCAAAACAAATTGAAGAATTGCAGCAAGCAAGCTCTACAAATCAAAGGAATTTAGGAAGGGATGAACGAGATAATTTTCATAGGGAGCAAAACACAAATAGGGGGCAGAATAGAGGTAGGCGTGCTGGACTAAATGATTTGCCAGTTTTCAATGAATTGGAGGATGTAGATGAAGATAATCTTGATGATGATGATGGGCAGCAATCTGTTGCACTTGATGATGTTATTAGACCAAGATATATGAGAGGTAATATGGGTGGTAGAGGTGGAGGCAGAAATATTAGGCAAGAAACTGTGGAAAATGCAAGAGGGAGAGGGAGAGTAGACAGCAATGTTAATGGAATTAAAATGAAAATTCCATCATTCCAAGGCAAAGCAAATCCAGATGCATACTTGGAATGGGAGAGAAAGACAGTGAGCAAAAGAAGGTGACACTTGCTGTGGTAGAGTTTACTGATTATGCATTAGTTTGGTGGGATTAATTACTCACTAAACGAAGAAGAAATGGCATGAGAGGAGTGCAGACTTGGGATGAGCTGAAACAAGTCATGAGAGATAGATTTGTACCACAACACTACTATAGGGAGTTACATCAACGATTACAAGGGCTGGTACAAGGCAATAAAAGTGTGGAAGAATATTTTCAAGAGATGGAAATGGCTATGATACGAGCTAATATAGAAGAAGAAAGGGAAGCAACTATGGCACGGTTTCTACATGGGCTGAAAGATGAAATTGCCGACATAGTGGAGCTGCATCATTATGTGGAGCTTGATGACATGTTAAATATGGCAATCAAGGTAGAAAAACAACTCAAGAAGAAGAAAACAACCAGATCTGGAATGGGAATGAATTCTGCCAATAATGTTCCTTGGAAGCCAAATTGGAAGAAAGGGGAATCTAGTGAGAATAAATTTGTTTCAAAGGAGAAGAAAGAGGGGAACAAGGCTGGAGAAAAACCCATTGTGATTGATAAGGGTAAGGCCCCAATGAACTCCAATGGAAGAACAAGAGACATCCAATGTTTCCGATGTTTAGGGAAAGGGCATTATGCTAGAGAATGTCCAAATAAAAGGGTGATGGTGGTGAGGCCGAGTGGTGATATTGAATCTGAAGATGATGAAGTTGTAGATGAAGATTCAGATGTTAACATTCTACCTTTGGATGAAGATAGTGATGTAGAGCATGCTGTGCATGGAAGTGCTCTTGTTGTTATGCGTGCTTTAAATATACAGGTGAAGGAAGATGAAGGTGATGAACTGCAAAGAGAAAATATTTTTCATACTAGATGTTTAGTCAAAGAAAAAGTTTGTAGTATGATCATAGATGGTGGGAGTTGTGTTAATGTGGCTAGCACTCTACTAGTAGAGAAACTTGCATTTCCTACTACAAAACATCCTAATCCATACAGATTGCAGTGGTTGAATGATAGTGGAGAAGTTAAGGTGACCAAGCAAGTATTATTGTCATTTACCATTGGGAGGTATAAGGATGAAGTGTTGTGTGATGTAGTTCCCATGCATGCTAGTCATATCCTACTTGGGAGGCCATGGCAATATGATAGAAAAGCAACACATGACGGGTTTAAGAATAGGTATTCACTTGATTTTGAAGGCCGAAAGGTGACTCTTGCACCTTTAACACCTATGGAGGCTTTTGAAGACCAAAAGAGAGTACAAGCTGCCATGCAAGAGAAAATGCAAAGAGAGGTTGAAAAGAGGGAGAGAGAAAAGAAAGATCAAGAGGAAAAACAAAGAATAAAAGCTGAGAGAGAAAAAGAAAAAGAGAAAAAGAAGAAATTACATAATAAAAATGAGAGTGGAGAGAAGAAAGTAAGTTTAGTTGCTAGGGGGAAAGATGTGAGGCAAGCATACTTTTCTGATAGTATGATGCTCCTTCTGATATGTAAGGGAGTTTTTCTTAATGTAACTGACCTTGATCCATCTATTCCTAGTGTTGCTTTGACTTTGTTGCAGGAATTTGAAGATGTCTTTCCAAATGAGGTACCGAGTGGATTGCCACCCATTAGAAGAATAGAACATCAAATTGATTTCATTCCTGGAGTTGTAATTCCAAATCGTCCAGCATATAGGACAAATCCTCAAGAGGTCAAGGAGTTGCAAAAACAGGTGGATGAGCTGCTTGCGAAAGGTCATGTTAGGGAGAGCATGAGTCCATGTGTTGTGCCGGTACTTCTAGTACCTAAAAAGGATGGATCAATGCGAATGTGTGTGGATTGTCGTGCTATCAATAAAATCACTGTAAAGTATAGACATCCAATTCCTAGACTTGATGATATGCTTGATGAATTGCATGGTGCATGTATATTTTCAAAAATTGATCTTAAAAGTGGTTATCATCAAATAAGAATGAGATTAGGAGATGAATGGAAAACAGCTTTTAAGACTCAATATGGTTTGTATGAATGGTTAGTCATGCCTTTTGGACTAAGCAATGCACCTAGTACTTTCATGAGATTAATGAATCATGTCTTGCGTGCTTTTCTTGGAAAGTTTGTTGTTGTGTATTTTGATGATATTTTAGTGTATAGTCAAAGTTTAAATGATCATTTAATGCATTTAAGATGTGTGCTTGAAGTTCTTAGGAAAGAGAAATTGTATGCAAATTTAAAGAAATGTACATTCTGTATGGAAAAAGTCATTTTCTTAGGATTTGTAGTGAGTGGGAAAGGAATTGAGGTTGATGATGATAAGGTAAAAGCCATCAAAGAGTGGCCTACACCAAAATCCGTGACTGATGTTAGGAGTTTTCATGGTCTTGCTAGTTTTTATAGGAGATTTGTTAGAGACTTTAGTACAATTGCAGCCCCATTAAATGAAATTGTGAAGAAAAATGTAGGGTTCAAATGGAATAAGGAACAGGAGCATGCATTTAGATTACTAAAAGAAAAATTATGTTCTGCACCATTACTTGCATTACCTGATTTTTCTAAGACTTTTGAAGTTGAATGTGATGCTTCCGGAGTGGGTATAGATGCTGTTTTGATGCAGGAAAGAAGACCAATTGCATACTTTAGTGAGAAGCTAAGTGGAGCTCCTTTGAATTACTCTACTTATGACAAGGAGATGTATGCATTAGTGAGGGCGTTGGAGACGTGGCAGCATTATCTTTGGCCAAAGGAGTTTGTTATTCATAGTGATCATGAATCACTAAAATACTTGAAAGGACAAAGCAAGCTGAACAAACGCCATGCCAAATGGAGTGAATTTATTGAAGCATTTCCATATGTGATTCAATATAAGCAAGGAAAAGAAAATGTTGTTGCTGATGCCTTATCTAGGAGGTATGCCCTAATCTCTATGCTTGATGCTAGACTTCTAGGATTTGAGCATATGAAAGAATTGTATAAGCATGACTCTGAATTTGCACAAATATATGCCTCTTGTGAAAATGCTGCCTTTGAAAAATTTTATAGGCATGATGGTTTCTTATTTAGAGAGAAACGACTTTGTGTTCCAAATAGCTCTATAAGAGGATTGCTTGTAAGAGAGTCACATGGGGGAGGTTTAATGGGACATTTTGGGGTGGCTAAAACATTAGAAATTCTGCATGAACATTTTTATTGGCCACATATGAGGAAAGATGTAGAGAAATTTTGTGCTAAATGCGTGACATGTATGAAAGCAAAATCCAAAGTAAGACCACATGGTTTGTATATGCCTTTAAGTGTACCTAGTGAACCTTGGGTAGACTTATCTATGGATTTTATTTTGGGGCTACCTAGGACAAAAAAAGGTCATGATAGTTTATTTGTTGTGGTTGATCGATTTTCTAAAATGGCACATTTCATTCCATGTCATAAAACTGATGATGCATGCCATATATCTGATTTGTTCTTTAGAGAAGTAGTGAGATTGCATGGTATTCCTAGGACCATAGTAAGTGATCGAGATGTAAAATTTTTGAGTCATTTTTGGAAAGTCCTATGGGGAAAGTTAGGTACAAAGCTTTGTTTCTCTACTACATGCCATCCGCAAACAGATGGGCAGACGGAAGTTGTTAATAGGACTGTGGGCACTCTTCTTCGTACCATGATTAAACAAAATTTGAAGACATGGGAGGAATGCATACCATTTATTGAATTTGCATATAATAGATCAATGCATTCATCCACTGGATTTTCACCCTTTGAGCTTGTCTATGGTTTTAATCCACTTACTCCATTAGATTTGTTGCCTCTTCCTACTAATGAGCTTACTAGTTTTGATGGTAAAAAGAAAGCTGAATTGGTGAAGCAAATGCATCAAAGGGCCAAGCAACAAATGGAGAAGATTAATGAGAATAGAGCAACCAAAGTAAACAAAGGAAGGAAAAAGATGGTGTTCCAGCCTGGTGATCTGGTATGGGTTCATTTGCGAAAAGAAAGGTTTCCTACACAAAGGAAATCAAAATTGCAGCCGAGAAGTGATGGACCATTTGAAGTACTCGAAAGGATTAATGATAATGCCTACAAGATTAATCTACCAGGTGAGTATGGTGTAAGTGCAACTTTTAATGTTTCTGATCTTGCTCCTTACTATGCAGATGATGAAGATTCGAGGACGAATTCTTTTGAAGAGGGAGAGGATGATGAGGATCTAATTGCTAGCATACAACACCAAGGACCTGTTACTCGATCAATGGCAAGAAAACTTCAAGGATTAGTTTCCAAACATCTATATGTTCTCAATACAATTGGAACGTTAAGACTTGAAGAAAATAAGAGCAAAGAAGCTGTTTGGTTGCATGTGTCCAAATTGCAATCTACCCAAGAGGCCAATTGACCCAATGGAGTTAGAATACATATTGACATCCATCATTATACCTTTGGGAGCTAAATACATACCATTCACGTTCCATTGGATGTCCATATATTAAGAGTGGCTGAAATTCACATTGGGAGTCAAAGATGCTGATACGAGCAAGGACCCTAACTCCACCACAAAAGCTAGCTCAAGAGTGGAGGTTTAGCCCATGCTTATATAGTAGCCAGGAACTCCTTACACGGCCGATGTGGGATCACATCATCCTCCCCTTCTTTAGACTGCACGTCCTCGTGCTCGTGCCAACTCAATCGTTTACCCGCAGTCCACACACGAGTCGCTTGTGCCAACTCACTCGTTAACCCGCACCCGAGCCAAGGAACGAAGGGACAAGGACCACACCGGTGCGTGCAAGGTTGGCTCTGATACCAACTGATACGAGCAAGGACCCTAACTCCACCACAAAAGCTAGCTCAAGAGTGGAGGTTTAGCCCATGCTTATATAGTAGCCAGGAACTCCTTACACGGCCGATGTGGGATCACATCAGATGCCTTTTAAAAGCTAGTGGGAGACAAGCTATATGGCTGCCCATGCCTTTTAAAAGCTAGTGGGAGACAAGCTATATGGCTGCCCATGCCTTTTAAAAGCTAGTGGGAGACAAGCTATATGGCTGCCCATGCCTTTTAAAAGCTAGTGGGAGACAAGCTATATGGCTGCCCAATTTGTTTTATGTAACCACATTATTATATTTGTATTTTTCCATCATTTCACTTGTTTTATGCTTTCTTTAAGTCTTTAAAAACATATGTAATGGCAGATTTTGAACTTAATGAATATTCTGAGTTTTCTCTCCATTTTTGAGAGCTTTGAGAGGTTTTTAGCCTTCTTTTGAGTTCTTGTTAGAACTTGCACGAATTCCTTGCAAAAATAACCAAGTTTGCTAGGTCTTAACTTATATTCAAGGTTTTTCCTTCACAAGTTGGGGTTGGGTCTTGAATCTTTGGTTTCCAGCCATATAGCTTCAGTTTTACATCACAAGTTGGTGTTGGGTTGAAGGTACTGGTTGGTGTTCTTATGTTTTGGAGACGATCCGTAGCTTGAGCTTCCTTAGGAATTAAATCCCAGCAAGGCAGGCTCACATCACTCCCACTAGCTTTTAAAAGGCATCTTTGACTCCCAATGTGAGTTTCAGCCACTCTTAATATATGGGCATCCAATGGTACGTGAATGGTATGTATTTAGCTCCCAAAGGTATAATGATGTGTAACACCCCCATATCCAATGCACACACACTACAACCACAACAAGGTAGCATAAGTGCACCAAACATAGGGATGCTATGGTTTTCTTAACATTCAAACCCTTTAAAACTTGATACAATACCCTTATCATTTTACATTATAGAAAATTTGATCATTTACTCATAAAACAAAACATATTAGTTATATATATATATATACATTTATATATTACACAGCGGAAGTTATAAAATATGTACATATTTACATATTAAACATTTCTTTACAAAATATAAAGAAGTATACATGATTGGCAAGTTTGCTTTGATCTTTAAACTCCCAAAATGGATTCTTCAAGGTCTACTCTCACTTGGTCTTGATGAACTCTCGGGTTCAACTCTATCAACTCTATTACCTGCGCGATTAAACACTATCGCGCTAAGCCAAGGGCTTAGTAAGATAAAACATGCAATGGATATGCTTTAATGCAATACAATGTCAATTCTAATTCATATCATATATGTAACAACATAGATGCAAAGCTAACAACATCCCTTTACATTTTATAATCAACATACATATATGCATATCACATTTCAACATCATTGCATATACTTCATTATTTAATCATTTAATCATCCATGAACAACAATAAACAAATCATGACTCACATTAAACAAAGACAAGCATTGGGCCCAAGACACACTAATATGCCATTCAATTTTCAGAGTTAATGCTTTGGTTTGTTATCACATTTATCAATATCATATGCCCAACTAGGCTTCAAGGATTAAGTTCAACCAAGCTTCAAGGGCAGCAAAGCATACTAAGCTTCAACCCAACTTGGCTTCAAGAACTAACCCAACCTAGCTTCAAGGGTGGTAACATCTCATTTAGGCTTCAAGGATTCAATCCAACCTAACTTCAAGAGATTGTTACACTTATTAGGCATGCCACCAACAACAAACTCTGAAAATGGAATAACACATTAGCCACACAATTCATTTAGATTTCATTCTCAATTCTCATTATCATTTAGGCAAACATGCCTTATTTCTTTCAATCACATCATCATAGCCAATAACAATAGCTTCACATTTCATTTCACAATATAACACTTCATTATTCAAGTGTATATTTATCTCATCCATGATCACATTATATCTCACATAGCATCATTCATAAATATCAACATTTCATTCCACATTACTCATGAAACACATTACCATTCACAATGCATAACATAACATTGTTCAATCTCAACAATGCAAGAACAATTTATATTAGTCATGGCTTTAAGATCATCCACAAGTGTTTGATTAAGTCATTCCTTAGTTTAAGTATGTTTAAAATGTTTATGTTTAGGTTTAGAGACCAAACTACCTTTGAAGAACCCAAACCATGCAAAAAGAACAAAGAAATCAAACAATATCCAACTCATTTGAGGGACACGCCCAGCCCACTTGAGGAACATGGCCGTGTCTTTAAAAATAAAAGAGGCAGTAGCCAACACAAATAAAAGACACGGGCGTGTCTCTTCATGGCTTCTGGCCGTGTCACCATAAACACAACCTTAACTAAAACCAACACTTTCTCAATTGCACTCAACACAATATTCATCATATAACATGTTTCAAATGAACATAATCAATGTTCTAAACACATATTCACCACAATAATTACTTCACAACACATTAATATAACAATTAAACACACATCATCTCAAAACACTAAAATCACCATCCTTCTCCACCTTTCAAAATCAACATTTACCACTTCCAACAACAACACCTATTTAAACTATTAACTTAAAACCAATTTAACACTTGAAAACAAATCATAAACACATCTCATCATCAAATCATCAAACCCTAATTAACTTCCCATACCACTTCAAAAGAATGAAAGAAATCAAAGGGAAGATCTTACCTTAGTTAAAAACTTCTTGAATCAACACTTGAACACTTAATCTTCCTTCAATTTGAACTCAACTCATCAAGAACCTCTCTTCACCTCTTGCTTCCCTTTGTCTATGGAGGAGCCGGCCACTTCATGAAAGAAAGAAGAAAATGATCAAGACACAAAGTCAAATTTTGCTTTTAATCTCCACCAAGTAATCTTATCCAAGCAATTACCAAATTGCCCTTAACCATATAACTAAATATTTGTCTCATATAAGCCCTTATATGTAATTACACACTTAACACAAAAATATCTCTCTTCCTTTGACTCTTCCTTTGACCCATTTATATGTTATATATATTATCATATACACAACATATACCATTCTCTCTAAACCCTATTTTCTTTCCAAAACACATATACACAAGCATTCTCCTCCCAAATTCTTTTCTTATCCCATCATATACATCCAATCCAATTTATAACAATAACAACAACAACAATATGCAAAACTTCTAGGGCATAAATGAGGATATTACAATTCTTCCCCTCTAAAAAAAAAATTTCGTCCTCGAAATTACCTGATATCAAGTCTGAAACAACTGAGGATACTGCTCTCGCATGGTTTGTTCACTTTCCCAAGTTGCTTCTTCTTTTCCATGATTCTTCCACAAAATCTTCACAAGTGGCACTCTCTTGTTTCTCAACTCTTTCACATCACGTACCAAAATAGCAACTGGTTCCTCTTCAAGTGTCAGATCAGGATTTACTTCAATTGACTCAATCGGCAACACATGAGATGGATCCGACCTGTACCTCCTCAACATAGAAACATGAAATACGTTATGAATCCGATCCAACTCAGGTGGCAAAGCAAGCCGATAAGCAACTGGCCCAACTCTTTCCAAAACTTCATACGGTCCAATGAAACGAGGACTCAATTTTCCTTTCCAACCAAACCTCAAGATCTTCTTCCAAGGAGATACTTTCAAAAATACCTTATCTCCCACATCAAACTCTATATCTCTCCTCTTTAGATCTGCATAAGATTTCTGTCGGTCTGAAGCTGCTTTCAATCTGCCTCGAATCAGCTTCACTTTCTCTTCAGTTTCTTGAATCAAATCAGGTCCAATCAACTTACCATCTCCCAGTTCACTCCAACAAAGAGGTGTCCTACACCGTCTACCATACAGAGCTTTGAATGGTGCCATACCAATGCTAGATTGGTGGCTATTGTTGTATGCAAACTCCACAAGAGGTAAAAACTTATCCCAACTTCCAGAGAAATCGATGACACAGCTTCTCAACATGTCCTCAATAATCTGTATCACCCTCTCTGACTGTCCATCTGTCTGTGGATGAAAAGCAGTACTGAAGTGCAGTCGAGAATCCAAAGCACTATGCAAACTCTTCCAAAACCTGGAAGTAAACCTGGGATCTCGATCAGACACTAAAGAAGTTGGAACACCATGTAACTTCACAATCTCATGGATATACAGCTCAGCCAATCTCTCCAAAGAGTAATCCATCCGCACCGGAAGGAAATGAGCTGTCTTAGTCAATCTATCCACAATCACCCATATGGCATCATGTTTCTTTTGTGTCAATGGCAACCCAGACACAAAGTCCATTGTCACTCTATCCCACTTCCATTCTGGCACTAACAACGGTTGAAGCAACCCGGTTGGAACTTGATGTTCTGCTTTAACCTTCTGACAAGTGAGACATTTCGATACAAACTCAGCAATGTCTCTCTTCAACCCCATCCACCAATAAAGTTGTCTCAAATCATGATACATCTTCGTATTACCTGGATGCATAGCAAACATCGACTGATGAGCTTCTTCTAAAATGATCCTTTTCAAATCAGCATCATCCGGCACACACAATCGGCTCTTAAACCAGAGACTCCCATCACTCTTCACAATAAAATCTCTACCCTTTCCACTCTGACAATCCGAAACAATCTTCTGAATCTTCTTATCGGTCAACTGAGCTTCTTTGATCTGATCTAACAAAACCGGCTTCAATTGCAACTGTGCTAACAATGCACCATCATCACAAGGTACAAAACTAGCACACAATGCTCTCAACTCAACAAGCAAAGAGAGCGAGTAAACAGTCAAACCTGCTAAAGACTTCCGACTCAAGGCATCAGCAACAACATTTGCTTTACCTGGATGATAGTCAATTAAGCAGTCGTAGTCTTTAATCAATTCTAACCATCTCCTCTGACGAAGATTGAGTTCTTTCTGGACACCCAAATATTTCAAACTCTTGTGATCAGTATAAATGAAACATTTCTCCCCAAACAGATAATGGCGCCAAATCTTCAATGCAAACACAATGGCAGCCAATTCCAAATCATGGGTCGGATAGTTAAGCTCATGCGGTTTCAACTGTCGAGATGCATAAGCTATAACTTTCCCTTCTTGCATCAATACACACCCCAAACCTCTATGTGAAGCATCACTGTAGATCACATATGGTTTGCCTTCAACAGGTAAAGTAAGAACAGGCGCTTGAGTTAACATTTCTCTCAACTGCTCAAAGCTCGCCTGACACTGATCGGTCCACAAAAACCTCACTCCCTTACGAAGCAATCTGGTGAGTGGAGTAGCTATCAAAGAAAACCCTTTCACAAACCGCCGGTAATAGCCTGCCAAACCCAGAAAACTTCTAATCTCTGTCACAGACTTGGGTGGACTCCAATTTAAAATGGCTTCAACTTTACTCAGATCAACTCTAATGCCTTCTGCAGAAACAATATGTCCGAGAAAAGCTACTTGATCCAACCAGAACTCACACTTCGACAATTTGGCAAATAACTGCTTCTCTCTCAAAATCTGCAATACAATCCGCAGATGCAAATCATGTTCTTCTTCATTCCTTGAATACACTAGAATATCATCGATGAAGACCACTACAAACTGATCCAGATAGGGCCTAAACACCCTATTCATCAAATCCATAAAAGCTGCAGGTGCATTCGTCAGACCAAAAGGCATAACTAGAAATTCATAATGCCCATACCTGGTCCGAAAGGCGGTCTTCGGAACATCTTCAGCTCTGACTCTCAGCTTATGGTATCCTGATCTCAGATCAATTTTGGAAAACACAGCTGCACCCTTCAATTGATCAAAGAGATCATCGATTCTAGGCAAAGGATATTTATTTTTAATAGTCACCTTGTTCAATTGCCTATAATCGATACACAACCTCATAGTACCATCTTTCTTTTTCACAAATAGCACAGGAGCTCCCCAAGGAGAAACACTGGGGCGAATAAATCCTTTGTCCAACAACTCCTACAATTGCACTTTCAACTCCCTCAATTCTGCTGGTGCCATTCTATAAGGAGTAATAGAGATAGGAGTGGTACCAGGCAACAATTCAATACCGAACTCCACCTCTCTCTCAGGAGGCAATCCTGGCAACTCCTTTGGAAAAACATTAGGGAAATCTGCAACTGTGGCAATACTATCAATGGGAGAACCCTTCACTCTAGTATCCACCACATGAGCAAGATAGGCTTCACACCCCTTTCTAATCAATCTCCTAGCTGCAACAGCTGAAACAAATAAAGAGGCTAGCTGTTCCTGCTCATTAGATACTATCACCTCTCTACCATGACCCGTTCTCAAAGAAACAATTTTCTTTTTACAATCCACCACAGCTCCATGTCTAGCTAACCAATCCATGCCTAAGATCACATCATATTCCTTAAATGGCATCTCAATCAAGTCTCCAAGGAACTCCTCACCTTGCACTCTCACTGCACTATCTCGGTGCACCTTACTCACAACCACACTATGCCCTAACGGATTTGTCACCAACACATCAAATCCTAGGGACTCAGCATGCACATCAAATACAGGCAATACAGATGCACTAACATATGAATGCGTGGAACCCGGATCAATCAAAGCAAGTACAGAAAAACCAAATAAAGAAAAAGTACCAGCAATGACTGCCGAAGCATCTGGCTGCCTCTGCATAACATACATCCTCTGGGAAGATCCAACCTCCTCTGGTCTACTCTCCCTGGATGTAGCACCTCCTCTAACACTGAATCCAGATCTGCCTCCCCGGCTGCCACCTCTGCCTGCTCGACCTCCCCTCACACTAGGTCGAGAAACTGCAGTATCAACTGACATCTGCTCTTGCCTCTCAGGGCAATCTCTCACAAAGTGATCTGGCGATCCACATCTGAAACAAACCCCTGCTACACCAGTCTTCCAGCAAGGACCACCATGCGGCCTACCACAATGGATACAGACGGGTAAGGTGGATCTCTGAACCATAGGGGTCGGAGCACTCGCCACTGAAGATGCAGGTCTAAATCTCTGTCTCTGTAACTGCACTGACCTACCAGCTGACCTCTGACTCCTACTAACTCTAGGAACAAAACTTCCTTTACCTCTCTTCGCAGAAGAAGACCCTGTCTCGAACTGGGGCCTTCTAACCCTAACCTCTTCTTCTGAAGCAACCGCAATACCCTGAGCTCGCTCTACACTTCGAGCTGCTGCCACAAGCTGTGAGAAATCCTGATATCTGGATCCAGCTACTAAGCACATAATCGAGGGCCTCAATTGATGTGAGCCTGCCTTGCTGGGATTTAATTCCTAAGGAAGCTCAAGCTACGGATCGTCTCCAAAACATAAGAACACCAACCAGTACCTTCAACCCAACACCAACTTGTGATGTAAAACTGAAGCTATATGGCTGGAAACCAAAGATTCAAGACCCAACCCCAACTTGTGAAGGAAAAACCTTGAATATAAGTTAAGACCTAGCAAACTTGGTTATTTTTGCAAGGAATTCGTGCAAGTTCTAACAAGAACTCAAAAGAAGGCTAAAAACCTCTCAAAGCTCTCAAAAATGGAGAGAAAACTCAGAATATTCATTAAGTTCAAAATCTGCCATTACATATGTTTTTAAAGACTTAAAGAAAGCATAAAACAAGTGAAATGATGGAAAAATACAAATATAATAATGTGGTTACATAAAACAAATTGGGCAGCCATATAGCTTGTCTCCCACTTGCTTTTAAAAGGCATGGGCAGCCATATAGCTTGTCTCCCACTAGCTTTTAAAAGGCATCTTTGACTCCCAATGTGAATTTCAGCCACTCTTAATATATGGACATCCAATGGAACGTGAATGGTATGTATTTAGCTCCCAAAGGTATAATGATGGATGCCAATATGTATTCTAACTCCTTTGGGTCAATTGGCCTCTTGGGTAGATTGCAATTTGGACACATGCAACCAAACAGCTTCTTTGCTCTTATTTTCTTCAAGTCTTAACGTTCCAATTGTATTGAGAACATATAGATGTTTGGAAACTAATCCTTGAAGTTTTCTTGCCATTGATCGAGTAACAGGTCCTTGGTGTTGTATGCTAGCAATCAGATCCTCATCATCCTCTCCCTCTTCAAAAGAATTCGTCCTCGAATCTTCATCATCTGCATAGTAAGGAGCAAGATCAGAAACATTAAAAGTTGCACTTACACCATACTCACCTGGTAGATTAATCTTGTAGGCATTATCATTAATCCTTTCGAGTACTTCAAATGGTCCATCACTTCTCGGCTGCAATTTTGATTTTCTTTGTGTAGGAAACCTTTCTTTTCGCAAATGAACCCATACCAGATCACCAGGCTGGAACACCATCTTTTTCCTTCCTTTGTTTACTTTGGTTGCTCTATTCTCATTAATCTTCTCCATTTGTTGCTTGGCCCTTTGATGCATTTGCTTCACCAATTCAGCTTTCTTTTTACCATCAAAACTAGTAAGCTCATTAGTAGGAAGAGGCAACAAATCTAATGGAGTAAGTGGATTAAAACCATAGACAAGCTCAAAGGGTTAAAATCCAGTGGATGAATGCATTGATCTATTATATGCAAATTCAATAAATGGTATGCATTCCTCCCATGTCTTCAAATTTTGTTTAATCATGGTACGAAGAAGAGTGCCCACAGTCCTATTAACAACTTCCGTCTGCCCATCTGTTTGCGGATGGCATGTAGTAGAGAAACAAAGCTTTGTACCTAACTTTCCCCATAGGACTTTCCAAAAATGACTCAAAAATTTTACATCTCGATCACTTACTATGGTCCTAGGAATACCATGCAATCTCACTACTTCTCTAAAGAACAAATCAGATATATGGCATGCATCATCAGTTTTATGACATGGAATGAAATGTGCCATTTTAGAAAATCGATCAACCACAACAAATAAACTATCATGACCTTTTTTTGTCCTAGGTAGCCCCAAAATAAAATCCATAGATAAGTCTACCCAAGGTTCACTAGGTACACTTAAAGGCATATACAAACCATGTGGTCTTACTTTGGATTTTGCTTTCATACATGTCACGCATTTAGCACAAAATTTCTCTACATCTTTCCTCATATGTGGCCAATAAAAATGTTCATGCAGAATTTCTAATGTTTTAGCCACCCCAAAATGTCCCATTAAACCTCCCCCATGTGACTCTCTTACAAGCAATCCTCTTATAGAGCTATTTGGAACACAAAGTCGTTTCTCTCTAAATAAGAAATCATCATGCCTATAAAATTTTTCAAAGGCAGCATTTTCACAAGAGGCATATATTTGTGCAAATTCAGAGTCATGCTTATACAATTCTTTCATATGCTCAAATCCTAGAAGTCTAGCATCAAGCATAGAGATTAGGGCATACCTCCTAGATAAGGCATCAGCAACAACATTTTCTTTTCCTTGCTTATATTGAATCACATATGGAAATGCTTCAATAAATTCACTCCATTTGGCATGGCGTTTGTTCAGCTTGCTTTGTCCTTTCAAGTATTTTAGTGATTCATGATCACTATGAATAACAAACTCCTTTGGCCAAAGATAATGCTGCCACGTCTCCAACGCCCTCACTAATGCATACATCTCCTTGTCATAAGTAGAGTAATTCAAAGGAGCTCCACTTAGCTTCTCACTAAAGTATGCAATTGGTCTTCTTTCCTGCATCAAAACAGCACCTATACCCACTCCGGAAGCATCACATTCAACTTCAAAAGTCTTAGAAAAATCAGGTAATGCAAGTAATGGCGCAGAACATAATTTTTCTTTTAGTAATCTAAATGCATGCTCCTGTTCCTTATTCCATTTGAACCCTACATTTTTCTTCACAATTTCATTTAATGGGGCTGCAATTGTACTAAAGTCTCTAACAAATCTCCTATAAAAACTAGCAAGACCATGAAAACTCCTAACATCAGTCACGGATTTTGGTGTAGGCCACTCTTTGATGGCTTTTACCTTATCATCATCAACCTCAATTCCTTTCCCACTCACTACAAATCCTAAGAAAATGACTTTTTCCATACAGAATGTACATTTCTTTAAATTTGCATACAATTTCTCTTTCCTAAGAACTTCAAGCACACATCTTAAATGCATTAAATGATCATTTAAACTTTGACTATACACTAAAATATCATCAAAATACACAACAACAAACTTTCCAAGAAAAGCACGCAAGACATGATTCATTAATCTCATGAAAGTACTAGGTGCATTGCTTAGTCCAAAAGGCATGACTAACCATTCATACAAACCATATTGAGTCTTAAAAGCTGTTTTCCATTCATCTCCTAATCTCATTCTTATTTGATGATAACCACTTTTAAGATCAATTTTTGAAAATATACATGCACCATGCAATTCATCAAGCATATCATCAAGTCTAGGAATTGGATGCCTATACTTTACAGTGATTTTATTGATAGCACGACAATCCACACACATTCGCATTGATCCATCCTTTTTAGGTACTAGAAGTACCGGCACAGCACATGGACTCATGCTCTCCCTAACATGACCTTTCGCAAGCAGCTCATCCACCTGTTTTTGCAACTCCTTGACCTCTTGAGGATTTGTCCTATATGCTGGACGATTTGGAATTACAGCTCCAGGAATGAAATCAATTTGATGTTCTATTCCTCTAATGGGTGGCAATCCACTCGGTACCTCATTTGGAAAGACATCTTCAAATTCCTGCAACAAAGTCAAAGCAACACTAGGAATAGATGGATCAAGGTCAGTTACATTAAGAAAAACTCCCTTACATATCAGAAGGAGCATCATACTATCAGAAGAGTATGCTTGCCTCACATCTTTCCCCCTAGCAACTAAACTTACTTTCTTCTCTCCACGCTCATTTTTATTATGTAATTTCTTCTTTTTCTCTTTTTCTTTTTCTCTCTCAGCTTTTATTCTTTGTTTTTCCTCTTGATCTTTCTTTTCTCTCTCCCTCTTTTCAACCTCTCTTTGCATTTTCTCTTGCATGGCAGCTTGTACTCTCTTTTGGTCTTCAAAAGCCTCCATAGGTGTTAAAGGTGCAAGAGTCACCTTTCGGCCTTCAAAATCAAATGAATACCTATTCTTAAACCCGTCATGTGTTGCTTTTCTATCATATTGCCATGGCCTCCCAAGTAGGATATGACTAGCATGCATGGGAACTACATCACACAACACTTCATCCTTATACCTCCCAATGGTAAATGACAATAATACTTGCTTGGTCACCTTAACTTCTCCACTATCATTCAACCACTGCAATCTGTATGGATTAGGATGTTTTGTAGTAGGAAATGCAAGTTTCTCTACTAGTAGAGTGCTAGCCACATTAACACAACTCCCACCATCTATGATCATACTACAAACTTTTTCTTTGACTAAACATCTAGTATGAAAAATATTTTCTCTTTGCAGTTCATCACCTTCATCTTCCTTCACCTGTATATTTAAAGCACGCATAACAACAAGAGCACTTCCATGCACAGCATGCTCTACATCACTATCTTCATCCAAAGGTAGAATGTTAACATCTGAATCTTCATCTACAACTTCATCATCTTCAGATTCAATATCACCACTCGGCCTCACCACCATCACCCTTTTATTTGGACATTCTCTAGCATAATGCCCTTTCCCTAAACATCGGAAACATTGGATGTCTCTTGTTCTTCCATTGGAGTTCATTGGGGCCTTACCCTTATCAATCACAATGGGTTTTTCTCCAGCCTTGTTCCCCTCTTTCTTCTCCTTTGAAACAAATTTATTCTCACTAGATTCCCCTTTCTTCCAATTTGGCTTCCAAGGAACATTATTGGCAGAATTCATTCCCATTCCAGATCTGGTTGTTTTCTTCTTCTTGAGTTGTTTTTCTACCTTGATTGCCATATTTAACATGTCATCAAGCTCCACATAATGATGCAGCTCCACTATGTCGGCAATTTCATCTTTCAGCCCATGTAGAAACCGTGCCATAGTTGCTTCCCTTTCTTCTTCTATATTAGCTCGTATCATAGCCATTTCCATCTCTTGAAAATATTCTTCCACACTTTTATTGCCTTGTACCAGCCCTTGTAATCGTTGATGTAACTCCCTATAGTAGTGTTGTGGTACAAATCTATCTCTCATGACTTGTTTCAGCTCATCCCAAGTCTGCACTCCTCTCATGCCATTTCTTCTTCGTTTAGTGAGTAATTGATCCCACCAAACTAATGCATAATCAGTAAACTCTACCACAGCAAGTGTCACCTTCTTTTGCTCACTATAGTTGTGGCAATCAAAGATGAGTTCAGTCTTTCTCTCCCATTCCAAGTATGCATCTGGATTTGCTTTGCCTTGGAATGATGGAATTTTCATTTTAATTCCATTAACATTGCTGTCTACTCTCCCTCTCCCTCTTGCATTTTCCACAGTTTCTTGCCTAATATTTCTGCCACCACCTCTACCACCCATATTACCTCTCATATATCTTGGTCTAATAACATCATCAAGTGCAACAGATTGCTGCCCATCATCATCAGCAAGATTATCTTCATCTACATCCTCCAATTCATTGAAAACTGGCAAATCATTTAGTCCAGCACGCCTACCTCTATTCTGCCCCCTATTTGTGTTTTGCTCCCTATGAAAATTATCTCGTTCATCCCTTCCTAAATTCCTTTGATTTGTAGAGCTTGCTTGCTGCAATTCTTCAATTTGTTTTGAGTGTTTTTCCATCTGTTCTCTAATATCAACAAACAACACATTCATCCTTTGAAATTGAGATTGCAATGCCTTAAGAACATTAGAAGCTTCTGGCTCTTCTTGGGGTCGGTTGCTCTCTCGATCACTATCTCGTTTTGTTGACATACTGATTGCTGCAAAACAAAAGTTAGAAATATTCTCTCACACTCTCCCTCACGTGTTTCACTCTAATATGGTAACACTCAATCTGTATTTCACTCAAACTTTGGCTTTTACCCTCTAACAATCTCACCACTCTATGCCTTTTTCCACTCACTTCAGCCCCTTCCAAGTTCTAGCAAGAACTTAATATTTCCTCAACTAAATAACTAAATTGCAAGGTTTAAAACACATTCAAGAATGGAACAAGAGTAACACAAGCTGAAAAAAAACAGAATATATGATATTTGAAACCTAAGGACGAAAGACACTAAAATTTTAGACAAACATTACCAAAGGGAAGAATTTGACAAAACTGGATTTAGGACAATATATTGAGACAAAATGGAAGAAGAAAAACGAATTTTTAGGTCTCTTATGAAACGTTTATATTATGGACCCAAAAATGGCTAACTAGCGGTAATATATGGACAACCAAGCAAACGAACGAATTTTGACATGAAATTTAATATGTATGCTTAGCTGAATATCTAAAACATGCCTGTAAAATTTGAAAGGATTTGGACATGTTTACATACACATTCACTTTTGGAAGGCAGAAATTGTCACAACCCCCTGTGAGAAGGCAAAAATTTTCACAACCCCCTGTGAAAAAAACTGGAAGCCAGAAATTTTCACACCCCCCTGTGAAAAAAACTGGAAGCCTGTGAGAATCCACCCATTGCTTAAAAATCTTTAATTTCTAATCCAAGGGCCACGAATTTACTTTTTTTTTTCTTTCTTTCTTTCTTTTTTTTTTTTTAATTTAATCCAGCAACAACATTAAGGTAGAAGGACTCAAAGAAACAAGAAGGCATACAGCTTGTAGAAATTAAACTAATGGCAAAAAAAATGACTCCAAGGAAGACAATATATATATTTTTGACATAAACAAGAAGGAATGATGCTAAAAACCTGATTTGGAGAGCCTAAGCTCTGATACCAAATGATGTGAGCCTGCCTTGCTGGGATTTAATTCCTAAGGAAGCTCAAGCTACGGATCGTCTCCAAAACATAAGAACACCAACCAGTACCTTCAACCCAACACCAACTTGTGATGTAAAACTGAAGCTATATGGCTGGAAACCAAAGATTCAAGACCCAACCCCAACTTGTGAAGGAAAAACCTTGAATATAAGTTAAGACCTAGCAAACTTGGTTATTTTTGCAAGGAATTCGTGCAAGTTCTAACAAGAACTCAAAAGAAGGCTAAAAACCTCTCAAAGCTCTCAAAAATGGAGAGAAAACTCAGAATATTCATTAAGTTCAAAATCTGCCATTACATATGTTTTTAAAGACTTAAAGAAAGCATAAAACAAGTGAAATGATGGAAAAATACAAATATAATAATGTGGTTACATAAAACAAATTGGGCAGCCATATAGCTTGTCTCCCACTAGCTTTTAAAAGGCATGGGCAGCCATATAGCTTGTCTCCCACTAGCTTTTAAAAGGCATCTTTGACTCCCAATGTGAATTTCAGCCACTCTTAATATATGGACATCCAATGGAACGTGAATGGTATGTATTTAGCTCCCAAAGGTATAATGATGGATGCCAATATGTATTCTAACTCCTTTGGGTCAATTGGCCTCTTGGGTAGATTGCAATTTGGACACATGCAACCAAACAGCTTCTTTGCTCTTATTTTCTTCAAGTCTTAACGTTCCAATTGTATTGAGAACATATAGATGTTTGGAAACTAATCCTTGAAGTTTTCTTGCCATTGATCGAGTAACAGGTCCTTGGTGTTGTATGCTAGCAATCAGATCCTCATCATCAATCCCTCCTCAAACCTCCGACATCTATCAATCTCATCAGCAATGATACCCCCAGCATACTGACTCAGTCGGATAAACTCAACTTCATACTCAGTAACAGTCTTGCTATCTTGCTTCAGACTCAAAAACTCCATCTTCTTCATGTCCTTATACTCTCTAGAAGTATACTTCAACTCAAATTCCCTCAGAAAATCAGTGTAAGACAGTGTTGGAGGATCATCCATAGAATGGGGCACCGTCTTCCACCAATCGTAGGCGTCCTTCTGTAGCAAAGATCTTGCATAATCAAACTTTTCCTCAGGGGTGGCTTGCAACTGAATAAAGATCCTCTGAACTTTGTCAAGCCACTGCTCTGCTACAGCTGGGTCAGTAGTACCAAAGAAATCCTCCGCTCCATACTTCCTTAGTTTGTCATAGTGCCTCACTGGTACCACAGGCTGAGGGGGTGGTGGCACTGGTTGCACTGGTGCTTGCCTCATAACTTCCATCATATGCCTAAACCAGGCTGGCGGAACCTCCTCACCAACTGATCTACCCGACACCGAAGCAGGTGCCTCCTCAACACTATCAACCCTAGCTCCCTCATCAGGAGCAACGCTCGCCTCACTACCCTCAACCGACTGGCGTGAGTGAGAATCCATCACAACCTAAGTCTGCAAACACAACATACTACATCTTATTAAAGATCAGAGGTTGCCAATCCCAAACATGTATATTATTCAAAAACCACTTTTAAAATCAAAATAATCTTTTTCTTACATTTTACCTAGGTTGAGAATCTCAAACCTAGGCTCTGATACCAAAACAATTGTAACACCCCCATATCCAATGCACACACACTACAACCACAACAAGGTAGCATAAGTGCACCAAACATAGGGATGCTACGGTTTTCTTAACATTCAAACCCTTTAAAACTTGATACAATACCCTTATCATTTTACATTATAGAAAATTTGATCATTTACTTATAAAACAAAACATATTAGTTATATATATATACATTTATATATTACACAGCGAAAGTTATAAAATATGTACATATTTACATATTAAACATTTCTTTACAAAATATAAAGAAGTATACATGATTGGCAAGTTTGCTTTGATCTTTAAACTCCCAAAATGGATTCTTCAAGGTCTACTCTCACTTGGTCTTGATGAACTCTCGGGTTCAACTCTATCAACTCTATTACCTGCGCGATTAAACACTATCGCGCTAAGCCAAGGGCTTAGTAAGATAAAACATGCAATGGATATGCTTTAATGCAATACAATGTCAATTCTAATTCATATCATATATGTAACAACATAGATGCAAAGCTAACAACATCCCTTTACATTTTATAATCAACATACATATATGCATATCACATTTCAACATCATTGCATATACTTCATTATTTAATCATTTAATCATCCATGAACAACAATAAACAAATCATGACTCACATTAAACAAAGACAAGCATTGGGCCCAAGACACACTAATATGCCATTCAATTTTCAGAGTTAATGCTTTGGTTTGTTATCACATTTATCAATATCATATGCCCAACTAGGCTTCAAGGATTAAGTTCAACCAAGCTTCAAGGGGAGCAAAGCATGCTAAGCTTCAACCCAACTTGGCTTCAAGAACTAACCCAACCTAGCTTCAAGGGTGGTAACATCTCATTTAGGCTTCAAGGATTCAATCCAACCTAACTTCAAGAGATTGTTACACTTATTAGGCATGCCACCAACAACAAACTCTGAAAATGGAATAACACATTAGCCACACAATTCATTTAGATTTCATTCTCAATTCTCATTATCATTTAGGCAAACATGCCTTATTTCTTTCAATCACATCATCATAGCCAATAACAATAGCTTCACATTTCATTTCACAATATAACACTTCATTATTCAAGTGTATATTTATCTCATCCATGATCACATTATATCTCACATAGCATCATTCATAAATATCAACATTTCATTCCACATTACTCATGAAACACATTACCATTCACAATGCATAACATAACATTGTTCAATCTCAACAATGCAAGAACAATTTATATTAGTCATGGCTTTAAGATCATCCACAAGTGTTTGATTAAGTCATTCCTTAGTTTAAGTATGTTTAAAATGTTTATGTTTAGGTTTAGAGACCAAACTACCTTTGAAGAACCCAAACCATGCAAAAAGAACAAAGAAATCAAACAATATCCAACTCATTTGAGGGACATGCCCAGCCCACTTGAGGAACACGGCCGTGTCTTTAAAAATAAAAGAGGCAGTAGCCAACACAAATAAAAGACACGGGCGTGTCTCTTCATGGCTTCTGGCCGTGTCACCATAAACACAACCTTAACTAAAACCAACACTTTCTCAATTGCACTCAACACAATATTCATCATATAACATGTTTCAAATGAACATAATCAATGTTCTAAACACATATTCACCACAATAATTACTTCACAACACATTAATATAACAATTAAACACACATCATCTCAAAACACTAAAATCACCATCCTTCTCCACCTTTCAAAATCAACATTTACCACTTCCAACAACAACACCTATTTAAACTATTAACTTAAAACCAATTTAACACTTGAAAACAAATCATAAACACATCTCATCATCAAATCATCAAACCCTAATTAACTTCCCATACCACTTCAAAAGAATGAAAGAAATCAAAGGGAAGATCTTACCTTAGTTAAAAACTTCTTGAATCAACACTTGAACACTTAATCTTCCTTCAATTTGAACTCAACTCATCAAGAACCTCTCTTCACCTCTTGCTTCCCTTTGTCTATGGAGGAGCCGGCCACTTCATGAAAGAAAGAAGAAAATGATCAAGACACAAAGTCAAATTTTGCTTTTAATCTCCACCAAGTAATCTTATCCAAGCAATTACCAAATTGCCCTTAACCATATAACTAAATATTTGTCTCATATAAGCCCTTATATGTAATTACACACTTAACACAAAAATATCTCTCTTCCTTTGACTCTTCCTTTGACCCATTTATATGTTATATATATTATCATATACACAACATATACCATTCTCTCTAAACCCTATTTTCTTTCCAAAACACATATACACAAGCATTCTCCTCCCAAATTCTTTTCTTATCCCATCATATACATCCAATCCAATTTATAACAATAACAACAACAACAATATGCAAAACTTCTAGGGCATAAATGAGGATATTACATGATGGATGCCAATATGTATTCTAACTCCTTTGGGTCAATTGGCCTCTTGGGTAGATTGCAATTTGGACACGTGCAACCAAACAGCTTCTTTGCTCTTATTTTCTTCAAGTCTTAATGTTCCAATTGTATTGAGAACATATAGATGTTTGGAAACTAATCCTTAAAGTTTTCTTGCCATTGATCGAGTAACAGGTCCTTGGTGTTGTATGCTAGCAATTAGATCCTCATCAGATGCTGAATGTTTATATGGAAGATAAGGCTTTAAAATTGGGCTAGAGGAGCAAGAAAGGAATAAGGAAGGCAGCCCACATGCAAGCACATGGGCCTTGGACGAAATTAGGTTTTTTGGGACCACTTTTGTCACATGGGCAGCCTATTCTTTCATGCACATGGGCTGTGTTCACACCCATGCACATGAGATGTGGTTCCCTTCTTTCCTTAGTTGGTTAGGATGATATTTTCCTTATTTGACAAGGATCCTTCTTTCCTTAGTTGGTTAGGATGATATTTTCCTTATTTGACAAGGATTTTGACTTTGTAATTTTCCTTTTTTCACTAGGGTTAGGATAGTTACGAATTTTAATTTTTTTTTCTATAAATAGGGCCTTATTTTCTTGTAAGAGGAACTTTTGACAAAATTATATTCAGATTGCTTTTTATGCAAATTTCGGCCATCTTTGAGAGAGTGAGAGATTTTGCTTCTTTCATTGATTGCATCACGAATCAGACTAACTTATCAATTTTGATTGTGGCGTTCTTCTGATCCGTCCTTCCAAATCCTTCCGTCATTAGTGTTCTTGCTTCGCTAAGCATTGGGTGCTATAGAGGGTGGTTTATCCTTGTTCTTGGATTCCTATATCGAAGCGTGCGTTGGGGTTTGAGGCCTTCATTGCCATAGGGTTCCGCATCACCTGGTGATCTGGTATTGGTTCATTTGCGAAAAGAAAGGTTTCCTACACAAAGGAAATCAAAATTGCAGCCGAGAAGTGATGGACCATTTGAAGTACTCGAAAGGATTAATGATAATGCCTACAAGATTAATCTACCAGGTGAGTATGGTGTAAGTGCAACTTTTAATGTTTCTGATCTTGCTCCTTACTATGCAGATGATGAAGATTCGAGGACGAATTCTTTTGAAGAGGGAGAGGATGATGAGGATCTGATTGCTAGCATACAACACCAAGGACCTGTTACTAGATCAATGGCAAGAAAACTTCAAGGATTAGTTTCCAAACATCTATATGTTCTCAATACAATTGGAACGTTAAGACTTGAAGAAAATAAGAGCAAAGAAGCTGTTTGGTTGCACGTGTCCAAATTGCAATCTACCCAAGAGGCCAATTGACCCAAAGGAGTTAGAATACATATTGGCATCCATCATTATACCTTTGGGAGCTAAATACATACCATTCACGTACCATTGGATGCCCATATATTAAGAGTGGCTGAAACTCACATTGGGAGTCAAAGATGCCTTTTAAAAGCTAGTGGGAGACAAGCTATATGGCTGCCCATGCCTTTTAAAAGCTAGTGGGAGACAAGCTATATGGCTGCCCAATTTGTTTTATGTAACCACATCATTATATTTATATTTTTCCATCATTTCACTTGTTTTATGCTTTCTTTAAGTCTTTAAAAACAGATGTAATGGCAGACTTTGAACTTAATGAATATTCTGAGTTTTCTCTCCATTTTTGAGAGCTTTGAGAGGTTTTTAGCCTTCTTTTGAGTTCTGGTTAGAACTTGCACGAATTCCTTGCAAAAATAACCAAGTTTGCTAGGTCTTAACTTATATTCAAGGTTTTTCCTTCACAAGTTGGGGTTGGGTCTTGAATCTTTGGTTTCCAGCCATATAGCTTCAGTTTTACATCACAAGTTGGTGTTGGGTTGAAGGTGCTGGTTGGTGTTCTTATGTTTTGGAGACGATCCGTAGTTTGAGCTTCCTTAGGAATTAAATCCCAGCAAGGCAGGCTCACATCAGCATTTCAAAAGTTTTATAGGCATGACGGGTACTTGTTTAATGATGGAAGATTATGCATGCCTAGTTGCTCATTAAGGGAATTGCTTATGCGTGAGGCACATAGTGGAGGACTCATGGGACATTTTGGGGTATTTAAGACTTTAGAAATTATGTATGAACATTTCTATTGGTCAAACATGAGAAAAGATGTTGAAAGAATTTGTGCCAAGTGTATTGCATGTAAACAAGCAAAATCTAAGTCTTTACCTCATGGGCTGTATACTCCTTTACCTATTCCTAATGCACCTTGGATTGACATATCTATGGACTTTGTTTTGGGGCTACCTAGGACTAGAAAAGGGAAAGATAGTATATTTGTTATTGTTGATAGATTCAGCAAAATGGCTCATTTCATTGCATGTCACAAAACTGATGATGCAACAAATATTGCTAATTTGTTCTTTGGTGATACGAACCAGCCAAGAGGTAAGGATCCATTGGTGCTTCCAAATGGGTCATTGACTAGGAGCAGAGCTAAGAAGTTTGGAGCAACTATGAGATTGCATATTCAAGATCAAATTTCAAAGGAAGTGACTCAAATGGCAATGGAAAAGTGCACAATAGAGCTTGAAGAAGGCACACCAAAGCTGATTATGATTCTTTGTGTGGGAGCTAAAGACTAGCTAAAGAGGTCCAATGTGCAAGAAAGGTCCATGGGGGTTCATATAAAGCCTTGGGAAGTAATCTAAGGCCCATGGACAGCCCAAATAGTGTGGGGCGTGTTCTTATGTTGAAGGGATTTAGTTTGGTTGTTTCCATACTTTATATTTTCCTTAGTGGATTAGGATTTTGTTTCCATACTTTATATTTTCCTTAGTGGATTAGGATTTTGTTTCCATACTTTATATTTTCCTTAATGGGTTAGGATTTTGACTTTGTAGCTTTCCTTTTCCCATTAGAATTAGGGTTTTGGATTTATGTGTGCTTTTAGCATAAATAGGGCATTATTTTTCTTGTAAGGGGACTTTTTTTGACATATTATTATTAAAGATTTTTGAATTCTTCTACAAGTTCTTCTTGTGAATTTTCGTGTGAGAGAGATTAGAGTGGATTCTTTAATTCTTTCTTTGCATCAAGAATTAAGTTTACTTATCAACGAGAGTTGTGGCATTTTCCTTCTTCTTACCAACTAAATCCTTCAATCATAGTGAGTTCGCATCTCTTTATAGGCGTTGGGTTCCTTAGGAGGTGATTATCAAGTTTCAAGGAGTTCTCTACCATTGTTATACGTTGGGTTTACTGCCATCGTTGCTAAGGGTCCGCGTCATTTGGGGAAGTAGTTTGGTTGCATGGCATTCCTAAAACAATTGTAAGTGATAGAGATGTAATGTTCTTAAGTCATTTTTGGCGTGTTTTATGGAATAAGTTAGGTACTAAATTGTTGTTCTCTACAACTTGTCATCCATAAACTAATGGACAAACAGAAGTAGTAAATAGGACTTTAAGATCTTTGTTACGTGCTGTTGTGAGTAAGAATTTGAAAACTTGGAAAGATTGTTTGCCATTAATGGAGTTTGCATATAATAGAAGCATACATTCTTCTACAGGTTATTCACCATTTGAAATTATTTATGGTTTTAATCCGCTTACACCACTTGATCTGTTTCCTTTGCCATTAAATGAAATAACTAGCTTAGATGGTGAAAAGAAAGCAGAGTTGGTTAAGAGGATACATGAGAAGGCACCAGCTCATCTTGAGAAGAAATATGAATCATTTGCCCATAATGCAAATAGAAGAAGGAAACATGTGATTTTCTAACCTGGTGATTGGGTATGGGTTCATATGAGGAAGGAAAGATTTCCTAAACAAAGGAAATCCAAGTTGGATGCAAGGGGAGATGGCCCATTCCAAGTTTTAGAACGAATCAATGACAATGCCTACAAAATCGATCTACCGGGTGAGTATAATGTTTCTGCAACTTTCAATGTTAGTGATCTTTCTCCTTTTGATGTAGGTTCAGATTTGAGGATAAATCTTTTTGAGCAAGGAGAGAATGATGAGGAAACTATAAGCAAGCTAGATGAATCTACACATGGCAGCAAATATGTTGATGATATCATTATGCCAAGTAGACCAATGACAAGATCACAATCAAAGAAACTCCAGCATGTGTTCCAACACTTCATTCAAAGGTGGATTAATGAAGAGGGAGTCCAACTTGTAGTGAATATGATGGGTCATGAAGAGGAAGTCAGAAACTCACCAACAAGAATGAAGAATCTGCCCATAAGTATGGTGATGGGCATTAGCACGAATTTGGAATATAATATTGATGTGGTTTAGTGCTAGTGTGACTAGACACATGTGACCCAACACCAAAATGCATGTAGAATCTGCCCATCAATGTTGTCAGAATTATGGGCAGTAATTTAGTGTATATTATTGATGTGGATGAACAATTAATGCTATTGTGACTAGATACATGTAAACCTAGACTTTTAAGCCATTAGTTCTTCTTTTCCAACTATATAGGGATGGGAAAAAGAACTTAAGAGGGGGACTATGAATTTCCAGTTTATACTGAATGTAATTGATGTGTTTTCAAGTTTGAGAGGTTTTCTTCTTATTCTTTTTGCATGAAGAATTGGTTCTAACTTATCAAGTCTGACTTGTGGCATTTAAATTAATTCATTTCTTCATCCCAATCACCCAAGTTCTCAATTATAGGTTAGTTGTGGGTTTGGTAGGGAGGATTTGTTTTTGAGTTCTAAGATTTTATGCTAGATGTGTATGCGAGGTTCTAGATGTAATATTTGATCCATGGGTTCTGCATTATATATGCCCTACTCCTAAACACCTAAAGCATTTAATGGTACTATGCTTTTGAATAGAGTTAGATGTTTTAGAGTTACCTTTAGGGTCAGCTGGAATTTGTTTTTCCTTTCCTTTTCAGGCAGCCTGATACGAACCAGCCACGAGGTAAGGATCCATTGGTGCTTCCAAATGGGCCATTGACTAGGAGCAGAGCTAAGAAGTTTGGAGTAGCTATGGGATTTCATATTCAAGATCAAATTTCAAAGGAAGTGACTCAAATGGCAATGGAAAAGTGCACAATAGAGCTTGAAGAAGGCACACCAAAGCTGATTATGATGCTTAGTGTGGAAGCTAAAGGCTAGCTAAAGAGGTCCAACGTGCAAGAAAGGTCCATGGGGGTTCATATAAAGCCTTGGGAAGTAATTTAAGGCCCATGGACAGCCCAAATAGTGTGGGGCGTGTTCTTATGTTGAAGGGATTTAGTTTGTTTGTTTCCATACTTTATATTTTCCTTAGTGGATTAGGATTTTGTTTCCATACTTTATATTTTCCTTAGTGAATTAGGATTTTGTTTCCATACTTTATATTTTCCTTAGTGGATTAGGATTTTGTTTCCATACTTTATATTTTCCTTAATGGGTTAGGATTTTGACTTTGTAGCTTTCCTTTTCCCATTAGAATTAGGGTTTCGGATTTATGTGTGCCTTTTAGTATAAATAGGGCCATATTTTTCTTATAAGGGGACTTTTGACATAATATTATTAAAAATTTTTGAATTTATCTACAAGTTCTTGTGAATTTTCGAGTGAAAGAGATTAGAGTGGATTCTTTAATTCTTTCTTTGCATCAAGAATTAGGTTTACTTATCAACGAGAGTTGTGGCATTTTCCTTCTTCTTACCAATTAAATCCTTCAATCATAGTGAGTTCGTGTCTCCTTATAGGCGTTGGGTTCCTTAGGAGGTGATTATCAAGTTTCAAGGAGTTCTCTACCATTGTTATACGTTGGGTTTGCTGCCATCGTTTCTAAGGGTCCGCGTCATTTGGTATCAGAGCCTTGCTACAAGGTAATTTTTATCTACTTTATCTTTCTAGGGTTTGTTAATTTAGGTCTTTTAAGTTTCTGCGTTTTAGGGTTCTTAGAGAGTCTAGTCATTAATTTTCGAAAAAAAGAGTCATATATCAAAATTTGAAAAGTCTAAAGATTGTTCAAAGAGTAATTCGAAACCTAGGAAAAGGAGTCTGATTGAAATTCGAAACCTAGGCCTTGCATCTGAATTGGATTCGAAACGAAGATTAGGGTTCTTGAAAGAAAGCAAAAGCTAGAGTTTTGTTCAAGTTTGATTTTGATTTGATTTTGAGTGAATCTGGGGTTGTGAATTAAGTCTAGATTTCAAAAAGTTCTTGGGAGTAAATTAAGTCCCGAATCAAGGGGATAGTGAGAGGAAGCAAAAAAAAAGAGTACAAAACCACCCAACAAAAATTATTTGATATTCTTGCTATTTGGGTGCTAAGAATCAGATCTAGGTGGGTCAGAAGTAATAAAAAATTTTTAGACGAAAAATTTCACCTTTTGAGGGGCTTTTGAAATTCAAAAATCAGACCTTAATATTCATATTATTTTAGTGTTATATGTGGGAATTAGAGTCTAGAAGCTAGTGTTTTGGGTAGAATTGATTAGGTCCATAAAGCAGCTTGCCAAGTGTGGGTTGTTTTTGATTCATTATATCCAAATTTGTCTTATTTATTGGCTTCATTGTTTCTGATTTCTTTATCTAGCTTTTAATTCCATTACATTGCTAAGTATCATTTGCTTGTGTCGATACTTGGTTTTATATCGTGTAGTGCAAATTACCTTGCATTGCCTCCGGATACTTGTCTTGTTTTCTATCTAGTTCTAGGATTTAGGTTCTAGTTTCTTGAACGACTTGACAATTGTTGGTTGATGAGCTTGGTTCTGAAGTGCAATCAAGGAAGACAAGAAAAGTGAGGTAATTCTAAACACTTGAGTGAATTTTGATTATTACTAATCTTGTTTCTTTGAGTTTGTTTGTTTGTTAACATGGCAGGAAAAGGAGAAGAGACTAGCAAAGAAGGAGCTATGGCCGAAAGCTTGGCTAGGCTTAATGAGACTTTGGCAGCAATGCTTGGTCGAATGGAGATGATGGATACTAGATTGCAAGAGAATGCAGCACGGCAAGCACAACAAATGCAACAAGTGCAATAAATTCAGCAAGTGAAACAAGGGCAGCCAGCCGCACATCCAAATCCCATAATGCGAGCTAGAAGAGTGCTTAGGAGAGAAGGGCAAGGAAATCTTGAAGCCCTAGAAGCAGCCAAAAAAGTAGAAGATGAAGATGAAGGTGGAAATCAACCTAACACTGATGGTGACCTTACTTCCATCAAGATGAAGATTCCTTCCTTTGAAGGGAAGAACAATGCAGAAAAGTTCATAGAATGAGAGAGGAAAGTTGAGCAGATTTTTGAATGACATAACTACACCGAAGAGAAGAAATCAGTTTTGGCAGCCGTAGAGTTCAAAGGGTATGCTACCTTTTAGTGGGATCAATTGAAATCTAATAGAAGGGGAAAAGGTATGAGGCCTATTCCTGAATGGTCAACCTTGAAAGAACTAATGAGAAGCCGATTTGTACCATCTCACTACATTCGGGATTTGTACAATCGACTAACAAGACTAGTTCAAGGTGGAAGAAGTGTGGAAGAGTACCACAAAGAGATGGAGATGATCATGGCTAGGGCAAATAATGATGAAGATGAAGACAAGAAGATGTCACGATTTATTAGGGGATTGAATTTGAACATAGCCAATGAATTAGAGATGTATGAATTCAACACAATGGAAGAGTTAGTTCAAAGCTATTTCGAAAAACGGTTCAAGTTCGAGTGGAGGTTCTGATGAGGAAACTATAAGCAAGCTTGATGAATGTAATGGCAGCAAATATGTTGATGATATAATTATGCCAAGTGGACCAATCACAAGATCACAATCAAAGAAATTCCAGCATGTGTTCCAGCACTTCATACAAAGGTGGATTAATGAAGAGGGAGACCAACTTGTAGTGAATATGATGGACCATGAAGAGGAAGTCAGAAACTCACCAACAAGCATGAAGAATCTGCCCATAAGTATGGTGATGGGCATTAGCACAAATTTGGAATATAATATTGATATGGTTTAGTGTTAGTGTGACTAGACACATGTGAACCAACACCAAAATGAATGTACAATCTGCCCATCAATGTTGTCAGAATTATGGGCAGTAATTTAGAGTATATTATTGAGGTGGATGAACAATTAATGCTATTGTGACTAGATACATGTAAACCTAGACTTTAGGCCATTAGTTCTTCTTTTCCAACTATATAAGGATGGGAAAAAGAACTTAATAGGGTTGATTACGAATTTCCAGAATTGTTGAATGTAATTTCTGTGTTTTCAAGTTTGAGAGGTTTTCTTCTTATTCTTGTTGCATGAAGAATTGGTTCTAACTTATCAAGTCTTACTTGTGGCGTTTTAATCAATTCATTTCTTCATCCCAATCACCCAAGTTCTCAATTACAGGTTAGTTGTGGGTTTGGTAGGGAGGATTTGCTTTTGAGTTCTAAGATTCTATGCTAGATGTGTATGTGGGGTTCTAGATCTAAGATTGATTTGATAAGTGGTTACCATCAAATTAGGATGAAAGAAGGAGATGAGTGGAAAACTGCATTCAAAACAAAATATGGTCTTTATGAGTGGTTAGTTATGCCATTTGGTTTATCTAATGCACCTAGTACATTCATGAGATTAATGAACCATGTTCTGCGTGCATATCTTGGTAAATTTGCTGTTGTATATTTTGATGACATACTCATTTATAGCAAATCAGTAGATGAGCATGTAGAACATATTAGGGTTATTCTAGATGTTTTGAGAAAGGAAGAATTATATGCCAACTTGAAAAAGTGCATGTTTTGTAGTGATAAAATCATATTCTTAGGTTTTACTGTTAGTGCACAAGGAATTGAGGTTGATGATGAAAAGGTAAAGGCAATAAGAGATTGGCCAGCACCTAAAACCGTAAGTGAGGTAAGAAGTTTTCATGGTTTGGCTAGTTTCTATAGAAGGTTTGTTAAAGATTTTAGTTCCATTGCTGCACCATTAAATGAATTGGTAAAAAAGAATGTAAAGTTTAATTGGACTAAAATTCATGAAAGGGCATTCAATTTGTTGAAAGAAAGGTTAACTACTGCTCCAATTCTTGCTTTACCAGATTTTGATAAGACCTTCGAATTAGAGTGTGATGCTTCAGGTGTGGGCATAGGTGCTGTTTTGATGCAAGAAGGGAAACCAATTGCATATTTTAGTGAGAAGCTTCATGGTGCACAATTAAATTATTCCACTTATGACAAGGAGCTGTATGCTTTGGTAAGAGCTTTACAAGTGTGGCAACATTACTTATTGCCTAAAGAGTTTGTTATTCATACAGATCATGAATCATTAAAGCATCTAAAGGGGCAAACCAAGCTGAACCGAAGGCATGGAAAGTGGATAGAGTTCATTGAGCCATTTCCGTATGTGATAAAGTATAAGCGTGGCAAAGACAATGTAGTAGCAGATGCACTTTCAAGAAGGTATTCCTTAATCTCAACTCTTAGTTCTAAGTTATTAGGCTTTGAGCAAATTAAGGATATGTATGCCAATGACGTTGACTTTGCAAATGTTTATAAAGCATGTGAGCATTCTGCATTTCAGAAGTTTTATAGGCATGATGGGTACTTGTTTAAGGATGGAAGATTATGCATGCCTAGTTGCTCATTAAGAGAATTGCTTGTGCGTGAGGCACATAGTGGAGGACTCATGGGACATTTTGGGATATTTAAGACTTTAGACATTCTGCATGAGCATTTCTATTGGCCAAACATGAGAAAGGATGTTGAAAGAATTTGTGCCAAGTGTATTGCATGTAAACAAGCAAAATCTAAGTCTTTACCTCATGGGCTGTATACTCCTTTACCTATTCCTAATGCACCTTGGATGGACATATCTATGGACTTTGTTTTGGGGCTGCCTAGGACTAGAAAAGGAAAAGATAGCATATTTGTTATTGTTGATAGATTCAGCAAAATGGCTCATTTCATTGCATGTCACAAAACTGATGATGCAACAAATATTGCAAATTTGTTCTTTGGGGAAGTAGTTCGGTTGCATGGCATTCCTAAAACAATTGTAAGTGATAGAGATGTGAAGTTCTTAAGTCATTTTTGGCGTGTTTTATGGAATAAGTTAGGTACTAAATTGTTGTTCTCTACAACTTGTCATCCACAAACTGATGGACAAACAGAAGTGGTAAATAGGACTTTAGGATCTTTGTTACGTGCTGTAGTGGGTAAGAATTTGAAAACTTGGGAAGATTGTTTGCCATTAGTGGAGTTTGCATATAATAGAAGCATACATTCTTCTACTGGTTATTCACCATTTGAAATTGTTTATGGTTTTAATCCACTTACACCACTTGATTTGTTTCCTTTACCATTAAATGAAATAACTAACTTAGATGGTGAAAAGAAAGCTGAGTTGGTTAAGCAGATACATGAGAAGGCACGAGCTCATCTTGAGAAGAAATATGAATCAGTTGCCCATAATGCAAATAGAAGAAGGAAACATGTGATTTTCCAACCTGGTGATTGGGTATGGGTTCATATGAGGAAGGAAAGATTTCCTAAACAAAGGAAATCCAAGTTGGATGCAAGGGGAGATGGCCCATTCCAAGTTTTAGAACGGATCAATGACAATGCCTACAAAATTGATCTACCAGGTGAGTATAATGTTTCTGCAACTTTCAATGTTAGTGATCTTTCTCCTTTTGATGTAGGCTCAGATTTGAGGACAAATCTTTTTGAGCAAGGAGGGAATGATGAGGAAACTATAAGCAAGCTTGATGAATGTAATGGCAGCAAATATGTTGATGATATCATTATGCCAAGTGGACCAATCACAAGATCACAATCAAAGAAATTCCAGCATGTGTTCCAGCACTTCATACAAAGGTGGATTAATGAAGAGGGAGACCAACTTGTAGTGAATATGATGGACCATGAAGAGGAAGTCAGAAACTCACCAACAAGCATGAAGAATCTGCCCATAAGTATGGTGATGGGCATTAGCACAAATTTGGAATATAATATTGATATGGTTTAGTGTTAGTGTGACTAGACACATGTGAACCAACACCAAAATGAATGTACAATCTGCCCATCAATGTTGTCAGAATTATGGGCAGTAATTTAGAGTATATTATTGAGGTGGATGAACAATTAATGCTATTGTGACTAGATACATGTAAACCTAGACTTTAGGCCATTAGTTCTTCTTTTCCAACTATATAAGGATGGGAAAAAGAACTTAATAGGGTTGATTACGAATTTCCAGAATTGTTGAATGTAATTTCTGTGTTTTCAAGTTTGAGAGGTTTTCTTCTTATTCTTGTTGCATGAAGAATTAGTTCTAACTTATGAAGTCTTACTTGTGGCGTTTTAATCAATTCATTTCTTCATCCCAATCACCCAAGTTCTCAATTACAGGTTAGTTGTGGGTTTGGTAGGGAGGATTTGCTTTTGAGTTCTAAGATTCTATGCTAGATGTGTATGTGGGGTTCTAGATGTAATATTTGATCCATGGGTTCCGCATCAGGTTCCTGCAAAGGGGATTACAAGGGTTCTTTCCAAAAGAATTCTTCCTACAATCCTAATTTCAAGAAGCCGAATGATGGGGATGCAAAAACAGCCAAGGAAACACCTTCTAGACCTACTCCAAGTAGGGAAATTAAATACAAGTGTTTGGGAAGTGGACACATTGCTTCTCTAATAAGGATCTGATTGCTAGCATACAACACCAAGGACCTGTTACTCGATCAATGGCAAGAAAACTTCAAGGATTAGTTTCCAAAAATCTATATGTTCTCAATACAATTGGAACATTAAGACTTGAAGAAAATAAGAGCAAAGAAGCTGTTTGGTTGCACGTGTCCAAATTGCAATCTACCTAAGAGGCCAATTGACCCAAAGGAGTTAGAATACATATTGGCATCCATCATTATACCTTTGGGAGCTAAATACATACCATTCACGTACCATTGGATGCCCATATATTAAGAGTGGCTGAAACTCACATTGGGAGTCAAAGATGCCTTTTAAAAGCTAGTGGGAGACAAGCTATATGGCTGCCCATGCCTTTTAAAAGCTAGTGGGAGATAAGCTATATGGCTGCCCAATTTGTTTTATGTAACCACATCATTATATTTGTATTTTTCCATCATTTCACTTGTTTTATGCTTTCTTTAAGTCTTTAATAACAGATGTAATGGCAGACTTTGAACTTAATGAATATTCTGAGTTTTTTCTCCATTTTTGAGAGCTTTGAGAGGTTTTTAGCCTTCTTTTGAGTTCTGGTTAGAACTTGCACGAATTCCTTGCAAAAATAACCAAGTTTGCTAGGTCTTAACTTATATTCAAGATTTTTCCTTCACAAGTTGGGGTTGGGTCTTGAATCTTTGGTTTCCAGCCATATAGCTTCAGTTTTACATCACAAGTTGGTGTTGGGTTGAAGGTGCTGGTTGGTGTTCTTATGTTTTGGAGACGATCCATAGCTTGAGCTTCCTTAGGAATTAAATCCCAGCAAGGCAGGCTCACATCATTTGGTATCAGAGCTTAGGCTCTCCAAATCATGTTTTTAGCATCATTCCTTCTTGTTTATGTCAAAAAAAAAATATTGTCTTCCTTTGAGTCATTTTCTGCCATTAGTTTAATTTCTACAAGCTGTATGCTTTCTTGTTTCTTTGAGTCCTTCTTCCTTAATGTTGTTGCTGGATTAATTTTAAAAAAAAAAGAAAGAAAGAACAGAAAAAAAAAAAGAAAAGAAAAAAAAAAGAGGAAACAGCAACTAATCTCTCAAATTTGCTAGTGGGTTAGAAACTGAAGTTGGGTTTGCACATAACCAAATCTTCTCAAATTTTATATGCTTGTTTCAGATGCTAAACTTAGCTTGGAAATCAAATTTTAAGTCAAAATTACTCCATTTGCCTAGTTATCCATATATTGCAGCCAATTTAGCTAGTTTTGTGTCCAAAAGTGAACGTGTATGTAAACATGTCCAAATCCTTTCAAAGTTTACAGGCATGTTTTAGATATTCAGCTAAGCCTACATATTAAATTTCATGTCAAAATTCGTTCATTTGCTTGGTTGTCCATATATTACCGCTAGTTAGCCATTTTTGGTTCCAGAACATAAACATTTCATAAGAGACCTAAAAATTCGTTTTTCTTCTTCCATTTTATCTCAATATATTGTCCTTAATCCAGTTTTGTCAAATTCTTCCCTTTAGTAATGTTTGTCTAAAATTTCAGTGTCTTTCGTCCTTAGGTTTCAAATATCAGATATTCTATTTTTTTTTCCAGCTTGTTTTACTCTTGTTCCATTCTTGAATGTGTTTTAAACCTTGCAATTTAGTTATTTAGTTGAGGAAATATTAAGTTCTTGCTAGAACTTGGAAGGGGCTGAAGTGAGTGAAAAAAGGCATAGAGTGGTGAGATTGTTAGAGGGTAAAAGCCAAAGTTTGAGTGAAACACAGATTGAGTGTTACCATATTAGAGTGAAACATGTGCGGGAGTGTGTGAGAGAATATTTCTAACATTTGTTTTGCAGCAATCAGTATGTCAACAAAATGAGATAGTGATCGAGAGAGCAACCAGCCCCAAGAGGAGCCAGAAGCTTCTTATGTTCTTAAGGCATTGCAATCTCAATTTCAAAGGATGAATGTGTTGTTTGTTGATATTAGAGAACAGATGGAAAAACACTCAAAGCAAATTGAAGAATTGCAGCAAGCAAGCTCTACAAATCAAAGGAATTTAGGAAGGGATGAACGAGATAATTTTCATAGGGAGCAAAACACAAATAGGGGCAGAATAGAGGTAGGCGCGCTGGACTAAATGATTTGCCAGTTTTCAATGTCTTGGAGAATGTAGATGAAGATAATCTTGATGATGATGATGGGCAGCAATCTGTTGCACTTGATGATGTTATTAGACCAAGATATATGAGAGATAATATGGGTGGTAGAGGTGGTGGCAGAAATATTAGGCAAGAAACTATGGAAAATGCTAGAGGGAGAGGGAGAGTAGACAGCAACGTTAATGGAATTAAAATGAAAATTCCATCATTCCAAGGCAAAGCAAATCCAGATGCATATTTGGAATGGGAGAGAAAGACCGAACTCATCTTTGATTGCCACAACTATAGTGAGCAAAAGAAGGTGACACTTGCTGTGGTAGAGTTTACTGATTATGCATTAGTTTGGTGGGATCAATTACTCACTAAACGAAGAAGAAATGGCATGAGAGGAGTGCAGACTTGGGATGAGTTGAAACAGGTCATGAGAGATCGATTTGTTCCACAACACTACTATAGAGAGTTGCATTAAAGATTACAAGGGCTGGTGCAGGGCAATATAAGTGTGGAAGAATATTTTCAAGAAATGGAAATGGTATGATACGAGCTAATATAGAAGAAGAAAGGGAAGCAACTATGGCACAGTTCCTACATGGGCTGAAAGATGAAATTGCCGACATAGTGGAGCTGCATCATTATGTGGAGCTTGATGATATGTTAAATATGGAAATCAAGGTAGAAAAACAACTCAAGAAGAAGAAAACAACCAGATCGGGTATGGGAATGAATTCTACCAACAATGTTCCATGGAAGCCAAATTGGAAGAAAGGGGAATCTAGTGAGAGTAAATTTGTTTCAAAGGAGAAGAAAGAGGGAAACAAGGCTGGAGAAAAACCCATTGTGATTGATAAGGGTAAGGCACCAATGAACTCCAGCGGAAGAACTAGAGACATCCAATGTTTTAGATGCTTAGGCAAGGGACATTATGCTGCACAATGTCCAAATAAAAGGGCAATGGTGATGAGGCCAAGTGGAGAGATAGAATCTGAAGATGATGAGGCTGTTAATGATAATTCAAGTAATGACATTCAACCTATGGGTGATGATAGTGATGTAGAGCATGCTGTACATGGTAACGTTCTAGTTGTTATGCGTGCTTTAAATACCCAAGTAAAGGCAGATGATGGCGATGAGCTACAAAGAGAAAATATCTTTCATACTAGGTGTCTAGTTAAAGATAGAGTTTGTAGCATGATAATAGACAGTGGAAGTTGCGTGAATGTGGCTAGTACTCTACTAGTGGAAAAACTTGATTTTCCTACTACAAAACATCCTAAGCCATATAGGTTGCAATGGTTTAATGATTGTGGTGAAGTTAGGGTGACTAAGCAAGTGCTGCTAACATTTTCCATTAGGAGGTATAAGGATGAAGTGTTATGTGATGTTGTTCATATGCATGCTAGTCATATTCTGCTTGGGAGGCCATGGCAATATGATAGAAGGGTTGTACATGATGGATTCAAAAATAGGTACTCTTTTGATTTTGAAGGTCGAAAGTTGACGCTTGCACCTTTGACACCGATGGAGGCTTTTGAAGACCAAAAATGAATACAAGCTGCCATGGAAGAGAAAATGCAAAAAGAATCTGAAAAGAAAGTGAGAGAAAGAAAAGAGCAAGAGAAAAAACAAAGAATAAAAAAAGAGAAAGAAAATGAAAATAAGAAAAAGAAAAAAATCTACAATAAAAATGAGAGTTGTGAGTAGAAAGTACGTTTAGTTGCTAGGGGAAAAGATGTGAGGCAAGCCTATTCTTCAAATAATGTGATGCTACTCTTACTATGTAAGGGAGCTTTTCTTAATGTAACTGACCTTGATCCTCCTATTCCTAGTGTTGCATTGACTTTGTTGCAGGAATTTGAAGATGTCTTTCTCGATGAAGTATCTAGCGGACTACCACCTATCAGAGGAATAGAACATCAAATTGATTTTGTTCCTGGAGCTGTAATTCCGAATCGGCCAGCATATAGAACCAATCCTCAAGAGGCTAAAGAGTTACAAAAACAGGTGGAAGAATTACTTGCAAAGGGTCATGTCAGAGAGAGCATGAGTCCATGCGCTGTACCGGTACTTTTGGCACCCAAAAAGGATGGATCAATGCGAATGTGTGTGGATTGTCGCATCGTCAACAAAATCACTGTAAAGTATAGACATCCAATCCCTAGACTTGATGATATACTTGATGAATTGCATGGTGCATGTATATTTTCGAAAATTGATCTTAAAAGTGGTTATCATCAAATAAGAATGAGATTAGGAGATGAATGGAAAACAGCTTTTAAGACTCAATATGGTTTGTATGAATGGTTAGTCATGCCTTTTGGACTAAGCAATGCACCTAGTACTTTCATGAGATTAATGAATCATGTCTTGCGTGCTTTTCTTGGAAAGTTTGTTGTTGTGTATTTTGATGATATTTTAGTGTATAGTCAAAGTTTAAATGATCATTTAATGCATTTAAGATGTGTGCTTGAAGTTCTTAGGAAAGAGAATTTGTATGCAAATTTAAAGAAATGTACATTCTGCATGAAAAAAAGTCATTTTCTTAGGATTTGTAGTGAGTGGGAAAGGAATTGAGGTTGATGAGGATAAGATAAAAGCCATCAAAGAATGGCCTACACCAAAATCCGTGACTGATGTTAGGAGTTTTCATGGTCTTGCTAGTTTTTATAGGAGGTTTGTTAGAAATTTTAGCACAATTGCAGCCCCATTGAATGAAATAGTGAAGAAAAATGTAGGGTTCAGATGGAATGAGGAACAGGAGCATGTATTTAGATTACTGAAAGAAAAATTATGTTCTGCACCATTACTTGCATTACCTGATTTTTCTAAGACTTTTGAAGTTGAATGTGATGCTTCCGGAGTGGGTATAGGTGCTGTTTTGATGCAGGAAAGAAGAACAATTGCATACTTTAGTGAGAAGCTAAGTGGAGCTCCTTTGAATTACTCTACTTATGACAAGGAGATGTATGCATTAGTTAGGGTGTTGGAGACGTGGCAGCATTATCTTTGGCCAAAGGAGTTTGTTATTCATAGTGATCATGAATCACTAAAATACTTGAAAGGACAAAGCAAGTTGAACAAACGGCATGCCAAATGGAGTGAATTTATTGAAGCGTTTCCATATGTGATTCAATATAAGCAAGGAAAAGAAAATGTTGTTGCTAATGCCTTATCTAGGAGGTATGCCCTAATCTCTATGCTTGATGCTAGACTTTTAGGATTTGAGCATATGAAAAAATTGTATAAACATGACTCTGAATTTGCACAAATATATGCCTCTTGTGAAAATGCTGCCTTTGAAAAATTTTATAGGCATGATGGTTTCTTATTTAGAGAGAAACGACTTTGTATTCCAAATAGCTCTATAAGAGGATTGCTTGTAAGAGAGTCACATGGGGGAGGTTTAATGGGACATTTTGGGGTGGCTAAAACATTAGAAATTCTGAATGAACATTTTTATTGGCCACATATGAGGAAAGATGTAGAGAAATTTTGTGCTAAATGCGTGACATGTATGAAAGCAAAGTCCAAAGTAAGACCACATGGTTTGTATATGCCTTTAAGTGTACCTAGTGAACCTTGGGTAGACTTATCTATGGACTTTATTTTGGGGCTACCTAGGACAAAAAAGGGTCATGATAGTTTATTTGTTGTGGTTGATAGATTTTGTAAAATGGCACATTTCATTAAATGTCATAAAACTGATGATGCATGCCATATATCTTATTTGTTCTTTAGAGAAGTAGTGAGATTGCATGGTATTCCTAGGACCATAGTAAGTGATCGAGATGTAAAATTTTTGAGTCATTTTTGGAAAGTCCTATGGGGAAAGTTAGGTACAAAGCTTTGTTTCTTTACTACATGCCATCCGCAAACAGATGGGCAAACGGAAGTTGTTAATAGGACTGTGGGCACTCTTCTTCGTACCATGATTAAACAAAATTTGAAGACATGGGAGGAATGCATACCATTTATTGAATTTGCATATAATAGATCAATGCATTCATCCACTGGATTTTCACCCTTTGAGCTTGTCTATGGTTTTAATCCACTTACTCCATTAGATTTGTTGCCTCTTCCTACTAATGAGCTTACTAGTTTTGATGGTAAAAAGAAAGCTGAATTGTTGAAGCAAATGCATCAAAGGGCCAAGCAACAAATGGAGAAGATTAATGAGAATAGAGCAACCAAAGTAAACAAATGATGTGATCCCACATCGGCCGTGTAAGGAGATCCTGGCTACTATATAAGCATGGGCTAAACCTCCACTCTTGAGCTAGCTTTTGTGGTGGAGTTAGGGTCCTTGTTCGTATCAGTTGGTATCAGAGCCAACCTTGCACGCACCGGTGTGGTCCTTGTCCCTTCGTTCCTTGGCTCGGGTGCGGGTTAACGAGTGAGTTGGCACAAGCGACTCGTGTGTGGACTGCGGGTAAACGATTGAGTTGGCACGAGCATGAGGACGTGCAGTCTAAAGAAGGGGAGGATGATGTGATCCCACATCGGCCGTGTAAGGAGATCCTGGCTACTATATAAGCATGGGCTAAACCTCCACTCTTGAGCTAGCTTTTGTGGTGGAGTTAGGGTCCTTGTTCGTATCACTAGACACATGTGAACCAACACCAAAATGAATGTACTGAAATTTCTAATGAATCTCCTATAGAAACCAGCAAGTCCATGAGAACTCCTCACCTCACTAGCATTCTTAGGTTTTGGCCAGACCCTAATAGCCTTTACCTTTTCCTCATCAACCTCAATACCTTGACTAGACACCACAAAACCAAGAAAATGAACCTTATCCATGCAAAAACTACACTTCTTAAGGTTAGCATACAACTTCTCACGCCTAAGAATGTCTAACACAAGACGCACATGTATGACATGATCATCCAAACACTTAGAGTAAACAAGAATATCATCAAAGTAAACAACAACAAATTTACCCAAGTGCTCACGCAACACATGATTCATCAAACGCATGAATGTGCTAGGTGCATTAGTAAGACCAAACGGCATAACCAACCACTCATACAGCCCATATTTAGTCTTAAATTCTGTTTTCCACTCATCACCCACACTCATTCAAATTTGATAATAACCAGATTTCAAATCAATTTTCGTGAACAAACAAGAACCATGTAACTCATCAAGCATATCATCTAGTCTAGGAATAGGATGACGATACTTTACAGTGATTTTATTGATGGCTCTGCAATCCACGTACATCCTCCATGTCCCATCCTTCTTTAGCACAAGAATAACAGGAACCGAACAAGGACTCAAACTTTCCCTCACGTATCCCTTAGCTAGCAATTCCTCCACTTGCTTTTGTATCTTCTTTGTCTCGAAAGGATTAGCTCAATACGCTGGCCTATTGGGAATGGAAGCTCCCGTAATGAAATTAATTTGATGCTCTATGCCTCTGATTGGCGGCAATTCATCAGGCATTTCTTTGGGAAACAAATCCGCATATTCCTGCAAAAGATCAACAAACACACTAGGCAAAGATTAGTTAAAAACAATAGTATCTAAATGAGCCTCTTTGCACAAAAGCACAAACATAGGCTGATTGGTGTAAAAAGCATGTTTAACCTCACTTGTACTAGCTAACAAACTCACATTCTTCTCTCCTTCTCTATTTTTCTCAAACTGAATTTGTTTTGATTTTTCTTTTCTCTCTTTCTTTTCATTTGCAATCTGATTTTTTTCAATCATTTTTTTCGTCACTCTCTCTTTCTTTCTTTTCAAATTCAAGTCTCATTCTTTCCATTTTACATTGATCTTCATACACTTCTTTTGAAGAGAGTGGGGTCAGAATTGTCTTTCGTCCATCCTTAGTGAATGAATACCGATTGAGGTATCCATCATGCATAGCTCACCTATCATACTGCCATGGACGTCCAAGTAAAATCTCTCCAACATGCATTGGCACCACATCACACAACACCTCATCATGATATTTACCAATGGAAAAAGAAATGTTAGATTGTCGATTTACCTTAACCTCTCCACATTCATTCAGCCATTGAAGTTTGTAAGGTCGGGGGTGAGGTTTTGTAGGCAGCCCCAATCGATCAACCAAGAGTGTACTTACCACATTGGTACAGCTTCCACCATCCACAATCACAATACAAGCCTTGCCTTGAATGTGACACCTTGTATGGATCAAGTTGTCTCGTTGTTCTTCATGGTTTTCCTCCTTCAATTGCGTGTTAAGAGCACGCCTAGCAACCAGCAAGTCTCCCTTTATTGGTTCTTCAATGCTCCCATCACTACAACATTCCAAGTCTTGCTTTTCTCCATCTTCACTCTCATCGTCACCTTCTTCTTCATCAGTCACTATCTCACCATTTCTTACGATCATAACTCTCTTGTTTGGACATTCTTTGCTGATATGTCCCACACCTTGGCACTTCCAACACTTAATATCTCGATTTCGCAGCTTAGGCTCTTCAACTTTGGATTTGTCTTTAGAACTTATTTCGGCCTTTGCTTTCCCACTATCTTGACCAGCCTTGTTTCTTTCCTTGTAATCACGCCTTCCTTCCCTATTCCAAGGAGAAATAGAATTAGAAACAGGTTTCGAATGATACCTTGATGGTCATCTTCCTTGGAGTTGTTTTTCCACCTTGACGACAATATGCACCATCTCTTCTAACTCCACATAAGGCTGCAAATCAACCTGATAAGCAATGTCCGAATTCAAACCAGACAAGAAACGTGCCATAGTAGTCTCCATGTCTTCATCTATATTAGCTCTAGTTATTAACATTTCCATTTCTTTGTAGTAGTCATCAACACTTTTACTACCTTGTTTAAGAACCTGAAGTCTTTGTATAATTTCCCTATGGAAATGTCTAGGCACAAACCTCTTTCTCATGACCGATTTAAGATCAGCCCAAGTCTTAATTGGATACTCCAAATTCCTTCTTCTACTAGTCACTAACTGATCCCACCAAGCTATAGCATAATCTGTATATTGAGTAACAATAAGCTTGACCTTCTTTTCCTCAATACATCGATGGCAATCAAATATGAGATCAACCTGCTTTTCCCATTGTAAATAAGCTTCTGGATCTGATTTACCACGAAAGTTAGGAATTTTCAGCTTGATGCTTCCCAAGCTCCTATCAATGACTTCATCATCACCATGATTTCTACCATAGAAAGCATTATTATTCATCCTTCCTCTACCTCGACCAGTACCACGGCCTCCTCTACCTCCACCTCTATGTAGAGCTCCTCCAACCAAACTTGCATTATCATCCTCAAGCTCATTTTCATATTCCAAATGTTCAGGCCATTGCATTTGATTTCTGCCACCTCTTTGCCTCTCATTGCGCTTCTGTGTGGCTCTTCAACATTTTGCAACCTCAAATCCATGCGCTCCAATGTTTCTATTATGTTCTCCATAACACGGTATAAACGTGTAAATTCAGCTTGTTGTGCTTCACGCAATTTAGCTGGATCAATTTGAGCACCCCTGTCACTGTCATCTCGGCCAGACATTTTTCCTGCAATAAAAGGTTAGAAAAAAAACAAATAAAAGGCCTCACAACACTCCCTCACGTGTTTACACTCAATAGATGGGGTTGGTCACTCGTGTTCCACTCAATATAATGTATTCACTCACGGCTTAGCTCGCACCTCTCAAGCTAATTTCTTTTATGTTCTTAGGTGAATCACACTTTATGAAACAACTCAAATAGCCTTCCGTGTGTAGTATCCCAAGTCTGAAATTTCGAATGAATCACTAATGCAATTCGAATCAAAACAGCCCCTTAATGGTGAAAATTTCGTGACCAGAAATTATATTGATTCTAACCTATCCAGATTCGACCCTTATCACCTAAATAACAAGGAGAATGAAAATTTTTTGTTGAAGTGGTTCTGTACTCTCTTTTTTTTTGCTCCCTCTCACTATCTCTCTTGATGGGGCGACCTTAGTTCACACCACACAAAACTTTTACCCAATTAGGTAACAAGAACAAGATCGAATTTAGAGCACTTTTTTTGAAACTCGAAATTGAATCAGAATGAATAATCAAGAACAAGATTCGAATTTAGCACACTTTGTTGAATTTCGAATTCAAATCAGAATGATGAACAAGACCAAGATTCGAATTTAAAACGCCTTTTCTTGAATTTCGAATTTTAGGTTTTATAAAATTTTTTTTTTGAATTTTTGAATTTGAAAGAAAACGAAAACGATTCAAGGAACAAACAACTTAGACGATCAAGAAATAAAGAATACGATTCAAGAATCAAGAACAAAGAAACAAAACAAAAATAACAAGAGAAGAAACAAAAAAGAAAATAACCCACAAAGAAAACAATTCAGAGGAACAAGGAAACAAGAGAACGAATTCAACAATTCAAGATCAAAGTAACGAAAACGAAAATAACAAGAGAAGAAACGAAAATGAATTTGATAGGGATAAAGCCTAATCTAGAGCGTAGGCTCTGATACCAAATGATACGGAACCTCCAAGAATAAGCCTGAGAACTCCTTGATGTCGAACCCCCACAGCATTAACTTGAAAATCCCTAGTCGAATTCGGCACAGCCTCCAAGGATTAGGTTAGATTTCAGATTACCTTAAATTGATCACAGTCCTAAGATTTCGAAACAAACTAGTTCCTAAACCCCAGAATCGAAACACTCCACAAGAAAGTTGATCAAACTACTTGAATGTTTCTAAGCATGCATTCTACTCAAGAACACAAAGATAAAAGCAAATTCGGCTTTTAGGTTAATAATTTGTCAAAAACTAAAACTGATGTCTTACAACCCTAAATGAGATATAAATAGCTAAACCCTAATTAGGGTTATTAAGTAGCATTTGGTTTTCTAATCAAATTTTAAGAAAATAATAAAGTAAACAAAGTTCTAATTTAAAACAAAACAAACAGGGCCCTTACTTTTTAAATAAGCATAACTAGTGGGCCTTAATACATATTAATTACAAGCCTCATTCATGAATTTCAACTTGTAGCAAGTTGTAATTGACTTCCTTTGGTCTTGTCTCCAAGCTTGTAATTCCTTGCAAACCATAGTTAGCCAAATTCACCAAATCTTGCAAATGGCAAATTAGTGTTTGCTGAATCTTTTTGGCTCGTGATCTAGTTATAGGACCTTGTAGTAGAATAATTGGATTGATGATCTCCTCAACTTGTTTCTCACGTCCTAACTCTTGCTCATCCTTGCGGTGTGCTGGTTGTTCCACAACATGTTCCAACACTTCATTCAAAGGTGGATTAATGAAGAGGGAGACCAACTTGTACTGAATATGATGGATCATGAAGAGGAAGTCAGAAACTCACCAAGAAGCATGAAGAATCTGCCCATAAGTATGGTGATGGGCATTAGCACGAATTTGGAATATAATATTGGTGTGGTTTAGTGCTAGAGTGACTAGACATATGTTAATCAACACCAAAATGCATGTAGAATCTTCCCATCAATGTTGTTAGAATTATGGGCAGTAATTTAGAATATATTATTGATGTGCATGAATAATTAATGCTATTGTGACTAGATACACGTAAACCTAGACTTTTAAGCCATTAGTTCTTCTTTTTCAACTATATAGGGAGGGGAAAAAGAACACAAGAGGGCTGCTACGAATTTCCAATTTAAGCTAAATGTAATTGATGTGTTTTCAAGTTTGAGAGGTTTTCTTCTTATTCTTGTTGCATGAAGAATTGGTTCTAACTTATCAAGTCTGACTTGTGGCATTTAAATCAATTCATTTCTTCATCCCAATCACCCAAGTTCTCAATTACAGGTTAGTTGTGGGTTTGGTAGGGAGAATTTGTTTTTGAGTTCTAAGATTCTATGCTAGATGTGTATGTGGGGTTCTAGATGTAATATTTGATCTATGGATTCCGCATCAATTGGTATCAGAGCTTTGGCTTGAAGATAAATCTCTAGGTATCTTTTATGTTTTAATTATCCAAAAGAAAAAAAAAGAACCAGATTCAGTTTCTATGTCTCTTCATTTTTTGTTCTAGTTGCACCTTGTTCTTGTTCTTCAAATCTGTGGATTTTTGTTTATCTTTTTAATTTCTCTCCTTGTTTACTGAAAAGTTCAAAAAAAAAAAAGAAGGAATATATTGAAAGAAAAAAAAAGAGAATCAGATTCAACTTCCTCAACTTAAAAAAAAAAAATTTGTACTTGTTTCTGTCCAATATTTTTCTACACAAGTGTTTGAGATTTTTTGCATATTTATACCATTAACAGCTTGCTACCTTATTATATTTGATCAAATTACATCAGCTCCTCATTATGCATCCATTTAGCATTTAAAATATGATATTTAGAGCATAGCTTGCATTGGGAATAGATTTAGGTTGCATATTTAGATTACTCATTGGAGTGATTTGAATTCTATTTTTCAATATACATAATTGTTTTTCTTTGTATTCTTAGTTTTATTCTTTCATATACCTCTAGTTTCTTGTATGCATTAAGTAGCTAATTCTCAATCATAGTTACTTTGGTTTGATTAACACAAATACTTTTTGCTTCTTGTGTTAACTTTTAGTTCTTATTGTTTAAATTAAATTGCTTCTAGAATTACTGAATTCATTTTGTTCATTAGGTTCCTTGTAGAGTCTTTAAAACAAAACTTGTTTTTACTTAATTTAAGTGGATTCAGTTCTCAAATTCAACTTGATAAAAGAAGAATTGAGAGGTAACAAGGACCAAGTTTTAAGTGAAATACAAGAGGAGTGACAATCTGATGCGGAACCCATGGATCAAATATTACATCTAGAACCCCACATACACATCTAGCATAGAATCTTAGAACTCAAAAACAAATCCTCCCTACCAAACCCACAACTAACCTGTAATTGAGAACTTGGGTGATTGGGATGAAGAAATGAATTGATTAAAACGCCACAAGTCAAACTTGATAAGTTAGAACCAATTCTTCATGCAACAAGAATAAGAAGAAAACCTCTCAAACTTGAAAACACTTAGATTACAATGATAACAATCTGCCAATTTCGTAGTCAACCCTATTAAGTTCTTTTTCCCATCCTTATATAGTTGGAAAAGAAGAACTAATGGCTTAAAGTCTAGGTTTACATGTATCTAGTCACAATAGCATTAATTGTTCATCCACCTCAATAATATACTCTAAATTACTGCCCATAATTATGACAACATTGATGGGCAGATTCCACATGCATTTTGGTGTTGGTTCACATGTGTCTAGTCACACTAGCACTAAACCATGTCAATATTATATTCCAAATTCGTGCTAATGCCCATCACCATACTTATGGGCAGATTCTTCATGCTTGTTGGTGATTTTTCTGACTTCCTCTTCATGATCCATCATATTCACTACAAGTTGGTCTCCCTCTTCATTAATCCACCTTTGAATGAAGTGCTGGAACACATGCTGGAGTTTCTTTGATTGTGATCTTGTGATTGGTCCACTTGGCATAATGATATCATCAACATATTTCCTATAAGGAAAACTATTAACTAATATTACAATAAAAACCTAATAAGCAAAATATGGAGGGGACCACTTAAAAGACTCAAAAAACATGCCCCAAACATGTGTTAAGCATGCCAAAGTCGTTCTTGCTGAAACTGGTATAGGGGGTTGTGAAACAGTAGATTTCACAGGGGGTTGTGGGACTTTCTGGACAAGCAGCACATTTCACAGGGTGGTTGTGGTATTGGCTGGACAATTCGCACATTTCAGCACCATGTGTACAATCCAGCACCATGACTAGCTTGGGTTGGTCTTCTAGTTCCTTCTCGCACTTGTCCCATGCTAATTCAGTCACCTCTCTTGTAATAAAGTATTGAATATGCATTCCAAGAGTGATGCCATATTTCTTTGCTTTATTCCTCGTCAATGGCCCTTGTTGTAGCACCAATGGATCCTTGCTATACTGGTTCACATCATTCTCCCCTTCTTTAAAAAGATTTGTCCTCAAATCTGCATCATCAAAAGGAGATAAATCAGTTACATTAAAAGTAGCACTAATACCATACTCACCAGGTAAGTCGATCTTGTAGGCATTGTCATTGATTTGCTCCAATACTTGGAAAGGACCATCTCCCCTTGCATCCAACTTGGATTTTCTTTGTTTAGGAAATCTTTTCTTTCTCACATGAACCCATACCCAATTACCAGGTTGGAAAATCACATGTTTCCTTCTTTTATTTGCTTTATGGGCAAATGATTCATCCTTCTTTAGGACTAGTAAAACCAGAATAGTACATGGACTAATACTTTCACACACATGTCCCTTTGCTAGCAACTCCTCCACTTGCCCTTGAAGTTCCTTGGTTTCCTCCGGATTACTTCTATAAGCTGGTCGGTTAGGAATTGTTGAGCCGGGAATGAAGTCAATTTGATGCTCAATCCCTCTTAAAGGTGGTAAACCTTTGGGTACATTTTCTGGAAAAACATCTCCAAATTCCTGTAAAAGAGAACTAACACAACTAGGCAAAGGGTTATCAAGGTTAGATGTAGAAATCAAGGTCTCTTTGCACCTAAGTACAATCAGACTTCTTTTCTCACAAAAAGCACTCCTTAACTCCTTTTCTTTTGCATAGAAACACTCTCTTTTATTTTCTCTCCCTTTCTCTTTTTCTCTCACCAATGGGCCATTTTTATCATTCTTTTCCTCACACTTGGCCTCTTTTACTCCATTTTTATTTGTTTTACCCTCACCACCAGAATTCTTTTCAAATGATCTCAAAATATTTACTTGATTTTCATACACTTGTTTAGGTGACAATGGAGCAAGAGTGAAATTTAAACCATTTAGGCTGAAAGAATAATGATTCTTAAAGCCATCATGCAAAGCTTTTCTATCAAACTGCCATGGACGACCAAGAAGGATATGGCTAGCATGCATAGGCACAACATCACAGCAAACTTCATCCTTGTATCTCCCAATTGCAAAAGAAAATAGAACCTGCTTTGTTACCCTCACCTCTCCACTATCATTCAACCATTGCAGCTTGTAAGGACTAGGATGTTTTGTACATGCTAACCCTAATTTATCCACAAAATCAGTACTAGCAACATTTGCACAACTACCCCCATCAATGATCATGCTGCACACTTTTCCATTCACAATGCAACGAGTATGGAAAATGTTCTCTCTTTGATTACTTTCTTCATCTTTAATTTGCATGTTTAAAGCTCTTCTAATAACCAAAGATTCACCATGGGCAGGATATTCAATAATATGTTCTATTTCTTCTAATGGTGGCATGCTATTATTATCATCATCACTTTCATGTTCACTAGCACTATCAATTTCACCATTATCTCGTATCAACATGATTTTCTTATTTGGACATTGAGATGCTATATGCCCTACTCCTAAACACCTAAAGCATTTAATGGTACTATGCTTTTGATTAGAGTTAGATGTTTTAGAGTTACCTTTAGGGTCATCTAGAACTTGTTTTTCCTTTCCTTTCCAGGCAGCCTCCTTCCCTTTAGGATTATCATCTTTCTTTGGCCATTTTGAAGTGAAACTAGAGCTGGAATTAGAAAATCCCTTGGCTGCTCCCTTGAGTTTCAGTTGCTTCTCCACTTTCATGGCCATGTGTACCATATCTTCAAGCTCCACATAATGATGTAATTCAATTATGTTAGCTATCTCCCTATTCAGCCCACTCAAAAATCGAGCCATAGTGATTTCTGGATCCTCCTCTATATTAGTTCTACTCATGATCATCTCCATCTCTTTATGGTAATCCTCCACTGACATGGATCCTTGAGTTAACCGCTGTAATTTTTGGTGAAGCTCCCTATAGTAGTAAGATGGTACAAATCTCTTTCTCATCACAGTTTTCATTTCAGCCCAAGTAGTGATGGTTCTTTCTCCATTTCTCCTCTTGGAAATCATCAATTGATCCCACCAAATTAGTGCATAATCTGTGAATTCAACTGCTGCAATTTTAACTTTCTTCATTTCACTATAGTTGTGACAATCAAACACCAACTCAACTTTTCTTTCCCATTCAAGGTAAGCTTCAACATCATTTCTCCCCTTGAAGGATGGTATCTTCATTTTTATGGAAGATATGTTACTGTCCCTTTGTTGAGCCTTTGTTGAGGTCTTCTTTGAGCAATTGATTGCTCACTTTCTTCATCATCTTCCCTCTCTATCTCATCATCATTCATCATGTTTCCTCTCCCTCTATTCTGCCCCCTTCGATTAGTATCATTTCGCTGCCTTTGCATTATGCTGTCTACATCACCTCTCATGTTGTTTATGGTCAAATCAAACCTTTCAAATCTCCTTTGCATTGCCTCTAACATGAAGGCTATGTCATTTATGGTCATATCACGTTTTTCACTTCCAGAATTTGACATGGTGTAAGAAGAACCTACAAGAAAATGTTAGTAAAGAAAATTTTCTCACCTCACTCCCTTACGTGTTTCACTCAAGATCAGATTGACACTCCTCTTGTATTTCACTCAAACCTTGGTCCCTTTTACCTCTCAATTCTTCTTTTATCAAGTTGAAGTTCAGAATTGAATCCACTTAAATCAAGTAGAACAAGTTTTGTTTTAAAGACTCTACAAGGAACCTAATGAACAAAATGAATTCTGCAATTCTAGAAGCAATTTAATTTTAGACAACAAGAACTGAAAGTTATCACAAGAAGCAAAAGTATTTGTGTTAATCAAACCAAAGTAACTATGATTGAGAATTAGCTACTTAATGCATACAAGAAACAAGAGGTATATGAAAGAATGAAACTAAGAATACAAAGAAAAACAATTCTGGATCCTAAAAAAAAACAGAATTCAAATCACTCCAATGAGTAATCTGAATATGCAACCTAAATCTATTCCCAATGCAAGAAAGGCTCTAAATATCAGATTTTAAATGCTAAATGGATGCATAATGAGGAGCTGATGTAATTTGATCAAATATAATAAGGTAGCAAGCTGTTAATGGTATAAATATGCAAAAAATCTCAAACACTTGTGAAGAAAAATTCTGGACAGAAACAGGTACGATTTTTTTTTTCTTTTATGTTGAGGAAGTTGAATCTGATTCTCTTTTCTTTTTTTTTGTTTTTCTTTTGATCTTTTCCTCTTTTTTTTCTTTTGAACTTTCAGTAAACAAGGATAGAAATTGAAAAATTAAACAAAAGTTCACAGATTTGAAGAATAAGAACAAGGTGCAACAAGAACAGAAAATGAAGAAATATAGAAACTGAATCTGATTCGTTTTTTTTTTCTTTGGATAATTAAAACATAAAAGATACCTAGAGATTTATCTTCAAGCCAAAGCTCTGATACCAAATGATGCGGAACCCATGGATCAAATATTACATCTAGAACCCCACATACACATCTAGCATAGAATCTTAGAACTCAAAAACAAATCCTCCCTACCAAACCTTCAACTAACCTGTAATTGAGAACTTGGGTGATTGGGATGAAGAAATAAATTGATTAAAACGCCACAAGTCAAACTTGATAAGTTAGAACCAATTCTTCATGCAACAAGAATAAGAAGAAAACCTCTCAAACTTGAAAACACTTAGATTACAATGATAACAATCTGCCAATTTCGTAGTCAACCCTATTAAGTTCTTTTTCCCATCCTTATATAGTTGGAAAAGAAGAACTAATGGCTTAAAGTCTAGGTTTACATGTATCTAGTCACAATAGCATTAATTGTTCATCCACCTCAATAATATACTCTAAATTACTGCCCATAATTATGACAACATTGATGGGCAGATTTGATGAGGAAACTATAAGCAAGCTTGATGAATCTACACAAGGCAGCAAATATGTTAATGATATCATTATGCCAAGTGGACCAATCACAAGATCACAATCAAAGAAACTCCAGCATGTGTACCAACACTTCATTCAAAGGTGGATTAATGAAAAGGGAGACCAACTTGTACTGAATATGATGGATCATGAAGAGAAAGTCAAAAACTCACCAAGAAGCATGAAGAATCTGCCCATAAGTATGGTGATGGGCATTAGCACGAATTTGGAATATAATATTGATATGGTTTAGTGTTAGTGTGACTAGACATATGTGAACCAACACCAAAATGAATGTACAATCTGCCCATCCATGTTGTCAGAATTATGGGCAGTAATTTAGAGTATATTATTGAGGTGGATGAACAATTAATGCTATTGTGACTAGATACATGTAAACCTAGACTTTAAGCCATTAGTTCTTCTTTTCCAACTATATAAGGATGGGAAAAAGAACTTAATAGGGTGGACTACGAATTTCCAGAATTGTTGAATGTAATTTCTGTGTTTTCAAGTTTGAGAGGTTTTCTTCTTATTCTTGTTGCATGAAGAGTTGGTTCTAACTTATCAAGTCTGACTTGTGGCGTTTTAATCAATTCATTTCTTCATCCCAATCACCCAAGTTCTCAATTACAGGTTAGTTGTGGGTTTGGTAGGGAGGATTTGTTTTTGAGTTCTAAGATTCTATGCTAGATGTGTATGTGGGGTTCTAGATGTAATATTTGATCCATGGGTTCCGCATCATTTGGTATCAGAGCTTTGGCTTGAAGATAAATCTCTAGGTATCTTTTATGTTTTAATTATCCAAAGGAAAAAAAAAAGAAAAAAAAACGAATCAGATTCAGTTTCTATATTTCTTCATTTTCTGTTCTTGTTGCACCTTGTTCTTATTCTTCAAATCTGTGAACTTTTGTTTAATTTTTCAATTTCTATCCTTGTTTACTGAAAGTTCAAAAGAAAAAGAAGAGGAAAAGATCAAAAGAAAAAAAAAGAAAAGAGAATCAGATTCAACTTCCTCAACATAAAAGAAAAAAAAAATCGTACCTGTTTCTGTCCAGAATTTTTCTTCACAAGTGTTTGAGATTTTTTGCATATTTATACCATTAACAGCTTGCTACCTTATTATATTTGATCAAATTACATCAGCTCCTCATTATGCATCCATTTAGCATTTAAAAATCTGATATTTAGAGCATTTCTTGCATTGGGAATAGATTTAAGTTGCATATTCAGATTACTCATTGGAGTGATTTGAATTCTGTTTTTTTTTAGCATCCAGAATTGTTTTTCTTTGTATTCTTAGTTTCATTCTTTCATATACCTCTTGTTCCTTGTATGCATTAAGTAGCTAATTCTCAATCATAGTTACTTTGCTTTGATTAACACAAATACTTTTGCTTCTTGTGTTAACTTTCAGTTCTTGTTGTTTAAAATTAAATTGCTTCTAGAATTGCTGAATTCATTTTGTTCTTAGGTTCCTTGTAGAGTCTTTAAAACAAAACTTGTTTTACTTGATTTAAGTGGATTCAATTCTGAAATTCAACTTGATAAAAGAAGAATTGAGAGGTAAAAAGGACCAAGGTTTGAGTGAAATACAAGAGGAGTGTCAATCTGACCTTGAGTGAAACACGTAAGGGAGTGAGGTGAGAAAATTTTCTTTACTAACATTTTCTTGTAGGTTCTTCTTACACCATGTCAAATTCTGGAAGTGAAAAACGTGATATGACCATAAATGACATAGCCTTCATGTTAGAGGCAATGCAAAGGAGATTTGAAAGGTTTGATTTGACCATAAACAACATGAGAGGTGATGTAGACAGCATAATGCAAAGGCAGCGAAATGATACTAATCGAAGGGGGCAGAATAGAGGGAGAGGAAACATGATGAATGATGATGAGATAGAGAGGGAAGATGATGAAGAAAGTGAGGAATCAATTGCTCAAAGAAGACCTCAACAAAGGGACAGTAACATATCTTCCATAAAAATGAAGATACCATCCTTCAAGGGGAGAAATGATGCTGAAGCTTACCTTGAATGGGAAAGAAAAGTTGAGTTGGTGTTTGATTGTCATAATTATAGTGAAATGAAGAAAGTTAAAATTGCAGCAGTTGAATTCACAGATTATGCACTAATTTGGTGGGATCAATTGATGATTTCCAAGAGGAGAAATAGAGAAAGAACCATCACTACTTGGGCTGAAATGAAAACTGTGATGAGAAAGAGATTTGTACCATCTTACTACTATAGGGAGCTTCACCAAAAATTACAGCGGTTAACTCAAGGATCCATGTCAATGGAGGATTATCATAAAGAGATGGAGATGATCATGAGTATAACTAATATAGAGGAGGATCCAGAAATCACTATGGCTCGATTTTTGAGTGGGCTGAATAGAGAGATAACTAACATAATTGAATTACATCATTATGTGGAGCTTGAAGATATGGTACACATGGCCATGAAAGTGGAGAAGCAACTGAAACTCAAGGGAGCAGCAAAGGGATTTTCTAATTCTAGCTCTAGTTTCACTTCAAAATGGCCAAAGAAAGATGATAATCCTAAAGGGAAGGAGGCTGCCTGGAAAGGAAAGGAAAAACAAGTTCTAGATGACCCTAAAGGTAACTCTAAAACATCTAACTCTAATCAAAAGCATAGTACCATTAAATGCTTTAGGTGTTTAGGAGTAGGGCATATAGCATCTCAATGTCCAAATAAGAAAATCATGTTGATACGAGATAATGGTGAAATTGATAGTGCTAGTGAACATGAAATTGATGATGATAATGATAGCATGCCACCATTAGAAGAAATTGAACATATTATTGAATATCCTGCCCATGGTGAATCTTTGGTTATTAGAAGAGCTTTAAACATGCAAATTAAAGATGAAGAAAATAATCAAAGAGAGAACATTTTCCATACTCGTTGCATTGTGAATGGAAAAGTGTGCAGTATGATCATTGATGGGGGTAGTTGTGCAAATGTTGCTAGTACTGATTTTGTGGATAAATTAGGGTTAGCATGCACAAAACATCCTAGTCCTTACAAGCTGCAATGGTTGAATGATAGTGGAGAGGTGAGGGTAACAAAGCAGGTTCTGTTTCCTGTTGCAATTGGGAGATACAAAGATGAAGTTTGCTGTGATGTTGTGCCCATGCATGCTAGCCATATCCTTCTTGGTCGTCCATGGCAGTTTGATAGAAAAGCTTTGCATGATGGCTTTAAGAATCATTATTCTTTCAGCCTAAATGGTTTAAATTTCACTCTTGCTCCATTGTCACCTAAACAAGTGTATGAAGATCAAGTAAATATTTTGAGATCATTTGAAAGGAATTCTGGTGGTGAGGGTAAAACAAATAAAAATGGAGTACAAGAGGCCAAGTGTGAGAAAAAGAATGATAAAAATGGCCCATTGGTGAGAGAAAAAGAGAAAGGGAGAGAAAATAAAAGAGAGTGTTTCTATGCAAAAGAAAAGGAGTTAAGGAGTGCTTTTTGTGAGAAAAGAAGTCTGATTGTACTTAGGTACAAAGAGACCTTGATTTCTACATCTAACCTTGATAACCCTTTGCCTAGTTGTGTTAGTTCTCTTTTACAGGAATTTGGAGATGTTTTTCCAGAAGATGTACCCAAAGGTTTACCACCTTTAAGAGGGATTGAGCATCCAATTGACTTCATTGCGGGCTCAACAATTCCTAATCGACCAGCTTATAGAAGTAATCCGGAGGAAACCAAGGAACTTCAAAGGCAAGTGGAGGAGTTGCTAGCAAAGGGACATGTGCGTGAAAGTCTTAGCCCATGTGCTGTTCCTGTGTTATTAGTCCCAAATAGAAGAAGGAAACATGTGATTTTCCAACCTGGTGATTGGGTATGGGTTCATGTGAGAAAGAAAAGATTTCCTAAACAAAGAAAATCCAAGTTGGATGCAAGGGGAGATGACCCATTCCATGTTTTAGAGCAAATCAATGACAATGCCTACAAAATTGATCTACCAGGAGAGTATAACGTTTCTGTAACTTTCAATGTTGGTGATCTTTCTTCTTTTGATGTAGGTTCAGATTTGAGGACAAATCTTTTTGAGCAAGGTGGGAATGATGAGGAAACTATAAGCAAGCTTGATGAATCTACACAAGGCAGCAAATATGTTAATGATATCATTATGCCAAGTGGACCAATCACAAGATCACAATCAAAGAAACTCCAGCATGTGTACCAACACTTCATTCAAAGGTGGATTAATGAAAAGGGAGACCAACTTGTACTGAATATGATGGATCATGAAGAGAAAGTCAAAAACTCACCAAGAAGCATGAAGAATCTGCCCATAAGTATGGTGATGGGCATTAGCACGAATTTGGAATATAATATTGATATGGTTTAGTGTTAGTGTGACTAGACATATGTGAACCAACACCAAAATGAATGTACAATCTGCCCATCCATGTTGTCAGAATTATGGGCAGTAATTTAGAGTATATTATTGAGGTGGATGAACAATTAATGCTATTGTGACTAGATACATGTAAACCTAGACTTTAAGCCATTAGTTCTTCTTTTCCAACTATATAAGGATGGGAAAAAGAACTTAATAGGGTGGACTACGAATTTCCAGAATTGTTGAATGTAATTTCTGTGTTTTCAAGTTTGAGAGGTTTTCTTCTTATTCTTGTTGCATGAAGAGTTGGTTCTAACTTATCAAGTCTGACTTGTGGCGTTTTAATCAATTCATTTCTTCATCCCAATCACCCAAGTTCTCAATTACAGGTTAGTTGTGGGTTTGGTAGGGAGGATTTGTTTTTGAGTTCTAAGATTCTATGCTAGATGTGTATGTGGGGTTCTAGATGTAATATTTGATCCATGGGTTCCGCATCAAGATTCCACATGCATTTTGGTGTTGGTTCACATGTGTCTAGTCACACTAGCACTAAACCATGTCAATATTATATTCCAAATTCGTGCTAATGCCCATCACCATACTTATGGGCAGATTCTTCATGCTTGTTGGTGATTTTTCTGACTTCCTCTTCATGATCCATCATATTCACTACAAGTTGGTCTCCCTCTTCATTAATCCACCTTTGAATGAAGTGCTGGAACACATGCTGGAGTTTCTTTGATTGTGATCTTGTGATTGGTCCACTTGGCATAATGATATCATCAACATATTTCCTATAAGGAAAACTATTAACTAATATTACAATAAAAACCTAATAAGCAAAATATGGAGGGGACCACTTAAAAGACTCAAAAAACACGCCCCAAACATGTGTTAAGCATGCCAAAGTCGTTCTTGCTGAAACTGGTATAGGGGGTTGTGAAACAGTAGATTTCACAGGGGGTTGTGGTACTTTCTGGACAAGCAGCACATTTCACAGGGTGGTTGTGGTATTGGCTGGACAATTCGCACATTTCAGCACCATGTGTACAATCCAGCACCATGACTAGCTTGGGTTGGTCTTCTAGTTCCTTCTCGCACTTGTCCCATGCTAATTCAGTCACCTCTCTTGTAATAAAGTATTGAATATGCATTCCAAGAGTGATGCCATATTTCTTTGCTTTATTCCTCGTCAATGGCCCTTGTTGTAGCACCAATGGATCCTTGCTATACTGGTTCACATCACAATCTGATATTGAGTGAAACACGTAAGGGAGTGTGGTGAGAAAATTTTTCTTTACTAACATTTTCTTGCAGGTTCATATACCATGTCAAATTGTGGAGGAAAAAAACATGATATGACCATGAATGACATAGCCTTCATGTTAGAGGCAATGCAAAGGAAATTTGAAAGCTTTGATTTGGCCATAAATAACATGAGAGGTGATGTAGACAGCATAATGCAAAGGCAGCAAAATAATACTAATCGAAGGGGGCAGAATAGAGGGAGAGGAAACATGATGAATAATGATGAGGTAGAAAGGGAAGACGATGAAGAAAGTGAGGAATCAATTGCCCAAAGAAGACCACAACAAAGGGACAACAACATATCTTCAATAAAAATGAAGATATCATCATTCAAGGGGAGAAATGATGCTGAAGCTCACTTTGAATGGGAAAGAAAAGTTGAGTTGGTGTTTGATTGTCATAATTATAGTGAAATGAAAAAAAGTTAAAATTGCAGCAGTTGAATTCACAGATTATACACTAATTTGGTGGGATCAATTGATAATTTCCAAGAGAAGAAATGGAGAAAGAACCATCACTACTTGGGCTGAAATGAAAACTTGGATGAGAAAGAGATTTGTACCAACTTCCTACTATCGAGAGCTTCACCAAAGATTGCAGCGATTAACTCAATAATCCATGTTAGTGGAGGATTACCATAAAGAGATGGAGATGATCATGAGTAGAACTAATATAGAGGAGGATCCAGAATCACTATGGCTCAATTTTTGAGTGGGCTGAATAGGGAGATTGCTAACATAATTGAATTACATCATTATGTGGAGCTTGAAGATATGGTACACATGGCCATGAAAGGGAGAAGCAACTAAAACTCAAGGGAGCAGCAAAGGGATTTTCTAATTCCAGCTCTAGTTTCACTTCAAAATGGCCAAAGAAAGATGATAATCCTAAAGGGAAGGAGGCTGTGACACGGACCCTTAGCAACGATGGCAGCAAACCCAACGTATAACAATGGTAGAGAACTCCTTGAAACTTGATAATCACCTCCTAAGAAACCCAACGCCTATAAAGAGACGCGAACTCACTATGATTGAAGGATTTAGTTGGTAAGAAGAAGGAAAATGCCACAACTCTCGTTGATAAGTAAACCTAATTCTTGATGCAAAGAAAGAATTAAAGAATCCACTCTAATCTCTCGCACACGAAATGACGCGGACCCTTAGCAACGATGGCAGCAAACCCAACGTATAACAATGGTAGAGAATTCCTTGAAACTTGATAATCACCTCCTAAGGAACCCAACGCCTATAAAGAGACGCGAACTCTCTATGATTGAAGGATTTATTTAGTAAGAAGAAGGAAAATGCCACAACTCTTGTTGATAAGTAAACCTAATTCTTGATGCAAAGAAAGAATTAAAGAATCCACTCTAATCTCTCTCACACGAAAATTCATAAGAAGAACTTGTAGAAGAATTCAAAAATTTTTATTAATTATTGTTTATGAAATTCGGCCTAATAGTGTCCTTAAATAAGGGTTACAAAATTCCTAATTGCATATGGAAAATTAAGACTAAAACATTCCTAATTGCATAAGGAAAACATTCCTAATTGCATAAGGAAAACATTAAGTATGGAAACAAAATCCTAATCCACTAAGGAAAATATAAAGTATGGAAACAAAATCCTAATCCACTAAGGAAAATATAAAGTATGGAAACAACCAAACTAATCCCTTCAACATAAGAAATGCCCCACACTATTTGGGCTGTCCATGGGCCTTAGATTACGTCCCAAGGCTTTATATGAACCCCTATGGACCTTTCTTGCACGTTGGACCTTTCTTTAGCTAGCCTTTAGCTTCCACACTAAGCATCATAATCAGCTTTGGTGTGCCTTCTTCAAGCTCTATCTCCATCTTCTTGAATGATAACTCTTGAAGCTTTTTGGAAATCTCTTCTTGAATATGCAAAGCCATACTAGCTTGATATCTCTTTGCCTTGCTCCTAGTGATTGGTCCACTTGCTAGCTTCAAGGGATCCTTTCTTGCATCATTCTCCCCCTCTTCAAAAAGATTTGTCCTCAAATCTGCATCATCAAAAGGAGAAGGATCACTTACATTGAAAGTAGCACTAACATTATACGTACCTGGTAAGTCGATCTTGTAGGCAATTCATTAATCTTCTCCAGCACTTGGAATGGGCCATCTCCCCTTGCTTGCAACTTGTTCTTCCTTTGGTTAGGAAACCTCTCCTTTCGAAAATGCACCCAAACCCAATCTCCTACTTGATTTGATTTGATTTTGATGTTGCATGTAGCCTTGTGATTTGATTTGATTTTGATTTGATTTTGAACCTAAATCCTAGAACTAGATAGAAAACAAGACAAGTATCCGGAGGCAATGCAAGGTAATTGCACTACACGATATAAAACCAAGTATTGACACAAGCAAATGATACTTAGCAATGTAATGGAATTAAAAGCTAGATAAAGAAATCAGAAACAATGAAGCCAATAAACAAGACAAATTTGGATATAATGAATAAAAAACAACCCACACTTAGCAAGCTGCTTTATGGACCTAATCAATTCTACCCAAAACACTAGCTTCTAGACTCTAATTCCCACATATAACACTAAAATAATATGAATATTAAGGTCTGATTTTCGAATTCCAAAAGCCCCTCAAAAGGTGAAATTTTTCGCCTAAAATTTTTTTATTACTTCTGACCCACCTAGATCTGATTCTTAGCACCCAAATAGCAAGAATATCAAATAATTTTTGTTGAGGTGGTTTTGTACTCTTTTTTTTTTTGCTTCCTCTCACTATCCCCTTGATTCGGGACTTAATTTACTCCCAAGAACTTTTCGAAATCTAGACTTAATTCGCAACCCCAGATTCACTCAAAATCAAATCAAAATCAAACTTGAACAAAACTCTAGCTTTTGCTTTCAAATCAAAATCACAAGGCTGTATGCAACATTTTGTTGAAGAGGAGCTGAAGGTGCACGATATGGCTGATCAAGGATGCAAATTGGAGCATATTTGGCTCAAGTCACTAGTTGGGCTTATTTATAGTTAAATAATTAGCTGAACTTGTTATTTTAATATGTAGTAAGGCCCACTAGTTATGCTCATTTAAGAAGTAAGGGCCCTGTTTGTTTGGTTTTAAATTAGGACTTTGATTACTTTATTATTTCTTATATTTTGATTAGAAAGCCAAACGCTACTTAATAACCCTAATTAGGGTTTAGCTATTTATATCTCATTTAGGGTTGTAAGCCATCGGAGTTTTGAAGTTTTGGACGATTTTATAACCAAAAGCCGAATTAGCTTTTTATCTTTGTGTTCTTGCTTGAATACATGCTTTAGAAACATTCAAGTAGTTTGATCAACTTTCTTGTGGAGTGTTTCGAATCTGGGATTTAGGAACTAAACTGTTTCGAAATCTTGGATCTTTGATCAATTCAAGGTAATCTGAAATCTAACCTAATCCTTGGGGGTTGTACCGAATTCGACTAGGGGTTTTCAAGTTAATGCTGTGGGGGTTCGAAATCAAGGGGTTGTCAGGCTTATTCTTGGATGTTCCGTATCAATACCCTACTTCAATTCGGCCTTGATCAGAATTGATATATGACTCTTTTTCGAAAATTAAAGACTAGACTCTCTAAGAACCCTAAAATGCAGGAATTTAAAAGACCTAAATTAACAAACCCTAGAAAGACAAAGTAGATAAAAATTACCTTGTAGCAAGGCTCTGATACCAAATGATGCGGACCCTTAGCAACGATGGCAGCAAACCCAACGTATAACAATGGTAGAGAATTCCTTGAAACTTGATAATCACCTCCTAAGGAACCCAACGCCTATAAAGAGATGCGAACTCACTATGATTGAAGGATTTAGTTGGTAAGAAGAAGGAAAATGCCACAACTCTTGTTGATAAGTAAACCTAATTCTTGATGCAAAGAAAGAATTAAAGAATCCACTCTAATCTCTCTCACACTAAAATTCACAAGAAGAACTTGTAGAAGAATTCAAAAATTTTTATTAATTGTTGTTTATGAAATTCGGCCTAATAGTGCCCTTAAATATGGGTTACAAAATTCCTAATTGCATATGGAAAATTAAGACTAAAACATTCCTAATTGCATAAGGAAAACATTAAGTATGGAAACAAAATCCTAATCCACTAAGAAAAATATAAAGTATGGAAACAAAATCCTAATCTACTAAGGAAAATATAAAGTATGGAAACAACCAAACTAATTCCTTCAACATAAGAACACGCCCCACACTATTTGGGCTGTCCATGGGCCTTAAATTACTTCCCAAGGCTTTATAAGAACCCCCATGGACCTTTCTTGCACGTTGGACCTTTCTTTAGCTAGCCTTTAGCTTCCACACTAAGCATCATAATCAGCTTTGGTGTGCCTTCTCAAGCTCTATCCCCATCTTCTTGAATGATAATTCTTGAAGCTCTTTGGAAATCTCTTCTTGAATATGCAAAGTCATACTAGCTTGATATCTCTTTGCCTTGCTCCTAGTGATTGGTCCACTTGCTAGCTTCAAGGGATCCTTTCTTGCATCACAAAAATTCACAAGAAGAACTTGTAGAAGAATTCGAAAATTTTTAATAATAATATGTCAAAAGTCCCCTTACAAGAAAAATAAGGCCCTATTTATACTAAAAGGCACACATAAATCCGAAACCCTAATTCTAATGGGAAAAGGAAAGCTACAAAGTCAAAATCCTAACCCATTAAGGAAAATATAAAGTATGGAAACAAAATCCTAATCCACTAAGGAAAATATAAAGTATGGAAACAAAATCCTAATCCACTAAGGAAAATATAAAGTATGTAAACAAAATCCTAATCCACCAAGGAAAATATAAAGTATGGAAACAAAATCCTAATCCACTAAGGAAAATATAAAGTATGGAAACAACCTAACTAAATCTCTTCAACATAAGAACACGCCCCACACTATTTGGGCTGTCCATGGGCCTTAAATTACTTCCCAAGGCTTTATATGAACCCCCATGGACCTTTCTTGCACGTTGGACCTCTTTAGCTAGCCTTTAGTTTCCACACTAAGAATCATAATTAGCTTTGGTGTGCCTTCTTCAAGCTCTATTGTGCACTTTTCCATTGCCATTTCAGTCACTTCCTTTGAAATTTGATCTTGAATATGCAATCCCATAGCTGCTCCAAACTTCTTAGCTCTGCTCCTAGTCAATGGCCCATTTGGAAGCACCAATGGATCCTTACCTCGTGGTTGGTTCGTATCATTCTCCAAAAAGATTTGTCCTCAAATCTGCATCATTATAAGGAGATAAATCAGACACATTAAAAGTAGTACAAACACTATACTCACCAGGCAAGTCTATCTTGTATGCATTATCATTGATCTTTGCTAACACTTGAAATGGACCATCACCACGTGCATCAAGGTTATTCTTCATTTGATTTGGAAACCTCTCCTTTCGAAAGAGTACCCAAACCCAATCTCCTACTTGAAACTTCATCTCACGTCTCCCTCTATTTGCAGAATCAGCATATCTCTTGTTCCTTTTCTCAATATTCGCCCTTGCTTTCTCATGCATCTCTTTCACCAATTTAGCTTTCTTCTCACCATCTAAACTAACAAGCTCATGAGAAGGTAAGGAAACAAGATCCAAAACTGTTAGTGGGTTAAAACCATAAACAAGCTCAAAAAGGTGAATATCATGTAGAAGAATGAATAGCACGATTATAAGCAAACTCAATAAATGGCAAACAATCTTTCCAAGAACTCAAATTCTTACCCACTAAAGCTCTCAACATGGTACCTAAAGTTTTGTTTACTACTTCTTGTTTGTCCATCCGTTTGAGGATGACAAGCGGTGAAAAATAACAACTTGGTACCTAACTTTCCCCAAAGCACACGCCAAAAGTGAGACAAAAACTTGGTGTCTCTATCAGAAACTATGGATTTTGGTATCCCATGAATTCAAACCACCTCCCTAAAGAAGAGTTCGGCCACTAAACTAGCATCATCACTCTTATGACATGGGATAAAGTGTGCCATCTTACTAAACCTATCAACAACCACAAATATGCTATCTCTCCCCCTCTTAGTCCTTGGTAATCCTAAAACAAAGTCCATACTAATGTCCATCCAAGGAGAACTAGGAACGGGTAATGGCATATACAAACCATGAGGCATAGACTTAGAATTAGCTTGCCTACAAGCCAAACAAGCCTTACAAATCCGAATTACATCCCTTTTCATATTCGGCCAATAAAAGTGTTCATTCAGCATGTCTAAAGTCTTATCAATTCCAAAATGCCCCATCAAACCCCCCACAATGTGATTCTAATACTAGCAAATCTCTCATAGAACATCTAGGCATGCATAATTTCGAACCCTTAAACAAAAACCCATCATGTCTATAGAAAGAATTAAAAGCACCATGCTCACAAGCATCATAAACATTGCCGAAATCAGAATCACCAACATATAAGTCCTTTATACATTCAAATCCAAGCAATTTAGTACTCAAAACATTAAGTAAAGCGTACCTCCTTGAAAGTGCATCTGCCACTATATTGTCTTTACCTTGCTTGTATTTAATCACATAAGGAAACTTCTCAATCTTCACAACCCATTTTGCATGGCTTTTATTCAACTTGCCTTGCCCTCTCAAATGCTTCAATGATTCATGGTCTGAATGGATCACAAATTCCTTGGGCAGCAAATAATGCTCTCATACTTCCAATGCTCTCACCAAAGCATATAGCTCATTGTCATAAGTTGAATAATTCAGCTTTGCTCCAGTAAGTTTTTCACTAAAGTATGCAATGGGCTTCTTCTCTTGCATCAAAACAGCTCCAATACCTACACCAGAAGCATCACAGTCAATTTCAAAAGTAGAATCAAAGTTAGGTAAAGCTAAAATGGGTGTAGTAGAAAGCTTCTCTTTCAAAGCATCAAATGCTTCTTGTTGTTCCTTGCCCCAAATGAATCCCACTTCTTTCTTGATTATGCTAGTCAAGGGGGCTGCCAATGTAGAGAAATTAGGGACAAATCTCCTATAGAAGCTTGCCAATCCGTGAAAACTCCTCACTTCTATCACACTTGAAGGATTCGGCCACTCTTGGATAGCTTTCACCTTCTCTTGATCAACTTCAATTCCCGGCATACTTACAACAAAACCAAGAAAAACAACCCTATCTAGACAAAAAGAACACTTCTTAAGCTTAGCATAAAGGTTTTGCTCCCTAAGGATTTCAAGCACTTTCCTAACATGTTCAACATGTTCTTCCTCAGTTTTGCTATAAATCATAATATCATCAAAGTAAACTACCACAAACTTACCTAAATAAGCTCTCAAATCATGGTTCATTAATCTCATGAAAGTACTAGGTGCATTAGATAAACCAAAAGGCATAACTAACCATTCATACAAACCATATTTCGTTTTGAAGGCAGTCTTCCATTCATCTCCAGGCTTCATGTGAATTTGATGATAACCACTCATAAGATCAATTTTTGTGAAATATTTCGCCCCATGCAATTCGTTCAACATGTCATCAAGTCTAGGAATGGGATGTCTATACTTCACAGTAATCTTGTTCACAGCCCTACAATCAACACACATCCTCCAAGAACCGTCTTTCTTGGGTACTAATAAGACTGGAACGGCACAAGGACTAAGGCTCTCGCGAACCAAGCCTTTCTCCAAAAGCTCTTCAACTTGTCTTTGCATCTCTTTTGTCTCCATAGGATTGCTCCTATATGCTGGCCGGTTTGGAATTGTAGAACCGGGTATAAAGTCAATTTGATGTTCAATCCCTCTTAATGGCGGCAAACCACTAGGAAGGTCTTCAGGAAACACATTCTTAAAATCCTGCAACAAAGACACAAAACTAGAAGATAAAGAATCAAGAGATTATTCACTGTCAGCAAGTAACGATTCTTTATACATAATAATGAGTACAGGCTGCCCTACATCTATCTCTCTTGCTCTTGCATAAAAAGTATGTTTTGCTTTTTCTCCTTGCTTATTTTCTCTCACCAACGGGCCATTTATTTGTTTGCTTACTTTCTTTTAACTCTTGGCCTCTTTTCCCTTTCTGCACTCACTCACTTTATTATTTTCTCTCTCCCTACCCTTAGAATTACCCTTGGGTGTTGAAGAAACATCATTGGTCGAATTTGAACCCCCTTGGTTCATGTTGGCCGAAACTTCTTTCTCCCTCTCTAGCATCCTCTTTTAATCTTCATACACCTCTTGAGGTGACAATGGTGCTAGAACAACCTTCTTTCCTCCATAAGTAAAGGTATACTTATTAGAAAAGCCATCATGTTGTGCCCTTCTATCATGCTGCCATGGTCTTCCTAATAGCAAATGTCCAGCTTGCATATGCACTACCTCACACAAAACCTCCTCATCTTTATACCACCCAATGGAGAATGGTACCTTGACTTGCTTCAACACTTTTACTTCCCCAGCATCATTGAACCATTGCAACTTGTAAGGATTGAGATGTTTAAAACAAGCTAACCCCAATTTATCCACCATTGTAGTACTAGCAGCATTGGTATAACTTCCACCATCAATGATAAGTGTGCAAACCTTACCATTCACCAAACACCTAGAGTGGAAAAGATTCTCCCTTTGATCCAAGCCTTCTTCCTTGACTTGAATATTCAAGGCTCTTCTAGCAACAAGCATCTCTCCATGTTCAGCATTCAAGACTTGATTCTCTCAAGCCTCTTCATCATATTCGGCCCTATCACCACATTCGGCCTCCTCTTCTTCTTCATGTTCAGATTCTGATTCAATTTCCCCTTCATGGGTAGCAAACATCACCCTCTTATTCGGACATTGAGAATGATGTGAGCCTGCCTTGCTGGGATTTAATTCCTAAGGAATCTCAAGCTACGGATCGTCTCCAAAACATAAGAACACCAACCAGCACTTTCAACCCAACTTGTGATGTAAAACTGAAGCTATATGGCTGGAAACCAAAGATTCAAGACCCAACCCCAACTTGTGAAGGAAAAACCTTGAATATAAGTTAAGACCTAGCAAACTTGGTTATTTTTGCAAGGAATTCGTGCAAGTTCTAACCAAAACTCAAAAGAAGGCTAAAAACCTCTCAAAGCTCTCAAAAATGGAGAGAAAACTCAGAATATTCATTAAGTTCAAAGTCTGCCATTACATCTATTTTTAAAGACTTAAAGAAAGCATAAAACAAGTAAAATGATGGAAAAATACAAATATAATGATGTGGTTACATAAAACAAATTGGGCAGCCATATAGCTTGTCTCCCACTAGCTTTTAAAAGGCATGGGTAGCCATATAGCTTGTCTCCCACTAGCTTTTTAAAGGCATCTTTGACTCCCAATGTGAGTTTCAGCCACTCTTAATATATGGGCATCCAATGGTACGTGAATGGTATGTATTTAGCTCCGAAAGGTATAATGATGGATGCCAATATGTATTCTAACTCCTTTGGGTCAATTGGCCTCTTGGGTAGATTGCAATTTGGACACGTACAACCAAACAGCTTCTTTGCTCTTATTTTCTTCAAGTCTTAACATTCCAATTGTATTGAGAACATATAGATGTTTGGAAACTAATCCTTGAAGTTTTCTTCCCATTGATCGAGTAACAGGTCCTTGGTGTTGTATGCTAGCAATCAGATCCTCATCATCCTCTCCCTCTTCAAAAGAATTCGTCCTCGAATCTTCATCATCTGCATAGTAAGGAGCAATATCATAAACATTAAAAGTTGCACTTACACCATACTCACCTGGTAGATTAATCTTGTAGGCATTATCAATAATCCTTTCGAGTACTTCAAATGGTCCATCACTTCTCGGCTGCAATTTTGATTTCCTTTGTGTAGGAAACCTTTCTTTTCGCAAATGAACCCATACCAGATCACCAGGCTGGAACACCATCTTTTTCCTTCCTTTGTTGATACGAGCAAGGACCCTAACTCCACCACAAAAGCTAGCTCAAGAGTGGAGGTTTAGCCCATGCTTATATAGTAGCCAGGAACTCCTTACACGGCCGATGTGGGATCACATCATCCTCCCCTTCTTTAGACTGCACGTCCTCGTGCTCGTGCCAACTCAATCGTTTACCCGCAGTCCACACACGAGTCGCTTGTGCCAACTCACTTGTTAACCCGCACCCGAGCCAAGGAACGAAGGGACAAGGACCACACCGGTGCGTGCAAGGTTGGCTCTGATACCAACTGATACGAGCAAGGACCCTAACTCCACCACAAAAGCTAGCTCAAGAGTGGAGGTTTAGCCCATGCTTATATAGTAGCCAGGAACTCCTTACACGGCCGATGTGGGATCACATCATCTGGGGGGTGTTGCGAGAATGGTATCAGAGCTTAGGCTCTCCAAATCAGGTTTTTAGCATCATTCCTTCTTGTTTATGTCAAAAATATATATATTGTCTTCCTTGGAGTCATTTTTTTTGCCATTAGTTTAATTTCTACAAGCTGTATGCCTTCTTGTTTCTTTGAGTCCTTCTACCTTAATGTTGTTGCTGGATTAAATTTAAAAAAAAAAAAGAAAGAAAGAAAGAACGAAAAAAAAAAAGAAGTAAATTCGTGGCCCTTGGATTAGAAATTAAAGATTTTTAAGCAATGGGTGGATTCTCACAGGCTTCCAGTTTTTTTCACAAGGGGGTGTGAAAATTTCTGGCTTCCAGTTTTTTTTTCACAGGGGGTTGTGAAAATTTTTGCCTTCTCACAGGGGGTTGTGACAATTTCTGCCTTCCAAAAGTGAATGTGTATGTAAACATGTCCAAATCCTTTCAAATTTTACAGGCATGTTTTAGATATTCAGCTAAGCATACATATTAAATTTCATGTCAAAATTCGTTCGTTTGCTTGGTTGTCCATATATTACCGCTAGTTAGCCATTTTTGGGTCCATAATATAAACGTTTCATAAGAGACCTAAAAATTCGTTTTTCTTCTTCCATTTTGTCTCAATATATTGTCCTAAATCCAGTTTTGTCAAATTCTTCCCTTTGGTAATGTTTGTCTAAAATTTTAGTGTCTTTCGTCCTTAGGTTTCAAATATCATATATTCTGTTTTTTTTTTCAGCTTGTGTTACTCTTGTTCCATTCTTGAATGTGTTTTAAACCTTGCAATTTAGTTATTTAGTTGAGGAAATATTAAGTTCTTGCTAGAACTTGGAAGGGGCTGAAGTGAGTGGAAAAAGGCATAGAGTGGTGAGATTGTTAGAGGGTAAAAGCCAAAGTTTGAGTGAAATACAGATTGAGTGTTACCATATTAGAGTGAAACACGTGAGGGAGAGTGTGAGAGAATATTTCTAACATTTGTTTTGCAGCAATCAGTATGTCAACAAAACGAGATAGTGATCGAGAGAGCAACCGACCCCAAGAAGAGCCAGAAGCTTCTAATGTTCTTAAGGCATTGCAATCTCAATTTCAAAGGATGAATGTGTTGTTTGTTGATATTAGAGAACAGATGGAAAAACACTCAAAACAAATTGAAGAATTGCAGCAAGCAAGCTCTACAAATCAAAGGAATTTAGGAAGGGATGAACGAGATAATTTTCATAGGGAGCAAAACACAAATAGGGGGCAGAATAGAGGTAGGCGTGCTGGACTAAATGATTTGCCAGTTTTCAATGAATTGGAGGATGTAGATGAAGATAATCTTGATGATGATGATGGGCAGCAATCTGTTGCACTTGATGATGTTATTAGACCAAGATATATGAGAGGTAATATGGGTGGTAGAGGTGGTGGCAGAAATATTAGGCAAGAAACTGTGGAAAATGCAAGAGGGAGAGGGAGAGTAGACAGCAATGTTAATGGAATTAAAATGAAAATTCCATCATTCCAAGGCAAAGCAAATCCAGATGCATACTTGGAATGGGAGAGAAAGACTGAACTCATCTTTGATTGCCACAACTATAGTGAGCAAAAGAAGGTGACACTTGCTGTGGTAGAGTTTACTGATTATGCATTAGTTTGGTGGGATCAATTACTCACTAAACGAAGAAGAAATGGCATGAGAGGAGTGCAGACTTGGGATGAGCTGAAACAAGTCATGAGAGATAGATTTGTACCACAACACTACTATAGGGAGTTACATCAACGATTACAAGGGCTGGTACAAGGCAATAAAAGTGTGGAAGAATATTTTCAAGAGATGGAAATGGCTATGATACGAGCTAATATAGAAGAAGAAAGGGAAGCAACTATGGCACGGTTTCTACATGGGCTGAAAGATGAAATTGCCGACATAGTGGAGCTGCATCATTATGTGGAGCTTGATGACATGTTAAATATGGCAATCAAGGTAGAAAAACAACTCAAGAAGAAGAAAACAACCAGATCTGGAATGGGAATGAATTCTGCCAATAATGTTCCTTGGAAGCCAAATTGGAAGAAAGGGGAATCTAGTGAGAATAAATTTGTTTCAAAGGAGAAGAAAGAGGGGAACAAGGCTGGAGAAAAACCCATTGTGATTGATAAGGGTAAGGCCCCAATGAACTCCAATGGAAGAACAAGAGACATCCAATGTTTCCGATGTTTAGGGAAAGGGCATTATGCTAGAGAATGTCCAAATAAAAGGGTGATGGTGGTGAGGCCGAGTGGTGATATTGAATCTGAAGATGATGAAGTTGTAGATGAAGATTCAGATGTTAACATTCTACCTTTGGATGAAGATAGTGATGTAGAGCATGCTGTGCATGGAAGTGCTCTTGTTGTTATGCGTGCTTTAAATATACAGGTGAAGGAAGATGAAGGTGATGAACTGCAAAGAGAAAATATTTTTCATACTAGATGTTTAGTCAAAGAAAAAGTTTGTAGTATGATCATAGATGGTGGGAGTTGTGTTAATGTGGCTAGCACTCTACTAGTAGAGAAACTTGCATTTCCTACTACAAAACATCCTAATCCATACAGATTGCAGTGGTTGAATGATAGTGGAGAAGTTAAGGTGACCAAGCAAGTATTATTGTCATTTACCATTGGGAGGTATAAGGATGAAGTGTTGTGTGATGTAGTTCCCATGCATGCTAGTCATATCCTACTTGGGAGGCCATGGCAATATGATAGAAAAGCAACACATGATGGGTTTAAGAATAGGTATTCATTTGATTTTGAAGGCCGAAAGGTGACTCTTGCACCTTTAACACCTATGGAGGCTTTTGAAGACCAAAAGAGAGTACAAGCTGCCATGCAAGAGAAAATGCAAAGAGAGGTTGAAAAGAGGGAGAGAGAAAAGAAAGATCAAGAGGAAAAACAAAGAATAAAAGCTGAGAGAGAAAAAGAAAAAGAGAAAAAGAAGAAATTACATAATAAAAATGAGAGTGGAGAGAAGAAAGTAAGTTTAGTTGCTAGGGGGAAAGATGTGAGGCAAGCATACTCTTCTGATAGTATGATGCTCCTTCTGATATGTAAGGGAGTTTTTCTTAATGTAACTGACCTTGATCCATCTATTCCTAGTGTTGCTTTGACTTTGTTGCAGGAATTTGAAGATGTCTTTCCAAATGAGGTACCGAGTGGATTGCCACCCATTAGAGGAATAGAACATCAAATTGATTTCATTCCTGGAGCAGTAATTCCAAATCGTCCAGCATATAGGACAAATCCTCAAGAGGTCAAGGAGTTGCAAAAACAGGTGGATGAGCTGCTTGCGAAAGGTCATGTTAGGGAGAGCATGAGTCCATGTGCTGTGCCGGTACTTCTAGTACCTAAAAAGGATGGATCAATGCGAATGTGTGTGGATTGTCGTGCTATCAATAAAATCACTGTAAAGTATAGACATCCAATTCCTAGACTTGATGATATGCTTGATGAATTGCATGGTGCATGTATATTTTCAAAAATTGATCTTAAAAGTGGTTATCATCAAATAAGAATGAGATTAGGAGATGAATGGAAAACAGCTTTTAAGACTCAATATGGTTTGTATGAATGGTTAGTCATGCCTTTTGGACTAAGCAATGCACCTAGTACTTTCATGAGATTAATGAATCATGTCTTGCGTGCTTTTCTTGGAAAGTTTGTTGTTGTGTATTTTGATGATATTTTAGTGTATAGTCAAAGTTTAAATGATCATTTAATGCATTTAAGATGTGTGCTTGAAGTTCTTAGAAAAGAGAAATTGTATGCAAATTTAAAGAAATGTACATTCTGTATGGAAAAAGTCATTTTCTTAGGATTTGTAGTGAGTGGGAAAGGAATTGAGGTTGATGATGATAAGGTAAAAGCCATCAAAGAGTGGCCTACACCAAAATCTGTGACTGATGTTAGGAGTTTTCATGGTCTTGCTAGTTTTTATAGGAGATTTGTTAGAGACTTTAGTACAATTGCAGCCCCATTAAATGAAATTGTGAAGAAAAATGTAGGGTTCAAATGGAATAAGGAACAGGAGCATGCATTTAGATTACTAAAAGAAAAATTATGTTCTGCACCATTACTTGCATTACCTGATTTTTCTAAGACTTTTGAAGTTGAATGTGATGCTTCCGGAGTGGGTATAGGTGCTGTTTTGATGCAGGAAAGAAGACCAATTGCATACTTTAGTGAGAAGCTAAGTGGAGCTCCTTTGAATTACTCTACTTATGACAAGGAGATGTATGCATTAGTGAGGGCGTTGGAGACGTGGCAGCATTATCTTTGGCCAAAGGAGTTTGTTATTCATAGTGATCATGAATCACTAAAATACTTGAAAGGACAAAGCAAGCTGAACAAACGCCATGCCAAATGGAGTGAATTTATTGAAGCATTTCCATATGTGATTCAATATAAGCAAGGAAAAGAAAATGTTGTTGCTGATGCCTTATCTAGGAGGTATGCCCTAATCTCTATGCTTGATGCTAGACTTCTAGGATTTGAGCATATGAAAGAATTGTATAAGCATGACTCTGAATTTGCACAAATATATGCCTCTTGTGAAAATGCTGCCTTTGAAAAATTTTATAGGCATGATGGTTTCTTATTTAGAGAGAAACGACTTTGTGTTCCAAATAGCTCTATAAGAGGATTGCTTGTAAGAGAGTCACATGGGGGAGGTTTAATGGGACATTTTGGGGTGGCTAAAACATTAGAAATTCTGCATGAACATTTTTATTGGCCACATATGAGGAAAGATGTAGAGAAATTTTGTGCTAAATGCGTGACATGTATGAAAGCAAAATCCAAAGTAAGACCACATGGTTTGTATATGCCTTTAAGTGTACCTAGTGAACCTTGGGTAGACTTATCTATGGATTTTATTTTGGGGCTACCTAGGACAAAAAAAGGTCATGATAGTTTATTTGTTGTGGTTGATCGATTTTCTAAAATGGCACATTTCATTCCATGTCATAAAACTGATGATGCATGCCATATATCTGATTTGTTCTTTAGAGAAGTAGTGAGATTACATGGTATTCCTAGGACCATAGTAAGTGATCGAGATGTAAAATTTTTGAGTCATTTTTGGAAAGTCCTATGGGGAAAGTTAGGTACAAAGCTTTGTTTCTCTACTACATGCCATCCGCAAACAGATGGGCAGACGGAAGTTGTTAATAGGACTGTGGGCACTCTTCTTCGTACCATGATTAAACAAAATTTGAAGACATGGGAGGAATGCATACCATTTATTGAATTTGCATATAATAGATCAATGCATTCATCCACTGGATTTTCACCCTTTGAGCTTGTCTATGGTTTTAATCCACTTACTCCATTAGATTTGTTGCCTCTTCCTACTAATGAGCTTACTAGTTTTGATGGTAAAAAGAAAGCTGAATTGGTGAAGCAAATGCATCAAAGGGCCAAGCAACAAATGGAGAAGATTAATGAGAATAGAGCAACCAAAGTAAACAAAGGAAGGAAAAAGATGGTGTTCCAGCCTGGTGATCTGGTATGGGTTCATTTGCGAAAAGAAAGGTTTCCTACACAAAGGAAATCAAAATTGCAGCCGAGAAGTGATGGACCATTTGAAGTACTCGAAAGGATTAATGATAATGCCTACAAGATTAATCTACCAGGTGAGTATGGTGTAAGTGCAACTTTTAATGTTTCTGATCTTGCTCCTTACTATGCAGATGATGAAGATTCGAGGACGAATTCTTTTGAAGAGGGAGAGGATGATGAGGATCTGATTGCTAGCATACAACACCAAGGACCTGTTACTCGATCAATGGCAAGAAAACTTCAAGGATTAGTTTCCAAACATCTATATGTTCTCAATACAATTGGAACGTTAAGACTTGAAGAAAATAAGAGCAAAGAAGCTGTTTGGTTGCATGTGTCCAAATTGCAATCTACCCAAGAGGCCAATTGACCCAAAGGAGTTAGAATACATATTGGCATCCATCATTATACCTTTGGGAGCTAAATACATACCATTCACGTTCCATTGGATGTCCATATATTAAGAGTGGCTGAAATTCACATTGGGAGTCAAAGATGCCTTTTAAAAGCTAGTGGGAGACAAGCTATATGGCTGCCCATGCCTTTTAAAAGCTAGTGGGAGACAAGCTATATGGCTGCCCAATTTGTTTTATGTAACCACATTATTATATTTGTATTTTTCCATCATTTCACTTGTTTTATGCTTTCTTTAAGTCTTTAAAAACATATGTAATGGCAGATTTTGAACTTAATGAATATTCTGAGTTTTCTCTCCATTTTTGAGAGCTTTGAGAGGTTTTTAGCCTTCTTTTGAGTTCTTGTTAGAACTTGCACGAATTCCTTGCAAAAATAACCAAGTTTGCTAGGTCTTAACTTATATTCAAGGTTTTTCCTTCACAAGTTGGGGTTGGGTCTTGAATCTTTGGTTTCCAGCCATATAGCTTCAGTTTTACATCACAAGTTGGTGTTGGGTTGAAGGTACTGGTTGGTGTTCTTATGTTTTGGAGATGATCCGTAGCTTGAGCTTCCTTAGGAATTAAATCCCAGCAAGGCAGGCTCACATCACATGATGTGCATAAATTTTGTGAGCATTGCATAACATGTAGAGAAGCTAAGTCTAGGATGAAACCGCATGGTTTGTACACGCCATTACCTGTTCCTAATGGACCTTGGACTGATTTGTCTATAGATTTTGTGCTTGGATTACCTAAAACTAGGAGAGGTCGTGATAGTATATTTGTTGTGGTTGATAGATTTAGTAAAATGGCTCATTTTATACCATGTTATAAAACTGATGATGCTAAATTGATTGCTGATTTGTTCTTTAAAGAGGTTGTTCGTTTGCGTGGTATGCTACCTTTTGGTGGGATCAATTGAAAGCTAATAGAAGAGGGAAAGTTATGAGGCCTATTCCTGAATGGTCAACCTTGAAAGAACTAATGAGAAGCCGATTTGTACCATCTCACTACATTCGGGATTTGTACAATCGACTAGCAAGACTAGTTCAAGGTGGAAGAAGTGTGGAAGAGTACCACAAAGAGATGGAGATGATCATGGCTAGGGCAAATATTGATGAAGATGAAGACAAGAAGATGTCACGATTTCTTGGGGGATTGAATTTGAACATAGCCAATGAATTGGAGATGTATGAATTCAACACAAAAGAAGAGTTAGTTCAAAAGGCCATGAAGATAGAGAGAAGATTGAAGAATAAATCTATTTCAAAAACTGGCTACTCTAAAGCTAGTGGAAAATTTTCAAACTTCAAGGGTTCAAGTTCAAGTGGAGGTTCCTACAAAGGGGATTACAAGGGTTCTTTCCAAAAGAATTCTTTCTACAATCCTAATTTCAAGAAGCCGAATGATGGGGATGCAAAAACAGCCAAGGAAACGCCTTCTAGACCTACTCCAAGTAGGGAAATTAAATGCTGCAAGTGTTTGGGAAGTGGACACATTGCTTCTCAATGTCCGAATAAGAGGGTGATGATTGCTACCCATGAAGGGAAAATTGAATCTGAATCTGAACATGAAGAAGAAGAGGAAGCCGAATGTGGTGATAGGGCCGAATATGATGAAGAGGCTTGGGAGAATCAAGTCTTGAATGCTGAACATGGAGAGATGCTTGTTACTAGAAGAGCCTTGAATATTCAAGTCAAGGAAGAAGGCTTGGATCAAAGGGAGAATCTTTTCCACTCTAGGTGTTTGGTGAATGGTAAGGTTTGTACACTTATCATTGATGGTGGAAGTTGTACCAATGCTGCTAGAACTACAATGGTGGATAAATTGGGGTTAGTTTGTTTTAAACATCCCAATCCTTACAAGTTGCAATGGTTCAATGATGCTGGGGAAGTAAAAGTGTTGAAGCAAGTCAAGGTACCATTCTCCATTGGGTGGTATAAAGATGAGGTTTTGTGTGATGTAGTGCCAATGCAAGCTGGACATTTGCTATTGGGAAGACCATTGCAGCATGATAGAAGGGCACAACATGATGGCTTTTCTAATAAGTATACCTTTACTTATGAAGGAAAGAAGGTTGTTCTAGCACCATTATCACCTCAAGCGGTGTATGAAGATCAAAAGAGGATGCTAGAGAGGGAGAAAGAAGTTTTGGCCAACATGAACCAAGGGGGTTCTAATTCGGCCAATGATTTTACTTCAACACCCAAGGGTAATTTTAAGGGTAGGGAGAGAGAAAATAATAAAGTGAGTGAGTGCAAAAAGGGAAAAGAAGCCGAGAGTCAAAAGAAAATAAGCAAACAAATAAATGGCCCATTGGTGAGAGAAAATAAGCAAGGAGAAAAAGCAAAAAATACTTTTTATGCAAGAGCAAGAGAGATAGATGTAGGGCAGCCTGTACTCATTATTATGTATAAAGAATAGTTACTTGCCGACCGTGAAGAATCTCTTGATTCTTTACCTTCTGGTTTTTTGTCTTTGTTGCAGGATTTTAAGGATGTGTTTCCTGAAGACCTTCCTAGTGGTTTGCCGCCATTAAGAGGGATTGAACATCAAATTGACTTCATACCCGGTTCTATAATTCTAAACCGGCCAGCATATAGGAGCAATCCTATGGAGACAAAAGAGATGCAAAGACAAGTTGAAGAGCTTTTGGAGAAAGGCTTGGTTCACGAGAGCCTTAGTCCTTGTGCCGTTCCAGTCTTATTAGTACCCAAGAAAGATGGTTCTTGGAGGATGTGTGTTGATTGTAGGGCTGTGAACAAGATTACTGTGAAGTATAGACATCCCATTCCTAGACTTGATGACATGTTGGACGAATTGCATGGGGCGAGATATTTCACAAAGAATGATCTTATTAGTGGTTATCATCAAATTCGCATGAAGCCGGGAGATGAATGGAAGACTACCTTAAAAACGAAATATGGTTTGTATGAATGGTTAGTTATGCCTTTTGGTTTATCTAATGCACCTAGTACTTTCATGAGATTAATGAACCATGTTTTGAGAGCTTATTTAGGTAAGTTTGTGGTAGTTTACTTTGATGATATTATGATTTATAGCAAAACTGAGGAAGAACATGTTGAACATGTTAGGAAAGTGCTTGAAATCCTTAGGGAGCAAAACCTTTATGCTAAGCTTAAGAAGTGTTCTTTTTGTCTAGATAGGGTTGTTTTTCTTGGTTTTGTTGTAAGTATGCAGAGAATTGAAGTTGATCAAGAGAAGGTGAAAGCTATCCAAGAGTGGCCGAATCCTTCAAGTGTGACAGAAGTGCAGGAGTTTTCACGGATTGGCAAGCTTCTATAGGAGATTTGTCCCTAATTTCTCTACATTGGCAGCCCCCTTGACTAGCATAATCAAGAAAGAAGTGGGATTCGTTTGGGGCAAGGAGCAACAAGAAGCATTTGATGCTTTGAAAGAGAAGCTTTCTACTACACCCGTTTTAGCTTTACCTAACTTTGATTCTACTTTTGAAATTGAATGTGATGCTTCTGGTGTAGGTATTGGAGCTGTTTTGATGCAAAAGAAGAAGCCCATTGCATACTTTAGTGAAAAGCTTAATGGAGCAAAGCTGAATTATTCAACTTATGACAAGGAGCTATATGCTTTGGTGAGAGCATTGGAAGTATGGGAGCATTATTTATTGCCCAAGCAATTCGTGATCCATTCAGACCATGAATCATTGAAGCATTTGAGAGGGCAAGGCAAGTTGAATAAAAGACATGCAAAATGGGTTGTGAAGATTGAGAAGTTACCTTATGTGATCAAATACAAGCAAGGTAAAGACAATGTAGTTTTAGATGCACTTTCAAGGAGGGACGCTTTACTTATTGTTTTGAGTACTAAATTGCTTGGATTTGAATGTATAAAGGACTTATATGTTGGTGATTCTGATTTTGGCAATGTTTATGATGCTTGTGAGCATGGTGCTTTTAATTCTTTCTATAGACATGATGGGTTTTTGTTTAAGGGTTCGAAATTATGCATGCCTAGATGTTCTATGAGAGATTTGCTAGTATTAGAATCACATTGTGGAGGTTTGATGGGGCATTTTGGAGTTGATAAGACTTTAGACATGCTGAATGAACACTTTTATTGGCCGAATATGAAAAGGGATGTAATTCGGATTTGTAAGGCTTGTTTGGCTTGTAGGCAAGCTAAGTCTAAGTCTATGCCTCATGGTTTGTATATGCCATTATCCGTTCCTAGTTCTCCTTGGATGGACATTAGTATGGACTTTGTTTTAGGATTACCAAGGACTAAGAGGGGGAGAAATAGCATATTTGTGGTTGTTGATAGGTTTAGTAAGATGGCACACTTTATCCCATGTCATAAGAGTGATGATGCTAGTTTAGTGGCCGAAGTCTTCTTTAGGGAGGTGGTTTGAATTCATGGGATACCAAAATCCATAGTTTCTGATAGAGACACCAAGTTTCTGTCTCACTTTTGGCGTGTGCTTTGGGAAAAGTTAGGTACCAAGTTATTATTTTCCACCACTTGTCATCCTCAGACGGATGGACAAACAGAAGTAGTAAACAGAACTTTAGGTACCATGTTGAGAGCTTTAGTGGGTAAGAATTTGAGTTCTTGGGAAGATTGTTTGCCATTTATTGAGTTTGCTTATAATCGTGCTATTCATTCTTCTACAGGATATTCACCTTTTGAGCTTGTTTATGGTTTTAACCCACTAACAGTTTTGGATCTTGTTTCTTTACCTTCTCATGAGCTTGTTAGTTTAGATGGTGAGAAGAAAGCTAAATTGGTGAAAGAGATGCATGAGATAGCAAGGGCGAATATTGAGAAAAAGGAACAAGAGATATGCTGATTTTGCAAATAGAGGGAGACGTGAGATTAAGTTTCAAGTAGGAGATTCGGTTTGGGTGCATTTTCGAAAAGAGAGGTTTCCTAACCAAAGGAAGAAAAAGTTGCAAGCAAGGGGAGATGGCCCATTCCAAGTGCTGGAGAAGATTAATGACAATGCCTATAAGATCGACTTACCAGGTACGTATAATGTTAGTGCTACTTTCAATTTAAGTGATCTTTCTCCTTTTGATGATGCAGATTTGAGGACAAATCTTTTTGAAGAGGGGGAGAATGATGCAAGAAAGGATCCCTTGTGATACAAAACCTCCAAGAATAAGCCTGAGAACCCCTTGATTTCGAACCCCCACAGCATTAACTTGAAAACCCCTAGTCGAATTCGGTACAACCCCCAAGGATTAGGTTAGATTTCAGATTACCTTGAATTAATCAAAGATCCAAGATTTCGAAACAAGTCAGTTCCTAAATCCCAAATTTGAAACACTCCACAAGAAAGTTGATCAAACTTGATAGAGACGTCACAAGGCTACATGCAACATTTTGTTGAAGAGGAGCTGAAGGTGCACGATATGGCTGATCAAGGATGCAAATTGGAGCATATTTGGCTCAAGTCACTAGTTGGGCTTATTTATAGTTAAATAATTAGCTGAACTTGTTATTTTAATATGTATTAAGGCCCACTAGTTATGCTCATTTAAAAAGTAAGGGCCCTGTTTGTTTGGTATTAAATTAGGACTTTGTTTACTTTATTATTTCTTAAAATTTGATTAGAAAGCCAAACGCTACTTAATAACCCTAATTAGGGTTTAGCTATTTATATCTCATTTAGGGTTGTAAGACATCAGTTTTGGAGTTTTTAGTTTTGGACGAATTTATTAATCTAAAGCCGAATTGCTTTTATCTTTGTGTTCTTGCTTGAATACATGCTTTAGAAACATTCAAGTAGTTTGATCAACTTTCTTGTGGAGTGTTTCGAATCTGGGATTTAGGAACTGACTTGTTTCGAAATCTTGGATCTTTGATCAATTCAAGGTAATCTAAAATCTAACCTAATCCTTGGGGGTTGTACCGAATTCGACTAGGGGTTTTGATGTGAGCCTGCCTTGCTGGGATTTAATTCCTAAGGAAGCTCAAGCTACGGATCGTCTCCAAAACATAAGAACACCAACCAGTACCTTCAACCCAACACCAACTTGTGATGTAAAACTGAAGCTATATGGCTGGAAACCAAAGATTCAAGACCCAACCCCAACTTGTGAAGGAAAAACCTTGAATATAAGTTAAGACCTAGCAAACTTGGTTATTTTTGCAAGGAATTCGTGCAAGTTCTAACAAGAACTCAAAAGAAGGCTAAAAACCTCTCAAAGCTCTCAAAAATGAAGAGAAAACTCAGAATATTCATTAAGTTCAAAATCTGCCATTACATCTGTTTTTAAAGACTTAAAGAAAGCATAAAACAAGTGAAATGATGGAAAAATACAAATATAATAATGTGGTTACATAAAACAAATTGGGCAGCCATATAGCTTGTCTCCCACTAGCTTTTAAAAGGCATGGGCAGCCATATAGCTTGTCTCCCACTAGCTTTTAAAAGGCATCTTTGACTCCCAATGTGAATTTCAGCCACTCTTAATATATGGACATCCAATGGAACGTGAATGGTATGTATTTAGCTCCCAGAGGTATAATGATGGATGCCAATATGTATTCTAACTCCTTTGGGTCAATTGGCCTCTTGGGTAGATTGCAATTTGGACACATGCAACCAAACAGCTTCTTTGCTCTTATTTTCTTCAAGTCTTAACGTTCCAATTGTATTGAGAACATATAGATGTTTGGAAACTAATCCTTGAAGTTTTCTTGCCATTGATCGAGTAACAGGTCCTTGGTGTTGTATGCTAGCAATCAGATCCTCATCATCCTCTCCCTCTTCAAAAGAATTCGTCCTCGAATCTTCATCATCTGCATAGTAAGGAGCAAGATCAGAAACATTAAAAGTTGCACTTACACCATACTCACCTGGTAGATTAATCTTGTAGGCATTATCATTAATCCTTTCGAGTACTTCAAATGGTCCATCACTTCTCGGCTGCAATTTTGATTTCCTTTGTGTAGGAAACCTTTCTTTTCGCAAATGAACCCATACCAGATCACCAGGCTGGAACACCATCTTTTTCCTTCCTTTGTTTACTTTGGTTGCTCTATTCTCATTAATCTTCTCCATTTGTTGCTTGGCCCTTTGATGCATTTGCTTCACCAATTCAGCTTTCTTTTTACCATCAAAACTAGTAAGCTCATTAGTAGGAAGAGGCAACAAATCTAATGGAGTAAGTGGATTAAAACCATAGACAAGCTCAAAGGGTGAAAATCCAGTGGATGAATGCATTGATCTATTATATGCAAATTCAATAAATGGTATGCATTCCTCCCATGTCTTCAAATTTTGTTTAATCATGGTACGAAGAAGAGTGCCCACAGTCCTATTAACAACTTCCGTCTGCCCATCTGTTTGCGGATGGCATGTAGTAGAGAAACAAAGCTTTGTACCTAACTTTCCCCATAGGACTTTCCAAAAATGACTCAAAAATTTTACATCTCGATCACTTACTATGGTCCTAGGAATACCATGCAATCTCACTACTTCTCTAAAGAACAAATCAGATATATGGCATGCATCATCAGTTTTATGACATGGAATGAAATGTGCCATTTTAGAAAATCGATCAACCACAACAAATAAACTATCATGACCTTTTTTTGTCCTAGGTAGCCCCAAAATAAAATCCATAGATAAGTCTACCCAAGGTTCACTAGGTACACTTAAAGGCATATACAAACCATGTGGTCTTACTTTGGATTTTGCTTTCATACATGTCACGCATTTAGCACAAAATTTCTCTACATCTTTCCTCATATGTGGCCAATAAAAATGTTCATGCAGAATTTCTAATGTTTTAGCCACCCCAAAATGTCCCATTAAACCTCCCCCATGTGACTCTCTTACAAGCAATCCTCTTATAGAGCTATTTGGAACACAAAGTCGTTTCTCTCTAAATAAGAAACCATCATGCCTATAAAATTTTTCAAAGGCAGCATTTTCACAAGAGGCATATATTTGTGCAAATTCAGAGTCATGCTTATACAATTCTTTCATATGCTCAAATCCTAGAAGTCTAGCATCAAGCATAGAGATTAGGGCATACCTCCTAGATAAGGCATCAGCAACAACATTTTCTTTTCCTTGCTTATATTGAATCACATATGGAAATGCTTCAATAAATTCACTCCATTTGGCATGGCGTTTGTTCAGCTTGCTTTGTCCTTTCAAGTATTTTAGTGATTCATGATCACTATGAATAACAAACTCCTTTGGCCAAAGATAATGCTGCCACGTCTCCAACGCCCTCACTAATGCATACATCTCCTTGTCATAAGTAGAGTAATTCAAAGGAGCTCCACTTAGCTTCTCACTAAAGTATGCAATTGGTCTTCTTTCCTGCATCAAAACAGCACCTATACCCACTCCGGAAGCATCACATTCAACTTCAAAAGTCTTAGAAAAATCAGGTAATGCAAGTAATGGTGCAGAACATAATTTTTCTTTTAGTAATCTAAATGCATGCTCCTGTTCCTTATTCCATTTGAACCCTACATTTTTCTTCACAATTTCATTTAATGGGGCTGCAATTGTACTAAAGTCTCTAACAAATCTCCTATAAAAACTAGCAAGACCATGAAAACTCCTAACATCAGTCACGGATTTTGGTGTAGGCCACTCTTTGATGGCTTTTACCTTATCATCATCAACCTCAATTCCTTTCCCACTCACTACAAATCCTAAGAAAATGACTTTTTCCATACAGAATGTACATTTCTTTAAATTTGCATACAATTTCTCTTTCCTAAGAACTTCAAGCACACATCTTAAATGCATTAAATGATCATTTAAACTTTGACTATACACTAAAATATCATCAAAATACACAACAACAAACTTTCCAAGAAAAGCACGCAAGACATGATTCATTAATCTCATGAAAGTACTAGGTGCATTGCTTAGTCCAAAAGGCATGACTAACCATTCATACAAACCATATTGAGTCTTAAAAGCTGTTTTCCATTCATCTCCTAATCTCATTCTTATTTGATGATAACCACTTTTAAGATCAATTTTTGAAAATATACATGCACCATGCAATTCATCAAGCATATCATCAAGTCTAGGAATTGGATGTCTATACTTTACAGTGATTTTATTGATAGCACGACAATCCACACACATTCGCATTGATCCATCCTTTTTTAGGTACTAGAAGTACCGGCACAGCACATGGACTCATGCTCTCCCTAACATGACCTTTCGCAAGCAGCTCATCCACCTGTTTTTGCAACTCCTTGACCTCTTGAGGATTTGTCCTATATGCTGGACGATTTGGAATTACAGCTCCAGGAATGAAATCAATTTGATGTTCTATTCCTCTAATGGGTGGCAATCCACTCGGTACCTCATTTGGAAAGACATCTTCAAATTCCTGCAACAAAGTCAAAGCAACACTAGGAATAGATGGATCAAGGTCAGTTACATTAAGAAAAACTCCCTTACATATCAGAAGGAGCATCATACTATCAGAAGAGTATGCTTGCCTCACATCTTTCCCCCTAGCAACTAAACTTACTTTCTTCTCTCCACTCTCATTTTTATTATGTAATTTCTTCTTTTTCTCTTTTTCTTTTTCTCTCTCAGCTTTTATTCTTTGTTTTTCCTCTTGATCTTTCTTTTCTCTCTCCCTCTTTTCAACCTCTCTTTGCATTTTCTCTTGCATGGCAGCTTGTACTCTCTTTTGGTCTTCAAAAGCCTCCATAGGTGTTAAAGGTGCAAGAGTCACCTTTTGGCCTTCAAAATCAAATGAATACCTATTCTTAAACCCATCATGTGTTGCTTTTCTATCATATTGCCATGGCCTCCCAAGTAGGATATGACTAGCATGCATGGGAACTACATCACACAACACTTCATCCTTATACCTCCCAATGGTAAATGACAATAATACTTGCTTGGTCACCTTAACTTCTCCACTATCATTCAACCACTGCAATCTGTATGGATTAGGATGTTTTGTAGTAGGAAATGCAAGTTTCTCTACTAGTAGAGTGCTAGCCACATTAACACAACTCCCACCATCTATGATCATACTACAAACTTTTTCTTTGACTAAACATCTAGTATGAAAAATATTTTCTCTTTGCAGTTCATCACCTTCATCTTCCTTCACCTGTATATTTAAAGCACGCATAACAACAAGAGCACTTCCATGCACAGCATGCTCTACATCACTATCTTCATCCAAAGGTAGAATGTTAACATCTGAATCTTCATCTACAACTTCATCATCTTCAGATTCAATATCACCACTCGGCCTCACCACCATCACCCTTTTATTTGGACATTCTCTAGCATAATGCCCTTTCCCTAAACATCGGAAACATTGGATGTCTCTTGTTCTTCCATTGGAGTTCATTGGGGCCTTACCCTTATCAATCACAATGGGTTTTTCTCCAGCCTTGTTCCCCTCTTTCTTCTCCTTTGAAACAAATTTATTCTCACTAGATTCCCCTTTCTTCCAATTTGGCTTCCAAGGAACATTATTGGCAGAATTCATTCCCATTCCAGATCTGGTTGTTTTCTTCTTCTTGAGTTGTTTTTCTACCTTGATTGCCATATTTAACATGTCATCAAGCTCCACATAATGATGCAGCTCCACTATGTCGGCAATTTCATCTTTCAGCCCATGTAGAAACCGTGCCATAGTTGCTTCCCTTTCTTCTTCTATATTAGCTCGTATCATAGCCATTTCCATCTCTTGAAAATATTCTTCCACACTTTTATTGCCTTGTACCAGCCCTTGTAATCGTTGATGTAACTCCCTATAGTAGTGTTGTGGTACAAATCTATCTCTCATGACTTGTTTCAGCTCATCCCAAGTCTGCACTCCTCTCATGCCATTTCTTCTTCGTTTAGTGAGTAATTGATCCCACCAAACTAATGCATAATCAGTAAACTCTACCACAGCAAGTGTCACCTTCTTTTGCTCACTATAGTTGTGGCAATCAAAGATGAGTTCAGTCTTTCTCTCCCATTCTAAGTATGCATCTGGATTTGCTTTGCCTTGGAATGATGGAATTTTCATTTTAATTCCATTAACATTGCTGTCTACTCTCCCTCTCCCTCTTGCATTTTCCACAGTTTCTTGCCTAATATTTCTGCCACCACCTCTACCACCCATATTACCTCTCATATATCTTGGTCTAATAACATCATCAAGTGCAACAGATTGCTGCCCATCATCATCATCAAGATTATCTTCATCTACATCCTCCAATTCATTGAAAACTGGCAAATCATTTAGTCCAGCACGCCTACCTCTATTCTGCCCCCTATTTGTGTTTTGCTCCCTATGAAAATTATCTCGTTCATCCCTTCCTAAATTCCTTTGATTTGTAGAGCTTGCTTGCTGCAATTCTTCAATTTGTTTTGAGTGTTTTTCCATCTGTTCTCTAATATCAACAAACAACACATTCATCCTTTGAAATTGAGATTGCAATGCCTTAAGAACATTAGAAGCTTCTGGCTCTTCTTGGGGTCGGTTGCTCTCTCAATCACTATCTCGTTTTGTTGACATACTGATTGCTGCAAAACAAATGTTAGAAATATTCTCTCACACACTCCCTCACGTGTTTCACTCTAATATGGTAACACTCAATCTGTATTTCACTCAAACTTTGGCTTTTACCCTCTAACAATCTCACCACTCTGCCTTTTTCCACTCACTTCAGCCCCTTCCAAGTTCTAGCAAGAACTTAATATTTCCTCAACTAAATAACTAAATTGCAAGGTTTAAAACACATTCAAGAATGGAACAAGAGTAACAAGCTGAAAAAAAACAGAATATATGATATTTGAAACCTAAGGACGAAAGACACTAAAATTTTAGACAAACATTACCAAAGGGAAGAATTTGACAAAACTGGATTTAGGACAATATATTGAGACAAAATGGAAGAAGAAAAACGAATTTTTAGGTCTCTTATGAAACGTTTATATTATGGACCCAAAAATGGCTAACTAGCGGTAATATATCGACAACCAAGCAAACGAACGAATTTTGACATGAAATTTAATATGTATGCTTAGCTGAATATCTAAAACATGCCTGTAAAATTTGAAAGGATTTGGACATGTTTATATACACATTCACTTTTGGAAGGCAGAAATTGTCACAACCCCCTGTGAGAAGGCAAAAATTTTCACAACCCCCTGTGAAAAAAACTGGAAGCCAGAAATTTTCACACCCCCCTGTGAAAAAAACTGGAAGCCTGTGAGAATCCACCCATTGCTTAAAAATCTTTAATTTCTAATCCAAGGGCCACGAATTTACTTTTTTTTTCGTTCTTTCTTTCTTTCTTTTTTTTTTTAATTTAATCCAGCAACAACATTAAAGTAGAAGGACTCAAAGAAACAAGAAGGCATACAGCTTGTAGAAATTAAACTAATGGCAAAAAAAAGTGACTCCAAGGAAGACAATATATATATATTTTTGACATAAACAAGAAGGAATGATGCTAAAAACCTGATTTGGAGAGCCTAAGCTCTGATACCAAATGATGTGAGCCTGCCTTGCTGGGATTTAATTCCTAAGGAAGCTCAAGCTACGGATCGTCTCCAAAACATAAGAACACCAACCAGTACCTTCAACCCAACACCAACTTGTGATGTAAAACTGAAGCTATATGGCTGGAAACCAAAGATTCAAGACCCAACCCCAACTTGTGAAGGAAAAACCTTGAATATAAGTTAAGACCTAGCAAACTTGGTTATTTTTGCAAGGAATTCGTGCAAGTTCTAACAAGAACTCAAAAGAAGGCTAAAAACCTCTCAAAGCTCTCAAAAATGGAGAGAAAACTCAGAATATTCATTAAGTTCAAAATCTGCCATTACATCTGTTTTTAAAGACTTAAAGAAAGCATAAAACAAGTGAAATGATGGAAAAATACAAATATAATAATGTGGTTACATAAAACAAATTGGGCAGCCATATAGCTTGTCTCCCACTAGCTTTTAAAAGGCATGGGCAGCCATATAGCTTGTCTCCCACTAGCTTTTAAAAGGCATCTTTGACTCCCAATGTGAATTTCAGCCACTCTTAATATATGGACATCCAATGGAACGTGAATGGTATGTATTTAGCTCCCAAAGGTATAATGATGGATGCCAATATGTATTCTAACTCCTTTGGGTCAATTGGCCTCTTGGGTAGATTGCAATTTGGACACATGCAACCAAACAGCTTCTTTGCTCTTATTTTCTTCAAGTCTTAACATTCCAATTGTATTGAGAACATATAGATGTTTGGAAACTAATCCTTGAAGTTTTCTTGCCATTGATCGAGTAACAGGTCCTTGGTGTTGTATGCTAGCAATCAGATCCTCATCAGGTTTTCAAGTTAATGCTGTGGGGGTTCGAAATCAAGGGGTTCTCAGGCTTATTCTTGGAGGTTCCGTATCATTTGGTATCAGAGCCTACGCTCTAGATCAGGTTTTATCCCTTCCAATTCGTTTTTGTTTCTTCTTTTGTTATTTGCATTTTTGTTGCTTTGTTTCAATTGTTCAATTTGTTCTCTTGTTTTCCTAGTTCCTCTGAATTGTTTTCTTTGTGGGTTATTTTCGTTTTCGTTTTCTTCACCTGCTATTTGCGTTTTTGTTTCCTTTGTGGGTTACTTTCGTTTTCGTTTCTTCTCTTGTTAGTTTTGTTTTGTTTCTTTGTTATTGATCCTTGAATCGTTTTCGTTTTTCTTTCAAAGTCGAAAATTCAAAAAAAAAATTCCGTTAGGGTTCTAATTTAGTTTTTGTTTTGTGTTTAGAGTCTTATTTCAATTTCGAATTCAGTTTGCCTTTTTAGTCCAAATCGTTTTTCTTATTCTGAAATTGGGTTGGTTGATTTGTTCCGAATTGGTTTGTTCTATCTATTCCGAATTGGATTTGTTCTATTGTGGATTTCCGAATTGGGAATTTAGGTTGCTTTGTTCAAATTCGAAATTGTGTTCTTGATTGTTGATTCGAAATTTGTTGACTCGAAAGTGTTCTAAATTCGAATCTTATTCTTGTTAATCATTCTGATTCTGTTTCGAATTTCCAAGAAAGTGTTTCAAACAAGTTTCAAAAGGAAAGCTGAATTGGTCTAAAGGAAGTCTTGATTATTTATTCTGTTCCAATTTCGAGTTTCAAAAGGAAGTCCTCTAAATTGATCTTGTTCTTGTTACCTGATTGAAAAAAAAAAGTTTTGTGTGGTGTGTGAATTAGGGCTGCCCATCTTGAGATAGTGAGAGGGAGCAAAAAAAAAAAAGAGTACAAAAGTGCTTCAAGAAATTTTTTTCGTTTTCCTTGTTATTTAGGTGATAAGGGTTGAATCTGGATAGGTTAGAAGTAACCAAAATTTTGTCACGAAATTTTGACAAATTTGAGGGGCTGTTTTGATTCAAATTTCAGATTTTGGGATACTACACACGGAGGCTATTTGAGTTGTTTCATAAAGTGTGATTCACCTAAGAACATAAAAGAAATCAGCTTGAGAGGTGTGAGCTGAACCATGAGTGTTTTCATATATTGAGTGAAACACGAGAGACCAACCTTCATCTATTGAGTGTAAACACGTGAGGGAGTGTTGTGAGGCCTTTTTATTTGTTTTGTGCTAACCTTTTATTGCAGGAAACATGTCTGGAAGAGATGCAGGTGTTCAGATTGATCCAGCTCGATTGCGTGAGGCGCAACAAGCTGAATTTACACGTTTACACCGTGCTATGGATACCATAACAGAAAGATTGGAGCGCATGGATTTGAGGTTGCAGAGTGTTGAAAGAGCCACATTGGAGCGCAATGAGAGGCGAAGAGGTGGCAGAAATCAAATGCAGCAACCTGAACATTTCTATAGGAGTATCATGCAGAGACTTCAGGCTATCAAGGAAGGAAGTAAAAGTGTTGATGATTACTACAAAGAAAGGGAGAATTTGAAGGTTGAAGATAGCAATGAAGAAGAACTAATTTATGCAGAAGAGATTGTTGATGGTAGTGATTTGTTAATATCATACGAGGCTGTTTATGGTGATACTTCTTTTCAGGGTGATATTGAAGATCATACTTTAGAGATTATTGGTGAAGATTCATCACTAGAATCAAAAGAAGCTGCTACTTTTCAACAAGACATTCCAAAGTTGGAAACTTTTGAAGAAATATTGAAGGAAGAAATTGATATACTTGGGTTAGAAGTACAACTAAAAGAAGAAGCAAGAAAAATAAAACTTTCTACTCCCAACATTCATGATTGCCTAAAACTAGGAGAGGTCGTGATAGTATATTTGTTGTGGTTGATAGATTTAGGAAAATGGCTCATTTTATACCATGTCATAAAACTGATGATGCAAAATTGATTGCTGATTTGTTCTTTAAAGAGGTTGTACGTTTGCATGGCATACCCAAAAGCATTGTTAGTGATCGAGATGTTAAGTTTTTGAGTCATTTTTGGCGTGTTTTGTGGGGAAAGTTGGGAACTAAGTTGCTGTTTTCTACTACTTGCCATCCTCAAACCGATGGTCAAACTGAGGTTGTGAATCGAACATTGATTACTTTGCTTAGGGCAGTAATAGAAAAGAATATTAGGATGTGGGAGGATTGTTTACCATTTGTGGAGTTTGCTTACAATAGGGCTGTTCATAGCACTACTAACTGTTTTCCATTTGAAATTGTTTATGGTTTTAATCCGCTTACTCCTTTAGATATTTTGCCATTGCCATCTAACGATTTTGTGAGTGTTGACGCTAGTTCAAAGGCAGATTTCGTGAGGAAGTTACATAAGCAGGTTAAGGAAAGGATTGAAAAGCAAAATGCCAAAGTAGCTTCTAGAGTGAATAAAGGAAGAAAGCCAATGCTTTTTCAGCCTGGTGATTGGGTTTGGGTACATTTTCGCAAAGAAAAGTTCCCACAGCAACGCAAGTCTAAGTTAAATCCACGAGGAGATGGTCATTTTCAAATACTTGAAAGGATTAATGATAATGTGTATAAAGTGGATTTGCCAGGTGAGTATAATGTGAGTGCTTCGTTTAATGTTGTTGATTTAAGTCCTTTTGATGTAGGTGATGCTTTTGATTCGAGGAAGAATCCTTTTGAGGAGAGGGGAAATGTTGTGGAACAACCAGCACACCACAAGGATGAGCAAGAGCTATCAAAGTAAACAACAACAAATTTACCCAAGTGCTCACGCAACACATGATTCATCAAACGCATGAATGTGCTAGGTGCATTAGTAAGACCAAACGGCATAACCAACCACTCATACAGCCCATATTTAGTCTTAAATGCTGTTTTCCACTCATCACCCACACTCATTCTAATTTGATAATAACCAGATTTCAAATCAATTTTGGTGAACAAACAAGAACCATGTAACTCATCAAGCATATCATCTAGTCTAGGAATAGGATGACGATACTTTACAGTGATTTTATTGATGGCTCTGCAATCCATGCACATCCTCCACGTCCCATCCTTCTTTGGCACAAGAATAACAGGAACTGAAAAAGGACTCAAGCTTTCCCTCACATATCCCTTAGCTAGCAATTCCTCCACTTGCTTTTGTATCTCCTTTGTCTCAAAAGGATTAGCTCGATACGCTGGCCTATTGGGAATGGAAGCTCCAGGAATGAAATCAATTTGATGCTCTATGCCTCTGATTGGCGGCAATTCATCAGGCATTTCTTCGGGAAACAAATCTACATATTCCTGCAAAAGATCAACAAACACACTAGGCAAAGATTGGTTAGAAACAGTAGTATCTAAATGAGCCTCTTTGCACAAAAGCACAAACATAGGCTGTTTGGTGTGAAAAGCATGTTTAACCTCACTTGTACTAGCTAAGAAACTCACATTCTTCTCTCCTTCTCTATTTTTCTCAAACTGAATTTGTTTTGATTTTTCTTTTCTCTCTTTCTTTTCATTTGCAATCTGATTTTTTTCACTCATTTTTTTGTCACTCTCTCTTTCTTTCTTTTCATTTGCAATCTAATTTTTTTCACTCATTTTTTTGTCACTCTCTCTTCCTTTCTTTTCAAATTCAAGTCTCATTCTTTCCATTTTACATTGGTCTTCATACACTTCTTTTGGAGAGAGTGGTGTCAGAATTGTCTTTCATCCATCCTTAGTGAATGAATACCGATTGAGATATCCATCATGCTTAGCTCGCCTATCATACTGCCATGGACGTCCAAGTAGAATCTCTCCAGCATGCATTGGCACCACATCACACAACACCTCATCATGATACTTACCAATGGAAAAAGAAATGATAGATTGTCGATTTACCTTAACCTCTCCACAATCATTCAGCCACTGAAGTTTGTAAGGATGTGGGTGAAGTTTCATAGGCAGCCCCAATCGATCAACCAAAAATGTACTTACCACATTGGTACAGCTTCCACCATCCACAATCATACTACAAGCCTTGCCTTGAACGTGACACCTTGTATGGAACAAGTTGTCTCGTTGTTCTTCATGGTTTTCCTCCTTCAATTGCATATTAAGAGCACGCCTAGTAACCAGCAAGTCACCCTTAATTGGTTCTTCAATGCTCCCATCACTACAACTTTCCAATGCTGGCATCTCACCATCATCACTCTCATTGTCGTCTTCCTCTTCATCAGTCACTATCTCACCATTTCTCATGGTCATAACTCTCTTGTTTGGACATTCTTTGCTGATATGTCCCACACCTTGGCACTTCCAACACTTAATATCTCGATTTCGCAGCTTAGGCTCTTCAACTTTGGACTTGTCTTTAGAACTTGATTCGGCCTTCACTTTCCCACTATCTTGACCAGCCTTGTTTCTTTCCTTGTAATCATGCCTTCCTTCCCTATTCCAAGGAGAAAAGAATTAGAAACAGGTTTTGAATAATACCTTGATGGTCGTCTTCCTTGGAGTTGTTTTTCCACCTTGATGGCAATATGCACCATCTCTTCTAACTCCACATATGGCTACAAATCAACCTGGTCAGCAATATCCGAATTCAAACCAGCCAAGAAAATGTGCCATAGTAGCCTCTACATCCTCATCTAGGTTAGCTCTAGTCATCAACATCTCCATCTCTTTGTAGTAGTCATCAACACTTTTACTTCCTTGCTTGAGAACCTGAAGTCTCTGCATGATTTCCCTATGGAAATGTCTAGGCACAGACCTCTTCCTCATGACTGATTTAAGATCAGCCCAAGTCTCAATAGGATACTCCAAATTCCTTCTTCTACTAGTCACTAACTGATCCCACCAAGCTATAGCATAATCTGTAAACTGAGTAACAATAAGCTTGACCTTCTTTTCCTCAGTACATCGATGGCAATCAAATATGAGGTCAACCTGCTTCTCCCATTGCAAATAAGCTTCTGGATCTGATTTACCACTAAAATTAGGAATTTTCAGCTTGATGCTTCCCAAGCTCCTATCAACGACTTCATCATCACCATGATTTCTACCATAGAAAGGATTATTATTCATCCTTCCTCTACCTCTACCAGCACCACGTCCTCCTCTACCTCCACCTCTATGTAGAGCTCCTCCAACCAGACTTGCATTATCCTCCTCAAGCTCATTTTCATCTTCCAAATGTTCAGGCTGTTGCATTTGATATCTGCCACCTCTTTGCCACTCAATGCGCTCCGGTGTAGCTCTTTCAACACTCTGCAATCTCAAATCCATGCGCTCCAATGTTTCTGTTATGTTCTCCATAGTGCGGTATAAACGTGTAAATTCAGCTTGCTGCACCTCACGCAATCGAGCTGGATCAATTGGAACACCCCTGCTATCACTTTCATCTCTCCCAGACATTTTTCCTGCAATAAAAGGTTAGCACAAAATAAATAAAAGGCCTCACGACACTCCCTCACGTGTTTACACTCAATAGATGAAGGTTGGTCTCTCGTGTTTCACTCAATATATGAAAATCACTCACGGTTCAGCTCACACCTCTCAAGCTGATATCTTTTATGTTCTTAAATAAAAGGTTCAGCTCACACCAATCACACTTTATGAAACAACTCAAATAGCCTTCCATGTGTAGTATCCCAAAATATGAAATTTCGTGAGAAAAAAAATTCAGTTACTTCTAACGCACCTAGATTCGACCCTTAGCATCTAAATAACAAGGAAAACAAAAAATTTTTCTTGAAGGGATCCTTTCTTGCATCATTCTCCCCCTCTTCAAAAAGATTTGTCCTCAAATCTGCATCATCAAAAGGAGAAAGATCACTTACATTAAAAGTAGCACTAATATTATACGTACCTGGTAAGTCGATCTTGTAGGCATTATCATTAATCTTCTCCAGCACTTGGAATGGGCCATCTCCTCTAGCTTGCAACTTGTTCTTCCTTTGGTTAGGAAATCTCTCTTTTCGAAAATGCACCCAAACCCAATCTCCTACTTGAAACTTCATCTCACGTCTCCCTCTATTTGCAGAATCAGCATATCTCTTGTTCCTTTTCTCAATATTCGCCCTTGCTTTCTCATGCATCTCTTTTGTCTCCATAGGATTGCTCCTATATGCTGGCCGGTTTGGAATTGTAGAACCGGGTATGAAATCAATTTGATGTTCAATCCCTCTTAATGGCGGCAAACCACTAGGAAGGTCTTCAGGAAACACATCCTTAAAATCCTGCAACAAAGACACAAAACCAGAAGGTAAAGAATCAAGAGATTCTTCACTGTCAGCAAGTAACAATTCTTTATACATAATAATGAGTACAGGCTGCCCTACATCTATCTCTCTTGCTCTTGCATAAAAAGTATGTTTTGCTTTTTCTCCTTGCTTATTTTCTCTCACCAATGGGCCATTTATTTGTTTGCTTACTTTCTTTTGACTCTCGGCCTCTTTTCCCTTTCTGCATCACTCACTTTATTATTTTCTCTCTCCCTACTCTTAGAATTACCCTTGGGTGTTGAAAAAACATCGTTGGCCAAATTTTAACCCCCTTGGTTCATGTTGGCCTAAACTTCTTTCTCCCTCTCTAGCATCCTCTTCTGATCTTCATACACCTCTTGAGGTGACAATGGTGCTAGAACAACCTTCTTTCCTTCATAAGTAAAGGTATACTTACTAGAAAAGCCATCATGTTGTGCCCTTCTATCATGCTGCCATGGTCTTCCTAATAGCAAATGTCCAGCTTGCATTGGCACTACACCACACAAAATCTCATCTTTATACCACCCAATGGAGAATGGTACCTTGACTTTCTTCAACACTTTTACTTCCCCAGCGTCATTGAACCATTGCAACTTGTAAGGATTGGGATGTTTAAAACAAGCTAACCCCAATTTATCCACCATTGTAGTACTAGCAGCATTGGTACAACTTCCACCATCAATGATAAGTGTACAAACCTTACCATTCACCAAACACCTAGAGTGGAAAAGATTCTCCCTTTGATCCAAGCCTTCTTCCTTAACTTGAATATTCAAGGCTCTTCTAGTAACAAGCATCTCTCCATGTTCAGCATTCAAGACTTGATTCTCCCAAGCCTCTTCATCATATTCGGCCCTATCACCACATTCGGCCTCCTCTTCTTCTTCATGTTCAGATTCTGATTCAATTTCCCCTTCATGGGTAGCAATCATCACCCTCTTATTCGGACATTGAGAAGCAATGTGTCCACTTTCCAAACACTTGTAGCATTTAATTTCCCTATTTGGAGTAGGTCTAGAAGGTGTTTCCTTGGCTGTTTTTGCATCCCCATCATTCGGTTTCTTGAAATTAGGATTGTAGGAAGAATTCTTTTGGAAAGAACCCTTGTAATCCCCTTTGTAGGAACCTCCACTCGAACTTGAACCCTTGAAGTTTGAAAAATTTCTACTAGCTTTAGAGTAGCCAGTTTTCGAAATAGCTTTATTCTTCAATCTTCTCTCTATCTTCATGGCCTTTTGAACTAACTCTTCCATTGTGTTGAATTCATACATCTCCAATTCATTGGCTATGTTCAAATTCAATCCCCCAAGAAATCGTGACATCTTCTTGTCCTCATCTTCATCAATATTTGCCCTAGCCATGATCATCTCCATCTCTTTGTGGTACTCTTCCACACTTCTTCCACCTTGAACTAGTCTTGCTAGTCGATTGTACAAATCCCGAATGTAGTGAGATGGTACAAATCGGCTCCTCATTAGTTCTTTCAAGGTTGACCATTCAGGAATAGGCCTCATACCTTTCCCTCTTCTATTAGCTTTCAATTGATCCCACCAAAAGGTAGCATACCCCTTGAACTCTACGGCTGCCAAAATTGATTTCTTCTCTTTGATGTAGTTATGGCATTCGAAAATCTGCTCAACTTTCCTCTCCCATTCTATGAACTCTTCTGCATTGTTCTTCCCTTCAAAGGAAGGAATCTTCATCTTGATGGAAGTAAGGTCACCATCAGTGGTAGGTTGATTTCCACCTTCATCTTCATCTTCTACCCTTTCGGCTGCTTCTAGGGCTTCAAGATTTCCTTGCCCTTCTCTCCTAAGCACTCTTCTAGCTCGTATTATGGGATTTGGATGTGCGGCTAGCTGCCCTTGTTGCACTTGCTGAATTTGTTGTGCTTGTCGTGCTGCATTCTCTTGCAATCTGGTATCCATCATCTCCATTTGACCAAGCATTGTTGCCAAAGTCTCATTAAGCCTAGCCAAGCTTTCGGCCATAGCTCCTTCTTTGCTAGTCTCTTCTCCTTTTCCAGCCATGTTAACAAACAAACAAACTCAAAGAAACAAGATTAGTAATAATCGAAATTCACTCAAGTGTTTAGAATTACCTCACTTTTCTTGTCTTCCTTGATTGCACTTCAGAACCAAGCTCGCCAACCAACAATTGTCAAGTCGTTCAAGAAACTAGAACCTAAATCCTAGAACTAGATAGAAAACAAGACAAGTATTTGGAGGCTAGAACTCTTTTTTTTTTTTGCTTCCTCTCACTATCCCCTTGATTTGGGACTTAATTTACTCCCAAGGAATTTTTGAAATCTGGACTTAATTCGCAACCCCAGATTCACTCAAGACCAAATCGAAATCAAACTTGAACACAAACTCTAGCTTTTGCTTTCTTTCAAGAACCCTAATTCTTGGTTTCGAAATTCTCCAAGAATCCTTTCCTAGGTTTCATTTTCACCCTAAGAATAGCCTCCTTCAATTCGGCCTTGATAAGAATTGATATATGACTTTTTTTTGAAAATTAAAGACTAGACTCTCTAAGAACCCTAAAACGCAGAAATTTAAAAGACCTAAATTAACAAACCCTAGAAAGACAAAGTAGATAAAAATTACCTTGTAGCAAGGCTCTGATACCAAATGACGCGGACCCTTAGCAACGATGGCAGCAAACCCAATGTATAACAATGGTAGAGAACTCCTTGAAACTTGATAATCACCTCCTAAGGAAACCAACGCCTATAAAGAGACGCGAACTCACTATGATTGAAGGATTTAGTTGGTAAGAAGAAGGAAAACGCCACAACTCTTGTTGATAAGTAAACCTAATTCTTGATGCAAAGAAAGAATTAAAGAATCCACTCTAATCTCTCTCACATGAAAAATTCACAAGAAGAACTTGTAGAAGAATTCGAAAATTTTTATTAATTGTTGTATGTGAAATTAGGCCTAATAGTGCCCTTAAATAAGGGTTACAAAATTCCTAATTGCATATGGAAAATTAAGACTAAAACATTTCTAATTGCATAAGGAAAACATTCCTAATTGCATAAGGAAAACATAAAGTATGGAAACAAAATCCTAATCCACTAAGGAAAATATAAAGTATGGAAACAAAATCCTAATCCACTAAGGAAAATATAAAGTATGGAAACAACCAAACTAATCCCTTCAACATAAGAAATGCCCCACACTATTTGGGCTATCCATGGGCCTTAAATTACTTCCCAAGGCTTTTATATGAATCCCCATGGACCTTTCTTACACGTTGGACCTTTCTTTAGCTAGTCTTTAGCTTCCACACTAAGCATCATAATCAGCTTTGGTGTGCCTTCTTCAAGCTCTATCTCCATCTTCTTGAATGATAATTCTTGAAGCTCTTTGGAAATCTCTTCTTGAATATGCAAAGCCATACTGGCTTGATATCTCTTTGCCTTACTCCTAGTGATTGGTCCACTTGCTAGCTTCAAGGGATCCTTTCTTGCATCAAGAGTTATGGCGTTTTCCTTCTTCTTACCAACTAAATCCTTCAATCATAGTGAGTTCGCTTCTCTTTATAGGCGTTGGGTTCCTTAGGAGGTGATTATCAAGTTTCAAGGAGTTCTCTACCATTGTTATACGTTGGGTTTGCTACCATCGTTGCTAAGAGTCCGCATCAGGGAGACCATGGCAATATGATCGAAGGGTCATACATGATGGGTTTAAGAACCAATATTCTTTGATCATGAATGGAAAGAAATACCAACTTGAACCTTTGTCTCCAAGGACCATTTTTGAAGGCCAAATGAGAATAAAAGAGCAATATGTAGAACTTGAATTTTCATTGGCTGAAACTTTGGGGAGGGAGCAAGAAAGAGAGAAAAAAGAAAAAGGTGAGATGAGTGGTAAGAATGAGAGTAATGGGAAACACAAGGGGAGAGAAAATAAGGGAGGAATGAATGAAAGAAAAATGAGTGTTTATGCAAAAATGAGTGATGTGAGGAAAACACTACCCATGAGGCAGGTTATACTTGTACTTATGTACAAGGATGTTTTGATTATATGATGTAAACCAGCATGGCAAGGATCCTTTGGTGCTACAACAAGGACCATTGAAAAGGAATAAAGCAAGGAAGTATGGCGTCACTCTTGGATTGCATGTTCAAGACTTTGTTACAAGGGAGGTGACTGAATTAGCAATAAATAAGTGCAGTATGGAGCTGGAAGACCAACAAAGGCTGATTGTGATGCTGAATGTTTATATGGAAGATAAGGCTTTAAAAATGGGCTAGAGGAGCAAGAAAGGAGTAAGGAAGGCAGCCCACATGCAAGCACATGGGCCTTGGACGAAATTAGGTTTTTTGGGACCACTTTTATCACATGGGCAGCCTATTCTTTCATGCACATGGGCTGTGTTCACACCCATGCACATGGGATGTGGTTCCCTTCTTTCCTTAATTGGTTAGGATGATATTTTCCTTATTTGACAAGGATCCTTCTTTCCTTAGTTGGTTAGGATGATATTTTCCTGATTTGACAAGGATCCTTCTTTCCTTAGTTGGTTAGGATGATATTTTCCTTATTTGACAAGGATCCTTCTTTCCTTAGTTGGTTAGGATGATATTTTCCTTATTTGACAAGGATTTTGACTTTGTAATTTTCCTTTTTTCACTAGGGTTAGGATAGTTACGAATTTTAATTTGTTTTTCTATAAATAGGGCCTTATTTTCTTGTAAGAGGAACTTTTGACAAAATTATATTCAGATTGCTTTTTATGCAAATTTCAGCCATCTTCGAGAGAGTGAGAGATTTTGCTTCTTTCATTGATTGCATCACGAATCAGACTAACTTATCAATTTCGATTGTGGCGTTCTTATGATCCGTCCTTCCAAATCCTTCCGTCATTAGTGTTCTTGCTTCGCTAAGCATTGGGTGCTATAGAGGGTGGTTTATCCTTGTTCTTGGATTCCTATATCGAAGCGTGCGTTGGGGTTTGAGGTCTTCATTGCCATAGGGTTCCGTGTCATTTGGTATCAGAGCCAATTACAGGTAAATCTTTATCTATCTGTCTTTTTAGGGCTTGTTTTTATTTCCGTTAGAGTCTTCATTGTTCAATTCGTTTTTTTTAGGGTTCTTTTATTTTATTCGAAATTTCTTCTTTCCCCATACCCCAATTCGTTTGTGTCCCCTTTTCATCATAGTCCAAATCGTTTTTCACCTACTTCACCATAGTCAATTCGTTTTCAATTTTTAAAGTATATGGATCTTTCCGTTTGAGTTTGCAATAATTCATGTGCTGTTTAAGCTTCTATTTCTTGACTTTCGTTTAGTATTTGGGGGGGGGGGGTGATCTAGAGATAGTGATCTATCCCTAAAAAAAAGAGAGTACAAAAGTACTCCAACAAAAATTTTTCTGTTTCTTAGTAATTAAAGGTTCGTGGTTGGTTTGAAGTGGGTTAGAAGCAATCAAAATTTTTAGGCCACAAAATTTCCATTTTTTTTGGGGCTGTTTTTTTGTTCGAATTGTGGGGGCTGCCATTGCAAAGGGGAATTCGAAATTCTCTTTAGTTTAGGAAGACTTGACACTAGCTTTCTTGGGTAGAATCAATAGGTCCATAAATCAGCTTGCTAAAGGTGGGTTGGTTTTGATACATCTTGGCCAGAATTGTCATATTTTTACCTCTTTGTTTCTAATTCTTGATTGAGCTACCGTTTTTTGGTTTCGTTACGTTGCTGGAGTGTTATTTGCTTGTTCCAACACTCTGGTTTATGATAATAGTGTGACACAAATTTCCTTGTGTCTCCTCCAAATCGTCGAGTTTCTTTTCTAGGTGTTTAGGAATTAGGCTTCTAGCTTCCTTGAACGTGCTTGGCAGATTGATTTGTGAGCCTCGATTCTGAAGTGCAATCGAAGAATCAGCAAAGGTGAGGTAAGAGCGAAACACTTTGAGTGAATTTTGTTTATTACTAATCTTTTCTTTGTGAGATTGTGTTTGTGATCATGAGTAGTGGGAGAAACCAGAACTTGCAAGATGGGGAGGAAAATATCCAAGAAGGTTCTAGCAATTTTGAGACATATATGCAGCAAAGTAATGAAAGGATGAATGAGATGGCAAGAATGATGGCTACTCTACAAGAGAGCATGAATCTAATGATGAGAGAAAGAGAGCAGCAACCAGCAGCTCAAGTGAGGTTACCACAAAGGGTTCTACTAAGAATCGGTGAAGGAGATCGTAGAGCACCTAGAGGTAATGAAGAGGTTGGTGAAAATAACCCAGCAAATGACAATGACCTTACTTCCATAAAGATGAAAGTACCTTCCTTTGAAGGGAGAAACAATGCTGAAGAATACATTGAATGGGAGAGAAAGGTGGAGCAGATTTTTGAATGCCATAATTATTCAGAAGAGAAGAAGTCCCCGACACATTGCAGCCGTGGAATTTAAGGGATATGCTACATTCTGGTGGGATCAACTCAAATCTAATAGGAGAGGAAAGGGATTGAGACCCATACCTGATTGGGAGACTTTGAAAGACTTAATGAGAACAAGGTTTGTCCCTTCTCATTACTATAGGGATTTGTATAATAGGTTGGCAAGGCTGATCCAAGGTGGTAAGAGTGTTGAAGAATACCACAAGGAGATGGAGATGATCATGGCAAGAGCTGATATTGAAGAGGATGAGCAGAGGTTGATGTCTAGATTCCTTGGGGGTCTAAATTCAAACATAGCAAATGAGCTGGAAATGTATGATTACAATTCCATGGGAGAATTGGTTGAAAAGGCCATGAAGATAGAAAGGAGACTAAAGAGCAAGAATTACACCAAGTATGGTTCTAGCAAATTTCAGAATATGGGTGGAAGTAGTTCGACCTACAGAGGACCTCAAAACACTAGTAGCAATTCGTCCTCAAGAAGTGGAGATTTCAAGAATTCCTTCCAAAGGAACAATCCTCCACCTACAAGTGGAAAAGGGACGAATGGTGGTCCAAATAGGCAGCAATCAGGTATTTCTAATACTACTCCTAGTAGAGATATTAAATGTTTCAAATGTTTAGGGAATGGGCATATTGCTTCTGAATGTCCAAATAGGAGAGTTATGATTGCTACTAATGATGGGGGTATAATTTCTGATTCTGATCATAGTGATGTTGATAATGATGTGAATGACATGTATGATGATGATGATGAGTGTAGTGAGCAAGTTGAAAATGTGTTGATGGCTGAACATGGTGAAATGTTAGTTGCTAGGCGTGCTTTGAATATGCAGGTGAAGGGAGAGGGTCTTGAGCAGCGAGATAACATATTTTATTCTAGATGTTTAGTTGATGGTAAGGTTTGTATGCTCATCATTGACAGTGGTAGTTGTACTAATGCCGCAAGTGAGACCATGGTGGAGAAGCTGAAATTGACTTGTTTAAAACATCCCAATCCATATAGACTACAATGGTTTAATGATAGTGGAGAGGTGAAGGTTACTAAACAAGTGAGAATACCATTCTCTATAGGCTGGTATAAAGATGAAGTGTTGTGTGATGTAGTTCCTATGCAAGCAGGCCATATGTTATTGGAAAGACCTTGGCAATTTGATAGGAAAGCACAGCATGATGGGCATTCAAATAGGTACACGTTTACCTATGAGGGAAAGCTGGTTACTCTTGTTCCATTATCACCATTGGAGGTTTATGAAGATCATCGAAAGATGCTTGAGAAAGCAAAGCAAGATTCGGCCAAAGTAGTGGTTGGGGCTGTTTCTTCCAAAAACAAGGGGAGTGCGAGAGAACATGATAAGGTGAGTGAAAGTGAGAAGAAAATGGGAAAAGGGGCCAGAAAAGAAACTAATCAAATTAATGGCCCATTGGTGAGAGAAAACAAGAAAGAAGGGAAGGCAAAACAAACTTTTTATGCAAGAGTGAGAGAATTAAATGTTGGGATTAGATACAAGGAAACTTTGTTTGCTAGCATTGATGTTTCACTTGAACATTTGCCTTCTAGTTTTGTGTTTTTATTGCAGGATTTCCAAGATGTGTTTCCGGAGGAGTTGCCTAATGGTTTGCCACCATGAAGAGGAATCGAACATCAAATTGACTTCATACCTGGTTCTACCATTCCAAATAGACCAGCATATTGAAGTAATCCGATGGAGACCAAGGAGATGCAGAGACAAGTGGAAGAGTTGTTGGAGAAAGGGTTGATTCGAGAGAGTTTAAGTCCGTGTGCCGTTCCTGTTTTGTTGGTTCCAAAGAAAGATGGCACGTGGAGAATGTGTGTTGATTGTAGGGTTGTAAATAAGATCACCGTGAAGTATCGGCATCCTATACCGCGTCTTGATGACATGTTGGACGAATTACATGGTGCAAGGTATTTTACTAAAATTAATCTTATGAGTGGATATCATCAAATTCGTATGAAACCTAGGGATGAATGGAAAACAACTTTTAAAACAAAATATGGGTTGTATGAGTGGTTGGTAATGCCTTTTGGGTTGTCTAATTGATAGAGACGTCACAAGGCTACATGCAACATTTTGTTGAAGAGGAGCTGAAGGTGCACGATATGGCTGATCAAGGATGCAAATTGGAGCATATTTGGCTCAAGTCACTAGTTGGGCTTATTTATAGTTAAATAATTAGCTGAACTTGTTATTTTAATATGTATTAAGGCCCACTAGTTATTCTCATTTAAAAAGTAAGGGCCCTGTTTGTTTGGTTTTAAATTAGGACTTTGATTACTTTATTATTTCTTATATTTTGATTAGAAAGCCAAACGCTACTTAATAACCCTAATTAGGGTTTAGCTATTTATATCTCATTTAGGGTTGTAAGAGGGGAGTTTTTGAAGTTTTGGACGATTTTATAACCAAAAGCCGAATTAGCTTTTTATCTTTGTGTTCTTGCTTGAATACATGCTTTAGAAACATTCAAGTAGTTTGATCAACTTTCTTGTGGAGTGTTTCGAATTTGGGATTTAGGAACTAAACTGTTTTGAAATCTTGGATCTTTGATCAATTCAAGGTAATCTGAAATCTAACCTAATCCTTGGGGGTTGTACCGAATTCGACTAGGGGTTTTCAAGTTAATGCTGTGGGGGTTAGAAATCAAGGGGTTCTCAGGCTTATTCTTGGAGGTTCCGTATCATTTGGTATCAGAGCCAACGCTCTAGATCAGGTTTTATCCCTTCCAATTCGTTTTCGTTTCTTCTTTTGTTATTTGCATTTTTGTTGCTTTGTTTCAATTGTTCAATTCATTCTCTTGTTTTCCTTGTTCCTCTAAATTGTTTTCTTTGTGGGTTATTTTTGTTTTCGTTTTCTTCACCTGCTGTTTGCGTTTTTGTTTCCTTTGTGGGTTACTTTCGTTTTCATTTCTTCTCTTGTTAGTTTCGTTTTGTTTCTTTGTTATTGATCCTTGAATCATTTTCGTTTTTCTTTCAAAGTCGAAAATTCAAAAAAAAAATTTCCGTTAGGGTTCTAATTTAGTTTTCGTTTTGTGTTTAGAGTCTTATTTCAATTTCAAATTCAGTTTGCCTTTTTAGTCCAAATCGTTTTTCTTATTCTGAAATTGGGTTGGTTGATTTGTTCTGAAATGGTTTGTTCTATCTATTCCGAATTGGATTTGTTCTATTGTGGATTTCCGAATTGGGAATTTAGGTTGCTTTGTTCAAATTCGAAAATGTGTTCTTAATTGTTGATTCGAAATTTGTTGATTCGAAAGTGTTCTAAATCCGAATCTTATTCTTGTTAATCATTCTGATTCTGTTTCGAATTTCCAAGAAAGTGTTTCAAACAAGTTTCAAAAGGAAAGCTGAATTGGTCTAAAGGAAGTCTTGATTATTTATTCTGTTCCAATTTCGAGTTTCAAAAGGAAGTCCTCTAAATTGATCTTGTTCTTGTTACCTGATTGGAAAAAAAAAAGTTTTGTGTGATGTGTGAATTAGGGCTGCCCATCTTGAGATAGTGAGAGGGAGCAAAAAAAAAAAAAGAGTACAAAAGTGCTTCAAGAAATTTTTTTCGTTTTCCTTGTTATTTAGGTGATAAGGGTCGAATCTGGATAGGTTAGAAGTAACCAAAATTTTGACAAATTTGAGGGGCTGTTTTGATTCAAATTTCAGATTTTGGGATACTACACACGGAGGCTATTTGAGTTGTTCCCCTAAGAACATAAAAGAAATCAGGTTGAGAGGTGTGAGCTGAACCGTGAGTGATTTCATATATTGAGTGAAACACGAGGGACCAACCTTCATCTATTGAGTGTAAACACGTGAGGGAGTGTTGTGAGGCCTTTTTATTTGTTTTGTGCGAACCTTTTATTGCAGGAAACATGTCTGGAAGAGATGCAGGTGTTCAGATTGATCCAGCTCGATTGCGTGAGGAGCAACAAGCTGAATTTACACGTTTACACTGTGCTATGGATACCATAACAGAAAGATTGGAGCGCATGGATTTGAGGTTGCAGAGTGTTGAAAGAGCCACATTGGAGCGCAATGAGAGGCGAAGAGGTGACAGAAATCAAATGCAGCAACCTGAACATTTCTATAGGAGTATCATGCAGAGACTTCAGGCTATCAAGGAAGGAAGTAAAAGTGTTGATGATTACTACAAAGAAAGAGAGAATTTGAAGGTTGAAGATAGCAATGAAGAAGAACTAATTTATGCAGAAGAGATTGTTGATGGTAGTGATTTGTTAATGTCATCCGAGGCTGTTTATGGTGATACTTCTTTTCAGGGTGATATTGAAGATCATACTTTAGAGATTATTGGTGAAGATTCATCACTAGAATCAAAAGAAGCTGCTACTTTTCAACAAGACATTCCAAAGTTGGAAACTTTTGAAGAAATATTGAAGGAAGAAATTGATATGCTTGGGTTAGAAGTACAACTAAAAGAAGAAGCAAGAAAAATAAAACTTTCTACTCTCACCATTCATGATTGCCTGTCTGTTGCAACCATGGAATTTATTTTGCCTAACAATGATTTTGATGTTTATGAAATAAAATTTCAGGTTCTTCAAATTGATGACATGCCACAAGTAATTGGAGTGAAATTACAAAGTTGCTTTTCTTTACTACTTCAGCATTTTAAAACTCGAGGACGAGTTTTCTCCAACAAAGGGGGAATGATAGAGACGTCACAAGGCTACATGTAACATTTTGTTGAAGAGGAGCTGAAGGTGCATGATATGGCTGATCAAGGATGCAAATTGGAGCATATTTGGCTCAAGTCACTACTTGGGCTTATTTATAGTTAAATAATTAGCTGAACTTGTTATTTTAATATGTATTAAGGCCCACTAGTTATGCTCATTTAAAAAGTAAGGGCCCTGTTTGTTTGGTTTTAAATTAGGACTTTGATTACTTTATTATTTCTTATATTTTGATTAGAAAGCCAAACGCTACTTAATAACCCTAATTAGGGTTTAGCTATTTATATCTCATTTAGGGTTGTAAGAGGGGAGTTTTTGAAGTTTTGGACGATTTTATAACCAAAAGCCGAATTAGCTTTTTATCTTTGTGTTCTTGCTTGAATACATGCTTTAGAAACATTCAAGTAGTTTGATCAACTTTCTTGTGGAGTGTTTCGAATCTAGGATTTAGGAACTAAACTGTTTCGAAATCTTGGATCTTTGATCAATTCAAGGTAATCTGAAATCTAACCTAATCCTTGGGGGTTGTACCGAATTCGACTAGGGGTTTTCAAGTTAATGCTGTGGGGGTTCGAAATCAAGGGGTTCTCAGGCTTATTCTTGGAGGTTCCGTATCACTAATGCACCTAGTACTTTTATGAGGTTGATGAACCATGTTTTGAGGGCTTATTTGGGCAGATTTGTAGTTGTTTATTTTGATGATATTTTGATCTATAGTAAGACTGAGGAAGAGCATATAGAACATGTTAGGTTGGTTTTAGAAGCTTTGAGAAAAGAGAACTTATATGCAAAGCTTAAGAAGTGCACATTTTGCATGGATAGGCTTGTTTTTCTTGGTTTTGTTGTTAGTGCGCAGGGATTGGAAGTTGATGAAGAGAAAGTGAAAGCTATAAGGGAATGACCTGTTCCTAAGAGTGTGACGGAAGTGAGGAGCTTCCATGGGCTGGCTAGTTTTTATAGGAGATTCGTGAAGGATTTTTCTACCATCGCCACAGCACTCACAAGTATTATCAAGAAGGAAGTTGGATTTCAATGGGGTGAACAGCAACAACGATCGTTTGAAAGTTTGAAAGAAAAACTCACTACTACGCCTATTTTAGCTTTACCTAACTTTGATTCTATTTTTGAGATTGAATGTGATGCTTCAGGTATAGGTATTGGGGCTGTTTTGATGCAAGAAAAGAAGCCAATAGCATATTTTAGTGAGAAGCTCAATGGTGCGCAACTGAATTATTCTACCTATGACAAGGAGTTGCATGCTTTGGTAAGGGCATTGAATGTGTGGGAGCATTATTTGCTGCCAAAGGGGTTTATTATTCACACTGACCATGAATCCCTCAAGCATTTGAAGGGCCAAGGTAAGTTGAACCAAAGACATGGTAAGTGGATTGAAAAAATTGAGAAATTTCCTTATGTCATTAAGTATAAGCAAGGTAAGGATAATGTTGTTGCTGATGCGTTGTCTAGGAGATATACATTGTTGTTTATTTTGAGATCTAAATTGCTTGGTTTTGAGTATATTAAGGACTTATATATTGGTGATATTGATTTTGGCAATGTTTATGTCGCATGTGAACAAGGAGCTTTTAATTCATTTTTTAGGCAGGATGGTTATTTGTTTAAGGGAAGTAAACTATGTGTGCCTAGATGTTCCATGCGTAATTTGCTTGTTTTGGAATCTCATTGTGGTGGTTTGATGGGGCATTTTGGTGTGTCTAAGACTTATGATATTCTGTTTGAGCATTTTTATTGGCCGTCTATACGTAAAGATGTTGGGAGATTATGTTCTGCTTGTATTGCATGTAGACAGGTGAAATCTAAGTCTATGCCTCATGGTCTTTATATGCCATTACCTGTACCTAGTTCACCTTGGGTTGATATTAGTATGGATTTTGTGCTTGGTTTGCCTAGGACTAGGAAAGGTAGAGATAGCATTTTTGTGGTTGTTGATAGGTTTAGTAAGATGGCACATTTTATTCCATGTCACAAAGCTGATGATGCCAAAGTTGTGGCTGATTTGTTCTTTAGAGATGTTGTTCGTTTACATGGGGTGCCTCGGACAATTGTTTCTGATAGAGATACTAAGTTTTTGTCCCATTTTTGGCGTGTGTTATGGAGTAGATTAGGAACTAAGTTTTTGTTTTCTACTACTTGTCATCCACAAACAGATGGGCAAACTGAAGTAGTGAATCGTACACTTGGTATGTTGTTGAGAGCTTTAGTGGGGAAGAATTTGGTCACTTTGGAAGATTGTTTACCTTTCATTGAATTTTCTTATAATCGTTCAATTCATTCTTCTACAGGTTATTCGCCATTTGAGATTGTTTATGGTTTTAATCCACTAACTGTACTTGATCTTGTTCCTTTGCCTTTTCATGAGCTTACTAGTTTGGATGGTGAGAAGAAGGCTGATTTGGTAAAGTCTTTGCATGAAAAGGTTCGAGCAAATATAGAGAAAAAGAACAAGTCATATGCTGATAGGGCAAATAAGGGATGAAAGAAAATGGCATTTGCTCCTGGCGATTGGGTTTGGGTACACTTCCGAAAGGAGAGGTTTCCAAATCAAAGGAAGAGTAAGCTTGATGCACGTGGTGATGGTCCATTCCAAGTATTGGAGAAAATCAATGACAATGCATACAAGATCGACTTGCCTGGTGAGTATGGTGTTAGTGCTACTTTTAATGTGACTGATTTATCTCCTTATGATGATGCAAATTTGAGGACAAATCTTTTTAAAGAAGGGGAGAATGAGGACAAATCTTTGGTGCTACAACAAGGACCATTGACAAGGAATAAAGCAAGGAAGTATGGCGTCACTCTTGGATTGCATGTTCAAGACTTTGTTACAAGGGAGGTGACTGAATTAGCAATAAACAAGTGTAGTATGGAGCTGGAAGACCAACAAAGGCTGATTGTGATGCTGAATGTTTATATGGAAGATAAGGCTTTAAAAATGGGCTAGAGGAGCAAGAAAGGAGTAAGGAAGGCAGCCCACATGCAAGCACATGGGCCTTGGACGAAATTAGATTTTTTGGGACCACTTTTGTCACATGGGCAGCCTATTCTTTCATGCACATGGGCTGTGTTCACACCCATGCACATGGGATGTGGTTCCCTTCTTTCCTTAGTTGGTTAGGATGATATTTTCCTTATTTGACAAGGATCCTTCTTTCCTTAGTTGGTTAGGTGATATTTTCCTTATTTGACAAGGATCCTTCTTTCCTTAGTTGGTTAGGATGATATTTTCCTTATTTGACAAGGATCCTTCTTTCCTTAGTTGGTTAGGATGATATTTTCCTTATTTGACAAGGATTTTGACTTTGTAATTTTCCTTTTTTCACTAGGGTTAGGATAGTTACGAATTTTAATTTGTTTTTCTATAAATATGACCTTATTTTCTTGTAAGAGGAACTTTTGACAAAATTATATTCAGATTGCTTTTTATGCAAATTTCGGCCATCTTTGAGAGAGTGAGAGATTTTGCTTCTTTCATTGATTGCATCACGAATCAGACTAACTTATCAATTTCGATTGTGGCGTTCTTCTGATCCATCCTTCCAAATCCTTCCGTCATTGGTGTTCTTGCTTCTCTAAGCATTGGGTGCTATAGAGGGTGGTTTATCCTTGTTCTTGGATTCCTATATCGAAGCGTGCGTTGGGGTTTGAGGCCTTCATTGCCATAGGGTTCCGCGTCATTATATCTAATGAGCTTGACAAGAGTTTGCCTAGTGTTATTATTGATTTATTGCAGGAACATGAAGATCTCTTTCCTGAAGATGTCCCTAAGGGTTTGCCAATAATTCGAGGAATTGAACATCAAATTGATTTCATTCCCGGTGCAAGCATACCAAATAGGCTAGCTTATAGATGCAACCTTGAGGAGACCAAGGAAATCCAAAGGCAAGCGAGTGAACTTATGGAGAAGGAGTATGTACATGAAAGCATGAGTCCATGTATGATTCCTGTATTATTGGTGCCTAAAAAGGATGGTTCATGGAGGATGTGTGTTGATTGCCGAGCCAACAACAAAATAACGGTGAAGTATAGACATCCTATTCCTAGGCTAGATGATATGTTGGATGAATTTCATGGTTCTTGTGTTTTTTCTAAAATTGATTTAAAATCTGGATATTATCAAATTAGAATGCGTGAAGGTGATGAATGGAAAATAGCTTTCAAAACTAAACATGGTTCGTATGAATGGTTAGTAATGCCCTTTGGCTTAAATAATGCACCAAGTACTTTTATGTGATTAATGAATCATGTTTTGCTTGCTTCATTGGAAAGTTTGCGGTGGTTTATTTTGATGATATTCTTATGTATAGCAAATCCTTAGATGAGCATGTAACATATGTAAAGGTTGTTTTTGATGTGTTAAGGCAAGAAAAGTTATATGCTAATCTTAAGAAATGCACTTTTTCCACAAATAAAATTACTTTTCTTGGATATATTGTTAATGGCAAAGGAATTCATGTTGATCAAGAAAAAGTAAAAGTAATTAGAGATTGGCCGAAACCTACTAGTGTGCATGATGTTAAGGTTTTCATGGTCTTGCTAGCTTTTATAGGAGATTCATTAGGGATTTTTCTACAATTGCTGCACTTTTAACTGAATGCATTAAAAAGAATGTGGCAAGTGGGGAAAAGAACAAGATGATGCTTTTAACTTGCTAAAAGACAAACTCAGTTCAGCACCTTTACTTGCTTTGCCTAACTTTTCTAAAACTTTTAAGGTTGAGTGTGATGCAAGTGGAATAGGTATTGGTGGAGTCTTGATGCAAAAAGAAAGACCAATAGCATTCTATAGTGAGAAGCTAAGTGAAGCAAGTCTAAAATACCCAACTTATGATAAGGAGTTCTACGCATTGGTGAGAGTGTTAGAAAATTGGAAGCACTATTTATGGTATAAGGAATTCATAATTCACACTAATCATGAGTCCTTGAAATATCTCAATTGACAAGGAAAGCTCAGTCGAAGACATGCTAAATGGGTGGAGTTCATTGACTCATTTCCTTATGTCATCAAGTACAAGCAAGGTAAGGAAAATGTGGTTGCCGATGCTTTATCTATGCCTTAATTTCTATGCTTGATGCAAAATTATTAGGTTTTGAGTTAATTAAGGATTTATATAATTCAGATCTTGATTTTGCTAATGTTTATGAGGCATTTGAGAAAGGGGGTTTTGGCAAGTTTTATAGGCTGGACAGTTTTCTTTTCAAAGAAAATGAGCTATGTGTGCCTCAATCTTCTTTGAGAGAGTTGCTTGTGAAGGAGGCACATGGTGGGGATTTGATGGGGCATTTTGGTGTGAGAAAAACTTTAGATGTTTTAAGTGATCATTTCTTTTGGCCCTTCACTACTATATTGGTGAAAATACAACCTACTCAACACCTATTGAAAATGTGAATGCAAATAATCAATTAGTATCACATTTCTAGGTATTTAAAGTATAAAACATAAATTTAGGCACATTCCTTCAAAAACACTAAAATGTGCCCTAACACACTCCAACTTTGAAAATTCACTCTAATCAATTCCAATTTGATTTTAAAGTTTAAATATATCATAAACATCATATTTTAACATATTTCAAGCATTAAAATATAATGTGCCACTTTTCCATCAAAATTTCAAAATTTTACCCTAACCCTCTTTGATTTTGGTTTTTCATTCTAACCAATTCGAAATGGTAATTTGAGATCATTTATATCATTAACAACAGAAAATAAAATAATTCAAATCATAAAATCAAATGTACCATCACTTTTTACCGAAACCCTAACTTCCATACTACCTCTTCCAAACTCTAATTAAACCTAATCAAATCCAATATTTAACCATAAAATATTTACTTACTCATCAAAATAACATCCTACATTTCCATTTCAACAATTATAACATACTCATTCAAAAACTCAATTCATACATATTCATATTTGACCATAAAGCTTCCAAATAAGGTAAGAAAGCTTACCTTTGAATGAAGAAACCACTAAATTTTACTTCAATTTTTAAAAAGCCTTCAAAATTTTGATGTTGGAAGAATCAAACCCTACCTAGCCCCTCTATGAAAGTCACGACCTACGGAAGAAGGAAGAAGAAGAAAGTGTTTTCTTTTAAATTTTTAACTTTTCTTTCTTTCATGTTTATCCTTGTATATATTATAATATCATTTTAATTTGTTAATTCTTTAGTTATTTTTAATTCTTTAATTTCCATCATCTATCCAAATGTAATTTTATTTTATTTTATTTTTATAAATTACCATTTTACCCCTGCTTTTACTTTTAAAATTTTATCTTTTTCCAATTTGTTTTTGACTTTATACGTAATATATATTTCCTTTATATTTCATATATACATTACTTATTTCTCACTTCCAACTCTTTATTTAATCCTCCAACTTATTAATTTAATTTAATTTAATTTAACAATTATGTGGGCATTACAAGTCTCTCCCCTTAAAAGAATTTCGTCCTCAAAATTACCTGATATCAGCTTTGAAAAAGCTGAGGGTATTGGCTCTGCATTATCTGCTCACTCTCTCATATTGCCTCTTCAGTGGAATGATTCTTTCAAAGAACTTTTACTAATGGCACCTTTTTGTTTCTCAATTCCTTCACTTCTCGTGCCAAAATTACTACCGGTTCTTCTTCATAGGTCAGATCTAGATTCACCTTGATAGATTTAACAGATAACACATGAGATGGATCTAATATGTATCTTTAAAGCATCGAGACATGGAAGACATTATGTATCCAATCTAACTCAAGCGACAGAGCTAATCTATAGGCCACGAGTCCCACTCTCTCTATAATCTCATATGGCCCAATAAATCAAGGACTCAGTTTCCCTTTCCAGCCAAATCTTAGAATCCTCTTCCAATGAGACACCCTTAGAAACACTTTGTCCCCTACATTATACTTAATATCTTTCCTCTTTAGGTCTGAATAAGACTTCTATCGGTTTGAAGCTGATTTTAAATGATCCCTAATTATTTTCACCTTTTCTTCTATTTTCTTGATTAAATCAGGACCCACTAACTTTCCTTATCTAGCCTCATCCTAACATAAAGGTGTCCTACATCTTCTGCTATACAATGCCTCAAACGGTTCCATTCCAATATTGGTCTGGAAACTGCTATTGTAGGCAAACTCAATCAGTGGCAAATGTCTATCCCAGCTCGTAAACTCAATGATACAGCTCCTCAACATATCCTCTAATACCTGTATCACTCTCTCAGACTGTCCATCTGTTTGCAGATTAAAAGCAGTACTGAAGTGTAACTGAGTACCAATGCATCCTACAAATTCTTCCAAAATCTAGATGTGAATCTGGGATCTCTGTCTAACATCAAAGAAATTAGGACTCTATGCAACCTCACAATGTTAGTGATATACAACTCAGCCAGCCTATCAAGAGAGTAGTCCATCCTCACTGGAAGAAAATGAGTTGATTTAGTCATTGATACGGAACCTCCAAGAATAAGCCTGAGAACCCCTTGATTTCGAACCCCCACAGCATTAACTTGAAAACCCCTAGTCGAATTCGGTACAACCCCCAAGGATTAGGTTAGATTTCAGATTACCTTGAATTGATCAAAGATCCAAGATTTCGAAACAAATCAGTTCCTAAATCCCAGATTCGAAACACTCCACAAGAAAGTTGATCAAACTACTTGAATGTTTCTAAAACATGTATTCAAGCAAGAACACAAAGATATAAGCAATTCGGCTTTAGGTTAATTAATTCGTCCAAAACTTCAAAACTCAGATGGCTTACAACCCTAAATGAGATATAAATAGCTAAACCCTAATTAGGGTTATTAAGTAGCGTTTGGCTTTCTAATCAAATTTTAAGAAATAATAAAGTAATCAAAGTCCTAATTTAATACCAAACAAACAGGGCCCTTACTTTTTAAATGAGCATAACTAGTGGGCCTTAATACATATTAACATAACAAGTTCAGCTAATTATTTAACTATAAATAAGCTCAACTAGTGACTTGAGCCAAATATGCTCCAATTTGCATCCTTGATCAGCCATATCGTGCACCTTCAGCTCCTCTTCAACAAAATGTTGCATGTAGCCTTGTGACGTCTCTATCATTCCCCCTTTGTTGGAGAAAACTCGTCCTCGAGTTTTAAAATGCTGAAGTAGTAAAGAAAAGCAACTTTGTAATTTCACTCCAATTACTTGTGGCATGTCATCAATTTGAAGAACCTGAAATTTTATTTCATAAACATCAAAATCATTGTTAGGCAAAATAAATTCCATGTTTGCAACAGACAAGCAATCATGAATGGTGGGAGTAGAAAGTTTTATTTTTCTTGCTTCTTCTTTTAGTTGTACTTCTAACCCAAGCATATTTTTGAACATGAGCATGTGGTTAATTAATGTAATTGGTTTAAACATGTTAAAATATATTTGTAATGATATAAATAAACTCAAAACAATAATTTAATGGGTTAATATGGATTTGCTAAGTTAAAGTAAGGAAAGACTTAATTTTTGAAATTTTATAGGAGTGTTGTTAAATTAAGGTTTGATGTTGAGAATGCCTTAGAATGTGATATTAAATGATTGTTTATGATCACATTTGATATATGCATTGAGGGAGGTTGATTTGCTTCATCCAAGTGGTGAAGGGCAAGTTGGAAGGATAGGATTAGCGGTTGTTTTAAGCTAGCTTTGGGTTGCTAGTGGAGGTAAGTACAAACTTTGAATGACTGCATATATGTACATGACATTGGGACTTAACACATTTAGTTGAGAAATGTATTAAGTTACTTAATATACTGTTGATGAATGTGAATTATGTTATGATATGCATAATGTGTATTATGTTGAAGTACCAAGGTAATGTGTTGAAAATGAAAAGAAATGTGGTATAATGTGATGAGATATGTGAAAATAAAATGTAATGAATTGATTTTGGTATAAAAGAGAAAAATGAGAAAAGTGAGAAAAAGATGATATAATAAGGCAATGTGCCTAGTTTGATCATGAGAAAATGAGAAAAGTTTTGATAAAGGAATTATGAAAGAATTTGATAAAGAGAAAATATAAATAAATTGTGTGCCTAGTATGTTATTTAATTTTTAGAGTTTTGGGTTTGGCGGCATGCCTATGAATTGCTGGAAAGGTGAAAAGACCGTGTCGTAAGCCGGGCCCAGCTGATAAATATGATATTTTTAGGGTGAAAAGACTGGGTCGTAAGCCTCAAAAACAAATCCTTGAAGTTAGACTGGGCCGTAAGCTCATATTTAGTTGAATTATCCATGGATATATTGTCTACGGGGCTAGACACATGGTGTCATTATGGACCAAAGCAGTAACTCTGAAATTTGAATAGCATATTAGATCCTTTTGGGCCCATGCTTGTCTTTTCTTTAATATGAATTATGAATTGTGATACAATTAAGCAATATAATGAGATATAATGTTATGAGTTGTGATATATATATGTGTTGTGCATTGACATTACATTTGGACTATATTGTTATCAAAGTTTGTACCACTAGGCTTCGAATTAGAGCGATTGTAATTCATTGCACAGGTGTTATGGACATTTTGGTAGAGCCATAATGTTCTACTAGACCTGGTATGGTCTAGGTTTGTATTTATTGAGCTTGAAGAGTTATTTTTGGGTACATCAATATCAGAGCCAGTTGCCAGTATGTAGATATTTGATATTACAGTATATTTTGATATTATATATGTTACGATATGTTTTTGAAGTATATAATGTAAATTGTAAAGAATGATTTGAATAATTTGTTTAAGATGGGATCTTATATGTGATGTTGATATATATACCTATATATAAGTATTTTGAGAAAATATGGAGAAATTGAGAAGTATTGGTGAAATGGTGAATTGATTTTATTTTGAGTGTTTGTTTTATGCAGGTTGTATTTTGTTGAATTTTAGGAATGTCCAAATTACAGACAAAACTCTGGTGAATTATTCCCAGAGATTTTCATATAAAATGTTATTTCGGGTTACTATCGCTAGTAAAGAATATTTATATACTATTTAATTTTATATATTTAGTAATTGAAATTTTAAAATGAAAATGTAAAAATTTTTATTAAATCGGTTTGTGATATTTTTATACCGTATATGCTTATTTTACATATGCTGAAAATATGTATTGTACGTATATAGCGTATAAGGGTGTTACATCAAGTACGTCTAAATGGTGATGTGAAAAATCTTCCACCAAGTGACGCGGAACCCTATGGCAATGAAGGCCTCAAACCCCAACGCACGATTGATAGAAGAAGACCAAGAATGAAGGAAAAACCACCTTCTAAAGCACCCAATTGCTTAGCAAAGCACGAACACTTATAACAGAAGGATTTAGGAAGCTCGAATTAGAAGAATGCCACAATCGAAATTGATAAGTAAATCTAATTCTTGATGCAATCAGAAGAAAAAGAGAATCTACTCCTATTCTATGATGGCCGAAATTTCAATAAGAAAATTGAGAATATAATTTTTCAAAAAGTGTCATTACAAGAAAAATAAGGCCCTATTTATACTAAAAGGCACACATAAATACGAAATCCTAATTCTAATGGGAAAAGGAAATCTACAAAGTTAAAATCCTAACCCATTAAGGAAAATATAAAGTATGGAAACAAATTAATATTCTGAAATAACTAAATGGAAAACCACACATCCTAACCCACTAAGGAAAATATAAAGTATAAAAAAAAGGGTCAAACTAAAACCCTTTAAAATAAGAACACGTCCCACACTATTTGGGCTGTCCGTGGGACTTAAATTACTTCCCAAGGCTGTATATGAACCCCCATGGACCTTTTTTGCGCGTTGGACCTCTTTAGCTAGCCTTTAGCTTCCATATTCACACTAAGCATCATAATCAGCTTTGGTGTGCCTTCTTCAAGCTCTATTGTGCACTTTTCCATTGCCATTTTCAGTCACTTCCTTTGAAATTTGATCTTGAATATGCAATCCCATAGCTGCTCCAAACTTCTTAGCTCTACTCCTAGTCAAATGGCCCATTTGGAAGCACCAATGGATCCTTACCTCGTGGCTGGTTCGTATCATTCTCCCCCTCTTCAAAAAGATTTGTCCTCAAATCTGCATCATCATAAGGAGATAAATCAGACACATTAAAAGTAGTACTAACACCATACTCACCAGGCAAGTCTATCTTGTATGCATTATCATTTATCTTTGCCAACACTTGAAATGGACCATCACCACGTGCATCAAGCTTATTCTTCCTTTGATTTGGAAACCTCTCCTTTCGGAAGTGTACCCAAACCCAATCCCTAGGAGCAAACACTATCTTCTTGCGTCCTCTATTAGCTCGATCAGCATATGACTTGTTCTTTTTCTCCATATTAACTTGAGCTTTCTCATGCATAGCCTTCACCAATTCTGCTTTCCTGTCTCCATCTAAACTAACAAGCTCATGTGAAGGTAAAGGAATAAGATCAAGTACAGTTAATGGGTTAAAACCATAAACAAGCTCAAATGGCGAATAACCTGTAGAAGAATGAATAGAATGATTATAAGCAAACTCAATAAAAGGCAAACAATCTTCCCAAGCAGCCAAATTCTTTCCCACTATAGCTCTCAACAATGTACCAAGTGTACGACTAACTATCTCTGTTTGCCCATCTGTTTATGGATGACAAGTAGTAGAAAATGAAAGCTTAGTTCCTAATCTACCCCATAAAACTCTCCAAAAATGGGACAAAAACTTAGCATCTCTATCAGACACAATAGTCCTAGGCACCCCATGTAGTCGAACTACTTCTCTAAAGAACAAATCAGCTACAGCAATCGCATCATCAGCTTTATGACAAGAAATAAAATGTGCCATCTTACTAAACCTGTCAACAACTACAAAAATGCTATCCCTACCTTTTCTAGTTCTAGGCAATCCAAGCATAAAATCCATGCTAATATCAATCCAAGGTGAACTAGGTATAGGTAAAGGCATATATAGACCATGAGGCATAGACTTAGATTTCGCCTGTCTACAAGCAATACAAGCATAACACAATCTCTCAACATCCTTACGCATAGACGGCCAATAAAAATGCTTAAACAAGATATCATAAGTCTTAGCTACCCTAAAATGTCCCATCAATCCCCACAATGAGATTCTAACACAAGCAAATCACGCATGGAACATTTAGGCACACATAATTTATTTCCCTTAAACAAGTATCCATCATGCCTACAAAATGAATTAAAAGCTCCATGTTCACATGCAACATACACATTGCCAAAATCAACATCACCTACATATAAGTCCTTAACGTACTCAAAACCAAGCAATTTAGAACTCAACACAGATAGTAATGTATATCTTCTAGACAATGCATCAGCCACTATATTATCCTTTCCTTGCTTGTATTTAACAACATAAGGGAATTGTTCTATAAATTCTATCCACTTACCATGCCTCTTGTTCAACTTACCTTGTCCCTTCAAGTGTTTGAGGGACTCATGATTCGTATGTATCACGAACTCCTTTGGAAGGAGGTAGTGCTGCCACACGTCCAATGCTCTCACCAAGGCATACAACTCCTTATCATAAGTGGAATAGTTCAATTGTGCACAATTGAGTTTCTCACTAAAATAGGTTATGGGCTTTTTCTCTTGCATCAATACAGCTCCAATACCTACACCAGAAGCATCACACTCAATCTCAAATGTACTCTCAAAATTAGGTAATGATAAAATAGGAGCGGATGTCAACTTCCCTTTCAGGCAGTCGAAGGCTTTTTGTTGCTCCTCTCCCCATTGGAACCCAACTTCCTTTTTGATTATGCTAGTTAAAGGTGCTGCAATAGTAGAAAAGTTCTTCACGAACCTCCTATAGAAACTAGCCAATCCATGAAAGCTCCTCACGTCCGTCACACTCTTTGGAGTAGGCCACTCCTTTACAGCTTTCACTTTCTCTTCATCTACTTCAACGCCCTGCGCACTCACAACAAAACCAAGAAACACAAGCCTATCTATGCAAAATGTGCATTTCTTAAGCTTGGCATATAAGTTTTCATTTCTCAATACTTCCAAAACTAGCATAGCATGCTCAACATGGTCATCCAAAGTTTATGCGGCCGGGCCAAGCACTTCCCAGGAGGTCACCCCTCCTGGTACTGACCCTGCACCAACACGGCTAGGCCAAGCACTTCCCAGGAGGTCACCCATCCTGGTACTGACCCTGCACCAGCATGCTTAACCGGAAAGAACGCTAACCATTTCTACCAAAAGTTTAAGCTGTCAGCAGAGGCGCACCCATTTCCTTTATTTAGATCAAACATGGACTCACCAGTCTCTTTCGACTTTGTGTGCCACCTTTATCGAACCTGATCCACAATCCTCCAAACCCTCGGACATATCATTCCCTCCCTCTTTAAGGAGGTTCATCCTCAAACCTGGAGCAGTGGGACCAGACCCGATAAATAGGCTCTGATACCAAATGATGCGGCCGGGCCAAGCACTTCCCAGGAGGGCACCCATTCTGGTACTGACCCTGCACCAGCATGGCTGGGCCAAGCACTTTTCAGGAGGTCACCCCTCCTGGTACTGACCCTGCACCAACACAGCTAGGCCAAGCACTTCCCAGAAGGTCACCCATCCTGGTACTGACCCTGCACCAGCATGCTTAACCGGAAAGAACGCTAACCATTTCTACCAAAAGCTTAAGATGTCAGCAGAGGCACACCCATTTCCTTTATTTATATCAAACATGGGCTCACCAGTCTCTTTCGACTTTGTGTGCCACCTTTATCGAACCTGATCCACAACCCTCCAAACCCTCGGACATATCAAAAGTCTTACTATAAATCAGAATATCATCAAAATAGACTACAACAAATTTGCCCAAATAAGCTCTCAAAACATGGTTCATTAGTCTCATAAAAGTACTAGGTGCATTAGACAACCCAAAAGGCATTACTAATAACTCATATAGATCATATTTAGTTTTAAATGTTGTTTTCCATTCATCACCAGGTTTCATACGAATTTGATGATATCCACTCATAAGATCAATTTTAGAAAAATACCTGGCACCATGCAGCTCATCCAATATGTCATCAAGTCGTGGTATAGGATGCCGATACTTTACTGTGATCTTATTTACAGCCCTATAATCAACACATTCTCCACGTGCCATCCTTCTTTGGAACCAACAACACAGGAACAGCACACGGACTCAAACTCTCTCTAATCAGCCCTTTCTCCAGTAACTCATCTACTTGCTTTTGCATCTCTTTCGTTTCCACGGGATTACTCCAGTAAGCTGGTCTATTTGGGATGGTAGAACCAGGCACGAAGTCTATTTGATGTTCAATTCCTCTTAGCGGTGGCAATCCACTAGGTAATTCATCTGGAAACACATCCTGAAAATCCTGTAACAAAGACACAAAACTAGAAGGCAAACTATCAAGCGAAACATTAGTGTCAGCAAACAAAGTTTCTTTGTATCTAATGAGCAATAATGGCTGCCCAATAGACATTGCAAAATTAACCTCTCTCGCTCTTGCATAAAAAGTTTGTTTTGCTCTCCCTTCTTTCTTATTTTCTCTCACCAATGAGCCATTTATTTGTTTTGTTTCTTTTATGGCCTCTTTTCCCATTTTCTTTTCACTCTCACTCACCTTATCATGTTCTCTCAAACTCCCTTTAATTTTTGAATTGGTAGCCCCAACTTGCCTCTCTGCCTCAATCATCTTTCTTTGGTCTTCATACACTTCTAGGGGTGATAATGGAACAAAGAGTGACCTATTTTCCTTCATAGGTAAATGTGTACCTATTCTAAAACCCATCATGTTGCGCTCTCCGATCATATTGCCACGGTCTGCCCAACAACATATGTCCAGCTTGCATAGGAACTACATCACAATCAACTTCATCTTTGTATCAGCCTATTGAAAATGGTACCCTCACTCACTTAGTTACTTTCACCTCACCACTATCATTAAACCACTGCAACTTATAAGGATTGGGATGCTTCATACATTCTAACCCCAATTTTTCAACCATAGTAGTACTTGCAGCATTAGTACAGCTCACACTATCAATAATAAGTGTACAAACCTTATTATTCACTAAGCATCTAGTATGAAAAATATTATCACGCTGTACTAGACTTTCCTCTTTCACCTGCATAGTCAATGCATGCCTAGCAGCTAACAATTCACCACGCTCAGCTAACAAAGTACAATCAACATGCTCATCACTACCAACATCATCATATATAGGAGAATCAAAGTTCCCAACATCATCATTATCATTATCACTAGGTTCAGAATCAGACACAACATCACCATCAGCTGTAGCAATCATAACTCTTCTATTTGGACATTGGGAGGCAATATGACCATTCCCTAAACACTTAAAACATTTAATCTCCCTATTAGGAGTGGTAGTGTTAGGTGTACCTGTTTGCTTGTTTGGACCACTAGATGGCCCTTTTCCACTAGAGGTTGCAGCATTGCTTTTCTGGAATGAATTCTTGAACTCCCCTTTCTCTCCACCCCCTATTGGCTGAATTTGCCCCACCACTATATTGGGGTCCTCTATAGGCCGAATTACTCCCAAACACATTTTGTGGTCTCCCATAGCCAAGTTTGGTGGAACTCTTGCTCTTTAACCTCCTCTCTATCTTCGTAGCTTTATCAACCATCTCCTCCATGGTATTGTAATCATACATGTCCAACTCACTTGCAATATTCTGATTAAGTCCTCCAAGAAATCTAGACATCATCCGTTGTTCGTCTTCCTCAATATTGGCTCTAGCCATGATCATCTCCATCTCCTTGTGGTATTCTTCTACACTCTTGCACCCTGCACCAGTCATGCTAAGCGATTATAAAGATCCCTATAATAATGAGAAGGGATAAAACGTTGCCTCATCAGGTCTCTCAACTCCTCCCATGCGGGTACGACTCTCAACTCCTTGCCTCTTCTAGTGGATTTTAGTTGATCCCACCATAATGTTGCATAACCCTTGAACTCTACAGCTGCAATGTGTGACTTCTTTTCTTCAGAATAATTATGGCACTCAAAAATTTGCTCTACTTTGCGCTCCCAGTCAATGTATTCTTCAGCATTGTTGTTCCCTCTAAATTCAGGAACCTTCATTTTGATGGAAGTCAAATCATTATCATTGATAGGTGCTTGATAAATTCCAGGTTCTCCTTCTTCAAATCCATAATCAGCCACACGGCCTCTCTCATATGCACCTCTTGGTGCCCTCCTCCTAATTGGCTCTTCTCTCTCTTCAGCTCTTGCTGGTTGTAGAATTCTCTATGGTAGCCTTATTGGAGTAGGTTGTTGTGCTTGCATTAAGCGTTCCATGGACTGCTGTAAGCTAGCCAACGTATTTGCTATTCTTTCCATATTATCCTCATTTGCTTGCTTGTACGTCTCAAGATCATCTGCAATATCCCAGATACTCATCTCTTCTTTCTCAACAGCTATGACTTTATCTCTACTAGAATTGCTACTCATTATCTCACAAAACAAAGAACTCACCTTCACTAATTCTTTGATTGCACTTCAGAACAAAGGCTCACAAATCAATCACCAAGCACGTTCAAGGGAACCAGAACCTAAATCCTAGAATGACACCTAGAAAGAAACTTGACAAATTTGGAGGCAACACAAGAAAATTTTGTGTCGCACGATTATATCAACCAGAGTATAGAATCAAACAAATAATACTCTAGCAATGTCACGGAATCAAAATGGTAGCTCAAACAAGAAATAGAAACAAAGAGGTAAAAAATTATGATGAATCTAGTCAAAATGTATCAAAACCAACTCACCTTAGCAAGTTAGTTTATGGAGCTAATAATTCTACCCAAGAAAGCTAGTATCAAGACTCCCCAAGAATTCAATTTCGAAAAGAAAACTTCCAAATCAGCAAGAAAAACATAATAAAACAGCCCCTCAATTGACCGAAATTGGTGGCCAAAATTTTGATTACTTTCAACCTGATTCAAAATGATTCTAATACCTTAAATTACTAGAAAAGAAAAGAATTTTTGTTGAAGTGATTTTGTACTCTTTTTTTTAGGATCTGGTCACTATCCTTAGATCACCAACGAAACACAAAGCCTTTAGTCCAATTTATACCCAATTCGGAATAAGAAAAATGTATTTTGAATCAAAAGGCAAGAACACAATTTCAAAATTGAGCAAAGAATTCTATAACCCTAATTCGAATAATTCGAAAAATCCAATTAGAACCCTAACGAAACAACTAAAACAACCCTAGAAAGACAAATAGATAAAGATTTACCTGTAATTGGCTCTGATACCAAATGACGTGGAACCCTATGGCAATGAAGGCCTCAAACCCCAATGCACGATTGATAGAAGAAAACCAAGAATGAAGGAAAAACCACCTTCTAAAGCACCCAATTGCTTAGTAAAGCACGAACACTTATAACGGAAGGATTTAGAAAGCTCGAATTAGAAGAACGCCACAATCGAAATTGATAAGTAAATCTAATTCTTGATTCAATCAGAAGAAAAAGAGAATACACTCCTGTTCTATGATGGCCAAAATTTCAATAAGAAAATTGAGAATATAATTTTTCAAAAAGTGTCCTTACAAGAAAAATAAGGCCCTATTTATACTAAAAGGCACACATAAATCCGAAACCCTAATTCTAATGGGAAAAGGAAAGCTACAAAGTCAAAATTCTAACCCATTAAGGAAAATATAAAGTATGGAAACAAATTAATATTCTGAAATAACTAAATAGGAAACCACACATCCTAACCCACTGAGGAAAATATGAAGTATAAAAAAAATGGCCAAACTAAACCTTTAAAATAAGAACACGCCCCACACTATTTGGGCTGTCCATGGGCCTTAAATTACTTCCCAAGGCTGTATATGAACCCCCATGGACCTTTCTTGCACGTTGGACCTCTTTAGCTAGCCTTTAGCTTCCATATTCACACTAAACATCATAATCAGCTTTGGTGTGCCTTCTTCAAGCTCTATTGTGCACTTTTCCATTGCCATTTCAGTCACTTTCTTTGAAATTTGATCTTGAATATGCAATCCCATAGCTGCTCCAAACTTCTTAGCTCTGCTCCTAGTCAATGGCCCATTTGAAAGCACCAATGGATCCTTACCTTGTGGCTGGTTCGTATCACCAAGGTACTAACCAACGGATGTTGACTTCAGCACGAGAACGGATCCAGTCAACCCAGTCGGCATATGAAGAAGTAGGGTGGAGTAGTTTGCTAGCAGAGTGATGTCGCGGTAGATATCTGACAAAATTCATAGATGGAGTATCCAACAAGTAGAGACGCTCCGGAAGCCAAATCTATAAGCACAAGAAAAGAATTAAAAATAAAGAGAAGAAAAAAAAGGGGTCCGCTAAGTTGAAACCCGCAAGGGCTACTTAGGCAAAAAAAAAAAACTAGGACAGCTCGCTAGTTTCGAAAACCTGCAAGGGCGGACTATGCAAAAATTAGAGCATTAAAAAAATAAATAATAATAATAATAATAAATAAAAAAGGAGACCTAAATTGAAAACCCGAATAGGCAATTTAGGCAATTACCTGAAGCAATAATGGACTCCCGGCTAATCTCTTTGACAATCCCGATTTAAGTTGGTCTAGTCCAACTAAAGTCTCAGCTAAGATGACGGGTATCGGCGACAAGCCTCCTTCCATTTGGTCCATGATATCCAATACTCATGGATCAATATCGCCATCAGAGGAAATAAGCAAAAATTGGCCAAGCCAGCATAGACAAAGCATACATCCCCTTGCCTTAGTAGGAGCCATGTGATAAAGGCAAAGTTCAATTAAGGGACCAAGTAGAATCTTCTTACCTCTTTTCAACTGTAGAACTTCGGACTTTGAAAGTTGAAATAATATTTGCATCTTTTGTTGAGTCTTGGAAATCAATATAGGTAACGCCATTGGTTGATTGCTTGGATATCCAAGGATGACCTCAAATTCTTCAATCATGGGACATATCTCAAAGCCATTAATCTCAAATTTCCTAGAATTCTCATTCCAAAAAGAAGCCATGGCATGTAAAAAAGAATGATTCAATTTAATATTTTGAAAACACTTCAAAGTATCGATTTTAGACCAAGATGTTTGTGTCCAATGAATGGAATTCATATTTTTAAATAGACCTTTTATTTTCTTCAAATTGAGTCCGATCATTATTGACAATTGAAGAAAAATTGGAATTGTTAAAAAGAATTTTGATACTGAAGTGGAAAATTTTCTGGATTCTATATGAGATCATGGCATGAAAAGAGATTTATATGAGATGATTGGCTACTCCAAAATTGACAAGGAATAGCTTGAGATCGAGATGCGCAAGGATAGGAAATTGGCAACGAAAAGGTTTTGAGCTGCCGCGTTGCCTTTGGTTTTGTAAATTAGTACTGCTATGGAAATTTTAAATGTGAAGAGGAAAGACAAATAATTATAGTGTAGAAATAATAATGATGATAAAAAAAGGAAAAGAAGAAAAAATTTTAAAAGTCAAAAGTTGCAGTAAAAGTGCAAATTATATATCATCATTATTATTTTTATCATTATTTTATTATACAATATTTCCTCAATTAATACAATAATGATAGATCACTGAGAAGGAGGTGGTGGGTCATGATCAAATAAAGCCTTGAAAAAGTCATCGCCTATTGGAGGAGGAGGCATATCACATATCCCGAGTCCGCCCAAAGTAGGAGCACCTGAACCTCTATTACCTTGGAATTCAAATCTGTAATGGTCCTCATCTAAAGTAGATGAAAGGATGTCATGGTCATCAGCTTGGGGTCCCCTAGATGATGAAGCATCAGGATCTCTCATCCCCTGAAACCGAAAGTCTCAAAAATTTTGCACTGACTCGTGATATAATTTTTCAAAATGAGCAACCTGTTGACGACTAGCAGCTAACTCTTCTCGAAGTTTCTTATTTTGTTCCTCAAGCATCTGTTGTGCGTCAAAAGGGAAAGAGTAAGAGCATACATGCATACATGTAGCATAAATTATCATGGAACAAGAAAACCTACCAAGTAATTCATATCAACACCCTGTGGATGAGATGGCATCTTCGATTGATTAGAATGAGCAAATGGAGAAGTGGTAAAGAAAGGTCCAGCCTCATGACCAAATGAGCCAGCAGCCTACAACAATCATTAAAACAATCAAAACAAGTTAAGAAAGAAGTAATTGCAACGACAAAATGGTAAAAGTTTACCTGAGAGCTGCTAGCCTCGGGATGCAGGACGGACCCTCCTCCCTCTCTGTGATATTCCTCTTCATCGCTATTCTCCTTTTCCTAGGGAACCTCTCATACGCCAACAGGAGATACATCAAAGTTCAAGAGTCCTACTCGAATAAACTGGACATATGATGCACCCGGTGGATAGAGAAAGGTTTCAACATCATAACCGTGCCGAGCTAACTACCATGCATTCTCCGGCATTGATGTTTTATTTAAAGTATACTCTAGGAAACTCATCTGGATCCTACATTGCTAGGGACCAAGGAACCACTTATACACTCTCTCTCCGAGAAACCAGCCACTAGACAAAGGGTCGGCAATGACTCAGCGGGTATGCTGAAAAGGCAATGTGGCATTCATGGAAGAAGTCCAGTTCATCCGTTCTTTTGTGTTCCACCAAGCCAAATTGACCTATAAAATGACATAAGGTAAGTGAACTTTAATATAAATTTTAAAGTATACTAATACTATTTTACCTGGCCCCGGGTTAAGTAACTTAAGAGATAGCGCTGGGTGTGCACATGGTGAGAGCCGGGAACTGCTACACAATCAGACAACCAAAAATTCAATCTCGAATACCAAACTCTCTCTCAGGAAATGCCAGGCACCCTCACAAGATTATGCACATATGCCCATACCTACAACAACATTGAAAATCAAATTCATGCAAGAATAAGAATGGAATTGACAATGGTGGAAGAAGAGTACGTCGACAACCACCATGAAACCAATGAAAGACTTTTTATTTCTACAAATCTTGTCTAGTCCATGATAGAGACAAGCAAGGCCAGCTTCACCCCAGTCGTAAAGCGGTACCATACTCATATCAATAAGGGCCCTCAACACCGACAACTGGATGGAATATTCGATGTTGCATAAAATGGTTGAATCGAGCAAATACAGCAAAAATCCTTGAGCATATTATTTGGTTGTTTCCCTAAGAACTCGTCCTTCACAGTTCATACAATAACTCCAAATCGGCTTAATTTTTATTTTGAAAGGCCCTTTTAATGATGGTTCTATACCAATTAACTATTGGACTTCTTCGAATGTCAGAATATCATTGGTAAGAGGGACCGAAAGGCCATAGTACCGGATACCAATTATGGTTGTATAATCAACTGGGCCAATGGTCATCTCTCCTATAGGTAGGTGAAAAGTATGGGTCATGTCCATCCACCGCTCTAACAATGCTTGAACTACACTCCTGTCTATTGGACACTCCTCAGATGGTAATTGCAAGATAAAGCTTTCAAAATCGCAATCTCAGACAATCTATTTTACCTGAGAGGGTGCTATATCATACCATTGTCGGGCTTTATAGACACATCCTCTGCCCCGTATAACACAATGATCGGGCTAACACGGAGCCAGGTAAGTTAACACAAGGTAAGTCTATCATCATACCAATACCACTGATTTATAGACTAAATTTATTTGTTATGTTCTATTTTTAGTCTGTCTATTTACTTGTTTATTAAATTCTTAAACATAGTCCTCTAATTAATTTATTTTTTCTAAATCTTAACGAAAAAAACACAAAAAAAATGAAGAAAAAAAACAAAAAAATAATAAATACATATTTGTGATGTTAAAATATTAAACTGCCTTGTTACCTTAGTTTTTTGACTTGAACTGCGATGAATCTACATCCCAGCTAGTAGACTTATAGTTTCATTTTCATGCCGTCAAATAAATTCCAATAACTCAGCATTGGATCGGGGTCCTGATCTCAAAGCATGCATTTTCTCCTTAACTATCTGCTAAACTTTTTGATTTAATTATGAGAATATGTAAGTGTGGATGAGTATTGAAGAAATAAAACTTTCGTGGTTTATAAAGACAAATTGCAAAGGAAAAGAAAAAGGAAATGAAGATGAAAGTTTTGGAAATGGCGTGAGAATGAAAAGAAGGAATGAAATGTTTATATAGAAAATTGCAAAGGAAAAGACAAAAATAAAAAAAGGAAAAAAATAGTATTCTCGTGAAAAAAAAGAAAAAGAAGAAAAATAAATATCACTGTTGATAAATAGTAAATGAATAGTTAGTTAATAGTGCGTAAATAGTAATTACACAGTGAATAAACTCAATTATTCAATTCAATTATTCAGATATTTCCGTGTATATAAATATTTTTAGACTTTTAAAATATTTTTACACGCTGGGGGCAAGAAGATATATGCATGGTAAAAAATAGCTAAATTTTTTGCAAATTTCTTTAGTATCCTAGTGACTACAATTATTTTTTGCAGATAATCAAATTACTTTTAAGTCTAGAACTTACCTCGGGTTCAAAATCCAAATTACTTTTAAGTCCAAAACTTATCTTGGGTCCAGAATCCAAATTACTCTAGCTCGGGTCCAAAATCTAAATTATTCGGGTCTAGAACCCAAATTACTTTTAAGTCCAGAACTTCCCTCGGGACCAAAATCCAAATTACTTTAAAGTCCAAAACTGACCTCGGGTCCAAAATCTAAATTACTCTAGCTCAGGTCTAGAACCCAAATTCCTAGGCTAGATGATATTTTGGATGAATTGCATGGTTCTTTGTGTTTTTTCTAAAATTGATTTAAAATCTGGATATCATCAAATTAGAATGCGTGAAGGTGATGAATGGAAAACTGCTTTCAAAACTAAACATGGTTTTTATGAATGGTTAGTAATGCCCTTTGGCTTAACTAATGCACCAAGTACTTTTATGCGATTAATGAATCATGTTTTGTGTGCTTTCTGATAGAGACGTCACAAGGCTACATGCAACATTTTGTTGAAGAGGAGCTGAAGGTGCACGATATGGCTGATCAAGGATGCAAATTGGAGCATATTTGGCTCAAGTCGCTAGTTGGGCTTATTTATAGTTAAATAATTAGCTGAACTTGTTATTTTAATATGTATTAAGGCCCACTAGTTATGCTCATTTAAAAAGTAAGGGCCCTATTTGTTTGGTATTAAATTAGGACTTTGATTACTTTATTATTTCTTAAAATTTGATTAGAAAGCCAAACGCTACTTAATAACCCTAATTAGGGTTTAGCTATTTATATCTCATTTAGGGTTGTAAGCCATCTAAGTTTTGAAGTTTTGGACGAATTTATTAACCTAAAGCCGAATTGCTTTTATCTTTGTGTTCTTGCTTGAATACATGCTTCAGAAACATTCAAGTAGTTTGATCAATTTTCTTGTGGAGTGTTTCAAATCTGGGATTTTAGGAACTGACTTGTTTCGAAATCTTGGATCTTTGATCAATTCAAGGAAATCTGAAATCTAACCTAATCCTTGGGGGTTGTACCGAATTCGACTAGGGGTTTTCAAGTTAATGCTGTGGGGGTTCGAAATCAAGGGGTTCTCAGGCTTATTCTTGGAGGTTCCGTATCATTTGGTATCAGAGCCTACGCTCTAGATCAGGTTTTATCCCTTCCAATTTGTTTTCGTTTCTTCTTTTGTTATTTGCATTTTTGTTGCTTTGTTTCAATTGTTCAATTCGTTCTCTTGTTTTTCTTGTTCCTCTGAATTGTTTTCTTTGTGGGTTATTTTCGTTTTCGTTTTCTTCACCTGCTATTTGCGTTTTTGTTTCCTTTGTGGGTTACTTTCGTTTTCGTTTCTTCTCTTGTTAGTTTCGTTTTGTTTCTTTGTTATTGATCCTTGAATCGTTTTCGTTTTTCTTTCAAAGTCAAAAATTCAAAAAAAAAATTCCGTTAGGGTTCTAATTTAGTTTTCGTTTTGTGTTTAGAGTCTTATTTCAATTTCGAATTCAGTTTGCCTTTTTAGTCCAAATCGTTTTTCTTATTCTGAAATTGGGTTGGTTGATTTGTTCCGAATTGGTTTGTTCTATCTATTCCGAATTGAATTTGTTCTATTGTGGATTTCCGAATTGGGAATTTAGGTTGCTTTGTTCAAATTCGAAATTGTGTTCTCGATTGTTGATTCGAAAGTGTTCTAAATCCGAATCTTATTTTTGTTAATCATTCTGATTCTGTTTCGAATTTCCAAGAAAGTGTTTCAAACAAATTTCAAAAGGAAAGCTGAATTGGTCTAAAGGAAGTCTTGATTATTTATTCTGTTCCAATTTCGAGTTTCAAAAGGAAGTCCTCTAAATTGATCTTGTTCTTGTTACCTGATTGGAAAAAAAAAAGTTTTGTGTGGTGTGTGAATTAGGGCTACCCATCTTGAGATAGTGAGAGGGAGCAAAAAAAAAAAAAGAGAGTACAAAAGTGCTTCAAGAAATGTTTTTTCGTTTTCCTTGTTATTTAGGTGATAAGGGTCGAATCTGGATAGGTTAGAAGTAACCAAAATTTTGTCACAAAATTTTGACAAATTTGAGGGGCTGTTTTGATTCAAATTTCAGATTTTGGGAACACACGGAGGCTATTTGAGTTGTTTCATAAAGTGTGATTCACCTAAGAACATAAAAGAAATCAGCTTGAGAGGTGTGAGCTGAACCGTGAGTGATTTCATATATTGAGTGAAACATGAGAGACCAACCTTCATCTATTGAGTGTAAACACGTGAGGGAGTGTTGTGAGGCCTTTTTATTTGTTTTGTGCTAACCTTTTATTGCAGGAAACATGTCTGGAAGAGATACAGGTGTTCAGATTGATCCAGCTCGATTGCGTGAGGCGCAACAAGCTCAATTTACACGTTTACACCGTGCTATGGGTACCATAACAGAAAGATTGGAGCGCATGGATTTAAGGTTGCAGAGTGTTGAAAGAGCCACATTGGAGCGCAATGAGAGGCGAAGAGGTGGCAGAAATCAAATGCAGCAACCTGAACATTTCTATAGGAGTATCATGCAGAGACTTCAGGCTATCAAGGAAGGAAGTAAAAGTGTTGATGATTACTACAAAGAAAGGGAGAATTTGAAGGTTGAAGATAGCAATGAAGAAGAACTAATTTATGCATAAGAGATTGTTGATGGTAGTGATTTGTCAATGTCATCCGAGGCTGTTTATGGTGATACTTCTTTTCAGGGTGATATTGAAGATCATACTTTAGAGATTATTGGTGAAGATTCATCACTAGAATCAAAAGAAGCTGCTACTTTTCAACAAGACATTCCAAAGTTGGAAACTTTTGAAGAAATATTGAAGGAAGAAATTGATATGCTTGGGTTAGAAGTACAACTAAAAGAAGAAGCAAGAAAAATAAAACTTTCTACTCCCACCATTCATGATTGCCTGTCTGTTGCAAACATGGAATTTATTTTGCCTAACAATGATTTTGATGTTTATGAAATAAAATTTCAGGTTCTTCAAATTGATGACATGCCACAAGTAATTGGAGTGAAATTACAAAGTTGCTTTTCTTTACTACTTCAGCATTTTAAAACTCGAGGACGAGTTTTCTCCAACAAAGGGGGAATGATAGAGACGTCACAAGGCTACATGCAACATTTTGTTGAAGAGGAGCTGAAGGTGCACGATATGGCTGATCAAGGATGCAAATTGGAGCATATTTGGCTCAAGTCACTAGTTGGGCTTATTTATAGTTAAATAATTAGCTGAACTTGTTATTTTAATGTGTTTTTGGGCCTGTTTTAAGCCCAATCCGCCCCAAACACTTTTAGGGCTATTTTTATTATTTTCCTTCATGGTTTAGGAATTAGTAAAGGTATTTAAACCTAATATTGATGTAAAAATGGACAGCCATCTTATCATGAAGTTTTGGATGAAATTATTAACCTAAAGCCGAATTGCTTTTATCTTTGTGTTCTTGCTTGAATACATGATTCAGAAACATTCAAGTAGTTTGATCAACTTTCTTGTGGAGTTTTTCGAATCTGGGATTTAGGAACTGACTTGTTTCGAAATCTTGGATCTTTGATCAATTCAAGGTAATCTGAAATCTAATCTAATCCTTGGGGGTTGTACCGAATTCGACCAGGGGTTTTCAAGTTAATGCTGTGGGGGTTCGAAATCAAGGGGTTCTCAGGCTTATTCTTGGAGGTTTTGTATCCTTGGGGCTTGTTCTCAGACTTACCTGGGGTCTAGAACTCAAATTAAGTCCAGAACTTACCTCAGGTCCAGAACCCAAATTATTTTTAAGTCCAGAACTTATCTCGGGTCCAGAACTCAAATCCTAAATTCACCTCGAGTCCAGAATTCAAATTATTTTTAAGTTCAGAACTTACCTCGGGTCCATAACTTAAATCCTAAATTCACATCGGGTCCAGAACCCAAATTATTTTTAAATTCAGAACTTACTTATGGTCTAAAACCCAAATCCTAAATTCACCTTGGGTCCAGAACCGCCAAATTATTTTTGAGTCTAGAACTCAAAACAACCTTGGATACGGAATCCAGTATAGCTCTAAATCTAGTAAAAAATTACATTACTTTTTGCTCTCTTTTGTTGTAGTCTCAGATCGTTCAAGCAGGGGGCAAACTGTAGACCCTTAATTTTTTACCCAGTCCAATCCGATACTTTTAAACAACCTAAAATAATTTTTTATGGTGTTTTAATTGAATAATATTTATTTTTAATAAAAATAAAAAAAATTAATAATAAAAAGGATAAAAAATAATAAATAAATAAAAATCGGCGATGAAAAAAAAATTTTTCATTGCAGGCGACTAATTGGCTTAGGCCAATTCGCCGTAGGAAAAACCTGCGATGAATTGGCCATAAGCCAATTCACCGCAGGACTTTTCTGCGGCGAATTGACCTATAGCTTATGGCCTATTGGCCTGGCCGAGCTAGCAGTACCCAAGCCCAGTGCTCACAGATTTTCTTCACCAGTGCACTTTCACATTCCCGGCCCACACATGGCTTCCCTATTCTACTTAGTTTTTAATTTTGTTTCCTAAAACAATTTTATTTCCTTAGCCAATTAGTATTAGGTTTTTATTTTTTCTTATAAATACCACACAAAGGAACTCAAAATTAAGGGGGGGATTTGAAATGTTTTTATTGGACCTTGGACTTTTGGATTTTTTCGGTTAATCTCAAGCTTGAAAGATCAAGAGGTAGCAAACAACAAACACTCCATCAAAGGCAGCCTACACAATTTTTATTATTGTTTAACCAGAATTCAAAGATTATGGTGGAACCAACAACGGAGGTTTGAATCTCTATTTTCTTTGTTTAAGTTTATAGTAGCTTCATCAAATTGGATTAATTGTTTCATCATACAATTTGATCAATTATTCTACTAACCATCTAAACTTTATTTGAAACCCTAAAATTATTTCGTCAAAACCCTGATGCCTTAATACTTGTAACACATATTTTTAAAATCTACAATCCTAAATTACACTTTTCTAAAATCACATTAATCTATTTTCTTAAAATCCTAACCAAATCTCTTTTTCTAAAATCACAGTAGCTTATTTTTTCAAATACTTAATCTAAAAACTAATTTTCATGATTTTCAATCTTATTTATTTAAACCCTAAATTTTAATATTATTTTCATACAACTTTCGAAACCCTAAATTCAAAACATCCATTCTTTAGATTCAAACCCTAATTTATTTCAAATAAATAAGATTCAAACATCTAGTAGCCATGTTATTTCTTTAAAATGTTTCTCAACTAATTAAATTAGTACATGAAAACCCTAATTATTAAACATAAAACCCAAGAAACCCTAATTGATGCATGAACCCTAAAGTTATATATTTACTATTTTATACAAATTAGATGAATGTTTATTATACATTTTGATTGATGCTTGATATCTTTGATGAATGATTTATTTATGATGAATGTTTTTTTACTTTTATTAATTTGTTTTGATTTCAAAACGTTGTAAGAGGTATGCTTCCATATGTTGGGTACCTCATGTATTAAGCATCATATAATTAAAATTGCTTTTATATTTTGAATCAATGTAAAGGACACGTTTTCACCTTTCGGTGGGTGTTCTATTTATTTTTAGATATGGACAATGTAAGGACATGTTTCCATCCTTGGATGGGTGCCCATTTATTTGTTTTGTTTGAACATTGTTTTGATTTTAATATAATGATGCTTTATTTTAATTGTTGTGTGCAGTATTGATAATATTGTTATATTTAAGAATTTTATAATATTAAGACCTATAAAGGAGGTCAGTTCCAATGAACTGGGCATTGTGGGGGTGCTGGGCCATTTCTCACATTCCCCACACGTGCTCAACTTTCCGAACTCATTAGAGGGTTGGGGATTTGATGCGGACCCTTAGCAATGATGGCAGCAAACCCAACGTATAACAATGGTAGAGAACTCCTTGAAACTTGATAATCACCTCCTAAGGAACCCAACGCCTATAAAGAGATGTGAACTCACTATGATTGAAGGATTTAGTTGGTAAGAAGAAGGAAAACTCCACAACTCTCGTTGATAAGTTAACCTAATTCTTGATGCAAAGAAAGAATTAAAGAATCCACTCTAATCTCTCTCACACGAAAATTCACAAGAAGAACTTGTAGAAGAATTCAAAAATCTTTTAATAATAATATGTCAAAAAGTCCCCTTACAAGAAAAATAAGGCCCTATTTATACTAAAAGGCACACATAAATCTGAAACCCTAATTCTAATGGGAAAAGGAAAGCTACAAAGTCAAAATCCTAACCCATTAAGGAAAATATAAAGTATGGAAAGAAAATCCTAATCCATTAAAGAAAATATAAAGTATGGAAACAAAATCCTAATCCACTAAGGAAAATATAAAGTATGGAAACAAAATCCAAATCCACTAAGGAAAATATAAAGTATGGAAACAACCAAACTAAATCCCTTTAACATAAGAACACGCCCCACACTATTTGGGCTGTCCATGGGCCTTAAATTACTTCCCAAGGCTTTATATGAACCCCCATGGACCTTTCTTGCACGTTGGACCTCTTTAGCTAGCCTTTAGCTTCCACACTAAGCATCATAATCAGCTTTGGTGTGCCTTCTTCAAGCTCTATTGTGCACTTTTCCATTGCCATTTCAGTCACTTCCTTTGAAATTTGATCTTGAATATGCAATCCCATAGCTGCTCCAAACTTCTTAGCTCTGCTCCTAGTCAATGGCCCATTTGGAAGCACCAATGGATCCTTACCTCGTGGCTGGTTCGTATCATTCTCCCCCTCTTCAAAAAGATTTGTCCTCAAATCTGCATCATCATAAGGAGATAAATCAGACACATTAAAAGTAGTACTAACACTATACTCACCAGGCAAGTTTATCTTGTATGCATTATCATTGATCTTTGCCAACACTTGAAATGGACCATCACCACGTGCATCAAGCTTATTCTTCCTTTGATTTGGAAATCTCTCCTTTCGGAAGTGTACCCAAACCCAATCTCCTACTTGAAACTTCATCTCACGTCTCCCTCTATTTGCAGAATCAGCATATCTCTTGTTCCTTTTCTCAATATTTGCCCTTGCTTTCTCATGCATCTCTTTAACCAATTTAGCTTTCTTCTCACCATCTAAACTAACAAGCTCATGAGAAGGTAAAGAAACAAGATCCAAAACTGTTAGTGGGTTAAAACCATAAACAAGCTCAAAAGGTGAATATCCTGTAGAAGAATGAATAGCACGATTATAAGCAAACTCAATAAATGGCAAACAATCTTCCCAAGAACTCAAATTCTTACCCACTAAAGCTCTCAATATGGTACCTAAAGTTTTGTTTACTACTTCTGTTTGTCCATCCGTTTGAGGATGACAAGTGGTGGAAAATAACAACTTGGTACCTAACTTTCCCCAAAGCACACGCCAAAAGTGAGACAAAAACTTGGTGTCTCTATCAGAAACTATTGATTTTGGTATCCCATGAATTAGAACCACCTCCTTAAAGAAGAGTTTGGCCACTAAACTAGCATCATCACTCTTATGACATGCGATAAAGTGTGCCATCTTACTAAACCTATCAACAACCACAAATATGCTATGTCTCCCCCCTCTTAGTCCTTGGTAATCCTAAAACAAAGTCCATACTAATGTCCATCCAAGGAGAACTAGGAACGGGTAATGGCATATACAAACCATGAGGCATAGACTTAGACTTAGCTTGCCTACAAGCCAAACAAGCCTCACAAATCCGAATTACATCCCTTTTCATATTCGGCCAATAAAAGTGTTCATTCAGCATGTCTAAAGTCTTATCAACTCCAAAATGCCCCCATCAAACCCCTACAATGTGATTCTAATACTAGCAAATCTCTCATAGAACATCTAGGCATGCATAATTTCAAACTCTTAAACAAAAACCCATCATGTCTATAGAAAGAATTAAAAGCACCATGCTCACAAGCATCATAAACATTGCCAAAATCAGAATCACCAACATATAAGTCCTTTATACATTCAAATCCAAGCAATTTAGTACTCAAAATATTAAGTAAAGCGTACCTCCTTGAAAGTGCATCTGCCACTACATTGTCTTTACCTTGCTTGTATTTGATCACATAAGGAAACTTCTCAATCTTCACAACCCATTTTGCATGTCTTTTATTCAACTTGCCTTGCTCTCTCAAATGCTTCAATGATTCATGGTCCGAATGGATCACGAATTCCTTGGGCAGCAAATAATGCTCCCATACTTCCAATGCTCTCACCAAAGCATATAGCTCCTTGTCATAAGTTGAATAATTCAACTTTGTTCCAGTAAGCTTTTCACTAAAGTATGCAATGGGCTTCTTCTCTTACATCAAAACAGCTCCAATACCTACACCAGAAGCATCACATTCAATTTTAAAAGTAGAATCAAAGTTAGGTAAAGCTAAAATAGGTGTAGTAGAAAGCTTCTCTTTCAAAGCATCAAATGCTTCTTGTTGCTCCTTGCCCCAAACGAACCCCACTTCTTTCTTGATTATGCTAGTCAAGGGGGCTGCCAATGTAGAGAAATTAGGGACAAATCTCCTATAGAAGCTTGCCAATCCGTGAAAACTCCTCACTTCTATCACACTTGAAGGATTCGGCCACTCCTGGATAGCTTTCACCTTCTCTTGATCAACTTCAATTCCATGCATACTTACAACAAAACCAAGAAAAACAACCCTATCTAGACAAAAAGAACACTTCTTAAGCTTAGCATAAAGGTTTTGCTCCCTAAGGATTTCAAACACTTTCCTAACATGTTCAATATGTTCTTCCTCAGTTTTGCTATAAATCAGAATATCATCAAAGTAAACTACCAGAAACTTACCTAAATAAGTTCTCAAAACATGGTTCATTAATCTCATGAAAGTACTAGGTGCATTAGATAAATCAAAAGGCATAACTAACCATTCATACAAACCATATTTCGTTTTGAAGGCAGTCTTCCATTCATCTCCAGGCTTCATGCGAATTTGATGGTAACCACTCATAAGATTAATCTTTGTGAAATATTTTGCCCCATGCAATTCATCCAACATGTCATCAAGTCTAGGAATGGGATGTCTATACTTCACAGTAATCTTGTTCACAGCCCTACAATCAACACACATCCTCCAAGAACCATCTTTCTTGGGTACTAATAAGACTGGAACGGCACAAGGACTAAGGCTCTCGCGAACCAAGCCTTTCTCCAAAAGCTCTTCAACTTGTCTTTGCATCTCTTTTGTCTCCATAGGATTGCTCCTATATGCTGGCCGGTTTGGAATTGTAGAACCGGGTATGAAGTCAATTTGATATTCAATCCCTCTTAATGGCGGCAAACCACTAGGAAGGTCTTCAGGAAACACATCCTTAAAATCCTGCAACAAAGACACAAAACTAGAAGGTAAAGAATCAAGAGATTCTTCACTGTCAGCAAGTAACGATTCTTTATACATAATAATGAGTACAGGCTGCCCTACATCTATCTCTCTTACTCTTGCATAAAAAGTATGTTTTGCTTTTTCTCCTTGCTTATTTTCTCTCACCAATGGGCCATTTATTTGTTTGCTTACTTTCTTTTGACTCTTGGCCTCTTTTCCCTTTCTGCACTCACTCACTTTATTATTTTCTCTTTCCCTACCCTTAGAATTACCCTTGGGTGTTGAAGAAACATCATTGGCCGAATTTGAACCCCCTTGGTTCATGTTGGCCGAAACTTCTTTCTCCCTCTCTAGCATCCTCTTTGATCTTCATACATCTCTTGAGGTGATAATGGTGCTAGAACAACCTTCTTTCCTTCATAAGTAAAGGTATACTTATTAGAAAAGCCATCATGTTGTGCCCTTCTATCATGCTGCCATGGTCTTCCTAATAGCAAATGTCCAGCTTGCATTGGCACTACATCACACAAAACCTCATCTTTATACCACCTAATGGAGAATGGTACCTTGACTTGCTTCAACACTTTTACTTCCTCAACGTCATTGAACCATTGCAACTTGTAAGGATTGGGATGTTTAAAACAAGCTAACCCCAATTTATCCACCATTGTAGTACTAGCAGCATTGGTACAACTTCCACCATCAATGATAAGTGTACAAACCTTACCATTCACCAAACACCTAGAGTGGAAAAGATTCTCCCTTTGATCCAAGCCTTCTTCCTTGACTTGAATATTCAAGGCTCTTCTAGTAACAAGCATCTCTCCATGTTCATCATTCAAGACTTGATTCTCCCAAGCCTCTTCATCATATTCGGCCCTATCACCACATTCAGCCTCCTCTTCTTCTTCATGTTCAGATTCTGATTCAATTTCCCCTTCATGGGTAGCAATCATCACCCTCTTATTCGGACATTGAGAAACAATGTGTCCACTTCCCAAACACTTGTAGCATTTAATTTCCCTACTTGGAGTAGGTGTAGAAGGTGTTTCCTTGGCTGTTTTTGCATCCCCATCATTCGGCTTCTTGAAATTAGGATTGTAGGAAGAATTCTTTTGGAAAGAACCCTTGTAATCCCCTTTGTAGGAACCTCCACTCGAACTTGAACCCTTGAAGTTTGAAAATTTTCCACTAGCTTTAGAGTAGCTGGTTTTTGAAATAGCTTTATTCTTCAATCTTCTCTCTATCTTCATGGCCTTTTGAACTAACTCTTCCATTGTGTTGAATTCATACATCTCCAATTCATTGGCTATGTTCAAATTCAATCCCCCAAGAAATCATGACATCTTCTTGTCTTCATCTTCATCAATATTTGCCTTAGCCATGATCATCTCCATCTCTTTGTGGTACTCTTCCACACTTCTTCCACCTTGAACTAGTCTTGCTAGTCGATTGTCAAATCCTGAATGTAGTAAGATGGTACAAATAGGCTTCTCATTAGTTCTTTCAAGGTTGACCATTCAGGAATAGGCCTCATACCTTTCCCTCTTCTATTAGCTTTCAATTGATCCCACCAAAAGGTAGCATACCCTTTGAACTCTATGGCTACCAAAATTGATTTCTTCTCTTCGGTGTAGTTATGGCATTCTAAAATCTGCTCAACTTTCCTCTCCCATTCTATGAACTCTTCTGCATTGTTCTTCCCTTCAAAGGAAGGAATCTTCATCTTGATGGAAGTAAGGTCACCATCAGTGGTAGGTTGATTTCCACCTTCATCTTCATCTTCTACCCTTTCGGCTGCTTCTAGGTGATGAGGATCTGATTGCTAGCATACAACACCAAGGACCTGTTACTCGATCAATGGCAAGAAAACTTCAAGGATTAGTTTCCAAACATCTATATGTTCTCAATACAATTGGAACGTTAAGACTTGAAGAAAATAAGAGCAAAGAAGCTGTTTGGTTGCATGTGTCCAAATTGCAATCTACCCAAGAGGCCAATTGACCCAAAGGAGTTAGAATACATATTGGCATCCATCATTATACCTTTGGGAGCTAAATACATACCATTCACGTTCCATTGGATGTCCATATATTAAGAGTGGCTGAAATTCACATTGGGAGTCAAAGATGCCTTTTAAAAGCTAGTGGGAGACAAGCTATATGGCTGCCCATGCCTTTTAAAAGCTAGTGGGAGACAAGCTATATGGCTGCCCAATTTGTTTTATGTAACCACATTATTATATTTGTATTTTTCCATCATTTCACTTGTTTTATGCTTTCTTTAAGTCTTTAAAAACATATGTAATGGCAGATTTTGAACTTAATGAATATTCTGAGTTTTCTCTCCATTTTTGAGAGCTTTGAGAGGTTTTTAGCCTTCTTTTGAGTTCTTGTTAGAACTTGCACGAATTCCTTGCAAAAATAACCAAGTTTGCTAGGTCTTAACTCATATTCAAGGTTTTTCCTTCACAAGTTGGGGTTGGGTCTTGAATCTTTGGTTTCCAGCCATATAGCTTCAGTTTTACATCACAAGTTGGTGTTGGGTTGAAGGTACTGGTTGGTGTTCTTATGTTTTGGAGACGATCCATAGCTTGAGCTTCCTTAGGAATTAAATCCCAGCAAGGCAGGCTCACATCATTTGGTATCAGAGCTTAGGCTCTCCAAATCAGGTTTTTAGCATCATTCCTTCTTGTTTATGTCAAAAATATATATATTGTCTTCCTTGGAGTCATTTTTTTTGCCATTAGTTTAATTTCTACAAGCTGTATGCCTTCTTGTTTCTTTGAGTCCTTCTACCTTAATGTTGTTGCTGGATTAAATTAAAAAAAGAAAGAAAGAAAGAAAGAACGAAAAAAAAAAAATTAAATTCGTGGCCCTTGGATTAGAAATTAAAGATTTTTAAGCAATGGGTGGATTCTCACAGGCTTCCAGTTTTTTTCACAGGGGGGTGTGAAAATTTCTGGCTTCCAGTTTTTTTCACAGGGGGTTGTGAAAATTTTTGCCTTCTCACAGGGGGTTGTGACAATTTCTGCCTTCCAAAAGTGAATGTGTATGTAAACATGTCCAAATCCTTTCAAATTTTACAGGCATGTTTTAGATATTCAGCTAAGCATACATATTAAATTTCATGTCAAAATTCGTTCGTTTGCTTGGTTGTCCATATATTACCGCTAGTTAGCCATTTTTGGGTCCATAATATAAACGTTTCATAAGAGACCTAAAAATTCGTTTTTCTTCTTCCATTTTGTCTCAATATATTGTCCTAAATCCAGTTTTGTCAAATTCTTCCCTTTGGTAATGTTTGTCTAAAATTTTAGTGTCTTTCGTCCTTAGGTTTCAAATATCATATATTCTGTTTTTTTTCAGCTTGTGTTACTCTTGTTCCATTCTTGAATGTGTTTTAAACCTTGCAATTTAGTTATTTAGTTGAGGAAATATTAAGTTCTTGCTAGAACTTGGAAGGGGCTGAAGTGAGTGGAAAAAGGCATAGAGTGGTGAGATTGTTAGAGGGTAAAAGCCAAAGTTTGAGTGAAATACAGATTGAGTGTTACCATATTAGAGTGAAACACGTGAGGGAGTGTATGAGAGAATATTTCTAACATTTGTTTTGCAGCAATCAGTATGTCAACAAAACGAGATAGTGATCGAGAGAGCAACCGACCCCAAGAAGAGCCAGAAGCTTCTAATGTTCTTAAGGCATTGCAATCTCAATTTCAAAGGATGAATGTGTTGTTTGTTGATATTAGAGAACAGATGGAAAAACACTCAAAACAAATTGAAGAATTGCAGCAAGCAAGCTCTACAAATCAAAGGAATTTAGGAAGGGATGAACGAGATAATTTTCATAGGGAGCAAAACACAAATAGGGGGCAGAATAGAGGTAGGCGTGCTGGACTAAATGATTTGCCAGTTTTCAATGAATTGGAGGATGTAGATGAAGATAATCTTGATGATGATGATGGGCAGCAATCTGTTGCACTTGATGATGTTATTAGACCAAGATATATGAGAGGTAATATGGGTGGTAGAGGTGGTGGCAGAAATATTAGGCAAGAAACTGTGGAAAATGCAAGAGGGAGAGGGAGAGTAGACAGCAATGTTAATGGAATTAAAATGAAAATTTCATCATTCCAAGGCAAAGCAAATCCAGATGCATACTTGGAATGGGAGAGAAAGACTGAACTCATCTTTGATTGCCACAACTATAGTGAGCAAAAGAAGGTGACACTTGCTGTGGTAGAGTTTACTGATTATGCATTAGTTTGGTGGGATCAATTACTCACTAAACGAAGAAGAAATGGCATGAGAGGAGTGCAGACTTGGGATGAGCTGAAACAAGTCATGAGAGATAGATTTGTACCACAACACTACTATAGGGAGTTACATCAACGATTACAAGGGCTGGTACAAGGCAATAAAAGTGTGGAAGAATATTTTCAAGAGATGGAAATGGCTATGATACGAGCTAATATAGAAGAAGAAAGGGAAGCAACTATGGCACGGTTTCTACATGGGCTGAAAGATGAAATTGCCGACATAGTGGAGCTGCATCATTATGTGGAGCTTGATGACATGTTAAATATGGCAATCAAGGTAGAAAAACAACTCAAGAAGAAGAAAACAACCAGATCTGGAATGGGAATGAATTCTGCCAATAATGTTCCTTGGAAGCCAAATTGGAAGAAAGGGGAATCTAGTGAGAATAAATTTGTTTCAAAGGAGAAGAAAGAGGGGAACAAGGCTGGAGAAAAACCCATTGTGATTGATAAGGGTAAGGCCCCAATGAACTCCAATGGAAGAACAAGAGACATCCAATGTTTCCGATGTTTAGGGAAAGGGCATTATGCTAGAGAATGTCCAAATAAAAGGGTGATGGTGGTGAGGCCGAGTGGTGATATTGAATCTGAAGATGATGAAGTTGTAGATGAAGATTCAGATGTTAACATTCTACCTTTGGATGAAGATAGTGATGTAGAGCATGCTGTGCATGGAAGTGCTCTTGTTGTTATGCGTGCTTTAAATATACAGGTGAAGGAAGATGAAGGTGATGAACTGCAAAGAGAAAATATTTTTCATACTAGATGTTTAGTCAAAGAAAAAGTTTGTAGTATGATCATAGATGGTGGGAGTTGTGTTAATGTGGCTAGCACTCTACTAGTAGAGAAACTTGCATTTCCTACTACAAAACATCCTAATCCATACAGATTGCAGTGGTTGAATGATAGTGGAGAAGTTAAGGTGACCAAGCAAGTATTATTGTCATTTACCATTGGGAGGTATAAGGATGAAGTGTTGTGTGATGTAGTTCCCATGCATGCTAGTCATATCCTACTTGGGAGGCCATGGCAATATGATAGAAAAGCAACACATGACGGGTTTAAGAATAGGTATTCATTTGATTTTGAAGGCCGAAAGGTGACTCTTGCACCTTTAACACCTATGGAGGCTTTTGAAGACCAAAAGAGAGTACAAGCTGCCATGCAAGAGAAAATGCAAAGAGAGGTTGAAAAGAGGGAGAGAGAAAAGAAAGATCAAGAGGAAAAACAAAGAATAAAAGCTGAGAGAGAAAAAGAAAAAGAGAAAAAGAAGAAATTACATAATAAAAATGAGAGTGGAGAGAAGAAAGTAAGTTTAGTTGCTAGGGGGAAAGATGTGAGGCAAGCATACTTTTCTGATAGTATGATGCTCCTTCTGATATGTAAGGGAGTTTTTCTTAATGTAACTGACCTTGATCCATCTATTCCTAGTGTTGCTTTGACTTTGTTGCAGGAATTTGAAGATGTCTTTCCAAATGAGGTACCGAGTGGATTGCCACCCATTAGAGGAATAGAACATCAAATTGATTTCATTCCTGGAGCTGTAATTCCAAATCGTCCAGCATATAGGACAAATCCTCAAGAGGTCAAGGAGTTGCAAAAACAGGTGGATGAGCTGCTTGCGAAAGGTCATGTTAGGGAGAGCATGAGTCCATGTGCTGTGCCGGTACTTCTAGTACCTAAAAAGGATGGATCAATGCGAATGTGTGTGGATTGTCGTGCTATCAATAAAATCACTGTAAAGTATAGACATCCAATTCCTAGACTTGATGATATGCTTGATGAATTGCATGGTGCATGTATATTTTCAAAAATTGATCTTAAAAGTGGTTATCATCAAATAAGAATGAGATTAGGAGATGAATGGAAAACAGCTTTTAAGACTCAATATGGTTTGTATGAATGGTTAGTCATGCCTTTTGGACTAAGCAATGCACCTAGTACTTTCATGAGATTAATGAATCATGTCTTGCGTGCTTTTCTTGGAAAGTTTGTTGTTGTGTATTTTGATGATATTTTAGTGTATAGTCAAAGTTTAAATGATCATTTAATGCATTTAAGATGTGTGCTTGAAGTTCTTAGGAAAGAGAAATTGTATGCAAATTTAAAGAAATGTACATTCTGTATGGAAAAAGTCATTTTCTTAGGATTTGTAGTGAGTGGGAAAGGAATTGAGGTTGATGATGATAAGGTAAAAGCCATCAAAGAGTGGCCTACACCAAAATCCGTGACTGATGTTAGGAGTTTTCATGGTCTTGCTAGTTTTTATAGGAGATTTGTTAGAGACTTTAGTACAATTGCAGCCCCATTAAATGAAATTGTGAAGAAAAATGTAGGGTTCAAATGGAATAAGGAACAGGAGCATGCATTTAGATTACTAAAAGAAAAATTATGTTCTGCACCATTACTTGCATTACCTGATTTTTCTAAGACTTTTGAAGTTGAATGTGATGCTTCCGGAGTGGGTATAGGTGCTGTTTTGATGCAGGAAAGAAGACCAATTGCATACTTTAGTGAGAAGCTAAGTGGAGCTCCTTTGAATTACTCTACTTATGACAAGGAGATGTATGCATTAGTGAGGGCGTTGGAGACGTGGCAGCATTATCTTTGGCCAAAGGAGTTTGTTATTCATAGTGATCATGAATCACTAAAATACTTGAAAGGACAAAGCAAGCTGAACAAACGCCATGCCAAATGGAGTGAATTTATTGAAGCATTTCCATATGTGATTCAATATAAGCAAGGAAAAGAAAATGTTGTTGCTGATGCCTTATCTAGGAGGTATGCCCTAATCTCTATGCTTGATGCTAGACTTCTAGGATTTGAGCATATGAAAGAATTGTATAAGCATGACTCTGAATTTGCACAAATATATGCCTCTTGTGAAAATGCTGCCTTTGAAAAATTTTATAGGCATGATGGTTTCTTATTTAGAGAGAAACGACTTTGTGTTCCAAATAGCTCTATAAGAGGATTGCTTGTAAGAGAGTCACATGGGGGAGGTTTAATGGGACATTTTGGGGTGGCTAAAACATTAGAAATTCTGCATGAACATTTTTATTGGCCACATATGAGGAAAGATGTAGAGAAATTTTGTGCTAAATGCGTGACATGTATGAAAGCAAAATCCAAAGTAAGACCACATGGTTTGTATATGCCTTTAAGTGTACCTAGTGAACCTTGGGTAGACTTATCTATGGATTTTATTTTGGGGCTACCTAGGACAAAAAAAGGTCATGATAGTTTATTTGTTGTGGTTGATCGATTTTCTAAAATGGCACATTTCATTCCATGTCATAAAACTGATGATGCATGCCATATATCTGATTTGTTCTTTAGAGAAGTAGTGAGATTGCATGGTATTCCTAGGACCATAGTAAGTGATCGAGATGTAAAATTTTTGAGTCATTTTTGGAAAGTCCTATGGGGAAAGTTAGGTACAAAGCTTTGTTTCTCTACTACATGCCATCCGCAAACAGATGGGCAGACGGAAGTTGTTAATAGGACTGTGGGCACTCTTCTTCGTACCATGATTAAACAAAATTTGAAGACATGGGAGGAATGCATACCATTTATTGAATTTGCATATAATAGATCAATGCATTCATCCACTGGATTTTCACCCTTTGAGCTTGTCTATGGTTTTAATCCACTTACTCCATTAGATTTGTTGCCTCTTCCTACTAATGAGCTTACTAGTTTTGATGGTAAAAAGAAAGCTGAATTGGTGAAGCAAATGCATCAAAGGGCCAAGCAACAAATGGAGAAGATTAATGAGAATAGAGCAACCAAAGTAAACAAAGGAAGGAAAAAGATGGTGTTCCAGCCTGGTGATCTGGTATGGGTTCATTTGCGAAAAGAAAGGTTTCCTACACAAAGGAAATCAAAATTGCAGCCGAGAAGTGATGGACCATTTGAAGTACTCGAAAGGATTAATGATAATGCCTACAAGATTAATCTACCAGGTGAGTATGGTGTAAGTGCAACTTTTAATGTTTCTGATCTTGCTCCTTACTATGCAGATGATGAAGATTCGAGGACGAATTCTTTTGAAGAGGGAGAGGATGATGAGGATCTGATTGCTAGCATACAACACCAAGGACCTGTTACTCGATCAATGGCAAGAAAACTTCAAGGATTAGTTTCCAAACATCTATATGTTCTCAATACAATTGGAACGTTAAGACTTGAAGAAAATAAGAGCAAAGAAGCTGTTTGGTTGCATGTGTCCAAATTGCAATCTACCCAATAGGCCAATTGACCCAATGGAGTTAGAATACATATTGGCATCCATCATTATACCTTTGGGAGCTAAATACATACCATTCACGTTCCATTGGATGTCCATATATTAAGAGTGGCTGAAATTCACATTGGGAGTCAAAGATGCCTTTTAAAAGCTAGTGGGAGACAAGCTATATGGCTGCCCATGCCTTTTAAAAGCTAGTATGAGACAAGCTATATGGCTGCCCAATTTGTTTTATGTAACCACATTATTATATTTGTATTTTTTCATCATTTCACTTGTTTTATGCTTTCTTTAAGTCTTTAAAAACATATGTAATGGCAGATTTTGAACTTAATGAATATTCTGAGTTTTCTCTCCATTTTTGAGAGCTTTGAGAGGTTTTTAGCCTTCTTTTGAGTTCTTGTTAGAACTTGCACGAATTCCTTGCAAAAATAACCAAGTTTGCTAGGTCTTAACTTATATTCAAGGTTTTTCCTTCACAAGTTGGGGTTGGGTCTTGAATCTTTGGTTTCCAGCCATATAGCTTCAGTTTTACATCACAAGTTGGTGTTGGGTTGAAGGTACTGGTTGGTGTTCTTATGTTTTGGAGACGATCCGTAGCTTGAGCTTCCTTAGGAATTAAATCCCAGCAAGGCAGGCTCACATCATATTTATAGACAATTGGACTTAAACTAGCCATTTGAAGTGGTCGCTTGGTGCTCAGGTGCAGTCGCATGCCTGCCTCTTGACTGGATTACATCGCTCACTGAGATAGCAAACTGGTCTGTAAATTTTATGAATTTTAGCTCGGTATGGTTGTGTAGTCGCTTGGTCTACTCAGGTGGTCGTACATCCAGCTCTCGATCTAGTTTCACCGCTCGGCAAGCCCACCATCCTTTTTGTGTCTTTGATACATTTATCTTATAGCTTTGTGCGGTCGCTCGGTGGGTTCGGGCTGTCTTACAAAGGTTAGGATTACATGTCTACAATAACAAACTTGTTTGAATTCATTAGTACATATCAATTTGATTGTCAATGATCAAAATAGAATTTAATTGTCCAAAAGTTAATATTTAGAAAAAGCTCATATTCTTTTACATTATTTTCTCCCTAGGCCTAGAACATGTTTAAAATAGTTTTTGAGGTGAAATTGAATCTTGCTAGGTAGAGAAAAAAATGATTTAGGCATTTTTTGTTGAGAAAAAAATATTGCCTCTAGTTTTCCCTTTGAGATTAAATTAAATTTTTAGCTTGAGTTTTTCTTTGTTAAATTAACCATAATGACTACCTAGTTTATAGGTTAAGTATCTTTTGAAAATTTCTCATATTATTCTCAATTTGGAGAATAAGCAAAGAAGATTATTATAACTCCTACATAGACTCCTAAATTCAAAGTTTACAGGAATTTATATTTGTTTAATTAAAAAATAAATATATGTATGTTTATTCTCCTTAGTTTAGCAAAGGAGGAGATAAGAAAGAAAGCAATTGAAGTAAGGGATTCTCCAAACAACAGAGCTACATTCAATGATTTGAGAAATATTTCAAAAGATAAGTAACCTAATTCATTTATCGTTATTCAAGCCTTTACCCTTTTAAACCCCATTAAAAGCCTAATAAAAGTTCTTTTGATTTTCCTTGAAATAGTGAGATTTATTAATGGAGAAAGCTCAATTAAATGTGCATATGAGAATCAGCTAAGTTTTCACAAAAGGAATATTTGCCTATCTAAAGTTCAATAATTGGTTGCAATTAATTAAATATCTTGAGCAAAAGAGGTGATAATGAAATAGACACGGTTATGGAGTTGAGTTTAGGATTTAAAATTTGAAATTTTAACTATTTAAATTTTTATATATAAACTTAACATGTGATGAAGTCTATTGTGAGAAGTTTAACTACTCGAGGATAAGCAATGGTTTAAGTTTGGGGGAGTTTGATAGAGTTGTATTTTGACAAATATTTTAGGAAATTCTAGCTCTAGTTTTAATTGTTTTCAAATTGAATTTGATGAATTTACTTTGTTTGAGTTAAAATTTCCCTATTTTAACTTGGAAAGTCAAGATATAAGATTTTAGCATAAAGTGGTGTAAAAATTAGAGAAAATATGTAAAAATGAAGGGAAATCAGTTGGCACGCCCATGCTCTTTAAATCCACGACTCTAGACTTCAAAATAAATGTGCCAAATTAAAAGGAGAAGAAAAAATGACTTCCAGATAAGAAATGAAACCCAGTTGTAATAAAAGGCCACGACCATGGGATAGGTTTGCTTATTGTCCAACTGAAGAAGAAAAGAAAAGTCAAAGTTCCATATTAAGACTAAAAGCCAAGATCATGTTACCTTAAAGACCATCAAACCGCCACTGCCAAGCTAGAAAATTTTTTAAAACAACTATTATACACCCATGCCACAATCGTGACATTCAAAAGTCATGCTTGTGGGACTGATTTTTCTAACTTTAAGGTAAAAATTTTGAAAATGAGGAAAAAAATTGCACTCCAACTTTTTCTAGCTTTTCTCCACTAAGGAGCTTCCAAGCCCTCTATATAAACACACATTGTAACCCCCCCCTTATACCTTATATATGTACAGTACATACGCCTCGTATATGTAAAATACGCATGCAAAATATAAGAATGTCACTATTCTAGTCATTAGAAAATTTACCAAAATTTTGAATAAAATAGTTTTATTATTTTAAAGATAATTTATTAGGTCAACCAATATAAATATAAGTAATTTAAATATTAAAATATCATTTATTAATGAAAATATCTGAAAAAATTTACCAGAGCTTTGTCTGTATTTTGAAAGCTGCCCAAAAAAAATATATAATCACAACTTGCATAAAATAACACTCACAATAATAACACCAAACTCAAAGCTTCCACATTTTTCTAAACATCCAACATCATAAAACCACATGTATATACATAGTTATATATAAAGTATGCCAAAATTTACATTCCATAAACCCAACTTTATTTCAATACAATTTTGCATTATAGTATAATGTACATATTCTTAAAAAGTTAAATGAAATAGTTGTTTACATGATATGTTCATTGGCACTGGTCTAGTGTCACAAATTCAATCTTCTAGCACCAACCACTAATCTAGAACTAGTCTAGTCTAGTAGGCCTCTCGACCTCTATTTTGTCACCTGCGCGATATAATTTAATCATGCTAATCTTCTAGCTTAGCGGTACTTATTTTGATAATAATAAATAATGATATGTATAAAATTTTCTTAAAAATTTATCATACCTTAATGACAAATTATCATTAAATTAAATCACCAACACACATTGAGCCCAAAGATCCTTATTCAATAAACTAGTTCTAAAAATATTATTTTGGCCTATAACACCAATAATGACTCCAGCATGTCTTGCCTGAGGGCGTAACTATATCAGTGATACCAGCATGTCTCAGTGTAGACCCTTAATTTTTGACCAAGTCTAGTATAATATTTTAAAATAAGTTCAAAATAATTTTTTATATTATTTATTTATATTATTTATTATTTATTTCAATAATAATATAATATTTATTATTTTAAATATTTACTTTTAATAATAAAAATAAAAAATAAAAAAATAAAAATTGAACGAATCAGCGGACAAAGTGCGGCAGCGGCGGCGGCCGCTTGCATGGCAAGCCAATTCGCTGCATGATTGCTTGAGGTCAAATGACTGCAGGCTCGCCTCACCTCGCCCAAAGATGTAGCGCTTTCCTCACCAGCAGCAATTTTTGCCTCGCCTTGCTCGCAGACACATCAGCTAGCCAGTGCTCGCCCAGCCCAACTCGTGTGCCAGCAGCCCAATTCCTCGCAGCAATTGGCCAGCAGCATGTGGCAGCCCGCACGTGTTGCCGATTTCGCCAAAAACCTTATCAACCTTAGTTTAATTTATTTCCTTAACAATTTTATTTTTCCAAAACAATTTGTATTTCCTTATCAAAATAGCATTAGGCTTTTTTTTATTTTCCTATAAATAAGACTTTACAACAATTATAGGGGGACTTTTGTTTTCGGCTAAGAATTAGGATTTTGGAGAGAATTAAACAGGGAGGACTTTTGGACTTTTAGGAATTTACTCAGAAACTTTGGACTTTAATTTTTTCTGGACTTTTGCTTTTGGAACTTTTGGACTTTCTTTTGAAATGGTAAAAGCAACAGAGACAGAGGATTTTTAATTTTTGAGGAGATTTCAACTTGAATGGCAGAGACTTTTGATTAAGAAATAGGCAGTAGCAAGCAACGAACTAGCAAGCATCAAACAAGATAGTAGCAAGCAACGAAATTGAAGCATCAAACAAGGCAGTAACTTAGCTTATTGTCTTATTTTCTATTCAACCAACAAATACAAGGTTGATACAAACATTTAGTTTGGATCAAAATTTGATTATTGGTGGAATCAACAAATGAAGGTATGTCTCTAAAATTGAATCTATTTAAATATAGCATATTAAACTTCGGTAATTGTTCATATCTTTCATGCAAAGCTAATACTATAGTTATTAATATTATTTTTATAAAAATTCCAAAACTCTATTTTTTAAATCTTAAATCCTAAAATCTTAATTTTCAACACCAAAACCTACAATTGTAGGGGGACCACCGTATGGGCTCGTCAAAAGGGTCAATATTTATTTGTGTATTATAAGTCTTTGTGTTTAACTTCCTTTATTTTAAATCCTAATTAAGTTAAACCTTAATTTAAGATATAAACCCTAAACTTATACATTTATTGCTTTATTTAGTTTTATATTTGATTATGTAGTTTGTTATATGTTTTAATGATTGATTTATTTGATTTCAATGTTTGATTAATTTAATTTGTTATGGATGAATATTTTCTTGATTATTATTTGTTTATTAAAATTGTAAGAGATATGCTTCCATGATTGGGTACTCATTAATTAATCCTTATGTAATTTAAATTATTTTCATAATTTTAGATTAATGTAAATTATATGTTTCCACCTTTTGATGGGTATCCTATTTAATTTCAGACATGGACGATCTAAGGACATGTTTCCATCCTCGGATGGGTGTCCATTTATTTATTTTGTTTGAACATTATCATAATTTTTAATAAAGTATTTATTTATTTTTGTGATCGCATGTAGCATGGATAATATTGTGTTAATTAAGAATTTTATAATATTAAGACCTGAAAAGGAGGTCGGTTCCAATGAACTGGGCATTGTGGGGGTGTTGGCCTATTTCTCACCTTCTCCACACGTACCCAACTTTCTGAACCCAATAGGGGGTTGGGGATTCCTTAGAAATTGAGTCATCCACCCCTTTCTTTTTTTCAGCCCATCCGAGTGGCGACTCCATTTTTCTCCGGGCTTAGGCTCGTGTTCTCTAAGGCTCCGAGCCTAACAGTGCCAAAATCGCAAGAACTATTCCACGTGGGAGTGGGGACAAAAATCCCAGCTCACGGTGTCGAAGTGGCGTAGTCATATTTGTGACACCAACATGTCTCACCCAGTTATGTAATCATATCTGTGACACCAATATGTCTTGTCTCAAAGGTGTATGGCATGCCTAACAATACCAAACACAATCTTCTGCAACTAGTTATCATACAAGGCAACATACAATACATATTTATCAATTTGCATCTTTTTCCTTCTCATTTACATTTTATTCGTATTTCTCACATGTAGTCATCACTTATGTCTTGTTTCCACATTTTCCAAAATCATAAATCAATTTCCACTTGAAACAAAAGACATGGTCATGCCTAGCCTGAAGGCCATACCAATGTGTTTTCAGTACAACACTGCCTCTTTTCCAAAAAAATCAACACATGATCATACCTATCTAAAGGGCACACCCCAATGTTTCTAACACCATACTGTCACACCTCAAGAAAAAAAGTACACGAGTGTGTCTAACCTTAATAACACGCCCATATGTTTTCAAACCAATTATGCCCTTCGAAATGTTTTCAACAGGCAGCTTCACTTTCAATGCCACGGTTGTGTTCTCATAAGGACATGTTCATGCCTTTCTAAAATTGCACAATTCATATAATTTTAACTCAAAAGAATGCATATTATATGTAAAACTCATTATCAAAATATGTACTAACCTTTAGATTGCCAAAATGAAAGGATGCACTCCTTTCTCAACCTTCTAAAGGCTAGCTAAAGAAAGGTCCAACGTGCAAGAAAGGTCCATGGGAGTTCATATAAAGCCTTAGGAAGTAATTTAAGGCCCATGGACAGCCCAAATAGTGTGAGGCATTTCTTATGTTGAAGGGATTAGTTTGGTTGTTTCCATACTTTATATTTTCCTTAGTGGATTAGGATTTTATTTTCATACTTTATATTTTTCTTAGTGGATTAGGATTTTGTTTCCATACTTAATGTTTTCCTTATGCAATTAGGAATGTTTTCCTTATGCAATTAGGAATGTTTTCCTTATGCAATTAAGAATGTTTTAGTCTTAATTTTCCATATGCAATTAGGAATTTTGTAACCCTTATTTAAGGGCACTATTAGGCCGAATTTGATATACAACAATTAATAAAAATTTTCGAATTCTTCTACAAGTTCTTCTTGTGACTTTTCGTGTGAGAGAGATTAGAGTGGATTCTTTAATTCTTTCTTTGCATCAAGAATTAGGTTTACTTATCAACAAGATTTGTGGCGTTTTCCTTCTTCTTACCAACTAAATCCTTCAATCATAGTGAGTTCGTGTCTCTTTATAGGTGTTGGGTTCCTTATGAGGTGATTATCAAGTTTCAAGGAGTTCTCTACCATTGTTATACGTTGGGTTTGCTGCCATCGTTGCTAAGGGTCCGCGTCAAACCCTAAAATCATCACTTTTATACCAAAATAACTTCATCCCATACCATTTAAATAATTATCCAACATTCCATTAAAATCACAATTCACACATATTCATAAACTTAAAAGAACTCTTTAATTTAAAAAGAAACCTTACCAATTACTTTGGATTTCACCAAAACTATCTTCAATCTTTGAGAATCTTGTTGAAATTTGATGTATGGAAGAAGCAAGTTCCTCCCTTGCTCTTCTATGGAGGTCAGCCAAAGGAAGAAGAAAAGAAGATGATGGAAGATGATTCTTGATCTTTTAGGAAGATGATTCTTGATCTTTCAATCATCTTTTATTTCCCACCATATATATATAATTAATTAACTAAGCATAGATATTTTTAAGTCTTCCAACCAATATACTTTAATTTTAATTAAAATTTTTAATTAATTTAATTTTTAACTTTTTACCTTTTACTTTTTATCTTTTACCATTTTAACTTTTTATTTTCTAGTGACATTTATATGTTGTATATATTTCACTTATATTCTCTATATCCATTATTTATTTTCCTCTTTTAACTCTTCACTTAACCCTTCCAATTATTTATTTAATCATATTTAATAAAACTAGGGGCGTTACACACATCCTCCCAAGGTTTCATGCATTGAAGATTAGATTAGATTTACACGAAATAAATTTCTATCTTAGTTTTAGAGTTTAGAATTTCTCTGGAGTGAAGAGTGAAGATTGGTTCAAGAAAGAGATATAAGTTCCAAGTGGATTTCTTCTTCAATCCAAAGAATTGGAGTTTGATCTTTCTTATTCTTTAAATTATTATGCTTTCAATTATTGTCTTTAGTTTTTGTATTACTTTAATTTCAATTATGAAGAACTAAATCTCAATTTAGGGTTGGTCCCTTATATTGAATCTATAATGGGATAATTTATGTTCATATGATTTAATCAAGTTTATCTTTTGATTATTTTGTTATCTTTGATCTTAATGCTTTAATTATCTGACAAATAATTAATTGAATCGAGATGTTGTGTGATGATACAAGAGTAGAAGCATAACATTAATCCAATGAGATAACAATATTAAAGAAAATTTCACTTAGAGATAAGGTTAATAGTTAAGATGTTGATTTAAGATTCTCACAAAACGTAATAAATTGATTTAATTGCTTATAATTATGAGAGTAGACATAAGGATTAATTTGATATTAGTTGTAGTACTAACCTAATAAATTGATTTAATTACTTATAATCATGAGAGTAGACATAAGGATTAATTTGATATTAGTTTTAGTACTTGAGAGAGACTAAAACTTGATTTAGGAGAATCCAACTATTAATCAAGGGAAAACTAGATTAAATCAATATCTTAGAAAATTCAATAAGAGTGTCTTAACCCTAAGCTCAAAAATTATTAGATTTAAATTCAAATGCAACTCATTTTATTTAGTTAGTTTAATCATAAATCAAAATTTGTTTATCCAAATAAATAATAATCAGTTTAATTGTTTAGTACTAAGAATAACCTTCTCATGAAAATAATACTCTACTTATCATTATATTACTTGTCAACGATTTGTGCACTTGCAACTTAGGCATATAGTAGACCCCTATATTTGGCCCTAAATGAGCTTAGTTCTAATTTAAAAGCCCAAACTATGGCATTCCAATACTTTAAGGCCCAAGTTAAATCCAATTCAATTTTAAAAGCCCAAATCAAAGTCAAATCCATTAAAAAGGCCGAATCAATTTTGGTTAAATCTGAATACCAAAATAATTGAGCTGACTTAAGCTTCATGTCGAATTGGTGTGCCAATTCGACATGAGAATAGGCTTATGTCAAATTGGCATTATGCTCATGTCGAATTGGATATTATGGCTAATAGAATTGGCCTTCGCTCATGTCGGATTGGCATTATGGCTGGCCCTAGTTCAAGCAACTTCAATTCTATTAGGACTCGGATGGTTAGATGCTTGCCTTAGTTAATTAGGAGTCTTTAAATCGATGTAAAACAACACATAAGGAGGGGGGAGCCACCTTTAGCAAATTACAGAGAGAAACAAGGAGCCATATTTTAGAAACACAGTAGGCACCTTGAATTGATAAGAAACACAAAGAGCAATCACCTTTAGCAAATTAAAGAGAGAGAATCAGCAATTAGAGAGCCATCTTTAATAATTGAGAGGCACGATTAGTAATTAAAAGAGAGACAGAAAAGCAATTAAGCAAAAGAGGCATTAGCTGAAAGTTTGATGACACAGTATAATCTTTGAAATATATGGCTTAGCCAAGAACCGTTTTGGTAGAGCCAATAACGTAGGTGAGTACTTCGTAAACTTGGTTTATTTTGTTTAATTGATCATCTCATTATTTAACTCATATTGTTTATTATTGTAAGCTATAATCTGAAACCCTAAATCCATTTTTATAACTTAGAACTATATTATAGAACTTTAAGGAAAAGCGGAACCGCCATATGTGCGCTCTATATTTCATTAATTGGTTAATATTATTTTTATATATTGTAGTTTTTGCGATTAATCTTGATTTAGTTTTGATTAATTCCTAATTTTTTAGTTCTTTGTATGGTGATTAATTTATAGATTATAATTTTTATTATTTGGATTTTAAGGATGTAAAAGGCATGTTACCACTCATGGGTGCCTTATTTATTTTGGTTATTTATTTTAATTGTTGGGACTTTGGGATTATTGTAAGGGACACGTTTCTACCTTTTAGTTGGTGTTCTATTTTATTTATTTAATTGTATAGATATTTAGATATTGTAAGGACTTGTTTCCATCTTATAAGGGTGTCCATCCTTGATTGATTTGTTTGATTTATAATATTACATTCTTTATTTTTATAAATTCATTTAATATGGATAATACTATAATAAGTTAAGAATTCAATAATATTTAAACCTAAAAAGGAGGTCAGTTCCAATAAACCGGGGGCTATGGGGGTATTGGACTATTCTCATCTTTTCCATGCGCACCCAACTTTTCGAACCTAGTAGGGGTTAGTAATTCCTTAGAAATTGAGTCATCCACCCCTTTCTATCTTTCCGACTCGTTCGAGTGGCAACTCCTATTCTCCGAATTTAGGCTCGTATTCTCCTAGATCCAGAGTCTAACAGTGTTAAAATCGAAAGAACCATTATACTAGGAGTGGGGCAAAAATTTTCGCTCACATATATTCTTACCACATACTATAGACCCTTAATTTTTGACCCAGTCTGGTCCAATATTTTTTATAGTCCAAAATAATTTTTGTGGTATTTTAATTAAATAATATTTATTTTAGTATTTTTATAATTTTTAATAAAAAAAGGATAATATTAGTAAAGTTAAAATAATAATAATAATAAAAAATAAAAAATCGGCGATGAAAAAATCAGCGACGAAAAATTTTATCCCCAAAAGTGAATCGGCTGGGCCAATTCCCCGTAGGAATTTCCTTCCTGCGGCGAATTGGCGCCCGCCCCAGCAATTTTCAAGCCTGCTCACAAATTTTCGTAGCCTGCAGCGTAGTTTTTTTTCCAGCGCAATTTTCCAACGCAGTTTTTTCTGAAACCAAATTCTATTTGGTTTTGGTTTTTCTTTTTTCTAATTGGTTTTAATTTCCTTAGACAATTAGAAGTAAGATTATTATTTTTCCTATAAATACACATTAAAACACATAATTAGAAAAGGAAAATTTGGGACTTTTGATCGGGGAGAAATTTTGGACTTGACCTTGGACTTTTGGATTTCTTCGGCCAACCTCAAGCTTGAAAGAACAAGAAGCATTCATCAATCTATCGAAGGCAGCAACATTGCCTTTGTTATTGTTCATCCATAAATCAGTTTTTGGTGGAACCAACTACGCAGGTTTGAATCTCTATTTTCTTTGTTTATATTTATAGCAGCGTCATCAAATTGGATTAATTATTTCATCATACAATTTGGTCAATTATTCTATAAACCATCAAACTTTTTTTGAAACTCTAAAAACTATTTTTCAAAACCCTAATTCCTTACCCATAAAATATATTTTTGAAATCTGAAACCCTAATTACACTTTTCTAAAACCATAAAATAATAAACTATTTTCTTAAAACCTTAACCTAATCTCTAATTCAAACATCCCGTATCTTATTTTTCAAATATCAAAATCTTTAACCCTAATTAATTCTTCTTTCCAAAATCACACAGTAAGCATTATTCTTTTAAAAAGTAACATTAGCTTCTTCCAATTCTGAAACCCTATTTTCTAAATCTTAAACCCTAAAATCTTAATTTTTAACATCAAAACCTACAACCTAAAAAATGATTTTCCAAATGTTATTTTTCTCCCATACTAAGATATAATCCGTATATTTTACTAAGTATGGGCTCGTCGAAGGGGTCAATATTCATTTGTGAATTATGAGTCCGTGTATTTAACTTTTTTTTTTCCAAATCCCTAATTGTTAAACATAAAACCCTATAAACCCTATTTTATGATGTTAGTCCCAAACCCTAATTAAATAAAATTTTCATAATCTTCACAGTAGCCTAAATAATAATAATAATAATTCCAAAATTTTCAAAACCCTAAATGTTAATTCAAGAATCCTAAATTGAGATATAAATCTAAATTTGTATTTTTACTTGCTTTATTTTATTTTTAGATTTGATTATGTAGTTTATTATATGTTTTGATGGTTGATTTATTTTCAATACTTGATTTATTTAATTTATCATGGATGATGATTTTCTTTATTGTTATGATTATTATTTGTTTGTTTTAGTATTAAAATTGTAAGATGTATGTTTCCACCTTGTGGGTACCTCATTAGTTAAGTATTATGTAATTGAAATTGCATTTATATTTTGGACCAATGTAAAGGACATGTTTTTACCTTTCGGTGGGTGTCATATTTAGTTTAGACATGGATGATATAAGGACATGTTTCCATCTTCGGATAGGTGTCTATTTATTTGCTTTGTTTGGACATTGCTTTGATTTTAATATAATGATGCTTTATTTTAATTGTTGCATGTAATATGGATAATATTATTATATTTAAGAATTTTATAATATTAAGACCTGCAAAGGAGGACGATTCCAATGAACCGGGCATTGTGGGGGTGCTGGGTCATTTCTCACATTCTCCACACGTACCCAACTTTCCGAACCCATTAGGGGGTTGGGAATTCCTTAGGAATCGAGTCATCTACCCCTTTCTTTTTTCCGGCCCGTCCGGGTGGCGACTTCATTTTCTCCGGACTTAGGCCCGTGTTCTCTAAGTCCCCGAGCCTAAACAATGCCGAAGTCGCAAGAACCATTCCACCGGGAGTGAGGGTAAAAATCTCCGCTCACACATACCTAACAATATTTATGCAGGATGATACAAGTATGTGGTATTTGATTTGGGATTATGGTTGATTGTTGATTTAATGGTGTTATTAGAGTTGAGATTGATTGGAAGGAAGTTAGAAGTATTTTTCTGCAGATAGTTTTACGTAGAAATAAATTTTTGTTAGAAAAAATTCTACTAAAGTTTTAATCGAATTATTTTTAAAGTTTATTTAAAATTAGATATGAAATTATTAACTACTAAATAATATTTTTTAATAGTTTTATCACAGGATTGTCAGGGTATTACATTAAATGTTACACTATAAAAGCCTATACAACAGATAAGACTCTACAACAACGACAAGGAAAAGCACACCAAAAAACCCTAAAACATACAATAAATTGAAACCTTTCAATTTTCTTAGCTTCTGTTTGCAATTAATTCTAGCTTGTTTATTTTGGTTCTTGTTTGTTCGAACTTTTTATTTCAAGTAAATATTCTAGTATCTGGCACTTTGGTGTATTTCAAGATCTTCAAATTTTAATTCTAATTTTAAGCGATTGTTCGCATCACTCATAACAATTTTAACTGTTGTTTATTTGGCATCCGTAAATACAAGCAAAGTGCAAAGGAAGTTCGAGATTTTTTTTTCTTTTTTTTTTCTGTCCTTTAAATAAATAAACACATTTGTTTGGTTTAGAAGTTAGTCTAGCACATTTAATCGAGAAATTTCTTCTTTGCGCCCCTGCAAATAATACTAAAAACCAAGAATTGCCAATCCACATCCAACAATAAATAATTTTTTCTGCAAATTTTTGCAATCTAAATTTTTAAGACATTTTGAGTGCAACTCATAAATTTTAATAATTCAAAAGTGATAGAAATAAATTCAAACAATCTTTTTATATACCGAAATTCACATTTATGACCTTTTCATTTTAGGGTACAATGGATTATTGGCACTAAACCAATAAATTAGACATAAATTAATACAAATATATTACCAATAATTATCAAATTTAATAATTAATAATCAATTTTACTGCTCTTGTAGGACTAAAATACAAATAGTACGAAAGCTTTTTTTTTTTTTTTGATGAAAGTACGAAAGCTTTTAAGTTGAAGAAAGTACATAAAAATTCACAAAACTTTATATTATATCTTTTAATCTACCTTGACTTGCCAGCACATCTTGAATGTGATCGTTAATTAATTGACTTGTTCAGTTAATAATTTTACCTTAATCACCGGCTAAAATCTTCAGTTGATGGAGGAAAAACCTCACCAGCAATACTGTGTGCAACAGGAAGACGAATTAGACCTCTGCCTGTCGCCGCGATCCACAAAATTATCACTGTTGCTACTATTGCTTGTAAGGGGATCAGGGAAAGATGAGTCTTTTTTTGGCTTTTACTCTTTCTGGAGTTGAAGGTCTTTGCCTGGGTGCACTCTGCGACCGAAAACGAGCCTTAGCAGAAGCAGAAGCAGTAGCAGCCATGTAATCAGGTATTGAATTATTGTACTGTTCCCTTAGGCTGCAGCGAGTGCTTGCTTTGGATGGAGATGGTGTTACTGGTGATTGGAGTATTGGGAAATTATTTTTGTTTTGGGGTCTTGTCAGAAAAGGAGATGCAACAGAAAATGAACTAGGCCTTTGTTGTTGGTATTCGTTAGTATTTGTAGTCACTGATGATGATGAGATAGTATCTACTTGAACAGTTTTGATTACTGGATCTCTTTGATGATCTTTTAAAATTCTTCCTCTCCCCTCTAATTGCTTGTTCCTTGTTGACCATCTGGATTTCTCTTCTAATTCTCCCTCACTTGCATATGAGATTCTACTTGGTCTCCATATCTTTAATTTGACAAAATCCATGCGACAAAGTTGCACCAAATTAACTAATAATTCAATAAATTTCACAATACCCATTTATGGTTAATATTAATTAGTGAGCGTGTAAAAATATATTAAAGAAAAAACCTACAGTGGATTTCCTATCAGCAAGATGTGATTCCCAAAAACTATTTGGATCAGTTGAGATTAAATTTGTATTTCCTTCACAAGAAAGCCTCTTCCTTTGATCCGTGACTCTAGCTTGAACTCTCATTAGAGCTTGCATGCAATCAAGGGTCAGTTTTACTCGCTTTCTAACGTTATGGCCTCTCACTAAGGCTTGTAGCTTTACCAGCCCCTTAAGTGCCCGAAGAGCTCTTCTTGCCTTCAGAACATAACAGTATTAGTACTTAAACAACCAGATAATATATATTACTCTCCACCTCTCATTTGCGTTACTGATTAATTACCAGATATCCTCTAAAAGCTGTCTGTATTGCAATGACAGCAAAATGTTGATTAAAGAAAAGGGTCGGCCTGGTAAGCCTAGCCACTTCTACTGCTGCTTGGGCTGTTGCAACTGCTGCCTGAGCTGCTGATGTTGTCGCCATGGCCACCGCAAGTGCGTGCCTCTGTTCAGCATCACTAGCTTCATTACTAATTATGCTTTTTTCTGCAGAATGTTGAATTACTGTTTCTTTTATTGAAGCTTTCCTAAAAATCCATCTTTTTTTTCCTCTCTTCTGCACAGACCCAGAAATTTTTCATGCTTAGTCATCAGGACTTTAGACTAAGTTTGAACTGGCAACCTATATAACTCACTCTAATACTAATAAGTCAAAACTGATAGACCCAGAAACTGAATCAGTGACCAGAAAATAAAATGAAATTTTTTAAAAAGGAAGGAAAAAAAATTGAACCTTTTCTTCATCCTCATGATCTTGATCTTCTCTCCTAGAAGTTTTCTTATGGTTATCCTTTGAAGGAGACCTGAAAGCCCTTTTAACTGCAGCCAACCAAGAACTTCCTCCAACTTTCGCCATGAAAATTTGAAGCAGCAGAGAATAAAAGCAATAGAGTAATTGACTAAAAAGTAGGTATCAAATTAAACCAAGTGATCTTAAAACAATAAATAATTTCATTCATTCATTGCAGGTTCTCAGATACAGCAGTTGGTAGCTTTAAATGCGAATAAACAGAGAAATAAATGAAGGGAAAGTTTTAAAAATTAAAAACAAAATAAATTTTGTGAGGAGTAATAGTCCATGCATTTTGGAACAGTCTCTGCATCTTGTATGATGTGAATTAAAATGCCAAATAAAGAAAAAGAATGGTGTTTTGTTTCGGCATGGAAGAGGACATACTAATGCAGTTTAGTGTCAGAAGGTTAGAGACAACAATAACATCGAGGAGTGTTCTACCCTCGAGAATGCTGAAAGCTTGAGAAGGAAAGAGAGAGGAGGGACTTCTTTATGGATGCTAATGCTATGCTTTGCTTTTGCTTTAATAAGCTTTAGCTTCTTTTTTTTTTTTTTTACTCTTTTTGGCTTCTCATGTTTCTGTCAAAAGCATAAATAACTGAGGAACTCTCATGGCTTCACGTGTTCAAAGTTAAAAAGTATTCTGTTCTCTTTGCCGATTAGAATAGGATCAAATTTATTTGTAAAGTCTCTCGTTCCATGTATAATTAGATAAATATTGCTCGTGTATAATAATCTTCATGATTTTTATAATAATATATGGTATTATGTTTATAATAATCTATGGTATTTTGTATTCATAAGTTAAATTTAAATTTTTTTCAAAGGAATAAAATGAAAATTGGTCCTAAAATGAACATGGAATGTGTATTTAACATTAATTAACAAGTTTTCAAGTTGTGGGGGAAGTTTGAGTTCAAAAAATAGTGAAACAATATGGCACTTCGACTGATATGGAACCTCCAAGAATAAGCCTGAGAATCTCTTGATTTCGAACCCCCACAGCATTAACTTGAAAACCCCTAGTCGAATTCGGTACAACCCCCAAGGATTAGGTTAGATTTCAGATTACCTTGAATTGATCAAAGATCCAAGATTTCGAAACAAGTCAGTTCCTAAATTCCAGATTTGAAACACTCCACAAGAAAGTTGATTAAACTACTTGAATGTTTCTGAAGCATGTATTCAAGCAAGAACACAAAGATAAAAGCAATTCGGCTTTAGGTTAATAAATTCGTCCAAAACTAAAACTGATGTCTTACAACCCTAAATGAGATATAAATAGCTAAACCCTAATTAGGGTTATTAAGTAGCGTTTGGCTTTCTAATCAAATTTTAAGAAATAATAAAGTAATCAAAGTCCTAATTTAATACCAAACAAACAGGGCTTTTACTTTTTAAATGAGCATAACTAGTGGGCCTTAATACATATTAATTACAAGCCTCATTCGTGAATTACAACTTGTAGCAAGTTGTAATTGACTTCCTTTGGTCTTGTCTCCAAGCTTGTAATTCCTTGCAAACCATAGTTAGCCAAATTCACCAAATCTTGCAAATGGCAAATTAGTGCTTGCTGAATCTTTTTGGCTCGCGATCTAGTTATAGGACCTTGTGGCAAAATAATTGGATTGATGATCTCCTCAACTTGGTCCTCACGTCCTAGGCCTTGCCCGTCCTTGTGGTGTGCTCGTTGTTCCACAACATTTTCCCTTTCCTCAAAAGGATTCGTCCTCGAATCATAAGCATCACCTACATCAAAAGGACTTAAATCAGCAACATTAAACGAAGCACTCACATTATACTCACCTGGCAAATCCCCTTTATACGCATTATCATTAATCCTTTCAAGTATTTGAAAAGGACCATCTCCTTATGGATTTAACTTAGACTTGCGTTGCTGTGGGAACCTTTCTTTGCAAAAATGTACCCAAACCCAATCACCAGGCTGAAAAAGCATTGGCTTTCTTCCTTTATTCACTCTAGAAGCTACTTTGGCATTTTGCTTCTCAATCCTTTCCTTAACCTGCTTATGTAACTTCCTCATGAAATCTGCCTTTGAACTAGCATCAACACTCACAAAATCATTAGATGGCAATGGCAAAACATCCAAAGGAGTAAGCGGATTAAAATCATAAACAATTTCAAATGGAGAACAATTAGTAGTGCTATGAACAGTCCTATTGTAAGCAAACTCCACAAATGGTAAACAATCCTCCCACATCCTAATATTCTTTTCTATTACTGCCCTAAGCAAAGTAATCAATGTTCGATTCACAACCTCAGTTTGACCATCGGTTTGAGGATGACAAGTAGTAGAAAAACAGCAACTTAGTTCCCAACTTTCCCCACAAAACACGCCAAAAATGACTCAAAAACTTAACATCTCGATCACTAACAATGCTTTTGGGTATGCCATGCAAACGCACAACCTCTTTAAAGAACAAATCAGCAATCAATTTTGCATCATCAGTTTTATGACATGGTATAAAATGAGCCATTTTACTAAATCTATCAACCACAACAAATATACTATCACGACCTCTCCTAGTTTTAGGCAAACCAAGCGCAAAATCCATAGACAAATCAGTCCAAGGTCCATTAGGAACAGGTAATGGCGTGTACAAACCATGCGGTTTCAACCTAGACTTAGCTTCTCTACATGTTATGCAATGCTCACAAACTTTATGCACATCATGTTTCATACCAGGCCAATAAAAATGTTCTATCAACACATCATAGGTCTTACTTACCCCAAAATGACCCATCAAACCTCCTCCATGGGCTTCCTTAACTAACAACTCTCTCATGGAACACTTACGAATACACAATCTACTTTTCTTGAACAAAAAACCATCAAATAAATGAAAGTCTTTCAAAACAGCCACATCACCACACGAATTATATATGTCACCAAAATCCACATCACTAACATATAATCCCTTAATATGCTCAAAACCCAACAATCTAGCACTAAGAGAATTAAGTAAAACATACCTTCGCGACAACACATCGCCACTACATTCTCCTTACCTCCAGGGGCGAAGGGACGTTTAGGGGAAGGGGGGCAGCTGCCCCCCTTCCTTTTTGAAAATTTATATATATATATATAATATTTTTTAAAATTTTTAAAATTTTTTATTAATTTATTTAAAAAAATTTAAATTGCCCCCCTCTTTTTTTAAATTTTTACAAGAGGTAAAAAAATATAATAAATTATTTATTCTATAACAATAGTTTTCATTTAAAAAATTGACAAAATATTAATAATATACAAATGCAAAAATAAAATAAAGAAAAGGATAAATTTTTCAACTAAATTAATTTGAACACATTTATAAATTTTTCAACTAAATTAATTTGAACACATTTAATAAATTAAAGAACTCATCTATTTTAATTATTTTTTAAGAAATTATATTTATTATTTAATTTTTTTTTCTTTATTTTATTTTTATTATGAAAAATTTTATAAATTTAAAATTCTGTACATATATATTAATATTTTTTTATTAATTAATTTTTTAATTATAAAAATATATTATTAATAAATTTATAAATTTATAAAATATTATTAAAATAAAATAAGAGATAAATAATTACGAGGAAGCTAAAATTTATAATAAAAAAAATTCGCCCCTCTTTATTTCAAAGCCTGGCTTCGCCCCTGCTTACCTCGCTTGTATTTAATCACATACGGGAATGTTTCTATGAACTCCACCCATTTGGCATGCCTACGATTCAGCTTATCTTGACCCTTCAAATGCTTTAAACTCTCATGGTCAGTATGTATCACAAACTCTTTTGACCACAAATAATGCTGCCATGTATGCAAAGCTCGAAACAATGCATATAACTCCTTATCATATGTCGGATACTTCAAAGCCGCTCCACTTAGCTTTTCACTAAAGTACATTAATGGCCTTTGATCCTGTATCAAAACAGCTCCAATTCCCATGCCACTTGCATCACATTCAATCTCAAAAGTCTTATCAAAATTAGGCAAAGCAAGCAAGGGTGCATTACACAATTTATCCTTAAGTTCATTAAATGCATGTTCTTGTGCATCTCCCCAAACAAATCCGACATTTTTCTTAACTAACTCATTCAAAGGTGTAGCTATAGTACTAAAATTTCTAATGAATCTCCTATAAAAACCAGCAAGTCCATGAAAACTCCTCACCTCACTAGCATTCTTAGGTTTCGGCCAGTCTCTAATAGCCTTTACCTTTTCCTCATCAACCTCAATACCTTGACTAGACACCACAAAACCAAGAAAATGAACCTTATCCATGCAAAAACTACACTTCTTAAGGTTAGCATATAACTTCTCACGCCTAAGAATGTCTAACACAAGATGCACATGCATGACATGATCATCCAAACACTTAGAGTAAACAAGAATATCATCAAAGTAAACAACAACAAATTTACCCAAGTGCTCACGCAACACATGATTCATCAAACGCATGAATGTGCTAGGTGCATTAGTAAGACCAAACGGCATAACCAACCACTCATACAGCCCATATTTAGTCTTAAATGTTGTTTTCCACTCATCACCCACACTCATTCTAATTTGATAATAACCAGATTTCAAATTAATTTTGGTGTACAAACAAGAACCATGTAACTCATCAAGCATATCATCTAGTCTAGGAATAGGATGACGATACTTTACAGTGATTTTATTGATGGCTCTACAATCCACGCACATCCTCCACGTCCCATCCTTCTTTGGCACAAGAATAACAGGAACTGAACAAGGACTCAAGCTTTCCCTCACATATCCCTTAGCTAGTAATTCCTCCACTTGCTTTTGTATCTCCTTTGTCTCAAAAGGATTAGCTCGATACGCTGGCCTATTGGGAATGGAAGCTCCAGGAATGAAATCAATTTGATGCTCTATGCCTCTGATTGGCGGCAATTCATCAGGCATTTCTTCGGGAAACAAATCTGCATATTCCTGCAAAAGATCAACAAACACACTAGGCAAAGATTGGTTAGAAACAGTAGTATCTAAACGAGCCTCTTTGCACAAAAGCACAAACATAGGATGTTTGGTGTATAAAGCATGTTTAACCTCACTTGTACTAGCTAACAAACTCACATTCTTCTCTCCTCTCTATTTTTCTCAAACTGAATTTGTTTTGATTTTTCTTTTCTCTCTTTCTTTTCATTTGCAATCTGATTTTTTTCACTCATTTTTTTGTCACTCTCTTTTTCTTTCTTTTCAAATTCAAGTCTCATTCTTTCCATTTTACATTGGTCTTCATACACTTCTTTTGGAGAGAGTGGTGTCAGAATTGTCTTTCGTCCATCCTTAGTGAATGAATACCGATTGAGATATCCATCATGCTTAGCTCGCCTATCATACTGCCATGGACGTCCAAGTAGAATCTCTCCAGCATGCATTGGCACCACATCACACAACACCTCATCATGATACTTACCAATGGAAAAAGAAATGATAGATTGTCGATTTACGTTAACCTCTCCACAATCATTCAGCCACTAAAGTTTGTAAGGATGTGGGTGAAGTTTCATAGGCAGCCCCAATCGATCAACCAAAAATGTACTTACCACATTGGTACAGCTTCCACCATCCACAATCATACTACAAGCCTTGCCTTGAACGTGACACCTTGTATGGAACAAGTTGTCTCGTTGTTCTTCATGATTTTCCTCCTTCAATTGCATATTAAGAGCACGCCTAGTAACCAGCAAGTCACCCTTAATTGGTTCTTCAATGCTCCCATCACTACAACTTTCCAATGCTGGCATCTCACCATCATCACTCTCATTGTCGTCTTCCTCTTCATCAGTCACTATCTCACCATTTCTCATGGTCATAACTCTCTTGTTTGGACATTCTTTGCTGATATGTCCCACACCTTGGCACTTCCAACACTTAATATCTCGATTTCGCAGCTTAGGCTCTTCAACTTTGGACTTGTCTTTAGAACTTGATTCGGCCTTCACTTTCCCACTATCTTGACCAGCCTTGTTTCTTTCCTTGTAATCACGCCTTCCTTCCCTATTCCAAGGAGAAAAAGAATTAGAAACAAGTTTTGAATAATACCTTGATGGTCGTCTTCCTTGGAGTTGTTTTTCCACCTTGATGGCAATATGCACCATCTCTTCTAACTCCACATATGGCTGCAAATCAACCTGGTCAGCAATATCCGAATTCAAACCAGCCAAGAAACGTGCCATAGTAGCCTCTACATCCTCATCTAGGTTAGCTCTAGTCATCAACATCTCCATCTCTTTGTAGTAGTCATCAACACTTTTACTTCCTTGCTTGAGAACCTGAAGTCTCTGCATGATTTCCATATGGAAATGTCTAGGCACAAACCTCTTCCTCATGACTGATTTAAGATCAGCCTAAGTCTCAATAGGATACTCCAAATTCCTTCTTCTACTAGTCACTAACTGATCCCACCAAGCTATAGCATAATCTGTAAATTGAGTAACAATAAGCTTGACCTTCTTTTCCTCAGTACATCGATGGCAATCAAATATGAGGTCAACCTGCTTCTCCCATTGCAAATAAGCTTCTGGATCTGATTTACCACGAAAATTAGGAATTTTCAGCTTGATGCTTCCCAAGCTCCTATCAACGACTTCATCATCACCATGATTTCTACCATAGAAAGGATTATTATTCATCCTTCCTCTACCTCTACCAGCACCACGTCCTCCTCTACATCCACCTCTATGTAGAGCTCCTCCAACCAGACTTGCATTATCCTCCTCAAGCTCATTTTCATCTTCCAAATGTTCAGGCTGTTGCATTCGATTTTTGCCACCTCTTTATCTCTCAATGCGCTCCGGTGTGGCTCTTTCAACACTCTGCAACCTCAAATCCATGCGCTCCAATGTTTCTGTTATGTTCTCCATAGTGCGGTATAAACGTGTAAATTCAGCTTGCTGCGCCTCCCGCAATCGAGCTGGATCAATCGGAACACCCCTGCTATCACTTTCATCTTTCCCAGACATTTTTCCTGCAATAAAAGGTTAGCACAAAACAAATAAAAGGCCTCACAACACTCCCTCACGTGTTTACACTTAATAGATGAAGGTTGGTCTCTCGTGTTTCACTCAATATATGAAATCACTCACGGTTCAGCTCACACCTCTCAAGCTGATATCTTTTACGTTCTTAGGTGAATCACACTTTATGAAACAACTCAAATAGCCTCCCGTGTGTAGTATCCCAAAATCTGAAATTTCGTGAAAAAAAAATTCAGTTACTTCTAACCCACCTAGATTCGACCCTTAGCACCTAAATAACAAGGAAAACGAAAATTTTTTCTTGAAGTGATTCTATACTCTCTTTTTTTTTTTTTGCTCCCTCTCACTATCTTTTTTGAAGGGCAGCCCTAGTTCACACCACACGAAACTTTTTTCCAATCAGGTAACAAGAACAAGATCGAATTTGAAGCACTTTCTTTGAATTTTGAAACTGAATCAGAATGAATAATCAAGACAAGATTCGAATTTAGCACACTTTGTTGAATTTTGAATTCAAATCAGAATGATTAACAAGAACAAGATTCGGATTTAGAACACTTTGGTGAATTTCGAATTCAAATCAGAATGAATAACAAGAACAAGATTCGGATTTAGAACACTTTCCCTGAATTTTGAATTTAGGTTTTATGAAAACGAAAACAAAAATAACCCACAAAGAAAAACGAAAACGTAAATAACAGGTGAAGAAAACAAAAAACAAAAATAACCCACCAAGAAAACAATTCAGAGGAACAAGGAAAACAAGAGAACGAATTCAACAATTGGATCAAAGTAACGAAAACGCAAATAACAAAAGAAGGAACGAAAATGAATTGATGATACCAAATGATACGGAACCTCCAAGAATAAGCCTGAGAACCCCTTGATTTCGAACCCCCACAGCATTAACTTGAAAACCCCTAGTCGAATTCGGTACAACCCTCAAGGATTAGGTTAGATTTCAGATTACCTTGAATTGATCAAAGATCCAAGATTTCGAAACAAGTCAGTTCCTAAATCCCAGATTCGAAACACTCCACAAGAAAGTTGATCAAACTACTTGAATGTTTCTGAAGCATGTATTCAAGCAAGAACACAAAGATAAAAGCAATTCGGCTTTAGGTTAATAAATTCGTCCAAAACTAAAACTGATGTCTTACAACCCTAAATGAGATATAAATAGCTAAACACTAATTAGGGTTATTAAGTAGCGTTTGGCTTTCTAATCAAATTTTAAGAAATAATAAAGTAATCAAAGTCCTAATTTAATACCAAACGTGCCCTTACTTTTTATATGAGCATAACTAGTGGGCCTTAATACATATTAATTACAAGCCTCATTCGTGAATTACAACTTGTAGCAAGTTGTAATTGACTTCCTTTGGTCTTGTCTCCAAGCTTGTAATTCCTTGCAAACCATAGTTAGCCAAATTCACCAAATCTTGCAAATGGAAAATTAGTGCTTGCTGAATCTTTTTGGCTCGCGATCTAGTTATAGGACCTTGTGGCAGAATAATTGGATTGATGATCTCCTCAACTTGGTCCTCACGTCCTAGGCCTTGCCCGTCCTTGTGGTGTGCTCGTTGTTCCACAACATCGACCATATATGATGTTGATCACATGCTTTATCAATTCCAAATATGCTTGAATCACTATAAAAAAATTAATAATTTAGCAATAATATTTTCACGGTGATTAGTATAAATCTTCGCTATAATTTTATTTAAAATCTGCTACAAAATAAACGAATTTAGCGGCGGTTTGATTTACACTATGTGTGAGCGGGGATTTTTACCTTCACTCCTAGTGGAATGGTTCTTACGACTTTAATACTATTAGGCTCTAGGCGCTAGAAAGCACGGGCCTAAACCCAGAGAATATGAGTTGTCACCCAGATAGGCTGAGAAATATAGAAAATGGTGGATGACTCGATTTCAATGGAATCCCCAATCTCTACTGGTTTTAGAAAGTTGGATACGTATGAGAAATGTGAAAAATTATCCAGCACTCCCATAAGGTTTGGTTCATTAGAATCGGCTTTCTTTTTAGCTCTAAATATTATTAAAATTTTAATTATTATAATATTATCCATAATACAAACAATGATAAAAAAAACATCATATTATAAACCAATCAATCAAAATGGACACTCATACAAGATAAAAACATACCCTTACAATACACAAATGTCCATATAGATAAATAAAATAGGATACCTACCTAAAAGTGAAAACGTGTCACTTACAATAGTCCAAAGTCCTTAAATTAAATGATTAAAATAAATAAGATACCTAGAAAAGTAGAAGCATGCCTTTTACATCATTAAAATCTAAAATTATAAATAAACATAAATCAATCATCCATGATAGACCATTATTTTAAACATATGACTAATTATCAAGCAATCTTAAGGTTGTAATTAGTCATCAAACAACCTTAAAATTAAGGTTTTAATTAATAAATTTGGGGTTTTAACTATAAAACTATGATTTTAGATTACAAAGCATACAATTAGGGTTATTGTATTTAATCAAACAAGATCTAAACAAATTAAAAATCAATATGTGATATTAATAATTCATTGAATAAGAGTATAAGAGGTCATATGCAGCTTTAACCAAAATGATTCACGTTAAACCAAGCCTTGCTATTGTTTAGATTGTTTAAATTGGTTTGGGTCAACTAGGGTTTTGGTTGAACAACGACTGTTCAATGTTTGCTTCTATCTCTTTTTGATTGCTAATTGCTATCTGGATCTCTTGTCGTTGCTATGTTTTTTTTTGTTACTCTCTGCCCCTCTCAAATTCTTAAAAGGTGGCTCTCTATTCCTAAAAGTGGTTCCTGATTACAGATTGTTGGCCCCTAATTGCTAAAAGCTTTATGTGTTTCTTTTTCACTCTCTGTCTGTTACTAATTGTGGTTGCTGCTTACTCTCTCTCAATTCAAATTGCCTCTCTCATTAAAGGTCCCTTTTTGTCCCTAAAAGTGGTTCTTGATTACTAATTTTTTGTTGCCCTTTTATAGATAACTCCAAGGGAAACCGTTGTAAACACTCCCAATCAACTTAGAAAAACCCAGAGCCACTCTAAGTCCAAGTAAAATTGAAACTCTTTGAGGTAGGGCTGGCAATTGGCAAAGGCAAATTCGACATGAGCATTATTCTAATTAGACATGAGCCATGATTGGAATATTGAATTCGACATGAGCTATTCCAATTAGGCATGAGTACTATTCTAATTAGACATGAGTACTATTTTAATTAGACATGAGTACCATTCTAATTAGACATGGACACTATTTCAATTAGACATGAGCCATGATTGGAATATTCAATTCGACGTGAGCTATTCTAATTAAACATGAGCACTATTCTAATTAATCATGAGCACTAATTGGAATAGTCAATTCGACATGAGCATGGCTCATGTCGAATTGGATGATCAATTCAGTAGTCCAGTTGCTTTAGCTTTTTAAATCGGACCAAAGTCGATTTGGACTTTTAATTTGACTCAAATTTTGATTAGAGACTTAACTAAATCTGAATTCATTCTGGGCCAAAATTAAGGGTCTACACTATGACAATTTTCAGTGCTGCAAATTATAAATGTAACGCTTGCATAATTGTTAAAATAAATAAAATTTAAATTTAAATTAAATTAATATGTTAGAGGGTTAAATGAAGTATTGGAAGTGAGAAATAAGTAATGTATATGTGAAATATAAAGAAAATATATATTATATATAAAGTCAAAAACAAGTTGAAAAAAGACAATTTAAAAAGTAAAAGGAGGGATAAAATGGTAATTTATAAAAATAAAAATAAAATAAAATTATTTTTGGATAGATAATGGAAATTAAAGAATTAAAAATGATTAAATAATTAACATATTAAAATGATATTATAATATATAAAAGGATAACAATGAAAGAAAAGAAAAAATTTTAAATTTAAAAGAAAACACTTTCTTCTTCTTCTTTCTTCCTTAGGCCATGGAGGGGCTAGGTAGGGTTTGATTCTTCCAGCATAAAAATTTTGAAGGATCTTTAAAGATTGATGTAAAATTTAGTGGTTTCTTCATTGAAAGGTAAGCTTTCTTACCTTATTTGGAATCTTTATGGTTAAATATGAATATGTGCAAATTAAGTTTTTGAATGAGTATGTTATAATTGTTAAAATGGATATGTAGGATGTTATTTTGATGAGTAAGTAAAGATTTTATGATTAAATATTGGATTTGATTAGGTTTAATTGGAGTTTGGAAGAGGTAGTATGAAAGTTAGGATTTTGTAAAAAGTAATGGTACATTTGATTTTTATGATTTAAATTGTGTTATTTTGTGTTGTTAATGATATAAATGAGCTCAGATTACTATTTGGAATTGGTTAGAATGAAAGCCAAAATTAAAGAGGCCTAGAGCAAAATTTTGGAATTTTGATGGAAAAGTGGTACATTATATTTTAATGTTTGGAATGTGTTAAAATATGATATTTATGATATATTTAAACTTTAAAATCAAATTGGGATTGATTAGAGTGAAGTTTCAAAGTTGGAGTGTGGTAGGGCACATTTTTATTATTTTTGAAGGAATGTGTGTAAATTTATGTTTTATGCTTTAAACACCAAGAAATGTGATACTAATTGATTATTTGCATTCATATTTCAATAGGTGTTGAGTATGTTATATTTTCATCAACCTAGTAGTGAAGGGTATTAGGAGATTTTGAAAGTGCAGTGGAGTTTTAACTCCATTTGATGCTTAATAGAAATTAATACATACTTTGGGTTATAATGTGTTTAATTGCATTAATTTTTAGCATATCACGTTGTAAATGTTGAATGTGTTATGTTACTTAGTATTTATGAATGTATGTGTGTGCAGCATTGTTTGGAATAAAAATGCTTGATTTGTGATGATTATTGCATGATAAGCCATTGAGAATGGCGAAATGGAATGTGTGTGCAAAATGTGAAAAGTGCAAATTGTGCACTAACATGTGGGAATGAGCAACATTTTCATTGTATATGATGAGAATGTTAAAGATACATTAAAAATATGAAAAAGAATGTGAAAAGTGCAAATTATGAAAATATAATTGCATATCACTTTTTATATGGTCTAGTTCTAGAATGTTGCGATTGGATATTATTATGCCCCTTAGGCGAGACACGCTGGTGTCATAGATATTATTATGCCCTAGGGAGAGACAAACTGGTGTCATAGACATTATTACGCCTTCGAGTCAGATACGCTGGTGTCACACATTTTATACGCATTCAGGTGAGACACGCTAGTGTCACAAATGATTGAGTTAGCCCAAGACAATATTTCTGAAACTAGATTAATAAATAAGGATTTTGGGCCCAATATATGTGGATGATTGATTTGTTGTTAAAATATATAAATAGAAATAAATTGTTTGACATTTTTATCATAATACATTTTATGGTATTATATGTATTATACTATTTATTTATTTTACCAAAGTATGTATCACTAAGCATTATTCTTAGCGTGATTGAATTCCATCGTGCAAGTGATAGAACTGATTCGAAGAGTGCTACTAGACCACACCAGGTCTAGATTATAGTTGTTTACTTTTAGAGTTTGTCGCGCTACCACGGGCCAGAGCCATCTGCATTTCATGTATATATTTTAAACTTTGACATATGTGCTTAAGTATGTATCTTATGTTTGTAAGCATATATATATATAATGTAAATAATAAAATGATTTTTAGAGTTTTAAACTTTGAAAATTTGAGAGATGGGTTGTATGTATTGATATACATAAACACTTCTGTATTTTATGACTATGTTGGAGAGTTTGGAGAAATGAATATGTTGAATGAATATTTTGGAGTGTATTTTAAATGCAGGTTGAGTGTGTTGAAATTTGAAAATATCCAAAATACAGATAAATCTCTGACAAATTTTTTCTAAAGATTTTCCTTTAAAATATGCCTTTTATATTTAAATTACTTAGGAATATTTTTCTTTATTTTTTTAAAATATATATTTTTACAATATATATAAAGTGTTCTAAATAACTATTTTAGAATGATGGGCATTTTTAAATGAAGAAAAAAATGTATGTGATATTTTTGCATTATGTATATGTATTTTATACATACGGGGTATGTATATTATATGTATATGGCGTATAAGGGTGTTACAATTTATTTTGGCATCAGAGGCTAAGTTTGAGGTTCTTGACCTAGGTTGGTTTTTAGAGAGGGAAAATGGAATTTTAAATGTGATTTATCATAACATACATGCATCTGCACTGACATTTAATCTGATCCTTGATGTGGTGATTCATTCTGCAATTATAGACATTGGCTGTTATGGCATCTCGGGAGCATATTTCTGGTGAGGGGAGCGCTAAGAGGGTTGTTCTTGGTGAGGGGGAGATGCTAGATCTGCGGAGGTTGCTAGAGAGGTATCATTGTCAGCTAGACCAGCAGAACCGGGAATTCCACTAGTCTGGGTGTAGCAGATGGTGGAGTTGCTCCGTTAGGCCCCTATGTAGCAACAGTAGCAGCAGCCATAGCCGTAGCCGTAAGAGACTAGAAAGTATGACAAGTTGCAAAAGTATGGAGCAATGGCTAGACAGAGTTCAGAGAGTTTTTATCCAGCTATAGGACACTGCAGAGGAGAAGTTTGATTATGCCTTATCTCTTCTGTAGGGGGATGCCTACGACTAGTGGAAGACTGTACCCCATGGGATGGTTGAACAACCAGTGTTGACCTATGTTGATTTCCTATGAGAATTTAAGAAGAAGTACACCCCAGAGAGTATAAATATGCCAAGAAGAAGGAATTTATGAGTCTAAAGCAAGAAGGAAAGATAGTTACAAAATATGAGAAGGACTTCATTCGGTTAAGTAAGTATGAATGGGATTTATTATTAGATTAAATAGATAGGTGCAGGAGATTTGAGAAGGGTCTGAGGTTATCCATCATGTGTCTTGTGGTAGCCTCTCATTATAAGGATTTTTCCAAGATGGATTAAGTTGCTAGGAATGTAGAGAAGGCATAGGAACTTGCAGCAACTGCCAGAGCAGAGGTAGGAGACCCCAGGCTGAGGTAGGGTCTTAATCTGGAAAGAGAGGTAGAGAGAGTTTTTATCAGAGGTTTAGTGGGAGTCAAGGGCAATCTAGCAGATCATTTTAGCAGCAGAGATAGAGACCTATAACCTCAGTAGCTAGTGCCCCGACCCCGATTCCATAGAGATCTCCTCCACCTGCTTGTGCTTAGTATGGACAAACAATAGGAGTATTTGTTGGGGGACCGGTACACCAACTTGTTTCAGGTGTGGCTCCATAGATCATTTTCTCAGAGATTGTCTAGTGCCACCCATAGATAGACAGACTGAGATAATAAATTCTAGACCCAGTGACAGAGGGGGTCATGGTGGCAGAGGTGGTAGTAGATGTGCTAGACCAGAATTCAGTCAGAGAGGGGGGATCCACGACAGGGACTAGTGGGACAAACTAGGCAGGATCATCACAGAGAGAGTATGTGATGCAGAGACATGCAGATGCTTTAGATGTTGTGGCTGGTATATTTCTTTTATTTATCATTCCTCTGCATACATTGATTGATCCTAGATCAATACATTCATACATCAATTCATCCATTCTGCCTGTGGGTGATATGCATTTTGATTCATTAGGTATTGATGTGTTAGTGACTAACCCTTTGAGGCATAGTGTGGTAGTTAGTAGGGTACACCAAGATAGTCCCATCATTGCTCATGATGAGGAGTTTCTCGGTGACCTAATTGAGAGGCCCTTTAGGGAGTATGACTTGATTTTGGATATGAATTTATTATCTAGACATGGGGCTATAGTAGATTATCCACAGAAATGTGTTACTCTGAAAACACATGATGGGAGAGAAGTAGTGGTAGCTAGTGAGCAGAGACACCTCGTATCCATGTTTGTTTTAGCTATATCAGCTAGGAGGATAATTTGGAAGGGGTGTGAGGCTTATTTGGCTTATATGGTAGATACCAGAGTAGTAGGGTCCCAGTTGGACAGTATACCTACAGTATCAGAGTTTCCAAATGTGTTCCTCAAGGAGTTACCAAGGTTATCTCCAAAAAGAGAGGTGGAATTTGGCATCAATGTGATGCCTGGCACTACTCCCATCTCCATTACCCCTTATCGAATGACACCTGCAGAATTAAAAGAGTTGAAGGTGCAGTTGTAGGAGTTACTTGATAAATGGTTTATTTGCCCTAGTTGTATACCCTTAATTTTGACCCCAATTTGATACGGTCCTGATTAAAAGATGCCAAAATAAATTTGATCCAATTTACAACTTCTAATAATTCGGTCCGATTTTAAAAGTCACAAACTCAACTAAAAAAATCCTAAACCAAGTCTTTTTTAGACGGTCGAGTCCAAAAAATTAAAAAATGCGAAACTAGTTCAAGTTAGGAGGGCCCAGGTGATATGAGCCTTGGCTCATGTCGACCTAAATGCCCAAAGTCGACATAAGCCAAAGGCCATGTCGACCTAAATGCCCAGGTTGACATGAGCCAAAGGCCATTTTGACCTGGTTGCCCCAGGTAGATATGGCTTTGGTTAAGACCATGTCGATCTAGTTGCCCCAGGTCGACATGGTTTCAATTGTTTTTTTGAAATTAGTTTTCGAATTGAATTAAAATTTATTTTAAGGATGGATTAATATTAAGGTTAAGGATTCTGAGTGAGGTTTACCTATAAATAATAATGTTTTAGACTTTAACAAGGGGAGGAAAAAAAAGAAAATCAAAGGGTCGGCAATTAACATTAAAGAGGGTCGGCAATTAATATTAAGAGAGATTAAACCACAAAATAGAAAAGACGGCAACAAACAGAGAACAGCAGCAGCTTTTTTTGGAGAATGAAGGAAACAGTAAACAGAAATATCAAGACAACCAAAGAAGAAGGTAGAGTCCATACTGTCTTCACATTGTTCATCCAAAAATCAATTTTTTTGGTGGAACCAACGACGGAGGTTTGATCTTTAATCATAAATTATTCATGCTCACAGTAGCTTCATTTTCTTTGATTAATAAGAACATGCAGTAACATGATCTTTGAACATGCAGTGATATGATCTTTGAACATGCAGTAACTTGATCTTTGAACTAAATTTATCTTTGTTTTAATAACTTTAATTGTTTGCTTTAGTTAATACGTTAATCAGTTTGTGTTCATAACTCTACTTACATGTTTTACAAAAAGCTTAAAACTATTCAGTAGCTGTTGAGGATTTAAATTAATTATCAGAATCTATTTTTTTACTAAAACTTCAAGAACTGTAAATTATTTTATTGAAATTCAAAACCTTAAACTATTTTTATCTAAAAGCTTAAACCATTTCATTATTAAACTCCAAAATATTGATTATTTTTACAAAACCTTAATTTATCTCTCCAAATCCAAAAATATTTTTTTAAAGGATAGTTAAAATCCTAAACCTTTTTTTTTTCAAAAACCCTAATTCCAAAACCCTAATTACGAAACTCTAATTTCTAAAACCCTAGTTTCCAAAATCCTAAGCTTCAAAACCCTAAGTTCCAAAAAACTTAAATTCTTTAAAACTCTAAACTTATACTTTTTATTACTTTATTTAATTTTAGATTTGATTATGTAGTTTATTATATGTTTTGATGGTTGATTTATTTAATTTCAATGCTTGATTTATTTAATTTATCATGGATGGATATTTTCTTTATTATTATGATTATTATTTATTTGTTTTAGTATTAAAATTGTAAGAGGTATGTTTCCACTTTGTGGGTACCTCATTAGTTAAATTTTATGTAATTTAAATTGCTTTTATATTTTGGACCAATATAAAGGACATGTTTCCACCTTTCGGTTGGTGTCCTATTTAGTTTTAGACATAGATGATGTAAGGACATGTTTCCATCCTCGGATGGGTGTCCATTTATTTGCTTTGTTTGGACATTGCTTTGATTTTAATATAATGATGTTTTATTTTAATTGTTATATGTAGCATGGAAAATATCATTATATTTAAGAATTTTATAATATTAAGACCTGAAAAGGAGGTCGGTTCCAATGAACCGGGAATTGTGGAGGTGCTAGGCCATTTCTCACATTCTCCACACGTACCCAACTTTTCGAACCCATTAAGGGGTTGGGGATTCCTTAGGAATTGAGTCATCCACCCTTTTTTTTTTCCAGCCCGTCCGGGTGGCGACTCCATTTTCTCTAGGCTTAGGCCCGTGTTCTCTAAGGTACAGAGCCTAAACAATGCCGAAGTCGTAAGAACCATTCCACCGGGAGTGGGGGCAAAAATCCCAGTTCACAGTGGCGACTCCACTGGAGATAAGAGAAGTTGATTTTGTTAGTTTTTATATTATTCTATTCTTTCTTATCATGATATTATTCATTGCAATCATTTAGATTGCATCGTGTACTTGAGTTAGGAAGCCCGCGTTACCCGTGTTGTGTTATGTAAGGGATACCATACTTTCACTCAAGGTATGGAGATCGAGCATGGCATAACCACTCATAGCCTTGTACCATTTGGTACTTGCTATGGAAACCTAAGCCTTTTAACTCAAGGACTAAAGCTCATGTAATTAGCCTAGTTACTTTTCTTAGGTTTTTAACCCAAATGCATGTTGTTTGACTATGGTTAATTTATCTTAATTTAAATCATGGCTTATTTGGTTTGTTCTTTTTCTAATATGACCTAATTACATTGTGAGCTCAAATAAATTTTTCTTTAAAGTCCAAAAGACCAAAGCAATTTTTAAAAATTTTCAAAATGGTCTTTGAATATAAAACTTTTTCATAGACAAATTCTTTTTCTCATGACCCAAATACTAAGCCCAAAATCCATTTTTTCTAAAATCTTTTCACAATGGGCTTAGAAACAAAATTATTTTTATAACCTCTTGAAAGAGCTTACAAGCTATTTAGGTTAATTATGAAAATACCAAAAATCAATTGTGAGCCTAGTTTATACTAAGAATTATTGATCATGGACTTGTTTTTGGCATGAATCATTGGTTACTTTTTTAAGTGAGAAATCTATTTATAATAAACCTCATAATTTAGTTTTAATCTAATATAGCATAAAAGCTACTTTAGTTGGTTGAATGGATTAAAATCTAATTAATGAGAATTATCATGAACTAATTTCCATTTTCAAAAGTATAACTATTGGTTGAAACATCCAAGGAAAATATTCGAAAATAAGATACCCCATGTTGGTATTTTGTTAACCATATACCTAGAAAAAGAGACTCGCCATTCATGTGTTGAAGTTATAAGGTTGGAAGGAACGTCCTGATTATCTTTCTTTGTCTATTGTTTGTGCATACATGCATACATACATTGGCATCTCATATCATTGATCATCTCTAGCTCACAGCCCTGGATTACTACAGTTTAAAAGCTTACAATAATCCGACCTACGCCGGAGATGAAGAATCTAGTAGCAACTCAATCACTTGCTCACCAAAAGCAATGGAGCCCAAAAAAATTCAAAGAATGATGGATGACGCCCTAAATGCCGAGATGGAAGAAATAAAAGAGGCCCTGGCTGAGTCCATGAAGAACCAATTGGCTGTAATTTTAGGAAACAATGCCGAAGCATCTGCTAGCATCAAGAAAGACAAGGGGAAGGCTAAGGTTAGTGAAGTGGCTTTTGTTGATGACAAGGTAGTCTTTGATTATGATGACGACTAGGCTCAATACTTCCAAGATCCTCAAGACAAAAAGGAGTCGAAGGTTATTGAGAAGACAACTATTGAAAAGACTGAGATGTCTGATGTTGAGAAGATGATTGCTGATTTAGAAAAGAAATTTGAGAAGAAGCTGAAAATCGAAGAGATGTCCGAGATTGACAAACTATTTGAACAAGATGAGGAGGTCCCTTATAAGTTCAAGATACCTTCATTCGCTAGGTACTGGAAATCCTCATCTCCATGTGAAGCAGTACATCACTGCTATGCAGTCTTCCTGAGCTACTAAAGCTCAAACTCTGAGGTATTTTATGCTCTCATTGGACCCTACTGTCCAACATTAGTTTAACACCTTAGAGGAAAATACTAAAAAAAGGTTGGGACATGTTGTATAAGGCTTTCATTCTGGACTATGGATACAACGTCGAGCTGGAAGTTACCTTAATGGAAGTTGAGTCTATTAGACAAAGGCCAATTGAGAATTTTGTGAACTATGCGAAAAGATGGAGAAATAAGGCTGCTTTGCTCAAGAAGAGGCCCGATGAATTTGATCAAATAAGGATGATTGTGAGAGGGGTGTTGCCTAGTCTTCGTGAAAGGATGTCTCATACACTCATCCGTGATTTCAAAGATCTTCTCCAAGCTGGTCTGCAAATTGAAGAATGAGAAAGGGAGAAGAATCACTTTTCAATAAGAAGGAATGAGAAAGGGAACTACCAGTCTAAAAATCAAAGCATGCAAAAAGAAGTTGATGTTAATACAACTGGTCAAGCAAATAGAAGGCAGTTTTCAGATTTAGGGAAGCCTTTGTCTTGGGTCTTCAACAAGATACAAAACAAGGGACTATTATAGCCATTGGCCCCTTGACCTTTGCCGAATCTTTTACCCTCAAAATTTGATACTAAAGTCTTTTGTGAGTTTCATCAGACACAAGGACATGAGACAGACAAATGCTTGTGACTAAAACATGAGATCCAAAATTTAATTAACAGTGGTAAGCTGCCCGAGCCTAATAAGCCCAGCACAAAAGACAATCCTTTGCCAAGGTTCAACAGAGTGCCACCACCAGCAACCTTCATGGTAGGAAAAGGATTTTGGAGGAAGATCTTGTCTTATTCTCCTTTCAAGATGGGAATATTGAAGATGTGAAAGGAGAAGAAGCTTAACTCAACAAACTTTCCTTAGCTTGAATGTTGCTTTTCAATTTTACTTTCTTTAATATTTAATTGGAACAATCGTGTTTTTCAAATTTAAATTTGTTTGAATAAATTACTTTCATCAAAATTTTTGTTGGACTTTGTTCATTTTTGGTGCTCAAACCAATGAGGAACTTAACTTAATATTTATAAATTAGCGTATCTATGTATCATGATTTGAATGACTTTACTAGATGAGGAAATTATTCTATTGCATTGAGTTGTGTATGCTTGCTTAGAGAGGACTCCTGCATAATTACCTTTGTCTATGTCCTAGTCAGTCTTAAAACATGCTTTGACAAATTTTCGAGGAGAAATTAAACTCTACTTATTTAAGGGAGAGATGATCTAGACATTGTTTGGTTAGCCAACAACTAGTATCCACCCAATTAAATATCAATCCCTAGTTGTCCCTTTGAGCCTTCATAAAATTTTAGCTTTCTTTTCATTGGCATATAACCCCAACAACCTACCCTGAGCTATTGTAATACTTTTGACAAGTCTTATGATCACTAAGGTAAAGAGGCAAGAAGATCAAAGAAAGGAATGAATAGTCAAGATCATAAGGATAGTTGATATTCTCAAGACCATAAGGGTAGTTAAAGTTCACTTAATATCTCCAATCTATCAAGATAACATCAGAGTAACAAATGATTTATCCCTGTTAAAGAAGATTTATGTCACTCCACTCATCCATTATTAGAAACCCAAGTTGGTACAAATAAGACAACTCTTTTAGAGCTAGAACAAAAAAAAAGAGAAGAAAAGAAAACAAAAAAAAGAGAAAAGAAAAAAGACAAAAAAAGAAAAAAAAAGAAAAGAAGAAAAAAAGACAAAGAAAAAAGAAAAGAAAACCCAAAATGGTTCAGAAAGCCAACTGAGTTCTCTTTTACCTAAAGCAGCAAATTTGGTTTATAAGGACAGTTTGACTTGAATTGGTCCAACCCAACCAAAGATTCAATCAAAATCGGAGAAAAAGGAGAAAGGTCACCCAGTTTTTGAAAGTCTTATATTTAACAATCTTACAGGGAAGAAGGATAAAATGATAAAATGCTCAAAGAAAGGGAAGAGTAAGAAAGATAAAGAGAAAGAAAAGGGAAAAGAAGAAAAGAAATGAAGACTTTCCCAATCAAGATCCAGATTAACGCCAAAAAGATAGGAGAATTTTCAAAGCTCTATCTTTTCATGCTCCCAATTGTCTAAAGTTCCAACAAACAGTTCGTAGTGTGAAGATTTATCCTTTGTTTCATACCAGCTCCAATCTCAAAATGGCTTTCATCAATTCATGTCCCTTATAGACCCCATTTCAAGCCTATCAAAGACCTGTTGATCTCTCTTGGTAGGTAGAGTCTATTAGTAAAGATAGTTTAGATAAGCATGCATACGAGATAGACAATATTCAAACTCAAATGAGACTTTTGGCCAAGTAATGTGTATGTTACTTAAATGGATGTATTTTTACTTTCTGAAGTGCAACAATTCTTACTTAAACAGAAATGATTCCCGAGTTTAGTACGGTAACTAGGATTGTCATGTTATAGATATGTTAATTTGAAAAATCAAGTCCTGAGATAAATTGATATTAATTTGGCAAAGCCAACATTTGATTTCAAAGTCAAAATTCAAAATTGAAAATTCAAATATATATATATACAAAGCCTTCAAGTTAAGGGGAGTACGTTGAACTATCGAACCTCGAAGGACACAGTGGGCAAAGGAAATGATTACTAGCAAGGTCATGAAGCTACCAATTGACATACTGGATCATAATTTGAAATGGATGTATTTTTGCTGCTTGGGGCCTCCATTATTTATGTTTTCAATATCTCGAAGATAAAAGCCATAAATATGAAGCATCTTGTCATTCCAAAGCAAGACTTGAATGGGCATCTGAAAGTAATTCGCAAGAACATTTCAGCTGATAACCTCAGTTTGTGAGTCGATGGAACCATTGTAAGTATTATTCATGCATATCATGCATACATGAGCATATCACATCGCACTTTCTTGTCTTGCATTGTCTATTCTTTGTCAAAGTGAACAGCAAACACCCTGTGAAGTAAAGAATCAAAAGGAGATATTGAATCAAGGGGGGCATGGAAAGCCTATTGCTTGAGGAAGCTCCAGTCATTTTGCAAAAGAAGAAATACATGTTTTTGAAAGGAACAAGACAAAATACAAATATCAATTAGAGCCCGCATAGAAAAATCTTTGGTTTGAGCCTACACAGGGGGCAAAGATTCTCCATTTTAATTTTTGAGTTTATGCGTATACGAAATATTTTCAAATTCACTTTCAAATATTTTGGTGCAGAACCTAAATTTCTCTTAAGTCAAGAACTTGGCTTAGGTCCAGAACCTAAATTTCCTCTTAAGTCGAGAACTTAGCTTAGGTCCAGAACCTAAATTCCCTCTTAAGTCTAGAACTTAGCTCTAGTCCAGAACCCAAATTACCCTTAAGTCTAGAACTTAGCTTAGGTCCAAAACCTAAATTTTCTCTTAAGTCAAGAACTTAGCTTAGGTCCAGAACCAAAATTCCCTCTTAAGTCTAGAACTTAGCTCGGGTGCAGAATCCAAATTATCCTTAAGTCCAAAACTTAGCTCGGGTCCAGAACCCAAATTATCATTAAGTCCAAAACTAAGCTTAGGTCTAGAACTTAAATTCCCTCTTAAGTCCAGAACTTAGCTCTAGTCCAGAACCCAAATTATCCTTAAGTCTAGAACTTAGCTTGGGTCCAGAACCCAAATTACCCAATCACGGGTCCAAGTACCCAAATCCAATCAAGTTTTAGGTCCAACTACCCAAATCCAATCAAGTTTTAGGTCCAAGTGACGCGGAACCCTATGGCAATGAAGGCCACAAATCCCAACACATGATTGATAGAAGAAAACCAAGAACGAAGAAAAATCACCTTCTAAAGCACTCAATTGCTTAGCCAAGCACGAACACTTATAACGGAAGGATTTAGGAAGCTCGAATTAGAAGAACGTTACAATCGAAATTGATAAGTAAATCTAATTCTTGATGCAATCAGAAGAAAAAGAGAATCCACTCTTATTCTATGATGGCCAAAATTTTCAATAAGAAAATTGAGAATATAATTTGTCAAAAAAAAGTGTGCTTACAAGAAAATAAGGCCCTATTTATACTAAAAGGCCAATAAAATCTGAATCCCTAATTCTAATGGGAAAAGGAAAGCTACAAAGTCAAAATCCTAATCCACTAAGGAAAATAGAAAGTATGGAAACAAAATTATAGTCTGAAATAACTAAATAGGGGACCACACATCCCATGTGCCAAAAAGATGCCAAAATTCGGCCAAACTAAATCCCTTCAAAATAAGAACATGCCCCACACTATTTGGGCAGTCCATGGGCCTTAAATTACTTCCCAAGGTTGTATATGAACTCCCATGGACCTTTCTTGCACGTTGGACCTCTTTAGCTAGCCTTTAGCTTCCATATTCACAATAAGCATCATAATCAGCTTTGGTGTGCCTTCTTTAAGCTCTATTGTGCACTTTTCCATTGCCATTTCAGTCACTTACTTTGAAATTTGATTTTGAATATGCAATCCCATAGCTACTCCAAACACCTTAGCTCTGCTCCTAGTCAATGGCCCATTTGGAAGCACCAATGGATCCTTGCCTCGTGGCTGGTTCGTATCATTCCCCCCCTCTTCAAAAAGATTTGTCCTCAAATCTGCATCATCATAAGGAGATAAATCAGACACATTAAAAGTAGCACTAACACCATACTCACCAGGCAAGTCTATCTTGTATGCATTATCATTGATCTTTGCCAACACTTGAAATGGACGATCACCACGTGCATCAAGCTTATTCTTCCTTTGATTTGGAAACCTCTCCTTTCGGAAGTGTACCCAAACCCAATCCCCAGGAGCAAACACTATCTTCTTGCATCCTCTATTCGCTCGATCAGCATATGACTTGTTCTTTTTCTCCATATTAACTCGAGCTTTCTCATGCATAGTGATACGAACCAGCCACGAGGTAAGGATCCATTGGTGCTTCCAAATGGGCCATTGACTAGGAGCAGAGCTAAGAAGTTTGGAGCAGCTATGGGATTGCATATTCAAGATCAAATTTCAAAGGAAGTGACTGAAATGGCAATGGAAAAGTGCACAATAGAGCTTGAAGAAGGCACATCAAAGCTGATTATGATGCTTAGTGTGAATATGGAAGCTAAAGGCTAGCTAAAGAGGTCCAACGTGCAAGAAAGGTCCATGAGGGTTCATATACAGCCTTGGGAAGTAATTTAAGGCCCATGGACAGCCCAAATAGTGTGGGGCTTGTTCTTATTTTAAAGGGTTTTAGTTTAGCCCTTTTTTATACTTTATATTTTTCTTAGCGGGTTAGGATGTGTGGTTTCTTATTTAGTCATTTCAGAATATTAATTTAGATGAGCTGCATGGTGCCAGGTATTTTTCTAAAATTGATCTTATGAGTGGATATCATCAAATTCGTATGAAACCTGGTGATGAATGAAAAACAGCATTTAAAACTAAATATGGTCTATATGAGTGGTTATTAATTCCTTTTGGGTTGTCTAATGCACCTAGTACTTTTATGAGACTAACGAACCATGTTTTGAGAGCTTATTTGGGCAAATTTGTTGTAGTCTTTTTTGATGATATTCTGATTTATAGTAAGACTTTGGATGACCATGTTGAGCATGCTAGGCTAGTTTTGGAAGTATTGAGAAATGAAAACTTATATGCCAAGCTTAAGAAATGCACATTTTGCATAAATAGGCTTGTGTTTCTTGGTTTTGTTATGAGTGCGCAGGGCTTTGAAGTAGATGAAGAGAAAGTGAAAGCTATAAAGGAGTGGCCTACTCCAAAGAGTGTGACGGACGTTAGGAGCTTTCATGGATTGGCTAGTTTCTATAGGAGGTTCGTGAAGGACTTTTTCTACTATTGCAGCACCGTTAACTTGCATAATCAAAAAGGAAGTTGGGTTCCAATGGGGAGAGGAGCAACAAAAAGCCTTCGACTGCCTGAAAGGGAAGTTAACATCCGCTCCTATTTTATCATTACCTAATTTTGAGAGTACATTTGAGATTGAGTGTGATGCTTCTGATGTAGGTATTGGAGCTGTATTGATGCAAGAGAAAAAGCCCATAGCCTATTTTAGTAAGAAACTCAATGGTGCACAATTGAACTATTCCACTTATGATAAGGAGTTGTATGCCTTGGTGAGAGCATTGGACGTGTGGTAGCACTACCTCCTTCCAAAGGAGTTCGTGATACATACGGATCATGAGTCCCTCAAACACTTGAAGGGACAAGGTAAGTTGAACAAGAGGCATGGTAAGTGGATAGAATTTATAGAACAATTCCCTTATGTTGTTAAATACAAGCAAGGAAAGGATAATATAGTGGCTGATGCGTTGTCTAGAAGATATACATTACTATCTGTGTTGAGTTCTAAATTGCTTGGTTTTGAGTACGTTAAGGACTTATATGTAGGTGATGTTGATTTTGGCAATGTGTATGTTGCATGTGAACATGGAGCTTTTAATTCATTTTTAGGCATGATGGATACTTGTTTAAGGGAAATAAATTATGTGTGCCTAAATGTTCCATGCGTGATTTGCTTGTGTTAGAATCTCATTGTGGGGGATTGATGGGACATTTTGGGGTAGCTAAGACTTATGATATCTTGTTTGAGCATTTTTATTGGCCGTCTATGCGTAAGGATGTTGAGAGATTGTGTTCTGCTTGTATTGCTTGTAGACAGGTGAAATCTAAGTCTATGCCTCATGGTCTATATATGCCTTTACCTGTACCTAGTTCACCTTGGATTGATATTAGCATGGATTTTGTGCTTGGATTGCCTAGAACTAGAAAAGGTAGGGATAGCGTTTTTATAGTTGTTGACAGGTTTAGTAAGATGGCACATTTTATTCCTTGTCATAAAGCTGATGATGCGATTGTTGTAGCTGATTTGTTCTTTAGAGAAGTAGTTCGACTACATGGGGTGCCTAGGACTATTGTGTCTGATAGAGAAGCTAAGTTTTTGTCCCATTTTTGGAGAGTTTTATGGGGTAGATTAGGAACTAAGCTTTTGTTTTCTACTACTTGTCATCCACAAACAGATGGGCAAACAAAGGTAGTTAATCGTACACTTGGTACATTGTTGAGAGCTATAGTGGGAAAGAATTTCGCTGCTTGGGAAGATTGTTTACCTTTTATTGAGTTTGCTTATAATCGTTCTATTCATTCTTCTAAAGGTTATTCGCCATTTGAGCTTGTTTATGGTTTTAACCCATTAACTGTACTTGATCTTATTCCTTTACCTTCACATGAGCTTGTTAGTTTAGATGGAGACAGGAAAGCAGAATTGGTGAAGGCTATGCATGAGAAAGCTCGAGTCAATATGGAGAAAAAGAACAAGTCATATGCTGATCGAGCGAATAGAGGACGTAAGAAGATATGTTTGCTCCTGGGGATTGGGTTTGGGTACACTTCTGAAAGGAGAGGTTTCCAAATCAAAGGAAGAATAAGCTTGATGCACGTGGTGATGGTCCATTTCAAGTGTTGGCAAAGATCAATGATAATGCATACAAGATAGACTTGCCTGGTGAGTATGGTGTTAGTGCTACTTTTAATGTGTCTGATTTATCTCCTTATGATGATGTAGATTTGAGGACAAATCTTTTTGAAGAGGAGGAGAATGATACGAACCAGCCACGAGGTAAGGATCCATTGGTGCTTCCAAAAAGGCCATTGACTAGGAGCAGAGCTAAGAAGTTTGGAGCAGCTATGGGATTGCATATTCAAGATCAAATTTCAAAGGAAGTGACTGAAATGGCAATGGAAAATGCACAATAGAGCTTGAAGAAGGCACACCAAAGCTGATTATGATGCTTAGTGTGAATATAGAAGCTAAAGGCTCGCTAAAGAGGTCCAACGTGTAAGAAAGGTCCATGGGGGTTCATATACAGCCTTGGAAAGTAATTTAAGGCCCATGGACAGCCCAAATAGTGTGGGGCATGTTCTTATTTTAAAGGGTTTTAGTTTGGCCATTTTTTTATACTTTATATTTTCCTTAGTGGGTTAGGATGTGTGGTTTCCTATTTAGTTATTTCAGAATATTAATTTGTTTCTATACTTTATATTTTCCTTAATGGGTTAGGATTTTGATTTTGTAGCTTTCCTTTTCCCATTAGAATTAGGGTTTCAGATTTATGTGTGCCTTTTAGTATAAATAGGGCCTTATTTTTCTTGTAAGAACACTTCATGAAAATTATATTCTCAATTTTCTTATTGAAAATTTCGGCCATCATAGAACAGGAGTGGATTCTCTTTTTCTTTTGATTGCATCAAGAATTAGATTTACTTATCAATTTCGATTGTGGCGTTCTTTTAATTCGAGCTTCCTAAATCCTTCCGTTATAAGTGTTCGTGCTTTGCTAAGCAATTGGGTGCTTTAGAAGGTGGTTTTTCCTTCGTTCTTGGTTTTTCTTCTATCAATCATGCGTTGGGGTTTGAGGCCTTCATTGTCATAGGGTTCCACGTCACATAGCCTTCACCAATTCTGCTTTCCTATCTCCATCTAAACTAACAAGCTCATGTGAAGGTAAAGGAATAAGATCAAGTACAGTTAATGGGTTAAAACCATAAACAAGCTCAAATGGCGAATAACCTGTAGAAGAATGAATAGAACAATTATAAGCAAACTCAATAAAAGGTAAACAATCTTCCCAAGCAGCCAAATTCTTTCCCATTATAGCTCTTAACAATGTACCAAGTGTACGATTAACTACCTTTGTTTGCCCATCTGTTTGTGGATGACAAGTAGTAGAAAACAAAAGCTTAGTTCCTAATCTACCCCACAAACTCTCCAAAAATGGGACAAAAACTTAGCATCTCTATCAGACACAATAGTCCTAGGCACCCCATGTAGTCGAACCACTTCTCTAAAGAACAAATCAGCTACAACAATCATATCATCAGCTTTATGACAAGGAATAAAATGTGCCATCTTACTAAACCTGTCAACAACTACAAAAATGTTATCCCTACCTTTTCTAGTTCTAGGCAATCCAAGCACAAAATCCATGCTAATATCAATCCAAGGTGAACTAGGTACAGGTAAAGGCATATATAGACCATGAGGCATAGACTTAGATTTCGCCTGTCTACAAGCAATACAAGCAGAACACAATCTCTCAACATCCTTACGCGTAGACGGCCAATAAAAATGCTTCAACAAGATATCATAAGTCTTAGCTACCCCAAAATGTCCCATCAATCCCCCACAATGAGATTCTAACACAAGCAAATCAAGCATGGATCATTTAGGCACACATAATTTATTTCCCTTAAACAAGTATCCATCATGCCTATAAAATGAATTAAAAGCTCCATGTTCACATGCAACATACACATTGCCAAAATCAACATCACCTACATATAAGTCCTTAACATACTCAAAACCAAGCAATTTAAAACTCAACACAGATAGTAATGTATATCTTCTAGACAATGCATCAGCCACTTTACTATCCTTTCCTTGCTTGTATTTAACAACATAAGGGAATTTTTCTATAAATTCTATCCACTTACCATGCCTCTTGTTCAACTTACCTTATCCCTTCAAGTGTTTGAGGGACTCATGATCCGTATGTATCACGAACTCCTTTGGAAAGAGGTAGTGCTGCCAGATGTCCAATGCTCTCACCAAGGCATACAACTCCTTATCATAAGTGGAATAGTTCAATTGTGCACCATTGAGTTTCTCACTAAAATAGGCTATGGGCTTCTTCTCTTGCATTAACATAGCTCCAATACCTACACCAGAAGCATCACACTCAATCTCAAATGTACTCTCAAAATTAGGTAATGATAAAATTGGAGCGGATGTCAACTTCCCTTTCAGGCAGTCGAAGGCTTTTTGTTGCTCCTCTCCCCATTGGAACCCAACTTCCTTTTTGATTATGCTAGTTAACGGTGCTGCAATAGTAGAAAAGTCCCTTCATGAAACTCCTATAGAAACTAGCCAATCCATGAAAGCTCCTCACGTCCGTCACACTCTTTGGAGTAGGCCACTCCTTTATAGCTTTCACTTTCTCTTCATCTACTTCAACGCCCTGCGCACTCACAACAAAACCAAGAAACACAAGCCTATCTATGAAAAATGTGTTTTTCTTAAGCTTGGCATATAAGTTTTCATTTCTCAATGCTTCCAAAACTAGCCTAGCATGCTCAACATGGTCATCCAAAGTCTTACTATAAATCAGAATATCATCAAAATAGACTACAACAAATTTGCCCAAATAAGCTCTCAAAACATGGTTCATTAGTCTCATAAAAGTACTAGGTGCATTAGACAAACCAAAAGGCATTACTAACCACTCATATAGACCATATTTAATTTTAAATGCTGTTTTCCATTCATCACCAGGTTTCATACGAATTTGATGATATCCACTCATAAGATTAATTTTAGAAAAATACCTGGCACCATGCAGCTCATCCAACATGTCATCAAGTCATGGTATAGGATACCAATACTTCACTGTGATCTTATTTACAGCCCTACAATCAACACACATTCTCCACGTGCCATCCTTCTTTGGAACCAACAACACAGGAACATCACACGGACTCAAACTCTCTCTAATCATCCCTTTCTCCAGTAACTCATCTACTTGCTTTTGCATCTCTTTCCTTTCCATGGGATTACTCCGGTAAGCTGGTCTATTTAGGATGGTAGAACCAGGCACAAAGTCTATTTGATGCTCAATTCCTCTTAGCAGAGGCAATCCACTAGGTAATTCATCTGGAAACACATACTGAAAATCCTGCAATAAAGACACAAAACTAGAAGGCAAACTATCAAGCGAAACATTAGTGTCAGCAAAAAAAGTTCCTTTGTATCTAATGAGCAATAATGGCTGCCCAATAGACATTGCAAAATTAATCTCTCTCACTCTTGCATAAAAAGTTTGTTTTTCTCTCCCTTCTTTCTTATTTTCTCTCACCAATGGGCCACTTATTTGTTTTGTTTCTTTTCTGGCCTCTTTTCCCATTTGCTTTTCACTCTCACTCACCTTATCACGTTCTCTCAAACTCCCCTTAAATTTTGAATTGGTAGCCCCAACTTGCCTCTATTTCTCAATCATCTTTCTTTAATCTTCATACACTTCTAGGGGTGATAATGGAACAAGAGTGACCTGTTTTTCTTCATAGGTAAATGTGTACCTATTAGAAAACCCATCATGTTGCGCTCTCCGATCATATTGCCACGGTCTGCCCAACAACATATGTCCAGCTTGCATAGAAACTACATCACAATCAACTTCATCTTTGTACCAGCCTATTGAAAATGGTACCCTCACTTGCTTAGTTACTTTCACCTCACCACTATCATTAAACCACTACAACTTATAAGGATTGGGATGCTTCATACGTTATAACCCCAATTTTTCAACCATAGTAGTACTTGCAGCGTTAGTACAACTCCCACTATCAATAATAAGTGTACAAACCTTACTATTCACTAAGCATATAGTATGAAAAATATTATCACGCTGTATTAGACTTTCCTCTTTCACCTGCATATTCAATGCACGCCTAGCAACTAACAATTCACCATGCTCAGCTAACAAAGTACAATCAACATGCTCATCACTACCAACATCATCATATATAGGAGAATCAAAGTTCCCAACATCATCATTATCATTATCACTAGGTTCAGAATCAGACACAACATCACCATCAGCAGTAGCAATCATAACTCTTCTATTTGGACATTGGGATGCAATATGCCCATTCCCTAAACACTTAAAACATTTAATCTCCCTACTAGGAGTGGTAGTGTTAGGCGTACCTGTTTGCTTATTTGGACCACTAGATGGCCCTTTTCCACTGGAGGTTGCAACATTGCTTTTCTGGAATGAATTCTTGAACTCCCCTTTCTCTTCACCCTCATTGGCTGAATTTGCCCCACCACTATATTGGGGTCCTCTATAGGCCGAATTACTCCCAAACACATTTTGTGGTCTCCCATAGCCAAGTTTGGTGGAACTCTTGCTCTTTAACCTCCTCTCTATCTTCATAGCTTTATCAACCATCTCCTCCATGGTATTGTAATCATACATGTCCAACTCACTTGCAATATTCTGATTAAGTCCTCTAAGAAATCTAGAAATCATCCGTTTTTCATCTTCCTCATTATTAGCTCTAGCCATGATCATCTCCATCTCCTTGTGGCATTCTTCTACACTCTTACCACCTTGCACCAGTCGTGCTAAGCGATTATAAAGATCCCTATAATAATGAGAAGGGATAAATCGCTGCCTCATCAGGTCTCTCAACTCCTCCCATGCGGGTACGGCTCTCAACCCCTTGCCTCTTCTAGTGGATTTTAGTTGATCCCACCATAATGTTGCATAACCCTTGAACTTCACAGCTGCTATGTGTGACTTCTTTTCTTCAGAATAATTATGGCACTCAAAAATTTGCTCTACTTTGCGCTCCCATTCAATGTATTCTTCAGCATTGTTGTTCCCTCTAAATTCAGGAACCTTCATTTTGATGGAAGTCAAATCATTATCATTGATAGGTGCTTGATAAATTTTAGCCTCTCCTTCTTCAAATCCATAATCAGCCACACGGCCTCTCTCATATGCACTTCTTGGTGCCCTCCTCCTAACTAGCTCTTCTCTCTCTTCAGCTCTTGCTGATTGTAGAATTCTCTGTGGTAGCCTTATTGGAGCAGGTTGTTGTGCTTGCATTAAGCGTTCCATGGATTGCTGCAAGCTAGCCAACGTATTTGCTATTCTTTCCATATTGCCCTCATTTGCTTGCTTGTACATCTCAAGATCATCTGCAATATCCCGGATACTCATCTCTTCTTTCTCAACAGCTATGCCTTTATCTCTATTAGAATTGCTACTCATTACCTCAACTTCGCTAATTCTTCAATTGCACTTTAGAACAAAGGCTCACAAATCAATCACCAAGCACGTTCAAGGGAACTAGAACCTAAATCCTAGAATGACACCTAAAAAGAAACTTGATAATTTTAGAGGCAACACAAGAAAATTTTGTGTCACACGATTATATTAACCAGAGTATAGAATCAAACAAATAATACTCTAGCAATGTCATAGAATCAAAACGGTAGCTTAAACAAGAAATAGAAACAAAAGAGGTCAAAATTTATGATGAATCTGGTCAAAATGTATTAAAACCAACTCACCTTAGCAAGTTAGTTTATGGATCTAATAATTCTACCCAAGAAAGCTAGTATCAAGACTCCCCAAGAATTCAATTTCGAAAAGAAAACTTCCAAATCAGCAAGAAAAACGTAATAAAACAGCCCCTCAATTGGCCGAAATTGGTGGCCAAAATTTTGATTACTTTCAACCTGATTCAAAACGATTCTAATACCTTAAATTACTAGAAAAGCAAAGAATTTTTGTTGAAGTGATTTTGTACTCTTTTTTGTTTTAGGATCTGGTCACTATACTTTCATCACCAACTAAACGTAAAGCCTTCAGTCCAATTTATACCCAATTTGGAATAAGAAAAACATATTTCGAATCAAAAGGCAAGAACACAATTTCGAAATTGAACAAAGAATTCTATAACCCAATTCACAAATCCAAAATAGAACAAATAGAACAACCCAATTTTGGAACAAATAAAACAAACCCAATTCGGAATAATAAAGACTCTAACCCAATTTGAAATCCCAAATTAGAACCCTAATGGAACAATTAAAACAACCCTAGAAAGACAGATAGATAAAGATTTACCTGTAATTGGCTCTGATACCAAATGACGCGAAACCCTATGGCAATGAAGGCCTCAAACCCCAACGCACGATTGATAGAAGAAAACCAAGAACGAAGGAAAAACCACCTTCTAAAGCACCCAATTGCTTAGCCAAGCACGAACATTTAAAATGAAAGGATTTAGAAAGCTCGAATTAGAAGAACGCCACAATCAAAATTGATAAGTAAATCTAATTCTTGATGCAATCAGAAGAAAAAGAGAATCCACTCTTGTTCTATGATGGTCGAAATTTTCAATAAGAAAATTGAGAATATAATTTGTCAAAGAAAAGTGTGCTTACAAGAAAATACGGCCCTATTTATACTAAAAGGCCAATAAAATCCAAATCCCTAATTCTAATGGGAAAAAGCTACAAAGTCAAAATCCTAACCCACTAAGGAAAATAAAAAGTATGGAAACAAACTAATATTCTGAAATAACTAAATAGGGGACCACACATCCCATGTGCCAAAAAGATGCCAAAATTCAGCCAAACTAAATCCCTTCAAAATAAGAACATGCCCCACACTATTTGGGATGTCCATGGGCCTTAAATTACTTCCCAAGGCTGTATATGAACCCTCATGGACCTTTCTTGCACGTTGGACCTATTTAGCTAACCTTTAGCTTCTATATTCACACTAAGCATCATAATCAGCTTTGGTGTGCCTTCTTCAAGCTCTATTGTGCACTTTTCCATTGCCATTTCAGTCACTTCCTTTGAAATTTGATCTTGAATATGCAATCCCATAGCTGCTCCAAACTTCTTAGCTCTGCTCCTAGTCAATGGCCCATTTGGAAGCACCAATGGATCCTTGCCTCGTGGCTGGTTCGTATCACCAAGTACACAATCTTGGGTCCAAGTACCCAAATTCAATCCTGTCTCGAGTCCAAGCATCCAAATCCAATCCAATTCAAGTCTAAGTACCCAAATTCAATTTAGCCATGGGTCCAAGTACCCTGTCTTGGGTATAAGTACCCAATTCAGTCTTGGGTCCAAGTATCTCGTCTCAGGTCTAAGCACCTAAATTTAATTCAGCCAAGGATCTAAGTATCCATTCTCGGGTCCAAGCACCCAAATTCAATTCAGTCTCAGGTCTAGGTACCCAGTCACGGGTCTAAGTACCCAAATCTAATCCAGTTTTGGATCCAAGTACCCAATCACAGGTCCAAGTACCCAAATCCAATCAAGTTTCGGGTCTAAGTATCCAATCTCGGGTCCAAGTACCCAAATTCAATCCATTCTTAGGTCTAAGCACCCAAATCCAATCCAATTTGGATCCAAGCACCCAAATTCAATTCAGTCATGGGTCCAAGTATCCAGTCTCGGGTCCAAGCACCCAAATTCAATTTAGTCTATGGTTCAAGTACCCAGTCAAGGGACCAAGTACTCAAATCCAATCCAATTTTAGGTCCAAGTACCCAATCACGGGTCCAAGTACCCAAATCCAATCAAGTTTTGGGTCTAAGTACCCAATCTCAGGTCCAAATATTCAAATTCAATCCAGTCTCGAGTCCAAGCACCCAAATCCAATCTAATGCGTGTTCAAGTACCCAATCTCTGGTCTAAGTACCCAGTCTCGGGTCCAAGTACCCAATTCAGTCATGGGTCCAAGTATTCAGTCTCAGGTCTAAGCACCCAAATTCAATTTAGTCTTAGGTCCAAGTACCCAAATCCAATCCAGTTTTGGGTCCAAGTACCCAATCTCGGATCCAAGTATCCAAATTCAATTCAGTCTTGGGTCCAAATACCCAGTCTCGGGTCCAAGTACCCAATTCAGCCATGGCTGTAAGTACAGAATCTCGGGTCCAAGTACCCAAATCCAATCCAGTCTCGGGTCCAAGTACCCAAATCAAATTCAGTCTCGAGTCCAAATATCCAAATCAAGTTCAGTCTCGGGTCTAAGTACCCAAATCAAATCCAAATACCCATCCTTATCAAAAATTGGTCAAAAATCACATTGCTTTTCGCTCTCTTTTGTTGTAGTCTCAGATCGCTCAAGCAGAGGACAAACTATAGACCTTTAATTTTGACCCCAATTTGATACGGTCCTGATTAAGGATGCCAAAATAAATTTGATCTGATTTGCAACTTCTAATAAGTCGTTCTAATTTTAAAAGTTACAAACTCAACTACAAAATCCTAAACCAAGTCTTTTTTAGACGGTCCGGTTTAAAAAATTGAAAAATGCAAAACTAGTTCAAGTTAGGAGGGCCCAGGTGATATGAGCCTTGGCTCATGTTGACCTGGATGCCCAAAGTCGACATGAGCCAAAGGCCATGTCTACCTAAATGCCCAGGTCGACATGAGCTAAAGGCCATGTCAACCTGGTTGCCCTAGGTTGACATGGCTTTGGTCCATGTCAATCTGGTTGCCCCAGGTCGACATGGTTTCAATTGCTTTTTTGAAATTAGTTTTCGAATTGAATTAAAATTTGTTTTAAGGATGGATTAATATTAGGGTTAGGGATTCTGAGTGAGGTTTGCCTATAAATAATAACATTTTAGAATTTAACAAGGGGAGGAAAAAAAGCAAAGTAGAGGGTCGGCATTTAACTTTAAAGAGTGTCGGCAATTAATATAAAGAGAGATTAAACCACAACACAGAAGAGACGGCAACAAACAGAGAAGAACAGAAGCAACTTTTTTTGGAGAACGAAGGAAACAACAAATAGAAATATCAAGACAATCAAAGAAGAAGGCAGAGTCCATACTGTCTTCACATTGTTCATCCAAAAATCAATTTTTTTTTTGTGGAACCAACGATGGAGGTTTGATCTTTAATCATAAATTATTCAAGCTCATAGTAGCTTCGTTTTCTTTAATTAATAAGAACATATAGTAACATGATCTTTGAACATGCAGTAACATGATCTTTGAACATGCAGTGACATGATCTTTGAACATGCAGTGACTTGATCTTTGAACATGCAGTAAATTTATCTTTGTTTCAATAACTTTAATTGTTTGCTTTAGTTAATATGTTAATCAGTTGGTGTTCGTAACTCCACTTACATGTTATACAAAAAACTTAAAACTATCCAGCAGCTATTGAGGATTTAAATTAATTATCATAATCTATTTTTTTTACTAAAACTTCAAGAACCGTAAATTATTTTATTGAAATTCAAAACCTTAAACTATTTTTATCCAAAAGCTTAAACCATTTCATTATTAAACTCCAAAATATTGATTATTTTTACAAAACCTTAATTTATCTCTCCTAATCCAAAATTATTTTTTTTAAAGGACGGTAAGTTAAAATCCTAAACCTTTTTTTCAAAAACCCTAATTACGAAACTCTAATTTCCAAAACTCTAGTTTCCAAAACCCTAAGTTCCAAAAACCTTAAATTCTTTAAAACCCTAAACTGATACTTTTTATTACTTTATTTAATTTTATATTTGATTATGTAGTTTATTATATGTTTTGATGGTTGATTTATTTAATTTCAATGCTTGATTTATTTAATTTATCATGGATGGATATTTTCTTTATTATTATGATTATTATTTGTTTGTTTTAGTATTAAAATTGTAAGAAGTATATTTCCACTTTGTGGGTACCTCATTAGTTAAATTTTATGTAATTTAAATTGCTTTTATACTTTGGACCAATGTAAAGGACATGTTTCTACCTTTCGGTGCGTGTCCTATTTAGTTTTAGACATGGACGATGTAAGAACATGTTTCCATCCTCGGATGGTGGGTGTCAATTTATTTGTTTTGTTTGGACATTGCTTTAATTTTAATATAATGATATTTTATTTTAATTGTTGCATGTAGTATGGATAATATCATTATATTTAAGAATTTTATAATATTAAGACCAGAAAAGGAGGTCGGTTTCAATGAACCGGGCGTTGTGGGAGTGCTGGGCCATTTCTCACCTTTCCCACATGTATTCGAACCCATTAAGGGGTTGGGGATTCCTTAGGAATCGAGTCATCCACCCTTTTCTTTTTCCCTGCCTGTCTGGGTGGCGACACCATTTTCTCTGGGATTAGGTCTGTGTTCTCTAAGGCCCCAAGCCTAAACAGTGCCGAAGTCGCAAGAACTATTCCACTGGGAGTGGTGGCAAAAATCCCCGCTCACACTAGTGTATCACTATGGGGAGCACCAATATTGTTTGTGAAAAAGAAGGATGGCACGATGCAGTTGTGCATTGATTACTAGCAGTTGAATAAAGTGACCATTAAGAACAAATACCACTACCTCGTATCGATGATTTATTTGATCAGTTAAAGGGAGCAGCGGTATTTTTCAAGATTGATTTAAGATATGGGTACAATCAGTTGAGAGTTAGAGATGTAGATGTACCCAAGACTGCCTTTCAGACGAGGTATGGGCATTATGAGTTCTTAGTAATGCCTTTTGGACTGACGAATGCACCAGCTACATTTATGGATTTGATGAATCGGGTGTTCAAGCCATACTTGGATCAATTTGTGGTACTGTTTATTGAGGATATCTTAATATACTTCCATGGTAAAGAATAACATGATAGACATCTGTGGATTGTATTACAAACATTGAGGGATATATAGTTGTATGCCAAATTATACAAGTGTGAGTTCTAGTTAGATTAGATGACTTTTCTCAGACATGTGGTTTCAGCAGAGGAGATTAGAGTTGATCCAAGCAAAGTTGAGGCAATCTTAAATTGAGACATGTGGTTTCAGCAGGCAATCTTGTTGAAGTTGTTTGTGTGCATTCCTTGTGTACATGTATGCATGGTTTGCTCTTAGAAATTTAGTTCTAGAGCCTTGTGAACATAATAAAATCATTTTAGGGTTTTTAGGTTTGGTGTGTGCATTAGTTTTCTTTACAACTTCAACAATAGAGGTTTGAGTTATACATGCTTTTACAAATGTTGGTGCATTAAATTTAGTGATAGAGGAGCCATTGAACGCTAAACCATATTTCAAAGAGGGTGACCTTTGATTACTAATCATATTATCTAAGGCTTCTTTTCCTGTATAAAATTTAGATATAGAGTTTTTAAGTTCACTTATCTCTTCTTTCAAAATTTATTTTTCTTTACAAATTTTCTCTATGCTAGGTGAATTCTTTGAAATCTCCTCCATAGATTTCAACAAATGTTCATCGAAATTCTTTAATTCTAAGGTTGGATTTTTTAGAGATACAAAGTCCTTTTCTAGCTTAGAGCATTTATCTTTATAAAATTTCATTTTTGAGAAATATTTTTCTACTCTAAGATTCATGTGCTTAATTAAATTACTATCATTTAAGGCTTCATTAACATTATCATCAAATGTAATCAAGTTCAAGGGTTGACTACCACCTCATTGGTGTGATCATCATCCCCAATAGCCATGAGACATATATTAGTAATTCTTGCTCTTCTTCCTCTTCTTATTCTGTTGTGGAACAACCAGCACACCGCAAGGATGAGCAAGAGTTAGGACGTGAGGAACAAGTTGAGGAGATCATCAATCCAATTATTCAGCCACAAGGTCCTATAACTAGATCGTGAGCCAAAAAGATTCAGCAAGCATTAATTTGTCATTTGCAAGATTTGGTGAATTTGGCTAACTATGGTTTGCAAGGTATTACAAGCTTGGAGACAAGACCAAAGGAAGTCAATTACAACTTGCTGCAAGTTGAAATTCACGAATGAGGCTTGTAGTTAATATGTATTAAGGCCCACTAGTTATGCTTATTTAAAAAGTAAGGGCCCTGTTTGTTTTGTATTAAATTAGAACTTTGTTTACTTTATTATTTCTTAAATTTTGATTAGAAAACCAAATGCTACTTAATAACCCTAATTAGGGTTTAGCTATTTATATCTCATTTAGGGTTGTAAGACATCAGTTTTAGTTTTTGACAAATTATTAACCTAAAAGCCGAATTTGCTTTTATCTTTGTGTTCTTGAGTAGAATGCATGCTTAGAAACATTCAAGTAGTTTGATCAACTTTCTTGTGGAGTGTTTCGATTCTGGGGTTTAGGAACTAGTTTGTTTCGAAATCTTAGGTCTGTAATCAATTCAAGGTAATCTGAAATCTAACCTAATCCTTGGAGGTTGTGCCGAATTCGACTAGGGGTTTTCAAGTTAATGTTGTGGGGGTTCGAAAACAAGGGGTTCTCAGGCTTATTCTTGGAGGTTCCGTATCATTTGGTATCAGAGCCTACGCTCTAGATCAGGTTTTATCCCTATCAAATTCATTTTCGTTTCTTCTCTTGTTATTTTTGTTTTCATTACTTTGATCTTGAATTGTTGAATTCGTTCTCTTGTTTCCTTGTTCCTCTGAATTGTTTTCTTTGTGGGTTATTTTCATTTTCGTTTCTTCTCTTGTTATTTTCGTTCTGTTTCTTTGTTCTTGATTCTTGAATCGTTTTCTTTGTTTCTTGATCGTCTAAGTTGTTTGTTCCTTGAACCCTTTTTGTTTTCTTTCAAATTTGAAAATTCAAAAAAAATTATTGTAAAACCTAAAATTCGAAATTCAAGAAAAGGTGTTTTAAATTCGAATCTTGGTCTTGTTCATCATTCTGATTTGAAATTCGAAATTCAACAAAGTGTGCTAAATTCGAATCTTGTTCTTGATTATTCATTCTGATTCAATTTCGAGTTTCAAACAAAGTGCTCTAAATTTGATCTTGTTCTTATTATTTAAGTGGGTAAAAGTTTCGTGTGGTGTGAACTAAGGTCGCCCCCATCAAGAGAGATAGTGAGAGGGAGCAAAAAAAAAGGAGTACAAAACCACTTCAACAAAAATTTTTCATTCTCCTTGCTATTTAGGAGATAAGGGTCAAATCTGGATAGGTTAGAATCAATATAATTTCTGGTCACGAAATTTTCACCATTGAGGGGCTGTTTTGATTCGAATTGCCTTAGTGATTCATTCGAAATTTCAGATTTGGGATACTACACAAGGAAGACTATTTGATTTGTTTCATAAAGTGTGATTCACCTAAGAACATAAAAGAAATTAGCTTGAGAGGTGTGAGCTAAGCCGTGAGTGAATACATTATATTGAGTGGAACACGAGTGACCAACCCCATCTATTAAGTGTAAACACGTGAGGGAGTGTTGTGAGGCCTTTTATTTGTTTTGTTCTAACCTTTTATTGCAGGAAAAATGTCTGGCCGAGATGACAGTGACAGGGGTGTTCAAATTGATCCAACTCGATTGCGTGAGGCGCAGCAAGCTGAATTTACACGTTTATACCGTGTTATGGAGAACATAACAGAAACATTGGAGCACATGGATTTGAGGTTGCAAAATATTGAAAGAGCCACACTGGAGCGCAATGAGAGGCAAAGAGGTGGCAGAAATCAAATGCAACAGCCTGAACATTTGGAAGATGAAAATGAGCTTGAGGATGATAATGCAAGTCTGGTTGGAGGAGGTCTACATAGAGGTGGAGGTAGAGGAGGCTGTCGTACTAGTCGAGGTAGAGGAAGGATGAATAATAATGCTTTCTGATACGGAACCTTCAAGAATAAGCCTGAGAACCCCTTGATTTCAAACCCCCACAGCATTAACTTGAAAACCCCTAGTCGAATTCGGCACAACCTCCAAGGATTAGGTTAGATTTCAGATTACCTTGAATTGATCACAGTCCTAAGATTTCGAAACAAACTAGTTCCTAAACCCCAGAATCGAAACACTCCACAAGAAAGTTGATCAAACTACTTGAATGTTTCTAAGCATGCATTCTACTCAAGAACACAAAGATAAAAGCAAATTTGGCTTTTAGGTTAATAATTTGTCAAAACTAAAAAAAAACTGATGTCTTACAACCCTAAATGAGATATAAATAGCTAAACCCTAATTAGGGTTATTACGTAGCGTTTGGCTTTCTAATCAAATTTTAAGAAATAATAAAGTGAACAAAGTCCTAATTTAATACAAAACAAACAGGGCCCTTACTTTTTAAATAAGCATAACTAGTGGGCCTTAATACATATTAATTACAAGCCTCATCCGTGAATTACAACTTGTAGCAAGTTGTAATTGACTTCCTTTGGTCTTGTCTCCAAGCTTGTAATTCCTTGCAAACCATAGTTAGCCAAATTCACCAAATCTTGCAAATGGAAATTTAGTGCTTGCTGAATCTTTTTGGCTCGCGATCTAGTTATAGGACCTTGTGGCAGAATAATTGGATTGATGATCTCCTCAACTTGTTCCTCACTTCCTAACTCTTGCTCATCCTTGCGGTGTGCTGGTTGTTCCACAACATTTCCCCTCTCCTCAAAAGGATTCGTCCTCGAATCAAAAGCATCACCTACATCAAAAGGACTTAAATCAGCAACATTAAACGAAGCACTTACATTATACTCACCTGGAAAATCCACTTTATATGCATTGTCATTAATCCTTTCAAGTATCTGAAAAGGACCATCTCCTCGTGGGTTTAACTTGGACTTTCTTTGGTGTGGAAACCGTTCTCTGCAAAAATGAACCCAAACCCAATCACCAGGCTGAAAAATCATTGGCTTCCTTCCTTTATTCACTCGAGAAGCTACTTTAGCATTTTGCCTTTCAATCCTTTCCTTAACCTGTTTATGTAACTGCTTCACAAAATCTGCCTTTGAGCTAGCATCAACACTCACAAAATCATTAGATGGCAATGGCAAAATAACCAAAGGAGTAAGCGGATTAAAACCATAAACAATTTCAAATGGAGAACAATTAGTAGTGCTATGAACAGCCCTATTATAAGCAAACTCCACAAATGGTAAACAATCCTCCCACATCCTGATATTCTTTTCTATCACTGCCCTAAGCAAAGTAATCAATGTTCGATTCACAACCTCAGTTTGACCATCGGTTTGAGGATGGCAAGTAGTAGAAAACAACAACTTAGTCCCCAATTTTCCCCATAAAACACGCTAGAAATGACTCAAAAACTTAACATCTCTATCACTAACAATGCTTTTGGGTATGCCATGCAAACGAACAACCTCTTTAAAGAACAAATCAGCAATCAATTTAGCATCATCAGTTTTATGACATGGTATAAAATGAGCCATTTTACTAAATCTATCAATCACAACAAATATACTATCATGACCTCTCCTAGTTTTAGGTAATCCAAGCACAAAATCCATAGACAAATCAGTCCAAGGTCCATTAGGAACAGGTAATGGCGTGTACAAACCATGCGGTTTCATCCTAGACTTAGCTTCTCTACATGTTATGCAATGCTCACAAACTTTATGCACATCATGTTTCATACCAGGCCAATAAAAATGTTCTATCAACACATCATTGGTCTTACTTACCCCAAAATGACCCATCAAACCTCCTCCATGTGCTTCCTTAACTAACAACTCTCTCATGGAACACTTAGGAATACACAATCTATTTCTCTTAAACAAGAAACCATCAAACAAATGAAAGTCTTTTGAAACAGCCACATCTCCACACGAATTATATATGTCACCAAAATCCACATCACTAACATATAATTCCTTAATATGCTCAAAACCCAATAATCTAGCAGTAAGAGAATTAAGTAAAACATACCTTCGCGACAACGCATCAGCCACTACATTCTCTTTACCTCGCTTGTATTTAATCACATATGGAAATGTTTCTATAAATTCCACCCATTTGGCATGTCTACGATTCAGCTTATCTTGACCTTTCAAATGCTTTAAACTTTCATGATCAGTATGTATCACAAACTCTTTTGACCACAAATAATGCTGCCATGTATGCAAAGCTCGAAACAATGCATATAACTCCTTATCATATGTCGGATACTTCAAAGCCGCTCCACTTAGTTTTTCACTAAAGTACATCAATGGCCTTTGATCCTGTATCAAAACAGCTCCAATTCCTATGCCACTTGCATCACATTCAATCTCAAAGATCTTATCAAAATTAGGCAAAGCAAGCAAGGGTGCATTACACAATTTATCCTTAAGTTCATTAAATGCATGTTCTTGTGCATCTCTCCAAACAAAACCGACATTTTTCTTAACTAACTCATTCAAAGGTGCAGCTATAGTACTGAAATTTCTAATGAATCTCCTATAGAAACTAGCAAGTCCATGAAAACTCCTCACCTCACTAGCATTCTTAGGTTTTGGCCAGTCCCTAATAGCCTTTACCTTTTCCTCATCAACCTCAATGCCTTGACTAGACACCACAAAACCAAGAAAATGAACCTTATCCATGCAAAAACTACACTTCTTAAGGTTAGCATACAACTTCTCACGCCTAAGAATGTCGAACACAAGACACACATGTATGACATGATCATCCAAACACTTAGAGTAAACAAGAATATCATCAAAGTAAACAACAACAAATTTACCCAAGTGCTCACGCAACACATGATTCATCAAACGCATGAATGTGCTAGGTGCATTAGTAAGACCAAACGACATAACCAACCACTCATACAGCCCATATTTAGTCTTAAATGTTGTTTTCCACACATCACCCACACTCATTCGAATTTGATAATAACCAGATTTCAAATCAATTTTCGTGAACAAACAAGAACCATGTAACTCATCAAGCATATCATCTAGTCTAGGAATAGGATGACGATACTTTACAGTGATTTTATTGATGGCTCTGCAATCCACGCACATCCTCCACGTCCCATCCTTCTTTGGCACAAGAATAACAGGAACCGAACAAGGACTCAAACTTTCCCTCACATATCCTTTAGCTAGCAATTCCTCCACTTGCTTTTGTATCTCCTTTGTCTCGAAAGGATTAGCTCGATATGCTGGTCTATTGGGAATGGAAGCTCCCGGAATGAAATCAATTTGATGCTCTATGCCTCTGATTGGTGACAATTCATCAAGCATTTCTTCGGGAAACAAATCCGCATATTCCTGCAAAAGATCAACAAACACACTCGGCAAAGATTGGTTAAAAGCAGTAGTATCTAAAAGAGCCTCTTTGTACAAAAGCACAAACATAGGCTGATTGGGGTAAAAAGCATGTTTAACCTCACTTGTACTAGCTAACAAACTCACATTCTTCTCTCCTTCTCTATTTTTCTCAAACTGAATTTGTTTTGATTTTTCTTTTCTCTCTTTCTTTTCATTTGCAATCTGATTTTTTTTCACTCATTTTTTTGTCACTCTCTCTTTCTTTCTTTTCAAATTCAAGTCTCATTCTTTCCATTTTACATTGATGTTCATACACTTCTTTTGAAGAGAGTGGGGTCAGAATTGTCTTTCGTCCATCCTTAGTGAATGAATACCGATTGAGGTATCCATCATGCATAGCTCGCCTATCATACTGCCATGGACGTCCAAGTAAAATCTCTCCAGCATGCATTGGCACCACATCACACAACACCTCATCATGATATTTACCAATGGAAAAAGAAATGTTAGATTGTCGATGTACCTTAACCTCTCCACATTCATTCAGCCACTGAAGTTTGTAAGGTCAAGGGTGAGGTTTTGTAGGCAGCCCCAATCGATCAACCAAGAGTGTACTTACCACATTGGTACAGCTTCCACCATCCACAATCACAATACAAGCCTTGCCTTGAACGTGAAACCTTGTATGGAACAAGTTGTCTCGTTGTTCTTCATGGTTTTCCTCCTTCAATTGCATGTTAAGAGCACGCCTAGCAACCAGCAAGTCTCCCTTTATTGGTTCTTCAATGCTCCCATCACTACAACATTCCAAGTCTTGCTTTTCTCCATCTTCACTCTCATCGTCACCTTCTTCTTCATCAGTCACTATCTCACCATTTCTTACGATCATAACTCTCTTGTTAGGACATTCTTTGCTGATATGTCCCACACCTTGGCACTTCCAACACTTAATATCTCGATTTCGCAGCTTAGGCTCTTCAACTTTGGATTTGTCTTTAGAACTTGTTTTGGCCTTTGCTTTCCCACTATCTTGACCAGCCCTGTTTCTTTCCTTATAATCACGCCTTCCTTCCCTATTCCAAGGAGAAATAGAATTAGAAACAGGTTTCGAATGATACCTTGATGGTCGTCTTCCTTGGAGTTATTTTTCCACCTTGACGGCAATATGCACCATCTCTTCTAACTCCACATAAGGCTGCAAATCAACCTGATCAGCAATGTCCGAATTCAAACCAGCCAAGAAACGTGCCATAGTAGTCTCCATGTCTTCATCTATATTAGCTCTAGTCATTAACATTTCCATTTCTTTGTAGTAGTCATCAATACTTTTACTACCTTGTTTATGAACCTGAAGTCTTTGTATAATTTCCCTATGGAAATGTCTAGGCACAAACCTCTTCCTCATGACCGATTTAAGATCAGCCCAAGTCTCAATTGGATACTCCAAATTCCTTCTTCTACTAGTCACTAACTGATCCCACCAAGCTATAGCATAATCTGTAATTTGAGTAACAATAAGCTTGACCTTCTTTTCCTCAGTACATCGATGGCAATCAAATATGAGATCAACCTGCTTTTCCCATTGCAAATAAGCTTCTGGATCTGATTTACCATGAAAGTTAGGAATTTTCAGCTTGATGCTTCCCAAGCTCCTATCAACGACTTCATCATCACCATTAATGCTAGGGGTTTTCAAGTTAATGTTGTGTGGGTTCGAAATCAAGGGGTTCTCAGGCTTATTCTTGGAGGTTCCGTATCATTTTATTCACTTGAAGAATCATCATCCCATGTGGCTTTGAGCGATTTCTTCTTTTCCTTATCCCACTTTTTTTTTTCTTCAATTTGAAGCAATCTGATTTGATATGACCCATTTTGCCACATTCATAACATTTTACTTCATTGTTTTTCTATGTATCTTTGAAGGAGAATTTAGGAAATGTATCTTTGTTAGCTTGTAGTCTTCTCTTTCTCTTCCAATCACTTATCCTTTTGGATAGCATAACCATTTCTTCTTCATCATCACTATCTTCATCACTTAAGCTCTCAACTTCCTTGGTGGCTTTAAGAGCTATTGCTTTTCTTTAGTCATTTTCACCTTGTTCATCTTCCTTTTCAGTGTGCAATTCAAATGTGAGTAGTTTTTCCACGAGTTCATCAGTTCTCAAAGAGCTAAGGTCATGAGCATCTTCAATTGAAGAAACTTAAACTCAAAACTCTTCTTTGCTCTAAGTGCTCTGAAAATTTTTCTATTAACATTACCTTAATCATAGACCTTGCCATATTTATTTAGTTCATTAACAATAGTAAGCAAGTGATTTTCCATGTCAGTGACATTCTCGTTGGGCTTCATCTTGAAAAGCTCATACGCATGCACAAATATTTGCTTCTTGGTGAACCTCACTTGGGTAGTACCCTTATGATAGTTCTCAAGAGTTTTCCAAATACTATGTACACAAGTAAGATGTTGGACTCTCCCACTTTCTTCTCTTGATATTGAATTCATCAAGATAGAGGTTGCCCTATTATTTTTTAAATGAGCTCTCACCTTGTCACTTGCCTATTGTGCTCTAGGAAGAGGAACTTGAATACCATTGTAATATCTCAAATTTTTAGAAATTTAATTGAAAAAATTAAATAAATAATTTAAATGGAAATGAAAGGATTTTAATTGAAAAAGTGGAATGTATATGTGAAATATACATGAAATATACATAATATATAAAAATCAATAAAAAGTCAACTTTTTTTAAAAAAAAAGTCAAAGTCAAGTGGCATTTTGGTAATTCAACTTTAAAAATTGAAAATTATTTAAATAATTTTAAAATAAATTATTTTGGATGGAAGAAGTAATTTTGGGATTTTTATTAAATAATTAAATAATTAATTAAAAATGTAATTAAATATTATATATATGGTTATAAAGAAAGTGGAAGGAAAGAGAAAATCTAATTTTTCTTCATCTTCTTCTTCTACCTTTAAAGGCCAACCCCAAGCTCAAGATTTATGCTTCTTCTTAGCTCCATGAATTGAAAGATTTTCAAGATTTCAAGTGAAATTTTGGGGTTTTTTCCTCTTTAATTATTAAGTTTTTTAACTTCTTTCTTTGGAATTTCAAGAAATTGAGATTATGTTGATTTTGAGTTTTTAAAGTGGTATGATTTAATTTTCTATTTGGGTATGAATAAAGTTGCTTTGAGTAGTCAACAATGATTTTCAGGTTGGATTGAAAAAAAATGTTTAAGTTTGAGTGAGGTTTGGTGAAGAGAGCAATTTAGGATTATGGGACAATTGGAATTTCGAATTCATGTGATTTAATTGTGCAATTTGGTTCTAAATGTGTTATTTTGATTCATAAATAAGTTTTTTAAAGTAAAATGATGGATTTGGCTAAGTTTGATTAGAGTTTGGGAATGGAAGTGTTGATTTAGGGTTTTGGAAAAGTGAATTTTCAAAGTATGATGAATTGTTTGATTTTAAATGTTTAAAGCATGTTGTTTAATGATATAAGTGATGAATATAAGCTTAGATTGATAATTGAATTGAGTTGGAATGGAAAACCTTCAATGGTGAAGGTTATGCCATTTTTAAGGTTTTGTACTAAAGCATGTGTTTAATTAATGTGAATGGTTTAAACATATTATAATATGTTTGTAATAATATTAATAAACTTAAAACACCAATTTATATGATTTAATATGGTTGTCCAATGTTAAAGTAAGGTAAGGCTTAATTTTGGGGTTTTGTCTAGAATGATACTTAATTATGGTTTAAGATTGGAAATGCCTTTAAATGTGATACTAAATGATTGTTTATGATCACATTTGGTATAAGAATTAAGAGGTAGTAGTTTGTCCAACCCTAGCGTTGAAGAGCAACTTGAAAAAGGAGGTTGGAGTTTGATTTTGAGCTTGCTTTTGAGAGCTTATAGAGGTATGTACAAACTCTTGATAAATGTGGCATAATTGAATTACATTTGGGCTTAACACATTTTGGTTGAAAATTTTGTTAAGCTACTTGATGCATTAATTATTCATGAACAATGTACTATGACATGTGTAATGTTATATATCCATTAAATACATTGTGAAAAGCCATTGTTAATGGCTAAATTGCATGAAATGTAAATTATGTGAAAATAGCCCAAAGTGTTTGGGTAATGTGATTTTGATGTGGAATGTGATAAATTAAAATGAAATGACATTTATATGAATGAGAAAAATGAGAAAATGAGGCAATTTTCCTAATTGATAACGAGAAAAGAGGCAATGTGCCTAGTTGATTATGAGAAAATAAAAAAGAAATTGATAATGGAAAAATATGAAATAATTGTGTGTCTAGTATGTTATTCAGTTTTTAGAGTTCTATGTTTAGCGGCATGCCTATGAGGTTATCCTCATTATTTGTCTTCAGGGTTAGCTTTTGAGCAATTACTTTGATTTGCCTTCGGGGCTAGACGCTCGAAGTCACTGTGATATGATTTGCCTTCGAGGCTAGTCTTTGAGCATTACTATTATTTGCCTTCGGGCTAGACACATGGTATCAATTTGGACCAAAACCATAACTTTGGAATTTGAATGATATTAGATCTTTTGGGCCCATGCTTGTGTTTGTTCTTGTGTGAATTATTGAATGATGAAAGAATATGTTTAAAAGTGAGCTTGGATGCCACATTGTGACATAGCATAAAAGCATTAAGCATTGGCATTGTATTTAAATTTATTTGTTATCAAAGTTTGTACCACTAAGCTTTTGGCTTAGTGTGATTGTAATTCGTCACGCAGGTGACAGGGGCGATCTGGTAGAGCTGGAGAGTTCTTCTAGACTGGGTTGGGTCTAGATTTGAGATTTTGCTCATAGGGTTGGCTTTGGGCATCAAGAACAGAGACACTGCTAGCATGTATATATTTTATATTATATTTTGATATTATGTATATTATATTATATTTTGATGTATATATTGTAAATTATAAAGAATGTGTTGAAAAATTTTATAATGTGGGTTTTATATATGTGTTTTTGATAAATATATATATATATATATGTATAGATGTTTTGAGAAACTTGGAGAAATTAAGGAGTGTGGGTGAAATATATGATTGGTTTTTTATTGGGAGTATTTTTCTTATGCAGGTTGAGGTTTATTGAAATTTGGAGTTGTCCAAATTACAGACAAAACTCTGACAAATTTTTTTCAGAGATTTTTTTATGGAAAATATGATTTTTGAACCATGTTTTATAATGAATATATTTTATTTGTTATTTAAATATACATTTTTAAAGTATCTGAGATTTTAAATTTAAAATGTAAAAATTTAAAATGGATTATGGCATTCTTATACCGTATACACATATTTTACATATACAGAGTGTATGTATTATACGGATATAGGGTATAAGGGTGTTACAACTATCAACTTTATGAGTGGGAGGTTTTCAATCATTTTTAACATATTCCCAAAGCTCAATTCCTTCACTATCAAGGAACAAATACATCTTATATTTCCAATAAGAGTAATCGATTCCATTGAAAGAAGGTCTAAGGAAGAAATTTAGATTTTCATGTGTAGAAGTTGTGGAGTTAGAAGTAGAAGTTGATGTAAAGGTGTTTGTTGGTGGAATGGCTACCATTTTAGATCAAATTTCACACTTAAGCTTCTTCAAAATTTAGAAGGCTATGATACTAATTGTTGTCCCAAATTAGCAACCAAGAGGGGGGGGGGGGTAAATTTGTTTATTAGAGAAGTAATGATCAATTAAAAATTTTGAGCAATAAGAAGTTGAAGATAAAGATGGAGTAGAGTAGAGAAGAATGAACACAAGAGATTTATAGTGGTTTGGATTTACCTCAATCCTACATCCACTTTCTTAACAACTTGTTAAGGTTCCACTAATCTTAAGTTTTTACAGACTTAACTCTAACTTGGTAATTTCATAAGCTCACACCAAACTTTAACAAGGTTTGAGATCAATCCTCACAACCCTTACAAGAGTTTTCCAAGGCTCCCTCTAAAACCTACATGTTTCAAAGCTAACACTCAACTTACAATGATGATTTTGATGCTCACACCTAACACACAAACAATTCAATGTTAATTGTAGTAAATGAAATTGAAAGTATATCACTTTGGCAATTAGAATCACAATTACCCTCAAATAAGAGGTTTCTTGGGGGGTATTTATAGACAATTGGACTTAAACTAGCCATTTGAAGTGGTCGCTTGGTGCTCAGGTGCAGTCGCATGCCTGCCTCTTGACTGGATTACATCGCTCACTGAGATAGCAAACTGGTCTGTAAATTTTATGAATTTTAGCTCGGTATGGTTGTGTAGTCGCTTGGTCTACTTAGGTGGTCGTACATCCAGCTCTCGATCTAGTTTCACCGCTCGGCAAGCCCACCATCCTTTTTGTGTCTTTGATACATTTATCTTATAGCTTTGTGCGGTCGCTCGGTGGGTTCGGGCTGTCTTACAAAGGTTAGGATTACATGTCTACAATAACAAACTTGTTTGAATTCATTAGTACATATCAATTTGATTGTCAATGATCAAAATAGAATTTAATTGTCCAAAAGTTAATATTTAGAAAAAGCTCATATTCTTTTACATTATTTTCTCCCTAGGCCTAGAACATGTTTAAAATAGTTTTTGAGGTGAAATTGAATCTTGCTAGGTAGAGAAAAAAATGATTTAGGCATTTTTTGTTGAGAAAAAAATATTGCCTCTAGTTTTCCCTTTGAGATTAAATTAAATTTTTAGCTTGAGTTTTTCTTTGTTAAATTAACCATAATGACTACCTAGTTTATAGGTTAAGTATCTTTTGAAAATTTCTCATATTATTCTCAATTTGGAGAATAAGCAAAGAAGATTATTATAACTCCTACATAGACTCCTAAATTCAAAGTTTACAGGAATTTATATTTGTTTAATTAAAAAATAAATATATGTATGTTTATTCTCCTTAGTTTAGCAAAGGAGGAGATAAGAAAGAAAGCAATTGAAGTAAGGGATTCTCCAAACAACAGAGCTACATTCAATGATTTGAGAAATATTTCAAAAGATAAGTAACCTAATTCATTTATCGTTATTCAAGCCTTTACCCTTTTAAACCCCATTAAAAGCCTAATAAAAGTTCTTTTGATTTTCCTTGAAATAGTGAGATTTATTAATGGAGAAAGCTCAATTAAATGTGCATATGAGAATCAGCTAAGTTTTCACAAAAGGAATATTTGCCTATCTAAAGTTCAATAATTGGTTGCAATTAATTAAATATCTTGAGCAAAAGAGGTGATAATGAAATAGACACGGTTATGGAGTTGAGTTTAGGATTTAAAATTTGAAATTTTAACTATTTAAATTTTTATATATAAACTTAACATGTGATGAAGTCTATTGTGAGAAGTTTAACTACTCGAGGATAAGCAATGGTTTAAGTTTGGGGGAGTTTGATAGAGTTGTATTTTGACAAATATTTTAGGAAATTCTAGCTCTAGTTTTAATTGTTTTCAAATTGAATTTGATGAATTTACTTTGTTTGAGTTAAAATTTCCCTATTTTAACTTGGAAAGTCAAGATATAAGATTTTAGCATAAAGTGGTGTAAAAATTAGAGAAAATATGTAAAAATGAAGGGAAATCAGTTGGCACGCCCATGCTCTTTAAATCCACGACTCTAGACTTCAAAATAAATGTGCCAAATTAAAAGGAGAAGAAAAAATGACTTCCAGATAAGAAATGAAACCCAGTTGTAATAAAAGGCCACGACCATGGGATAGGTTTGCTTATTGTCCAACTGAAGAAGAAAAGAAAAGTCAAAGTTCCATATTAAGACTAAAAGCCAAGATCATGTTACCTTAAAGACCATCAAACCGCCACTGCCAAGCTAGAAAATTTTTTAAAACAACTATTATACACCCATGCCACAATCGTGACATTCAAAAGTCATGCTTGTGGGACTGATTTTTCTAACTTTAAGGTAAAAATTTTGAAAATGAGGAAAAAAATTGCACTCCAACTTTTTCTAGCTTTTCTCCACTAAGGAGCTTCCAAGCCCTCTATATAAACACACATTGTAACCCCCCCCTTATACCTTATATATGTACAGTACATACGCCTCGTATATGTAAAATACGCATGCAAAATATAAGAATGTCACTATTCTAGTCATTAGAAAATTTACCAAAATTTTGAATAAAATAGTTTTATTATTTTAAAGATAATTTATTAGGTCAACCAATATAAATATAAGTAATTTAAATATTAAAATATCATTTATTAATGAAAATATCTGAAAAAATTTACCAGAGCTTTGTCTGTATTTTGAAAGCTGCCCAAAAAAAATATATAATCACAACTTGCATAAAATAACACTCACAATAATAACACCAAACTCAAAGCTTCCACATTTTTCTAAACATCCAACATCATAAAACCACATGTATATACATAGTTATATATAAAGTATGCCAAAATTTACATTCCATAAACCCAACTTTATTTCAATACAATTTTGCATTATAGTATAATGTACATATTCTTAAAAAGTGTAAATGAAATAGTTGTTTACATGATATGTTCATTGGCACTGGTCTAGTGTCACAAATTCAATCTTCTAGCACCAACCACTAATCTAGAACTAGTCTAGTCTAGTAGGCCTCTCGACCTCTATTTTGTCACCTGCGCGATATAATTTAATCATGCTAATCTTCTAGCTTAGCGGTACTTATTTTGATAATAATAAATAATGATATGTATAAAATTTTCTAAAAAATTTATCATACCTTAATGACAAATTATCATTAAATTAAATCACCAACACACATTGAGCCCAAAGATCCTTATTCAATAAACTAGTTCTAAAAATATTATTTTGGCCTATAACACCAATAATGACTCCAGCATGTCTTGCCTGAGGGCGTAACTATATCAGTGATACCAGCATGTCTCAGTGTAGACCCTTAATTTTTGACCAAGTCTAGTATAATATTTTAAAATAAGTTCAAAATAATTTTTTATATTATTTATTTATATTATTTATTATTTATTTCAATAATAATATAATATTTATTATTTTAAATATTTACTTTTAATAATAAAAATAAAAAATAAAAAAATAAAAATTGAACGAATCAGCGGACAAAGTGCGGCAGCGGCGGCGGCCGCTTGCATGGCAAGCCAATTCGCTGCATGATTGCTTGAGGTCAAATGACTGCAGGCTCGCCTCACCTCGCCCAAAGATGTAGCGCTTTCCTCACCAGCAGCAATTTTTGCCTCGCCTTGCTCGCAGACACATCAGCTAGCCAGTGCTCGCCCAGCCCAACTCGTGTGCCAGCAGCCCAATTCCTCGCAGCAATTGGCCAGCAGCATGTGGCAGCCCGCGCGTGTTGCCGATTTCGCCAAAAACCTTATCAACCTTAGTTTAATTTATTTCCTTAACAATTTTATTTTTCCAAAACAATTTGTATTTCCTTATCAAAATAGCATTAGGCTTTTTTTTATTTTCCTATAAATAAGACTTTACAACAATTATAGGGGGACTTTTGTTTTCGGCTAAGAATTAGGATTTTGGAGAGAATTAAACAGGGAGGACTTTTGGACTTTTAGGAATTTACTCAGAAACTTTGGACTTTAATTTTTTCTGGACTTTTGCTTTTGGAACTTTTGGACTTTCTTTTGAAATGGTAAAAGCAACAGAGACAGAGGATTTTTAATTTTTGAGGAGATTTCAACTTGAATGGCAGAGACTTTTGATTAAGAAATAGGCAGTAGCAAGCAACGAACTAGCAAGCATCAAACAAGATAGTAGCAAGCAACGAAATTGAAGCATCAAACAAGGCAGTAACTTAGCTTATTGTCTTATTTTCTATTCAACCAACAAATACAAGGTTGATACAAACATTTAGTTTGGATCAAAATTTGATTATTGGTGGAATCAACAAATGAAGGTACGTCTCTAAAATTGAATCTATTTAAATATAGCATATTAAACTTCGGTAATTGTTCATATCTTTCATGCAAAGCTAATACTATAGTTATTAATATTATTTTTATAAAAATTCCAAAACTCTATTTTTTAAATCTTAAATCCTAAAATCTTAATTTTCAACACCAAAACCTACAATTGTAGGGGGACCACCGTATGGGCTCGTCAAAAGGGTCAATATTTATTTGTGTATTATAAGTCTTTGTGTTTAACTTCCTTTATTTTAAATCCTAATTAAGTTATTAAAATTCTAAAAACCTTAATTTAAGATATAAACCCTAAACTTATACATTTATTGCTTTATTTAGTTTTATATTTGATTATGTAGTTTGTTATATGTTTTAATGATTGATTTATTTGATTTCAATGTTTGATTAATTTAATTTGTTATGGATGAATATTTTCTTGATTATTATTTGTTTATTAAAATTGTAAGAGATATGCTTCCATGATTGGGTACTCATTAATTAATCCTTATGTAATTTAAATTATTTTCATAATTTTAGATTAATGTAAATTATATGTTTCCACCTTTTGATGGGTATCCTATTTAATTTCAGACATGGACGATCTAAGGACATGTTTCCATCCTCGGATGGGTGTCCATTTATTTATTTTGTTTGAACATTATCATAATTTTTAATAAAGTATTTATTTATTTTTGTGATCGCATGTAGCATGGATAATATTGTGTTAATTAAGAATTTTATAATATTAAGACCTGAAAAGGAGGTCGGTTCCAATGAACTGGGCATTGTGGGGGTGTTGGCCTATTTCTCACCTTCTCCACACGTACCCAACTTTCTGAACCCAATAGGGGGTTGGGGATTCCTTAGAAATTGAGTCATCCACCCCTTTCTTTTTTTCGGCCCATCCGAGTGGCGACTCCATTTTTCTCCGGGCTTAGGCTCGTGTTCTCTAAGGCTCCGAGCCTAACAGTGCCAAAATCACAAGAACTATTCCACGTGGGAGTGGGGACAAAAATCCCATCTCACGGTGTCAAAGTGGCGTAGTCATATTTGTGACACCAACATGTCTCACCCAGTTATGTAATCATATCTGTGACACTAATATGTCTTGTCTCAAAGGTGTATGGCATGCCTAACAATACCAAACACAATCTTCTGCAACTAGTTATCATACAAGGCAACATACAATACATATTTATCAATTTGCATCTTTTTCCTTCTCATTTACATTTTATTCGTATTTCTCACATGTAGTCATCACTTATGTCTTGTTTCCACATTTTCCAAAATCATAAATCAATTTCCACTTGAAACAAAAGACATGGTCATGCCTAGCCTGAAGGCCATACCAATGTGTTTTCAGTACAACACTGCCTCTTTTCCAAAAAAATCAACACATGATCATACCTATCTAAAGGGCACACCCCAATGTTTCTAACACCATACTGTCACACCTCAAGAAAAAAAGTACACGAGTGTGTCTAACCTTAATAACACGCCCATATGTTTTCAAACCAATTATGCCCTTCGAAATGTTTTCAACAGGCAGCGTCACTTTCAATGCCACGGTTGTGTTCTCATAAGGACATGTTCATGCCTTTCTAAAATTGCACAATTCATATAATTTTAACTCAAAAGAATGCATATTATATGTAAAACTCATTATCAAAATATGTACTAACCTTTAGATTGCCAAAATGAAAGGATGCACTCCTTTCTCAACCTTCTAAAGGCTAGCTAAAGAAAGGTCCAACGTGCAAGAAAGGTCCATGGGAGTTCATATAAAGCCTTAGGAAGTAATTTAAGGCCCATGGACAGCCCAAATAGTGTGAGGCATTTCTTATGTTGAAGGGATTAGTTTGGTTGTTTCCATACTTTATATTTTCCTTAGTGGATTAGGATTTTATTTTCATACTTTATATTTTTCTTAGTGGATTAGGATTTTGTTTCCATACTTAATGTTTTCCTTATGCAATTAGGAATGTTTTCCTTATGCAATTAGGAATGTTTTCCTTATGCAATTAAGAATGTTTTACTCTTAATTTTCCATATGCAATTAGGAATTTTGTAACCCTTATTTAAGGGCACTATTAGGCCGAATTTGATATACAACAATTAATAAAAATTTTCGAATTCTTCTACAAGTTCTTCTTGTGACTTTTCGTGTGAGAGAGATTAGAGTGGATTCTTTAATTCTTTCTTTGCATCAAGAATTAGGTTTACTTATCAACAAGATTTGTGGCGTTTTCCTTCTTCTTACCAACTAAATCCTTCAATCATAGTGAGTTCGCGTCTCTTTATAGGTGTTGGGTTCCTTATGAGGTGATTATCAAGTTTCAAGGAGTTCTCTACCATTGTTATACGTTGGGTTTGCTGCCATCGTTGCTAAGGGTCCGCGTCAAACCCTAAAATCATCACTTTTATACCAAAATAACTTCATCCCATACCATTTAAATAATTATCCAACATTCCATTAAAATCACAATTCACACATATTCATAAACTTAAAAGAACTCTTTAATTTAAAAAGAAACCTTACCAATTACTTTGGATTTCACCAAAACTATCTTCAATCTTTGAGAATCTTGTTGAAATTTGATGTATGGAAGAAGCAAGTTCCTCCCTTGCTCTTCTATGGAGGTCAGCCAAAGGAAGAAGAAAAGAAGATGATGGAAGATGATTCTTGATCTTTTAGGAAGATGATTCTTGATCTTTCAATCATCTTTTATTTCCCACCATATATATATAATTAATTAACTAAGCATAGATATTTTTAAGTCTTCCAACCAATATACTTTAATTTTAATTAAAATTTTTAATTAATTTAATTTTTAACTTTTTACCTTTTACTTTTTATCTTTTACCATTTTAACTTTTTATTTTCTAGTGACATTTATATGTTGTATATATTTCACTTATATTCTCTATATCCATTATTTATTTTCCTCTTTTAACTCTTCACTTAACCCTTCCAATTATTATTTAATCATATTTAATAAAACTAGGGGCGTTACACACATCCTCCCAAGGTTTCATGCATTGAAGATTAGATTAGATTTACACGAAATAAACTTCTATCTTAGTTTTAGAGTTTAGAATTTCTCTGGAGTGAAGAGTGAAGATTGGTTCAAGAAAGAGATATAAGTTCCAAGTGGATTTCTTCTTCAATCCAAAGAATTGGAGTTTGATCTTTCTTATTCTTTAAATTATTATGCTTTCAATTATTGTCTTTAGTTTTTGTATTACTTTAATTTCAATTATGAAGAACTAAATCTCAATTTAGGGTTGGTCCCTTATATTGAATCTATAATGGGATAATTTATGTTCATATGATTTAATCAAGTTTATCTTTTGATTATTTTGTTATCTTTGATCTTAATGCTTTAATTATCTGACAAATAATTAATTGAATCGAGATGTTGTGTGATGATACAAGAGTAGAAGCATAACATTAATCCAATGAGATAACAATATTAAAGAAAATTTCACTTAGAGATAAGGTTAATAGTTAAGATGTTGATTTAAGATTCTCACAAAACGTAATAAATTGATTTAATTGCTTATAATCATGAGAGTAGACATAAGGATTAATTTGATATTAGTTGTAGTACTAACCTAATAAATTGATTTAATTACTTATAATCATGAGAGTAGACATAAGGATTAATTTGATATTAGTTTTAGTACTTGAGAGAGACTAAAACTTGATTTAGGAGAATCCAACTATTAATCAAGGGAAAACTAGATTAAATCAATATCTTAGAAAATCCAATAAGAGTGTCTTAACCCTAAGCTCAAAAATTATTAGATTTAAATTCAAATGCAACTCATTTTATTTAGTTAGTTTAATCATAAATCAAAATTTGTTTATCCAAATAAATAATAATCAGTTTAATTGTTTAGTACTAAGAATAACCTTCTCATGAAAATAATACTCTACTTATCATTATATTACTTGTCAACGATTTGTGCACTTGCAACTTAGGCATATAGTAGACCCCTATATTTGGCCCTAAATGAGCTTAGTTCTAATTTAAAAGCCCAAACTATGGCATTCCAATACTTTAAGGCCCAAGTTAAATCCAATTCAATTTTAAAAGCCCAAATCAAAGTCAAATCCATTAAAAAGGCCGAATCAATTTTGGTTAAATCTGAATACCAAAATAATTGAGCTGACTTAAGCTTCATGTCGAATTGGTGTGCCAATTCGACATGAGAATAGGCTTATGTCAAATTGGCATTATGCTCATGTCGAATTGGATATTATGGCTAATAGAATTGGCCTTCGCTCATGTCGGATTGGCATTATGGCTGGCCCTAGTTCAAGCAACTTCAATTCTATTAGGACTCGGATGGTTAGATGCTTGCCTTAGTTAATTAGGAGTCTTTAAATCGATGTAAAACAACACATAAGGAGGGGGGAGCCACCTTTAGCAAATTACAGAGAGAAACAAGGAGCCATATTTTAGAAACACAGTAGGCACCTTGAATTGATAAGAAACACAAAGAGCAATCACCTTTAGCAAATTAAAGAGAGAGAATCAGCAATTAGAGAGCCATCTTTAATAATTGAGAGGCACGATATTTTTATAACTTAGAACTATATTATAGAACTTTAAGGAAAAGCGGAACCGCCATATGTGCGCTCTATATTTCATTAATTGGTTAATATTATTTTTATATATTGTAGTTTTTGCGATTAATCTTGATTTAGTTTTGATTAATTCCTAATTTTTTAGTTCTTTGTATGGTGATTAATTTATAGATTATAATTTTTATTATTTGGATTTTAAGGATGTAAAAGGCATGTTACCACTCATGGGTGCCTTATTTATTTTGGTTATTTATTTTAATTGTTGGGACTTTGGGATTATTGTAAGGGACACGTTTCTACCTTTTAGTTGGTGTTCTATTTTATTTATTTAATTGTATAGATATTTAGATATTGTAAGGACTTGTTTCCATCTTATAAGGGTGTCCATCCTTGATTGATTTGTTTGATTTATAATATTACATTCTTTATTTTTATAAATTCATTTAATATGGATAATACTATAATAAGTTAAGAATTCAATAATATTTAAACCTAAAAAGGAGGTCAGTTCCAATAAACCGGGGGCTATGGGGGTATTGGACTATTCTCATCTTTTCCATGCGCACCCAACTTTTCGAACCTAGTAGGGGTTAGTAATTCCTTAGAAATTGAGTCATCCACCCCTTTCTATCTTTCCGACTCGTTCGAGTGGCAACTCCTATTCTCCGAATTTAGGCTCGTATTCTCCTAGATCCAGAGTCTAACAGTGTTAAAATCGAAAGAACCATTATACTAGGAGTGGGGCAAAAATTTTCGCTCACATATATTCTTACCACATACTATAGACCCTTAATTTTTGACCCAGTCTGGTCCAATATTTTTTATAGTCCAAAATAATTTTTGTGGTATTTTAATTAAATAATATTTATTTTAGTATTTTTATAATTTTTAATAAAAAAGGATAATATTAGTAAAGTTAAAATAATAATAATAATAAAAAATAAAAAATCGGCGATGAAAAAATCAGCGACGAAAAATTTTATCCCCAAAAGTGAATCGGCTGGGCCAATTCCCCGTAGGAATTTCCTTCCTGCGGCGAATTGGCGCCCGCCCCAGCAATTTTCAAGCCTGCTCACAAATTTTCGTAGCCTGCAGCGTAGTTTTTTTTCCAGCGCAATTTTCCAACGCAGTTTTTTCTGAAACCAAATTCTATTTGGTTTTGGTTTTTCTTTTTTCTAATTGGTTTTAATTTCCTTAGACAATTAGAAGTAAGATTATTATTTTTCCTATAAATACACATTAAAACACATAATTAGAAAAGGAAAATTTGGGACTTTTGATCGGGGAGAAATTTTGGACTTGACCTTGGACTTTTGGATTTCTTCGGCCAACCTCAAGCTTGAAAGAACAAGAAGCATTCATCAATCTATCGAAGGCAGCAACATTGCCTTTGTTATTGTTCATCCATAAATCAGTTTTTGGTGGAACCAACTACGCAGGTTTGAATCTCTATTTTCTTTGTTTATATTTATAGCAGCGTCATCAAATTGGATTAATTATTTCATCATACAATTTGGTCAATTATTCTATAAACCATCAAACTTTTTTTGAAACTCTAAAAACTATTTTTCAAAACCCTAATTCCTTACCCATAAAATATATTTTTGAAATCTGAAACCCTAATTACACTTTTCTAAAACCATAAAATAATAAACTATTTTCTTAAAACCTTAACCTAATCTCTAATTCAAACATCCCGTAATCTTATTTTTCAAATATCAAAATCTTTAACCCTAATTAATTCTTCTTTCCAAAATCACACAGTAAGCATTATTCTTTTAAAAAGTAACATTAGCTTCTTCCAATTCTGAAACCCTATTTTCTAAATCTTAAACCCTAAAATCTTAATTTTTAACATCAAAACCTACAACCTAAAAAATGATTTTCCAAATGTTATTTTTCTCCCATACTAAGATATAATCCGTATATTTTACTAAGTATGGGCTCGTCGAAGGGGTCAATATTCATTTGTGAATTATGAGTCCGTGTATTTAACTTTTTTTTTTCCAAATCCCTAATTGTTAAACATAAAACCCTATAAACCCTATTTTATGATGTTAGTCCCAAACCCTAATTAAATAAATTTTTCATAATCTTCACAGTAGCCTAAATAATAATAATAATAATAATTCCAAAATTTTCAAAACCCTAAATGTTAATTCAAGAATCCTAAATTGAGATATAAATCTAAATTTGTATTTTTACTTGCTTTATTTTATTTTTAGATTTGATTATGTAGTTTATTATATGTTTTGATGGTTGATTTATTTTCAATACTTGATTTATTTAATTTATCATGGATGATGATTTTCTTTATTGTTATGATTATTATTTGTTTGTTTTAGTATTAAAATTGTAAGATGTATGTTTCCACCTTGTGGGTACCTCATTAGTTAAGTATTATGTAATTGAAATCGCATTTATATTTTGGACCAATGTAAAGGACATGTTTTTACCTTTCGGTGGGTGTCATATTTAGTTTAGACATGGATGATATAAAGACATGTTTCCATCTTCGGATAGGTGTCTATTTATTTGCTTTGTTTGGACATTGCTTTGATTTTAATATAATGATGCTTTATTTTAATTGTTGCATGTAATATGGATAATATTATTATATTTAAGAATTTTATAATATTAAGACCTGCAAAGGAGGACGATTCCAATGAACCGGGCATTGTGGGGGTGCTGGGTCATTTCTCACATTCTCCACACGTACCCAACTTTCCGAACCCATTAGGGGGTTGGGAATTCCTTAGGAATCGAGTCATCTACCCCTTTCTTTTTTCCGGCCCGTCCGGGTGGCGACTTCATTTTCTCCGGACTTAGGCCCGTGTTCTCTAAGTCCCCGAGCCTAAACAATGCCGAAGTCGCAAGAACCATTCCACCGGGAGTGAGGGTAAAAATCTCCGCTCACACATACCTAACAATATTTATGCAGGATGATACAATTATGTGGTATTTGATTTGGGATTATGGTTGATTGTTGATTTAATGGTGTTATTAGAGTTGAGATTGATTGGAAGGAAGTTAGAAGTATTTTTCTGCAGATAGTTTTACGTAGAAATAAATTTTTGTTAGAAAAAATTCTACTAAAGTTTTAATCGAATTATTTTTAAAGTTTATTTAAAATTAGATATGAAATTATTAACTACTAAATAATATTTTTTAATAGTTTTATCACAGGATTGTCAGGGTATTACATTAAATGTTACACTATAAAAGCCTATACAACAGATAAGACTCTACAACAACGACAAGGAAAAGCACACCAAAAAACCCTAAAACATACAATAAATTGAAACCTTTCAATTTTCTTAGCTTCTGTTTGCAATTAATTCTAGCTTGTTTCTTTTGGTTCTTGTTTGTTCGAACTTTTTATTTCAAGTAAATATTCTAGTATCTGGCACTTTGGTGTATTTCAAGATCTTCAAATTTTAATTCTAATTTTAAGCGATTGTTCGCATCACTCATAACAATTTTAACTGTTGTTTATTTGGCATCCGTAAATACAAGCAAAGTGCAAAGGAAGTTCGAGATTTTTTTTTCTTTTTTTTTTTCTGTCCTTTAAATAAATAAACACATTTGTTTGGTTTAGAAGTTAGTCTAGCACATTTAATCGAGAAATTTCTTCTTTGCGCCCCTGCAAATAATACTAAAAACCAAGAATTGCCAATCCACATCCAACAATAAATAATTTTTTCTGCAAATTTTTGCAATCTAAATTTTTAAGACATTTTGAGTGCAACTCATAAATTTTAATAATTCAAAAGTGATAGAAATAAATTCAAACAATCTTTTTATATACCGAAATTCACATTTATGACCTTTTCATTTTAGGGTACAATGGATTATTGGCACTAAACCAATAAATTAGACATAAATTAATATAAATATATTACCAATAATTATCAAATTTAATAATTAATAATCAATTTTACTGCTCTTGTAGGACTAAAATACAAATAGTACGAAAGCTTTTTTTTTTTTTGATGAAAGTACGAAAGCTTTTAAGTTGAAGAAAGTACATAAAAATTCACAAAACTTTATATTATATCTTTTAATCTACCTTGACTTGCCAGCACATCTTGAATGTGATCGTTAATTAATTGACTTGTTCAGTTAATAATTTTACCTTAATCACCGGCTAAAATCTTCAGTTGATGGAGGAAAAACCTCACCAGCAATACTGTGTGCAACAGGAAGACGAATTAGACCTCTGCCTGTCGCCGCGATCCACAAAATTATCACTGTTGCTACTATTGCTTGTAAGGGGATCAGGGAAAGATGAGTCTTTTTTTGGCTTTTACTCTTTCTGGAGTTGAAGGTCTTTGCCTGGGTGCACTCTGCGACCGAAAACGAGCCTTAGCAGAAGCAGAAGCAGTAGCAGCCATGTAATCAGGTATTGAATTATTGTACTGTTCCCTTAGGCTGCAGCGAGTGCTTGCTTTGGATGGAGATGGTGTTACTGGTGATTGGAGTATTGGGAAATTATTTTTGTTTTGGGGTCTTGTCAGAAAAGGAGATGCAACAGAAAATGAACTAGGCCTTTGTTGTTGGTATTCGTTAGTATTTGTAGTCACTGATGATGATGAGATAGTATCTACTTGAACAGTTTTGATTACTGGATCTCTTTGATGATCTTTTAAAATTCTTCCTCTCCCCTCTAATTGCTTGTTCCTTGTTGACCATCTGGATTTCTCTTCTAATTCTCCCTCACTTGCATATGAGATTCTACTTGGTCTCCATATCTTTAATTTGACAAAATCCATGCGACAAAGTTGCACCAAATTAACTAATAATTCAATAAATTTCACAATACCCATTTATGGTTAATATTAATTAGTGAGCGTGTAAAAATATATTAAAGAAAAAACCTACAGTGGATTTCCTATCAGCAAGATGTGATTCCCAAAAACTATTTGGATCAGTTGAGATTAAATTTGTATTTCCTTCACAAGAAAGCCTCTTCCTTTGATCCGTGACTCTAGCTTGAACTCTCATTAGAGCTTGCATGCAATCAAGGGTCAGTTTTACTCGCTTTCTAACGTTATGGCCTCTCACTAAGGCTTGTAGCTTTACCAGCCCCTTAAGTGCCCGAAGAGCTCTTCTTGCCTTCAGAACATAACAGTATTAGTACTTAAACAACCAGATAATATATATTACTCTCCACCTCTCATTTGCGTTACTGATTAATTACCAGATATCCTCTAAAAGCTGTCTGTATTGCAATGACAGCAAAATGTTGATTAAAGAAAAGGGTCGGCCTGGTAAGCCTAGCCACTTCTACTGCTGCTTGGGCTGTTGCAACTGCTGCCTGAGCTGCTGATGTTGTCGCCATGGCCACCGCAAGTGCGTGCCTCTGTTCAGCATCACTAGCTTCATTACTAATTTTGCTTTTTTCTGCAGAATGTTGAATTACTGTTTCTTTTATTGAAGCTTTCCTAAAAATCCATCTTTTTTTTCCTCTCTACTGCACAGACCCAGAAATTTTTCATGCTTAGTCATCAGGACTTTAGACTAAGTTTGAACTGGCAACCTATATAACTCACTCTAATACTAATAAGTCAAAACTGATAGACCCAGAAACTGAATCAGTGACCAGAAAATAAAATGAAATTTTTTAAAAAGGAAGGAAAAAAAATTGAACCTTTTCTTCATCCTCATGATCTTGATCTTCTCTCCTAGAAGTTTTCTTATGGTTATCCTTTGAAGGAGACCTGAAAGCCCTTTTAACTGCAGCCAACCAAGAACTTCCTCCAACTTTCGCCATGAAAATTTGAAGCAGCAGAGAATAAAAGCAATAGAGTAATTGACTAAAAAGTAGGTATCAAATTAAACCAAGTGATCTTAAAACAATAAATAATTTCATTCATTCATTGCAGGTTCTCAGATACAGCAGTTGGTAGCTTTAAATGCGAATAAACAGAGAAATAAATGAAGGGAAAGTTTTAAAAATTAAAAACAAAATAAATTTTGTGAGGAGTAATAGTCCATGCATTTTGGAACAGTCTCTGCATCTTGTATGATGTGAATTAAAATGCCAAATAAAGAAAAAGAATGGTGTTTTGTTTCGGCATGGAAGAGGACATACTAATGCAGTTTAGTGTCAGAAGGTTAGAGACAACAATAACATCGAGGAGTGTTCTACCCTCGAGAATGCTGAAAGCTTGAGAAGGAAAGAGAGAGGAGGGACTTCTTTATGGATGCTAATGCTATGCTTTGCTTTTGCTTTAATAAGCTTTAGCTTTTTTTTTTTTTTTTACTCTTTTTGGCTTCTCATGTTTCTGTCAAAAGCATAAATAACTGAGGAACTCTCATGGCTTCACGTGTTCAAAGTTAAAAAGTATTCTGTTCTCTTTGCCGATTAGAATAGGATCAAATTTATTTGTAAAGTCTCTCGTTCCATGTATAATTAGATAAATATTGCTCGTGTATAATAATCTTCATGATTTTTATAATAATATATGGTATTATGTTTATAATAATCTATGGTATTTTGTATTCATAAGTTAAATTTAAATTTTTTTCAAAGGAATAAAATGAAAATTGGTCCTAAAATGAGCATGGAATGTGTATTTAACATTAATTAACAAGTTTTCAAGTTGTGGGGGAAGTTTGAGTTCAAAAAATAGTGAAACAATATGGCACTTCGACTGATACGGAACCTCCAAGAATAAGCCTGAGAATCCCTTGATTTCGAACCCCCACAGCATTAACTTGAAAACCCCTAGTCGAATTCGGTACAACCCCCAAGGATTAGGTTAGATTTCAGATTACCTTGAATTGATCAAAGATCCAAGATTTCGAAACAAGTCAGTTCCTAAATTCCAGATTTGAAACACTCCACAAGAAAGTTGATTAAACTACTTGAATGTTTCTGAAGCATGTATTCAAGCAAGAACACAAAGATAAAAGCAATTCGGCTTTAGGTTAATAAATTCGTCCAAAACTAAAACTGATGTCTTACAACCCTAAATGAGATATAAATAGCTAAACCCTAATTAGGGTTATTAAGTAGCGTTTGGCTTTCTAATCAAATTTTAAGAAATAATAAAGTAATCAAAGTCCTAATTTAATACCAAACAAACAGGGCTTTTACTTTTTAAATGAGCATAACTAGTGGGCCTTAATACATATTAATTACAAGCCTCATTCGTGAATTACAACTTGTAGCAAGTTGTAATTGACTTCCTTTGGTCTTGTCTCCAAGCTTGTAATTCCTTGCAAACCATAGTTAGCCAAATTCACCAAATCTTGCAAATGGCAAATTAGTGCTTGCTGAATCTTTTTGGCTCGCGATCTAGTTATAGGACCTTGTGGCAAAATAATTGGATTGATGATCTCCTCAACTTGGTCCTCACGTCCTAGGCCTTGCCCGTCCTTGTGGTGTGCTCGTTGTTCCACAACATTTTCCCTTTCCTCAAAAGGATTCGTCCTCGAATCATAAGCATCACCTACATCAAAAGGACTTAAATCAGCAACATTAAACGAAGCACTCACATTATACTCACCTGGCAAATCCCCTTTATACGCATTATCATTAATCCTTTCAAGTATTTGAAAAGGACCATCTCCTTGTGGATTTAACTTAGACTTGCGTTGCTGTGGGAACCTTTCTTTGCAAAAATGTACCCAAACCCAATCACCAGGCTGAAAAAGCATTGGCTTTCTTCCTTTATTCACTCTAGAAGCTACTTTGGCATTTTGCTTCTCAATCCTTTCCTTAACCTGCTTATGTAACTTCCTCATGAAATCTGCCTTTGAACTAGCATCAACACTCACAAAATCATTAGATGGCAATGGCAAAACATCCAAAGGAGTAAGCGGATTAAAATCATAAACAATTTCAAATGGAGAACAATTAGTAGTGCTATGAACAGTCCTATTGTAAGCAAACTCCACAAATGGTAAACAATCCTCCCACATCCTAATATTCTTTTCTATTACTGCCCTAAGCAAAGTAATCAATGTTCGATTCACAACCTCAGTTTGACCATCGGTTTGAGGATGGCAAGTAGTAGAAAACAGCAACTTAGTTCCCAACTTTCCCCACAAAACACGCCAAAAATGACTCAAAAACTTAACATCTCGATCATTAACAATGCTTTTGGGTATGCCATGCAAACGCACAACCTCTTTAAAGAACAAATCAGCAATCAATTTTGCATCATCAGTTTTATGACATGGTATAAAATGAGCCATTTTACTAAATCTATCAACCACAACAAATATACTATCACGACCTCTCCTAGTTTTAGGCAAACCAAGCGCAAAATCCATAGACAAATCAGTCCAAGGTCCATTAGGAACAGGTAATGGCGTGTACAAACCATGCGGTTTCAACCTAGACTTAGCTTCTCTACATGTTATGCAATGCTCACAAACTTTATGCACATCATGTTTCATACCAGGCCAATAAAAATGTTCTATCAACACATCATAGGTCTTACTTACCCCAAAATGACCCATCAAACCTCCTCCATGGGCTTCCTTAACTAACAACTCTCTCATGGAACACTTACGAATACACAATCTACTTTTCTTGAACAAAAAACCATCAAACAAATGAAAGTCTTTCAAAACAGCCACATCACCACACGAATTATATATGTCACCAAAATCCACATCACTAACATATAATCCCTTAATATGCTCAAAACCCAACAATCTAGCACTAAGAGAATTAAGTAAAACATACCTTCGCGACAACACATCGCCACTACATTCTCCTTACCTCCAGGGGCGAAGGGACGTTTAGGGGAAGGGGGGCAGCTGCCCCCCTTCCTTTTTGAAAATTTATATATATATATAATATTTTTTAAAATTTTTAAAATTTTTTATTAATTTATTTAAAAAAATTTAAATTGCCCCCCTCTTTTTTTAAATTTTTACAAGAGGTAAAAAAATATAATAAATTATTTATTCTATAACAATAGTTTTCATTTAAAAAATTGACAAAATATTAATAATATACAAATGCAAAAATAAAATAAAGAAAAGGATAAATTTTTCAACTAAATTAATTTGAACACATTTATAAATTTTTCAACTAAATTAATTTGAACACATTTAATAAATTAAAGAACTCATCTATTTTAATTATTTTTTAAGAAATTATATTTATTATTTAATTTTTTTTTCTTTATTTTATTTTTATTATGAAAAATTTTATAAATTTAAAATTCTGTACATATATATTAATATTTTTTTATTAATTAATTTTTTAATAATAAAAATATATTATTAATAAATTTATAAATTTATAAAATATTATTAAAATAAAATAAGAGATAAATAATTACGAGGAAGCTAAAATTTATAAAAAAAAAAATTCGCCCCTCTTTATTTCAAAGCCTAGCTTCGCCCCTGCTTACCTCGCTTGTATTTAATCACATACGGGAATGTTTCTATGAACTCCACCCATTTGGCATGCCTACGATTCAGCTTATCTTGACCCTTCAAATGCTTTAAACTCTCATGGTCAGTATGTATCACAAACTCTTTTGACAACAAATAATGCTGCCATGTATGCAAAGCTCGAAACAATGCATATAACTCCTTATCATATGTCGGATACTTCAAAGCCGCTCCACTTAGCTTTTCACTAAAGTACATTAATGGCCTTTGATCCTGTATCAAAACAGCTCCAATTCCCATGCCACTTGCATCACATTCAATCTCAAAAGTCTTATCAAAATTAGGCAAAGCAAGCAAGGGTGCATTACACAATTTATCCTTAAGTTCATTAAATGCATGTTCTTGTGCATCTCCCCAAACAAATCCGACATTTTTCTTAACTAACTCATTCAAAGGTGTAGCTATAGTACTGAAATTTCTAATGAATCTCCTATAAAAACCAGCAAGTCCATGAAAACTCCTCACCTCACTAGCATTCTTAGGTTTCGGCCAGTCTCTAATAGCCTTTACCTTTTCCTCATCAACCTCAATACCTTGACTAGACACCACAAAACCAAGAAAATGAACCTTATCCATGCAAAAACTACACTTCTTAAGGTTAGCATATAACTTCTCACGCCTAAGAATGTCTAACACAAGATGCACATGCATGACATGATCATCCAAACACTTAGAGTAAACAAGAATATCATCAAAGTAAACAACAACAAATTTACCCAAGTGCTCACGCAACACATGATTCATCAAACGCATGAATGTGCTAGGTGCATTAGTAAGACCAAACGGCATAACCAACCACTCATACAGCCCATATTTAGTCTTAAATGTTGTTTTCCACTCATCACCCACACTCATTCTAATTTGATAATAACCAGATTTCAAATCAATTTTGGTGTACAAACAAGAACCATGTAACTCATCAAGCATATCATCTAGTCTAGGAATAGGATGACGATACTTTACAGTGATTTTATTGATGGCTCTACAATCCACGCACATCCTCCACGTCCCATCCTTCTTTGGCACAAGAATAACAGGAACTGAACAAGGACTCAAGCTTTCCCTCACATATCCCTTAGCTAGTAATTCCTCCACTTGCTTTTGTATCTCCTTTGTCTCAAAAGGATTAGCTCGATACGCTGGCCTATTGGGAATGGAAGCTCCAAGAATGAAATCAATTTGATGCTCTATGCCTCTGATTGGCGGCAATTCATCAGGCATTTCTTCGGGAAACAAATCTGCATATTCCTGCAAAAGATCAACAAACACACTAGGCAAAGATTGGTTAGAAACAGTAGTATCTAAACGAGCCTCTTTGCACAAAAGCACAAACATAGGATGTTTGGTGTATAAAGCATGTTTAACCTCACTTGTACTAGCTAACAAACTCACATTCTTCTCTCCTTCTCTATTTTTCTCAAACTGAATTTGTTTTGATTTTTCTTTTCTCTCTTTCTTTTCATTTGCAATCTGATTTTTTTCACTCATTTTTTTGTCACTCTCTCTTTCTTTCTTTTCATTTGCAATCTGATTTTTTTCACTCATTTTTTTGTCACTCTCTCTTTCTTTCTTTTCAAATTCAAGTCTCATTCTTTCCATTTTACATTGGTCTTCATACACTTCTTTTGGAGAGAGTGGTGTCAGAATTGTCTTTCGTCCATCCTTAGTGAATGAATACCGATTGAGATATCCATCATGCTTAGCTCGCCTATCATACTGCCATGGACGTCCAAGTAGAATCTCTCCAGCATGCATTGCCACCACATCACACAACACCTCATCATGATACTTACCAATGGAAAAAGAAATGATAGATTGTCGATTTACGTTAACCTCTCCACAATCATTCAGCCACTAAAGTTTGTAAGGATGTGGGTGAAGTTTCATAGGCAGCCCCAATCGATCAACCAAAAATGTACTTACCACATTGGTACAGCTTCCACCATCCACAATCATACTACAAGCCTTACCTTGAACGTGACACCTTGTATGGAACAAGTTGTCTCGTTGTTCTTCATGATTTTCCTCCTTCAATTGCATATTAAGAGCACGCCTAGTAACCAGCAAGTCACCCTTAATTGGTTCTTCAATGCTCCCATCACTACAACTTTCCAATGCTGGCATCTCACCATCATCACTCTCATTGTCGTCTTCCTCTTCATCAGTCACTATCTCACCATTTCTCATGGTCATAACTCTCTTGTTTGGACATTCTTTGCTGATATGTCCCACACCTTGGCACTTCCAACACTTAATATCTCGATTTCGCAGCTTAGGCTCTTCAACTTTGGACTTGTCTTTAGAACTTGATTCGGCCTTCACTTTCCCACTATCTTGACCAGCCTTGTTTCTTTCCTTGTAATCACGCCTTCCTTCCCTATTCCAAGGAGAAAAAGAATTAGAAACAGGTTTTGAATAATACCTTGATGGTCGTCTTCCTTGGAGTTGTTTTTCCACCTTGATGGCAATATGCACCATCTCTTCTAACTCCACATATGGCTGCAAATCAACCTGGTCAGCAATATCCGAATTCAAACCAGCCAAGAAATGTGCCATAGTAGCCTCTACATCCTCATCTAGGTTAGCTCTAGTCATCAACATCTCCATCTCTTTGTAGTAGTCATCAACACTTTTACTTCCTTGCTTGAGAACCTGAAGTCTCTGCATGATTTCCATATGGAAATGTCTAGGCACAAACCTCTTCCTCATGACTGATTTAAGATCAGCCCAAGTCTCAATAGGATACTCCAAATTCCTTCTTCTACTAGTCACTAACTGATCCCACCAAGCTATAGCATAATCTGTAAATTGAGTAACAATAAGCTTGACCTTCTTTTCCTCAGTACATTGATGGCAATCAAATATGAGGTCAACCTGCTTCTCCCATTGCAAATAAGCTTCTGGATCTGATTTACCACGAAAATTAGGAATTTTCAGCTTGATGCTTCCCAAGCTCCTATCAACGACTTCATCATCACCATGATTTCTACCATAGAAAGGATTATTATTCATCCTTCCTCTACCTCTACCAGCACCACGTCCTCCTCTACCTCCACCTCTATGTAGAGCTCCTCCAACCAGACTTGCATTATCCTCCTCAAGCTCATTTTCATCTTCCAAATGTTCAGGCTGTTGCATTCGATTTTTGCCACCTCTTTGCCTCTCAATGCGCTCCGGTGTGGCTCTTTCAACACTCTGCAACCTCAAATCCATGCGCTCCAATGTTTCTGTTATGTTCTCCATAGTGCGGTATAAACGTGTAAATTCAGCTTGCTGCGCCTCCCGCAATCGAGCTGGATCAATCGGAACACCCCTGCTATCACTTTCATCTTTCCCAGACATTTTTCCTGCAATAAAAGGTTAGCACAAAACAAATAAAAGGCCTCACAACACTCCCTCACGTGTTTACACTCAATAGATGAAGGTTGGTCTCTCGTGTTTCACTCAATATATGAAATCACTCACGGTTCAGCTCACACCTCTCAAGCTGATATCTTTTACATTCTTAGGTGAATCACACTTTATGAAACAACTCAAATAGCCTCCCGTGTGTAGTATCCCAAAATATGAAATTTCGTGAAAAAAAAATTCAGTTACTTCTAACCCACCTAGATTCGACCCTTAGCACCTAAATAACAAGGAAAACGAAAATTTTTTCTTGAAGTGATTCTATACTCTCTTTTTTTTTTTTGCTCCCTCTCACTATCTTTTTTGAAGGGCAGCCCTAGTTCACACCACACGAAACTTTTTTCCAATCAGGTAACAAGAACAAGATCGAATTTGAAGCACTTTCTTTGAATTTTGAAACTGAATCAGAATGAATAATCAAGACAAGATTCGAATTTAGCACACTTTGTTGAATTTTGAATTCAAATCAGAATGATTAACAAGAACAAGATTCGAATTTAGAACACTTTGGTGAATTTCGAATTCAAATCAGAATGAATAACAAGAACAAGATTCGGATTTAGAACACTTTCCTTGAATTTTGAATTTAGGTTTTATGAAAACGAAAACAAAAATAACCCACAAAGAAAAACGAAAACGTAAATAACAGGTGAAGAAAACAAAAAACAAAAATAACCCACCAAGAAAACAATTCAGAGGAACAAGGAAAACAAGAGAACGAATTCAACAATTGGATCAAAGTAACGAAAACGCAAATAACAAAAGAAGGAACGAAAACGAATTGATGATACCAAATGATACGGAACCTCCAAGAATAAGCCTGAGAACCCCTTGATTTCGAACCCCCACAGCATTAACTTGAAAACCCCTAGTCGAATTCGGTACAACCCTCAAGGATTAGGTTAGATTTCAGATTACCTTGAATTGATCAAAGATCCAAGATTTCGAAACAAGTCAGTTCCTAAATCCCAGATTCGAAACACTCCACAAGAAAGTTGATCAAACTACTTGAATGTTTCTGAAGCATGTATTCAAGCAAGAACACAAAGATAAAAGCAATTCGGCTTTAGGTTAATAAATTCGTCCAAAACTAAAACTGATGTCTTACAACCCTAAATGAGATATAAATAGCTAAACACTAATTAGGGTTATTAAGTAGCGTTTGGCTTTCTAATCAAATTTTAAGAAATAATAAAGTAATCAAAGTCCTAATTTAATACCAAACGTGCCCTTACTTTTTAAATGAGCATAACTAGTGGGCCTTAATACATATTAATTACAAGCCTCATTCGTGAATTACAACTTGTAGCAAGTTGTAATTGACTTCCTTTGGTCTTGTCTCCAAGCTTGTAATTCCTTGCAAACCATAGTTAGCCAAATTCACCAAATCTTGCAAATGGAAAATTAGTGCTTGCTGAATCTTTTTGGCTCGCGATCTAGTTATAGGACCTTGTGGCAGAATAATTGGATTGATGATCTCCTCAACTTGGTCCTCACGTCCTAGGCCTTGCCCGTCCTTGTGGTGTGCTCGTTGTTCCACAACATCGACCATATATGATGTTGATCACATGCTTTATCAATTCCAAATATGCTTGAATCACTATAAAAAAATTAATAATTTAGCAATAATATTTTCACGGTGATTAGTATAAATCTTCGCTATAATTTTATTTAAAATCTGCTACAAAATAAACGAATTTAGCGGCGGTTTGATTTACACTATGTGTGAGCGGGGATTTTTACCCCCACTCCTAGTGGAATGGTTCTTACGACTTTAATACTATTAGGCTCTAGGCGCTAGAAAGCACGGGCCTAAACCCAGAGAATATGAGTTGTCACCCAGATAGGCTGAGAAATATAGAAAATGGTGGATGACTCGATTTCAATGGAATCCCCAATCTCTACTGGTTTTAGAAAGTTGGATACGTATGGGAAATGTGAAAAATTATCCAGCACTCCCATAAGGTTTGGTTCATTAGAATCGGCTTTCTTTTTAGCTCTAAATATTATTAAAATTTTAATTATTATAATATTATCCATAATACAAACAATGATAAAAAAAACATCATATTATAAACCAATCAATCAAAATGGACACTCATACAAGATAAAAACATACCCTTACAATACACAAATGTCCATATAGATAAATAAAATAGGATACCTACCTAAAAGTGAAAACGTGTCACTTACAATAGTCCAAAGTCCTTAAATTAAATGATTAAAATAAATAAGATACCTAGAAAAGTAGAAGCATGCCTTTTACATCCTTAAAATCTAAAATTATAAATAAACATAAATCAATCATCCATGATAGACCATTATTTTAAACATATGACTAATTATCAAGCAATCTTAAGGTTGTAATTAGTCATCAAACAACCTTAAAATTAAGGTTTTAATTAATAAATTTGGGGTTTTAACTATAAAACTATGATTTTAGATTACAAAGCATACAATTAGGGTTATTGTATTTAATCAAACAAGATCTAAACAAATTAAAAATCAATATGTGATATTAATAATTCATTGAATAAGAGTATAAGAGGTCATATGCAGCTTTAACCAAAATGATTCACGTTAAACCAAGCCTTGCTATTGTTTAGATTGTTTAAATTGGTTTGGGTCAACTAGGGTTTTGGTTGAACAACGACTGTTCAATGTTTGCTTCTATCTCTTTTTGATTGCTAATTGCTATCTGGATCTCTTGTCGTTGCTATGTTTTTTTTTGTTACTCTCTGCCCCTCTCAAATTCTTAAAAGGTGGCTCTCTATTCCTAAAAGTGGTTCCTGATTACAGATTGTTGGCCCCTAATTGCTAAAAGCTTTATGTGTTTCTTTTTCACTCTCTGTCTGTTACTAATTGTGGTTGCTGCTTACTCTCTCTCAATTCAAATTGCCTCTCTCATTAAAGGTCCCTTTTTGTCCCTAAAAGTGGTTCTTGATTACTAATTTTTTGTTGCCCTTTTATAGATAACTCCAAGGGAAACCGTTGTAAACACTCCCAATCAACTTAGAAAAACCCAGAGCCACTCTAAGTCCAAGTAAAATTGAAACTCTTTGAGGTAGGGCTGGCAATTGGCAAAGGCAAATTCGACATGAGCATTATTCTAATTAGACATGAGCCATGATTGGAATATTGAATTCGACATGAGCTATTCCAATTAGGCATGAGTACTATTCTAATTAGACATGAGTACTATTTTAATTAGACATGAGTACCATTCTAATTAGACATGGACACTATTTCAATTAGACATGAGCCATGATTGGAATATTCAATTCGACGTGAGCTATTCTAATTAAACATGAGCACTATTCTAATTAATCATGAGCACTAATTGGAATAGTCAATTCGACATGAGCATGGCTCATGTCGAATTGGATGATCAATTCAGTAGTCCAGTTGCTTTAGCTTTTTAAATCGGACCAAAGTCGATTTGGACTTTTAATTTGACTCAAATTTTGATTAGAGACTTAACTAAATCTGAATTCATTCTGGGCCAAAATTAAGGGTCTACACTATGACAATTTTCAGTGCTGTAAATTATAAATGTAACGCTTGCATAATTGTTAAAATAAATAAAATTTAAATTTAAATTAAATTAATATGTTAGAGGGTTAAATGAAGTATTGGAAGTGAGAAATAAGTAATGTATATGTGAAATATAAAGAAAATATATATTATATATAAAGTCAAAAACAAGTTGAAAAAAGACAATTTAAAAAGTAAAAGGAGGGATAAAATGGTAATTTATAAAAATAAAAATAAAATAAAATTATTTTTGGATAGATAATGGAAATTAAAGAATTAAAAATGATTAAATAATTAACATATTAAAATGATATTATAATATATAAAAGGATAACAATGAAAGAAAAGAAAAAATTTTAAATTTAAAAGAAAACACTTTCTTCTTCTTCTTTCTTCCTTAGGCCATGGAGGGGCTAGGTAGGGTTTGATTCTTCCAGCATAAAAATTTTGAAGGATCTTTAAAGATTGATGTAAAATTTAGTGGTTTCTTCATTGAAAGGTAAGCTTTCTTACCTTATTTGGAATCTTTATGGTTAAATATGAATATGTGCAAATTAAGTTTTTGAATGAGTATGTTATAATTGTTAAAATGGATATGTAGGATGTTATTTTGATGAGTAAGTAAAGATTTTATGATTAAATATTGGATTTGATTAGGTTTAATTGGAGTTTGGAAGAGGTAGTATGAAAGTTAGGATTTTGTAAAAAGTAATGGTACATTTGATTTTTATGATTTAAATTGTGTTATTTTGTGTTGTTAATGATATAAATGAGCTCAGATTACTATTTGGAATTGGTTAGAATGAAAGCCAAAATTAAAGAGGCCTAGAGCAAAATTTTGGAATTTTGATGGAAAAGTGGTACATTATATTTTAATGTTTGGAATGTGTTAAAATATGATATTTATGATATATTTAAACTTTAAAATCAAATTGGGATTGATTAGAGTGAAGTTTCAAAGTTGGAGTGTGGTAGGGCACATTTTTATTATTTTTGAAGGAATGTGTGTAAATTTATGTTTTATGCTTTAAACACCAAGAAATGTGATACTAATTGATTATTTGCATTCATATTTCAATAGGTGTTGAGTATGTTATATTTTCATCAACCTAGTAGTGAAGGGTATTAGGAGATTTTGAAAGTGCAGTGGAGTTTTAACTCCATTTGATGCTTAATAGAAATTAATACATACTTTGGGTTATAATGTGTTTAATTGCATTAATTTTTAGCATATCACGTTGTAAATGTTGAATGTGTTATGTTACTTAGTATTTATGAATGTATGTGTGTGCAGCATTGTTTGGAATAAAAATGCTTGATTTGTGATGATTATTGCATGATAAGCCATTGAGAATGGCGAAATGGAATGTGTGTGCAAAATGTGAAAAGTGCAAATTGTGCACTAACATGTGGGAATGAGCAACATTTTCATTGTATATGATGAGAATGTTAAAGATACATTAAAAATATGAAAAAGAATGTGAAAAGTGCAAATTATGAAAATATAATTGCATATCACTTTTTATATGGTCTAGTTCTAGAATGTTGCGATTGGATATTATTATGCCCCTTAGGCGAGACACGCTGGTGTCATAGATATTATTATGCCCTAGGGAGAGACAAACTGGTGTCATAGACATTATTACGCCTTCGAGTCAGATACGCTGGTGTCACACATTTTATACGCATTCAGGTGAGACACGCTAGTGTCACAAATGATTGAGTTAGCCCAAGACAATATTTCTGAAACTAGATTAATAAATAAGGATTTTGGGCCCAATATATGTGGATGATTGATTTGTTGTTAAAATATATAAATAGAAATAAATTGTTTGACATTTTTATCATAATACATTTTATGGTATTATATGTATTATACTATTTATTTATTTTACCAAAGTATGTATCACTAAGCATTATTCTTAGCGTGATTGAATTGCATCGTGCAAGTGATAGAACTGATTCGAAGAGTGCTACTAGACCACACCAGGTCTAGATTATAGTTGTTTACTTTTAGAGTTTGTCGCGCTACCACGGGCCAGAGCCATCTGCATTTCATGTATATATTTTAAACTTTGACATATGTGCTTAAGTATGTATCTTATGTTTGTAAGCATATATATATATAATGTAAATAATAAAATGATTTTTAGAGTTTTAAACTTTGAAAATTTGAGAGATGGGTTGTATGTATTGATATACATAAACACTTCTGTATTTTATGACTATGTTGGAGAGTTTGGAGAAATGAATATGTTGAATGAATATTTTGGAGTGTATTTTAAATGCAGGTTGAGTGTGTTGAAATTTGAAAATATCCAAAATACAGATAAATCTCTGACAAATTTTTTCTAAAGATTTTCCTTTAAAATATGCCTTTTATATTTAAATTACTTAGGAATATTTTTCTTTATTTTTTTAAAATATATATTTTTACAATATATATAAAGTGTTCTAAATAACTATTTTAGAATGATGGGCATTTTTAAATGAAGAAAAAAATGTATGTGATATTTTTGCATTATGTATATGTATTTTATACATACGGGGTATGTATATTATATGTATATGGCGTATAAGGGTGTTACAATTTATTTTGGCATCAGAGGCTAAGTTCGAGGTTCTTGACCTAGGTTGGTTTTTAGAGAGGGAAAATGGAATTTTAAATGTGATTTATCATAACATACATGCATCTGCACTGACATTTAATCTGATCCTTGATGTGGTGATTCATTCTGCAATTATAGACATTGGCTGTTATGGCATCTCGGGAGCATATTTCTGGTGAGGGGAGCGCTGAGAGGGTTGTTCTTGGTGAGGGGGAGATGCTAGATCTGCGGAGGTTGCTAGAGAGGTATCATTGTCAGCTAGACCAGCAGAACCGGGAATTCCACTAGTCTGGGTGTAGCAGATGGTGGAGTTGCTCCGTTAGGCCCCTATGTAGCAACAGTAGCAGCAGCCATAGCCGTAGCCGTAAGAGACTAGAAAGTATGACAAGTTGCAAAAGTATGGAGCAATGGCTAGACAGAGTTCAGAGAGTTTTTATCCAGCTATAGGACACTGCAGAGGAGAAGTTTGATTATGCCTTATCTCTTCTGTAGGGGGATGCCTACGACTAGTGGAAGACTGTACCCCATGGGATGGTTGAACAACCAGTGTTGACCTATGTTGATTTCCTATGAGAATTTAAGAAGAAGTACACCCCAGAGAGTATAAATATGCCAAGAAGAAGGAATTTATGAGTCTAAAGCAAGAAGGAAAGATAGTTACAAAATATGAGAAGGACTTCATTCGGTTAAGTAAGTATGAATGGGATTTATTATTAGATTAAATAGATAGGTGCAGGAGATTTGAGAAGGGTCTGAGGTTATCCATCATGTGTCTTGTGGTAGCCTCTCATTATAAGGATTTTTCCAAGATGGATTAAGTTGCTAGGAATGTAGAGAAGGCATAGGAACTTGCAGCAACTGCCAGAGCAGAGGTAGGAGACCCCAGGCTGAGGTAGGGTCTTAATCTGGAAAGAGAGGTAGAGAGAGTTTTTATCAGAGGTTTAGTGGGAGTCAAGGGCAATCTAGCAGATCATTTTAGCAGCAGAGATAGAGACCTATAACCTCAGTAGCTAGTGCCCCGACCCCGATTCCATAGAGATCTCCTCCACCTGCTTGTGCTTAGTATGGACAAACAATAGGAGTATTTGTTGGGGGACCGGTACACCAACTTGTTTCAGGTGTGGCTCCATAGATCATTTTCTCAGAGATTGTCTAGTGCCACCCATAGATAGACAGACTGAGATAATAAATTCTAGACCCAGTGACAGAGGGGGTCATGGTGGCAGAGGTGGTAGTAGATGTGCTAGACCAGAATTCAGTCAGAGAGGGGGGATCCACGACAGGGACTAGTGGGACAAACTAGGCAGGATCATCACAGAGAGAGTATGTGATGCAGAGACATGCAGATGCTTTAGATGTTGTGGCTGGTATATTTCTTTTATTTATCATTCCTCTGCATACATTGATTGATCCTAGATCAATACATTCATACATCAATTCATCCATTCTGCCTGTGGGTGATATGCATTTTGATTCATTAGGTATTGATGTGTTAGTGACTAACCCTTTGAGGCATAGTGTGGTAGTTAGTAGGGTACACCAAGATAGTCCCATCATTGCTCATGATGAGGAGTTTCTCGGTGACCTAATTGAGAGGCCCTTTAGGGAGTATGACTTGATTTTGGATATGGATTTATTATCTAGACATGGGGCTATAGTAGATTATCCACAGAAATGTGTTACTCTGAAAACACATGATGGGAGAGAAGTAGTGGTAGCTAGTGAGCAGAGACACCTCGTATCCATGTTTGTTTTAGCTATATCAGCTAGGAGGATAATTCGGAAGGGGTGTGAGGCTTATTTGGCTTATATGGTAGATACCAGAGTAGTAGGGTCCCAGTTGGACAGTATACCTACAGTATCAGAGTTTCCAAATGTGTTCCTCAAGGAGTTACTAAGGTTATCTCCAAAAAGAGAGGTGGATTTTGGCATCAATGTGATGCCTGGCACTACTCCCATCTCCATTACCCCTTATCGAATGACACCTGCAGAATTAAAAGAGTTGAAGGTGCAGTTGTAGGAGTTACTTGATAAATGGTTTATTTGCCCTAGTTGTATACCCTTAATTTTGACCCCAATTTGATACGGTCCTGATTAAAAGATGCCAAAATAAATTTGATCCAATTTACAACTTCTAATAATTCGGTCCGATTTTAAAAGTCACAAACTCAACTAAAAAAATCCTAAACCAAGTCTTTTTTAGACGGTCGAGTCCAAAAAATTAAAAAATGCGAAACTAGTTCAAGTTAGGAGGGCCCAGGTGATATGAGCCTTGGCTCATGTCGACCTAGATGCCCAAAGTCGACATAAGCCAAAGGCCATGTCGACCTAAATGCCCAGGTTGACATGAGCCAAAGGCCATTTTGACCTGGTTGCCCCAAGTAGATATGGCTTTGGTTAAGACCATGTCGATCTAGTTGCCCCAGGTCGACATGGTTTCAATTGTTTTTTTGAAATTAGTTTTCGAATTGAATTAAAATTTATTTTAAGGATGGATTAATATTAGGGTTAAGGATTCTGAGTGAGGTTTGCCTATAAATAATAATGTTTTAGACTTTAACAAGGGGAGGAAAAAAAGAAAAGCAAAGGGTCGACAATTAACATTAAAGAGGGTCGGCAATTAATATTAAGAGAGATTAAACCACAAAATAGAAAAGACGGCAACAAACAGAGAACAGCAGCAGCTTTTTTTGGAGAATGAAGGAAACAGTAAACAGAAATATCAAGACAACCAAAGAAGAAGGTAGAGTCCATACTGTCTTCACATTGTTCATCCAAAAATCAATTTTTTTGGTGGAACCAACGACGAAGGTTTGATCTTTAATCATAAATTATTCATGCTCACAGTAGCTTCATTTTCTTTGATTAATAAGAACATGCAGTAACATGATCTTTGAACATGCAGTGATATGATCTTTGAACATGCAGTAACTTCTTTGAACTAAATTTATCTTTGTTTTAATAACTTTAATTGTTTGCTTTAGTTAATACGTTAATCAGTTTGTGTTCATAACTCTACTTACATGTTTTACAAAAAGCTTAAAACTATTCAGTAGCTGTTGAGGATTTAAATTAATTATCAGAATCTATTTTTTTACTAAAACTTCAAGAACTGTAAATTATTTTATTGAAATTCAAAACCTTAAACTATTTTTATCTAAAAGCTTAAACCATTTCATTATTAAACTCCAAAATATTGATTATTTTTACAAAACCTTAATTTATCTCTCCAAATCCAAAAATATTTTTTTAAAGGATAGTTAAAATCCTAAACCTTTTTTTTTTCAAAAACCCTAATTCCAAAACCCTAATTACGAAACTCTAATTTCTAAAACCCTAATTTCCAAAATCCTAAGCTTCAAAACCCTAAGTTCCAAAAAACTTAAATTCTTTAAAACTCTAAACTTATACTTTTTATTACTTTATTTAATTTTAGATTTGATTATGTAGTTTATTATATGTTTTGATGGTTGATTTATTTAATTTCAATGCTTGATTTATTTAATTTATCATGGATGGATATTTTCTTTATTATTATGATTATTATTTATTTGTTTTAGTATTAAAATTGTAAGAGGTATGTTTCCACTTTGTGGGTACCTCATTAGTTAAATTTTATGTAATTTAAATTGCTTTTATATTTTGGACCAATATAAAGGACATGTTTCCACCTTTCGGTTGGTGTCCTATTTAGTTTTAGACATAGATGATGTAAGGACATGTTTCCATCCTCGGATGGGTGTCCATTTATTTGCTTTGTTTGGACATTGCTTTGATTTTAATATAATGATGTTTTATTTTAATTGTTATATGTAGCATGGAAAATATCATTATATTTAAGAATTTTATAATATTAAGACCTGAAAAGGAGGTCGGTTCCAATGAACCGGGAGTTGTGGAGGTGCTAGGCCATTTCTCACATTCTCCACACGTACCCAACTTTTCGAACCCATTAAGGGGTTGGGGATTCCTTAGGAATTGAGTCATCCACCCTTTTTTTTTTCCAGCCCGTCCGGGTGGCGACTCCATTTTCTCTAGGCTTAGGCCCGTGTTCTCTAAGGTACAGAGCCTAAACAATGCCGAAGTCGTAAGAACCATTCCACCGGGAGTGGGGGCAAAAATCCCAGTTCACAGTGGCGACTCCACTGGAGATAAGAGAAGTTGATTTTGTTAGTTTTTATATTATTCTATTCTTTCTTATCATGATATTATTCATTGCAATCATTTAGATTGCATCGTGTACTTGAGTTAGGAAGCCCGCGTTACCCGTATTGTGTTATGTAAGGGATACCATACTTTCACTCAAGGTATGGAGATCGAGCATGGCATAACCACTCATAGCCTTGTACCATTTGGTACTTGCTATGGAAACCTAAGCCTTTTAACTCAAGGACTAAAGCTCATGTAATTAGCCTAGTTACTTTTCTTAGGTTTTTAACCCAAATGCATGTTGTTTGACTATGGTTAATTTATCTTAATTTAAATCATGGCTTATTTGGTTTGTTCTTTTTCTAATATGACCTAATTACATTGTGAGCTCAAATAAATTTTTCTTTAAAGTCCAAAAGACCAAAGCAATTTTTAAAAATTTTCAAAATGGTCTTTGAATATAAAACTTTTTCATAGACAAATTCTTTTTCTCATGACCCAAATACTAAGCCCAAAATCCATTTTTTCTAAAATCTTTTCACAATGGGCTTAGAAACAAAATTATTTTTATAACCTCTTGAAAGAGCTTACAAGCTATTTAGGTTAATTATGAAAATACCAAAAATCAATTGTGAGCCTAGTTTATACTAAGAATTATTGATCATGGACTTGTTTTTGGCATGAATCATTGGTTACTTTTTTAAGTGAGAAATCTATTTATAATAAACCTCATAATTTAGTTTTAATCTAATATAGCATAAAAGCTACTTTAGTTGGTTGAATGGATTAAAATCTAATTAATGAGAATTATCATGAACTAATTTCCATTTTCAAAAGTATAACTATTGGTTGAAACATCCAAGGAAAATATTCGAAAATAAGATACCCCATGTTGGTATTTTGTTAACCATATACCTAGAAAAAGAGACTCGCCATTCATGTGTTGAAGTTATAAGGTTGGAAGGAACGTCCTGATTATCTTTCTTTGTCTATTGTTTGTGCATACATGCATACATACATTGGCATCTCATATCATTGATCATCTCTAGCTCACAGCCCTGGATTACTACAGTTTAAAAGCTTACAATAATCCGACCTACGCCGGAGATGAAGAATCTAGTAGCAACTCAATCACTTGCTCACCAAAAGCAATGGAGCCCAAAAAAATTCAAAGAATGATGGATGACGCCCTAAATGCTGAGATGGAAGAAATAAAAGAGGCCCTGGCTGAGTCCATGAAGAACCAATTGGCTGTAATTTTAGGAAACAATGCCGAAGCATCTGCTAGCATCAAGAAAGACAAGGGGAAGGCTAAGGTTAGTGAAGTGGCTTTTGTTGATGACAAGGTAGTCTTTGATTATGATGACGACTAGGCTCAATACTTCCAAGATCCTCAAGACAAAAAGGAGTCGAAGGTTATTGAGAAGACAACTATTGAAAAGACTGAGATGTCTGATGTTGAGAAGATGATTGTTGATTTAGAAAAGAAATTTGAGAAGAAGCTGAAAATCGAAGAGATGTCCGAGATTGACTAACTATTTGAACAAGATGAGGAGGTCCCTTATAAGTTCAAGATACCTTCATTCGCTAGATACTGGAAATCCTCATCTCCATGTGAAGCAGTACATCACTGCTATGCAGTCTTTCTGAGCTACTAAAGCTCAAACTCTGAGGTATTTTATGCTCTCATTGGACCCTACTGTCCAACATTAGTTTAACACCTTAGAGGAAAATACTCAAAAAAGGTTGGGACATGTTGTATAAGGCTTTCATTCTGGACTATGGATACAACGTCGAGCTGGAAGTTACCTTAATGGAAGTTGAGTCTATTAGACGAAGGCCAATTGAGAATTTTGTGAACTATGCGAAAAGATGGAGAAATAAGGCTGCTTTGCTCAAGAAGAGGCCCGATGAATTTGATCAAATAAGGATGATTGTGAGAGGGGTGTTGCCTAGTCTTCGTGAAAGGATGTCTCATACACTCATCCGTGATTTCAAAGATCTTCTCCAAGCTGGTCTGCAAATTGAAGAATGAGAAAGGGAGAAGAATCACTTTTCAATAAGAAGGAATGAGAAAGGGAACTACCAGTCTAAAAATCAAAGCATGCAAAAAGAAGTTGATGTTAATACAACTGGTCAAGCAAATAGAAGGCAGTTTTCAGATTTAGGGAAGCCTTTGTCTTGGGTCTTCAACAAGATACAAAACAAGGGACTATTATAGCCATTGGCCCCTTGACCTTTGCCGAATCTTTTACCCTCAAAATTTGATACTAAAGTCTTTTGTGAGTTTCATCAGACACAAGGACATGAGACAGACAAATGCTTGTGACTAAAACATGAGATCCAAAATTTAATTAACAGTGGTAAGCTGCCCGAGCCTAATAAGCCCAGCACAAAAGACAATCCTTTGCCAAGGTTCAACAGAGTGCCACCACCAGCAACCTTCATGGTAGGAAAAGGATTTTGGAGGAAGATCTTGTCTTATTCTCCTTTCAAGATGGGAATATTGAAGATGTGAAAGGAGAAGAAGCTTAACTCAACAAACTTTCCTTAGCTTGAATGTTGCTTTTCAATTTTACTTTCTTTAATATTTAATTGGAACAATCGTGTTTTTCAAATTTAAATTTGTTTGAATAAATTACTTTCATCAAAATTTTTGTTGGACTTTGTTCATTTTTGGTGCTCAAACCAATGAGGAACTTAACTTAATATTTATAAATTAGCGTATCTATGTATCATGATTTGAATGACTTTACTAGATGAGGAAATTATTCTATTGCATTGAGTTGTGTATGCTTGCTTAGAGAGGACTCCTGCATAATTACCTTTGTCTATGTCCTAGTCAGTCTTAAAACATGCTTTGACAAATTTTCGAGGAGAAATTAAACTCTACTTATTTAAGGGAGAGATGATCTAGACATTGTTTGGTTAGCCAACAACTAGTATCCACCCAATTAAATATCAATCCCTAGTTGTCCCTTTGAGCCTTCATAAAATTTTAGCTTTCTTTTCATTGGCATATAACCCCAACAACCTACCCTGAGCTATTGTAATACTTTTGACAAGTCTTATGATCACTAAGGTAAAGAGGCAAGAAGATCAAAGAAAGGAATGAATAGTCAAGATCATAAGGATAGTTGATATTCTCAAGACCATAAGGGTAGTTAAAGTTCACTTAATATCTCCAATCTATCAAGATAACATCAGAGTAACAAATGATTTATCCCTGTTAAAGAAGATTTATGTCACTCCACTCATCCATTATTAGAAACCCAAGTTGGTACAAATAAGACAACTATTTTAGAGCTAGAACAAAAAAAAAGAGAAGAAAAGAAAACAAAAAAAAGAGAAAAGAAAAAAGACAAAAAAAGAAAAAAAAAGAAAAGAAGAAAAAAAGACAAAAAAAAAGAAAAGAAAAAAGAAAAGAAAACCCAAAATGGTTCAGAAAGCCAACTGAGTTCTCTTTTACCTAAAGCAGCAAATTTGGTTTATAAGGACAGTTTGACTTGAATTGGTCCAACCCAACCAAAGATTCAATCAAAATCGGAGAAAAAGGAGAAAGGTCACCCAGTTTTTGAAAGTCTTATATTTAACAATCTTACAGGGAAGAAGGATAAAATGATAAAATGCTCAAAGAAAGGGAAGAGTAAGAAAGATAAAGAGAAAGAAAAGGGAAAAGAAGAAAAGAAATGAAGACTTTCCCAATCAAGATCCAGATTAACGCCAAAAAGATAGGAGAATTTTCAAAGCTCTATCTTTTCATGCTCCCAATTGTCTAAAGTTCCAACAAACAGTTCGTAGTGTGAAGATTTATCCTTTGTTTCATACCAGCTCCAATCTCAAAATGGCTTTCATCAATTCATGTCCCTTATAGACCCCATTTCAAGCCTATCAAAGACCTGTTGATCTCTCTTGGTAGGTAGAGTCTATTAGTAAAGATAGTTTAGATAAGCATGCATACGAGATAGACAATATTCAAACTCAAATGAGACTTTTGGCCAAGTAATGTGTATGTGCCTATCTGAAGTGCAACAATTCTTACTTAAACAGAAATGATTCCCGAGTTTAGTACGGTAACTAGGATTGTCATGTTATAGATATGTTAATTTGAAAAATCAAGTCCTGAGATAAATTGATATTAATTTGGCAAAGCCAACATTTGATTTCAAAGTCAAAATTCAAAATTGAAAATTCAAATATATATATATATATATATATATATATACAAAGCCTTCAAGTTAAGGGGAGTACGTTGAACTATCGAACCTCGAAGGACACAGTGGGCAAAGGAAATGATTACTAGCAAGGTCATGAAGCTACCAATTGACATACTGGATCATAATTTGAAATGGATGTATTTTTGCTGCTTGGGGCCTCCATTATTTATGTTTTCAATATCTCGAAGATAAAAGCCATAAATATGAAGCATCTTGTCATTCCAAAGCAAGACTTGAATGGGCATCTGAAAGAAATTCGCAAGAACATTTCAGCTGATAACCTCAGTTTGTGAGTCGATGGAACCATTGTAAGTATTATTCATGCATATCATGCATACATGAGCATATCACATCGCACTTTCTTGTCTTGCATTGTCTATTCTTTGTCAAAGTGAACAGCAAACACCCTGTGAAGTAAAGAATCAAAAGGAGATATTGAATCAAGGGGGGCATGGAAAGCCTATTGCTTGAGGAAGCTCCAGTCATTTTGCAAAAGAAGAAATACATGTTTTTGAAAGGAACAAGACAAAATACAAATATCAATTAGAGCCCGCATAGAAAAATCTTTGGTTTGAGCCTACACAGGGGGCAAAGATTCTCCATTTTAATTTTTGAGTTTATGCGTATACGAAATATTTTCAAATTCACTTTCAAATATTTTGGTGCAGAACCTAAATTTCTCTTAAGTCAAGAACTTGGCTTAGGTCCAGAACCTAAATTTCCTCTTAAGTCGAGAACTTAGCTTAGGTCCAGAACCTAAATTCCCTCTTAAGTCTAGAACTTAGCTCTAGTCCAGAACCCAAATTACCCTTAAGTCTAGAACTTAGCTTAGGTCCAAAACCTAAATTTTCTCTTAAGTCAAGAACTTAGCTTAGGTCCAGAACCTAAATTCCCTCTTAAGTCTAGAACTTAGCTCGGGTGCAAAATCCAAATTATCCTTAAGTCCAAAACTTAGCTCGGGTCCAGAACCCAAATTATCATTAAGTCCAAAACTAAGCTTAGGTCTAGAACTTAAATTCCCTCTTAAGTCCAGAACTTAGATCGAGTCCAGAACCCAAATTATCCTTAAGTCTAGAACTTAGCTTGGGTCCAGAACCCAAATTACCCAATCACGGGTCCAAGTACCCAAATCCAATCAAGTTTTAGGTCCAACTACCCAAATCCAATCAAGTTTTAGGTCCAAGTGACGCGGAACCCTATGGCAATGAAGGCCACAAATCCCAACACATGATTGATAGAAGAAAACCAAGAACGAAGAAAAATCACCTTCTAAAGCACTCAATTGCTTAGCCAAGCACGAACACTTATAACGGAAGGATTTAGGAAGCTCGAATTAGAAGAACGTTACAATCGAAATTGATAAGTAAATCTAATTCTTGATGCAATCAGAAGAAAAAGAGAATCCACTCTTATTCTACGATGGCCAAAATTTTCAATAAGAAAATTGAGAATATAATTTGTCAAAAAAAAGTGTGCTTACAAGAAAATAAGGCCCTATTTATACTAAAAGGCCAATAAAATCCGAATCCCTAATTCTAATGGGAAAAGGAAAGCTACAAAGTCAAAATCCTAATCCACTAAGGAAAATAGAAAGTATGGAAACAAAATTATAGTCTGAAATAACTAAATAGGGGACCACACATCCCATGTGCCAAAAAGATGCCAAAATTCGGCCAAACTAAATCCCTTCAAAATAAGAACATGCCCCACACTATTTGGGCGGTCCATGGGCCTTAAATTACTTCCCAAGGTTGTATATGAACTCCCATGGACCTTTCTTGCACATTGGACCTCTTTAGCTAGCCTTTAGCTTCCATATTCACAATAAGCATCATAATCAGCTTTGGTGTGCCTTCTTTAAGCTCTATTGTGCACTTTTCCATTGCCATTTCAGTCACTTACTTTGAAATTTGATTTTGAATATGCAATCCCATAGCTACTCCAAACACCTTAGCTCTGCTCCTAGTCAATGGCCCATTTGGAAGCACCAATGGATCCTTGCCTCGTGGCTGGTTCGTATCATTCCCCCCCTCTTCAAAAAGATTTGTCCTCAAATCTGCATCATCATAAGGAGATAAATCAGACACATTAAAAGTAGCACTAACACCATACTCACCAGGCAAGTCTATCTTGTATGCATTATCATTGATCTTTGCCAACACTTGAAATGGACAATCACCACATGCATCAAGCTTATTCTTCCTTTGATTTGGAAACCTCTCCTTTCGGAAGTGTACCCAAACCCAATCCCCAGGAGCAAACACTATCTTCTTGCATCCTCTATTCGCTCGATCAGCATATGACTTGTTCTTTTTCTCCATATTAACTCGAGCTTTCTCATGCATAGTGATACGAACCAGCCACGAGGTAAGGATCCATTGGTGCTTCCAAATGGGCCATTGACTAGGAGCAGAGCTAAGAAGTTTGGAGCAGCTATGGGATTGCATATTCAAGATCAAATTTCAAAGGAAGTGACTGAAATGGCAATGGAAAAGTGCACAATAGAGCTTGAAGAAGGCACATCAAAGCTGATTATGATGCTTAGTGTGAATATGGAAGCTAAAGGCTAGCTAAAGAGGTCCAACGTGCAAGAAAGGTCCATGAGGGTTCATATACAGCCTTGGGAAGTAATTTAAGGCCCATGGACAGCCCAAATAGTGTGGGGCTTGTTCTTATTTTAAAGGGTTTTAGTTTAGCCCTTTTTTATACTTTATATTTTTCTTAGCGGGTTAGGATGTGTGGTTTCTTATTTAGTTATTTCAGAATATTAATTTAGATGAGCTGCATGGTGCCAGGTATTTTTCTAAAATTGATCTTATGAGTGGATATCATCAAATTCGTATGAAACCTGGTGATGAATGAAAAACAGCATTTAAAACTAAATATGGTCTATATGAGTGGTTATTAATTCCTTTTGGGTTGTCTAATGCACCTAGTACTTTTATGAGACTAATGAACCATGTTTTGAGAGCTTATTTGGGAAAATTTGTTGTAGTCTTTTTTGATGATATTCTGATTTATAGTAAGACTTTGGATGACCATGTTGAGCATGCTAGGCTAGTTTTGGAAGTATTGAGAAATGAAAACTTATATGCCAAGCTTAAGAAATGCACATTTTGCATAAATAGGCTTGTGTTTCTTGGTTTTGTTATGAGTGCGCAGGGCTTTGAAGTAGATGAAGAGAAAGTGAAAGCTATAAAGGAGTGGCCTACTCCAAAGAGTGTGACGGACGTTAGGAGCTTTCATGGATTGGCTAGTTTCTATAGGAGGTTCGTGAAGGACTTTTTCTACTATTGCAGCACCGTTAACTTGCATAATCAAAAAGGAAGTTGGGTTCCAATGGGGAGAGGAGCAACAAAAAGCCTTCGACTGCCTGAAAGGGAAGTTAACATCCGCTCCTATTTTATCATTACCTAATTTTGAGAGTACATTTGAGATTGAGTGTGATGCTTCTGATGTAGGTATTGGAGCTGTATTGATGCAAGAGAAAAGCCCATAGCCTATTTTAGTAAGAAACTCAATGGTGCACAATTGAACTATTCCACTTATGATAAGGAGTTGTATGCCTTGGTGAGAGCATTGGACGTGTGGTAGCACTACCTCCTTCCAAAGGAGTTCGTGATACATACGGATCATGAGTCCCTCAAACACTTGAAGGGACAAGGTAAGTTGAACAAGAGGCATGGTAAGTGGATAGAATTTATAGAACAATTCCCTTATGTTGTTAAATACAAGCAAGGAAAGGATAATATAGTGGCTGATGCGTTGTCTAGAAGATATACATTACTATCTGTGTTGAGTTCTAAATTGCTTGGTTTTGAGTACGTTAAGGACTTATATGTAGGTGATGTTGATTTTGGCAATGTGTATGTTGCATGTGAACATGGAGCTTTTAATTCATTTTATAGGCATGATGGATACTTGTTTAAGGGAAATAAATTATGTGTGCCTAAATGTTCCATGCGTGATTTGCTTGTGTTAGAATCTCATTGTGGGGGATTGATGGGACATTTTGGGGTAGCTAAGAATTATGATATCTTGTTTGAGCATTTTTATTGGCCGTCTATGTGTAAGGATGTTGAGAGATTGTGTTCTGCTTGTATTGCTTGTAGACAGGTGAAATCTAAGTCTATGCCTCATGGTCTATATATGCCTTTACCTGTACCTAGTTCACCTTGGATTGATATTAGCATGGATTTTGTGCTTGGATTGCCTAGAACTAGAAAAGGTAGGGATAGCGTTTTTATAGTTGTTGACAGGTTTAGTAAGATGGCACATTTTATTCCTTGTCATAAAGCTGATGATGCGATTGTTGTAGCTGATTTGTTCTTTAGAGAAGTAGTTCGACTACATGGGGTGCCTAGGACTATTGTGTCTGATAGAGAAGCTAAGTTTTTGTCCCATTTTTGGAGAGTTTTATGGGGTAGATTAGGAACTAAGCTTTTGTTTTCTACTACTTGTCATCCACAAACAGATGGGCAAACAAAGGTAGTTAATCGTACACTTGGTACATTGTTGAGAGCTATAGTGGGAAAGAATTTCGCTGCTTGGGAAGATTGTTTACCTTTTATTGAGTTTGCTTATAATCGTTCTATTCATTCTTCTAAAGGTTATTCGCCATTTGAGCTTGTTTATGGTTTTAACCCATTAACTGTACTTGATCTTATTCCTTTACCTTCACATGAGCTTGTTAGTTTAGATGGAGACAGGAAAGCAGAATTGGTGAAGGCTATGCATGAGAAAGCTCGAGTCAATATGGAGAAAAAGAACAAGTCATATGCTGATCGAGCGAATAGAGGACGTAAGAAGATATGTTTGCTCCTGGGGATTGGGTTTGGGTACACTTCTGAAAGGAGAGGTTTCCAAATCAAAGGAAGAATAAGCTTGATGCACGTGGTGATGGTCCATTTCAAGTGTTGGCAAAGATCAATGATAATGCATACAAGATAGACTTGCCTGGTGAGTATGGTGTTAGTGCTACTTTTAATGTGTCTGATTTATCTCCTTATGATGATGTAGATTTGAGGACAAATCTTTTTGAAGAGGAGGAGAATGATACGAACCAGCCACGAGGTAAGGATCCATTGGTGCTTCCAAAAAGGCCATTGACTAGGAGCAGAGCTAAGAAGTTTGGAGCAGCTATGGGATTGCATATTCAAGATCAAATTTCAAAGGAAGTGACTGAAATGGCAATGGAAAATGCACAATAGAGCTTGAAGAAGGCACACCAAAGCTGATTATGATGCTTAGTGTGAATATAGAAGCTAAAGGCTCGCTAAAGAGGTCCAACGTGTAAGAAAGGTCCATGGGGGTTCATATACAGCCTTGGAAAGTAATTTAAGGCCCATGGACAGCCCAAATAGTGTGGGGCATGTTCTTATTTTAAAGGGTTTTAGTTTGGCCATTTTTTTATACTTTATATTTTTCTTAGTGGGTTAGGATGTGTGGTTTCCTATTTAGTTATTTCAGAATATTAATTTGTTTCTATACTTTATATTTTCCTTAATGGGTTAGGATTTTGATTTTGTAGCTTTCCTTTTCCCATTAGAATTAGGGTTTCAGATTTATGTGTGCCTTTTAGTATAAATAGGGCCTTATTTTTCTTGTAAGAACACTTCATGAAAATTATATTCTCAATTTTCTTATTGAAAATTTCGGCCATCATAGAACAGGAGTGGATTCTCTTTTTCTTTTGATTACATCAAGAATTAGATTTACTTATCAATTTCGATTGTGGCGTTCTTCTAATTCGAGCTTCCTAAATCCTTCCGTTATAAGTGTTCGTGCTTTGCTAAGCAATTGGGTGCTTTAGAAGGTGGTTTTTCCTTCGTTCTTGGTTTTTCTTCTATCAATCGTGCGTTGGGGTTTGAGGCCTTCATTGTCATAGGGTTCCACGTCACATAGCCTTCACCAATTCTGCTTTCCTATCTCCATCTAAACTAACAAGCTCATGTGAAGGTAAAGGAATAAGATCAAGTACAGTTAATGGGTTAAAACCATAAACAAGCTCAAATGGCGAATAACCTGTAGAAGAATGAATAGAACAATTATAAGCAAACTCAATAAAAGGTAAACAATCTTCCCAAGCAGCCAAATTCTTTCCCATTATAGCTCTTAACAATGTACCAAGTGTACGATTAACTACCTTTGTTTGCCCATCTGTTTGTGGATGACAAGTAGTAGAAAACAAAAGCTTAGTTCCTAATCTACCCCACAAACTCTCCAAAAATGGGACAAAAACTTAGCATCTCTATCAGACACAATAGTCCTAGGCACCCCATGTAGTTGAACCACTTCTCTAAAGAACAAATCAGCTACAACAATCATATCATCAGCTTTATGACAAGGAATAAAATGTGCCATCTTACTAAACCTGTCAACAACTACAAAAATGTTATCCCTACCTTTTCTAGTTCTAGGCAATCCAAGCACAAAATCCATGCTAATATCAATCCAAGGTGAACTAGGTACAGGTAAAGGCATATATAGACCATGAGGCATAGACTTAGATTTCGCCTGTCTACAAGCAATACAAGCAGAACACAATCTCTCAACATCCTTACGCGTAGACGGCCAATAAAAATGCTTCAACAAGATATCATAAGTCTTAGCTACCCCAAAATGTCCCATCAATCCCCCACAATGAGATTCTAACACAAGCAAATCAAGCATGGATCATTTAGGCACACATAATTTATTTCCCTTAAACAAGTATCCATCATGCCTATAAAATGAATTAAAAGCTCCATGTTCACATGCAACATACACATTGCCAAAATCAACATCACCTACATATAAGTCCTTAACATACTCAAAACCAAGCAATTTAAAACTCAACACAGATAGTAATGTATATCTTCTAGACAATGCATCAGCCACTTTACTATCCTTTCCTTGCTTGTATTTAACAACATAAGGGAATTTTTCTATAAATTCTATCCACTTACCATGCCTCTTGTTCAACTTACCTTATCCCTTCAAGTGTTTGAGGGACTCATGATCCGTATGTATCACGAACTCCTTTGGAAAGAGGTAGTGCTGCCAGATGTCCAATGCTCTCACCAAGGCATACAACTCCTTATCATAAGTGGAATAGTTCAATTGTGCACCATTGAGTTTCTCACTAAAATAGGCTATGGGCTTCTTCTCTTGCATTAACATAGCTCCAATACCTACACCAGAAGCATCACACTCAATCTCAAATGTACTCTCAAAATTAGGTAATGATAAAATTGGAGCGGATGTCAACTTCCCTTTCAGGCAGTCGAAGGCTTTTTGTTGCTCCTCTCCCCATTGGAACCCAACTTCCTTTTTGATTATGCTAGTTAACGGTGCTGCAATAGTAGAAAAGTCCCTTCATGAAACTCCTATAGAAACTAGCCAATCCATGAAAGCTCCTCACGTCCGTCACACTCTTTGGAGTAGGCCACTCCTTTATAGCTTTCACTTTCTCTTCATCTACTTCAACGCCCTGCGCACTCACAACAAAACCAAGAAACACAAGCCTATCTATGAAAAATGTGTTTTTCTTAAGCTTGGCATATAAGTTTTCATTTCTCAATGCTTCCAAAACTAGCCTAGCATGCTCAACATGGTCATCCAAAGTCTTACTATAAATCAGAATATCATCAAAATAGACTACAACAAATTTGCCCAAATAAGCTCTCAAAACATGGTTCATTAGTCTCATAAAAGTACTAGGTGCATTAGACAAACCAAAAGGCATTACTAACCACTCATATAGACCATATTTAATTTTAAATGCTGTTTTCCATTCATCACCAGGTTTCATACGAATTTGATGATATCCACTCATAAGATTAATTTTAGAAAAATACCTGGCACCATGCAGCTCATCCAACATGTCATCAAGTCATGGTATAGGATACCGATACTTCACTGTGATCTTATTTACAGCCCTACAATCAACACACATTCTCCACGTGCCATCCTTCTTTGGAACCAACAACACAGGAACATCACACGGACTCAAACTCTCTCTAATCATCCCTTTCTCCAGTAACTCATCTACTTGCTTTTGCATCTCTTTCCTTTCCATGGGATTACTCCGGTAAGCTGGTCTATTTAGGATGGTAGAACCAGGCATAAAGTCTATTTGATGCTCAATTCCTCTTAGCAGAGGCAATCCACTAGGTAATTCATCTGGAAACACATCCTGAAAATCCTGCAATAAAGACACAAAACTAGAAGGCAAACTATCAAGCGAAACATTAGTGTCAGCAAAAAAAGTTCCTTTGTATCTAATGAGCAATAATGGCTGCCCAATAGACATTGCAAAATTAATCTCTCTCACTCTTGCATAAAAAGTTTGTTTTTCTCTCCCTTCTTTCTTATTTTCTCTCACCAATGGGCCACTTATTTGTTTTGTTTCTTTTCTGGCCTCTTTTCCCATTTGCTTTTCACTCTCACTCACCTTATCACGTTCTCTCAAACTCCCCTTAAATTTTGAATTGGTAGCCCCAACTTGCCTCTATTTCTCAATCATCTTTCTTTAATCTTCATACACTTCTAGGGGTGATAATGGAACAAGAGTGACCTGTTTTTCTTCATAGGTAAATGTGTACCTATTAGAAAACCCATCATGTTGCGCTCTCCGATCATATTGCCACGGTCTGCCCAACAACATATGTCCAGCTTGCATAGAAACTACATCACAATCAACTTCATCTTTGTACCAGCCTATTGAAAATGGTACCCTCACTTGCTTAGTTACTTTCACCTCACCACTATCATTAAACCACTACAACTTATAAGGATTGGGATGCTTCATACGTTATAACCCCAATTTTTCAACCATAGTAGTACTTGCAGCGTTAGTACAACTCCCACTATCAATAATAAGTGTACAAACCTTACTATTCACTAAGCATATAGTATGAAAAATATTATCACGCTGTATTAGACTTTCCTCTTTCACCTGCATATTCAATGCACGCCTAGCAACTAACAATTCACCATGCTCAGCTAACAAAGTACAATCAACATGCTCATCACTACCAACATCATCATATATAGGAGAATCAAAGTTCCCAACATCATCATTATCATTATCACTAGGTTCAGAATCAGACACAACATCACCATCAGCAGTAGCAATCATAACTCTTCTATTTGGACATTGGGATGCAATATGCCCATTCCCTAAACACTTAAAACATTTAATCTCCCTACTAGGAGTGGTAGTGTTAGGCGTACCTGTTTGCTTATTTGGACCACTAGATGGCCCTTTTCCACTGGAGGTTGCAACATTGCTTTTCTGGAATGAATTCTTGAACTCCCCTTTCTCTTCACCCTCATTGGCTGAATTTGCCCCACCACTATATTGGGGTCCTCTATAGGCCGAATTACTCCCAAACACATTTTGTGGTCTCCCATAGCCAAGTTTGGTGGAACTCTTGCTCTTTAACCTCCTCTCTATCTTCATAGCTTTATCAACCATCTCCTCCATGGTATTGTAATCATACATGTCCAACTCACTTGCAATATTCTGATTAAGTCCTCTAAGAAATCTAGAAATCATCCGTTTTTCATCTTCCTCATTATTAGCTCTAGCCATGATCATCTCCATCTCCTTGTGGCATTCTTCTACACTCTTACCACCTTGCACCAGTCGTGCTAAGCGATTATAAAGATCCCTATAATAATGAGAAGGGATAAATCGCTGCCTCATCAGGTCTCTCAACTCCTCCCATGCGGGTACGGCTCTCAACCCCTTGCCTCTTCTAGTGGATTTTAGTTGATCCCACCATAATGTTGCATAACCCTTGAACTTCACAGCTGCTATGTGTGACTTCTTTTCTTCAGAATAATTATGGCACTCAAAAATTTGCTCTACTTTGCGCTCCCATTCAATGTATTCTTCAGCATTGTTGTTCCCTCTAAATTCAGGAACCTTCATTTTGATGGAAGTCAAATCATTATCATTGATAGGTGCTTGATAAATTTTAGCCTCTCCTTCTTCAAATCCATAATCAGCCACACGGCCTCTCTCATATGCACTTCTTGGTGCCCTCCTCCTAACTAGCTCTTCTCTCTCTTCAGCTCTTGCTGATTGTAGAATTCTCTGTGGTAGCCTTATTGGAGCAGGTTGTTGTGCTTGCATTAAGCGTTCCATGGATTGCTGCAAGCTAGCCAACGTATTTGCTATTCTTTCCATATTGCCCTCATTTGCTTGCTTGTACATCTCAAGATCATCTGCAATATCCCGGATACTCATCTCTTCTTTCTCAACAGCTATGCCTTTATCTCTATTAGAATTGCTACTCATTACCTCAACTTCGCTAATTCTTCAATTGCACTTTAGAACAAAGGCTCACAAATCAATCACCAAGCACGTTCAAGGGAACTAGAACCTAAATCCTAGAATGACACCTAAAAAGAAACTTGATAATTTTAGAGGCAACACAAGAAAATTTTGTGTCACACGATTATATTAACCAGAGTATAGAATCAAACAAATAATACTCTAGCAATGTCATAGAATCAAAACGGTAGCTTAAACAAGAAATAGAAACAAAAGAGGTCAAAATTTATGATGAATCTGGTCAAAATGTATTAAAACCAACTCACCTTAGCAAGTTAGTTTATGGATCTAATAATTCTACCCAAGAAAGCTAGTATCAAGACTCCCCAAGAATTCAATTTCGAAAAGAAAACTTCCAAATCAGCAAGAAAAACGTAATAAAACAGCCCCTCAATTGGCCGAAATTGGTGGCCAAAATTTTGATTACTTTCAACATGATTCAAAACGATTCTAATACCTTAAATTACTAGAAAAGCAAAGAATTTTTGTTGAAGTGATTTTGTACTCTTTTTTGTTTTAGGATCTGGTCACTATCCTTTCATCACCAACTAAACGTAAAGCCTTCAGTCCAATTTATACCCAATTTGGAATAAGAAAAACATATTTCGAATCAAAAGGCAAGAACACAATTTCGAAATTGAACAAAGAATTCTATAACCCAATTCACAAATCCAAAATAGAACAAATAGAACAACCCAATTTTGGAACAAATAAAACAAACCCAATTCGGAATAATAAAGACTCTAACCCAATTTGAAATCCCAAATTAGAACCCTAATGGAACAATTAAAACAACCCTAGAAAGACAGATAGATAAAGATTTACCTGTAATTGGCTCTGATACCAAATGACGCGAAACCCTATGGCAATGAAGGCCTCAAACCCCAACGCACGATTGATAGAAGAAAACCAAGAACGAAGGAAAAACCACCTTCTAAAGCACCCAATTGCTTAGCCAAGCACGAACATTTAAAATGAAAGGATTTAGAAAGCTCGAATTAGAAGAACGCCACAATCAAAATTGATAAGTAAATCTAATTCTTGATGCAATCAGAAGAAAAAGAGAATCCACTCTTGTTCTATGATGGTCGAAATTTTCAATAAGAAAATTGAGAATATAATTTGTCAAAAAAAAGTGTGCTTACAAGAAAATACGGCCCTATTTATACTAAAAGGCCAATAAAATCCAAATCCCTAATTCTAATGGGAAAAAGCTACAAAGTCAAAATCCTAACCCACTAAGGAAAATAAAAAGTATGGAAACAAACTAATATTCTGAAATAACTAAATAGGGGACCACACATCCCATGTGCCAAAAAGATGCCAAAATTCAGCCAAACTAAATCCCTTCAAAATAAGAACATGCCCCACACTATTTGGGATGTCCATGGGCCTTAAATTACTTCCCAAGGCTGTATATGAACCCTCATGGACCTTTCTTGCACGTTGGACCTATTTAGCTAACCTTTAGCTTCTATATTCACACTAAGCATCATAATCAGCTTTGGTGTGCCTTCTTCAAGCTCTATTGTGCACTTTTCCATTGCCATTTCAGTCACTTCCTTTGAAATTTGATCTTGAATATGCAATCCCATAGCTGCTCCAAACTTCTTAGCTCTGCTCCTAGTCAATGGCCCATTTGGAAGCACCAATGGATCCTTGCCTCGTGGCTGGTTCGTATCACCAAGTACACAATCTTGGGTCCAAGTACCCAAATTCAATCCTGTCTCGAGTCCAAGCATCCAAATCCAATCCAATTCAAGTCTAAGTACCCAAATTCAATTTAGCCATGGGTCCAAGTACCCTGTCTTGGGTATAAGTACCCAATTCAGTCTTGGGTCCAAGTATCTCGTCTCAGGTCTAAGCACCTAAATTTAATTCAGCCAAGGATCTAAGTATCCATTCTCGGGTCCAAGCACCCAAATTCAATTCAGTCTCAGGTCTAGGTACCCAGTCACGGGTCTAAGTACCCAAATCTAATCCAGTTTTGGATCCAAGTACCCAATCACAGGTCCAAGTACCCAAATCCAATCAAGTTTCGGGTCTAAGTATCGAATCTCGGGTCCAAGTACCCAAATTCAATCCATTCTTAGGTCTAAGCACCCAAATCCAATCCAATTTGGATCCAAGCACCCAAATTCAATTCAGTCATGGGTCCAAGTATCCAGTCTCGGGTCCAAGCACCCAAATTCAATTTAGTCTATGGTTCAAGTACCCAGTCAAGGGACCAAGTACTCAAATCCAATCCAATTTTAGGTCCAAGTACCCAATCACGGGTCCAAGTACCCAAATCCAATCAAGTTTTGGGTCTAAGTACCCAATCTCAGGTCCAAATATTCAAATTCAATCCAGTCTCGAGTCCAAGCACCCAAATCCAATCTAATGCGTGTTCAAGTACCCAATCTCTGGTCTAAGTACCCAGTCTCGGGTCCAAGTACCCAATTCAGTCATGGGTCCAAGTATTCAGTCTCAGGTCTAAGCACCTAAATTCAATTTAGTCTTAGGTCCAAGTACCTAAATCCAATCCAGTTTTGGGTCCAAGTACCCAATCTCGGGTCCAAGTATCCAAATTCAATTCAGTCTTGGGTCCAAATACCCAGTCTCGGGTCCAAGTACCCAATTCAGCCATGGCTGTAAGTACAGAATCTCGGGTCCAAGTACCCAAATCCAATCCAGTCTCGGGTCCAAGTACCCAAATCAAATTTAGTCTCGAGTCCAAATATCCAAATCAAGTTCAGTCTCGGGTCTAAGTACCCAAATCAAATCCAAATACCCATCCTTATCAAAAATTGGTCAAAAATCACATTGCTTTTCGCTCTCTTTTGTTGTAGTCTCAGATCGCTCAAGCAGAGGACAAACTATAGACCTTTAATTTTGACCCCAATTTGATACGGTCCTGATTAAGGATGCCAAAATAAATTTGATCTGATTTGCAACTTCTAATAAGTCGTTCTAATTTTAAAAGTTACAAACTCAACTACAAAATCCTAAACCAAGTCTTTTTTAGACGGTCCGGTTTAAAAAATTGAAAAATGCAAAACTAGTTCAAGTTAGGAGGGCCCAGGTGATATGAGCCTTGGCTCATGTTGACCTGGATGCCCAAAGTCGACATGAGCCAAAGGCCATGTCTACCTAAATGCCCAGGTCGACATGAGCTAAAGGCCATGTCAACCTGGTTGGCCTAGGTTGACATGGCTTTGGTCCATGTCAATCTGGTTGCCCCAGGTCGACATGGTTTCAATTGCTTTTTTGAAATTAGTTTTCGAATTGAATTAAAATTTGTTTTAAGGATGGATTAATATTAGGGTTAGGGATTCTGAGTGAGGTTTGCCTATAAATAATAACATTTTAGAATTTAACAAGGGGAGGAAAAAAAGCAAAGTAGAGGGTCGGCATTTAACTTTAAAGAGTGTCGGCAATTAATATAAAGAGAGATTAAACCACAACACAGAAGAGACGGCAACAAACAGAGAAGAACAGAAGCAACTTTTTTTGGAGAACGAAGGAAACAACAAATAGAAATATCAAGACAATCAAAGAAGAAGGCAGAGTCCATACTGTCTTCACATTGTTCATCCAAAAATCAATTTTTTTTTGTGGAACCAACGATGGAGGTTTGATCTTTAATCATAAATTATTCAAGCTCATAGTAGCTTCGTTTTCTTTAATTAATAAGAACATATAGTAACATGATCTTTGAACATGCAGTAACATGATCTTTGAACATGCAGTGACATGATCTTTGAACATGCAGTGACTTGATCTTTGAACATGCAGTAAATTTATCTTTGTTTCAATAACTTTAATTGTTTGCTTTAGTTAATATGTTAATCAGTTGGTGTTCGTAACTCCACTTACATGTTATACAAAAAACTTAAAACTATCCAGCAGCTATTGAGGATTTAAATTAATTATCAGAATCTATTTTTTTTTACTAAAACTTCAAGAACCGTAAATTATTTTATTGAAATTCAAAACCTTAAACTATTTTTATCCAAAAGCTTAAACCATTTCATTATTAAACTCCAAAATATTGATTATTTTTACAAAACCTTAATTTATCTCTCCTAATCCAAAATTATTTTTTTTAAAGGACGGTAAGTTAAAATCCTAAACCTTTTTTTCAAAAACCCTAATTACGAAACTCTAATTTCCAAAACTCTAGTTTCCAAAACCCTAAGTTCCAAAAACCTTAAATTCTTTAAAACCCTAAACTGATACTTTTTATTACTTTATTTAATTTTATATTTGATTATGTAGTTTATTATATGTTTTGATGGTTGATTTATTTAATTTCAATGCTTGATTTATTTAATTTATCATGGATGGATATTTTCTTTATTATTATGATTATTATTTGTTTGTTTTAGTATTAAAATTGTAAGAAGTATATTTCCACTTTGTGGGTACCTCATTAGTTAAATTTTATGTAATTTAAATTGCTTTTATACTTTGGACCAATGTAAAGGACATGTTTCTACCTTTCGGTGCGTGTCCTATTTAGTTTTAGACATGGACGATGTAAGAACATGTTTCCATCCTCGGATGGTGGGTGTCAATTTATTTGTTTTGTTTGGACATTGCTTTAATTTTAATATAATGATATTTTATTTTAATTGTTGCATGTAGTATGGATAATATCATTATATTTAAGAATTTTATAATATTAAGACCTGAAAAGGAGGTCGGTTTCAATGAACCGGGCGTTGTGGGAGTGCTGGGCCATTTCTCACCTTTCCCACATGTATTCGAACCCATTAAGGGGTTGGGGATTCCTTAGGAATCGAGTCATCCACCCTTTTCTTTTTCCCTGCCTGTCTGGGTGGCGACACCATTTTCTCTGGGATTAGGTCTGTGTTCTCTAAGGCCCCAAGCCTAAACAGTGCCGAAGTCGCAAGAACTATTCCACTGGGAGTGGTGGCAAAAATCCCCGCTCACACTAGTGTATCACTATGGGGAGCACCAATATTGTTTGTGAAAAAGAAGGATGGCACGATGCAGTTGTGCATTGATTACTAGCAGTTGAATAAAGTGACCATTAAGAACAAATACCACTACCTCGTATCGATGATTTATTTGATCAGTTAAAGGGAGCAGCGGTATTTTTCAAGATTGATTTAAGATATGGGTACAATCAGTTGAGAGTTAGAGATGTAGATGTACCCAAGACTGCCTTTCAGACGAGGTATGGGCATTATGAGTTCTTAGTAATGCCTTTTGGACTGACGAATGCACCAGCTACATTTATGGATTTGATGAATCGGGTGTTCAAGCCATACTTGGATCAATTTGTGGTACTGTTTATTGAGGATATTTTAATATACTTCCATGGTAAAGAATAACATGATAGACATCTGTGGATTGTATTACAAACATTGAGGGATATATAGTTGTATGCCAAATTATACAAGTGTGAGTTCTAGTTAGATTAGATGACTTTTCTCAGACATGTGGTTTCAGCAGAGGAGATTAGAGTTGATCCAAGCAAAGTTGAGGCAATCTTAAATTAGAGTCCACCAAAGAATGTGATCGAGATTAGATGTTTTTTAGGACTGGCTGGTTAATACCATCGGTTTGTGAAAGGATTTTCCATGATAGCTTTACCACTTACCAAATTAGTTCAGAAGAATGTGAAGTTTATGTGGATAGACCAATGTTAGGTGAGTTTTGAGCAATTGAGAGACATGTTGACTCAAGCACCGATTCTTACCCTTCCTGTGGAAGGTGAACCATATGTGATAAAAAATGATGCATCACATCATGGTTTAGGTTGTGTTCTAATTTAGAAGGGTAGAGTCATTACTCATGCTTCTAGACAATTGAAGCCTCATGATTTAGAGTTGGTAGCCATTGTCTTTATCTTGAAGTTTTCTTGACATTATTTGTATGGAGAGAAGTGTTTTGTCTACATGGATCACAAGAGTTTAAAATTTTAGGCATTTAGAATGAGTTGAATCTTCGGTAGAGACGATGGTTAGATTTAATAAAGAATTATGACTACCTAATCGATAATCATCCTGGCAAGGCTAATGTAGTTGCAGACGCCTTGAGTTGGAAGTCTATATCAGGTTGACTGCCTATGCTCTCACATTGCCTATTGAGTTGAGAGTTTTACATGCCAGATTTGAGATTTCTGATGATGGTGCTTTAATGACCCATTTGCAGATGAGACCATTATTGCTTGATTAGATTAAAGCAGTATAGAAGTCTGATATGAAACCGTGAAAAATTGTAGAGGACTGTAAAGAGGGAAAGAGCAAAGATTTTCATGTAAGAGTGATGATAACTTATGGTATAGAGATAGATTGTGTATTCCTAATGATGTGGAATTGAAAAAAAAAGGATTTTAGAGGAAACACATCAATCTTCATATGCTATGCACCCTGGAAGTACCAAGATGTATAAGGATTTGAAGCAGCATTATTGATGGCCTGGTATGAAGATGGACATAGCAGAGTTTGTATTGAGATGTCTCACATGTTAGAGAGTGAAAGTTGAACACCGAGTTCCTTCAAGATTGTTGCAGCCTTTAGCAGTGCCTAAGTAGAAGTGGGAGAGAGTGACCATAGATTTTGTGTCAGTGTTTCCTTTAACCCAGAAGAAACATGATGCAATCTAGGTGATTATGGATAGTATGACTGATAGAGACATCACAAGGCTACATGCAACATTTTGTTGAAGAGGAGCTGAAGGTGCACGATATGGCTGATCAAGGATGCAAATTGGAGCATATTTGGCTCAAGTCACTAGTTGGGCTTATTTATAGTTAAATAATTAGCTGAACTTGTTATTTTAATATGTATTAAGGCCCACTAGTTATGCTCATTTAAAAAGTAAGGGCCCTGTTTGTTTGGTATTAAATTAGGACTTTGATTACTTTATTATTTCTTAAAATTTGATTAGAAAGCCAAACTGATACGGAACCTCCAAGAATAAGCCTGAGAACCCCTTGATTTCGAACCCCCACAGCATTAACTTGAAAACCCCTAGTCGAATTCGGTACAACCCCCAAGGATTAGGTTAGATTTCAGATTACCTTGAATTGATCAAAGATCCAAGATTTCGAAACAAATCAGTTCCTAAATCCCAGATTCGAAACACTCCACAAGAAAGTTGATCAAACTACTTGAATGTTTCTGAAGCATGTATTCAAGCAAGAACACAAAGATAAAAAGCAATTCGGCTTTTGGTTAATAAATTCGTCCAAAACTCAGATGGCTTACAACCCTAAATGAGATATAAATAGCTAAACCTAATTAGGGTTATTAAGTAGCGTTTGTGATAGAGACGTCACAAGGCTACATGCAAAATTTTGTTGAAGAGGAGCTGAAGGTGCATGATATGGCTGATCAAGGATGCAAATTGGAGCATATTTGGCTCAAGTCACTAGTTGGGCTTATTTATAGTTAAATAATTAGCTGAACTTGTTATGTTAATATGTATTAAGGCCCACTAGTTATGCTCATTTAAAAAGTAAGGGCCCTGTTTGTTTGGTATTAAATTAGGACTTTGATTACTTTATTATTTCTTAAAATTTGATTAGAAAGCCAAACGCTACTTAATAACCCTAATTAGGATTTAGCTATTTATATCTCATTTAGGGTTGTAAGCCATCTGAGTTTTGAAGTTTTGGACGAATTAATTAACCTAAAGCCGAATTGCTTATATCTTTGTGTTCTTGCTTGAATACATGTTTTAGAAACATTCAAGTAGTTTGATCAACTTTCTTGTGGAGTGTTTCGAATCTGGGATTTAGGAACTGATTTGTTTCGAAATCTTGGATCTTTGATCAATTCAAGGTAATATGAAATCTAACCTAATCCTTGGGGGTTGTACCGAATTCGACTAGGGGTTTTCAAGTTAATGCTGTGGGGGTTCGAAATCAAGGGGTTCTCAGGCTTATTCTTGGAGGTTCCGTATCATTTGGTATTAGAGCCAACGCTCTAGATCAGGTTTTATCCCTATCAATTCATTTTCGTTTCTTCTTTTGTTATTTGCATTTTTGTTGCTTTGTTTCAATTGTTCAATTCATTCTCTTGTTTTCCTTGTTCCTCTGACTTGTTTTTCTTTGTGGGTTATTTTCGTTTTCGTTTTCTTCACCTGCTATTTGCGTTTTTGTTTCCTTTGTGGGTTACTTTTGTTTTCGTTTCTTCTCTTGTTAGTTTCGTTTTGTTTCGTTGTTATTGATCCTTGAATCGTTTTCATTTTTCTTTCAAAGTCGAAAATTCAAAAAAAAAAATTCCGTTAGGGTTCTAATTTAGTTTTCATTTTGTGTTTGGAGTCTTATTTCAATTTCGAATTCAGTTTGCCTTTTTAGTCCAAATCATTTTTCTTATTCTGAAATTGGGTTGGTTGATTTGTTCCGAATTGGTTTGTTCTATCTATTTCGAATTGGATTTGTTCTATTGTGGATTTCCGAATTGGGAATTTAGGTTGCTTTGTTCAAATTCGAAATTGTGTTCTTGATTGTTGATTCAAAATTTGTTGATTCGAAAGTGTTCTAAATCCGAATCTTATTCTTGTTAATCATTCTGATTCTGTTTCGAATTTCCAAGAAAGTGTTTCAAACAAGTTTCAAAAGGAAAGCTGAATTGGTCTAAAGGAAGTCTTGATTATTTATTCTGTTCCAATTTCGAGTTTCAAAAGGAAGTCCTCTAAATTGATCTTGTTCTTGTTACCTGATTGGAAAAAAAAAAGTTTTCTGTGGTGTGTGAATTAGGGCTGCCCATCTTGAGATAGTGAGAGGGAGCAAAAAAAAAGAGAGTACAAAAGTGCTTTAAGAAATTTTTTTCGTTTTCCTTGTTATTTAGGTGATAAGGGTCGAATCTGGATAGGTTAGAAGTAACCAAAATTTTGTCACGAAATTTTGACAAATTTAAGGGGCTGTTTTGATTCAAATTTTAGATTTTGGGATACTACACACGGAGGCTATTTGAGTTGTTTCATAAAGTGTGATTCACCTAAGAACATAAAAGAAATCAGCTTGAGAGGTGTGAGCTGAACCGTGAGTGATTTCATATATTGAGTGAAACACGAGAGACCAACCTTCATCTATTGAGTGTAAACACGTGAGGGAGTGTTGTGAGGCCTTTTTATTTGTTTTGTGCTAACCTTTTATTGCAGGAAACATGTTTGGATGAGATGCAGGTGTTCAGATTGATCCAGCTCGATTGCGTGAGGCGCAACAAGCTGAATTTACACGTTTACACCGTGCTATGGATACCATAACAGAAAGATTGGAGCGCATGGATTTGAGGTTGCAGAGTGTTGAAAGAGCCACATTGGAGCGCAATGAGAGGCAAAGAGGTGGAAGAAATCAAATGCAGCAACCTGAACATTTCTATAGGAGTATCATGCAGAGACTTCAGGCTATCAAGGAAGGAAGTAAAAGTGTTGATGATTACTACAAAGAAAGGGAGAATTTGAATGTTGAAGATAGCAATGAAGAAGAACTAATTTATGCAGAGGAGATTATTGATGGTAGTGATTTGTTAATGTCATCCGAGGCTGTTTATGGTGATACTTCTTTTTAGGGTGATATTGAAGATCATACTTTAGAGATTATTGGTGAAGATTCATCACTAGAATCAAAAGAAGCTGCTACTTTTCAACAAGACATTCCAAAGTTGGAAACTTTTGAAGAAATATTGAAGGAAGAAATTGATATGCTTGGGTCCTTTTCCAGCCATGTTAACAAACAAACAAACTCAAAGAAACAAGATTAATAATAATAGAAATTCACTCAAGTGTTTAGAATTACCTCACTTTTCTTGTCTTCCTTGATTGCACTTCAGAACCAAGCTCACCAACCAACAATTGTCTAGTCATTCAAGAAACTAGAACCTAAATCCTAGAACTAGATAGAAAACAAGACAAGTATCCGGAGGCAATGCAAGGTGATTTGCACTACACGATATAAAACCAAGTATCGACACAAGCAAATGATACTTAGCAATGTAATGAAATTAAAAGCTAGATAAAGAAATCAGAAACAATGAAGCCAATAAACAAGACAAATTTGGATATAATGAATCAAAAACAACCCACACTTGGCAAGCTGCTTTATGGACCTAATCAATTCTACCCAAAATGCTAGCTTCTAGATTCTAATTCCCACCTATAACACTCAAATAACATGAATATTAAGGTCTGATTTTTGAATTCCAAAAGCCCCTCAAAAGGTGAAATTTTTCGCCCAAAAATTTTATTACTTCTCACCCACCTAGATCTAATCCTTAGCACCCAAATAGCAAGAATATCAAACAATTTTTGTTAAGGTGGTTTTGTACTCTTTTTTTTTTTTTTTGCTTCCTCTCACTATCCCCTTGATTCGGGACTTAATTTACTCCCAAGGACTTTTCAAAATCTGGACTTAATTCGCAACCCCAGATTCACTCAAGACCAAATCAAAATCAAACTTGAACACAAACTCTAGCTTTTGCTTTCTTTTAAGAACCCTAATTTTTGGTTTCGAAATTCTCCAAGAATCCTTTCCTAGGTTTCATTTTCACCCTAAGAATACCCTCCTTCAATTCAGCCTTGATCAGAATTGATATATGACTCTTTTTCAAAAATTAAAGACTAGACTCTCGAAGAATCCTAAAATGCAGAAATTTAAAAGACCTAAATTAACAAACCCTAGAAAGACAAAGTAGATAAAAATTACCTTGTAGCAAAGCTCTGATACCAAATGACGCGGACCCTTAGCAACGATGGCAGCAAACCCAACGTATAACAATGGTAGAGAACTCCTTGAAACTTGATAATCACCTCCTAAGGAACCCAACGCCTATAAAGAGACGCGAAGTCACTATGATTGAAGGATTTAGTTGGTAAGAAGAAGGAAAACGCCACAACTCTTGTTGATAAGTAAACCTAATTCCTGATGCAAAGAAAGAATTAAAGAATCCACTCTAATCTCTCTCACACGAAAATTCACAAGAAGAACTTGTAGAAGAATTCGAAAATTTTTATTAATTGTTGTCGTCTGAAATTCGGCCTAATAGTGCCCTTAAATAAGGGTTACAAAATTCCTAATTGCATATGGAAAACTAAAACATTCCTAATTGCATAAGGAAAACATAAAGTATGGAAACAAAATCCTAATCCACTAAGAAAAATATAAAGTATGGAAACAAAATCCTAATCCAATAAGGAAAATATAAAGTATGGAAACAACCAAACTAATCCCTTCAATATAAGAAATGCCCCACACTATTTGGGCTATCCATGGGCCTTAAATTACTTCCCAAGGCTTTATATGAACCCCCATGGACCTTTCTTACACGTTGGACCTTTCTTTAGCTAGCCTTTAGCTCCCACACTAAGCATCATAATCAGCTTTGGTGTGCCTTCTTCAAGCTCTATCTCTATCTTCTTGAATGATAATTCTTGAAGCTCTTTGGAAATCTTTTCTTGAATATGCAAAGCCATACTAGCTTGATATCTCTTTGCCTTGCTCCTAGTGATTGGTCCACTTGCTAGCTTCAAGGGATCCTTTCTTGCATCAAATGGTCTGCTACATCATGTAACAACCCAACTAGGCTTCAAGGACCAAGCTCAACCCAGCTTCAAGGGACTGTTACGTCTTAGGCATGCCGCCAAATACAAAACTCTGAAAATTGAATAACATACTAGGCACACAATTCTTTCATAATTCCATTATCAAATCCTTTCTCATTTTCTTATGATCAAACTAGGCACAATGCCTCAAATATCTCACTTATATCAATATAGCCATTACCAATGACTTTACATACCATCTTTAATGTACACATAACAAATTGCATTACCCATACGTTTTGGGTCATTATCATATTTTGCACATAGTTCACATTATACAAATCCTAGCATATTACTCATGCACCAACAATGTAGTAAGTAACTTAACACATTTTGCAACCAAATGTGTTGAGTCCCAATGTCATGTAAATATAAGCAATTATTCAAAGTTTGTACTTACCTCTAAAAGTAACTCAAGTCTCTTCAAAGCCTAAACCAAATATGATTATAAATAATCACTTAGTAATACACTTATAGGTATAAACAAAATCTCTCAACACAAGGATAAGATACACAAAGGAAAATAAGAAAAAGAACTATCTAGGGCAAACTCTACACATGACATACTCAACAACACAGGCGTGTCAATGACCGTGCCCTAAACTCACAACACAAAAGCTTTGACATGCTTAGTGACATGGGCATGTCAATAACCATGTCCTAAGACATGTCTTATCTGCTCTATATTACAGCAGATAAGACACGTCTAGAGATATGGGCATGTCCCTGCTCGTACCAAAACTCCTACAACACAGTAGCTATGACATGCTCAGTGACATGGGCGTGTCACTGCACGTGTCAATACTACAACATCACAGAAGTTGTGATACACTCAGTGACATGGACGTCTCACTGCATGTGTCACCAATACTGAAAATAAAACCATTGATACGCCCAAAGACATGGTCGTGTCACCGGGTGTGTCAGGCCAAAAATCGGGATATCAACACATAATTATCACATCTAAAATTATCTTTCTTTACCCTTTTCAACTCTATTCAAACTCAACCAAATCCATCATTATACCACAAAATACTTGTATAAACATCAAAATAACTCAATTAAAAGCAAAAATACACAATTACAACCATGAATTCACAACTCAAAAGTTACACAACCCAAAACTCTTATTCTCTTTAACAAACTTAACCATATCTTCAATCTAACCCTAAATTCATAATTAACAAGTCAAAAGAACTTCAAACATACCAATATCAACCATTAACACATACTACACCAAACATCCAATTCACACATATACAACTTCCAAAGAAAATCAAGGAAACAAGTTGGAAACTTACCAAATATGGAGAAAATCCTTAAAACTCCAACTTGAACACTTGAACTCCTTTAATTACTTGAGTTAGCAAGAAGCAAATTTCTCTTTTTCTTTGATGGAGGTAGTCGGCTTCAATGGAGAAAGAAGAAGATGAAGATAATGATCCACTCAACTCAATCCAACTAATCACCTTTTAACCACACAAATATCCCACTTTCACTCTCCACCAAGTAAAACCATATTACTTAATTAATACATAAAAAAATCATCTTCCACTAACTGCTTAATTAATATTTTAATAATTAAAATAACATTTGACCCAAATTAAAATGTTGACTTATATATATTATGTATATCTACACATATATATATATATCATATACACATTTTTCTTTTTCACTTAATTATATATATATCATATTTTTAAATCATTTATTTAATTTTTAAAAATTAAAATTTCCAAAAATTTGGGATATTACAATGTACAAACTCAAGATCACATGTACAAATTAAAAAGATTGTATGTACAAACTTTGGTTAATCCAAGCTTAATCTTCTCCACTTGATCCCTCTTAGCCTAAACACCAAGTTATAACATTAATAATCATTATAATTCATTCATACAATTATCCATATATCAATTCACTCAATTCCCAACTCATTCTATAAAACCCTTATTCTTTCTTTATCACTCTTTTTCCTTAATTTCATTATCCATCATCATCTCTCACAACTAATCATATCTTCATCATCTATGCATCAATTTATATCATAGTTATCATCTTCCTCAATTAATCATCACTTTCTTTCACTAACCTTAACATACATATACTTAAAATCCATAAAAACAAACTCAAGGAAAAGGGTACTTACTTGAATTCTTTGCCAAACCTTCAATATCGACCTTCAAACCTCTTAAAACTCTTATGAATTTGGTATGTATATGAATAAAATCAAGCTCCTCTCACTAACTCTCAATCTCACGTTCAAAGAGGAAGAATAAGAAAGAAGACTCTTCTTTTAAATTTCCATCCTTATCTCTAACTATAGAATATTATATATTAATTACTTTAATTAACTCTCCACCAATCAACTCCCTTCTCCTTTTGACTTTATCTTCTTCTCTTTATTATTATTATTATTATTATTATTATTATTATTATTATTATTATTATTAATTTATTTAAAATCAACTTTCCCACCACCAATGTATACCTCATGCATATGTGTAGTATATGTCAGGTATATGCATAGATCTTATATATTTCATATATATATATATATATATTATATATATAACATCCATCTCATATTTTCTCTACCCATTACACCAATATGCTCTTCCATATTTACTATTTTAAAGTACATCAAAAATCAGGATATTACAATAAATACCCTTATAAGCTTCCCAAAAATGATAAAAACAAATTCCAAAATTTATTAAAAATTTCTAAAAAAAAAGAACATGCAACAAAATTAAAAAATTATTTAATCAAAAATTAAAAAAAAAACAAATAAAAGATAATGTAGTGTTTACCTTAAGAGAATAGAGGTGGAAGTTGTTTTTGGTAGTGATTAGGTAAAGATTTAATTTAGAGAATGTATAATATTTTTTAGAGAAAATATTTCAATAGTTGGGATGAAATAATTAGAAAATGGAAAAATAAGAGTTTATAAAAAGACTCTTTAGAGAGAATTTGTGTAGAGAAAATTTTAAGGGAAGATGAAAATTATGTAGAATGATTTTGAAAATAGAAATGAAAGTGAAAGGGGATATATATTAAGTGATATTAGGTGAATATTTTTTAGTGTAGTAGATAATAAATTTAAAAATATTAAAAAAAGGAGAAAGAAAAAAATTGACTGAGGTAGTTGCCTCAGCCAGAGGAGAATAAATTCTCCTCCTGGCTGAGTCAGCTAGGGGCTTGTCAGCCACATAATAGATTCTCTGGCTGGCAAGTCACTAAACCACAACTCAAAGTTGCGATTTAGTTCAAAAATTATTTTTTTAAAGTTGTTCGAAATCGAAACTCAAAGTTTCGAAGACCACGGATAACAATTAAAAAAAAGATCAAACTGAAAGCCCCATATTTGGGAGAAGTCCCATATTTCAATAATTTTTTAGGACTTCTCCTATAGTTCAATAATTATCCCAAATATGTTTAGTAAATTGAATAAAACAAAGGATTAAAACAAATGAATAAGACACTTTGTGTTGCAAGTTTCTATATTTTATTCCAGAACTTAAAGTGTCTTTATATAAGCTTACAAGGTAGATGAAAGAGCTACGAACACTCAATCGATCCCTAGATATTATGCCGCTAATATCAAACTGATATAAAATAGAAAAATCAACAACTAATTTGCAGGAAAATATCTAGAGTGAATTAAAAAGCAAATATCTGCAGCATATCCTTGATTAATTCTCGAATCAACCTTTAAAACTCCACATCTCCTCTCCTCCCTATTCAAAATATTAAACACCAAGCAACAATATGAAGTAATTATGTTTCTTACATGGAAGTGCCTTTATGAGCATGTCTGCCACTTAATCGTTTGTGTTACAATACTTCAATATTATCTCCCCCTTCCTAACCAGATCACGAATGAAATGGAAATGAATATCAATATATTTTATTTTGTATTGAAAGGCTGGAGTCTTTGTCATAAAAAATGTTGCTTTATTGTCACAAAATTTCTCTGATGCTCCTTCTTGCCTTTATTAAAGTTCACCTGAAGAGAAAAATAACAAAAAAAAAAAGCAAAAGAAGACAGCCATATGACATAGCCATGTCACTAGTCATGTCACTCCACACAACAACATGCATTGATAGGTAGTGAAGGACAGATGCAAATGAATTGGCTATGTCCAAGGTAAAATTGACAGAGACAGCCAAGTCATTCATGTCTTGGCCATATCAGTTTTGATCCTTTTTAAATTATTAACATGATTAGTAGGGGACAAGATTGGAGACAACAGGAATATTGTTTTTAAAATAAACAAAGGTGAACTATTTTTTAGGAAAGAAAGCTTTAAAAATTCAAAAGGGAGAAACAAATGGAAGTGGGAGGGTATGGAGGCAAGTTGGAAAGTAACATTCTCTTTATCTTAACACTTAAAATAAGGGGAATGGGAGGAAAGAAGGGAGACACATGTTGGAGAGAGCCACCATTCTCCATTGTTATTTATCTTGTTCTTGTTAAAAGACAACATCTTCATAACCATTTAGGAACTTCATCTTCCTTTCATCTTTATTTTTTCCATAGACAAGTTACTTTAACATTTTTGGGACAATGTTTGGGTAGTTCTTGAATAAGCTCTTGAGAGGGTTAGATTTAGAGGAAGCATATAGAGTGGATTGGAGGCTTGAGAAAGTTTTCGCTCCATTTTTCAAGGGTAAAACCATTGATTGAAGGGTTGAAGAGAGCTTGGTAGTTCTTCATCCCATTCAAGTTAAGCTAGGAGGAAGAACAAGAAGTTTCAACTCTTGGCATCTTCAAGGGGTTTTTCATATTCTCTCATTTAATTCATTTCTAGATTATTATTGTTTGTTATGAACATTAATATTTCAATGAATAATTGTGATTTGATTTATATTTAGATGAATATTTATTTTGAATTGATGATGAGCTAAATTACTCGTGCCTATGGTTTGTAGTAAATTTGATAAAATGACTTAATTTAATTATTTCCATTAATATACCTTATAATGTGAGTTGATTGATTGGATTGAAAGTTAGGTTGAGAGATTAGCCACCTATTAATCTCTAGATATTGAATGAAGAACCGAGGTGAAATTTGATATTGAAACTATGTATTCAACCACCCTAAGAACGAATTAGAAATATAAGTTCTAAGGTTCTCTTAATTTGCAAATTCAAAATAATTGATTATTGTTAATTCACGAATGTGAGAACTAATCAATTGATAATTGCTAATTAATCACAAGAAATAAATTAAATTATAAGACTATATTAATGGATAATTTGAGAATTAAGCTTTGATTAAATCGATCTGCAATCCTTAAATACAATTCCAAGAATTTAAATTAATCTTGCACAACCATTACTCATTTTACTTTAAATTTTAATTACATTTCACCATTCCAACTTATCACACATTCACTCTTTGATTTATTACTTTAATCAAATAATTACAAACAAACACCTTCCTTGTGAGACAACCTTGGGGCAATCACCATTACTACAATAACCTCGTATACTTGCGAGTGTTGCTCTGTAGTAGTATTAAGTAGAGCGCAACAAATCTCACCATGATCACCTTTGAATCTCCTTAAAATTCCTTCTGTATTATCTACCAAGCTGCCTTTGATGTGGTCACTGTTGTGATGCTTGAGAAGTGCTATCATGAATCGCTTGATGGATGATCGCTAATGCCTTTGCATCTTTCTTTTTGTTGTCTCTTTTGGATTTGTATATCTTTGTTCCACCAATACTTAAAGATCTTGAGATTTGAGCTGAGTTTTTGTTTAGATGCTCCAATTAAAACTCATAGGCTTCTCCCTTAAAGATGGGAATAAGTGGTCATATAACACTTAATGCGTTACCATTGCCAACCATTGAGTTTCTTCTCAGGTGTTTGACTCAACTCACATGTTTACTCTATCTACTCACTCTTTGAACTTGCTCTGATACCGAGAATGTTGAGTAAATTGAATAAAATAGATGATTAAAGCAAATAAATGAGACACTTTATGCTGCAAATTTCTATTTTATTCCAGAACTAAGAGTGCCTTTGTATAGGCTTACAAGCTAGGTAAAAAAGATACAAACACTCATCTAATCACTAGATATTATGTCACCAATAACAAACTGATATAAAATAGAAAAATGAACAAGTAATTTATAGGAAACAAAATAAATATCTAGAGTCAATTAAGAAGCAAATATTTGCAGCATATCCTTAACTAATTCTTGAATCAGCCTTCAACAAAATAACCAAAGGAAGGAATATATATATATATATTTTATTAGTGAGATATGATGAAAACACAAAAAATGTACCATAGCTAGAGAATGAAATTTATGAAAAATTAAGGGATAGAAGATTACAAATGGTAGGAATAAATTATTACAAGAACATCTTAGTGTGTAGGGCCTCTGAAGTAGGATATGCATAAACCATTTTATTGAGAGTGTGTGTAATGTGCATGGCTGAGAATATGCATATAAATGCACATGTAAGAAATTTGGAAGTAAATCTTAGATCAAGTTGTATTACAAAAAATGTGATAAATTTAAAGATAGAGAATAAAATTCTGAGAATAGTTTTTAAGTATATTTATATATATGTACAGGTGTAATGTATAAATTAATCAGGTTAGCAAATTACGGCCTATACAGTTTAGGTATGGGAAAAAGTAAAATAATGCAACTTAATTAATCAACTTGATTGAAAAGCTGGAAAAAATTATTATGGTTGAAAATATAGTGCTTGGGACAATGTTAAGTTTAAGAATAATGAGAAGCAAATAACAAAGATGGGGCATATACATATGTGTTGTATGGTCTATGTTCATCTAGTAAAATGGAAAAGTAATATAATACAATAAATGCATAGTGTAACACCAGATGAGAATCAATATAAGTACATAAGACTGTTGGAGGTCCCTTAAAATATATACATATATAAGTGTACATACGGTAAATAATAAACCTAAGCATATGACTACATTACTGTGATTCTATAACACACTTATACCCTATATATGTATAATACATACATCATATATATGTAAAATTCCATAACACAGTTTAATAAATCAATAAAATATTCTTAATTAAAATGTATAACATAGAATGTAAGAATCCTAAACACTTTAAAATGAATTTTTAATAAATCAATAAAATATTCTTAATTAAAATGTATAACATAGAATGTAAGAATCCTAAACACTTTAAAATATATTTTTAATAAATCAATAAAATATTCTTAATTAGTTTTAGGTACCCAACAATAAGTATTTTATATAAAAAAAATCTCTAGAAAATTTTTTTTAGAGTTTTGTCTGTAAATTGAACATCCCAAAAATTTCAACACTCAACCTGTGGAGAAATACACTTCCAATATATACAAATCAAACATTTCACCCCAACTTCTCAAACTCCTCCTATTTTCTCAAAACATTTATATATATACGTATATATTTCAAAACATATATACACATTCCCACATTATATAATTTAACCAAAATGTTCCACTAAAAAATATAAACATAATATACATAGTCATAAAATATACTATAGCATAGAATGTATACATGGTGGCAACTGGCTTTGACCCTTTGGCAGCAAAAATCACCTCGGCTCAACAAACACAAGGCTAGACCTGACCAGGTCTATATAAACTCTCTGGATCTACCGGATCAACTCTGTCACATGTGCGATAAATTTTAATCATGCTAAGCTAAAAGCCTAGTGGTACATACATTGATAATAATGAAACTTTTAGAAGAAAGACAATGCATTATGTTGTATTATGACATTCCACAATGTAATATGCATTTCCACTTTATTTCACATTTATCATTCTTTTTAAACATCACATTAACACATACATGAGCATTGGGCCCAACTAACCTGTACATTATTCAAAAACTAGAGTTACTATTTTGGTTTAATTTGACACCCAGTGTCTAGCTCGAAGACAATACAAGTGACGCCCGACTTTAAGCCCGAAGGGAAATCGTAGTGACATCCAATGTCTAGCCCGAAAGAAAATCATATATCAGTGACACCCAGCGTCTAGCCCCATAAGCAAATGATGAGAATAATCTCATAGGCATGCCATACACAGAACTTTATAAATTGAATAATATACTAGGCAACACACAAATAGTACATATTTTCCATAATCAATTTCTTATCACATTGCCTCTTTTTCTCATCTTTCTCATTTATAACAATGCCAAATCACTTTAATTCATTATTTCTTATCACTTTATCACAATGTATGCCATTTAGCATTACAATCATATTACCTAAATGTTTTTGGGTTATTTCACATAATTCACATAAACCATGTTCCATTCATTTTAGCCATTAATAATGGCTTTTCACAATGTACATAACGCACATACATCATTTCACATTCAATATCATAATGCATATGATTGTTCTAATAACCAAGTACCTTAACACATTTCTATCCAAAATGTGTTAAGCCAAATTAAATGCAAATATATTTAAATTATCAAAAGTATGTACATACCTTAATTAGCACTCAAACTCAAGCTAAAATGTCCCTTTATCTTCCACTTCCAAATTGCCCTTCAACACTAGGGTTGGGCAACTTGCTTCCATTTAATGCCTAATCAAAATATGAGTAAATATAATTATTTAGATTCACATTTCAAGGCAATTTAAACATAAAACCCTAATTAAACCACATTCCTATTAATTCCCCAAAATATGACTAACCTCACTTTAACTTTAGAATTTTATTCCATCACGTTTTAATTGGTTTTTTAAGTTTATTTTTTTTCATTAAAAATATATTAGAACATGTTTTAACCAACTAAATTCAATAAACACATACTCTTTAGCAAAACCCTAAAATATGCCTAATCTTCATCCATTATGGTTCGTTATTCCAACCCATTCCAAATGCTATCATTTAAATCTTTTAATAAAATGATTTATAAATTAAAATCAAATAAAAGTCAATACTTTGAAAATTCTCTTCCAAAACCCTAAAATCAATACTACCTTTTCAAACCCCTAACCAAACTTGATCAAATCCATCATTTTTCTTTAAAATCCTTCTTTAAGCATCAAAAAAACATCTTTGGAATCCATTTACACAATTAAAACACATCATTTCAAAATTTCAAATTCCACGTAACCCTAAACCATCTTCTTCATACAAACTCAACTCAAACTTAATTATTTCTTCTATCTAACTTGAAAATCACTATATAATAGTCAAAATAGCATCATACATACCCATTCAAGTAATTAAATCATGCTACATCAAGACCCCAAATCCAACATATTCATAGTTTTCATAAAACTTAGAAATTTGGTAAGAAAGCTTACCAATTAGAGAAGAAATCACCAAAACTCCACTTAATTCTTGAAATTCCCTTCAATTCTTGGTGCTTGGAAGAAGAAAAATCTTTTCTCTCTTAACCATGGAGGTTTAGCCTTGAAGAAGAAGAAGAAGTGATGAATTATTTTGATATTTTCTCTTTCTTTCCACTTTAAATTTTAAGACCATATATATTATTTTAATATTTTTAATTAATTAATTATTTATTTATTTTAAAAGTGATAATTTTTGTCTTTCATTCATAATTAATTTATTTTTAAATTATTTAATTAATTTTAATTTTACAAAGCATATTTACAATTTTACCATTTGCCATTTGACTTTCTTCTTTAAATGTTGACTTTAATATATGTTATATATATTTCATATATATTTCATATATACACTTTATTTTCTCAATTCTAATCTTTCAATTTTTCATTTAAATTATTTATTTAATTTATTTAATTTAATTTTTAAAAAATTAAAGGATGTTACAATTCTCTCCCCCTAAAGAAAATTTCTTCCTTGACATTACCTAATATCAACTCTAAAATAACTGAGGATACTGGCTCTGCATTATCTGCCCTCTCTTCCATGTCCCCTCTTTAGTGGTATGGTTCCTCCAAAGAACTTTTACAAGTGGCACCTTCTTGTTTCTCAGCTCTTTCATCTCTCATGCCAAAATCGCCACTGGTTCTTCTTCGCAAGTCAAATCCGAACTCACCTCAATAGACTTCACTGATAAGACGTGAGATGGTTTTGGATTGTATCTCTGAAGCATAAAGATATAAAAGATATTGTGTATCTAATCTATCTCAGGTAGTAGAGCCAATCTGTATGCCACTGGACCAACTCTCTCCAGTACCTCATAAGGTCCTATGAAGCGAGAACTCAACTTTCTCTTCTGACTAAATAATAGAATATCCTTCCACGGAGACACCTTCAGGAACACTTTATCTCCCACATTTAACTCTATGTCTTTTTCTCTTCAAATCTATATAGGATTTTTGTCAAATGACCCTGAATTACCTTCACTTTCTCTTCAGTTTCCTTAATCAAATCAAGACCTACCAGTTTACCTTCTCCAACCTCATCCCAATATAATGGTGTCCTGCACTTCCTTCCATACAAGGCCTCATAAGGTGCCATCCCAATACCAGACTGATGAATATTGTTATAGGCGAACTCAATCAGTGGTAAATATTTGTCCCAGCTCCAAGTAAAATCAATGATACAGCTCCTCAACATATCCCCTAGAACTTTTATCACTCTTTCTGACTTTCCATCTATCCGTGGATGGAAAGTAGTACTAAAGTGCAACCGAGAACCCAATGCATCCTGCAAACTCCTCTAAAAACTTAATGTAAAATGGGAATCTCGGTCCAACACCAAAGAAATTGGAACTCCGTACAACCTCACTATCTCACTGATATACAACTTAGCCAACCTATCAAGTGAGTAATCCATCTAAACTATAAGAAAATGAGCTATCTTTGTCATATGATCAACTATCACCTAGATTGCATCATGCTTCTTCTGGGTCAAAGGTAGTCCAGTAAAAAAATTCATCGTCACTCGCTCTCATTTCCACTCAGGTACTGACAATAGTTAAAGCAATTTTAAAAGAACTTAGTGCTCAGCCTTCACTCTCTTGCAAGTGAGACATTTGGATACAAATTTTGCTATGTCCCTATTCATACCTGACCACTAGTAATGCTGCTTCAAATCTTGATATATTTTGGTACTTTCAAGATGCATAGCATAAAATGACTAATATGCTTCTTCTTAAATCTTCTTCTTCAATCCTGCATCATCAGGAATGCACAATCTATCCCTGTACAACAAACTTCCATCATCTCTCATAGAAAAGTCTCCAGTCTACCCCTTTTGGCAATCCTCTACCATCTTTTGGATTTTCTCATCTGCCTGTTGGGCTTCCTTAATCTAATCTAATAACACTGGCCTCAATTGCAATTGAGCCATCAATGCACCATCATCATATAATTCAAATCTGTCATGCAGTTCTCTCAACTCAACAAGCAATGAGAGCAAATAGGTAGTCAAAACTGCCATAAACTTCTAACTTAAGGCATCTATTACACATTTGCCTTGCCAGGATAATCAACCAAGCAGTCATAGTCTTTAATCAACTCCAACCACCATTTTTGTCGAAGATTCAGCTCTCTCTGAACACCTAAGTACTTCAAACTCTTATGATCCATGTAAATAAAATATTTTTCCCCATACAAGCAAAGCCATCAAATCTTTAATGCAAAAACTATGGCTGCTAGCTCCAAATCATGAGTCGGGTAATTCGACTCATGAGGCTTCAACTATCGAGATGCATAAGCAATGACTCTAAACCACTATGTGAAGCAATACTATATATCACATAAGGTTTACCTTTCCACAGGTAGGGTAAGGACAGGAGCCTAAGTTAACATGTCTCTCAACTGCTCGAAACTTGCCTAACATTGATCTGCCCGCACAAATCTAACCCCTTTTTGAAGTAATTTGGTGAGTGGTGTATCTATCATAGAAAAACTCTTCACAAACTGACGATAATACCCTGTCAATCCTAGAAAACTTCTAACCTCTATCACATTCTTTGGTGGACTCCAATTCAAGATAGCCTCAACTTTACTCAGATCAACTCTAATACGCTATGTTGATACCACATGATCGAGAAAAGTCATTTGATTGAGCCAGAACTCACACTTAGACAACTTAGCATATAACTGCTTTTCTCTCAAAGTCTGCAATATAATCCGCAGATGCATGTCATGATCTTCCTCATTACGTGAATACACCAGAATATCATCAATGAAGACCACTGTAAACTGATCTAAGTATGGTAAAAACACCCTATTCATCAAATCCATGAATGCTGATGGTGCATTTGTTAATCCAAAGGGCATCACCAAAAACGCATAATGCCCATACCTCGTGCGGAAAGTTGTCTTGGATACATCTGTATCTCTAACTCTCAACTGATGGTACCCTGATCTTAGATCTATCTTAGAGAATACTACTGCTCCCTTCAACTAATCAAAGAGATCATTTATCCAAGGTAATGAATATTTGTTCTTGATGGTCACCTTATTCAACTACCGATAATCAATGTATAATCTCAAAGTACCATCCTTCTTCTTCACAAATAAGACAGGTGCTCTCCACGGTGACACACTAGAGCGGATAAACACTTTATCAAGCAACTCTTACAACTACACCTTTAAATCCTTTAATTCTACAGATGCCATTCGATAAGGTGTAATGGAGATGAGAGTGGTACCAGGCAACAGATTGATACCAAACTCCACCTCTCTCTCAGGAGGTAACCTTGGCAACTCATCAAGGAAAACATCTGAAAGCTTGACAACTATATGTATACTATCAAGTTGGGACTCTACTGCTCTGGTATCTACAACATGAGCTAGATAGGCCTCACATCCCTTCCAGATAATCTTCCTAGCTGATACAGCTAAGATAAACATGGATGAAAGGTGTCTCTGCTCACTAGATATCGCCACATCTCCACCATCACGTGTTCTCAAAGTAACACATTTCTGCTAACAGTCTACCATAGCCCCATGCCTGGATAACCAATCCATGCCCAAAATCAGATCATACTTCCTAAAAGGCATCTCAATCAGGTCACCGAGAAACTCCTCATCATGAATAATAACTGTACTATCTTGGTGCACCGTGCTAACTACAACATTGTGTCCTAAAAGATTGGTAACCAACACATCAAATCCTAGGGACTCCAAATACATTTCACTCACAGGTAGGATGGATGCACTAATATATGAATGAGTCGACCCAGGGTCTATTAATGCATAAACTAAAGTGCCAAATAAAGTAAAAATGCCAGCTATTGTTTTTGATCATTTATGTATGTATTTTTAGGGTAATTTTATTGGCTTTTAGTTAACTTTTCCTTTAATTTGTGTTTAAGATTACTTAAGTTTTTTATTTAGGTTGAAGTACAAAAATGGAGCTTTAATTCACTTGTTGGATCCAAATTTGGTGGAAAGACATTGAACACGACCAAGACATTCACTGGCTTGGTCGCGTCCCTCATCAAAGGAAAGAAAAGTGTGTCCCTTGTGAAGAAAAGAAGGCAGCCTGTGACACAAGCATGAGACACAATCAAGTCACTGGCCGTGTCATATGACATGGCCATGACTAAAAGTTAATTTCGTTGTGTCCCTAAGGAATTTGAGCAGAGGCAGACACAAGCATGAGACACGGTCAAGCCACTGGCTGTGTCACATGACACGGCTAGAGACTTGGCCGTGTTCCATCTAAAGAGTAAGTAAGGCAGAAGAAAGAAGTGATACTGCCAAGTCACTGGCTGTGTCACTCCTAATAAAGAATAAGCAAGAAGGCAGCAAGGGACACGACCTCATGACTTGGTCATGTCCAAAGGAAAGTTGATGACATAGCCAAGTCACTCATGACTTGGTCGTGTCCAAAGGAAAGTTGATGACATAGCCAAGTCACTCATGACTTGGTCGTGTCCTGTGTGACCTCTTTAATTATTGGCATGTTCTGACAGGAGACAACAAGAATTTTTCTTTTAAAAAAATAATAAAAGAAGCAAAAGATGATCTAATTTATGGATGAAGATTTAAAAAAATGAAAAAGGAGGGGACAAATGGGAGTGAGGTGAGTTGGAAAAGCAATTTTTTTAGTCTTGGCAATTAAGATAATTGGAGGGAAAAGGGAGAGAGATATGGGCACACATTAGAACCATTTGAAAGACCATTATTCATACATTCATTTTGTTCTTGGTTTTTGGAGGATGCCATTCTTATCATCACCTACATCTTCATCTTTCATCCATCTTAATTTTCTTCCATAAGCAAGACTTCAACACTTTTGGGATAGTTTTGGGTGAACAAGCTCTTGATAGGGTCTAGAAAAAGCTTGATTGAAGAGTTGGAGGCTTGAGAGAGTTTTCACTTAATCTTTCAAGGGTAGAATAATTGATTGAAGGTTTAAAGAGGGCTTTGGAGTTCTTCATCACATTCAAGTGAGCTAGGAGGAAAAACAAAGAGTTTTAACTCTTAGAATCTTCAAGGGGTTTTTCATATTCTCTCATTTAATTCATTTCTATATTGTTGTTGTTTTGTTATAAATATTAGTATTACAATGGATAATTTTGATTTGATTTATACTGAGATGAATGTTTGTTTTGAAATGATGATAAGCTAAATTACCCATTCCTAGGATTTTTAGTAGATTTGATTGAATGACTTAATTTGATATTTCCATTAATATACCTTGTTATTAGTTGATTGTATTGGATTGAATGTTAGGTTAATAGATTGGCAACCTATTGATCTCTTAATATTGAATGATGGACCGAGGGTGAAATTTGATATTTGAACTATGCAATCAACTACCCTAAGAATGAATTAGAAATATAAGTTTTAGGATTCTATTAATTTAAAAATTCAAAACAATTAGTTGTTGTTAATTCATGAATGTGAGAACTAATGAATTGCTAATTGCTAATTAATCAAAAGAAACAAATTAAATTGCAAGGGTATATAATGGACAATTTGAGAATTAAGCTTTGATTAAATTGATCTACAAACCCTAGGTACCATTCCAAGTATTTGAATTAATCTTGCACAATCATCACTCATTTTACTTTTAAATTTTAATTGCTTTTATAACATATCACACTCAAATTTTAATATTTTATATTAATCAAACTATTACAAAATAACACCTTCCTTGTGAGATGACATTAGGGCAATCACCATTGCTATAATAGCCTCGTATACTTGCGAGTGTCACTTGGTAGTAGTATTAAATAGAGAGTAATAATTATGACAGCTGAAGCATCTGGCTGCCTCTGTATCATATAAACCTGTTGTTATGGCCCTGCATCATCTACTCCCTATTGTAGAATCTCCTCTCTGACCAGTCTCTAATCTACCACCGCTGCCAAAACCTCTGCCACTACGACCCCCTCTGACACTAGGTCTAGATGTTGTTGTATCTGTCTGTCTATTATCCGATGACTTTGGATAGTCTTTGATAAATGGTTTGGTGATCCATATTTGAAGCATAATACTGATGCACTAGTCCTCCAACAAACCCCTCAATGTGTCCTACCACACTGAGCATAAATATGTGGAATAGGCCTCTAGGTCACTAGGGTCGGGGCACTAGCCACTGAGGCCACATGTCTCTGTCACTACCTCTGCTACTGTGATGACCTATCAGACTGCTCCTGGCTCCTACTAAACCTTGGTGGATATCCCCCTTGGCCTCTCTTCGATGATGAAGACCCTGCCTCACCCTAGCGTCTCCTAGCTCTGCTCTCCTCTTCTCTGGCAACTGCTGCAAGTCCCTGTGCCTTCTCTACACTTCTAGCAGCTGCAACCAACTGGGAAAAATCTTCATACTGAGAGCATGCCACTAAACACATGATAGATGGTCTCAGTCCTTACTCAAACCTCTGAAATCTATTAACCTCATCTGATATAATTCCCCATGTATACTGGCTCAACCGAATGAACTCTATCTCATATTCAGTCACTGTCCTCATCTCCTAACTCAAACTCAGGAATTCCTTCTTCTTAACATCTTTATATATTCTGGGAGTATACTTGTTGTGGAACAACCAGCACACCGCAAGGATGAGCAAGAGTTAGGACGTGGGGAACAAGTTGAGGAGATCATCAATCCAATTATTTTGCCACAAGGTCCTATAACTAGATCGCGAGCCAAAAAGATTCAGCAAGCACTAATTTGCCATTTGCAAGATTTGGTGAATTTGGCTAATTATGGTTTGCAAGGAATTATAAGCTTGGAGACAAGACCAAAGGAAGTCAATTACAACTTGCTACAAGTTGTAATTCATGAATGAGGCTTGTAATTAATATGTATTAAGGCCCACTAGTTATGCTTATTTAAAAAGTAAGGGCCCTGTTTGTTTTGTATTAAATCAGAACGTTGTTTACTTTATTATTTCTTAAAATTTGATTAGAAAGTCAAACGCTACTTAATAACCCTAATTAGGGTTTAGTTATTTATATCTCATTTAGGGTTGTAAGACACCAGTTTTGAAGTTTTGGACGAATTTATTAACCTAAAGCCGAATTGCTTTTATCTTTGTGTTCTTGCTTGAATACATGCTTCAGAAACATTCAAGTAGTTTGATCAACTTTCTTGTGGAGTGTTTCGAATCTGGGATTTAGGAACTGACTTGTTTCGAACTCTTGGATCTTTGATCAATTCAAGGTAATCTGAAATCTAACCTAATCCTTGGGGGTTGTACCGAATTCGACTAGGGGTTTTCAAGTTAATGCTGTGGGGGTTCGAAATCAAGGGGTTCTCAGGCTTATTCTTGGAGGTTCTGTATCATTTAGTATCAGAGCCTAAGCTCTAGATCAGGTTTTATCCCTATCAATTCATTTTCGTTCCTTCTTTTGTTATTTGCGTTTTTGTTACTTTGATCCAATTGTTGAATTCGTTCTCTTGTTTTCCTTGTTTCTCTGAATTGTTTTCTTTGTGGGTTATTTTCGTTTTTGTTTTCTTCACCTGTTATTTGCGTTTTCATTTTTTCTTTGTGGGTTATTTTCGTTTTCGTTTTTATAAAACCTAAATTCAAAATTCAGGGAAAGTGTTCTAAATCAGAATCTTGTTCTTGTTAATCATTCTGATTTGAATTCGAAATTCAACAAAGTGTGCTAAATTCGAATCTTGTCTTGATTATTCATTCTGATTCAGTTTCAAAATTCAAAGAAAGTGCTTCAAATTCGATCTTGTTCTTGTTACCTGATTGGAAAAAAAAAGTTTCATGGTGTGAACTAAGGCTGCCCTTCAAAAGAGATAGTGAGAGGGAGCAAAAAAAAAAAGAGAGTATAGAATCACTTCAAGAAAAATTTTTCGTTTTCCTTGTTATTTAGATGCCTTGTCGAATCTAGGTGGGTTAGAAGTAACTGAATTTTTTTTCTCACGAAATTTCAGATTTTGGGATACTACACACGGAAGGCTATTTGAGTTGTTTCATAAAGTGTGATTCACCTAAGAACGTAAAAGATATCAGCTTGAGAGGTGTGAGCTGAACCATGAGTGATTTCATATATTGAGTGAAACACGAGAGACCAACCTTCATCTATTGAGTGTAAACACGTGAGGGAGTGTTGTGAGGCATTTTATTTGTTTTGTGCTAACCTTTTATTGCAGGAAAAATGTCTGGGAGAGATGAAAGTGATAGCAGGAGTGTTCCGATTGATCCAGCTAGATTGCGTGAGGCGCAGCAAGCTGAATTTACACGTTTATACCGCACTATGGAGAACATAACAGAAACATTGGAGCACATGGATTTGAGGTTGCAGAGTGTTGAAAGAGCCACACCGGAGCGCATTGAGAGGCAAAGAGGTGGCAGAAATCGAATGCAACAGCCTGAACATTTGGAAGATGAAAATGAGCTTGAGGAGGATAATGCAAGTCTGGTTGGAGGAGCTCTACATAGAGGTGGAGGTAGAGGAGGACGTGGTGCTGGTAGAGGTAGAGGAAGGATGAATAATAATCCTTTCTATGGTAGAAATCATGGTGATGATGAAGTCGTTGATAGGAGCTTGGGAAGCATCAAGCTGAAAATTCCTAATTTTCATGGTAAATCAGATCCAGAAGCTTATTTGCAATGGGAGAAATAGGTTGACCTCATATTTGATTGCCATCGATGTACTGAGGAAAAGAAGGTCAAGCTTATTGTTACTCAATTTACAGATTATGCTATAGCTTGGTGGGATCAGTTAGTGACTAGTAGAAGAAGGAATTTGGAGTATCCTATTGAGACTTGGGCTAATCTTAAATCAGTCATGAGGAAGAGGTTTGTGCCTAGACATTTCCATAGGGAAATCATGCAAAGACTTCAGGTTCTCAAGCAAGGAAGTAAAAGTGCTGATGACTACTACAAAGAGATGGAGATGTTGATGACTAGAGTTAACCTAGATGAGGATGTAGAGGCTACTATGGCACGTTTCTTGGCTGGTTTGAATTCGAATATTGTTGACCAGGTTGATTTGCAGCCATATGTGGAGTTAGAAGAGATGGTGCATATTGCCATCAAGGTGGAAAAACAACTCCAAGGAAGACGACCATCAAGGTATTATTCAAAACATGTTTCTAATTCTTTTTCTCCTTGGAATAGGGAAGGAAGGCGTGATTACAAGGAAAGAAACAAGGCTGGTCAAGATAGTGGGAAAGTGAAGGCCGAATCAAGTTCTAAAGACAAGTCCAAAGTTGAAGAGCCTAAGCTGCGAAATCGAGATATTAAGTGTTGGAAGTGCCAAGGTGTGGGACATATCAGCAAAGAATGTCCAAACAAGAGAGTTATGACCATGAGAAATGGTGAGATAGTGATTGATGAAGAGGAAGATGACAATGAGAGTGATGATGGTGAGATGCCAGCATTGGAAAGTTGTAGTGATGGGAGCATTGAAGAACCAATTAAGGGTGACTTGCTGGTTACTAGGCGTGCTCTTAATATGCAATTGAAGGAGGAAAACCATGAAGAACAACGAGACAACTTGTTCCATACAAGGTGTCACGTTCAAGGCAAGGCTTGTAGTATGATTGTGGATGGTGGAAGCTGTACCAATGTGGTAAGTACATTTTTGGTTGATCGATTGGGGCTGCCAATGAAACTTCACCCACATCCTTACAAACTTCAGTGGCTGAATGATTGTGGAGAGGTTAAGGTAAATCGACAATCTATCATTCTTTTTCCATTGGTAAGTATCATGATGAGGTGTTGTGTGATGTGGTGCCAATGCATGCTGGAGAGATTCTACTTGGACGTCCATGGCAGTATGATAGGTGAGCTAAGCATGATGGATATCTCAATCGGTATTCATTCACTAAGGATGGACGAAAGACAATTCTGACACCACTCTCACCAAAAGAAGTGTATGAAGACCAATGTAAAATGGAAAGAATGAGACTTGAATTTGAAAAGAAAGAAAGAGAGAGTGACAAAAAAATGAGTGAAAAAAATCAGATTGCAAATGAAAAGAAAGAAAGAGAGAGTGACAAAAAAATGAGTGAAAAAAATCAGATTGCAAATGAAAAGAAAGAGAGAAAAGAAAAATCAAAACAAATTCAGTTTGAGAAAAATAGAGAAGGAGAGAAGAATGTGAGTTTGTTAGCTAGTACAAGTGAGGTTAAACATGCTTTTTACACCAAACAGCCTATGTTTGTGCTTTTGTGCAAAGAGGCTCGTTTAGATACTACTGTTTCTAACCAATCTTTGCCTAGTGTGTTTGTTGATCTTTTGCAGGAATATGCAGATTTGTTTCCCGAAGAAATGCTTGATGAATTGCCGCCAATCAGAGGCATAGAGCATCAAATTGATTTCATTCCTGGAGCTTCCATTCCCAATAGGCCAGCGTATCGAGCTAATCCTTTTGAGACAAAGGAGATACAAAAGCAAGTGGAGGAATTGCTAACTAAGGGATATGTGAGGGAAAGCTTGAGTCCTTGTTCAGTTCCTGTTATTCTTATGCCAAAGAAGGATGGGACGTGGAGGATGTGCGTGGATTGCAGAGCCATCAATAAAATCACTGTAAAGTATCATCATCCTATTCCTAGACTAGATGATATGCTTGATGAGTTACATGGTTCTTGTTTGTTCACCAAAATTGATTTGAAATCTGGTTATTATCAAATTAGAATGAGTGTGGGTGATGAGTGGAAAACAACAATTAAGACTAAATATGGGTTGTATGAGTGGTTGGTTATGCCGTTTGGTCTTACTAATGCACCTAGCACATTCATGCATTTGATGAATCATATGTTGCGTGAGCACTTGGGTAAATTTGTTGTTGTTTACTTTGATGATATTCTTGTTTACTCTAAGTGTTTGGATGATCATGTCATGCATGTGCGTCTTGTGTTAGACATTCTTAGGCGTGAGAAGTTATATGCTAACCTTAAGAAGTGTAGTTTTTGCATGGATAAGGTTCATTTTCTTGGTTTTGTGGTGTCTAGTCAAGGTATTGAGGTTGATGAGGAAAAGGTAAAGGCTATTAGGGACTGGCCGAAACCTAAGAATGCTAGTGAGGTGAGGAGTTTTCATGGACTTGCTGGTTTTTATAGGAGATTCATTAGAAATTTCAGTACTATAGCTGCACCTTTGAATGAGTTAGTTAAGAAAAATGTCGGATTTGTTTGGGGAGATGCATAAGAACATGCATTTAATGAACTTAAGGATAAATTGTGTAATGCACCCTTGCTTGCTTTGCCTAATTTTGATAAGACTTTTGAGATTGAATGTGATGCAAGTGGCATAGGAATTGGAGCTGTTTTGATACAGGATCAAAGGCCATTGATGTACTTTAGTGAAAAGCTAAGTGGAGCGGCTTTGAAGTATCCGACATATGATAAGGAGTTATATGCATTGTTTCGAGCTTTGTATACATGGCAGCATTATTTGTGGTCAAAAGAGTTTGTGATACATACTGACCATGAGAGTTTAAAGCATTTGAAGGGTCAAGATAAGCTGAATCGTAGGCATGCCAAATGGGTGGAGTTCATAGAAACATTCCCATATGTGATTAAATACAAGCGAGGTAAGGAGAATATAGTGGCTGATGCGTTGTCGCGAAGGTATGTTTTACTTAATTCTCTTAGTGCAAGATTGTTGGGTTTTGAGCATATTAAGGGATTATATGTTAGTGATGTGGATTTTGGTGACATATATAATTCGTGTGGTGATGTGGCTGTTTTGACAGACTTTCATTTGTTTGATGGTTTTTTGTTCAAGAAAAGTAGATTGTGTATTCCTAAGTGTTCCATGAGAGAGTTGTTAGTTAAGGAAGCCCATGGAGGAGGCTTGATGGGTCATTTTGGGGTAAGTAAGACCTATGATGTGTTGATAGAACATTTTTATTGGCCTGGTATGAAACATGATGTGCATAAAGTTTGTGAGCATTGCATAACATGTAGAGAAGCTAAGTCTAGGTTGAAACCGCATGGTTTGTACACACCATTACCTGTTCCTAATGGACCTTGGACTGATTTGTCTATGGATTTTGTGCTTGGTTTGCCTAAAACTAGGAGAGGTCGTGATAGTATATTTGTTGTGGTTGATAGATTTAGTAAAATGGCTCATTTTATACCATGTCATAAAACTGATGATGCAAAATTGATTGCTGATTTATTCTTTAAAGAGGTTGTGCGTTTGCATGGCATACCCAGAAGCATTGTTAGTGATCGAGATGTTAAGTTTTTGAGTCATTTTTGGCGTGTTTTGTGGGGAAAGTTAGGAACTAAGTTGCTGTTTTCTACTACTTATCATCCTCAAACCGATGGTCAAACTGAGGTTGTGAATCGAACATTGATTACTTTGCTTAGGGCAATAATAGAAAAGAATATTAGGATGTGGGAGGATTGTTTACCATTTGTGGAGTTTGTTTACAATAGGGCTGTTCATAGCACTACTAACTGTTCTCCATTTGAAATTGTTTATGGTTTTAATCCGCTTACTCCTTTAGATATTTTGCCATTGCCATCTAACGATTTTGTGAGTGTTGATGCTAGTTCAAAGGCAGATTTTGTGAGGAAGTTATATAAGCAGGTTAAGGAAAGGATTGAAAAGCAAAATGCCAAAGTAGCTTCTAGAGTGAATAAAGGAAGAAAGCCAATGCTTTTTCAGCCTGGTGATTGGGTTTGGGTACATTTTCGCAAAGAAAGGTTCCCACAGCAACGCAAGTCTAAGTTAAATCCACGAGGAGATGGTCCTTTTCAAATACTTGAAAGGATTAATGATAATGCGTATAAAGTGGATTTGCCAGGTGAGTATAATGTGAGTGCTTCGTTTAATGTTGCTGATTTAAGTCCTTTTGATGTAGGTGATGCTTTTGATTCGAGGACGAATCCTTTTGAGGAGAGGGGAAATGTTGTGGAACAACCAGCACACCGCAAGGATGAGCAAGAGTTAGGACATGGGGAACAAGTTGAGGAGATCATCAATCCAATTATTTTGCCACAAGGTCCTATAACTAGATCGCGAGCCAAAAAGATTCAGCAAGCACTAATTTACCATTTGCAAGATTTGGTGAATTTGGCTAACTATGGTTTGCAAGGAATTACAAGCTTGGAGACAAGACCAAAGGAAGTCAATTACAACTTGCTACAAGTTGTAATTCACGAATGAGGCTTGTAATTAATATGTATTAAGGCCCACTAGTTATGCTTATTTAAAAAGTAAGGGCCCTGTTTGTTTTGTATTAAATCAGAACGTTGTTTACTTTATTATTTCTTAAAATTTGATTAGAAAGCCAAACGCTACTTAATAACCCTAATTAGGGTTTAGTTATTTATATCTCATTTAGGGTTGTAAGACACCAATTTTGAAGTTTTGGACGAATTTATTAACCTAAAGCCGAATTGCTTTTATCTTTGTGTTCTTGCTTGAATACATGCTTCAGAAACATTCAAGTAGTTTGATCAACTTTCTTGTGGAGTGTTTCGAATCTGGGATTTAGGAACTGACTTGTTTCGAACTCTTGGATCTTTGATCAATTCAAGGTAATCTGAAATATAACCTAATCCTTGGGGGTTGTACCGAATTCGACTAGGGGTTTTCAAGTTAATGCTGTGGGGGTTCGAAATCAAGGGGTTCTCAGGCTCATTCTTGGAGGTTCCGTATCAATACTTCTTCTCAAATTTCCTTAGAAAATCAGCATATGTCAGTATTGGTGGATCAAACCATCTTCCACTATTCATAATCATCCCTCTACAGAAGAGACCTGACATAATCAAACTTCTCCTCTGCAGTGGCCAGCAACTATATGAACACTCTCTGGACCATGTCCAACCACTGCTCTTCTATAGCTGGGTCAGTAGTGCCGACAAAATCTATAGTTCCAAACTTCCTCAGCTTGTCATACTTTCGAGTTGGCAACTGCTGTTGTAGTTGTGGCTACGACAACGACTGTGGCTGTTGTACCGGAGCCTATCATAACAGTTTCACCATCTGATGAACCCAAACCGATGGCTCTCTCGACCCTGCTGGTCTAACCGGCATAGATGCAGATGCCTTTTCAGCAGTCTCAGTACTAGCTCTAGCTCTACCCTCATCCGGAGCTACACTCTCTACACTACCCTCAGCAAACTAGTATGTCCTAGATGCCATGACTACCTATATCTATAAATACAACAAAGATTTTCACATCAGGAATAAGACAAAATGACAGTTCTAATGCATTTATCACAATTTAAAACCATATTTAAAATCTCCATTTTCTTTCTCTAAAAATCTACATAGGTCGAGAACCTCAAACTTAGGCTCTGATACCAAAATAAATGTAACACCCTTATACCTTATATATATAAAATATATATATTCCGTATATGTAAAATATGCATATAAAGTGAAAGAATGCAACAACATAGTTTAATAAATCAATAAAATATTCTTAATTACAATGTATAACATAGAATGTAAGAATCTCAAATACTTTAAATTGTATTTTTAATAAATTAATAAAATATTCTTAATTAGTTTTAGGTACCCAAAATAAGTATTTTATATAATAAATCTTTGAAAAAAATTTATCAGAGTTTTATCTGTGAATTGGACATTCCAAAAATTTCAACAACACTCAACATGCAGAAAAATACACTCCCAATATAAACAAATCAAACATTTCACCCCAACTTCTCAAACTCCTCCCATTTCCTTAAAACATTTTTATATACACATATATATATATATATATCAAAACATATATACACATTCCCACATTATACAATTTAACCAAAATATTCTTTATAATTTACAATACACTAAAAAATATAAACATAATATACATTGTGATAAAATATACTATAACATAGAATGTAAACATGGTGGCAACTGGATCTGACCCTCTGACAGCAAAAATCACCTCAGCTCAATAAATACAAGCCTAGACCTGATCAGGTCTAGATGAACTCTCTATATCTACCGGATCAACCCTATCACCTGCGCGATGAATTTTAATCGCGCTAAGCTAAAGGCCTAGCGGTACATACTTTGATAACAATGAAACTTTTAAAAGAAAGACAATGCATTGTGTTGTATTATGACATTCCACAATGTAATATGCATTTCCACTTTATTTTACAATTATCATTCTTTTTAAATATCACATTAACACATACACAAGCATTGGGCCCAACTAACCTAGTATATTATTCAAATCCCAGAGTTACTATCTTGGTTTAATTTGTCACCCAGTGTCTAGCCTGAAGGTAATACAAGTGACGCCCAACGTTTAGCCCGAAGGCAAATTATAGTGACGTCCAACGTCTAGTTCGAAGGCAAATTATATATCAGTGACGCCCAACATCTAGCTCCGCAGCAAATGATGAGAATAATCTCATAGACATGCCACCATATAGAACTCTAAAAATTGAATAATATACTAGGCAACACACAAATAGTACATTATTTCCATAATAAATTTCTTATTACATTGCCTTTTTTCTCATCTTTCTCATTTATAACAATGTCAAATCACTTTAATTCATTATTTCTTATCACTTGATCACAATGTTTGCCATTTATCATTACAATCATATTACCCAAATATTTTTGGGTTATTTCACATAATTCACATAAACCATGTTCCATTCATTTTAGCCATTAATAATGGCTTTTCACAATGTACATAACACACATACATCATTTCACATTCTATACCATAGTGCATATGAATGTTCTAATAACCAAGTACCTTAACACATTTTCTATCCAAATTGTGTTAAGCCAAATTAAATGCAAATACATATAAATTATCAAAAGTATGTACATACCTTAATTAGCACTCAAACTCAAGCTAAAATGTCCAACTTCCAAATTGCCCTTCAACACTAGGGTTGGACAACTTGCTTCCACTTAATGCCTATTCAAAATGTGAGTAAATATAATTATTTAGATTCACATTTCAAGGCATTTTAAACATAAAATCCTAATTAAACCACATTCCTAATAATTTTTCAAAATTTGACTAACCTCTTTTTAACTTTAGAATTCCATTCCATCATATTTTAATTGGTGTTTTAAGTTTATTTTTATCATTAAAAACATATTAGAACATGTTTTAACCAATTAAATTCGATAAACACATACTCTTTAACCAAACCCTAAAATATGCCTAATCTTCATCAATTATGATTCTTCATCCTAACCCATTCCAAATGCTAATATAAGCCCATATACATCATTTAAATCTTTTAATAATATGATTTATACATTAAAATCAAATAAAAGTCAATACTTTGAAAATTCTCTTCCAAAACCCTAAAATCAATACTACCATTCCAAACCCCTAACCAAACTTGATCAAATCCATCATTTGACTTTAAAATCCTTGTTTAAGCATCAAAACAACATCTTTGGAATCCATTTGCACAATTAAAATACATGATTTAAAAATTCCAAATTACAAATAGCCCTAAACCATCTTCTTCATCCAAACTCAACTCAAACTTGATTCTTTCTTCTATCTAACTTGAAAATCATTACATACTAGTCAAAATAGCATCATACATACCCATTTAAGCAATTAAATCATGCTATATCAAAACTCCAAATCCAACATATTCATAGTTTTCATAAAACTTAGAAATTTGATAAGAAAGCTTACCAATTAGAGAAGAAGTCACCAAAACTCCACTTAATTCTTGAAAATCCCTTCAATTCTTGATGCTTGGAAGAAAAAAAATCCTTGCTCTCTTAACCATGGAGGTTCGGCCTTGAAGAAGAATAAGAAGAGATGAATTATTTTGATATTTTCTCTTTCTTTCCACTTTAAATTTTAAGACCATATATATTATTTTAATATTTTTAATTATTTATTTAAAAGTGATAATTTTTGTCTTCCATTCATAATTAATTTATTTTTAAATTATTTAATTAATTTTAATTTTATAAAATATATTTATAATTTTGCCATTTGACTTTTCACTTTCTTCTTTAAATGTTGACTTTTGTATATGTTATATATATTTAATATATATTTCATATATACACTTTACTTTGTTACTTCTAATCTTTTAATTTTCCATTTAAATTATTTATTTAATTTAATTTTTAAAAAATTAACGGGTGTTACAGATTCTGATTATATAAAAAAGAGGAAAGGTGCAAAAATGCTTTTGATGTTTGTACAAAGATACGAATTAGCCTTTAAAATTTGTTTAGGTTTATTTGTAGACTTAAAGTTTTAAAAAGTTAACAAATTACCCCTTCTTTTAATAGACAGTTAACTGTTATTAACTATGTGTTTAGTTTTTTGCTGGAATGTGCATAAATACTCCTTAAATTTGTGTAAAAGTACGGATTGACACTGATTTTGTTTTTTACTCAATTATGCATGAAAATAATATTTTTACCTATTTATAAATGAATCAAACATATTTAAGATCATTTTTATACTGAACAACATTTTGATTAAAATTAAAATTTAGCACTTCTTCTAATGAACATTTTAAACCATTAATTCACATTATATATATAGCATCAGATGTATCAAATGTATTTTGTCATTAAGAGGATATATTTAAGAGATTCCCTTAGGAATATAAAAAATAAAAATATTTTGAAAATATCTATTTTCTAAAAAAAATTCTCCTAATTTTCAATTGAAATTATTATTTATTTTAAAAATATCAAATTTTAATTAGCTTTAAAAATACCATGTAATTAATTAATTGAAATTATTTTTTATTTTAAAAATATAAATTTTTAATTTTGAAATTGAAAATTAAAAATAATTTTGTTAAAAAATGGATATTTTTAAAATATTTTTATTTTTTATATTTTTAATAAAATCTAAATATCTTCATAATAACATAATAAATTTAATGCAATATATACATTATAAATTAATGTTAAAGGTTCATTGAAGAAGTATTAATTATTTAATATAAAATGCTCTTAAATATACTTGAATCATGTATAAATGGATAAAAATATCATTTTAATATATAATTGAGCAAAAAAAATTCATATTTGCGTGCAAACTTAAGAGTCTTTTTTGCACCTTTCAATGAAAAACTAAATGCACAGTTAATAACAATTAACTTTTCGTTAAAAGAGGGGCCAATTTGTTAACTTCTTAAAAACTTTGAGTGTGTAAATGAGCCTACACAAACTTTAAAGGGTAATACATATCTTTGTGCAAACTTTAGGGGGATTTATGCACATTCTCCCTATAAAAAAAATAATGAACTAAACATATGTTAGGTGATTGGTGGTGTAAGTTAAATTTAAAATTTTATCTGATGATGGGTTATTCAATGATAGACTAAACAATATGTTACAAAATTGAAATAGGTAACTTAAACAGAAGTTTGAATTTATATTAGAGGTACAAATAAATGAATGGATTGATTTTAGGAATTGAACCAATAATTCTGAGTAACTAGCATAGCAGTCAAATGGAAAAGAATGATTTAAACAAAGTAGTGAAATAAAGTTTTCAAGACCTCAGTAGACGGTTTAAATGTTTAAATATGAGTTCATTTTAATATGCACTGAATTGGAATGAAACAATTTGACATTGATTTAATCTTTATTTTGTTCTAGTCATATGTAAAAAAAAACTATAGAAATTCATATGTAACATAATGGTTATAATGTATAATGTATTTTTGTTTTAATACATTATACATTATAACTCATTTCTATTATTTAAATTGAGTTGATTCCATATTAGAAAAAAAAGTTTCTCTTTTTGCAATATAATTTATCATCAAACGCTGTTTCTTATTTACTTGAAATGAGGCTGCTCTTTTTTTCAGTTATTTAAATTGAATGAATCACATTTTGCAATATAATTCATTGTCAAAACCCAGTTTCTCTCACTGTTTCTCATTTACTTGAAATGGATTGTTTTTGTTTATGTTACTCAAATTGAATAAATTTCTTGATTTGCAATATAATTCACCATTTAGATTCTCTTTATATATTTGTTTCCCATTTTCGTAATTTTTATTAGTGGAAAATTACAAAGAATTAGTTGTTCGGCTTCCATTGTTTAATTCTTCGGTTTCGAAAGCTATGTTATGCAGAGCTGTGAAGTTCCAATTGTTTTGAGTTCCAAACATGTGAGAAGAAAGAAATGGTTGGTTTTATTACTTTTAAAAGAAGAAATGAATCACAAATATTTTCTTATTACTTTTAAAACAATAAATGAATGTCAAATATTTTCGTGAAAGTAATGACCCTTTATTTATTTTTAAAATAAAAAATAATCGATACATTGTTGTCTAAATGGATTGCATCATTTCAAATGATCAAAAGACAAAATAAAAACATATATATTTTTATATACTAATTAAATAGAGCATAATGTCAATTTGTTTTAATTTCTTGATCTTAATTAATTTGCAACTAAGAAATACACACACACACACACACACACACATTCAATAATTAATTAATATTTGCTCAACCTTGAGTTTTAACTTCACAAAGATGACCTTTAATGCAGTTTGAATATGGTTAAAAATTTAATGTGATTATTTGAATGATATTATTATGAATAAAACTATGAAATTGCATGTGTTGGGGGAGCCCTCTTTTAAGGTAGCCTAATTGCCATTTGCTTGCTTTATAGAAGTCTTGTATTGGCTTATTGTTTTCATTGCAAGCTCTCATTTGGCTTAACACACTGTACCAATTAAGAAAGGGCAATCATAAAGAATTGGTTTTCTTGTATAATAATAAAGTTTTGTTTGTATTGTCAAGAAGCTATTGCTTGTTGGGTTGTTGGAGCAATGGAAAGTTTTAGAAGTTAGTTGATTGAAAGTACTAATTACTATTGTTGTTAGCTCTTTTGGATTTGTTGCTTTTTACGTGAGTTGCTAGAAAGGTTTTGTAGATATTTAAAAGTTATTTGAGTTCAAGTCCTTCTTTTTATAAATTAATCAGCCTTTTTTCTTTTCTTGGATAATTAAATTTTGAATGTAAATTATTTCCATGAACCTGTGTTTGATTTGGCTTATTTTATTTTTTTATATTAGTTTTATATATGGTCTTGTATTACACATATCAAGATATGGCATTCTCACTTAAGCAGCTCAACAATGGGTTGTATTAGGCAAAAATGGATCGGAAGCTACACATTCATGCAACTAAATTATATTATGACTAATAAAATAAGTAGTAGGTGAATCAAATGTGATTAATCTAGCTTTGAATTAGGCCTTTGTTATCAAATCAAGATCTAGTGCCATGATTATACTAATTTAATTACCACTTACATTTGAGAAAGTCTCATAATAAAAAAATAATAATTGAACTTATAATACAAGAAAGAGTGTAAAATTTTAACAAATTGTACATTCCTAATGATAACATTTTTTTAATATACTTAAGATAGCTGGGAAAACTTATAAAAAAAATCAACTTTGCAATGAATTTTCCAAATTACATTTAAATAAAGTTAACTAGTTATAAAAATTGCCAATGAATATGTCGTTTAATAAGCCTAAATAAAGAATGCAAAGTCTAGAAATAATATATGTAAGTTTGGTCATTTGTGAAAATAGTATAGTTTGATTACATGCATTGTGATTGTGGTTTAATTGTTATTATTGGATTGTGGTTTGCTTGTGATCATTTAATTGTGGTTTAATTGTTATAATTATGATGTAATATGAAGTGTTTGAACGTTGTGATTTGTTGATGTAGTATGGGTGATATAAAGGTGAGATATTGGAAGTGTTTTTTTAATTGCAGGAACGTTAGAAATTAATTTGCGCATGTGTTGTTAATTGATTTGGGTTATTTATAATTTTTTGTTGCATTCTCACTCTTGAAAATTGAAACCTTTTTCCCTAACTGAAGTTGATATCTTTTTGTGCTTAATAACATTTATTAATAATATATACTATTATTATATTAGTATAATTAAAATTGATAATTAACTAAATAATTAGTTATAACATTACTTTTAACTTTGGAAGAGCAAATGAAGTGTCTTATTGTTCAGTTGAGATTTGAAAGAGCAGCTCTTATTATTATTTTTTTAAGTTTATATGTTTTAACTTTTTATCATCGAATTATCTCAAGTATTGCCATAATGTATGGGATGGCAGTTGTTGCTATATTAATGACGGTTTAAAATAAATCAAAATAAATTAACGTTGAATCAATTTCAACAACAAATTATTTGATACTTGGGTTTAACATTCAATTAACTTTGGATTTGTAGTAGCAGAAGCTTATGTTGCAAACGGTATAATTGATCATGAAGAAAGATTTTATTTTTCTTGAGCTGTTAGTTTTGTTGATATGTTATTTTTTGTTATATAGCTAGTTTTGCTAATTAGAATGATAGTGGATTGTTATATTAATAGATTTTGTTGGGCCATGTTTATTAAGTTGGTGTATTTATTGAGAAGAGAACCATTTGTTTTGAAATGGTAGATCATTGTTGTTATGTTTGAACTTTATTTCTATTTAAATTTAATAATTTTGTCTTATAAATATATGTGTGTGTGTGTGTGTGATGAAAAATTGTAGGAGGTTTTGAAAATGTCTTGGTGAATGTGAATGTTAATATTTTTTAGGTTAAGCTGTTAGTTTTGTTGATTTGTTATTTTTTGTTATATAGCTAGTTCGGCTAATCAGAATAATAGTGGACTGTTATATCTGCAAATTTTGTTGGGCCATGTATTATTAAGTTGGTGTATTTATTAATCTTGAGAAGAGAATCATTTATTTTGAAATGGTTGATCATTACTGTTATGTTTGAACTTTATTTCTATTTAAATTTAATATTTTTGTCATATAAATATATGTGTGTGTGATGAAAAACTGTAGGTTGTTTTGATGATCTTAGTGAATGTGAATGTTGATATTTTTTAGGTTGAGTTGTTAGTTTTGTTGATTTGTTATTTTTTATTATATAGCTAGTTCAGCTAATCAGAATGATAGTGGATTATTATATCTGCAGATTTTGTTAGGCCATGTACTATTAAGTTGGTGTGTTTATTAGTCTTCAGAAGAGAACCATTTGTTTTGAAATGGTTGATCATTATTGTTATGTTTGAACCATTTTGTTGTTGCTTGATTCTATTACGAATACTTTTATTATACTTCAAATTTTGGATATTAAAAGTCCTTTTGGCTTTAAACAACCAGGCTAGAGAGCTAGGTCAAGATTCACATCCTCACGAGCTATTTGAGAGGATGCATAAGGAGAAAGGAACTTCAGATTTTATGGATGCTAGATGTAGGTTATAATACTTTTGTTGACTATTACTTTAAATATAGTAATTTATAATTATTAAATAAATTAAGTGTTTTTGTTGGCTATGCTTTTTAGAAGCGATACACAGCTGAAGGAGCAACGATCTCAATTGCAAGAGGGGTTTGATTTTGCTGATATTAATGAGGCATAGATTTTTTTAGATGTTGGCGGGGATAAGAAACGTAGAGTATATGGTATGAGATTTACCGCAGCTGCTTACTGTCATTATCATTTAGTATCGTTTGCCTCTTCTTCTCAACCAATAGATACGGCAGTTCAAGAGGAGCTACAAAGTCTTCGGCAGTCATTGGTAGATTTGCGGGAGAGGGAGCAACGTCGCGAGCATGAGCTGCAAGAGAGGGAGGAGCGTCATGAGCATGAGCATCGCGAGATGATGATCCGTATGGAGGAGCTAATGAGAAACTTCCATTCTTCATTGTACTTTGATCCTCCTGATGATCCATTTTATGATTAGGACCCTCTAGATGATAAGTATAAAGATTTGTAGCTCTTGGATAATATTATTATTATATATTTTTTGATATATCGACTGCATATGATATGTTTACAAATTTGTAGATGTGTTTTGGGTATTACTATTATACATTTTTGGTATGTCGACCGTTATGTCGACTACATATGATAGGTGCATAGATTATTAGATGTTTAAGATATTATTGTTATGTATTTTTGATATGTCGACTGTTATGTCAACCACATATGATAGGTGCGTAGATTATTAGATGTTTTAGATATTATTGTCATGCATTTTTGATCTGTTGATTGTTATGTCGATATATTTGACAAATATAATATTTTGAATATTCATAATTGTTATTTACATTATCTAAATATGTTTATATTTCTTTATTATTTTGAACTTTGCATTTATATTCTTATAACAAAAATAAAATAAATGTAATATTGAAAATATATAAAATATTAAATAAAATAAATTGAAATAATAAATAAAATTAATTAATTAATAAAACATTTTTATTTTTATGATGTGAATTCATTAAAAGAATGACAAAAACGGAAAATATTTGTTTTAAACTTTAGTGATATTTCGTTTCTAATTGAAACAGATTATGTTCTGTTTCTAAGATCCATATATAAACAAAAGAATGTTCTTTATTAGAAATGAAATTTTCGTTTCTAACTAAAATGAAATGAAATATGTTTTTAACATAAATTGATTAAATCTGTTTCTAATAGAAACATATGGTATTCATTTCTAACACAAACCAATTCAATCTGTTTCTAACAAAAATAAATTGTATCTATTTCTAACAAAAATAGATTTTAATCCGTTTCTATTAGAAATGAAAATTCTATTTTTGATAATCTGTTTCTAACAGAAACAGATTGTATCCATTTCTAGCACAAACAGATGCAATCCGTTTCTAATAGAAACATATTTTAATCCATTTTTATTAGAAATGGAAATTTTGTTTTTGATAGGAACGACTTTTTAGTTCTTAGAAGAAATTGATTTAGAAATGGATAGTGTTTCGTTTTAAGTCTGAAATGGATATACCATTTCAAATTCATTTCTAAATTAGAAACATAATGCAAATTTCGTTCCTGTTTCATTAGCAACGAGCATTTTACGAATAAATATTGTCGGTTTCAAATCTATTTCTAAACCTAATTAAAAATAGAATTTTGAGGATTAGAAACAGAATATTCAGTTTCTAAACTACTAAATTCTTGTAGTGATACATGCTCAGATCAATCAAGACTTTCTTTCTCTACTCTATCATCTGTGTGATTAAATCTATCCATGCTAAGTTAAAAGTTTAGTGATACATACTTTAATAACATAATATATTTAAATCAATCATTCCTTTATTCATATAAAATGCTTTCATCTTCGAATGTATACACAATATTCAAATCACAAGAGATAGTCTCATACATCATATAACATTTTACATTGGCATATTAAGCCTTTAGTTCTAGCCACAATGAAATACTTAATCAATATTTATAATCTCATAATTCACATAAACATATCACATCAGTACACATTGGGGCAACGTGTAACATTCATAATTTTAAATATAATTAAATATTAATATGAAGGATAATTAATGTGTTGGAAGAGAAATATATGAAGTATATACCTAATGTATACACAAGTTATACATAAAATATATATTGAATATATAATGTATACATAGTATATAATTAATATATACTTAGCATAAACATTGGATACATATTATATAACTAAAATATAAGTGACATATATACATACATAAAGATCTATATAACATATAAATAAAGTATATATGATGTATACATATATATACATATTTATGGTTGGAAGGTTAATAATAATAATAATAATAAGTCAAAAAGTAAGAAGGAAAAATATTTATGGATAGGAAAACTAGAAAATATTAAAATATTAAAATAATTAATTAATATATAAATATATATGGATGGGAATGGAAAAAGAATTAAATCAAAACACCATCTTCTTCTTCTTCCTACCTCTATGGCCAAACCTTTCTTAATTATTGAAATGGGTTGTTTTGATGTGTATGTAATGATTTTATGGTTTGATGTGGAATTGAATTGGTTATGGTGAAGTTTGAATAAAGTAGTAAGGGGAGAAAATAGGGTTTTGCTAGAAGTTGATAGAATTTGTATAATTAGGGGTTACCTTGTATAAAATGAGTAGAAAAATTATTTTAATGGTAGAATTTTAGTTATTGTTTAGTTTTTGTGTGGTTAGGCCAAAATAGATCAAGAGGAGGAGCTTAAGATTTCGTCAAAGTGAGGCTTGAGAAGTGAAATAAGGTTAATACATACTTTGTTAACATCTATGTTAAATGTTTAAGCATGACATCACACTTATTGGCATTCTTTAAAAAATGATGACATTCCTTAAAGAGAGTTCATGCATAATTGAGTGTGTGATTGTGATTGTGACAAGTTAGTTCAAATTAATATGAGAAATGATCATGTTGTGTGCAATATGGAAATATTGTGAAAAATGATAAAATGTGATTAAAAATGTGGAAATGAGCTACATTGTGTACTGTGATTAGAAATGTTGGAAATGGTTATTGAAAGTGGAAAATGTGCAAATTGGGAAAAAGAGATATTAAATGGGATGAAAATGAGGAAATGATAAAAGTGATGAGGAAGATGAAAAGAAATGAAAATATGAAAATGTTACATGATATGATGTGTGTATTGTATTGGCCTTACATAATTACTTGTCCCAAAAAGTTGATATTGGTACAGTCAAGTTGGTATGCCAACGTTATGTTAAGACATTTATTATGCCCTTAGGAGAGACATGCTAGTGTCACATATGATGATTATGCCTTTGGACGAGACATGCTAATGTAATTAGGGACACACCTTCGGTGATATTTGGCACTTAGATCCCTAGTGTAGTTAGGGGATGCACCTTTGGGTGGTATATGGCACTTAGATCCCCAATATCAAACCTTTAGGTCTTGACAAGCCAAATTAATTATTCTAAAAATGAATATTGTGTGGGGACTTATTGCGCCCAATGTATATGTTTCTGATATGTTTATATATATGAAGAGTTGTGTGTCATGAATATATTCATTGGATTAAAAATGTTTAATATTACCAAAGTAAGAACCACTAAACTTTTGAGATTAGCACGGTTGGTTGTATCGCACATGTGATATTAGTGCAGGTCAGAGCGGTTTGAATTGTGTATGAGATTTAGAGATCTAGTGTGCCACAAGACCAACAGTGCCTGTGATTACATACATATATATATTATGTTACTGTAACTTTGGTGTTGTGCAATTTAAATGTATCATATGTATTTTAAACGTGTTTTGGGAAATATTATGTATATATATGTAATTAAGATGAATTATGTTCTTAATTGTGAAAATCTGGATGTAAAATTAATGAATTGGTGATTTGGAGAATTTGTGAAAATATTATTTTATGAGTATTATTTTATGCAGGTTGAGTGTTTATTGATTTTGGATTTTCCAAAATTACAGACAAAACTCTGGCAAATTTTTCCTAAAAATTTTCTTTTATAATTATAATTATCATTAGTACTAAAGATAAAATGTTTTTAAAGGTATTTATTGTGACACTTTTATATTCTATATACATATATATATATATATATTCTATATATATGGGATATATGTATAGTATGTATACAAGGTATAAAGATGTTATAGACTTAAAAGCTGCAGGACAAAAGCAACTTCTACAATTAAGTGAGTTGGATGAAATACAATTTCAATCCCATGAAAATGCCAAGATCTATAAAGAAAGAAAAAAGCATGGCATGATAGATTTATCCAACCAAGGCTATTCCATAAGGGGAAACAAGTTCTATTGTACAATTTAAGATTAAAGCTCTTTTTAGGAAAAATTAACTCTCTGTAAAACCTTAATTTTGACTCCAATTTGGTACGATCCTAATTTAAGAATGCCAAAATAAGTTTGATCTGACTTTAAAAGATTTAAACCTAGTTTATGATTTTTAAATAAGTTGGTTCGGGTTAAAAAGGCATAAATTCAATTATCCGATCTGACTAAAGTATTTTTAGACCAGTTTTAAGTCAGCAGGGCCCTAGGCGACTTGAACCATAGTTCATGTTGACTTGGAGGGCCAAAATTGACATGAGCCAAGGCTCTTGTCGATTTGGTGGCTAATATCGACATGAGCCAAAGGCTCATGTCGATTTGGCATACCAAATTGACATGGCCTTGGTTCCATGTCAATTTGGCATACCAAATTGACATGGCCTTGGCCCATGTCGATTTGGACAACCAAATCGACATGAAATTTGATTCTGAAATTTTGGATTTTCTAATTAAATTAGAATCCTTTTATGTCTTGGGTTAGGTAGATTAGATTTAGGTTAAGCCTTATTTTGCCTATAAATAATAAGCTTTAATACTTTAACAAGGGAGAAAAATTGGATCAGCAATTGTGAATTAAGAAGGGGGAACAAAGAAAGCAACAACAATTAAAAAAGAAATAGTAAATAGAAAACCCTAGTAACTCGAGAGAGCAGGGAAAAGAAACATCAAAACTATCAAACCTGCGACGGAGGTTTGCAATCTTTCATTTAAATTATTTTTAAGATTATAGTAATTCAATTATTCCTTTTTATTATTTTATTTTCATTTTTGTTTCATTGTTTGCTTTGATTATTTCATTGATTAAAATATCCAGTAGTTATTGCCTTGTTTCATTACTTCATTGATACAAATATGCAGTAGCCATGTCCTACAATGCTATTTCATTTATATCCAGTAGCCATGAATACATAATTCATTTGGATGTGTTTTTGTGTTGTTTGTTCATCAAACTACATTAAATAATTTCATTGATTTCCAAAATGTATTGTTAAAACCGGTTTTAAAATTCCAGTAGCCTAAAAAAATTAATTGTCAAGTCCTTTTAAGTTTTAAAATAGTTTTCTTTAAACCCTTAAATGTCACAGTAACAAAAATAAGTTTTTACAACCCTAAAAATCAGTTTTCAAAATTTATTTATGTATTATAAGTCTTTATGTTTAACTTTCTTTATTTAAAATCCTAATTTAGTTATTAAAATTCTAAAACCCTAATTTAAGATGTAAACCCTAAACTTATATATTTATTGCTTTATTTAGTTTTAGATTTGATTATGTAGTTTATTATATGTTTTGATGATTGATTTATTTAATTTCAATGTTTGATTTATTTAATTTATCATGAATGGATGTTTTCTATATTATTATTATTTGTTTATCTTATTATTAATAATGTAAGATGTATGTTTCTACTTTGTGGGTACCTCATTAGTTAAGCTTCATGTAATTTAAATTATTTTCATATTTTGGGATTAATGAAAAGGGCACATTTCCATCTTTTTGGTGGGTGTCCTATTTAGTTTTAGACATTAGACGATGTAAGGATATGTTTTCATCCTCGGATGGGTGTCTATTTATTTATTTTGTTTGAACATTACTTTGATTTTAATATAATGATGCTTTTATTTTAATTATTATATATAGTATGGATTATATCATAATAATTAAGAATTCTATAATATTTAGATCTGAAAAGGAAGCAGGTTCCAATGAACTGGGTGTTGTGGGGGTGCTGGGTCATTCTCACATTCCCCACACGTACCCAACTTTCCAAACTCATTAGGGAGTTAGGGATTCTTTAGGAATTGAGTCATCTACCCCTTTCTTTTTTTTTTCAGTTCGTCCGGGTGACTACTCCATTTTCTCCAGGTTTAGGCCCGTGTTCTCTAAGGCCCTGAGCCTAACAGTACCGAAGTTGTAAGAACTATTTCACATGAGAGTGGGGGAAAAAATTCCAGATCACACTTTAAATATAGTGCTCGTTGGGAGACAACCCAATTAATTTTATTCTCTTCCTTTATTTTCTTTAGTTTTAATTTATTTTTCTTCATGGCACTTCACCACTATGGTTGTGGGATTTGATATTAAGCTAAGAGAATAAGGCAGTGAGTAAATGAATGCCATGACCAAGTATGTTCAACTAAAGAAATTGAACCAAGCAAAACTGGCAAAAATAGTTACAGTGCCATGGTTGTGGCATCTGCAACCCCAGGCTTATATCTTTAGTTTTAAATATATGAAAGAGCGATAACCGTGAGGTTGACCAATCAAAATAAATACCACAACTGTGGCACCCAAGCCCATGATAGTGGTACCTCTTATGGTATAAAATCATCCTTTTTTCTCTCTACTCTCATTTTTCTAAACCTTAACTGTTCAAACTTGAAATCCATGACTTTATTCTCTCAACCCATGACCTACCTTACTCTTAAACTCAAATTTCATCAAAATTTCATCAAGTAATCAATCAAAATGCCTAGCAGCGAAACTTTAGCAATGAAATTAAGGGGTGAAAGCTTAAGAAAAAGGTAAGAAGATTCTTCTTCATCATCTTCTACTCTATCTCCACCTTTACAAAGGATGAGAAAATCATCACCACTACCACCTCAACCTCCAAATAGGTACCGAACTATTCAATTTAGAGATGAGGTACAATGAAAAAGGTACCATGAAATAAGCTCTTAAAAACTTATTCCCTCTAGATTTATTAATGGTGATGTGATTATAAAATTAGGGTGGAATGATAATTTGATGAAAATATTTACTGACATACACTGGATAATTTTTGCAACCATGCATTTTCCCACATATGCTAAATGACATTTGAATTTTTATGTGTCTTTAAACTTATACCACCTGATAGGCATGCTGCACACAATGGTAATGTGAAATTTAGACTAGCTAATAGGAATTATCATTAGAGTATTAGGGAATTTGGAAATTCCATTAGTTTAGTTGATGACAGGGCACTAGGGGGAATACCGACGGTTTTGATGAAAAAAAGACTTGGACTAGATTGGGTGATTTTGGCATATTTAATAGCAAAATTTTAAAAGCTTCAAATTTTACCAACCCTTTTTGTAGTATGTGGTGCTATCAAATACCATTTTTGGTAGAGATGAAAGGCATGGGATGGTGAATTTTAAGGAATTACATTTTTTTACTGTGCTTTAAGGCAACTCCTTTTAATTCTGGATTCTAGTTTGTAAAAAGGAGTGAAGAGGTTGTAAAGCAGTAAAGAAAATTTATTATCGGAGAAATGATAAAAAATATTAAATTATTTAGGAATTAGATTTGATAATCTTTACTCCCATTTTTTGGAAAACAACCATAGATATGAAATTGTGTTTGCCATGAAGTTAGCTAAAAAGAGGGGTAGAAGGTATATAGTCTTAGGACCTTCTGATGCAAATATAGAAATTGTTGAAGATGATTTGATAAGGGAGATAGATGAATTTAAGGATACCGAGGAACAACACCATTATCCTCCTCACCCATTTGAGGTTGGCCCTTTTGTTCCCCCTATTTTTTTTGAATATTTGTCTAACAGGCTTAATTCTTTTAAGAATGAAATGAACCGCATGAATGATGCATGTGAGTGATGATTTGATGGCATGGACAAGCAATTTTGCAGTGTTGAGCAGGAGGTCCATATTGTTTCAACATAAATGACTGGGTTGAGTAAGCAGATCAATAGTTTTTTCGCTTAGTTTGGATTACACTACTTGCCTCCACTGTACACTACAAGAATGTACCGAATTACCGACGAAAAAATCCATTGGCAATTCTTATTTTTTGTTGGTAATTAGATTTACCGACAGATTATCGAAAGAAAATTTCTATAGTTATTTCCATTGTAGTAATGAAAATACCGACGAAAATAAATATCTGTAAGTAAATTACCGAGAAAAAAAATTTTCTGTGAGTAACACCGACAGAAAATTCTGTCGATAAATTATCTAGAGAAAATTTTATCGGTAATTTTTGACAGAAAATTATGTTATATTACCGAGAGAAAATTTTGTCAGTATTACATACAAAAATATAAAAAAATAAATTTTTTGTTAGTTTATTTTTATAATTAAAATTTTGAAATCAAATTTACCTAAAATTTTTTAAAAAATAAAAAAATACCCTAAAAAAGTCTAAAACCCTAAAATATTTCTATTTACCAAAAAGTTATTAAAAATATAAAAAATTAAAATTTCCTAAAACATATTCTATTTTATTAAAAAATTGAAAAAATAATTTTTTAAATTATTTTTATTCTAAAATTTATCAAAATAAATAAAGTTTTGATATTTTTGTTTAAAAAAATCATAAAACACTCTAAAATATTTTTATTTACCAAAATATTTCTAAAAATATAATAAAAAATTTTAAAATTTCTTAAAATATATTGTGTTTAAATAGAGAAATTTAAAAAATTAATTTTTTTATACTTTTTATTTTGAAATTTATAAAAATAAATCAAATTTTTCTAAAATTTTTAAAAATCAGAAAAATATTTTAAAAAAAATATAACACTCTAAATAAATTTATAAATACAAAAATATTTCTAAATATATTATGAAAGTTTTAAAAATTCCTAAAATAATACTATAATTAATTAAAATAACCTTAAAAATCAAATAACACACAACCAAAATACAAATAATCAACTTAAACTACAACACTCACAAAACCAAAATAAAATATCAAAATCATTAAAATTAAAAAATAAATAAAAAATTTAACATATATTACAAAAATTATCAAAAATTAAAAAATGAAAATAAATACATTCATCATCATCATCATCATCATCATCATCATCATCATCATCATCATCTTCTATAAGTAAGAAAAGGGACAGACAGAGACAGATAGAGGGGGAGAAGAAATAAAAAAAAAATAGGAGAGAATAAGCAGAAATAGGAGAAGAGAGAAAAAATATATTTTTATAGAAAAATTACCTAGAGAATTAAGTATATGTTGGTAAATTTACCGACAGAAAAAATATAATGTCAGTATTACCTACAAAAAATATTTTCTATCAGTAATTTTATCTACAGAAAATATAGTCTATTATAGACAGAAAAATAGTTTCTCTCGAAAAATTTATCGACAAAAAATACTTTCTTTTGGTGAATATCTTAAATAATGACGGTAAGATTTCCGCTCAACAATTGAGTTACCACTATTTATTTACCGAGAGAATAATTTTCTATCGGTAAATTTACCGACAGAAAAATATTCTGTCGGTATTATCTACAGAAAATATTTTTTATCGGTAATTTTACCTAAAGAAAATATTTTCTCTCGGTAAATTTACTGACATAAAATTAATTTCTCTTGGTAAATATCTCAAATAATGGCGGTAAAATTTTTGCCTAACTAATTAAGTTGTGACTATTTATTTACCGAGAGAATAATTTTTTGTCAAAAAATTACAGACAGGAAAAATATTCTATCAGTATTACCTAAAGAAAATATTTTCTGTCGGTAATTTTACCTACAGAAAATATATTCTTTCGATATTACCGATAGAAAATACTTTCTCTCCGTAACTTTATAGACAGAAAATATATTCTATCGATATTACCTACAAAAAATTATATTCTGTCGGTATTAACTAAAGAAAATATTTTCATCGGTAATTTTACCTACAGAAAATATATTATGTCGGTATTACCTACAGAAATATATTCTGTCGGTATTTTTAGCTATAGAAAATATTTCTGTTGATAATTTTAAATACAGAAAATATTTATATCGGTAACGTCTGTCGGTAATTATTGTCTTCATTTGCTTGCATCATTATTGTAGACAAAATATATGTCAGTACATTTTTGTATCAGTAGTCTGTCAGTAATCTGTCAGTGTATTTTTTAATTTATTTTTTAATCATTTCTCTCAGTATTTTGTCAGTATTACCAATAAAAATTTTTCTGTCAATAAATTTCTGTTAATAATCTGATATATTCTTGCAGTGGTAGCCCCTTCTTTCAGGTGTTGGTGACTACTAAGGACAGTGGTATTTAAAGTCTGCGGAGTATCCCTTAACAACTTTTTGGTGAAGTACTTTTATCTTTTGAAACTTGTTTTATCTTTTGAAACTTATGGTTTTATTTAGATGTTAATGTTTGAGATGTTTATTTTTATGTTTATTTTGGTAAATCATTCTTGAATGTTTATTTAGGAATGTTGGATGCTTGTTTACTACCGGGATGCTTAAATTTTGATATTTTAGTCATTATATAGATATTATTATTCTTGGTTTTTTAGAACATTAAGGGTGAATAAGCTTTAGAATAATTTGATCTAACAATAGACTAATATTTATATGTGATTTTATATGCTTAAATTTTTTTCATTTAAAATTTTTGAAATTTAAATTAAAAAATTTGGTAAATAACTATGTTTTATGAATTTTAAACCAAATAAGCTCTTGGATTTAATTGAAAGTGATTAATTATTAATATTATCCCAAATTAGCAACCAAGAGGGGGAGGGGGACGAATTGGTTGATTGGAGAAGTAATAATCAATTAAAAATTTTGAGCAATAAGAAGATAAAGATGAAGATGAAGTAAAGTAGAGTAAAATGAATACAAGAGATTTATAGTAGTTCAAATTTACCTCAATTATGCATCTACTTTCTTAACAACTTATTACGGTTCCACTAATCTTGAATTTTTACAAGCTTAACTCTAACTTTGTGTTTTCACATGCTCACACTAAACTTTAACAAGGTTTGAGATCAATCCTCACAACCCTTACAAGAATTTTCCCAAGGCTCACTTTAAAACCTAAGTGCTTTAAAGCTAACACTCAACTTACAATGGTACTTTTGATGCTCACACCCAACACTCAAACAATTCAAATGTTAATTGTAGCAAATGAAATTGAAATTATATTGCTTTGGCTATTAGATTTACAATTACTCTTAAATAAGAGGTTTCTTAGGGTATTTATAGCCAATTTTAATTAAACTAGCCATTTAAAGTGGTTCCCACATATTTAGAGCTTGCCTTCCACTAATTTGGTGGCTGAGTCACAGCACAATTCAAATATTACTCTAACAGCTAACTCCAATGGTAAGATTTTATTGTCTGACAGGATCTTGTAGGCCCATGCTACCATGTCATGCGGTCGCGCAACACCTTGTGTGGTCACATGACGTGGACCCTTAGCAACGATGGCAGCAAGCCCAACGTATAACAATGGTAGAGAACTCCTTGAAACTTGATAATCACCTCATAAGGAACCCAACGCCTATAAAGAGACGCGAACTCACTATGATTGAAGGATTTAGTTGGTAAGAAGAAGGAAAATGCCACAACTCTCGTTGATAAGTAAACCTAATTCTTGATGCAAAGAAAGAATTAAAGAATCCACTCTAATCTCTCTCACACGAAAATTCACAAGAAGAACTTGTAGAAGAATTCAAAAATATTTAATAATAATATGTCAAAAGTTCCCTTACAAGAGAAATAAGGCCCTATTTATACTAAAAGGCACACATAAATCCAAAACCCTAATTCTAATGGGAAAAGGAAAGCTACAAAGTCAAAATCCTAACCCATTAAGGAAAATATAAAGTATGGAAACAAAATCCTAATCCACTAAGGAAAATATAAAGTATGGAAACAAAATCCTAATCCACTAAGGAAAATATAAAGTATGGAAACAACCAAACTAAATCCCTTCAACATAAGAACACGCCCCACACTATTTGGGCTGTCCATGGGCCTTAAATTACTTCCCAAGGCTTTATATGAACCCCCATGGACCTTTTTTGCACGTTGGACCTTTCTTGCACGTTGGTCCTCTTTAGCTAGCCTTTAGCTTCCACACTAAGCATCATAATCAGCTTTGGTGTGCCTTCTTCAAGCTCTATTGTGCACTTTTCCATTGCCATTTCAGTCACTTCCTTTGAAATTTGATCTTGAATATGCATTCCCATAGCTGCTCCAAACTTCTTAGCTCTGCTCCTAGTCAATGGCCCATTTGGAAGCACCAATGGATCCTTACCTCTTGGCTGGTTCGTATCATTCTCCCCCTCTTCAAAAAGATTTGTCCTCAAATCTGCATCATCATGAGGAGATAAATCAGACACATTAAAAGTAGTACTAACACTATACTCACCAGGCAAGTCTATCTTGTATGCATTATCATTGATCTTTGCCAACACTTGAAATGGACCATCACCACGTGCATCAAGTTTATTCTTCCTTTGATTTGGAAACCTCTCCTTTCGGAAGTGTATCCAAACCCAATCTCCTACTTGAAACTTCATCTCACGTCTCCCTCTATTTGCAGAATCAGCATATCTCTTGTTCCTTTTCTCAACATTCGCCCTTGCTTTCTCATGCATCTCTTTCACCAATTTAGCTTTCTTCTTACCATCTAAACTAACAAGCTCATGAGAAGGTAAAGAAACAAGATCCAAAACTGTTAGTGGGTTCAAACCATAAACAAGCTCAAAAGGTGAATATCTTGTAGAAGAATGAATAGCACGATTATAAGCAAACTCAATAAATGGCAAACAATCTTCCTAAGAACTCAAATTCTTACCCACTAAAGCTCTCAACATGGTACCTAAAGTTCTATTTACTACTTCTGTTTGTCCATCCGTTTGAGGATGACAAGTGGTGGAAAATAACAACTTGGTACCTAACTTTCCCTAAAGCACACGCCAAAAGTGAGACAAAAACTTGGTGTCTCTATCAGAAACTATGGATTTTGGTATCCCATGAATTCGAACCACCTCCCTAAAGAAGAGTTCGGCCACTAAACTAGCATCATCACTCTTATGACATCGGATAAAGTGTGTCATCTTACTAAACCTATCAACAACCACAAATATGCTATCTCTCCCCCTCTTAGTCCTTGGTAATCCTAAAACAAAGTCCATACTAATGTCCATCCAAGAAGAACTAGGAACGGGTAATGGCATATACAAACCATGAGGCATAGACTTAGACTTCGCTTGCCTACAAGCCAAACAAGCCTTACAAATCCGAATTACATCCCTTTTCATATTCGGCTAATAAAAGTGTTCATTCAGCATGTCTAAAGTCTTATCAATTCCAAAATGCCCCATCAAACCCCCACAATGTGATTCTAATACTAGCAAATCTCTCATAGAACATCTAGGCATGCATAATTTTGAACCCTTAAACAAAAACACATCATGTCTATAGAAAGAATTAAAAGCACCATGCTCACAAGCATCATAAACATTGCCGAAATCAGAATCACCAACATATAAGTCCTTTATACATTCAAATCCAAGTAATTTAGTACTCAAAACATTAAGTAAAGCGTACCTCCTTGAAAGTGCATCTGCCACTACATTGTCTTTACCTTGCTTGTATTTGATCACATAAGGAAACTTCTCAGTCTTCACAACCCATTTTGCATGTCTTTTATTCAACTTGCCTTGCCTTCTCAAATGCTTCAATGATTCATGGTCCGAATGGATCACGAATTCCTTGGGCAGCAAATAATGCTCCCATACTTCCAATGCTCTCACCAAAGCATATAGCTCCTTGTCATAAGTTGAATAATTCAGCTTTGCTCCATTAAGCTTTTCACTAAAGTATGCAATGGGCTTCTTCTCTTGCATCAAAACAGCTCCAATACATACACTAGAAGCATCACATTCAATTTCAAAAGTAGAATCAAAGTTAGGTAAAGCTAAAATGGGTGTAGTAGAAAGCTTCTCTTTCAAAGCATCAAATGCTTCTTGTTGCTCCTTGCCCCAAACGAACCCCACTTCTTTCTTGATTATGCTAGTCAAGGGGGCTGCCAATGTAGAGAAATTAGGGACAAATCTCCTATAGAAGCTTGCCAATCCGTGAAAACTCCTCACTTCTGTCACACTTGAAGGATTCGGCCACTCTTGGATAGCTTTCACCTTCTCTTGATCAACTTCAATTCCCTGCATACTTACAACAAAACCAAGAAAAACAACCCTATCTAGACAAAAAGAACACTTCTTAAGCTTAGCATAAAGGTTTTGCTCCCTAAGGATTTCAAGCACTTTCCTAACATGTTTAACATGTTCTTCCTCAGTTTTGCTATAAATCAGAATATCATCAAAGTAAACTACTACAAACTTACCTAAATAAGCTCTCAAAACATGGTTCATTAATCTCATGAAAGTACTAGGTGCATTAGATAAACCAAAAGGCATAACTAACCATTCATACAAACCATATTTTGTTTTGAAGGCAGTCTTCCATTCATCTCCAGGCTTCATGCGAATTTGATGATAACCACTCATAAGATCAAACTTTGTGAAATATTTCGCCCCATGCAATTCGTCCAACATGTCATCAAGTCTAGGAATGGGATGTCTATACTTCACAGTAATCTTGTTCACAGCCCTACAATCAACACACATCCTCCAAGAACCATCTTTCTTGGGTACTAATAAGACTGGAACGGCACAAGGACTAAGGCTCTCGCGAACCAAGCCTTTCTCCAAAAGCTCTTCAACTTGTCTTTGCATCTCTTTTGTCTCCATAGGATTGCTCCTATATGCTGACCGGTTTGGAATTGTAGAACCGGGTATGAAGTCAATTTGATGTTTAATCTCTCTTAATGGCGGCAAACCACTAGGAAGGTCTTCAGTAAACACATCCTTAAAATCCTGCAACAAAGACACAAAACTAGAAGGTAAAGAATCAAGAGATTCTTCACTGTCAGCAAGTAACGATTCTTTATACATAATAATGAGTACAGGCTGCCCTATATCTATCTCTCTTGCTCTTGCATAAAAAGTATGTTTTGCTTTTTCTCCTTGCTTATTTTCTCTCACCAATGGGCCATTTATTTGTTTGCTTACTTTCTTTTGACTCTCGGCCTCTTTTCCCTTTCTGCACTCACTCACTTTATTATTTTCTCTCTCCCTACCCTTAAAATTACCCTTGGGTGTTGAAGAAACATCATTGGCCGAATTTGAACCCCCTTGGTTCATGTTGGCCGAAACTTCTTTCTCCCCCTCTGGCATCCTCTTTTGATCTTCATACACCTCTTGAGGTGATAATGGTGTTAGAACAACCTTCTTTCCTTCATAAGTAAAGGTATACTTATTAGAAAAGCCATCATGTTGTGCCCTTCTATCATGCTGCCATGGTCTTCCTAATAGCAAATGTCCAGCTTGCATTGGAACTACATCACACAAAACCTCATCTTTATACCACCCAATGAAGAATGGTACCTTGACTTGCTTCAACACTTTTACTTCCCCAGCGTCATTGAACCATTGCAACTTGTAAGGATTGGGATGTTTAAAACAAGCTAATCCCAATTTATCCACCATTGTAGTACTAGCAGCATTGGTACAACTTCTACCATCAATGATAAGTGTACAAACCTTACCATTCACCAAGCACCTAGAGTGGAAAAGATTCTCCCTTTGTTCCAAGCCTTCTTCCTTGACTTGAATATTCAAGGCTCTTCTAGTAACAAGCATCTCTCCATGTTCAACATTCAAGACTTGATTCTCCCAAGCCTCTTCATCATATTTTTCCCTATCACCACATTCGGCCTCCTCTTCTTCTTCATGTTCAGATTCTGATTCAATTTCCCCTTCATGGGTTGCAATCATCACCCTCTTATTCGGACATTGAGAAGCAATGTGTCCACTTCCCAAACACTTGTAGCATTTAATTTCCCTACTTGGAGTAGGTCTAGAAGGTGTTTCCTTGGCTGTTTTTGCATCCCCATCATTCGGCTTCTTGAAATTAGGATTGTATGAAGAATTCTTTTGGAAAGAACCCTTGTAATCCCCTTTGTAGGAACCTCCACTCGAACTTGAACCCTTGAAGTTTGAAAAAATTCCACTAGCTTTAGAGTAGCTAGTTTTCAAAATAGCTTTATTCTTCAATCTTCTCTCTATCTTCATGGCCTTTTGAACTAACTCTTCCATTGTGTTGAATTCATACATCTCCAATTCATTGGCTATGTTCAAATTCAATCCCCCAAGAAATTGTGACATCTTCTTGTCTTCATCTTCATCAATATTTGCCCTAGCCATGATTATCTCCATCTCTTTGTGGTACTCTTCCACACTTCTTCCACCTTGAACTAGTCTTGCTAGTCGATTGTACAAATCCCGAATGTAGTGAGATGGTACAAATCGGCTTCTCATTAGTTCTTTCAAGGTTGACCATTCAGGAATAGGCCTCATACCTTTCCCTCTTCTATTAGCTTTCAATTGATCCCACCAAAAGGTAGCATATTCTTTGAACTCTACGGCTGCCAAAACTGATTTCTTCTTTTCGGTGTAGTTATGGCATTCAAAAATCTGCTCAACTTTCCTCTCCCATTCTATGAACTCTTCTGCATTGTTCTTCCCTTCAAAGGAAGGAATCTTCATCTTGATGTAAGTAAGGTCACCATCAGTGGTAGGTTGATTTCCACCTTCATCTTCATCTTCTACCCTTTCGGCTGCTTCTACGGTTTTAAGATTTCCTTGCCCTTCTCTCTTAAGCACTCTTCTAGCTCGCATTATGGGATTTGGATGTTTTTTTATCTTTTGAAACTTATGGTTTTATTTAGATGTTAATGTTTGAGATGTTTATTTTTATGTTTATTTTGGTAAATCATTCTTGAATGTTTATTTAGGAATGTTGGATGCTTGTTTACTACCGGGATGCTTAAGTTTTGATATTTTAGTCATTATATAGATATTATTATTCTTGGTTTTTTAGAACATTAAGGGTGAATAAGCTTTAGAATAATTTGATCTAACAATAGACTAATATTTATATGTGATTTTATATGCTTAAATTTTTTCATTTAAAATTTTTGAAATTTAAATTAAAAAATTTGGTAAATAACTATGTTTTATGAATTTTAAACCAAATAAGCTCTTGGATTTAATTGAAAGTGATTAATTATTAATATTATCCCAAATTAGTAACCAAGAGGGGGAGGGGGACGAATTGGTTGATTGGAGAAGTAATAATCAATTAAAAATTTTGAGCAATAAGAAGATAAAGATGAAGATGAAGTAAAGTAGAGTAAAATGAATACAAGAGATTTATAGTGGTTCAAATTTACCTCAATTATGCATCTACTTTCTTAACAACTTATTAAGGTTCCACTAATCTTGAATTTTTACAAGCTTAACTCTAACTTGGTGTTTTCACATGCTCACACTAAACTTTAACAAGGTTTGAGATCAATCCTCACAACCCTTACAAGAATTTTCCCAAGGCTCACTTTAAAACCTAAGTGCTTTAAAGCTAACACTCAACTTACAATGGTACTTTTGATGCTCACACCCAACACTCAAACAATTCAAATGTTAATTGTAGCAAATGAAATTGAAATTATATTGCTTTGGCTATTAGATTTACAATTACTCTTAAATAAGAGGTTTCTTAGGGTATTTATAGCCAATTTTAATTAAACTAGACATTTAAAGTGGTTCCCACATATTTAGAGCTTGCCTTCCACTAATTTGGTGGCTGAGTCACAGCACAATTCAAATATTACTTGACGCGGACCCTTAGCAACGATGGCAGCAAACTTAACGTATAACAATGGTAGAGAACTCCTTGAAACTTGATAATCACCTCCTAAGGAACCCAACACCTATAAAGAGACGCGAACTCACTATGATTGAAGGATTTAGTTGGTAAGAAGAAGGAAAATGCCACAACTCTTGTTGATAAGTAAACCTAATTCTTGATGCAAAGAAAGAATTAAAGAATCCACTCTAATCTCTCTCACATGAAAATTCACAAGAAGAACTTGTAGAAGAATTCAAAAATTTTTATTAATTGTTGTATATCAAATTCGGCCTAATAGTGCCCTTAAATAAGGGTTACAAAATTCCTAATTGCATATGGAAAATTAAGACTAAAACATTCCAAATTGAATAAGGAAAACATTCCTAATTGCATAAGGAAAACATTCTTAATTGCATAAGGAAAACATTCCTAATTGCATAAGGAAAAACATTCCTAATTGCATAAGGAAAATATAAAGTAATCCTAATCCACTAAGGAAAATATAAAGTATGGAAACAAAATCCTAATCAACTAAGGAAAATATAAAGTATGGAAACAAAATCCTATTTTTAAGCCTTCCATAATGATATAAAACGTGGCCCATTAAACACAATTAATAATCTTTAAGCAGTGGGTCCATCCAGCTATTCTCACAGGGCTTCAGAAATCTCACAGGTACGTGTGAAACTGGCTGCACTCCAAGCTTTTCTTCCAATCATTTCCATCATCTTACTAAGGCCTTAAATTACTTCCCAAGGCTTTATATGAATCCCCGTGGACCTTTCTTGCACATTGGACCTCTTTAGCTAGCCTTTAGCTTCCATTTTCACACTAAGCATCATAATCAGCTTTGGTGTGCCTTCTTCAAGCTCTATCTCCATCTTCTTGAATGATAATTCTTGAAGCTCTTTGGAAATCTCTTCTTGAATATGCAAAGCCATACTAGCTTGATATCTCTTTGCCTTGCTCCTAGTGATTGGTCCACTTGCTAGCTTCAAGGGATCCTTTCTTGCATCATTACTCTAACAGCTAACTCCAATGGTAAGATTTTATTGTCTGACAGGATCTTGTAGGCCCATGCTACCATGTCATACGGTCGCACAACACCTTGTGTGGTCACATGACGCGGACCCTTAGCAACGATGGCAGCAAACCCAATGTATAACAATGGTAGAGAACTCCTTGAAACTTGATAATCACCTCCTAAGGAACCTAACGCCTATAAAGAGACGCGAACTCACTATGATTGAAGGATTTAGTTAGTAAGAAGAAGGAAAATGCCACAACTCTCGTTGATAAGTAAACCTAATTCTTGATGCAAAGAAAGAATTAAAGAATCCACTCTAATCTCTCTCACACGAAAATTTACAAGAAGAACTTGTAGAAGAATTCGAAAATCTTTAATAATAATATGTCAAAAGTTCCCTTACAAGAAAAATAAGGCCCTATTTATACTAAAAGGCACACATAAATCTGAAACCCTAATTCTAATGGGAAAAGGAAAGCTACAAAGTCAAAATCCTAACCCATTAAGGAAAATATAAAGTATGGAAATAAAATCCTAACCCACTAAGGAAAATATAAAGTATGGAAATAAAATCCTAATCCACTAAGGAAAATATAAAGTATGGAAATAAAATCCTAATCAACTAAGGAAAATATAAAGTATGGAAACAACCAAACTAAATCCCTTCAACATAAGAACATGCCCCACACTATTTGGGCTATCCATGGGCCTTAAATTACTTCCCAAGGCTTTATATGAACCCCCATGGACCTTTTTTGCACGTTGGACCTTTCTTGCACGTTGGACCTCTTTAGCTTCCACACTAAGCATCATAATCAGCTTTGGTGTGCCTTCTTCAAGCTCTATTGTGCACTTTTCCATTGCCATTTCAGTCACTTCCTTTGAAATTTGATCTTGAATATGCAATCCCATAGCTGCTCCAAACTTCTTAGCTCTACTCCTAGTCAATGGCCCATTTGGAAGCACCAATGGATCCTTACCTCTTGGCTGGTTCGTATCATCACACGACACAAAGTACCATTTAATTTGAATTTCTTTATCCACATGTTCAATTATCATTGGTCCAAAGTTTTTAGCCCTAAGATTCAAATTTATTAGACTTGTGCAGTCGCTCGGTCATCTCGGGTGGTCGTATAGATGATTGTACATTGAGGAAGTACCGTATAGGCTGACTGTTATTTTTTTTTTTACCATTTTTGAGTTTTTGGGTTATTAGGTTATGCAGTTGCTCAGGTTAGTCTACCTCGTAATTTGACTTCACCATGCGCTGAGACCACGAACCTCTCTATAAGTTTATGAATTTAGCTCATTTTTTGTGTGGTCGCTCTATGCTCGGGTGCGATCACAAGTCTGTCTCACGATAGGACTATACCTTGCACTGATACTGTGAACTCCTTTGTAAATTTTATGGATTTTAGCTTAGTATGGTTGTGCAGTCGCTCAGTTAGCTCGGTCGGTTACACATCCAGCTCGCGATCTAGCTTCACTTCTCGGCAAGCATGCCATCTTTTACTTGTCTTTGGTATATTTGTCTTGTAGCTTTGTTCAGTCACTCAGTGGGCTAGGGCGGTCATACAAAGATTAGAGTTTCATGCCTACAACAACAAACTTGTTTGAAATCATTAGTACATATCAATTTGATTGTCAATGATCAAAATAGAGTTTAATTATGCAACAATCTCCCCATTGTTGACTTTGGAAATCAAATTGAAGTTAAATTAAAAATAATCAAGTGCATGCATCAATTGCAATTCAAATGCAAATGTTTAATGCTAATGTTGTTTGATTTTAGTTGCTCCCCCTCAGAACATTCTTCCTTAAATGTATATGATCATTAAATTCAAGTTAGGTCTCTTCTCTCACTTAATGTATGGAGTATGTTCAATTTTAATTTAAGTTTTGTTTTAAGTTTTTTAAGCTTTGTTCATACAACTTCTCCCCCTTTGATAAAGGCAAAAAGGAAATGAAAATAAGATAATTCATGTAAATACAAGATAAAAAGCAAATGCAAAAAGGAAACAAGTAGAAAATAAAAGAAACTACAAATGAAGTAACTAGTCTAAAACTTTTTCTTTTCCTTCTCTTAATGGTGGAGGTGGATTTGGAGTGTATTCATCATCATCGCCATTAAGAGAAGGAGAGGGAGAGTAACCATGAGATGATTAGGAGGATTCTTCATAAAGGCATTCAATATGCTCACTCACATCCTATTCACTCAACTCACACTGAGGAAGATCAAATTTCCCTTTCAATTCATATATGTCATGATGAATGTGGGAAATAAGATCAACTTTTTTTTTATTGAGTTTTGTGATCCTCTTGGTTACATCGTTCTTAAAATGATTGAATTTTTTATAGAGAGGTTATGGCCTTGAGGATAAGCTTTAGGGTTTTGGAAGACACCCTTTTCTTTGGGAGGTTTGGATGATCTAAGGGGTTGCTCAACTTCTACATGGGTAGGTCCTCCTTCTTCTTTATTAATGTGGTACCTAGGCCTCTTCCTCTCTCTTTGGATAACTCTCTTACTCCCAAAGGTATACTCATAGTGACCATCAACCTTTCGGATGCATCTAACATGCTTAAGGTAGTCTAGATTGATGGAGTTGGTGGCTGGATTAAGGGAATCACTTAGGGTTGCAAGATTTTCAGGTGTTAGAAGCCCTAGGTGTCTAGCAAGTTATGTGATTTAGGAGGAAAGAAAGAAGGTGCCCGCCTTCTATTTCCCATGATGTAAGAAAGTGTCTATGAGAAATCTAGCATTGTGGATTGGCTCATTATACACTAGGGCATACAAAAAGAACAAGTTATATTGAGTGACCTTTTCATTTCCATAACTTCTTTAGTGGATAGTGTAAGTGGTGATTATATGCAAGAGCCAAAATAGGAGAGTTCTAAAATGGATAGCTTTTGATGACCTATTATTGCATTCGGTCTCAATGGAAAGCTCACTCCAAAAAGAAGAGTAATTCTTCAAATGAAAATCCTTATCCGTATAGGGAAAGGCTTCATGGGTTTGGAATCCCCAAACTTCATCAAATTCTTCTAAAGAGAGGGCAAAGTCTGGGTCAAAAAGCCTAAAGTAAACTCCATAGAATCCTATGGGTGCATTATGATTTTTCTCTATCCTTAGAGATAATAGGAATTCTCTTGTGAGGCTTGGATAACCTAACTCATTTGGGAATGCAAAGTGCCTCCACCCAATCCTATCAAGGTAACTATAGATTTCACCTTGGATATTTAGGGCTCGGAGCATCTCTTTCGCAAGCATTTTGGTGGGTCCTATCATCTTTTTTCTTGAGTATGTAATATTTTGTTTTTCTTCTTCTATTTGTACTTGGGTTTATGAGGTTGAACACTCTTCCTAATGAAGTGTTTGGGCTTAGGTTGAGGTTGAGGTTGAGGTTAAGGTTCACTAATCACAATCCCTTTTCCCTTGGTTTGGTCTTCTTTTTAGTAGTCTTGGTTTTAGGAGCCATAACCACAAAAAATGCAAAGCACAAAAGAAAATATAGAAATATAGAAGATAGAAAAGAAAAGTAGAAGATAGAGTGTTGATGAAGCTTGGAAAACCTTCAAAAACTTATTATTGGTAATCAAAAGCTTGAAAGATTATTTGAGAATGTGTTTAAGCATTTGGAAAGATGTATTTTTATGCAAAAGGATGGTATTATAGGCAAAATTTGAAAAACTAGCTGTTTCTAACCGTTTTGGGGGGGGGGGGGGGGTGGGGGGTGAAATGGGCTAAATTTTGAAAGTTTCAACGTTTAAAAATATTTGTCAGTTACATATGTTGTGCGGTTGCTCAACAGGTTGTGCCACCGCGAGCTTGGTCTGACTATGGTGCTTAAATTTGAAAGTTTAAATTTTGGAGACCATACGAGCTATTGTGCGCTCATGTAAGATAGATTTTGAAGCTCATTTTTTGAAGTTTTGGCTCGGGAGACAAATAATCATGTGATCGCTCAGGATTTTTGGGCTACTATACAAATGAAACATATAAAGGATTTTGATGACTTTTCAAATGCATGTGATCAAAATAGATTTTAGAAGGATCAAGGAATGATCATACAAGGGATTTTCCATCAATCACGCCAATGTGTTGTTTTATGAAATTCAATCTTTCCTTATTTAAAGGTTTTGTAAAAATATCGGCAAATTGGTTTTGGCTGTCAATGAATTTTAAGACTACATTATGATTTTGAACATTATCTCTTAAAAAATGATGCTTAATGTCTATATGCTTTGACCTAGAATGCTAAATGGGGTTCTTGGATAAGTTAATTGCACTTGTGTTATCACACTTAATAGGAATGTGATCAAATATTTTTCCATAATCAAGCAATTATTGTTTCATCCAAAGAATTTATGTGCAACAAAAACATACAGCAACATATTTGGCTTCTAAGGTAGATAAAGCAACTAACACTTGTTTCTTGCTAAACTTAGAAACTAAGAATTAACCAAGAAAATGACATGCTCTGGTGGTGCTTTTCCTATCTATTAGGCTACCAGAAAAATTCACATCGAAAAAACCTAATATGTCAAAAGACATGTTTCTAGGATACCATAGGCCTAAATGTAATGTACCATTTAAATATTTAAAATTCTCTTAGTGGCATTTAAATGTGATTCCCTAGGACAAGATTGAAATCTAGCACACAAACAAAAGTATACATTATATCGGGTCTAGAAGCAGTCAAATAAAGTAGTGATCCAATAATACCTTGATATTTCTTCTCATCTACTACCTTACCACTTTTATCTTTGTCAAGTTTCAAGGATGTGCTTATTAGAGTTTTACTTGCTTTGCAACCATCCATTCCAAAATGTTTTGAGAAGTGCCTTTGTATACTTGGATTGGTTGATGAAGATCCTATCCTTGCATTGGTTAATTTGTAGTCTAGAATTTGAGTTCACCCATTATGCTCATTTCAAATTTTCTAGTCATACAAGAAGCAAATTCCTTGCACAAAGATTCATTAGTAGAACCAAATATGATGTCATCAATATAAATTTGCACAATCAAAATGTTACACATTTTCTTTTTAACAAAAAGAGTTGTGTTAACTTTGCCTTTTGAAAAATTATTTTCTAGCAAGTAAGCACTAAGTCTATCATACTATACTCTTGGAGCTTGTTTCAATTTATAAAATGCTTTGGTGAGTTTGAAAACATGATCCAGAAATTCGTAGTCTTCAAAATTAGGGGGTTGTTCAACATAAACTTTCTCATTTATAAACTCATATAGAAATGCACTTTTGACATCCATTTGAGAAAGTTTATAAATTATGTGACAAGGAAATGCAAGCAATATTCTAATAGCTTCTACTCTAGCAACAGGGGCAAATGTCTCATCATAGTCAATGCCTTCCTCTTGGTTATATCCTTTGACTATAAATATACCATTTTTTCTAGTAATGAGACTATTTTCCTCAAGCTTATTCCTATATACCCATTTACATCCTATAATTGGACGATATTTAGTTTTAGGAATAAGTTCCCAAACTTTGTTTCTCTCAAATTGGTTAAGTTCATCTTGCATAGCAATCACCCAACATTCATTAGTAAGAGTCTTCTCAATAGTCCTTGGCTCAATTTGAGAAACAAAGGCAATATTAGCATCTAAGTGTTTAAGTTTAGATCTAGTAGTTACCCCCTTTGATTGTCAACAATGACAAGTTTTTTGGATGCTCCTTCTTGAATTGCCAATCTTTAGGTAGTTCTTGAGACTTTTCTTCTTATTCCATTCTTGTCTCACTTTCATCGTGATTGTCCTTTGGAACATTGTTTGTTTCTTGTTCTTCAAATACGCCTATAAAATCATCAAGAGCACTACCTTTTCTTTGATCAAGTTTAGAGGATTCATAAAAAATAACATGCATTGATTCTTCAACTACTAGTGTTTTCTTATTAAATACTCTATATGCTTTGCTAAAAGATGAATATCCTTAAAAAATGCCTTCATCTGATTTGGATGGTGTAGACCCTTAATTTTTGACCCAGTCTAATTCGATAATTTTAAACAGTCTAAAATAATTTTTATGGTATTTTAATTAAATAATATTTATTGTTAATAAAAATAAAAAAGTAATAATAAAAAGGATAAAAAATAATAAATAAATAAAAATCGGCGACGGAAATGAATTGGCTTGGGCCTATTCGCCACAGGAAAAACTTGTGGCGAAATGGCCATAGGCCAATTCACCGTAGGTAGCAGCACCCAAGCCCAGCTCTCGCAGATTTTCTTTGTCAGCGCACTTTCGCACGCCCTGCCCGCGTACGGTTTTGCCAAAATTCTATTATACTTGGTTTTTAATTTTTTTCCTAAAATATTTTTATTTCCTTAGCCAATTAGTATTAGGTTTTTATTTTTTCTTATAATACCCGCAACACATATTTTTAAAATCTACAATCCTAAATTACACTTTTCTAAAACCACAATAATCTATTTTCTTAAAATTCTAACCAAATCTATTTTTCTAAAATCACAGTAGCTTATTTTTTCAAATACTTAATCTAAAAACTAATTTTCATGATTTTCAATCTTATTTATTTAAACCGTAAATTGTAATATTATTTTCATACAACTTTCAAAACCCTAAATCCAAAACATCCATTCTTTAGATTCAAACCCTAATTTATTTCAAATCTAATCTTTATATTCAAACATCCAATAGCCATGTTATTTCTTTAAAATATTTCTCAACTAATTAAATTAGTATATGCAAAACCCTAATTGTTAAGCATAAAACCTAAGAAACCCTAATTGTTACATGAACCCTAAAATTATATATTTACTGTTTTATACAAATTAGATGAATGTTTATTACACATTTTGATTAATGTTTAATGTCTTTGATGAATGATTTATTTATGATGAATGTTTGTTTACTTTTATTAATTTATTTTGATTTCAAAACGTTGTAAGAGGTATGTTTCCATATGTTGGGTACCTCATGTATTAAGCATCATGTAATTTAAATTGCTTTTATATTTTAGATCAATATAAAGGACATGTTTCCACCTTTCGGTGGGTATCCTATTTAGTTTTAATATGGACGATCTAAGGACATGTTTCTATTCTCGGATGGGTGTCTATTTATTTATTTTATTTGGACATTGCTTTGATTTTAACATAATGATGCTTTATTTTAATTGTTGCATGTAGTATGGATAATATTGTTATATTTAAGAATTTTATAATATTATGACCTACAAAGGAGGCCGGTTCCAATGAACCGGGCGTTATGGGGGTGTTGGGCCATTTCTCACCTTTTTCACACGTACCCAACTTTTCGAACCCATTAGGGGGTTGGAAATTCCTTAGAAATCGAGGCATCCACCCCTTTCTTTTTCCTGGCCTGTCCAGGTGGCGACTCCATTTTCTCCGGGCTTAGGCCTGTGTTTTTTAAGACCCCGAGCCTAAATAGTGCCAAAGTTGCAAGAACTATTCCACCGGGAGTGGGGGCAAAAATCCCCGCTCACAGTGGTGACTCCACTGGGGATAAGAGAAGTTGATTGCTTTGGTCTTTATATTATTCTATTCTTTCTTATCATGATACTATCTATTGCATCATATTAGATTGCATCGTGTGCATGAGTTAGGATGCCTGTGTTACCCGTGTTGTGTTATGTAAGGGATACCATACTTTCACTCAAGGTATGGAGATCGAGTATGGCATAACCACTCATAGTCTTGTATCTTTTGGTATATACTTGCTATGGGAACCTAAGCCTTTTCAACCCAAAGACTAAAGCTCATGTAATTGGCCTAGTTACTTTCCTTAGATTTTTACCCGAAATGCTTGTTGTTTGACTATAGTTAATTTATCTTGGTTTAAATCATGGCTTATTTGGTTTGTTCTTTTTCTAAAATGACCTAAGTATATTATAAGCTCAAAATAATTTTTTTCCTCTAAATCCAAAAGACCAAAACTATTTTCAAAATTTTTGAAATGGTCTTTGGACATAAAACTTTCTTTTCTCATTACCCAAATACAAAGCCTAAAATCCATTTTTTATAAAATCATTTTACAATGGGCTTAGAAACAAAATTATTTTCACAACCTTTTTAAAGAGCTTACAAATATTTAGGTCAATTATGAAATATCAAAAATCAATTGTGAGCCTAGTTTATACTAAGAATTATTAATTATGAGCTTATTTTTGGCATGAATCATTAGTTACTTTTTCAAGTGAGAAATCTATTTATAATAAACCTCTTAATTTAGTTTTAATCCAATATAGCATAAAAGCTGCTTTAGTTGATTGGATGGATTAAAACCTAATTAATGGGAATTATCATGAACTGATTTTCATTTTTGAAAATATAACTATTGGTTGAAACATCCGAGGGAAATATTAGAAAACAAGATACCCCATGTTGGTATTTTGTTAACCATATTACCTAGGAAAAGAGACTCGCCATTCGTATGTAAAAGTTATAAGATTGGAAGGAACGTACTAATTATCTTTCTTTGTTTATTGTTTGTGCATACATGCGTACATACATTTGCATCTCATATCATTGATCCCTTCTGGCTTACAGCCCTGGATTACGACAGTTCAAAAGCTTACGACAATCCGACCTACACCGAAGACGAAGAATCTAGCAACGGCATAATCACTTTTTCACCAAAAGTAATGGAGCTCGAACAAATTCAAAGAATGGTGGACGACGCCCTCCTAAAATGGAAGAACTAAAGGAGACCCTAGCTGAGACTATGAAGAACCAACTGGTTATAATTTTAGAAAATAATGCTGAAGTATCTGCTAGCACCAAGAAGCCAAAGGACAAGGGGAAGGCTAAAGTTGGTGAAGTGGTTTTTGATGATGATAAGGTGATCATTGATGATGATGACAATTGGGCTCAATACATTCAAGATCCTTAAGACAAGAAGAAAGAGCCAAAGATTGTTGAAAGATTACCTGTAGAGAAAACTAAAACTTCAAATGTTGAAAAGATGATTGCAGACTTGGAAAAGTGACGCGGGCCCTTAGCAACGATGGCAGCAAACCCAACGTATAACAATGGTAGAGAACTCCTTGAAACTTGATAATCACCTCATAAGGAACCCAACGCCTATAAAGAGACGCGAACTCACTATGATTGAAGGATTTAGTTGGTAAGAAGAAGGAAAATGCCACAACTCTCGTTGATAAGCAAACCTAATTCTTGATGCAAAGAAAGAATTAAAGAATCCACTCTAATCTCTCTCACACAAAAATTCACAAGAAGAACTTGTAGAAGAATTCGAAAATTTTTAATAATAATATGTCAAAAAAGTCCCCTTACAAGAAAAATAAGGCCCTATTTATACTAAAAGGCACACATAAATCCGAAACCCTAATTCTAATGGGAAAAGAAAAGCTACAAAGTCAAAATCCTAACCCATTAAGGAAAATATAAAGTATGGAAACAAAATCCTAATCCACTAAGGAAAGTATAAAGTATGGATACAAAATCCTAATCCACTAAGGAAAATATAAAGTATGGAAACAACCAAACTAAATCCCTTCAACATAAGAACACACCCCACACTATTTGGGCTGTCCATGGGCCTTAAATTACTTCCCAAGGCTTTATATGAACCCTCATGGACCTTTCTTGCACGTTGGAACTTTCTTGCACGTTGGACCTCTTTAGCTAGCCTTTAGTTTCCACATTAAGCATCATAATCAGCTTTGGTGTGCCTTCTTCAAGCTCTATTGTGCACTTTTCCATTGCCATTTTAGTCACTTCCTTTGAAATTTGATCTTGAATATGCAATCCCATAGCTGCTCCAAACTTCTTAGCTCTGCTCCTAGTCAATGGCCCATTTGGAAGCACCAATGGATCCTTACCTCATGGCTGATTTGTATCATTCTCTCCCTCTTCAAAAAGATTTGTCCTCAAATCTGCATCATCATAAGGAGATAAATCAGACACATTAAAAGTAGTACTAACACCATACTCACCAGGCAAGTCTATCTTGTATGCATTATCATTGATCTTTGCCAACACTTGAAATGGACCATCACCACGTGCATCAAGCTTATTCTTCCTTTGATTTGGAAACCTCTCCTTTCGGAAGTGTACCCAAACCCAATCTCCTACTTGAAACTTCATCTCACGTCTCCCTCTATTTGCAGAATCAGCATCTCTTGTTCCTTTTCTCAATATTCGCCCTTGCTTTCTCATGCATCTCTTTCACCAATTTAGCTTTCTTCTTACCATCTAAACTAACAAGCTCATGAGAAGGTAAAGAAACAAGATCCAAAACTGTTAGTGGGTTAAAACCATAAACAAGCTCAAAAAGTGAATATCCTGTAGAAGAATGAATAGCACGATTATAAGCAAACTCAATAAATGGCAAACAATCTTCCCAAGAACTCAAATTCTTACCCACTAAAGCTCTCAACATGGTACCTAAAGTTCTGTTTACTACTTCTGTTTGTCCATCCGTTTGAGGTAAGGATACGAACCAGCCACGAGGTAAGGATCCATTGGTGCTTCCAAATGGGCCATTAACTAGGAGCAGAGCTAAGAAGTTTGGAGCAGCTATGGGATTGCATATTCAAGATCAAATTTCAAAGGAAGTGACTGAAATGGCAATGGAAAAGTGCACAATAGAGCTTGAAGAAGGCACACCAAAGCTGATTATGATGCTTAGTGTGGAAGCTAAAGGCTAGCTAAAGAGGTCCAACGTGCAAGAAAGGTCCAACGTGCAAGAAAGGTCCATGGGGGTTCATATAAAGCCTTGGGATGTAGCCCATGGACAGCCCAAATAGTGTGGGGCATGTTCTTATGTTGAAGGGATTTAGTTTGGTTGTTTCCATACTTTATATTTTCCTTAGTGGATTAGGATTTTGTTTCCATACTTTATATTTTTCTTAGTGGATTAAGATTTTGTTTCCATACTTTATATTTTCCTTAGTGGATTAGGATTTTGTTTCCATACTTTATATTTTCCTTAATGGGTTAGGATTTTGACTTTGTAGCTTTCCTTTTCCCATTAGAATTAGGGTTTCGGATTTATGTGTGCTTTTTAGTATAAATAGGGCCTTATTTTTCTTGTAAGGGGACTTTTTTGACATATTATTATTAAAAATTTTCGAATTCTTCTACAAGTTCTTCTTGTGAATTTTCGTGTGAGAGAGATTAGAGTAGATTCTTTAATTCTTTCTTTGCATCAAGAATTAGGTTTACTTATCAACGAGAGTTGTGGCATTTTCCTTCTTCTTACCAACTAAATCCTTCAATCATAGTGAGTTCGCATCTCTTTATAGGCGTTGGGTTCCTTAGGAGGTGATTATCAAGTTTCAAGAAGTTCTCTACCATTGTTATACGTTGGGTTTGCTGCCATCGTTGCTAAGGGTCTGCGTCATTGAACCATTGCAACTTGTAAGGATTGGGATGTTTAAAACAAGACCATTGTAGTACTAGCAGCATTGGTACAACTTCCACCATCAATGATAAGTGTACAAACCTTACCATTCACCAAGCACCTAGAGTGGAAAAGATTCTCCCTTTGATCCAAGCCTTCTTCCTTAACTTGAATATTCAAGGCTCTTCTAGTAACAAGCATCTCTCCGTGTTCAGCATTCAATACTTGATTCTCCCAAGCCTCTTCATCATATTCGGCCCTATCACCACATTTGGCCTCCTCTTCTTCTTCATGTTTAGATTCTGATTCAATTTCCCCTTCATGGGTAGCAATCATCACCCTCTTATTCGGACATTGAGAAGCAATGTGTCCACTTCCCAAACACTTGTAGCATTTAATTTCCCTACTTGGAGTAGGTCTTGAAGGTGTTTCCTTGGCTGTTTTTGCATCCCCATCATTCGGCTTCTTGAAATTACAATTGTAGGAAGAATTCTTTTGGAAAGAACCCTTGTAATCCCCTTTGTAGGAACCTCCACTCGAACTTGAACCCTTGAAGTTTGAAAATTTTCCACTAGCTTTAGAGTAGCCAGTTTTCGAAATAGCTTTATTCTTCAATCTTCTCTCTATCTTCATGGCCTTTTGAACTAACTCTTCCATTGTGTTGAATTCATACATCTCCAATTCATTGGCTATGTTCAAATTCAATCCCCCAAGAAATCGTGACATCTTCTTGTCTTCATCTTCATCAATATTTGCCCTAGCCATGATCATCTCCATCTCTTTGTGGTACTCTTCCACACTTCTTCCACCTTGAACTAGTCTTGCTAGTCGATTGTACAAATCCCGAATGTAGTGAGATGGTACAAATCGGCTTCTCATTAGTTCTTTCAAGGTTGACCATTCAGGAATAGGCCTCATACCTTTGCCTCTTCTATTAGCTTTCAATTGATCCCACCAAAAGGTAGCATACCCTTTGAACTCTACGGCTGCCAAAACTGATTTCTTCTCTTCGGTGTAGTTATGGCATTCGAAAATCTGCTCAACTTTCCTCTCCCATTCTATGAACTCTTCTGCATTGTTCTTCCCTTCAAAGGAAGGAATCTTCATCTTGATGGAAGTAAGGTCACCATCAGTGGTAGGTTGATTTCCACCTTCATCTTCATCTTCTACCCATTTGGCTGCTTCTAGGGCTTCAAGATTTCCTTGCCCTCCTCTCCTAAGCACTCTTCTAGCTTGCATTATGGGATTTGGATGTGCGGCTGGCTGCCCTTGTTGCACTTGTCATGCTGCATTCTCTTGCAATCTAGTATCCATCATCTCCATTCGACCAAGCATTGCTGCCAAAGTCTCATTAAGCCTAGCCAAGCTTTCGACCATAGCTCCTTCCATGCTAGTCTCTTCTCCTTTTCCAGCCATGTTAACAAACAAACAAACTCAAAGAAACAAGATTAGTAATAATCAAAATTCACTCTCAAGTGTTTAGAATTACCTCACTTTTCTTGTCTTCCTTGATTGCACTTCAGAACCAAGCTCACCAACGAACAATTGTCAAGTCGTTCAAGAAACTAGAACCTAAATCCTAGAACTAGATAGAATCTAAACATGAAGAAGAAGAGGAGGCCGAATGTGGTGATAGGGCCGAATATGATGAAGAGGCTTGGGAGAATCAAGTCTTGAATGCTGAACATGGAGAGATGCTTGTTACTAGAAGAGCCTTGAATATTCAAGTCAAGGAAGAAGGCTTGGATCAAAGGGAGAATCTTTTCCACTCTAGGTGTTTGGTGAATGGTAAGGTTTGTACACTTATCATTGATGGTGGAAGTTGTACCAATGCTGCTAGTACTACAATGGTGGATAAATGGGGTTAACTTGTTTTAAACATCCCAATCCTTACAAGTTGCAATGGTTCAATGATGCTGGGGAAGTAAAAGTGTTGAAGCAAGTCAAGGTACCATTCTCCATTGGGTGGTATAAAGATGAGGTTTTGTGTGATGTAGTGCCAATGCAAGCTGGACATTTGCTATTAGAAAGACCATGGCAACATGATAGAAGGGCACAACATGATGACTTTTCTAATAAGTATACCTTTACTTATGAAGGAAAGAAGGTTGTTCTAGCACCATTATCACCTCAAGAGGTGTATGAAGATCATAAGAGGATGCTAGAGAGGGAGAAAGAAGTTTCAGCCAACATGAACCAAGGGGGTTCAAATTCGGGCAATGATGTTTCTTCAACACCCAAGGGTAATTCTAAGGGTAGGGGGAGAGAAAATAATAAAGTGAGTGAGTGCAGAAAGGGAAAAGAAGTCGAGAGTCAAAAGAAAGTAAGCAAACAAATAAATGACCCATTGGTGAGAGAAAATAAGCAAGGAGAAAAAGCAAAACATACTTTTTATGCAAGAGCAAGAGAGATAGATGTAGGGCAGCCTGTACTCATTATTATGTATAAAGAATTGTTACTTGCTGACAGTGAAGAATCTCTTGATTCTTTACCTTCTAGTTTTGCGTCTTTGTTGCAGGATTTTAAGGATGTGTTTCCTAGACTTTCTAAGAACCCTAAAATGCAGAAACGTAAAGGACCTAAATTAACAAACCCTAGAAAGACAAAGTAGATAAAAATTACCTTGTAGCAAGGCTCTGATACCAAATGACGCGGACCCTTAGCAACGATGGCAGCAAACCCAACATATAACAATGGTAGAGAACTCCTTGAAACTTGATAATCACCTCCGAAGGAACCCAACGCCTATAAAGAGACGCGAACTCACTATGATTGAAGGATTTAGTTGGTAAGAAGAAGGAAAATGCCACAACTCTCGTTGATAATTAAACCTAATTCTTGATGCAAAGAAAGAATTAAAGAATCCACTCTAATCTCTCTCACACGAAAATTCACAAGAAGAACTTGTAGAAGAATTCGAAAATTTTTAATAATAATATGTCAAAAAAGTCCCCTTACAAGAAAAATAAGGCCCTATTTATACTAAAAGGCACACATAAATCCGAAACCCTAATTCTAATGGGAAAAGGAACGCTACAAAGTCAAAATCCTAACCCATTAAGGAAAATATAAAGTATGGAAACAAAATCCTAATCCACTAAGGAAAATATAAAGTATGGAAACAAAATCCTAATACACTAAGGAAAATATAAAGTATGAAAACAACCAAACTAAATCCCTTCAACATAAGAATATGCCCCACACTATTTGGGATGTCCATGGGCCTTAAATTACTTTCCAAGGCTTTATATGAACCCCCATGGACCTTTTTTGCACGTTGGACCTTTCTTGCACGTTGGACCTCTTTAGCTTCCACACTAAGCATCATAATCAGCTTTGGTGTGCCTTCTTCAAGCTCTATTGTGCACTTTTCCATTGCCATTTTAGTCACTTCCTTTGAAATTTGATCTTGAATATGCAATCCCATAGCTGCTCCAAACTTCTTAGCTCTGCTCCTAGTCAATGGCCCATTTGGAAGCACCAATGGATCCTTACCTCGTGGCTGGTTTGTATCAAAAAGAAATTTGAGAAGAAGATGAAAACCGAAGAAAAGTCCGATGTTGACAAATTATTTAAGCTAGATGAAGAAGTTCCATACAAGTTCAAGATGCCATCCTTTGCAAAGTTTGATGGAACCAGAAATCCTCACCTCCATGTGAAGTAGTATATCACTGCTATGTAGTCTGTCCAAGTTACTAAGGCTCAAACTCTAAGATATTTCATGCTTTCATTGGACTCTATTGTCCAAAATTGCTTCAATACCTTAGATTATGGCACACAAAAGAATTGGGATCTGCTATAAAGGTGAAGATCCAACAATATGGATACAATATCGAGATGGAAGTTACTTTAATGGAAGTTGAGTCCATTTGCCAAAAGCCAAATGAGAATTTTGTGGACTATGTGAAAAGATGGAGGAAAAAGGCTGCTTTGCTCAGGAGAAGGCCTGATGAATCCGATCAAATTAGAATGATTGTGAGAGGAGTGTTACATAACCTTCACGAAAGAATGTCTCATACACTCATTCGGGATTTTAAAGACCTTTTGTAAGCTGGTCTACAAATTGAAGAGTGGGAAAGAGAGAAGAACCACTTTTCAATAAGAAGGAATGAGAAAGGAAACTACCAGTCTCGTAACCAAGGCATGCAAAAGGCAGTTGATGTTAATGCTATTGGAAGAAGGCAATTTTTAGAATTGGAGAAGCCATTGTCTTGGGTCCTCAATAAGCTACAAAGGAAGAAATTGTTACAACCCTTAAATCCTCGTACTTTGCCTAACCCTCTCCCACCTAATTTTGACACTAAGGTATTTTGTCAATTTCATCAAATGCAAGGGCACGACATGAATAGATATGTGAGATTGAGGCATGAGATCCAAAATTTAATTGATAATGGGAAGCTGCCAGAGCCCAACAAGCCAAACGCCAAAGATAACCCATTACCAAGGTTCAATAGAGTGCCACCACCGGCAACCTTCATGATCGGAGCAGGTTTGCATGAAAGTTTTGTCATGTCTTCTTTCTAAGATGTGGATGAAGAAGCAACCAAAAAAGAAGTGGTATTTAGTAAAGTTGAACAAGCTATGGTTGGTAAAGAAGTAGCAATCTGTGTTGTGAATGACTTTTGGGATTCAAGCGATAGTGATGATGATTTGTACCCAAGAAGGAGAAATGGACCTGGTCCGAGCCCGAAGAAGATGAAGTAATGAACACAAGATCTGGTAAGCCTTATGCAAGGTCACCACCTAAGGAGGTAGAAGTTAATAAAGGAAAGGAAGTCGAAATAGGGAATAAAGAAGAGGAAGATGATACTGTGTTTAAGCAATTGAAGAGAACCCAAGCAAGTGTTAGCATTTGGGACTTATTGGCTACTTCTAAAAAGTACCGTGAAACTATGGCCAAGGCCTTGGCTAGCATGCCTATTTTCACCTCCATAACACCGGAGGAACTGATTAACTTCATAAAAGTTGAAGGAGTAATGAAATGTGAAGACATTCAAAAGAAGAGCGAAGTTAATATGGGAATGGTATCTTTCTCAGATGCAGATTTACCGGAAGAGGGGAGAGATCATATCCGCCCTCTCTTTATCAAAGTAGAAATCAAAGGAAAAAGGACTCCATGTGTGATGGTTGATGATGGGTCCGCCATAAATGTTTATCCACTTAAAATATTACCAAAACTAGCTATGTCAACGAGGAATCTAAGCCCAACCAAGGTAACCATTTGGGCTTATGACAGTACCAAGAGGCATGCCGAAGGAACTTTCAAAGTGCTATGAAGGTTGGTCCAATTGAATCTATTGTTGAATTTGTTGTTTTGGACATACCTATTACTTTTGCTGTACTTTTGGGACGACCATGGTTCCATCCTCTTCGTGGAGTTCCTTCCACCCTTCATCAAAAGATCAAGTTCCCTAGCGGAGATGAGACGGTATTCATCGAGGTCGAAGATAATGAGGTTGTTAATGCTCTAATGGTGGAAAGGCCTCTCAATGGTTTCCAAGTAGATATAATCTCCGATGATGAAGTAGTGGACTCTAAGGTCTTGAACATGATGAAGAACATGAGCTACCTTCCCAGAGCTAGTCTTCGAAAGGGCAAGACCGGTGTGACAAAGCTTTCAGATTTCAAAACTCAAACTTCTAAGAAAGGGTTGGGGTATGAAGAAGCTAGAAAAGATGTTCATCCAAAGAAGAATGAGAAGTTAAGCTTCCCACCACTTGAAAAAGTTTTTATCAAAGCTCCAGACATGGGATGACTCCAAGAAAAGCCTGAGCCAATCATGTTCATGGGAAAGTTGATCCCAGATTTTAAAATTTTTGCTGATGTTGCTAAGCTAGCAGAACAAGTGAAGAAAGAGTTCACCTTGCCAGCCGACAAGGAGCCTAATTCTGAAGGGGAGAAGGAAGTTGTCCTAAAAACTGAGAAAACTTCAGAGGAGATAGCTGACCTGGTTGAAGAAAAGTTTGAAGATGTCCTGCTTTTTGATTTTGAGAACAATGACAATGATTTTGATTTTAATTTATCTGCTTTGTATGAGGATGATGATGTTTTCTTTTTTAAAATGAATGCAATAAAGTCTGATTTTGCTTACTTGTGTGATGTTTCTCCTGATGGTTGCATACATTTAAATAGTGGTTACATGAGCATCTTTAATATTAACTCTGTTGATACCCAGTCATTAAATTTGGGAACAACCAAAAATCCTAAAAATATTAGCATAGCTCCTGATAAGCGAGAGAGAATTGAAAAAATATTTAAAAAATATGAAGAAGTATTTGCTTGGTCTTATGAGGATATGCCTGGAATAGATCGAGACATAGTCGAACACCTGATTCCTACTTACACTCACATGAAACCTGTCAAACAAAAGCTTAGGCGATTAAGACCTGAATGGGCTAAATTGGTTAAAGAAGAGGCCACTAAACAAATACAAGTAAAGTTCCTTGAAGTGATAGATTATCCAGATTGGCTATCCAATATATTACCCGTGCCAAAGAAAGATGGAAGAATTAGGGTCTGTGTAGACTATAGAGATTTAAACAAGGCTTCCCCTAAAGATGATTTTCCTTTACCCCATATAGATGTCCTCATTGATAGTGCAACCTCTAGCGTGCTACACTCATTTGTAGATGGATTTTCTGGATGCAACTAAGTGTTAAAGGCCCAAGAGGATAAAGCCAAAACTGCTTTCATTACTACATGGGGTATATTTTGTTATAGGGTGATGCCATTCGGATTAAAGAATGCTGGAGCAACCTACCAAAGGATGGCCACCACATTGTTTCATGATATGATGCACAAAGAGGTTGAAGTGTATGTTGATGATATGATGGTGAAATCAGATACAAGGGAACAACACTTCCAAAACTTAGAATTATTCTTCGATAGAGCATTGAAGTATAAGCTAAGGCTAAACCCGAAGAAGTGTGTGTTTGGGGTTACCTCAGGCAAATTGTTGGGTCATGTGATTGGTCCAAATGTCATTGAGATTAACCCTAACAAAGTTAAAGTAATCAGGGATATGCCAACCTCCAAGACGGAGAGAGAAGTTTAGGGATTCATTGGTAGATTACAGTACATTAGCAGGTTTATAGCAAAGCTCACCACAATATGTGAACCTATCTTCAAATTGCTTAAAAAGAATCAATCAGTCCTATGGAATGAAGAGTGTCAAAAGGCCTTTGAGCGAATAAAAGAGTATATGCTAAATCCGGTAAACCCCTGTTACTATACTTAGCAGTAGAAGAAGAGTCAGTAGGAGCCATGCTAGCCCAAGCAAACAGTTAGAGATTGAGCACGCAGTTTACTATTTGAGTAGAAAGCTCCTACCTTATGAAATTAAGTATAGTATCATTGAAAATACCTATATAGCTGTGGTTTGGTCTTCTAAGAAGTTGCTGCATTACTTTCAATCTTATTGTGTGCAAGCAATTTTTAGGTTGGATCCAATGAAGTACTTAAGGGAGATACCCTCTTTGATTGGGAAGTATGGGCAATGGTTGATAATATTGGAAGAATTTGAGATTGAGTATGTAACCAGAAAAAAATCAAAGGAAGAGCAGTGGCAGAATTTCTGGCCCAACAACCATGACCGGATAGCGAAGAGGTAGTCTTGGAATTTCCAGATGAATATTAAGAGGCCATTGAAGTAGAGGGATGAAAAATATATTTTGACGGGGCAGTGAATAGGAAAGGAGCATGTTTGGGAGTCATATTAGAATCGCTCGAAGGGGAACTTATCCCTTTGGCCAAGAAGTTGAAATTCAGGGCAACCAATAATATGGTGGAATATGAAGCATGTATATTTGGTTTAGATAGCCTAATGATTATGAAGGTGGATAAGGCAGAAGTCTTTGGTGATTCACTACTAGTAGTATCCTAAGTAAATGGAGAGTGGGAGTTAAAAAAAGAGAAATTAAAACCATACCACCATTACTTGACCATGATGAAGAAGAACTTTAAGGAGTGCAGGTTTATATACGCCTACCAAGAGAAGAAAACCAGATGGCTAATGCCCTAGTCACATTGGCTTCGTTATGGGAAAATCTTGTCAACTTATTCCTTAGGCCTTTGATTTTGACCAGTTCATCAACTCCTTGCTATGAATATGAGACAATCATAGAAACTGGTACAGACCATGATGCGTGGTATGACACTATAAGATGATTTTTAGAAGAGAAAGAATACCCGTTGGGGGCAACAAAGAAAGAAAGAAGAGCCATAAGGCGGCGGTCCTTACAATACATCACCTTCCAAGGAGAGTTATATCGAAGATGGCCTGATGGGGTGCACTTGAGATGCTTGAGGAAGCCTGAAGTGGAGCATATCATGTCCAAATACACGCAGGAAGTTGTGGTCCACACATGAGTGGTTTAGCCCTAGTTAAAAAGATAATTCAACAAGGTTACTACTTGTTGACCATGGAGAGAGATTGTATTGAGTTTGTAAAAAAGTGCCAGCAATGTCAAATGTATGGTAATTTGAATCACATGCCTCCTGAAGAATTGCATTCTATGCCTTCACCCTGGCCATTCACAACTTGGGGGATTGACATCATAGGAGAGATACATCCGACAGTCTCAAACGGTCACCGTTTCATTATAGTAGCGGTATATTATTTTTCAAAATGGGTCAAAGCTGAATCTTTCAACAAACTGGGGGCAAGTCAAATGGCTAGATTTATTGAAAAGAATCTCATATGCAGATATGGGGTCTCACACAGTGTGATATTAGACAATGGGGTACAGTTTCAAGATGCAGTTAAGGACCTTATTCTCGAAGTACCAAATCCATCATCACCAATCCTCTCCTTATACCAAAGGCTAATGGTGCAGTAGAAGCAACCAATAAGACAATTAAGCAGATCCTGTCTAAGATGACCAAGACATACAGGGTGTAACATCCGTGATTTTGGATAAATTAAATAAGTATTTGGAGATATAAATTGTATATACTCAATATATATATCTAGAGTATATATAACATATACATATGGCATATTAATTGTATATGTTGGATTAATACATTACATACTTAATATTTAATACATATATAAGATACATTTGATGTGTATATAAGATACATATTACTTGTGCATATGTGTAATATCCTAAATTTTTTAAAAATTCTAATTTTTGGAAATTTGATAAAATAAATTATAATTTAAATGGATAAATTAAATTAATGGTTTTAAATGAAAAATGAAGGGGTTTTAAATGAAAAAGTGGATAATATATGTGATATATATGTAAAATATACATAACATATAAAAGTCAACACTTAATACTTTACATACATGTAAAATATCTTATATGTGATATATATGTTGGATTAATACATTACATACTTAATATTTAATACACATATAAGATACATTTGATGTGTATATAAGATACATATTACTTGTGCATATGTGTAATATCCTAAATTTTTTAAAAATTCTAATTTTTGGAAATTTGATAAAATAAATTATAATTTAAATGGATAAATTAAATTAATGGTTTTAAATGAAAAATGAAGGGGTTTTAAATGAAAAAGTGGATAATATATGTGATATATATGTAAAATATGTTAGAATTAATTTTAAATTGTTAAAATTAATCCTCTAATTAATCATAAGTGTGGGCTAAATATATTTAAATATTAAATATGTATTGCAGTCAAATTATAATAGTCAAATTAAAGTTATGATCAAATAAGGATTGTTGATTATTGAGGTGTCCTACTCGTAAAAGGATTATAAGTGTAGAGACCGATAAGAGTTTCTATTTTGTTGAAGGACCAAAATAGAAACTATCATCATCAGTTATAAATAAAGGGTCGTGGTCTCCAGGGGAACATAACAATTTCGAGAGAACATTACGTTCCTTCAGTGGTGCTTCCGCTAAACTTAAAGTGTGTATCCCCTGGAAGGCGACAAACTCCAAAATCGTCTTCAGCTTCAACATACGATGATGTCAGGTACGCAATTTACCCCTTTGCAATTTAATTTGAATAATCTAGTGATCTATGCATATTTTATGTTTTAGGGAAATCAGGTTTTCTTCCACTTTCAATTGGTATCAGAGCCCTATGCTAGGTTGCTAGATTTTCCGATTAAATTGCGGTATTGATTATTGTTTTGATTCTAGAAAATTAATTCGGTGATTGTAATTTTCTAGAATTAATTTGGAATCGAATTTGGTAATCTAAAATCAATTTTGGTTTGATTTGTTTTTGGATTAAATTACTGAGATTATTTAATTAATTCTAGAAAAATTGAATTTCTGGACTTGAATTTTGGTTTGTAATTTTTCTGGAATTAATTAATTTTTGGTTAATTAATTATGTAAATCAATTAATTAAAGATTAAAAAAAAACTTTTAAACTGAAAGTGTTTTTACGAAAACAGTAAAAACAATTTTTTTCATGATTGTGAAAAAAAAAACTTTTAAACTGAAAGTGTTTTTAAGAAAACAGTAAAAACAAATTTTTTTTCATGATTGTGAAAAAAAAAAAGAAACTGTTTTCGTAATTTTTTTTTGATTAACTTTATCCCAATTTTATAATTTAGTCACTAAATTAAGTTTATTGGGACTAAATTATTTTTCCGGGGGCAAACTTATTCAATGTTTAAAAGTTAAATTTTTTAAAATTGCAACTTTTGGTTTTTTAATTGTATTTTTTTAATAAAAAAAAATTATTATTAAATTGAGTTCGAATTTTGGAATTTTAGTCCTGATTGTGTCTAATATTTTCGGATAAATTGGTTGAAGCAATATGTCGCCAAAGTGACCTCCATTGTGTAGATTACTTTATTTGGGTATTAGACAGGTGTATTAAAATTCATTGCGGGTAGTATACCGGCCCAAAGGAAGGTTGCTATCTGGCTGAATTGAGAATACATTTGCGGTAATAAATATGTGATAATTATTATGTGTTCATCCATGTGGATAATAAATCGACCCAAAGGAAGGTTTATTATTTGACAAGACTGAATTGTCAATATTTGATTACTGCGTTGAGATACCAATTACAGTTAATATTTTATGTCCAAAGATGAGAATATTAATGTTGTGTCCGGTATCTTGTTTCCAATATTTAAACTCTACTTATGTGATTTGTTTCAATTTTTGTGGATTGTGAGCTTATGTCATTTATTTATTATTTATTTTCTCTGAATTCTGCTAGCATGCCGTATAATCCTAACACTGTCCCTATGCTTGAGGGGTCAAACTTTGGTTCATGAAAATCAAGCATCATGATTTATCTAGGTTGTATGGACTTAGACCTTGCATTCAGGATGGACAAACCTGCTCCTCTTACTGAAGAGAGCACAGATGCTCAGAGGGTTCAGTATGAGAAGTGGGAGCGTTCTAACCGCTTAGGTCTTATGATCATGCAGCAGGGAATCCCAGAACATGTTCGAGGAGCCATTTCTGCTGAAGAAAGTAATGCTAAAAACTATCTTGCTGAGCTGGAGAAGGTCTATGTCAAAAATGACAAGGCCGAAGTGGGGACGTTTTTAGCAAAACTCACCTCCATAAGGTATACTGGCAATGGTAGTGTTCGGGAGCATATACTGAGCATGTCCCAAATAGCCAAGAGGCTAAAGGTCCTGGATTTGGTTTTATCAGATGACCTGTTAGTCCATCTAGCTTTGAATTCTCTTCCACCACAGTATGGGCAGATCAGGACTTCATATAACTGCCAGCAGAGCAAATGGACTCTTAACGAGCTCATTGCTCATTGTGTGGATGAGGAGGAAAAGTTGTTGGCTACTAAGAGGGAGAGTGCTCATCTGGTCTCTTCAGCAGATAAGGGCAAGAACAATAAAAGAAAGAAGACTGCTGATAAAGGTCCGGTGCAAAAGAAGTCTAAGGAATTAAAATGCTTCTTCTGCAGCAAGTCTGGACACTTAAAGAAGGACTATTCTAAATACGCCACATGGCGTGTCAAGAAGGGTAAGTACCTTGTTTTAGTCTGTTCTGAGGTTAATTTAACTTCAGCTCCTAGAAACACTTATTGGATGGATTCTGGTGCTACCGCTCATATAAGTGTTTCATTGCAGGGTTGCCTGAGCTACCGAAAGCCAACTGACGGTGAAAGATACGTCTATGTGGGAAATGGCGAGCCGGTAGAAGTAGAGGCAATTGGGCATATTAGATTGTGTTTAAGAACTGGTTGTTTTTTGGATCTTGTAGATACTTTTGTTATTCCGACGTTTAGACAGAATTTAATTTCTGTTTCCCATTTGGACAAATCTGGTTTTACTTGTTCATTTGGAAACAATAAAGTTACTTTATCTATGGATTCAAAAATTTTAGATACTGGTTTCTTGTATGCACTTCATAATCTATATATATTAGATATCGATGCCTCTTATAATGAGACAATGCAAGTTAATACTATAGGTACCAAAAGGAAGCTGAATATAGATAACTCAGCTGCTCTATGGCACAGACGTTTGGGTCACATATCCAAATCTAGAATAGAGCGTCTTGTGTCAGATGGTATCATAAATACACTTGATTTCACAGATTTGGACTCCTGTGTTGAGTGTATTAAAGGTAAACAGACTAAACAAAAGAGATTATGTGCCAATAGGTCATCAAACGTCTTAGAGTTGATACATACGAACATCTGTGGCCCATTCCCTACAGCAACTAGGAATGGTCAAAGATACTTTATATCATTCATAGACGATTACTCACGTTATGGGTACCTATATCTCATTCATGAGAAATCTGAGTCTCTGGACGTTTTCAAATCTTATAAGGCCGAAGTTGAAAATCAACTCGGAAAGAAGATTAAATTTGTTAGATCTGACCGTGGAGGTGAGTACTATGGCAGATATGACGGTTCAGGTGAACAACGTCCAGGACCATTTGCTATTTTCCTACAGGACTGTGGTATAGTCCCTCAATACACCATGCCTGGTACACCCAGCATGAATGGTGTATCTGAGAGACGTAACAGGACTCTTATGGATATGGTTAGAAGTATGATTAGTCATTCTTCTTTAACTAAGTCTCTGTGGGGAGAAGCATTAAAGACAGCAGTCTATCTTCTTAACAGAGTACCAACTAAAGCAGCTGCAAAAACACCTTATGAGCTTTGGACTGGACGCAAGCCCAGTCTAAAGCACCTTCATGTTTGGGGATGTCCTGCTGAGGCTAGGCCTTATAGGCCTAATGAGACAAAATTGGACTCCAAAACTGTTAGTAGCTACTTTGTTGGTTATTCTGAGCGATCTCGGGGTTTTAAGTTTTATAATCCTACTTCTAGATCTATTTTTGAGACGAGAATTACAACATTCTTTGAGGATGTTGAGTTTGGGGGAGAAATAAGGTTAGAAACATTGTCTTTGAGGAGGGATCGAGTCAGGAACACTCAGTGTCGATTCCTATCTTTGCTCCTGGGACTGTTCAGGTTCCTAGAAATGTTAATATCCCAGAAGCAATTCCGGATCCAATACAAGACAATGTTGATCAACTTCCCCATCAGGATGAAGAAGTTGTTCTTCCTCAAGAACAAGCTCAACAACCTCAAGAATTTGAGCCAGAACCTGTGCCTTTAAGGAGGTCCACTAGAGAGAGAAGAAATGCTATTCCAGATGATTATGTAGTATATCTTCAGGAACATGAGGACACTATAGACATGGTGGAAGATGATCCAATCAGCTTTCATCATGTCATGCAGGATTCCAACTCTCATAAGTGGATTGAGGCAATGAGTGAAGAATATAAATCTATACAAGACAATCAAGTTTGGGATCTTGTTCCATTACCTGAAGGAAAGAAACTCATTGGTTGCAAATGGATATTTAAAACCAAGAGGGATTCTAAAGGTAATGTGGAAAGATATAAGGCTCGTCTTGTAGCTAAAGGCTTCACTCAGAAAGAGGGGATTGACTATAAAGAGACCTTCTCTCCGGTTTCATCGAAGGACTCTTTTAGGACAATCATGGCTCTAGTTGCTCATTTTGATCTTGAGCTTCATCAAATAGATGTGAAGACTGCGTTTCTCAATGGAGACATTGATGAAACCATCTATATGGTGCAGCTAGAAAACTTTGTGTCTGGAGACCCAAAGCGACTGGTATGCAGATTAAAGAAATCCATTTATGGACTCAAGCAAGCTTCTCGTCAGTGGTACTTCAAGTTCCATGAAGTAGTTGTCTCTTTTGGTTTTGAGACAAATGCTGTGGAAGATTGTATGTATCACAAGTTCAGTGGGAGTAGATTTATCTTTTTGGTCTTATATGTGGATGACATATTGCTTGCTACTAACTGTAAGGACTTGCTGCACGAGACCAAAGTCTTTCTCTCAAAACACTTTGAGATGAAAGATTTAGGTGAAGCTTCTTTTGTATTAGGGATTCAAATACATCGAGACCGTACTCGAGGTATTCTTGGATTATCACAAAAGGCCTATATTGAGAAAGTGCTCAAGAGATTTAGTATGCACAATAGTAGACCAATTGATACCCCAGTTGCTAAAGGAGATAAATTCAGTCTTGATCAGTGTCCAAAGGGTGAACTTGAGATTCAGGAAATGCAGAAGATTCCTTATGCGTCAGCAGTTGGGAGTCTGATGTATGCTCAAGTTTGCAGTCGTCCAGATATTTCATTCATAGTTGGCATGTTAGGGCGATATCTCAGCAATCCAGGAATGGATCATTGGAAGGCAGCCAATAAGGTTTTAAGATATATTCAGAGAATAAAGGAACGTATACTCACATACAGAAAGTCAGATTAGTATGAGATCATTTGGTATACTGATTCTGACTTTATCGAATGTCTTGAGTAGCAAAAGATCCACATTAGACTACATTCCATGGTTTTGGAATTTGTAGTATGCTATGAGACATTTGATCATGAATTTTTTTTTTTACTTTGCTGAATGTCACAGGGCTGCACATTATGGCTAGCATTGAAAATGCTAATAAAGTTTTAAGTGTGACATTAATTCAGCAGTTTGATTCTTCAATGACAGTAGGAGCTATTTGGTATTTAGTTTCTGGCTGTAAATGGAGAAAATACAGAGTGGACAGATATCCATAGAGCATGTTAGAACGAACTCCATAATTATAGATCCTCTTACTAAGGCATTGATACCGAAAGTCTTTCATGAGCACACTGCTCATGTGGGTGTCATATTGTTTGAGGATGTTTAGTTTCAGTGGGAGTTTTGTTCATTATGTTTTCATTATGTTTTGAATGCTCTATTTGGTTTTGGCTATGTTAATTCAGTTTCTGCAGAAAATGAAGTATTCACTTTTGTTTATTACACTCTGTGTTATTTTTGTGGTTGATCTCAATTAAGTGTGACCAGTTGGAAACAGGCATGATTAGATCATATTACATGTAGTTTCCATGCTACACTCCTATTATTGATCTATGTCATTTGAGAGTATTGGTAATGTGATTGATGGTGGTTTGAGTCACGATTAATGTGGCGACTGGCCCTTCAGTCCTTTATCGATATAATCAATGGACGAGATTGTTTGAGACACCTTCAGTATGACTGCTTTTATGAGCTCATTAAGTTATATACATTTATATTTAATATATGTTAGCCCAAGTGGGAGATTGTTAGAATTAATTTTAAATTGTTAAAATTAATCCTCTAATTAATCATAAGTGTGGGCTAAATATATTTAAATATTAAATATGTATTGCAGTCAAATTATAATAGTCAAATTAAGGTTATGATCAAATAAGGATTGTTGATTATTGAGGTGTCCTACTCGTAATAGGATTATAAGTGTAGAGACCGATAAGAGTTTCTATTTTGTTGAAGGACCAAAATAGAAACTATCATCATCAGTTATAAATAAGGGGTCGTGGTCTCCAGGGGAACATAACAATTTTGAGAGAACATTACGTTCCTTCAGTAGTGCTTCCGCTAAACTTAAAGTGTGTATCCCCTGGAAGGCGACAAACTCCAAAATCGTCTTCAGCTTCAACATACGATGATGTCAGGTACGCAATTTACCCCTTTGCAATTTAATTTGAATAATCTAGTGATATATGCATATTTTATGTTTTAGGGGAATCAGGTTTTCTTCCCCTTTCAAAATATACATAACATATAAAAGTCAACACTTTTTAAAAGAAAAGTCAAAGTACAAGGGTATTTTGGTAATTTGACGCGGACCCTTAGCATCGATGGCAGCAAACCCAACGTATAACAATGGTAGAGAACTCCTTGAAACTTGATAATCACCTCCTAAGGAACCCAATGCCTATAAAGAGACGCGTACTCACTATGATTGAAGGATTTAGTTGGTAAGAAGAAGGAAAACGCCACAACTCTCGTTGATAAGTAAACCTAATTCTTGATGCAAAGAAAGAATTAAAGAATCCACTCTAATCTCTCTCACACGAAAATTCACAAGAAGAACTTGTAGAAGAATTCGAAAATTTTTTTAATAATAATATGTCAAAAGTCCTCTTACAAGAAAAATAAGGCCCTATTTATACTAAAAGGCGCAAATAAATTCGAAACCCTAATTCTAATGGGAAAAGGAAAGCTACAAAGTCAAAATCCTAACCCATTAAGGAAAATATAAAGTATGAAAACAAAATCCTAATCCACTAAGGAAAATATAAAGTATGGAAACAAAATCCTAATCCACTAAGGAAAATATAAAGTATGGAAATAAAATCCTAATCCACTAAGGAAAATATAAAGTATGGAAACAACCAAACTAAATCCCTTCAACATAAGAACACGCCCCACACTATTTGGGCTGTCCATGGGCCTTAAATTACTTTCCAAGGCTTTATATGAACCCCTATGGACCTTTCTTGCACGTTGGACCTTTCTTGCACGTTGGACCTCTTTAGCTTCCACACTAAGCATCATAATCAGCTTTGGTGTGCCTTCTTCAAGCTCTATTGTGCACTTTTCCATTGCCATTTCAGTCACCTCCTTTGAAATTTGATCTTGAATATGCAATCCCATAACTGCTCCAAACTTTTTAGCTCTGCTCCTAGTCAATGGCCCATTTGGAAGCACCAATGGATCCTTACCTCGTGGCTGGTTCGTATCATAATTAAATCTTAGAAATTTAAAATTAATAAAATAATTCAAAAATAAATTATTTTTGAATGGAAGAGGGAATTTAGGACTTTTAATTTATTAAATAAATAATTAAATAATTAATTATTAAATTATTTTAATATATATATATATATATGGTTTAAAATTAAAGGGTGAAAGGAAAGAGAAATAAAAAAAAATATAGTCTTCTTCTTTTTCTTTCCTTCAAGGCCGAATTTCATGGCTTCAAGAGAGGGATTTGCTTCTTCCATACTCCAAAAATTGAAGAGATTTTAAGGATTCAAGTGGAGTTTTAGAAGTTTCTTCATCAATTGGTAAGCTTTCTTACCAAATTTTTAAATTCTATGGAAAAGTGTGTTATGTAAATTTTGGAATTCTATAGTAGCATGATTTAATTGCTTAATTGGATATGAATGAAGTTGTTTTGATTGGTTATTAATGATTTTAAGGTTGGATTAAAGAAATGGTTGAGTTTGGGTAAGATTGGTGAAGAGAGAGAATTTAGGGTTATGTAATTTTTGGGGTTTTGAAATCATGATTTTTAATTGTGTAAATTGATTCCAAATGAGTTGTTTTGATACATAAACAAGTATTTTAAAGTCAAATATTGGATTTGCTTGTGTTTTGTTGAATTTTGGAAATGTTCAAATTACAAACAAAACTCTGACGAATTTTTCCCAGAGATTTTCATATAAAATATTTATTTTGGATTCCTATAACAAGCAAAGAATATTTATATACTATTTATTTTATATATTAGTATTTGAAATCTTAAAACAGAAATGTGAAAATTTTTATTAAATTGGTCTGTAATATTTTTATACCGTATATGCATATTTTTCATATGCTGAAAATATGTATTGTACGTATATAGGATATAAGGGTGCTACATTTATTTTGATATCAGAACCAGGTTTGAGATTCTTGACCTAGGTGGAATGATAGAGAGAGAAAATTAAAATAAAAAAAAATAATTTTTCAATTGTAATGCATGCATTGGCACTGGCAATTTATCTGATTCCTGATGTGGCAATGTCCATTTGATATAATAGATATGAGTTGAGATGGTGTTTGGGTTGCATAGATATTAGAGTGGCCCAGTGGAAACGTCATTCTAGAGATTATGGATTAAGAATTTTTGGAACTTTTATTTGAAATTTAAAATTTATAGCTGATTCAATTGATGAATAAGTGAAATTAGAAAAATAATCTAGGAAATAATTTAAGATATAAAACTAAAAAGTTTGAGAAATGAGCATGATAGGTACAAAAAATTTTATAGATGTACTGCAAAGTGATATTGTCTGAATTGTTGGACAAATCTAGAAATGTTGGATGAGTTTGAACATTTAATAGAAATTTTTTCTATATGTTAGAATCCAAATGTATAAAATTTTATAAATTTTAAAGATAGATCTCTAATTAAGAAAAATAGAAGAACACAGATTGTTGGAGAAATTTCAGCAACTCAGAATCTATAGAAATTGAAAAAACAAATAAATCTATAAACTATGGTAAACCAACCCAGAAAAATCTAAAACTTTACACACAATATAATATGTATTCCTATAACATATGCTTAAAATTTCATGAATTTTTATTAAGGTTTGATACCTGAAAAAAATGAACAACCGGATGCTGCCAGAGAAATTATTAAAGAGACAGATTCTCTGATTTTGGAAGATTTAATTTTTAAATATATTAAATCAACTTGGAAAAATCTAAAACTTTAAATATAAGTCCATATATGTGTCAAGTACACATGGATAAAAGTTTACAAGCTTTTATAAAGAATTGGTAAGGAATATAAAAATTAAAAGTGAGATTGACATGAAAATGAGGAAGTCATGCAGTTTTGTGTAAGTAATAAATTAATTTTATGAGACAAATGAATGAAGAAAATTATATGCATATGGGTATAAGTATAGAAGGAAAATGGAGTTTTTAATAATTTTCAACAAAGAGTTCATAATTAAAATCAAAGAGTAAAATCATATATGATAGCGAATTATTTATTACAATGATGCATAATTTAGGGTTGAGTGTGTAAAATTAAAGTGTCTAAATGGATGATATTAATTAGTGTAAAGAAATGAATTAGTGCTGTTTAAAAGTAAATGTTATGATCTTAAGATTGAGAATGTGATATGGGTGAGATTTGGTGAGGTTCATGTTGTTGGTTGCATTATATGAAATTTGAATTTTTAAAATGGGTTTCCATAATTGTGAAAGTGATGTGTTTTGATGTTATATTAATATAAAAATCATGTTTATAAAGTTAGCTCTTGAAAGTGAGATTAATAGAATGAAGTTTAAGTAAAATAGTAAATTGGAAATTTAGAGTTGTAAGGGAATTTCGATGAGGATTGTTTAAATATTGATAGTTTAATGTTTAATAAGCATGGGAGTAATTTTGAATGAGTAATGTTACTTATAAAAGTACTAACTAAGGTGTAATATGGTTGATAATATAGAAATTTATTATGAAATAAAGGGAAATGATTAAGCAAGTGAAAATGAGTTACTTTAGTTAATTGAATTGGAAATGATGAAAATGGATATGAAAGGTGTGATCAATGCAAAAAAAAAAAAAGTGAGAGAGATGTCACATTGGAAATGTGACTAAGATTTATGTGAAGTGTTAGAAAAACATATATAATAAGAAACTTATTTAAGAGATGGGCGATTGAATAAGGAAGATATTAATTATATTGTGGTCAGAGTGTGTATATATGTTGAATTGATGAATAATGTCAAAAGAATGAGAAATGATAATGTTCTCTGAAAGGTGATAAATGTTAACTTTGTATAGGTTGTATGTAAAAGAGGAATTGAGTATAATTGTATGATTTGTGTGATGAGATTTTTTTTTTCTATATGAACACAAATATGATATGTAAGAAAATGTGGAAAGTAAGTCACATTGTGATTATGACTTACGAAGGTGTATGTGGATGATTAAAAAAAATGTTATCGAGTGTTTACTACCTTATACAAATACGTGTCTGGTGATATTGAGAATGATATTGCATATATTAATAGACCTAAGAGAGATTAGGTCTTGACCTGCGTAGAGTTAGGTCATGTGATGAATTGAGATTGAGAATGGACTCGAACAGAGCTGGACGGTGAAATTGTTATTTTAACAACTGAACTTCATAATTGTATAGTGTTTTGGGCCTAAAGTATATGCGTATAAATAAGAGATTGTAAGGAAAAAGGAAAGTATAATGAAGAAAGTATGGAAGTGAAAAAAAAATGAATGAAAATTTTTATAAGAGATAGATTAGAAATGGAGTAATAAATGGAAATTGTGTAAATTAGCAAATGAAAGAATGTGTATATGTAAGATATGTTAATGATAATATTGTTGAAACATGAGTTACGCTAATGATGATCAAGTGATCAAGAGTAAATTGCTTTGAAACAGAGCTGAAACGTGTTAACTTTTTGTGTATCAAATAATCAGAAAATGAATATGTGATTTTTGCGATACGAACTTAACATTGTGATTGGAAATGTTTGAAGAAGAATGATAGAAAGGCAGTATTTATTTATAAGCCACGGATTTGACCATTATTATGGCATGACCATTGGATAGTTTTGGTGACATTGATAGTTATGCTTCAAGAAATATGGTCAAGACTTATGGTTTACATAGTTGTATCTTATAATTTTATACTAGAAATTTGTTTATAATTATAGAAAATGTAGAAACAGAAGAGAATTGTAAAAATATGATGAGCTTTAAATGATGTATAAGAAAAGTGATTTGTGTAAATAGGGTAACTATAAGAAATGTGAGAAAATTGTAAATGAAAGGAATTATGAAATGTGAGTAAGAGTTATAATAAATGTGTTTGAAAGTGGTATAAAATGAATAAGTTGATGAAAATGATGTGTAAAGTAAACGAGACTAGGGGAAGTGAATATTATCTGTAATGATGAATTCGAAGAGAATTAAAATTTGAGAATAAATTTGACCTAATAGAATTAGGTCATGAATTGAAAACAGATTGATGAATTTAAAATAGACAAAAGGTTGGTCAGAATAGAATAAGGTTGTGATGGTCATATTATGATAGTTAGATCAATTGATCCGAAATGTAATAAGTTTACAAGTAGTTATTGAAATTCAATGTGTGTAGTTGTATTAAGAATATGCAAGCTATATGATAATATGCATAATACAACGTTTTGATAAGTATATGCATATGAAAGGAGCTAAGTTATATTAGTTTCAAATAATTATAAGAAAAAAATGTTAGTTATAGTATAATTGGAATGAATTTTAATAAGGAAATAAGATTTTGTTGTTGTATAATGGTGATATTAAATTAATATGTGGTAATTGTATAAAGAGTAGGATCAAAGTGAAGATGTGTAAAATTATTGTGTTAAGATAAAAGTTATTAGCATTTGAATTTAAGGTGATGAGAGTGTATTTTTAAGATAATGAAGTGATCAGATATCTTGAGTGCAATAGGTGTGTGGTGTATATATATTAAGGAGATGAACTAATTTTGTCTAATGACAGTTCGATTGAAGATATAATAATCTGTTGTGACTGTTCGAGTAAATAGACAGTATAATGATGTGTTAGGGAACGGTAAAAAGGAAATTAAGAATGAACCTAAGGGGGAGAATAGAAATTATGTAATTTGGTAAAATAATGATTTGGATGACTTATTACTATACTGGATAATTTCGAGGATAAAATTATTTAAGGGGGAGAAAATTGTAACATCCGTGATTTTGGAGAAATTAAATAAGTATTTGGAGATATAAATTGTATATACTCAATATATATATCTAGAGTATATATAACATATACATATGGCATATTAATTGTATATGTTGCATTAATACATTACATACTTAATATTTAATACACATATAAGGTACATTTGATGTGTATATAAGATACACATTACTTGTGCATATGTGTAATATCCTAAATTTTTGAAAAGTTCTAATTTTTGAAAATTTGATAAAATAAATTATAATTTAAATGGATAAATTAAATTAATGATTTTAAATGAAAAATGAAGGGGTTTTAAATGAAAAAGTGGATAATATATGTGATATATATGTAAAATATACATAACATATAAAAGTCAACACTTTTTAAAAGAAAAGTCAAAGTACAAGGGTATTTTGATAATTAAATCTTAGAAATTTAAAATTAATAAAATAATTCAAAAATAAATTATTTTTGAATGGAAGAGGGAATTTAGGACTTTTAATTTATTAAATAAATAATTAAATAATTAATTATTAAATTATTTTAATATATATATATATGGTTTAAAATTAAAGGGTGAAAGGAAAGAGAAATAAAAAAAATAAAGTCTTCTTCTTTTTCTTTCCTTCAAGGCCGAATTTCATGTCTTCAAGAGAGGGATTTGCTTCTTCCATACTCCAAAAATTGAAGAGATTTTAAGGATTCAAGTGGAGTTTTAGAAGTTTCTTCATCAATTGGTAAGCTTTCTTACCAAATTTTCAAATTCTATGGAAGAGTGTGTTATGTAAATTTTGGAATTCTATAGTAGCATGATTTAATTGCTTAATTGGATATGAATGAAGTTGTTTTGATTGGTTATTAATGATTTTAAGGTTGGATTAAAGAAATGGTTGAGTTTGGGTAAGATTGGTGAAGAGAGAGAATTTAGGGTTATGTAATTTTTGGGGTTTTGAAATCATGATTTTTAATTGTGTAAATTGATTCCAAATGAGTTGTTTTGATACATAAACAAGTATTTTAAAGTCAAATATTGGATTTGCTTGTGTTTTGTTGAATTTTGGAAACGTTCAAATTACAAACAAAACTCTGACAAATTTTTCCCAGAGATTTTCATATAAAATATTTATTTTGGATTCCTATAACAAGAAAAAAATATTTATATACTATTTATTTTATATATTAGTATTTGAAATCTTAAAACAGAAATGTGAAAATTTTTATTAAATCGGTCTGTAATATTTTTATACCGTATATGCATATTTTTCATATGTTGAAAATATGTATTGTACGTATATATGGTATAAGGGCGTTACATTTGGTAGAAATGTGACGCGGACCCTTAGCAGCGATGGCAGCAAACCCAACGTATAACAATGGTAGAGAACTCCTTGAAACTTGATAATCACCTCCTAAGAACCCAATGCGTATAAAGAGACGGGAACTCACTATGATTGAAGGATTTAGTTGGTAAGAAGAAGGAAAACGCCACAACTCTCGTTGATAAGTAAACCTAATTCTTGATGCAAAGAAAGAATTAAAGAATCCACTCTAATCTCTCTCACACGAAAATTCATAAGAAGAACTTGTAGAAGAATTCAAAAATTTCTTTATCATAATGGTCCCCCCAATTTGGCCTAATAGTGCCCTTAAATAAGGGTTACAAAATTCCTAATTACATATGGAAAATTAAGACTAAAACATTCTAGAAGGATCCTAGGCTTGTATGGGAAAAAACACTTCTAAAAACCCAATAAGAATAGGATTTGACAAAGTCAAAACAACTTAACTAATTAAAATAAAAGGATGGGGACCACAAAATAACAAAAATATCCCCTCTAACTAACTATGAAGATTCGGCCAAGGGGTGCAACAAACTCCCTTGGAATTCTGCCAACTTGCATCCATGAATGTGCATGAATGTGCATGGAAATAAGATTGACCAAGCTTTGACTCTTCTGGATGGCGGACCCTGAATGTCCATAGGATTGCTCCTATATGCTGGCCGGTTTGAAATATTTCACAAAGATTGATCTTATGAGTGGTTATCATCAAATTCGCATGAAGCCTGGAGATGAATGGAAGACTGCCTTCAAAACGAAATATGGTTTGTATGAATGGTTAGTTATGCCTTTTGGTTTATCTAATGCACCTAGTACTTTCATGAGATTAATGAAACATGTTTTGAGAGCTTATTTAGGTAAGTTTGTGGTAGTTTACTTTGATGATATTCTGATTTATAGCAAAACTGAGGAAGAACATGTTGAACATGTTAGGAAAGTGCTTGAAATCCTTAGGGAGCAAAACCTTTATGCTAAGCTTAAGAAGTGTTTTTTTTTTGTCTAGATAGGGTTGTTTTTCTTGGTTTTGTTATAAGTATGCAGGGATTTGAAGTTGATCAAGAGAAGGTGAAAGCTATCTAAGAGTGGCCGAATCCTTCAAGTGTGACAGAAGTGAGGAGTTTTCACGGATTGGCAAGCTTCTATAGGAGATTTGTCCCTAATTTCTCTACATTAGCAGCCCTCTTGACTAGCATAATCAAGAAAGAAGTGGGATTCGTTTGGGGCAAGGAGCAACAAGAAGCATTTGATGCTTTGAAAGAGAAGCTTTCTACTACACCCGTTTTAGCTTTACCTAACTTTGATTCTACTTTTGAAATTGAATGTGATGCTTCTGGTGTAGGTATTGGAGCTGTTTTGATGCAAGAGAAGAAGCCCATTGCATACTTTAGTGAAAAGCTTAATGGAGCAAAGCTGAATTATTCAACTTAAGACAAGGAGCTATATGCTTTGGTGAGAGCATTGGAAGTATAGGAGCGTTATTTGCTGCCCAAGGAATTCGTGATCCATTCAGACCATGAATCATTGAAGCATTTGAGAGGACAAGGCAAGTTGAATAAAAGACATGCAAAATGGGTTATGAAGATTGAGAAGTTTCCTTATGTGATCAAATACAAGCAAGGTAAAGACAATGTAGTGGTAGATGCACTTTCAAGGAGGTACGCTTTACTTAATGTTTTGAGTACTAAATTGCTTGGATTTGAATGTATAAAGGACTTATATGTTGGTGATTCTAATTTCGACAATGTTTATGATGCTTGTGAGCATGGTGCTTTTAATTCTTTCTATAGACATGATGGGTTTTTATTTAAGGGTTCAAAATTATGCATGCCTAGATGTTCTATGAGAGATTTGCTAGTATTAGAATCACATTGTGGGGGTTTGATGGGGGCATTTTAGAGTTGATAAGACTTTAGACATGTTGAATGAACACTTTTATTGGCTGAATATGAAAAGAGATGTAATTCGGATTTGTAAGGCTTGTTTGGCTTGTAGGCAAGCTAAGTCTAAGTCTATGCCTCATGGTTTGTATATGCCATTACCCGTTCCTAGTTCTCCTTGGATGGACATTAGTATGGACTTTGTTTTAGGATTACCAAGGACTAAGAGGGGGAGAGATAGCATATTTGTGGTTGTTGATAGGTTTAGTAAGATGGCACACTTTATCCCATGTCATAAGACTGATGATGCTAGTTTAGTGGCCGAACTCTTCTTTAGGGAGGTGGTTCGAATTCATGGGATACCAAAATCCATAGTTTCTGATAGAGACACCAAGTTTTTGTCTCACTTTTGGCGTGTGCGTTGGGGAAAGTTAGGTACCAAGTTATTATTTTCCACCACTTGTCATCCTCAAATGGATGGACAAATAGAAGTAGTAAACAAAACTTTAGGTACCATGTTGAGAGCTTTAGTGGGTAAGAATTTGAGTTCTTGGGAAGATTGTTTGCCATTTATTGAGTTTGCTTATAATCGTGCTATTCATTCTTCTACAGGATTTTCACCTTTTGAGCTTTTATGGTTTTAACCCACTAACATTTTTGGATCTTATTTCTTTACCTTCTCATGAGCTTGTTAGTTTAGATGGTGAGAAGAAAGCTAAATAGGTGGAAGAGATGCATGAGAAAGCAAGGGCGAATATTGAGAAAAGGAACAAGAGATATGCTAATTCTGCAAATAGAGGGAGATGTGAGATTAAGCTTCAAGTAGGAGATTGGGTTTGGGTGCATTTTCGAAAAGAGAGGTTTCCTAACCAAAGGAAGAACAAGTTGCAAGCAAGGGGAGATGGCCCATTCCAAGTGCTGGAGAAGATTAATGACAATGCCTACAAGATCAACTTACCAGGTACGTATAATGTTAGTGCTACTTTCAATGTAAGTGATCTTTCTCCTTTTGATGATGCAGATTTGAGGACAAATCTTTTTGAAGAGGGGGAGAATGATGCAAGAAAGGATCCCTTGAAGCTAGCAAGTGGACCAATCACTAGGAGCAAGGGAAAGAGATATCAAGCTAGTATGGCTTTACATATTCAAGAAGAGATTTCCAAAGAGCTTCAAAAATTATCATTCAAGAAGATGGAGATAGAGTTTGAAGAAGGCACACCAAAGCTGATTATGATGCTAAGTGTGGAAGCTAAAGGCTAGCTAAAGAAAGGTCCATGGGGGTTAATATAAAGCCTTGGGAAGTAATTTAAGGCCCATGGACAGCCCAAATAGTGTGGGACATTTCTTATGTTGAAGGGATTAGTTTGGTTGTTTCCATACTTCATATTTTCCTTAGTGGATTAGGATTTTGTTTATACTTTATATTTTCCTTAGTGGATTAGGATTTTGTTTCCATACTTAATGTTTTCCTTATGCAATTAGGAATTTTTTAGTCTTAATTTTCCATATGCAATTAGGAATTTTGTAACCCTTATTTAAGGGCACTATTAGGCCAAATTTCATATCCAACAATCAATAAAAATTTTTGAATTCTTCTACAAGTTCTTCTTGTGAATTTTCATGTGAGAGAGATTAGAGTGGATTCTTTAATTCTTTCTTTTAATCAAGAATTAGGTTTACTTATCAACAAGAGTTGTGGCGTTTTCCTTCTTCTTACCAACTAAATCCTTCAATCATAGTGAGTTCGCGTCTCTTTATAGGCGTTGGGTTCCTTAGGAGGTGATTATCAAGTTTCAAGGAGTTCTCTACCATTGTTATACGTTGGGTTTGCTGCCATCGCTGCTAATGGTCCGCGTCAGAAGGTCTTCAGGAAACACATCCTTAAAATCCTGCAACAAAGTCACAAAACTAGAAGGTAAAGAATCAAGAGATTCTTCACTGTCAGCAAGTAACGATTCTTTATACATAATAATGAGTACAGGCTGCCCTACATCTATCTCTCTTGCTCTTGCATAAAAAGTATGTCTCGCTTTTTCTCCTTGCTTATTTTCTCTCACCAATGGGCCATTTATTTGTTTACTTACTTTTTTTTGACTCTCGGCCTCTTTTCCCTTTCTGCACTCACTCACTTTATTATTTTCTCTCTCCCTACCCTTAGAATTACCCTTGGGTGTTGAAGAAACATCATTGGCCGAATTAGAACCCCCTTGGTTCATGTTGGCCGAAACTTCTTTCTCCCTCTCTAGCATCCTCTTGTGATCTTCATACACCTCTTGAGGTGATAATGGTGCTAGAACAACCTTCTTTCCTTCATAAGTAAAGGTATACTTATTAGAAAAGCCATCATGTTGTGCCCTTCTATCATGCTGCCATGTTCTTCCTAATACCAAATGTCCAGCTTGCATTGGCACTACATCACACAAAACCTCATCTTTATACCACCCAATGGAGAATGGTACCTTGACTTGCTTCAACACTTTTACTTCCCCAGCGTCATTGAACCATAGCAACTTGTAAGGATTGGGATGTTTAAAACAAGCTAACCCCAATTTATCCACCATTGTAGTACTAGCAGTACTGGTACAACTTCCACCATCAATGATAAGTGTACAAACCTTACCATTCACCAAACACCTAGAGTGGAAAAGATTCTGCCTTTGATCCAAGCCTTCTTCCTTGACTTGAATATTCAAGGCTCTTCTAGTAACAAGCATCTCTCCGTGTTCAGCATTCAATACTTGATTCTCCCAAGCCTCTTCATCATATCCAACCCTATCATCACATTCGGCCTCCTCTTCTTCTTCATGTTTAGATTCTGATTCAATTTCCCCTTCATGGGTAGCAATCATCACCCTCTTATTCGGATATTGAGAAGCAATGTGTCCACTTCTCAAACACTTGTAGCATTTAACTTCCCTACTTGGAGTAGGTCTAGAAGGTGTTTCCTTGGCTATTTTTGCATCCCCATCATTCGGCTTCTTGAAATTAGGATTGTTGGAAGAATTCTTTTGGAAAGAACCCTTGTAATCCCCTTTGTAGGAACCTCCACTCGAACTTGAACCCTTGAAGTTTGAAAAAATTTCCACTAGCTTTAGAATAGCCAGTTTTCGAAATAGCTTTATGTTGTGGAACAACCAGCACACCGCAAGGATGACCAAGAGTTAGGATGTGGGGAACAAGTTGAGGAGATCATCAATCCAATTATTTTGCCACAAGGTCCTATAACTAGATCGCGAGCCAAAAAGATTCAGCAAGCACTAATTTGCCATTTGCAAGATTTGGTGAATTTGGCTAACTATGGTTTGCAAGGAATTCCAAGCTTGGAGACAAGACCAAAGGAAGTCAATTACAACTTGCTACAAGTTGTAATTCACGAATGAGGCTTGTAATTAATATGTATTAAGGCCCACTAGTTATGCTTATTTAAAAAGTAAGGGCCCTGTTTGTTTTGTATTAAATCAGAACGTTTTTTACTTTATTATTTGATTAGAAAGCCAAACGCTACTTAATAACCCTAATTAGGGTTTAGTTATTTATATCTCATTTAGGGTTGTAAGACACCAGTTTTGAAGTTTTGGACGAATTTATTAACCTAAAGCCGAATTGCTTTTATCTTTGTGTTCTTGCTTGAACACATGCTTCAGAAACATTCAAGTAGTTTGATCAACTTTCTTGTGGAGTGTTTCGAATCTGGGATTTAGGATCTGACTTGTTTTCAAAATCTTGGATCTTTGATCAATTCAAGGTAATCTGAAATCTAACCTAATCCTTGGGGGTTGTACCTAATTCGACTAGGGGTTTTCAAGTTAATGCTGTGGGGGTTCAAAATCAAGGGGTTCTCAGGCTTATTCTTGGAGGTTCCTTATCATTTGGTATCAGAGCACACCGCAAGGATGAGCAAGAGTTAGGACGTGGGGAACAAGTTGAGGAGATCATCAATCCAATTATTTTGCCACAAGGTCCTATAACTAGATCGCGAGCCAAAAAGATTCAGCAAGCACTAATTTTTCATTTGCAAGATTTGGTGAATTTGGCTAACTATGGTTTGCAAGGAATTACAAGCTTGGAGACAAGACCAAAGGAAGTCAATTACAACTTGCTACAAGTTGTAATTCACGAATGAGGCTTGTAATTAATATTTATTAAGGTCCACTAGTTATGCTTATTTAAAAAGTAAGGGCTCTGTTTATTTTGTATTAAATCAGAACGTTGTTTACTTTATTATTTGATTAGAAAGCCAAAAGCTACTTAATAACCCTAATTAGGGTTTAGTTATTTATATCTCATTTAGGGTTGTAAGACACCAGTTTTGAAGTTTTGGACGAATTTATTAACCTAAAGCCGAATTGCTTTTATCTTTGTGTTCTTGCTTGAACACATGCTTCAGAAACATTCAAGTAGTTTGATCAACTTTCTTGTGGAGTGTTTCAAATTTGGGATTTAGGATCTGACTTGTTTCAAAATCTTGGATCTTTGATCAATTCAAGGTAATCTGAAATCTAACCTAATCCTTGGGGGTTGTACCTAATTCGACTAGGGGTTTTCAAGTTAATGCTATGGGGGTTCAAAATCAAGGGGTTCTCAGGCTTATTCTTGGAGGTTCCTTATCATTTGGTATCAGAGCACACCGCAAGGATGAGCAAGAGTTAGGACGTGGGGAACAAGTTGAGGAGATCATCAATCCAATTATTTTGCCACAAGGTCCTATAACTAGATCGCGAGCCAAAAAGATTCAGCAAGCACTAATTTTTCATTTGCAAGATTTGGTGAATTTGGCTAACTATGGTTTGCAAGGAATTACAAGCTTGGAGACAAGACCAAAGGAAGTCGATTACAGCTTGCTACAAGTTGTAATTCACGAATGAGGCTTGTAATTAATATTTATTAAGGTCCACTAGTTATGCTTATTTAAAAAGTAAGGGCTCTGTTTATTTTGTATTAAATCAGAACGTTGTTTACTTTATTATTTGATTAGAAAGCCAAACGCTACTTAATAACCCTAATTAGGGTTTAGTTATTTATATCTCATTTAGGGTTGTAAGACACCAGTTTTGAAGTTTTGGACGAATTTATTAACCTAAAGCCGAATTGCTTTTATCATTTATATCTCTTGTTGATAAGCCGAATTGCTTTTATCTTTATGTTCAGCATTCAAGACTTGATTCTCCCAAGCCTTTTCATCATATTCAGCCCTATCGCCACATTCGGCCTCCTCTTCTTCTTCATGTTCATATTCTGATTCAATTTCCCCTTCATGGGTAGCAATCGTCACCCTCTTATTCGGACATTGAGAAGCAATGTGTCCATTTCCCAAACACTTGTAGCATTTAATTTCCCTACTTGGAGTAGGTCTAGAAGGTGTTTCCTTGGCTTTTTTGTATCCCCATCATTCGGCTTCTTAAACTTAGGATTGTAGGAAGAATTCTTTTGGAAAGAACCCTTGTAATCCCCTTTGTAGGAACCTCCACTCGAACTTGAACTCTTGAAGTTTGAAAAATTTCCACTAGCTTTAGAGTAGCCAGTTTTCGAAATAGCTTTATTCTTCAATCTTCTCTCTATCTTCATGGCCTTTTGAACTAACTCTTCCATTGTGTTGAATTCATACATCTCCAATTCATTGGCTATGTTCAAATTCAATCCCCCAAGAAATCGTGACATCTTCTTGTCTTCATCTTCATCAATATTTGCCCTAGCCATGATCATCTCCATCTCTTTGTGGTACTCTTCCACACTTCTTCCACCTTGAACTAGTCTTGCTAGTCGATTGTACAAATCCCGAATGTAGTGAGGTGGTACAAATTGGCTCCTCATTAGTTCTTTCAAGGTTGACCATTCAGGAATAGGCCTCATACCTTTCCCTCTTCTATTAGCTTCCAATTGATCCCACCAAAAGGTAGCATACCCTTTGAACTCTACGGCTGCCAAAACTGATTTCTTCTCTTCGGTGTAGTTATGGCATTCGAAAATCTGCTCAACTTTCCTCTCCCATCTATGAACTCTTCTGCATTGTTCTTCCCTTCAAGGGAAGGAATCTTCATCTTGATGGAAGTAAGGTCACCATCAGTGGTAGGTTGATTTCCACCTTCATCTTCATCTTCTACCCTTTCGGCTGCTTCTAGGGCTTCAAGATTTCCTTGCCCTTCTCTCCTAAGCACTCTCCTAGCTCGCATTATGGGATTTGGATGTGCGGCTGGCTGCCCTTGTTGCATTTGTTGTGCTTGCCGTGCTGGATTCTCTTGCAATCTAGTATCCATCATCTCCATTCGACCAAGCATTGCTGCCAAAGTCTCATTAAGCCTAGCCAAGCTTTCGGCCATAGCTCCTTCTTTGCTAGTCTCTTCTCCTTTTCCAGCCATGTTAACAAACAAACAAACTCAAAGAAACAAGAATAGTAATAATCGAAATTCACTCAAGTGTTTAGAATTACCTCACTTTTCTTGTCTTCCTTGATTGCACTTCAGAACCAAGCTCACCAACCAACAATTGTCAAGTCGTTCAAGAAACTAGAACCTAAATCCTAGAACTAGATAGAAAACAAGACAAGTATCCGGAGGCAATGCAAGGTAATTTGCACTACACGATATAAAACCAAGTATCGACACAAGCAAATGATACTTAGCAATGTAATGGAATTAAAAGCTAGATAAAGAAATTAGAAACAATGAAGACAATAAACAAGACAAATTTGGATATAATGAATCAAAAACAACCCACACTTGGAAAGCTGCTTTATGGACCCAATCAATTCTACCTAAAACGCTAGCTTCTAGACTCTAATTCCCACCTATAACACTCAAATAACATGAATATTAAGGTCTGATTTTCGAATTCCAAAAGCCAAATAGCAAGAATATCAAACAATTTTTGTTGAGGTGATTTTGTACTCTTTTTTTTTTTGCTTCCTCTCACTATCCCCTTGATTCGGGACTTAATTTACTCCTAAGAGCTTTTCAAAATCTGGACTTAATTCGCAACCCCAGATTCACTCAAAATCAAATCAAAATCAAACTTGAACAAAAACTCTAGCTTTTGCTTTCTTTCAAGAACCCTAATCTTGGTTTCGAATCCAATTCAGATGGAAGGCTTAGGTTTCAAAATTCAATCAGACTCCTTTTCCTAGGTTTCGAATTACTCTTTGAATAATCTTTAGATTTTTTGAAATTTGATATATGACTCTTTTTCGAAAATTAAAGACTAGACTCTCTAAGAACCCTAAATCATAGAAATTTAAAAGACCTAAATTAACAAACCCAAGAAAGACAACGTAGATAAAAATTACCTTGTAGCAAGGCTCTGATACCAAATGACGCGGACCCTTAGCAACGATGGCAGCAAACCCAACGTATAACAATGGTAGAGAACTCCTTGAAACTTGATAATCACCTCCTAAGGAACCCAACGCCTATAAAGAGACGCGAACTCACTATGATTGAAGGATTTAGTTGGTAAGAAGAAGGAAAATGCCACAACTCTTGTTGATAAGTAAACCTAATTCTTGATGTAAAGAAAGAATTAAAGAATCCACTCTAATCTCTCTCACACGAAAATTCACAAGAAGAACTTGTAGAAGAATTCAAAAATTTTTATTAATTGTTGTATGTGAAATTCAGCCTAATAGTACCCTTAAATAAGGGTTACAAAATTCCTAATTGCATATGGAAAACTAAAACATTCCTAATTGCATAAGGAAAACATTCCTAATTGCATAAGGAAAACTAAAACATTCCTAATTGCATAAGGAAAACATTCCTAATTGCATAAGGAAAACATTAAGCATGGAAACAAAATCCTAATCCACTGAGAAAAATATAAAGTATGGAAACAAAATCCTAATCCAATAAGGAAAATATAAAGTATGGAAACAACCAAACTAATCCCTTCAACATAAAAAATGCCCCACACTATTTGGGCTGTCCATGGACCTTAAATTACTTCCCAAGGCTTTATATGAACCCCCATGGACCTTTCTTGCACGTTGGACCTTTCTTTAGCTAGCTTTAGCTTCCACACTAAGCATCATAATCAGCTTTGGTGTGCCTTCTTCAAGCTCTATCTCCATCTTCTTGAATGATAATTCTTGAAGCTCTTTGGAAATCTCTTCTTGAATATGCAAAGCCATACTAGCTTGATATCTCTTTGCCTTGCTTCTAGTGATTGGTGCACTTGCTAGCTTCAAGGGATCCTTTCTTGCATCATTGGACCTCTTTAGCTAGCCTTTAGCTTCCACACTAAGCATCATAATTAGCTTTGGTGTGCCTTCTTCAAGCTCTATTGTGCACTTTTCCATTGCCATTTCAGTCACTTCCTTTGAAATTTGATCTTGAATATGCAATCCCATACCTGCTTCAAACTTCTTAGCTCTGCTCCTAGTCAATGGCCCATTTGGAAGCACCAATGGATCCTTACCTCGTGGCTGGTTCGTATCATTGCATCCATGAATGTGCATGCATGTGCATGGAAAATAAGATTGACCAAGCTTTGACTCTTCCTTGGTAGTTTCGGCCTAGGCTTAAAAATAGCATTCAAAGGCTCCTTCTTGGCTTCCATTGCATGCTTCTAGAATCATGATATATTTAGGCCTTCCTTGCAGCTCCATCTCCATCTTCTTGAATGATAATTCTTGAAGCTCTTTGGAAATCTCTTCTTGAATATGCAAAGCCATGCTAGCTTGATATCTCTTTGCCTTGCTCCTAGTGATTGGTCCACTTGCTAGCTTCAAGGGGTCCTTTCTTTCATCATTCTCCCCCTCTTCAAAAAGATTTGTCCTCAAATCTGCATCATCAAAAGGAGAAAGATCACATACATTGAAAGTAGCACTAACATTATACGTACCTGGTAAGTCGATCTTGTAGGCATTGTCATTAATCTTCTCCAGCACTTGGAATGGGCCATCTCCTCTAGCTTGCAACTTGTTCTTCCTTTGTTAAGGAAACCTCTCTTTTCAAAAATGCACCCAAACCCAATCTCCTACTTGAAACTTCATCACACGTCTCCCTCTATTTGCAGAATCAGCATATCTCTTATTCCTTTTCTCAATATTCGCCCTTGCTTTCTGATGCGGACCCTTAGCAACGATGGCAGCAAACCCAACGTATAACAATGGTAGAGAACTCCTTGAAACTTGATAATCACCTCCTAAGGAACCCAACGCCTATAAAGAGACGCAAACTCACTATGATTGAAGGATTTAGTTGGTAAGAAGAAGGAAAATGCCACAACTCTCGTTGATAAGTAAACCTAATTCTTGATGCAAAGAAAGAATTAAAGAATCCACTCTAATCTCTCTCACACGAAAATTCACAAGAAGAACTTGTAGAAGAATACAAAAATCTTTTAATAATCATATGTCAAAAAGTCCCCTTACAAGAAAAATAAGGCCCTATTACTAAAAGGCACACATAAATCCGAAACCCTAATTCTAATGGGAAAAGGAAAGCTACAAAGTCAAAATTCTAACCCATTAAGGAAAATATAAAGTATGGAAACAAAATCCTAATCCACTAAGGAAAATATAAAGTATGGAAATAAAATCCTAATCCACTAAGGAAAATATAAAGTATGGAAACAAAATCCTAATCCACTAAGGAAAATATAAAGTATGGAAACAACCATACTAAATCCCTTCAACATAAGAACACGCCCCACACTATTTGGGCTGTCCATGGGCCTTAAATTACTTTCCAAGGCTTTATATGAACCCCCATGGACCTTCTTGGACGTTGGACCTTTATTGCACATTGGACCTCTTTAGCTAGCCTTTAGCTTCCACACTAAGCATCATAATCAACTTTGGTGTGCCTTCTTTAAGCTCTATTGTGCACTTTTCCATTGCCATTTCAGTCATTTCCTTTGAAATTTGATCTTGAATATGCAATCCCATAGCTGCTCCAAACTTCTTAGCTCTGCTCCTAGTCAATGTCCCGTTTGGAAGCACCAATGGATCCTTACCTCGTGGCTGGTTCGTACCACTTTCTCATGCATCTCTTTCACCAATTTAGCTTTCTTCTCACCATCTAAACTAACAAGCTCATGAGAAGGTAAAGAAACAAGATCCAAAACTGTTAGTGGGTTAAAACCATAAACAAGCTCAAAAGGTGAATATCCTGTAGAAGAATGAATAGCACGATTATAAGCAAACTCAATAAATGGCAAACAATCTTCCCAAGAACTCAAATTCTTACCCACTAAAGCTCTCAACATGGTATCTAAAGTTCTGTTTACTACTTCTGTTTGTCCATCCGTTTGAGGATGACAAGTGGTGGAAAATAACAACTTGGTACCTAACTTTCCCCAAAGCACACGCCAAAAGTGAGACAAAAACTTGGTGTCTCTATCAGAAACTATGGATTTTGGTATCCCATGAATTCGAACCACCTCCCTAAAGAAGAATTCGGCCACTAAACTAGCATCATCACTCTTATGACATGGGATAAAGTGTGCCATCTTACTAAACCTATTAACAACCACAAATATGCTATCTCTCCCCCTCTTAGTCCTTGGTAATCCTAAAACAAAGTCCATACTAATGTCCATCCAAGGAGAACTAGGAACGGGTAATGGCATATACAAACCATGAAGCATACACTTAGACTTAGCTTGCCTACAAGCCAAACAAGCCTTACAAATCCGAATTACATCCCTTTTCATATTCGGCCAATAAAAGTGTTCATTCAGCATGTCTAAAGTGACGCGGACCCTTAGTAACGATGGCAGTAAACCCAACGTATAACAATGGTAGAGAACTCCTTGAAACTTGATAATCACCTCCTAAGGAACCCACTGCCTATAAAGAGACGCGAACTCACTATGATTGAAGGATTTAGTTGGTAAGAAGAAGGAAAACACCACAACTCTTGTTGATAAGTAAACCTAATTCTTGATGCAAAGAAAGAATTAAAGAATCCACTCTAATCTCTCTCACACGAAAATTCGCAAGAAGAACTTGTAGAAGAATTTGAAAATTTTTATTAAATGTTGTATGCCTAATAGTGCCCTTAAATAAGGGTTACAAAATTCCTAATTGCATATGGAAAATTATGACTAAAACATTCCTAATTGAAGAAGGAAAACATTCCTAATTGCATAAGGAAAACATTCCTAATTGCATAAGGAAAAACATTCCTAATTGCATAAGGAAAACATTCCTAATTGCATAGGGAAAATATAAAGTAATCCTAATCCACTAAGGAAAATATAAAGTATGGAAACAAAATCCTAATCCACTAAGGAAAATATAAAGTATGGAAACAAAATCCTAATCCACTAAGGAAAATATAAAGTATGTAAACAAAAATCCTATTTTTAAGCCTTCCATAATGATATAAAACGTGGCCCATTAAACAGAATTAATAATCTTTAAGCAGTGGGTCCATCCAGCTATTCTCACAGGGCTTTAGAAATCTCACAGGTACTCTGTGAAACTGGCTGTACTCCAAGCTTTTCTTCCATTCACTTCCATCATCTTACTAAGGCCTTAAATTACTTCCCAAGGCTTTATATGAATCCCCATAGACCTTTCTTTCACGTTGGACCTCTTTAGCTAGCCTTTAGCTTCCATATTCACACTAAGCATCATAATCAGCTTTGGTGTTCCTTCTTCAAGCTCTATCTCCATCTTCTTGAATGATAATTATTGAAGCTCTTTGGAAATCTCTTCTTGAATATGCAAAGCCATACTAGCTTGATATCTCTTTGCCTTGCTCCTAGTGATTGGTCCACTTGCTAGCTTCAAGGGATCCTTTCTTGCATCATTCTCCCCCTCTTCAAAAAGATTTGTCCTCAAATCTGCATCATCAAAAGGAGAAAGATCACTTACATTGAAAGTAGCACTAATATTATACGTACCTGGTAAGTCGATCTTGTAGGCATTGTTATTAATCTTCTCCAGCACTTGGAATGGGCCATCTCCTCTAGCTTGCAACTTGTTCTTCCTTTGGTTAGAAAACCTCTCTTTTCGAACATGCACCCAAACCCAATCTCCTACTTGAAACTTCATCTCACGTCTCCCTCTATTTGCAGAATCAGCATATCTCTTGTTCCTTTTCTCAATATTCGCCCTTGCTTTCTCATGCATCTCTTTTGTCTCCATAGGATTGCTCCTATATGCTGGCCGGTTTGGAATTGTAGAACCGGGTATGAAATCAATTTGATGTTTAATCCCTCTTATTGGCGGCAAACCACTAGGAAGCTCTTCAGGAAACACATCCTCAAAATTCTGCAACAAAGACACAAAACTAGAAGGTAAAGAATCAAGAGATTCTTCATTGTCAGCAAGTAACAATTCTTTATACATAATAATGAGTACAGGCTGCCCTACATCTATCTCTCTTGCTCTTGCATAAAAAGTATGTTTTGCTTTTTCTCCTTGCTTATTTTCTCTCACCAATGGGTCATTTATTTGTTTGCTTACTTTCTTTTGACTCTCGGCCTCTTTTCCCTTTCTGCACTCACTCACTTTATTATTTTCTCTCTCCCTACCCTTAGAATTACCCTTGGGTGTTGAAGAAACATCATTGGCCGAATTTGAACCCCCTTGGTTCATGTTGGCCGAAACTTCTTTCTCCCTCTCTAGCATCCTCTTCTGATCTTCATACACCTCTTGAGGTGATAATGGTGCTAGAACAACCTTCTTTCCCTCATAAGTAAAGGTATACTTATTAGAAAAGCCATCATGTTGTGCCCTTCTATCATGCTGCCATGGTCTTCCTAATAGCAAATGTCCAGCTTGCATTGGCACTACATCACACAAAACCTCATCTTTATACCACCCAATGGAGAATGGTACCTTGACTTGCTTTGATGTAAACCAGCATGGCAAGGATCCTTTGGTGCTACAACAAGGACCATTGACAAGGAATAAAGCAAGGAAGTATGGCGTCACTCTTGGATTGCATGTTCAAGACTTTGTTACAAGGGAGGTGACTGAATTAGCAATAAACAAGTGCAGTATGGGGCTGGAAGACCAACAAAGGCTGATTGTGATGCTGAATGTTTATATGGAAGATAAGGCTTTAAAAATGGGCTAGATGAGCAAGAAAGGAGTAAGGAAGGCAGCCCACATGCAAGCACATGGGCCTTGGACGAAATTAGGTTTTTGGGACCACTTTTGTCACATGGGCAGCCTATTCTTTCATGCACATGGGCTGTGTTCACACCCATGCACATGGGATGTGGTTCCCTTCTTTCCTTAGTTGGTTAGGATGATATTTTCCTTATTTGACAAGGATCCTTCTTTCCTTAGTTGGTTAGGATGATATTTTCCTTATTTGACAAGGATCCTTCTTTCCTTAGTTGGTTAGGATGATATTTTCCTTATTTGACAAGGATCCTTCTTTCCTTAGTTGGTTAGGATGATATTTTCCTTATTTGACAAGGATTTTGACTTTGTAATTTTCCTTCTTTCACTAGGGTTAGGATAGTTACGAATTTTAATTTGTTTTTCTATAAATAGGGCCTTATTTTCTTGTAAGAGGAACTTTTGACAAAATTATATTCAGATTGCTCTTTATGCAAATTTCGGCAATCTTTGAGAGAGTGAGAGATTTTGCTTCTTTCATTGATTGCATCACGAATCAGACTAACTTATCAATTTTGATTGTGGCGTTCTTCTGATCCGTCCTTCCAAATCCTTCCGTCATTAGTGTTCTTGCTTCGCTAAGCATTGGGTGCTATAGAGGGTGGTTTATCCTTGTTCTTGGATTCCTATATCGAAGCATGCATTGGGGTTTGAGGCCTTCATTGCCATAGGGTTCCGCGTCATTTGGTATCAGAGCCAATTACAGGTAAATCTTTATCTATCTGTCTTTCTAGGGCTTGTTTTTATTTCCGTTAGAGTCTTCATTTGTTCAATTCGTTTTTTTAGGGTTCTTTTATTTTATTTGAAATTTCTTCTTTCCCATACCCCAATTCGTTTGTGTCCCCTTTTCATCATAGTCCAAATCGTTTTTCACCTACTTCACCATAGTCAATTCGTTTTCAATTTTTAAAGTATACGGATCTTTCCGTTTGAGTTTGCAATAATTCGTGTGCTGTTTAAGCTTCTATTTCTTGATTTTCGTTTAGTATTTTGGGGGGTGATCTAGAGATAGTGATCTATCCCTAAAAAAAAAGAGTACAAAAGTACTCCAACAAAAATTTTTCTGTTTCTTAATAATTAAAGGTTCCGTGGTTGGTTTGAAGTAGGTTGGAAGCAATCAAAATTTTTAGGCCACAAAATTTCCATTTTTTTGGGGCTGTTTTTTTGTTCGAATTGTGGGGGCTGCCATTGCAAAGGGGAATTCAAAATTCTCTTTAGTTTAGGAAGACTTGACACTAGCTTTCTTGGGTAGAATCAATAGGTCCATAAATCAGCTTGCTAAAGGTGGGTTGGTTTTGATACATCTTGGCCAAAATTGTCATATTTTTACCTCTTTGTTTCTAATTCTTGATTGAGCTACCGTTTTTTGGATTTTGTTACATTGCTGGAGTGTTATTTGCTTGTTCCAACACTCTGGTTTATGATAATAGTGTGACACAAATTTCCTTGTGTCGCCTCCAAATCGTCGAGTTTCTTTTCTAGGTGTCTAGGAATTAGGTTTCTAGCTTCCTTGAACGTGCTTGGCAGATTGATTTGTGAGCCTCGATTCTGAAGTGCAATCGAAGAATCAGCAAAGGTGAGGTAAGAGCGAAACACTTTGAGTGAATTTTGTTCATTACTAATCTTTTCTTTGTGAGTTTGTGTTTGTGATCATGAGTAGTGGGAGAAACCAGAACTTGCAAGATGGGGAGACTTTGAAAGACTTAATGAGAACAAGGTTTGTCCCTTCTCATTACTATAGGGATTTGTATAATAGGTTGGTAAGGTTGATCCAAGGTGGTAAGAGTGTTGAATAATACCACAAGGAGATGGAGATGATCATGGCAAGAGCTGATATTGAAGAGGATGAGCAGAGGTTGATGTCTAGATTCCTTGGGGGTCTAAATTCAAACATAGCAAATGAGCTGGAAATGTATGATTACAATTCCATGGGAGAATTGGTTGAAAAGGCCATGAAGATAGAAAGGAGACTAAAGAGCAAGAATTACACCAAGTCTGGTTCTAGCAAATTTCAGAATATGGGTGGAAGTAGTTCGACCTACAGAGGACCTCAAAACACTAGTAGCAATTCGTCCTCAAGAAGTGGAGATTTCAAGAATTCCTTCCAAAGGAACAATCCTCCACCTACAAGTGGAAAAGGGACGAATGGTGGTCCAAATAGGCAGCAATCATGTATTTCTAATACTACTCCTAGTAGAGATATTAAATGTTTCAAATGTTTAGGGAATGGGCATATTGCTTCTGAATGTCCAAATAGGAGAGTTATGATTGCTACTAATGATGGGGGTATAATTTCTGATTCTGATCATAGTGATGTTGATAATGATGTGAATGACATGTATGATGATGATGATGAGTGTAGTGAGCAAGTTGAAAATGTGTTGATGGCTGAACATGGTGAAATGTTAGTTGCTAGGCGTGCTTTGAATATGCAGGTGAAGGGAGAGGGTCTTGAGCAGCGAGATAACATATTTTATTCTAGATGTTTAGTTGATGGTAAGGTTTGTATGCTCATCATTGACAGCGGTAGTTGTACTAATGCCGCAAGTGAGACAATGGTGGAGAAGCTGAAATTGACTTGTTTAAAACATCCCAATCCATATAGACTACAATGGTTTAATGATAGTGGAGAGGTGAAGGTTACTAAACAAGTGAGAATACCATTCTCTATAGGCTGGTATAAAGATGAAGTGTTGTGTGATGTAGTTCCTATGCAAGCAGGCCATATGTTATTGGGAAGACCTTGGCAATTTGATAGGAAAGCACAGCATGATGGGCATTCAAATAGGTACACGTTTACCTATGAGGGAAAGCTAGTTACTCTTGTTCCATTATCACCATTGGAGGTTTATGAAGATCATCAAAAGATGCTTGAGAAAGCAAAGCAAGATTCGGCCAAAGTAGTGGTTGGGGCTGTTTCTTCCAAAAACAAGGGGAGTGCGAGAGAACATGATAAGGTGAGTGAAAGTGAGAAGAAAATGGGAAAAGAGGCCAGAAAAGAAACTAATCAAATTAATGGCCCATTGGTGAGAGAAAATAAGAAAGAGGGGAAGGCAAAACAAACTTTTTATGCAAGAGCGAGAGAATTAAATGTTGGGCAGCCTGTGTTACTCATTAGATACAAGGAAACTTTGTTTGCTAACATTGATGTTTCACTTGAACATTTGCCTTCTAGTTTTGTGTCTTTATTGCAGGATTTCCAAGATGTGTTTCCGGAGGAGTTGCCTAGTGGTTTGCCACCATTAAGAGGAATTGAACATCAAATTGACTTCATACCTGGTTCTACCATTCCAAATAGACTAGCATATCGAAGTAATCCGATGGAGACCAAGGAGATGCAGAGACAAGTGGAAGAGTTGTTGGAGAAAGGGTTGATTCGAGAGAGTTTAAGTCCGTGTACCGTTCCTGTTTTGTTGGTTCCAAAGAAAGATGGCACTTGGAGAATGTGTGTTGATTGTAGGGCTGTAAATAAGATCACCGTGAAGTATCGGCATCCTATACCGCGTCTTGATGACATGTTGGACGATTTACATGGTGCAAGATATTTTACTAAAATTGATCTTATGAGTGGATATCATCAAATTCGTATGAAACCTGGGGATGAATGGAAAACAGCTTTTAAAACAAAATATGGGTTGTATGAGTGGTTGGTAATGCCTTTTGGGTTGTCTAATGCACCTAGTACTTTTATGAGGTTGATGAACCATGTTTTGAGGGCTTATTTGGGCAGATTTGTAGTTGTTTATTTTGATGATATTTTGATCTATAGTAAGACTGAGGAAGAGCATATAGAAAATATTAGGTTGGTTTTAGAAGCTTTGAGAAAAGAGAACTTATATGCAAAGCTTAAGAAGTGCACATTTTGCATGGATAGGCTTGTTTTTCTTGGTTTTGTTGTTAGTGCGCAGGGATTGGAAGTTGATGAAGAGAAAGTGAAAGCTATAAGGGAATGGCCTGTTCCTAAGAGTGTGACGGAAGTGAGGAGCTTCCATGGGCTGGTGAGTTTTTATAGGAGATTCGTGAAGGATTTTTCTACCATCGCCGCACCACTCACAAGTATTGTCAAGAAGGAAGTTGGATTTCAATGGGGTGAACAGCAACAACGATCGTTTGAAAGTTTGAAAGAAAAACTCACTACTGCGCCTGTTTTAGCTTTACCTAACTTTGATTCTATTTTTGAGATTGAATGTGATGCTTCAGGTATAGGTATTGGGGCTGTTTTGATGCAAGAAAAGAAGCCAATAGCATATTTTAGTGAGAAGCTCAATGGTGCGCAACTGAATTATTCTACCTATGACAAGGAGTTGCATGCTTTGGTAAGGGCATTGAATGTGTGGGAGCATTATTTGCTGCCAAAGGAGTTCATTATTCACACTGACCATGAATCCCTCAAGCATTTGAAGGGCCAAGGTAAGTTGAACAAAAGACATGGTAAGTGGATTGAACAAATTGAGAAATTTCCTTATGTCATTAAGTATAAGCAAGGTAAGGATAATGTTGTTGCTGATGCATTGTCTAGGAGATATACATTGCTGTCTGTTTTGAGTTCTAAATTGCTTGGTTTTGAGTATATTAAGGACTTATATATTGGTGATATTGATTTTGGCAATGTTTATGTCGCATGTGAACAAGGAGCTTTTAATTCATTTTTTAGGCAGGATGGTTATTTGTTTAAGGGAAGTAAACTATGTGTGCCTAGATGTTCCATGCGTAATTTGCTTGTTTTGGAATCTCATTGTGGTGGTTTGATGGGGCATTTTGGTGTGTCTAAGACTTATGATATTCTATTTGAGCATTTTTATTGGCCGTCTATGCGTAAAGATGTTGGGAGATTATGTTCTGCTTGTATTGCATGTAGACAGGCGAAATCTAAGTCTATGCCTCATGGTCTTTATATGCCATTACCTGTACCTAGTTCACCTTGGGTTGACATTAGTATGGATTTTGTGCTTGGTTTTCCTAGGACTAGGAAAGGTAGAGATAGCATTTTTGTGGTTGTTGATAGGTTTAGTAAGATGACACATTTTATTCCATGTCACAAAGCTGATGATGCCAAAGTTGTGGCTGATTTGTTCTTTAGAGATGTTGTTCGTTTACATGGGGTGCCTCGGACGATTGTTTCTGATAGAGATACTAAGTTTTTGTCCCATTTTTGGCGTGTGTTATGGAGTAGATTAGGAACTAAGCTTTTGTTTTCTACTACTTATCATCCACAAACAGATGGGCAAACTGAAGTAGTGAATCGTACACTTGGTATGTTGTTGAGAGCTTTAGTGGGGAAGAATTTGGTCACTTGGGAAGATTGTTTACCTTTCATTGAATTTGCTTATAATCGTTTAATTCATTCTTCTACAGGTTATTCGCCATTTGAGATTGTTTATGGTTTTAATCCACTAACTGTACTTGATCTTGTTCCTTTGCCTTTACATGAGCTTGCTAGTTTGGATGGTGAGAAGAAGGCTGATTTAGTAAAGTCTTTGCATGAAAAGGTTCGAGCAAATATAGAGAAAAAGAACAAGTCATATGCTGATAGGGCAAATAAGGGAAGAAAGAAAATGGCATTTGCTCCTGGTGATTGGGTTTGGGTACACTTCCGAAAGGAGAGGTTTCCAAATCAAAGGAAGAGTAAGCTTGATGCACGTGGTGATGGTCCATTCCAAGTATTGGAGAAAATCAATGACAATGCATACAAGATCGACTTGCCTGGTGAGTATGGTGTTAGTGCTACTTTTAATGTGACTGATTTATCTCCTTATGATGATGCAGATTTGAGGACAAATCTTTTTAAAGAAGGGGAGAATGATGTAAACCAGCATGGCAAGGATCCTTTGGTGCTACAACAAGGACCATTGACAAGGAATAAAGCAAGGAAGTATGGCGCCACTCTTGGATTGCATGTTCAAGACTTTGTTACAAGGGAGGTGACTGAATTAGCAATAAACAAGTACAGTATGGAGCTGGAAGACCAACAAAGGCTGATTGTGATGCTGAATGTTTATATGGAAGATAAGGCTTTAAAAATGGGCTAGAGGAGCAAGAAAGGAGTAAGGAAGGCAGCCCACATGCAAGCACATGGGCCTTGGATGAAATTAGGTTTTTTGGGACCACTTTTGTCACATGGGCAGCCTATTCTTTCATGCACATGGGCTGTGTTCACACCATGCACATGGGATGTGGTTCCCTTCTTTCCTTAGTTGGTTAGGATGATATTTTCCTTATTTGACAAGGATCCTTCTTTCCTTAGTTGGTTAGGATGATATTTTCCTTATTTGACGAGGATTTTGACTTTGTAATTTTCCTTCTTTCACTAGGGTTAGGATAGTTACGAATTTTAATTTGTTTTTCTATAAATAGGGCCTTATTTTCTTGTAAGAGGAACTTTTGAAAAAATTATATTCAGATTGCTCTTTATGCAAATTTCGGCCATCTTTGAGAGAGTGAGAGATTTTGCTTCTTTCATTGATTGCATCACGAATCAGACTAACTTATCAATTTCGATTGTGGCGTTTGTCTGATCCGTCCTTCCAAATCCTTCCGTCATTAGTGTTCTTGCTTCGCTAAGCATTGGGTGCTATAGAGGGTGGTTTATCCTTGTTCTTGGATTCCTATATCGAAGCGTGCGTTGGGGTTTGAGGCCTTCATTGCCATAGGGTTCCGCGTCATGCTTCAACACTTTTACTTCCCCAGCGTCATTGAACCATTGCAACTTGTAAGGATTGGGATTTTTAAAACAAGTTAACCCCAATTTATCCACCATTGTAGTACTAGCACTATACTCACCAGGCAAGTCTATCTTGTATGCATTATCATTGATCTTTGCCAACACTTGAAATGGACCATCACCACATGCTTCAAGCTTATTCTTCCTTTGATTTGGAAACCTCTCCTTTTTGGAAGTGTACCCAAACCCAATCTCCTACTTGAAACTTCATCTCACGTCTCCCTCTATTTGCAGAATCAGCATATCTCTTGTTCCTTTTCTCAATATTTGCCCTTACTTTCTCATGCATCTCTTTCACCAATTAAGCTTTCTTCTCACCATCTAAACTAACAAGCTCATGAGAAGGAAAAGAAAGAAGATCCAAAACTGTTAGTGGGTTAAAACCATAAACAAGCTCAAAAAGGTGAATATCCTGTAGAAGAATGAATAGCACGATTATAAGCAAACTCAATAAATGGCAAACAATCTTCCCAAGAACTCAAATTCTTACCCACTAAAGCTCTCAACATGGTACCTAAAGTTTTGTTTACTACTTCTGTTTGTCCATCCGTTTAAGGATGACAAGTGGTGGAAAATAACAACTCGGTACCTAACTTTCCCCAAAGCACACGCCAAAAGTGAGACAAAAACTTGGTGTCTCTATCAGAAACTATGGATTTTGGTATCCCATGAATTCGAACCACCTCCCTAAAGAAAAGTTCGGCCACTAAACTAGCATCATCACTCTTATAACATGGGATAAAGTGTGCCATCTTACTAAACCTATCAATAACCACAAATATGCTATCTCTCCCCCTCTTAGTCCTTGGTAATCCTAAAACAAAGTCCATACTAATGTCCATCCAAGGAGAACTAGGAACGGGTAATGGCATATACAAACCATGAGGCATAGACTTAGACTTAGCTTGCCTACAAGACAAACAAGCCTTACAAATCCGAATTATATACCTTTTCATATTCGGCCAATAAAAGTGTTCATTCAGCATGTCTAAAGTCTTATCAATTCCAAAATGCCCCATCAAACCCCCACAATGTGATTCTAATACTAGCAAATCTCTCATAGAACATCTAGGCATGCATAATTTCGAACCCTTAAATAAAAACTCATCATGTCTATAGAAAGAATTAAAAGCACCATGCTCACAAGCATCATAAACATTGCCGAAATAAGAATCACCAACATATAAGTCCTTTATACATTCAAATCCAAGCAATTTAGTACTCAAAACATTAAATAAAGCGTACCTCCTTGAAAGTACATCTGCCACTACATTGTCTTTACCTTGCTTGTATTTGATCACATAAGGAAACTTCTCAATCTTCATAACCCATTTTGCATGTCTTTTATTCAACTTGCCTTGCCCTCTCAAATGCTTCAATGATTCATGGTCTGAATGGATCACGAATTCCTTGGGCAGCAAATAATGCTCCCATACTTCCAATGCTCTCACCAAAGCATATAGCTCCTTGTCATAAGTTGAATAATTCAGCTTTGCTCCATTAAGCTTTTCAATAAAGTATGCAATGGGCTTCTTCTCTTGCATCAAAACAGCTCCAATACCTACACTAGAAGCATCACATTCAATTTCAAAAGTAGAATCAAAGTTAGGTAAAGCTAAAACGGGTGTAGTAGAAAGCTTCTCTTTCAAAGCATCAAATGCTTCTTGTTGCTCCTTGCCCCAAATGATTCCCACTTCTTTCTTGATTATGCTAGTCAAGGGGGCTGCCAATGTAGAGAAATTAGGGACAAATCTCCTATAAAGCTTGCCAATCTGTGAAAACTCCTCACTTCTGTCACACTTGAAGGATTCGGCCACTCTTGGATAGCTTTCACCTTCTCTTGATCAACTTCAATTCCTTGCATACTTACAACAAAACCAAGAAAAACAACCCTATCTAGACAAAAAGAACACTTCTTAAGCTTAGCATAAAGGTTTTGCTCCCTAAGGATTTCAAGCACTTTCCTAACATGTTCAACATGTTCTTCCTCAGTTTTGCTATAAATCAGAATATCATCAAAGTAAACTACCACAAACTTACCTAAATAAGCTCTCAAAACATGGTTCATTAATCTCATGAAAGTACTAGGTGCATTAGATAAACCAAAAGGCATAACTAACCATTCATACAAACCATATTTCATTTTGAAGGCAGTCTTCCATTCATCTCCAGGCTTCATGCGAATTTGATGATAACCACTCATAAGATCAATCTTTGTGAAATATTTCGCCCCATGTAATTCGTCCAACATTTCATCAAGTCTAGGAATGGGATGTCTATACTTCACAGTAATCTTGTTCACAGCCCTACAATCAACACACATCCTTCAAGAACAATCTTTCTTGGGTACTAATAAGACTGGAACGGCACAAGGACTAAGGCTCTCGCGAACCAAGCCTTTCTTCAAAAGCTCTTCAACTTGTCTTTGCATCTCTTTTGTCTCCATAGGATTGCTCCAATATGCTAGCCGGTTTGGAATTGTAGAACCAGGTATGAAGTCAATTTGATTTTCAATTCCTCTTAATGGTGGCAAACCACTAGGAAGGTCTTCAGGAAACACATCCTTAAAATCCTGCAACAAAGACACAAAACTAGAAGGTAAAGAATCAAGAGATTCTTCACTGTCAGCAAGTAACGATTCTTTATACATAATAATGAGTACAGGCTGCCCTACATCTATCTCTCTTGCTCTTGCATAAAAAGTATATTTTGCTTTTTCTCCTTGCTTATTTTCTCTCACCAATGGGCCATTTATCTGTTTGCTTACTTTCTTTTGACTCTCGGCCTCTTTTCCCTTTCTGCATTCACTTACTTTATTATTTTCTCTCTCCCTACTTACCCTTGGGTGTTGAAGAAACATCATTGGCCGAATTTGAACCCCCTTGGTTCATGTTGGCCGAAACTTCTTTCTCCCTCTCTAGCATCCTCTTTTGATCTTCATACACCTCTTGAGGTGATAATGGTGCTAGAACAACCTTCTTTCCTTCATTAGTAAAGGTATACTTATTAGAAAAGCCATCATGTTGTGCCCTTCTATCATGCTGCCATGGTCTTCCTAATAGCAAATGTCAAGCTTGCATTGGCACTACATCACACAAAACCTCATCTTTATACCACCCAATGGAGAATGGTACCTTGACTTACTTCAACACTTTTACTTCCCCAGCGTCATTGAACCATTGCAACTTGTAAGGATTGGGATGTTTAAAACAAGCTAACCCCAATTTATCCACCATTGTAGTACTAGCAGCATTGGTACAACTTTCACCATCAATGATAAGTGTACAAACCTTACCATTCACCAAACACCTAGAGTGGAAAAGATTCTCCCTTTGATCCAAACCTTCTTCCTTGACTTGAATATTCAAGGCTCTTCTAGTAACAAGCATCTCTCCGTGTTCAACATTCAATACTTAATTCTCCCAAGCCTCTTCATCATATTCGGCCCTATCACCACATTCGGCCTCCTCTTCTTCTTCATTTTCAGATTCTGATTCAATTTCCCCTTCATGGGTAGCAATCATCACCCTCTTATTCGGACATTGAGAAGCAATGTGTCCACTTCCCAAACACTTGTAGCATTTAATTTCCCTACTTGGAGTAGGTCTAGAAGGTGTTTCCTTGGCTGTTTTTGCATCCCCATCATTCGGCTTCTTAAAATTAGGATTGTAGGAAGAATTCTTTTGGAAAGAACCCTTGTAATCCCCTTTGTAGGAACCTCCACTCGAACTTGAACCCTTGAAGTTTGAAAATTTTCCACTAGCTTTAGAGTAGCCAGTTTTCGAAATAGCTTTATTCTTCAATCTTCTCTTTATCTTCATGGCCTTTTGAACTAACTCTTCCATTGTGTTGAATTCATACAACTCCAATTCATTGGCTATGTTCAAATTCAATCCCCCAAGAAATCGTGACATCTTCTTGTCTTCATCTTCATCAATATTTGCCCTAGCCATGATCATCTCCATTTTTTTTGGTACTCTTCCACACTTCTTCCACCTTGAACTAGTCTTGCTAGTCGATTGTACAAATCCTGAATGTAGTGAGATGGTACAAATCGGCTTCTCATTAGTTCTTTCAAGGTTGACCATTCAGGAATAGGCCTCATACCTTTCCCTCTTCTATTAGCTTTCAATTGATCCCACCAAAAGGTAGCATACCCTTTGAACTCTACGGCTACCAAAACTGATTTCTTCTCTTCGGTGTAGTTATGGCATTCAAAAATCTGCTCAACTTTCCCCTCCCATTCTATGAACTCTTCTGCATTATTCTTCCCTTCAAAGGAAGGAATCTTCATCTTGATGGAAGTAAGGTCACCATCAGTGGTAGGTTGATTTCCACCTTCATCTTCATCTTCTACCCTTTTGGCTGCTTCTAGGGCTTCAAGATTTCCTTGCCCTTCTCTCCTAAGCACTCTTCTAGCTCGCATTATGGGATTTGGATGTGCGGCTGGCTGCCCTTGTTGCACTTGCTGAATTTGTTGCATTTGTTGTGCTTGCCGTGATGCATTCTCTTGCAATCTAGTATCCATTATCTCCATTCGACCAAGCATTGCTGCCAAAGTCTCATTAAGCCTAGCCAAGTGATGCAAGAAAGGATCCCTTGAAGCTAGCAAGTGGACCAATCACTAGGAGCAGGGCAATGAGATATCAAGCTAGTATGGTTTTGCATATTCAAGAAGAGATTTCCAAGGAGCTTCAAGAATTATCATTCAAGAAGATGGAGATAGAGCTTGAAGAAGGCACACCAAAGCTGATTATGATGCTTAGTGTGGAAGCTAAAGGCTAGCTAAAGAAAGGTCCAACATGCAAGAAAGGTCCATGGGGGTTCATATAAAGCCTTAGGAAGTAATTTAAGGCCCATGGACAGCCCAAATAGTGTGGGGCGTTTCTCATGTTGAAAGGATTAGTTTGGTTGTTTCCATACTTTATATTTTCCTTAGTGGATTAGGATTTTGTTTCCATACTTTATATTTTCCTTAGTGGATTAGGATTTTGTTTCCATACTTAATGTTTTCCTTATGCAATTAGGAATGTTTTCCTTATGCAATTAGGAATGTTTTCCTTATGCAATTAGGAATGTTTTCCTTATGCAATTAGGAATGTTTTAGTCTTAATTTTCCATATGCAATTATGAATTTTGTAACCCTTATTTAAGGGCACTATTAGGCCGAATTTCATATACAACAATTAATAAAAATTTTTGAATTCTTCTACAAGTTCTTCTTGTGAATTTTCGTGTGAGAGAGATTAGAGTGGATTCTTTAATTCTTTCTTTGCATCAAGAATTAGGTTTACTTATCAACAAGAGTTGTGGCTTTTTCCTTCTTCTTACCAACTAAATTCTTCAATCATAGTGAGTTCGCGTCTCTTTATAGGCGTTGGGTTCCTTAGGAGGTGATTATCAAGTTTCAAGGAGTTCTCTACCATTATTATACGTTGGGTTTGCTGCCATCATTGCTAAGGGTCCGCGTCATTTGGTATCAGAGCCTTGCTACAAGGTAATTTTTATCTACTTTGTCTTTCTAGGGTTTGTTAATTTAGGTCTCTTAAATTTCTGCTTTTTAGGGTTCTTAGAGAGTCTAGTCTTTAATTTTCGAAAAAGAGTCATATATCAATTCTGATCAAGGCCGAATTGAAGGAGGGTATTCTTAGGGTGAAAACGAAACCTAGGAAAGGATTCTTGGAGAATTTTGAAACCAAGAAGAGACTAGCAAAGAAGGAGCTATGGTCGAAAGCTTAGCTAGGCTTAATGAGACTTTGGCAGCAATGCTTGGTCGAATGGAGATGATGGATACTAGATTTGATGTGAACCAGCATAGCAAGGATCCATTGGTGCTACAACAAGGGCCATTAACGAGGAATAAAGCAAGGAAGTATGGCATCACTCTTGGAATGCATATTCAAGACTTTATTACAAGAGAGGTGACTGAATTAGCATGGGACAAGTGCGAGAAGGAACTAGAAGACCAACCCAAGCTAGTCATGGTGCTGAAATATACACACGGTGCTGAAATGTGCGAATTGTCCAGCCAGTTTCACAACCACCTGTGAAATGTGCTACTTGTCCAGAAAGTCTCACATGTACCTGTGAGATCGTGTAGTGAGAGGGATTTCAGCAAGAATGACTTTGGCATTCTTAACACATGTTTGGGGCGTGTTTTTGAGTCTTTTAAGTGGTCCCCTCCATATTTTGCTTATTAGGACCTTATTGTAATATTTAGTTAATAGTTTTCCTTATAGGAAAAGGATTTTGACCTTTTTACTTTCCTTTCAGATTAGGTTTTTATTGTAATATTTAGTTAATAGTTTTCCTTATAGGAAAAGGATTTTTATACTTTCCTTTTCAGATTAGGTTTTTATTGTAATATTTAGTTAATAGTTTTCCTTATAGGAAAAGGATTTTTAACCTTTTTACTTTCCTTTTCAGATTAGGATTTTGCATTTCACTATAAAAGGCTTATTATCATATTTGTAAGGGGACTTTTCAGATCAATTGAATTTCAGATTGCTTCTTAAGCAAATTTCGCCTTCTTTGAGAGTGAGTGAGTGAATTGCTTCTTTCATTGATTGCATCACGAATCAGGATTACTTATCAATTTCGATTGTGGCGTTATTCTGAATTCGACCTTCCAAATCCTTCCATTATTAGTGTTCTAGCTTCGCTAAGCGTAGGGTGCTATAGAGGGTGGTTTATCCTTCGTTCTTGAATTCTCTATCGAAGAGTGCGTCGGGGTTTGAGGCCTTAATTGCCATAGGGTTCCGCGTCATTTGGTATCAAAGCTCAACAACAGGTAAATCTTTATCTATCTGTCTTTCTAGGGCTTATTTTGATTTCGTCCTTGGAGTCTTAATTTTTGAAATTGCATTAGGGTTTTTAGTTTTCAATTCGTTTTAATTCTGTTCAATTCGTTTTCAATCTGTTAGGTCTTGGATTGTCCATCCAAATCGTTGTCTTGTTTGTTTCTGTGTCAAGTGAGCAATTCAGTCTCTTTTTTATTCATTATTTCCCTTTAATTGAATCTGTGGGTGAAAATTGTGATACAAATTAAGTCCAGATTAAAAAAAAATTCGTGTGGTGTGAATTGTGTTCCGAATCAAGGGGATAGTGATAGAAGCAAAAAAAAAAAAGAGTACAAAAGTGCTCCAACAAAAATTTTTATGTTTCTTAGTAATTAAAGGTTCCGTGGTTGGTTTGAAGTGGGTTAGAAGCAATCAAAATTTTAGGCCACAAAATTTCCATTCACACATGGGTGTGAAATCTACTGCTCAACTCAGAAATTCTAAGATTTTTCACACATGGGTGTGAAATCTACTGCTCACTCATTCAATTTCATTCATTCAATTGTGGGGGCTGCCATTGCAAAGGGGAATTCGAAATTCTCTTTAGTTTAGGAAGACTTGACACTAGCTTTCTTGGGTAGAATCAATAGGTCCATAAATCAGCTTGCTAAAGGTGGGTTGGTTTTGATACATCTTGGCCATAATTGTCATATTTTTACCTCTTTGTTTCTAATTCTTGATTGAGCTACCATTTTTTTGGATTCCGTTACGTTGCTGGAGTGTTATTTGCTTGTTCCAACACTCTGGTTTATGATAATAGTGTGACACAAATTTCCTTGTGTCGCCTCCAAATCGTCGAGTTTCTTTTCTAGGTGTCTAGGAATTAGGTTTCTAGCTTCCTTGAACGTGCTTGGTAGATTGATTTGTGAGCCTCGATTCTGAAGTGCAATCGACGAATCAGCAAAGGTGAGGTAGGAGCGAAACACTTTGAGTGAATTTTGTTTATTACTAATATTTTCTTTGTGAGATTGTGTTTGTGATCATGAGTAGTGGGAGAAACCAGAACTTGCAAGATGGGGAGGAAAATGTCCAAGAAGGTTCTAGCAATTTTGAGACATATATGCAGCAAAGTAATGAAAGGATGAATGAGATGGCAAGAATGATGACTACTCTACAAGAGAGCATGAATCTAATGATGAGAGAAAGAGAGCAGCAACCAGCAGCTCAAGTGAGGTTACCACAAAGGGTTCTACTAAGAATCGGTGAAGGAGATCGTAGAGCACCTAGAGGTAATGAAGAGGTTGGTGAAAATAACCCAGCAAATGACAATGACCTTACTTCCATAAAGATGAAGGTACCTTCCTTTGAAGGGAGAAACAATGCTGAAGAGTACATTGAATGGGAGAGAAAGGTGGAGCAGATTTTTGAATGCCATAATTATTCAGAAGAGAAGAAGTCCTACATTGCAGCCGTGGAATTTAAGGGATATGCTACATTCTGGTGGGATCAACTCAAATCTAATAGAAGAGGAAAGGGATTGAGACCCGTACCTGATTGGGAGACTTTGAAAGACTTAATGAGAACAAGGTTTGTCCCTTCTCATTACTATAGGGATTTGTATAATAGGTTGGCAAGGCTGATCCAAGGTGGTAAGAGTGTTGAAGAATACCACAAGGAGATGGAGATGATCATGGCAAGAGCTGATATTGAAGAGGATGAGCAGAGGTTGATGTCTAGATTCCTTGGGGGTCTAAATTCAAACATAGCAAGTGAGCTGGAAATGTATGATTACAATTCCATGGGAGAGTTGGTTGAAAAGGCCATGAAGATAGAAAGGAGACTAAAGAGCAAGAATTACACCAAGTCTGGTTCTAGCAAATTTCAGAATATGGGTGGAAGTAGTTCGACCTACAGAGGACCTCAAAACACTAATAGCAATTCGTCCTCAAGAAGTGGAGATTTCAAGAATTCCTTCCAAAGGAACAATCCTCCACCTACAAGTGGAAAAGGGACCAATGGTGGTCCAAATAGGCAGCAATCAGGTACTTCTAATACTACTCCTAGTAGAGATATTAAATGTTTCAAATGTTTAGGGAATGGGCATATTGCTTCTGAATGTCCAAATAGGAGAGTTATGATTGCTACTAATGATGGGGGTATAATTTCTGATTCTGATCATAGTGATGTTGATAATGATGTGAATGACATGTATGATGATGATGATGAGTGTAGTGAGCAAGTTGAAAATGTGTTGATGGCTGAACATGGTGAAATGTTAGTTGCTAGGTGTGCTTTGAATATGCAGGTGAAGGGAGAGGGTCTTGAGCAGCGAGATAACATATTTTATTCTAGATGTTTAGTTGATGGTAAGGTTTGTATGCTCATCATTGACAGCGGTAGTTGTACTAATGCCGCAAGTGAGACCATGGTGGAGAAGCTGAAATTGACTTGTTTAAAACATCCCAATCCATATAGACTACAATGGTTTAATGATAGTGGAGAGGTGAAGGTTACTAAACAAGTGAGAATACCATTCTCTATAGGCTGGTATAAAGATGAAGTGTTATGTGATGTAGTTCCTATGCAAGCAGGCCATATGTTATTGGGAAGACCTTGGCAATTTGATAGGAAAGCAAAGCATGATGGGCATTCAAATAGGTACACGTTTACCTATGAGGGAAAGCTGGTTACTCTTGTTCCATTATCACCCTTGGAGGTTTATGAAGATCATCAAAAGATGCTTGAGAAAGCAAAGCAAGATTCGGCCAAAGTAGTGGTTGGGGTTGTTTCTTCCAAAAACAAGGGGAGTGCGAGAGAACATGATAAGGTGAGTGAAAGTGAGAAGAAAATGGGAAAAGAGGCCAGAAAAGAAACTAATCAAATTAATGGCCCATTGGTAAGAGAAAACAAGAAAGAAGGGAAGGCAAAACAAACTTTTTATGCAAGACCAAGAGAGCTTAAATTTGCAATATCTATTGGGCAACCTTTATTGTTCATTAGATACAAAGAAAGTTTGTTTACTAATGCTGATGTTCCACTTGACCATTTGCCTTCTAGTTTTGTGTCTTTATTGCAGGATTTCCAAGATGTGTTTCCGGAGGAGTTGCCTAGTGGTTTGCCACCATTACGAGGGGTTGAGCATCAAATCGATTTCATGCCTGGTTCTACCATCCCAAATAGACCAGCATATCAAAATAACCCGATGGAAACAAAGGAGATGCAAAGACAAGTGGAGGAGTTGTTGGAGAAAGGCTTGATTCGAGAGAGTTTGAGTCCGTGTGCCGTTCCTGTTCTATTGGTTCCAAAGAAAGATGGTACGTGGAGGATGTGTGTTGATTGTCGGGCATTGAACAAGATCACGGTCAAGTATCGGCATCCTATACCGCGTCTTGATGACATGTTGGACGAATTACATGGTGCCAGGTATTTTACTAAAATTGACCTTATGAGTGGGTATCATCAGATTCGAATGAAACCTGGGGATGAGTGGAAAACAGCTTTTAAAACAAAATATGGTTTATATGAGTGGTTAGTAATGCCTTTTGGGTTGTCTAATGTTCCTAGTACCTTTATGAGATTGATGAACCATGTTTTGAGGGATTATTTGGGTAAATTTGTAGTTGTTTATTTTGATGATATTTTGATTTATAGCAAGACTGAGAGTGAGCATATAGAACATGTTAGGATGGTTTTAGAAACTTTGAGAAAAGCAAACTTATATGCTAAGCTTAAGAAGTGCACATTTTGCATGGATAGGCTTGTTTTTCTTGGCTTTATTGTTAGTGCACAGGGATTGGAAGTTGATGAAGAAAAAGTGAAAGCTATAAAGGAATGGCCTGTTCCTAAAAGCATAACTGATGTGAGGAGTTTCCATGGATTAGCGAGTTTCTATAGGAGATTCGTTAAGAATTTTTCTACCATTGCTGCACCACTTACTAGCATTGTGAAGAAGGAAGTTGGATTTCAATGGGGTGAAGAGCAACAGCGATCTTTTGAAAGTTTGAAAGAAAAACTAACCACTGTGCCTATTTTAGCCTTACCTAATTTTGATTGTACTTTTGAGATTGAATGTGATGCTTCAGGTGTAGGTATTGGGGCTGTTTTGATGCAAGAAAAGAAGCCAATGGCATATTTTAGTGAGAAGCTCAATGGTGCGCAACTGAATTATTCTACCTATGACAAGGAGTTGCATGCTTTGTGATGCGGAACCCATGGATCAAATATTACATCTAGAACCCCACATACACATCTAGCATAGAATCTTAGAACTCAAAAGCAAATCCTCCCTACCAAACCCACAACTAACCTGTAATTGAGAACTTGGGTGATTGGGATGAAGAAATGAATTGATTAAAACGCCACAAGTAAGACTTGATAAGTTAGAACCAATTCTTCATGCAACAAGAATAAGAAGAAAACCTCTCAAACTTGAAAACACAGAAATTACATTCAACAATTCTGGAAATTCGTAGTCAACCCTATTAAGTTCTTTTTCCCATCCTTATATAGTTGGAAAAGAAGAACTAATGGCCTAAAGTCTAGGTTTACATGTATCTAGTCACAATAGCATTAATTGTTCATCCACCTCAATAATATACTCTAAATTACTGCCCATAATTCTGACAACATTGATGGGCAGATTGTACATTCATTTTGGTGTTGGTTCACATGTGTCTAGTCACACTAACACTAAACCATATCAATATTATATTCCAAATTCGTGCTAATGCCCATCACCATACTTATGGGCAGATTCTTCATGCTTGTTGGTGAGTTTCTGACTTCCTCTTCATGGTCCATCATATTCACTACAAGTTGGTCTCCCTCTTCATTAATCCACCTTTGTATGAAGTGCTGGAACACATGCTGGAATTTCTTTGATTGTGATCTTGTGATTGGTCCACTTGGCATAATGATATCATCAACATATTTGCTGCCATTACATTCATCAAGCTTGCTTATAGTTTCCTCATCATTCCCTCCTTGCTCAAAAAGATTTGTCCTCAAATCTGAGCCTACATCAAAAGGAGAAAGATCACTAACATTGAAAGTTGCAGAAACATTATACTCACCTGGTAGATCAATTTTGTAGGCATTGTCATTGATCCGTTCTAAAACTTGGAATGGGCCATCTCCCCTTGCATCCAACTTGGATTTCCTTTGTTTAGGAAATCTTTCCTTCCTCATATGAACCCATACCCAATCACCAGGTTGGAAAATCACATGTTTCCTTCTTCTATTTGCATTATGGGCAACTGATTCATATTTCTTCTCAAGATGAGCTCGTGCCTTCTCATGTATCTGCTTAACCAACTCAGCTTTCTTTTCACCATCTAAGTTAGTTATTTCATTTAATGGTAAAGGAAACAAATCAAGTGGTGTAAGTGGATTAAAACCATAAACAATTTCAAATGGTGAATAACCAGTAGAAGAATGTATGCTTCTATTATATGCAAACTCCACTAATGGCAAACAATCTTCCCAAGTTTTCAAATTCTTACCCACTACAGCACGCAACAAAGATCCTAAAGTCCTATTTACCACTTCTGTTTGTCCATCAGTTTGTGGATGACAAGTTGTAGAGAACAACAATTTAGTACCTAACTTATTCCATAAAACACGCCAAAAATGACTTAAGAACTTCACATCTCTATCACTTACAATTGTTTTAGGAATGCCATGCAACCGAACTACTTCCCCAAAGAACAAATTTGCAATATTTGTTGCATCATCAGTTTTGTGACATGCAATGAAATGAGCCATTTTGCTGAATCTATCAACAATAACAAATATGCTATCTTTTCCTTTTCTAGTCCTAGGCGGCCCCAAAACAAAGTCCATAGATATGTCCATCCAAGGTGCATTAGGAATAGGTAAAGGAGTATACAGCCCATGAGGTAAAGACTTAGATTTTGCTTGTTTACATGCAATACACTTGGCACAAATTCTTTCAACATCCTTTCTCATGTTTGGCCAATAGAAATGCTCATGCAGAATGTCTAAAGTCTTAAATATCCCAAAATGTCCCATGAGTCCTCCACTATGTGCCTCACGCACAAGCAATTCCCTTAATGAGCAACTAGGCATGCATAATCTTCCATCCTTAAACAAGTACCCATCATGCCTATAGAACTTCTGAAATGCAGAATGCTCACATGCTTTATAAACATTTGCAAAGTCAACATCATTGGCATACATATCCTTAATTTGCTCAAAGCCTAATAACTTAGAACTAAGAGTTGAGATTAAGGAATACCTTCTTGAAAGTGCATCTGCTACTACATTGTCTTTGCCACACTTATACTTTATCACATACGGAAATGGCTCAATGAACTCTATCCACTTTCCATGCCTTCGGTTCAGCTTGGTTTGCCCCTTTAGATGCTTTAATGATTCATGATCTGTATGAATAACAAACTCTTTAGGCAATAAGTAATGTTGCCACACTTGTAAAGCTCTTACCAAAGCATACAGCTCCTTGTCATAAGTGGAATAATTTAATTGTGCACCATGAAGCTTCTCACTAAAATATGCAATTGGTTTCCCTTCTTGCATCAAAACAGCACCTATGCCCACACCTGAAGCATCACACTCTAATTCGAAGGTCTTATCAAAATCTGGTAAAGCAAGAATTGGAGCAGTAGTTAACCTTTCTTTCAACAAATTGAATGCCCTTTCATGAATTTTAGTCCAATTAAACTTTACATCCTTTTTTACCAATTCATTTAATGGTGCAGCAATGGAACTAAAATCTTTAACAAACCTTCTATAGAAACTAGCCAAACCATGAAAACTTCTTACCTCACTCACGGTTTTAGGTGCTGGCCAATCTCTTATTGCCTTTACCTTTTCATCATCAACCTCAATTCCTTGTGCACTAACAGTAAAACCTAAGAATATGATTTTATCACTACAAAACATGCACTTTTTCAAGTTGGCATATAATTCTTCCTTTCTCAAAACATCAAGAATAACCCTAATATGTTCTACATGCTCATCTACTGATTTGCTATAAATGAGTATGTCATCAAAATATACAACAACAAATTTACCAAGATATGCACGCAGAACATGGTTCATTAATCTCATGAATGTACTAGGTGCATTAGATAAACCAAATGGCATAACTAACCACTCATAAAGACCATATTTTGTTTTGAATGCAGTTTTCCACTCATCTCCTTCTTTCATCCTAATTTGATGGTAACCACTTTTCAAATCAATCTTAGTAAAAATGCAAGAACCACTCAACTCATCAAGCATATCATCAAGTCTAGGAATTGGATGTCTATACTTCACCGTGATTTTATTGATTGCTCGGCAGTCCACACACATTCTCCATGATCCATCTTTCTTTGGGACTAATAACACCGGAACAGCACATGGGCTAAGACTTTCACGCACATGTCCCTTTGCTAGCAACTCCTCCACTTGCCTTTGAAGTTCCTTGGTTTCCTCCGGATTACTCCTATAAGCTGGTCGATTAGGAATTGTTGAGCCCGGAATGAAGTCAATTTGATGCTCAATCCCTCTTAAAGGTGGTAAACCTTTGGGTACATCTTCTGGAAAAACATCTCCAAATTCCTGTAAAAGAGAACTAACACAACTAGGCAAAGGGTTATCAAGGTTAGATGTAGAAATCAAGGTCTCTTTGTACCTAAGTACAATCAGACTTCTTTTCTCACAAAAAGCACTCCTTAACTCCTTTTCTTTTGCATAGAAACACTCTCTTTTATTTTCTCTCCCTTTCTCTTTTTCTCTCACCAATGGGCCATTTTTATCATTCCTTTTCTCACACTTGGCCTCTTGTACTTCATTTTTATTTTTTTTACCCTCACCACCAGAATTCTTTTCAAATGATCTCAAAATATTTACTTGATCTTCATACACTTGTTTAGGTGACAATGGAGTAAGAGTGAAATTTAAACCATTTAGGCTGAAAGAATAATGATTCTTAAAGCCATCATGCAAAGCTTTTCTATCAAACTGCCATGGACGACCAAGAAGGATATGGCTAGCATGCATAGGCACAACATCACAGCAAACTTCATCCTTGTATCTCCCAATTGCAAAAGAAAACAGAACCTGCTTTGTTACCCTCACCTCTCCACTATCATTCAACCATTGCAGCTTGTAAGGACTAGGATGTTTTGTGCATGCTAACCCTAATTTATCCACAAAATCAGTACTAGCAACATTTGCACAACTACCCCCATCAATGATCATGCTGCACACTTTTCCATTCACAATGCAACGAGTATGGAAAATGTTCTCTCTTTGATTACTTTCTTCATCTTTAATTTGCATGTTTAAAGCTCTCCTAATAACCAAAGATTCACCATGGGCAGGATATTCAATAATATGTTCAATTTCTTCTAATGGTGGCATGCTATCATTATCATCATCACTTTCATGTTCACTAGCACTATCAATTTCACCATTATCTCGTATCAACATGATTTTCTTATTTGGACATTGAGAAGCTATATGCCCTACTCCTAAACACCTAAAGCATTTAATGGTACTATGTTTTTTATTAGAGTTAGATGTTTTAGAATTACCTTTAGGGTCATCTAGAACTTGTTTTTCCTTTTCTTTCCAGGCAGCCTCCTTCCCTTTTGGATTATCATCTTTCTTTGGCCATTTTGAAGTGAAACTAGAGCTGGAATTAGAAAATCCCTTTGCTGCTCCCTTGAGTTTTAGTTGCTTCTCCACTTTCATGGCCATGTGTACCATATCTTCAAGCTCCACATAATGATGTAATTCAATTATGTTAGCTATCTCTCTATTCAGCCCACTCAAAAATCGAGCCATAGTGATTTCTGTATCCTCCTCTATATTAGTTCTACTCATGATCATCTCCATCTCTTTATGATAATCCTCCACTGACATGGATCCTTGAGTTAACCGCTGTAATTTTTGGTGAAGCTCCCTATAGTAGTAAGATGGTACAAATCTCTTTCTCATCACAGTTTTCATTTCAGCCCAAGTAGTGATGGTTCTTTCTCCATTTCTCCTCTTGGAAATCATCAATTGATCCCACCAAATTAGTGCATAATCTGTGAATTCAACTGCTGCAATTTTAACTTTCTTCATTTCACTATAATTATGACAATCAAACACCAACTCAACTTTTCTTTCCCATTCAAGGTAAGCTTCAGCATCATTTCTCCCCTTGAAGGATGGTATCTTCATTTTTATGGAAGATATGTTACTGTCCCTTTGTTGAGGTCTTCTTTGAGCAATTGATTGCTCACTTTCTTCATCATCTTCCCTCTCTATCTCATCATCATTCATCATGTTTCCTCTCCCCCTATTCTGCCCCCTTCGATTAGTATCATTCCGCTGCCTTTGCATTATGCTGTCTACATCACCTCTCATGTTGTTTATGGTCAAATCAAACCTTTCAAATCTCCTTTGCATTGCCTCTAACATGAAGGCTATGTCATTTATGGTCATATCACGTTTTTCACTTCCAGAATTTGACATGGTGTAAGAAGAACCTACAAGAAAATGTTAGTAAAGAAAATTTTCTCACCTCACTCCCTTACGTGTTTCACTCAAGATCAGATTGACACTCCTCTTGTATTTCACTCAAACCTTGGTCCCTTTTACCTCTCAATTCTTCTTTTATCAAGTTGAATTTCAGAATTGAATCCACTTAAATCAAGTAGAACAAGTTTTGTTTTAAAGACTCTACAAGGAACCTAATGAACAAAATGAATTCTGCAATTCTAGAAGCAATTTAATTTTAGACAACAAGAACTGAAAGTTATCACAAGAAGCAAAAGTATTTGTGTTAATCAAACCAAAGTAACTATGATTGAGAATTAGCTACTTAATGCATACAAGAAACAAGAGGTATATGAAAGAATGAAACTAAGAATACAAAGAAAACAATTCTGGATCCTAAAAAAAAAAAACAGAATTCAAATCACTCCAATGAGTAATCTGAATATACAACCTTAATCTATTCCCAATGCAAGAAAGGCTTTAAATATCAGATTTTAAATGCTAAATGGATGCATAATGAGGAGCTGATGTAATTTGATCGAATATAATAAGGTAGCAAGCTGTTAATGGTATAAATATGCAAAAAATCTCAAACACTTGTGAAGAAAAATTCTGGACAGAAACAGGTACGATTTTTTTTTTCTTTTATGTTGAGGAAGTTGAATCTGATTCTCTTTTCCTTTTTTTTTGTTTTTCTTTTGATCTTTTCCTCTTTTCTTCTTTTGAACTTTCAGTAAACAAGGATAGAAATTGAAAAATTAAACAAAAGTTCACAGATTTGAAGAATAAGAACAAGGTGCAACAAGAACAGAAAATGAAGAAATATAGAAACTGAATCTGATTCGTTTTTTTTTTCTTTTTTTTTCTTTGGATAATTAAAACATAAAAGATACCTAGAGATTTATCTTCAAGCCAAAGCTCTGATACCAAATGATGCGGAACCCATGGATCAAATATTACATCTAGAACCCCACATACACATCTAGCATAGAATCTTAGAACTCAAAAGCAAATCCTCCCTACCAAACCCACAACTAACCTGTAATTGAGAACTTGGGTGATTGGGATGAAGAAATGAATTGATTAAAACGCCACAAGTAAGACTTGATAAGTTAGAACCAATTCTTCATGCAACAAGAATAAGAAGAAAACCTCTCAAACTTGAAAACACAGAAATTACATTCAACAATTCTGGAAATTCGTAGTCAACCCTATTAAGTTCTTTTTCCCATCCTTATATAGTTGGAAAAGAAGAACTAATGGCCTAAAGTCTAGGTTTACATGTATCTAGTCACAATAGCATTAATTGTTCATCCACCTCAATAATATACTCTAAATTACTGCCCATAATTCTGACAACATTGATGGGCAGATTGTACATTCATTTTGGTGTTGGTTCACATGTGTCTAGTCACACTAACACTAAACCATATCAATATTATATTCCAAATTCGTGCTAATGCCCATCACCATACTTATGGGCAGATTCTTCATGCTTGTTGGTGAGTTTCTGACTTCCTCTTCATGGTCCATCATATTCACTACAAGTTGGTCTCCCTCTTCATTAATCCACCTTTGTATGAAGTGCTGGAACACATGCTGGAATTTCTTTGATTGTGATCTTGTGATTGGTCCACTTGGCATAATGATATCATCAACATATTTGCTGCCATTACATTCATCAAGCTTGCTTATAGTTTCCTCATCACTTTGGTAAGGGCATTGAATGTGTGGGAGCATTATTTGCTGCCAAAGGAGTTCGTTATTCACACTGACCATGAATCGCTCAAGCACTTGAAGGGACAAGGTAAGTTGAACAAAAGACATGGTAGGTGGATTGAACAAATAGAGAAACTTCCTTATGTTATTAAGTACAAGCAAGGAAGAGATAATATTGTTGCCGATGCGTTGTCTCAAAGACATACATTACTTTCTGTTTTAAGTTCTAAATTACTTGGTTTTGAGTATATTAAGAACTTGTATATTGGTGATGTTGATTTCGGCAATGTTTATGTTGCATGTGAACAGGGAGCTTTTCATTCGTTTTATAGGCATGATGGTTATTTATTTAAGGGAAACATATTGTGTGCCTAGATGTTCCATGCGTGAGTTGCTTGTTTTGGAATCTCATTGTGGTGGTTTGATGGGGCATTTTGGTGTGTCTAAGACTTATGATATTCTGGTGAGCATTTTTATTGGCCGTCTATGCGTAAAGATGTTGGGAGGTTATGTTCTGCTTGTATTGCATGTAGACAGGCAAAATCTAAGTCTATGCCTCATGGTCTTTATATGCCATTACCTGTACCTAGTTCACCTTGGATTGATATTAGCATGGATTTTATGCTTGGTTTGCCTAGAACTAGGAAGGGTAGAGATAGTATCTTAGTGGTTGTTGATCGATTTAGTAAGATGGCACATTTTATTCCATGTCATAAAGCTGATGATGCAAAAGTTGTGGTGATTTGTTCTTTAAGGATGTAGTTCGTTTACATGGAGTGCCTAGGACAATTGTTTCTGATAGAGATACCAAGTTTTTGTCCCATTTCTGGCGTGTTTTGTGGAGCAGATTAGGAACTAAGCTTTTGTTTTCTACTACTTGTCATCCACAAACAGATGGACAAACTGAGGTCGTGAATAGTACACTTGGTACGTTGTTGAGAACTTTAGTGGGGAAGAATTTGGCTGTTTGGGAAGATTGTTTACCTTTTATTGAATTTGCTTACAATCGTTCTATACATTCTTCTACAGGTTATTCGCCGTTTGAACTTGTTTATGGATTTAACCCACTAACTGTTCTTGATCTTGTTCCTTTACCTTCTAATGAGCTTGTAAGTTTAGATGGAGAGAAGAAAGCGGAATTGGTGAAAGCTATACATGAGAAAGCACGAGCTAACATTGAGAGAAAGAACAAGACATATGTTGATGTTGCAAATAGGGGACGTAAGAAGATGGTATTTACCCTTGGAGAATGGGTTTGGGTGCATTTCCGCAAGGAAAGGTTTCCAAGTCAAAGGAAGAACAAGCTGGATGCACGTGGTGATGGTCCTTTCCAAGTATTGGAGAAAATCAATGACAATGCCTACAAGATCGACTTACCTGGTGAGTATGGTGTTAGTGCTACTTTTAATGTAACTGATTTATCTCCTTTTGATGATGCAGATTTGAGGACAAATCTTTTTAAAGAAGGGGAGAATGATGTGAACCAGCATAGCAAGGATCCATTGGTGCTACAACAAGGGCCATTGACAAGGAATAAAGCAAGGAAGTATGGCATCACTCTTGGAATGCATATTCAAGACTTTATTACAAGAGAGGTGACTGAATTAGCATGGGACAAGTGCAAGAAGGAACTAGAAGACCAACCCAAACTAGTCATGGTGCTGAAATATACACATGGTGCTGAAATGTGCGAATTGTCCAGCCAGTTTCACAACAACCTGTGAAATGTGCTACTTGTCCAGAAAGTCTCACAGGTACCTGTGAGATCGTGTAGTGAGAGGGATTTCAGCAAGAACGACTTTGGCATTCTTAACACATGTTTGGGGCGTGTTTTTGAGTCTTTTAAGTGGTCCCCTCCAAATTTTGCTTATTAGGACCTTATTGTAATATTTAGTTAATAGTTTTCCTTATAGGAAAAGGATTTTGACCTTTTTACTTTCCTTTTCAGATTAGGTTTTTATTGTAATATTTAGTTAATAGTTTTCCTTATAGGAAAAGGATTTTTATACTTTCCTTTTCAGATTAGGTTTTTATTGTAATATTTAGTTAATAGTTTTCCTTATAGGAAAAGGATTTTTAACCTTTTTACTTTCCTTTTCAGATTAGGATTCTGCCTTTCACTATAAAAGGCTTATTATCATATTTGTAAGGGGACTTTTCAGATCAATTGAATTTCAGATTGCTTCTTAAGCAAATTTCGCCTTCTTTGAGAGTGAGTGAGTGAATTGCTTCTTTCATTGATTGCATCACGTATCAGGATTACTTATCAATTTCGATTGTGGCGTTATTCTGAATTCGACCTTCCAAATCCTTCCATTATTAGTGTTCTAGCTTTGCTAAGCGTAGGGTGCTATAGAGGGTGGTTTATCCTTCGTTCTTGAATTCTCTATCGAAGAGTGCGTCGGGGTTTGAGGCCTTAATTGCCATAGGGTTCCGCGTCAAGATTGCAAGAGAATGCAGCACGGCAAGCACAACAAATGCAACAAGTGCAACAAATTCAGCAAGTGCAACAAGGGCAGCCAGCCACACATCCAAATCCCATAATGCGAGCTAGAAGAGTGCTTAGGAGAGAAGGGCAAGGAAATCTTGAAGCCCTAAAAGCAGCAGAAAGGGTAGAAGATGAAGATGAAGGTGGAAATCAACCTACCACTGATGGTGACCTTACTTCCATCAAGATGAAGATTCCTTCCTTTGAAGAGAAGAACAATGCAGAAGAGTTCATAGAATGGGAGAGGAAAGTTGAGCAGATTTTCGAATGCCATAACTACACCGAAGAGAAGAAATCAGTTTTGGCAGCCGTAGAGTTCAAGGGGTATGCTACCTTTTGGTGGGATCAATTGAAAGCTAATAGAAGAGGAAAAGGTATGAGGCCTATTCCTGAATGGTCAACCTTGAAAGAACTAATGAGGAGCCGATTTGTACCATCTCACTATATTCAGGATTTGTACAATCGACTAGCAAGACTAGTTCAAGGTGGAAGAAGTGTGGAAGAGTACCACAAAGAGATGGAGATGATCATGGCTAGGGCAAATATTGATGAAGATGAAGACAAGAAGATGTCACGATTTCTTGGGGGATTGAATTTGAACATAGCCAATAAATTGGAGATGTATGAATTCAACACAATGGAAGAGTTAGTTCAAAAGGCCATGAAGATAGAGAGAAGATTGAAGAATAAAGATATTTGGAAAACTGGCCACTCTAAAGCTAGTGGAAAATTTTCAAACTTCAAGGTTCAAGTTCGAGTGGAGGTTCCTACAAAGGGGATTACAAGGGTTCTTTCCAAAAGAATTCTTCCTAAAATCCTAATTTCAAGAAGCCGAATGATGGGGATGCAAAAACAGCCAAGGAAACACCTTCTAGACCTACTCCAAGTAGGGAAATTAAATGCTACAAGTATTTGGGAAGTGGACACATTGCTTCTCAATGTCCGAATAAGAGGGTGATGATTGCTACCCATGAAGGGGAAATTGAATCAGAATCTGAACATGAAGAAGAAGAGGAGCCGAATGTGGTGATAGGGCCGAATATGATGAAGAGGCTTGGGAGAATCAAGTCTTGAATGCTGAACATGGAGAGATGCTTATTACTAGAAGAGCCTTGAATATTCAAGTCAAGGAAGAAGGATTGGATCAAAGGGAGAATCTTTTCCACTCTAGGTGTTTGGTGAATGGTAAGGTTTGTACACTTATCATTGATGGTGGAAGTTGTACCAATGCTGCTAGTACTACAATGGTGGATAAATTGGGGTTAACTTGTTTTAAACATCCCAATCCTTACAAGTTGCAATGGTTTAATGACGCTGGGAAGTAAAAGTGTTGAAGCAAGTCAAGGTACCATTCTCCATTGGGTGGTATAAAGATGAGGTTTTGTGTGATGTAGTGCCAATGCAAGCTGGACATTTGCTATTAGGAAGACCATGGCAGCATGATAGAAGGGCACAACATGATGGCTTTTCTAATAAGTATACCTTTACTTATGAAGGAAAGAAGGTTGTTCTAGCACCATTATCACCTCAAGAGGTGTATGAAGATCAAAAGAGGATGCTAGAGAGGGAGAAAGAAGTTTCGGCCAACATGAACCAAGGGGGTTCAAATTCGGCCAATGATGTTTCTTCAACACCCAAGGGTAATTCTAAGGGTAGGGAGAGAGAAAATAATAAAGTGAGTGAGTGCAGAAAGGGAAAAGAGACCAAGAGTCAAAAGAAAGTAAGCAAACAAATAAATGGCCCATTGGTGAGAGAAAATAAGCAAGGAGAAAAAGCAAAACATACTTTTCATGCAAGAGCAAGAGAGATAGATGTAGGGCAGCCTGTACTCATTATTATGTATAAAGAATTGTTACTTGCTGACAGTGAAGAATCTCTTAATTCTCTACCTTCTAGTTTTGTGTCTTTGTTGCAGGATTTTAAGGATGTGTTTCCTGAAGACCTTCCTAGTGGTTTGCCGCCATTAAGAGGGATTGAACATCAAATTGATTTCATACCCAGTTCTACAATTCCAAACCGGCCAGCATATAGGACCAATCCTATGGAGACAAAAGAGATGCAAAGACAAGTTGAAGATCTTTTGGAGAAAGGCTTGGTTCACGAGAGCCTTAGTCCTTGTGCCGTTCTAGTTTTATTAGTACCCAAGAAAGATGGTTCTTGGAGGATGTGTATTGATTGTAGGGCTGTGAACAAGATTACTGTGAAGTATAGACATCCCATTCCTAGACTTGATGACATGTTGGACGAATTGCATGGGGCGAAATATTTCACAAAGATTGATCTTATGAGTGGTTATCATCAAATTCGCATGAAGCCTGGAGATGAATGGAAGACTGCCTTCAAAACAAAATATGGTTTGTATGAATGGTTAGTTATGCCTTTTGGTTTATCTAATGCTTCTAGTACTTTCATGAGATTAATGAACCATGTTTTGAGAGCTTATTTAGGTAAGTTTGTGGTAGTTTACTTTGATGATATTCTGATTTATAGCAAAACTGAGGAAGAACATGTTGAACATGTTAGGAAAGTGCTTGAAATCCTTTGGGAGCAAAACCTTTATGCTAAGCTTAAGAAGTGTTCTTTTTGTCTAGATAGGGTTGTTTTTCTTGGTTTTGTTGTAAGTATGCAGGGAATTGAAGTTGATCAAGAGAAGGTGAAAGCTATCCAAGAGTGGTCGAATCCTTCAAGTGTGACAGAAGTGAGGAGTTTTCACGGATTGGCAAGCTTCTATAGGAGATTTATCCCTAATTTCTCTACATTGGCAGCCCCCTTGACTAGCATAATCAAGAAAGAAGTGGGATTCATTTGGGGCAAGGAGCAACAAGAAGAATTTGATGCTTTGAAAGAGAAGCTTTCTACTACACCCGTTTTAGCTTTACCTAACTTTGATTCTACTTTTGAAATTGAATGTGATGCTTCTGGTGTAGGTATTGGAGCTGTTTTGATGCAAGAGAAGAAGCCCATTGCATACTTTAGTGAAAAGCTTAATGGAGCAAAGTTGAATTATTCAACTTATGACAAGGAGCTTTGGTGAGAGCATTGGAAGTATGGGAGCATTATTTGCTGCCCAAGGAATTCGTGATCCATTCAGACCATGAATCATTAAAGCATTTGAGAGGGCAAGGCAAGTTGAATAAAAGACATGCAAAATGGGTTATGAAGATTGAGAAGTTTCCTTATGTGATCAAATACAAGCAAGGTAAAGACAATGTAGTGGCAGATGCATTTTCAAGGAGGTACGCTTTACTTAATGTTTTGAGTACTAAATTGCTTGGATTTGAATGTATAAAGGATTTATATGTTGGTGATTCTGATTTCGGCAATGTTTATGATGCTTGTGAGCATGGTGCTTTTAATTCTTTCTATAGACATGATGGGTTTTTGTTTAAGGGTTCAAAATTATGCATGCCTAGATGTTCTATGAGAGATTTGCTAGTATTAGAATCACATTGTGGGGGTTTGATGGGGCATTTTGGAGTTGATAAGACTTTAGACATGCTGAATGAACACTTTTATTGGCCAAATATGAAAAGGGATGTAATTCAGATTTGTAAGGCTTGTTTATATGCCATTACCCGTTCCTAGTTCTCCTTGGATGGACATTAGTATGGACTTTGTTTTAGGATTACCAAGGACTAAGAGGGGGAGAGATAGTACATTTGTGGTTGTTGATAGGTTTAGTAAGATGGCACACTTTATCCCATGTCATAAGAGTGATGATGCTAGTTTAGTGGCCGAACTCTTCTTTAGGGAGGTGGTTCGAATTCATGGGATACCAAAATCCATAGTTTCTGATAGAGACACCAAGTTTTTGTCTCACTTTTGGCGTGTGCTTTGGGGAAAGTTAGGTACCAAGTTGTTATTTTTCACCACTTGTTATCCTCAAACGGATGGACAAACAGAAGTAGTAAACAGAACTTTAGGTACCATGTTGAGAGCTTTAGTGGGTAAGAATTTGAGTTCTTGGGAAGATTGTTTGCCATTTATTGAGTTTGCTTATAATCGTGCTATTCATTCTTCTATAGGATATTCACCTTTTGAGCTTGTTTATGGTTTTAACCCACTAACAGTTTTGGATCTTGTTTCTTTACCTTCTCATGAGCTTGTTAGTTTAGATGGTGAGAAGAAAGCTAAATTGGTGAAAGAGATGCATGAGAAAGTGTTGTGGAACAACCAGCACACCGCAAGGATGAGCAAGAGTTAGGACGTGAGGAACAAGTTGAGGAGATCATCAATCCAATTATTCTGCCACAAGGTCCTATAACTAGATCGCGAGCCAAAAAGATTTAGCAAGCACTAATTTGCCATTTGCAAGATTTGGTGAATTTGGCTAACTATGGTTTGCAAGGAATTACAAGCTTGGAGACAAGAACAAAGGAAGTCAATTACAACTTGCTACAAGTTGTAATTCACTAATGAGGCTTGTAATTAATATGTATTAAGGCCCACTAGTTATGCTTATTTAAAAAGTAAGGGCCCTGTTTATTTTGTATTAAATTAGGACTTTGTTTACTTTATTATTTCTTAAAATTTGATTAGAAAGCCAAACGCTACTTAATAACCCTAATTAGGGTTTAGCTATTTATATCTCATTTAGGGTTGTAAGACATCAGTTTTTAGTTTTGACAAATTATTAACCTAAAAGCCGAATTTGCTTTTATCTTTGTGTTCTTGAGTAGAATGCATGCTTAGAAACATTCAAGTAGTTTGATCAACTTTCTTGTGGAGTGTTTCGATTCTGGGGTTTAGGAACTAGTTTGTTTCGAAATCTTTGGACTGTGATCAATTCAAGGTAATCTGAAATCTAACCTAATCCTTGGAGGTTGTGCCGAATTCGACTAGGGGTTTTCAAGTTAATGTTGTGGGGGTTCAAAATCAAGGGGTTCTTAGGCTTATTCTTGGAGGTTCCGTATCATTTGGCATCAGAGCCAACGCTCTAGATCAGGTTTTATCCCTATCAATTTTGAATTCTTTATTTATTTCGTTTCTTCTCTTGTTATTTTTGTTTTCGTTACTTTGATCTTGAATGGTTGAATTCGTTCTCTTGTTTCCTTGTTCCTCTTAATTGTTTTCTTTGTGGGTTATTTTCGTTTTCATTTCTTCTCTTGTTATTTTCGTTCTGTTTCTTTGTTCTTGATTCTTGAGTCATTTTCTTTATTTCTTGATCGTCTAAGTTGTTTGTTCCTTGAATCATTTTCGTTTTCTTCAAATTCAAAAATTCAAAAAAAAAATTATTGTAAAACCTAAAATTCGAAATTCAACAAAGTGTGCTAAATTCAAAAATTGTTCTTGATTATTCATTCTGATTCAATTTCAAGTTTCAAACAAAGTGCTCTAAATTTGATCTTGTTCTTGTTACCTAATTGGGTAAAAGTTTTGTGTGGTATGAACTAAGGTCCCCCATCAAGAGAGATAGTAAGAGGGAGCAAAAAAAAAAAAGAGGAGTATAAAACCACTTCAACAAAATTTTTTCATTCTCCTTGTTATTTAAGTGATAAGGGTCGAATCTGGATAGGTTAGAATCAATATAATTTCTGGTCACGAAATTTTCACCATTGAGGGGCTGTTTTGATTCGAATTGCATTAGTGATTCATTCGTAATTTCAGACTTGGGATACTACACAAGGAAGGCTATTTGATTTGTTTCATAAGGTGTGATTCACCTAAGAACATAAAAGAAATTAGCTTGAGAGGTGTGAGCTAAGCCGTGAGTGAATACATTATATTGAGTGAAACACGAGTGACCAACCCCATCTATTGAGTGTAAACACATGAGGGAGTGTTGTGAGGCCTTTTATTTGTTTGTTCTAACCTTTTATTGCAGGAAAAATGTCTGGCCAAGATGAAAGTGACAGGGGTGTTCAAATTGATCCAGCTCGATTGCGTGAGGCGCAGCAAGCTGAATTTACACGTTTATACCGTGTTATGGAGAACATAATAGAAACATTGGAGCGCATGGATTTGAGGTTGCAAAATGTTGAAAGAGCCACACTGGAGCGCAATGAGAGGCAAAGAGGTGGCAGAAATCAAATACAACAGCCTGAACATTTGGAAGATGAAAATGAGCTTGAGGATGATAATGCAAGTCTGGTTGGAGGAGCTCTACATACAGGTGGAGGTAGAGGAGGCCGTGGTACTGGTCGAGGTAGAGGACGGATGAATAATAATGCTTTCTATGGTAGAAATAATGGTGATGATGAAGTCGTTGATAGGAGCTTGGGAAGCATCAAGCTGAAAATTCCTAGCTTTCGTGGTAAATCAGATCCAGAAGCTTATTTGCAAAGGGAAAAGCAGGTTGATCTCATATTTGATTGCCATCGATGTACTAAGGAAAAGAAGGTCAAGCTTATTGTTACTCAATTTACAGATTATGCTATAGCTTGGTGGGATCAGTTAGTGACTAGTAGAAGAAGGAATTTGGAGTATCCAATTGAGACTTGGGCTGATCTTGAATCGGTCATGAGGAAGAGGTTTGTGCCTAGACATTTTCATAGGGAAATTATACAAAGACTTCAGGTTCTTAAACAAGGTAGTAAAAGTGTTGATGACTACTACAAAGAAATGGAAATGTTAATGACTAGAGCTAATATAGATGAAGACATGGAGACTACTATGGCACGTTTCTTGGCTGGTTTGAATTCGGACAATGCTGATCAGGTTGATTTGCAGCCTTATGTGGAGTTAGAAGAGATGGTGCATATTGCCGTCAAGGTGGAAAAACAACTCCAAGGAAGACGACCATCAAGGTATCATTCGAAACCTGTTTCTAATTCTATTTCTCCTTGGAATAGGGAAGGAAGGCGTGATTACAAGGAAAGAAACAGGGCTGGTCAAGATAGTGGGAAAGCAAAGGCCGAAACAAGTTCTAAAGACAAATCCAAAGTGTTATTAAGTGTTGGAAGTGCCAAGGTGTGGGACATATCAGCAAAGAATGTCCAAACAAGAGAGTTATGACCGTAAGAAATGGTGAGATAGTGACTGATGAAGAAGAAGGTGACGATGAGAGTGAAGATGGAGAAAAGCAAGACTTAGAATGTTGTAGTGATGGGAGCATTGAAGAAACAATAAAGGGAGACTTGCTGGTTGCTAGGCGTGCTCTTAACATGCAATTGAAGGAGGAAAACCATGAAGAACAACGAGACAACTTGTTCCATACAAGGTGTCACGTTCAAGGCAAGGCTTGTATTGTGATTGTGGATGGTGGAAGCTGTACCAATGTGGTAAGTACACTCTTGGTTGATCGATTGGGGCTGCCTACAAAACCTCACCCCCGATCTTACAAACTTCAGTGGCTGAATGAATGTGGAGAGGTTAAGGTACATTGACAATCTAACATTTTTTTTCCATTGGTAAATATCATGATGAGGTGTTGTGTGATGCGGTGCCAATGCATGCTGGAGAGATTTTACTTGGATGCCCATGGCAGTATGATAGGCGAGCTATGCATGATGGATACCTCAATCGGTATTCATTCACTAAGGATGGACGAAAGACAATTCTGACCCCACTCTCTTCAAAAGAAGTGTATGAAGATCAATGTAAAATGGAAAGAATGAGACTTGAATTTGAAAAGAAAGAAAGAGAGAGTGACAAAAAAATGAGTGAAAAAAATCAGATTGCAAATGAAAAGAAAGAGAGAAAAGAAAAATAAAAACAAATTCAGTTTGAGAAAAATAGAGAAGGAGAGAAGAATGTGAGTTTGTTAGCTAGTACAAGTGAGGTTAAACATGCTTTTTACACCAATCAGCCTATGTTTGTGCTTTTGTGCAAAGAGGCTCGTTTAGATACTACTGTTTTTAACCAATCTTTGCCTAGTGTGTTTGTTGATCTTTTGCAGGAATATGCGGATTTGTTTCTCGAAGAAATGCCTGATGAATTGCCGCCAATCAGAGGCATAGAGCATTAAATTGATTTCATTCTGGGAGCTTCCATTCCCAATAGGCCAGCGTATCGAGCTAATCCTTTTGAGACAAAGGAGATACAAAAGCAAGTGGAGGAATTGCTAGCTAAAGGATACGTGAGGGAAAGTTTGAGTCCTTGTTCGGTTCCTATTATTCTTGTGCCAAAGAAGGATGGGACATGGAGGATGTGCGTGGATTGCAGAACCATCAATAAAATCATTGTAAAGTATCGTCATCCTATTCCTAGACTAGATGATATGCTTGATGAGTTACATGGTTCTTGTTTGTTCACGAAAATTGATTTGAAATCTGGTTATTATCAAATTCGAATGAGTGTGGGTGATGAGTGGAAAACAACATTTAAGACTAAATATGGGCTGTATGAGTGGTTGGTTATGCCGTTTGGTCTTATAATGCACCTAGCACATTCATGCGTTTGATGAATCATGTGTTGCGTGAGCACTTGGGTAAATTTGTTGTTGTTTACTTTGATGATATTCTTGTTTACTCTAAGTGTTTGGATGATCATGTCATACATGTGCGTCTTGTGTTAGACATTCTTAGGCGTGAGAAGTTGTATGCTAACCTTAAGAAGTGAAGTTTTTGCATGGATAAGGTTCATTTTCTTGGTTTTGTGGTGTCTAGCCAAGGCATTGAGGTTGATGAGGAAAAGGTAAAGGCTATTAGGGACTGGCCGAAACCTAAGAATGCTAGTGAGGTGAGGAGATTTCATGGACTTGTTGGTTTCTATAGAAGATTCATTAGAAATTTCAGTACTATAGCTGCACCTTTGAATGAGTTAGTTAAGAAAAATGTCGGTTTTGTTTGGAGAGATGCACAAGAACATGCATTTAATGAACTTAAGGATAAATTGTGTAATGCACCCTTGCTTGCTTTGCCTAATTTTGATAAGATCTTTGAGATTGAATGTGATGCAAGTGGCATAGGAATTGGAGCTGTTTTGATACAGGATCAAAGGCCATTGATGTACTTTAGCGAAAAACTAAGTGGAGCGACTTTGAAGTATCCGACATATGATAAGGAATTATATGCATTGTTTCGAGCTTTGCATACATGGCAGCATTATTTGTGGTCAAAAGAGTTTGTGATACATACTGATCATGAAAGTTTAAAGCATTTGAAAGGTCAAGATAAGCTGAATCGTAGACATGCCAAATGGGTGGAATTTATAGAAACATTTCCATATGTGATTAAATACAAGCGAGGTAAAGAGAATGTAGTGGCTGATGCGTTGTCGCGAAGGTATGTTTTACTTAATTCTCTTACTACTAGATTATTGGGTTTTGAGCATATTAAGGAATTATATGTTAGTGATGTGAATTTTGGTGACATATATAATTCGTGTGGAGATGTGGCTATTTCAAAAGACTTTCATTTGTTTGATGGTTTCTTGTTTAAGAGAAATAGATTGTGTATTCCTAAGTGTTCCATGAGAGAGTTGTTAGTTAAGGAAGCACATGGAGGAGGTTTGATGGGTCATTTTGGGGTAAGTAAGACCTATGATGTGTTGATAGAACATTTTTATTGGCCTAGTATGAAACATGATGTGCATAAAGTTTGTGAGCATTGCATAACATGTAGAGAAGCTAAGTCTAGGATGAAACCGCATGGTTTGTACATGCCATTACCTGTTCCTAATGGACCTTGGACTGATTTGTCTATGGATTTTGTGCTTGGATTACCTAAAACTAGGAGAGGTCGTGATAGTATATTTGTTGTGGTTGATAGATTTAGTAAAATGGCTCATTTTATACCATGTCATAAAACTGATGATGCTAAATTGATTGCTGATTTGTTCTTTAAAGAGGTTGTTCGTTTGCATGGCATACCCAATAGCATTGTTAGTGATAGAGATGTTAAGTTTTTGAGTCATTTCTGGCGTGTTTTATGGGGAAAATTGGGGACTAAGTTGTTGTTTTCTACTACTTGCCATCCTCAAACCGATGGTCAAACTGAGGTTGTGAATTGAACATTGATTACTTTGCTTAGGGCAGTGATAGAAAAGAATATCAGGATGTGGGAGGATTGTTTACCATTTGTGGAGTTTGCTTATAATAGGGCTGTTCATAGCACTACTAATTGTTCTCCATTTGAAATTGTTTATGGTTTTAATCCGCTTACTCCTTTGGATATTTTGCCATTGCCATCTAATGATTTTGTGAGTGTTGATGCTAGCTCAAAGGCAGATTTTGTGAAGCAGTTACATAAATAGGTTAAGGAAAGGATTGAAAGGAAAAATGCTAAAGTAGCTTCTCGAGTGAATAAAGGAAGGAAGCCAATGATTTTTAAGCCTGGTGATTGTGTTTGGGTTCATTTTCGCAAAGAACGGTTTCCACACCAAAGAAAGTCTCATGTTTTTAATATTTTATAAACATTTTTTTCAAAGTGTTACATCAGCTAACTTAGCCTTTCCCTTGCCCTTATGCTTCTTAGAACTAACAGATGCCTTAGCAGGGTTATTTTCTAGTAGTGCAGCTAGTTGGCTTCTCACAATCTCAGCTACGACACCTTTTAACTCTTTTATCTTGGAGGTGAGAACATCATTTACCATCCTCTGAACATGCTCAGGATCCATTACTTTTGGTGTGAAGTTGTGATGCAAGAAAGGATCCCTTGAAGCTAGCAAGTGGACCAATCACTAGGAGCAAGGCAAAGAGATATCAAGCTAGTATGGCTTTGCATATTCAAGAAGAGATTTCTAAAGAGCTTCAAGAATTATCATTCAAGAAGATGGAGATAGAGCTTGAAGAAGGCACACCAAAGCTGATTATGATGCTTAGTGTGAATATGGAAGCTAAAGGCTAGCTAAAGAGGTCCAACGTGCAAGAAAGGTCCATGGGGATTCATATAAAGCCTTGGGAAGTAATTTAAGGCCTTAGTAAGATGATGGAAGTGATTAGAAGAAAAGCTTGGAGTGCAGCCAGTTTCACACGTACCTGTGAGATTTCTGAAGCCCTGTGAGAATAGCTGGATGGACCCACTGCTTAAAGATTATTAATTCTGTTTAATGGGCCACGTTTTATATCATTATGGAAGGCTTAAAAATAGGATTTTGTTTCCATACTTTATATTTTCCTTATTGGATTAGGATTTTGTTTCCATACTTTATATTTTCCTTAGTGAATTAGGATTTTGTTTCCATACTTAATGTTTTCCTTATGCAATTAGGAATGTTTTCCTTATGCAATTAGGAATGTTTTCCTTATGCAATTAGGAATGTTTTAGTTTTCCATATGCAATTAGGAATTTTGTAACCCTTATTTAAGGGCACTATTAGGCTGAATTTCAGAGACAACAATTAATAAAAATTTTTGAATTCTTCTACAAGTTCTTCTTGTGAATTTTCGTGTGAGAGAGATTAGAGTGGATTCTTTAATTCTTTCTTTGCATCAAGAATTAGGTTTAGTTATCAACAAGAGTTGTGGCGTTTTCCTTCTTCTTACCAACTAAATCCTTCAATCATAGTGAGTTCGCGTCTCTTTATAGGCATTGGGTTCCTTAGGAGGTGATTATCAAGTTTCAAGGAGTTCTCTACCATTGTTATACATTGGGTTTGCTGCCATCGTTGCTAAGGGTCCACGTCATTTGGTATCAGAGCCTTACTACAAGGTAATTTTTATCTACTTTGTCTTTCTTGGGTTTGTTAATTTAGGTCTTTTAAATTTCTGCGATTTAGGGTTCTTAGAGAGTCTAGTCTTTAATTTTCGAAAAGGAGTCTGATTGAATTTCGAAACCTAAGCCTTGCATCTGAATTGGATTCGAAACCAAGATTAGGGTTCTTGAAAGAAAGCAAAAGCTAGAGTTTTTGTTCAAGTTTGATTTTGATTTGATTTTGAGTGAATCTGGGGTTGCGAATTAAGTCCAGATTTCGAAAAGCTCTTGGGAGTAAATTAATTCCCGAATCAAGGGGATAGTGAGAGGAAGCAAAAAAAAAAACGAGTACAAAATCACCTCAACAAAAATTATTTGATATTCTTGCTATTTGGGTGCTAAGGATCAGATCTAGGTGGGTGAGAAGAAATAAAAAATTTTGGGCGAAAAAATTTCACCTTTTGAGGGGCTTTTGGAATTCGAAAATCAAACCTTAATATTCATGTTATTTGAGTATTATAGGTGGGAATTAGAGTCTAAAAGCTAGCGTTTTGGGTAGAATTGATTAGGTCCATAAAGCAGCTTGCCAAGTGTGGGTTGTTTTTGATTCATTATATCCAAATTTGTCTTGTTTATTGTCTTCATTATTTCTGATTTCTTTATCTAGCTTTTAATTCCATTACATTGCTAAGTATCATTTGCTTGTGTCGATACTTGGTTCTATATCGAGTAGTGCAAATTACCTTGCATTGCCTCCGGATACTTGTCTTGTTTTCTATCTAGTTCTAGGATTTAGGTTCTAGTTTCTTGAACGACTTGACAATTGTTGGTTGGTGAGCTTGGTTTTGAAGTGCAATCAAGGAAGACAAGAAAATTGAGGTAATTCTAAACACTTGAGTGAATTTCGATTATTACTAATCTTGTTTCTTTGAGTTTGTTTGTTTGTTAACATGGCTGGAAAAGGAGAAGAGACTAGCAAAGAAGGAGCTATGGCCGAAAGCTTGGCTAGGCTTAATGAGACTTTGGCAGCAATGCTTGGTCGAATGGAGATGATGGATACTAGATTGCAAGAGAATGCAGCACGGCAAGCACAAAAAATGCAACAAGGGCAGCCAGCCGCACATCCAAATCCCATAATGCGAGCGAGGAGAGTGCTTAGGAGAGAAGGGCAAGGAAATCTTGAAGCCCTAGAAGCAGCCGAAAGGGTAGAAGATGAAGATGAAGGTGGAAATCAACCTACCACTGATGGTGACCTTACTTCCATCAAGATGAAGATCCCTTCCTTTGAAGGGAAGAACAATGCAGAAGAGTTCATAGAATGGGAGAGGAAAGTTGAGCAGATTTTTGAATGCCATAACTACACCGAAGAGAAGAAATCAGTTTTGGCAGCCGTAGAGTTCAAAGGGTATGCTACCTTTTGGTGGGATCAATTGAAAGCTAATAGAAGAGGGAAAGGTATGAGGCCTATTCTTGAATGGTCAACCTTGAAAGAACTAATGAGGAGCCGATTTATACCATCTCACTACATTCGGGATTTGTACAATCGACTAGCAAGACTAGTTCAAGGTGGAAGAAGTGTGGAAGAGTACCATAAAGAGATGGAGATGATCATGGCTAATATTGATGAAGATGAAGACAAGAAGATGTCACGATTTCTTAGGGGATTGAATTTGAACATAGCCAATGAATTGGAGATGTATGAATTCAACACAATGGAAGAGTTAGTTCAAAAGGCCATGAAGATAGAGAGAAGATTGAAGAATAAAGCTATTTCAAAAACTGGCTACTCTAAAGCTAGTGGAAAATTTTCAAACTTCAAGGGTTCAAGTTCGAGTGGAGGTTCCTACAAACTACAAGGGTTCTTTCCAAAAGAATTCTTCCTACAATCCTAATTTCAAGAAGCCGAATGATGGAAATGCAAAAACAGCCAAGGAAACACCTTCTAGACCTACTCCAAGTAGGGAAATTAAATGCTACAAGTGTTTGGGAAGTGGACACATTGCTTCTCAATGTCCGAATAAGAGGGTGATGATTGCAACCCATGAAGGGGAAATTGAATCAGAATCTGAACATGAAGAAGAAGAGGAGGCCGAATGTGGTGATAGGGCAAAATATGATGAAGAGGCTTGGGAGAATCAAGTCTTGAATGCTGAACATAGAGAGATGCTTGTTACTAGAAGAGCCTTGAATATTCAAGTCAAGGAAGAAGGCTTGGATCAAAGGGAGAATCTTTTCCACTCTAGGTGTTTGGTGAATGGTAAGGTTTGTACACTTATCATTGATGGTGGAAGTTGTACCAATGCTGCTAGTACTACAATGGTGGATAAATTGGGGTTAACTTGTTTTAAACATCCCAATCCTTACAAGTTGCAATGGTTCAATGACGCTGGGGAAGTAAAAGTGTTGAAGCAAGTCAAGGTACCATTCTCCATTGGGTGGTATAAAGATGAGGTTTTGTGTGATATAGTGCCAATGCAAGCTGGACATTTGCTATTAGGAAGACCATGGCAGCATGATAGAAGGGCACAACATGATGGCTTTTCTAATAAGTATACCTTTACTTATGAGGGAAAGAAGGTTGTTCTAGCACCATTATCACCTCAAGAGGTGTATGAAGATCAGAAGAGGATGCTAGAGAGGGAGAAAGAAGTTTCGGCCAACATGAACCAAGGGGGTTCAAATTCGGCCAATGATGTTTCTTCAACACCCAAGGGTAATTCTAAGGGTAGGGAGAGAGAAAATAATAAAGTGAGTGAGTGTAGAAAGGGAAAAGAGGCCGAGAGTCAAAAGAAAGTAAGCAAACAAATAAATGGCCCATTGGTGAGAGAAAATAAGCAAGGAGAAAAAGCAAAACATACTTTTTATGCAAGAGCAAGAGAGATAGATGTAGGGCAGCCTGTACTCATTATTATATATAAAGAATTGTTACTTGCTCACAGTGAAGAATCTCTTGATTCTTTACCTTCTAGTTTTGTGTCTTTGTTGCAGGATTTTGAGGATGTGTTTCCTGAAGACCTTCCTAGTGGTTTGCCACCATTAAGAGGGATTGAACATCAAATTGACTTCATACCCGGTTCTACAATTCCAAACCGGCCAGCATATAGGAGCAATCCTATGGAGACAAAAGAGATGCAAAGACAAGTTGAAGAGCTTTTGGAGAAAGGCTTGGTTCGCGAGAGCCTTAGTCCTTGTGCCGTTCCAGTCTTATTAGTACCCAAGAAAGATGGTTCTTGGAGGATGTGTGTTGATTGTAGGGCTGTGAACAAGATTACTGTGAAGTATAGACATCCCATTCCTAGACTTGATGACATGTTGGACGATTTGCATGGGGCGAAATATTTCACAAAGATTGATCTTATGAGTGGTTATCATCAAATTCACATGAAGCCTGGAGATGAATGGAAGACTACCTTCAAAACAAAGTATGGTTTGTATGAATGGTTAGTTATGCCTTTTGGTTTATCTAATGCACCTAGTACTTTCATGAGATTAATGAACCATGTTTTGAGAGCTTATTTAGGTAAGTTTGTGGTAGTTTACTTTGATGATATTCTGATTTATAGCAAAACTGAGAAAGAACATGTTGAACATGTTAGGAAAGTGCTTGAAATCCTTAGGGAGCAAAACCTTTATGCTAAACTTAAGAAGTGTTCTTTTTGTCTAGATAGGGTTGTTTTTCTTGGTTTTGTTGTAAGTATGCAGGGAATTGAAGTTGATCAAGAGAAGGTAAAAGCTATCCAAGAGTGGCCGAATCCTTTAAGTGTGACAGAAGTGAGGAGTTTTCACGTATTGGCAAGCTTCTATAGGAGATTTGTTCCTAATTTCTTTACATTGGCAGCCCCCTTGACTAGCATAAGAAAAAAAGAAGTGGGGTTCGTTTGGGGTAAGGAGCAACAAGAAGCATTTGATGCTTTGAAAGAGAATCTTTCTACTACACCCGTTTTAGCTTTACCTAACTTTGATTCTACTTTTGAAATTGAATGTGATGCTTCTGGTGTAGGTATTGGAGCTGTTTTGATGCAAGAGAAGAAGCCCATTGCATACTTTAGTGAAAAGCTTAAAGGAGCAAAGCTGAATTATTCAACTTAGGGATGTAATTCGGATTTGTAAGGCTTGTTTGGCTTGTAGGCAAGCTAAGTCTAAGTCTATGCCTCATGGTTTGTATATGCCATTACCCGTTCCTAGTTCTCCTTGGATGGACATTAGTATGGACTTTGTTTTAGGATTACCAAGGACTAAGAGGGGGAGAGATAGCATATTTGTGGTTGTTGATAGGTTTAGTAAGATGGCACACTTTATCCCATGTCATAAGAGTGATGATGCTAATTTAGTGGCCGAACTCTTCTTTAGGGAGGTGGTTCGAATTCATGGGATACCAAAATCCATAGTTTCTGATAGAGACACCAAGTTTTTATCTCACTTTTGGCGTGTGCTTTGGGGAATGTTAGGTACCAAGTTGTTATTTTCCACCACTTGTCATCCTCAAACAGATGGACAAACAGAAGTAGTAAACAGAACTTTAGGTACCATGTTGAGAGCTTTAGTGGGTAAAAATTTGAGTTCTTGGGAAGATTGTTTGCCATTTATTGAGTTTGCTTATAATCGTGCTATTCATTCTTCTACAGGATATTCACCTTTTGAGCTTGTTTATGGTTTTAACCCACTAACAGTTTTGGATCTTGTTTCTTGGTCATGAGCTTGTTAGTTTAGATGGTGAGAAGAAAACTGAATTGGTGAAAGAGATGCATGAGAAAGTAAGGGCAAATATTGAGAAAAGGAACAAGAGATATGCTAATTCTGCAAATAGAGGGAGACGTGAGATGAAGTTTCAAGTAGGAGATTGGGTTTGGGTGCATTTTCGAAAAGAGAGGTTTCCTAACCAAAGGAAGAACAAGTTGCAAGCTAGAGGAGATGGCCCATTCCAAGTGCTGGAGAAGATTAATGACAATGCCTACAAGATCGACTTACCAGGTACGTATAATATTAGTGCTACTTTCAATGTAAGTGATCTTTCTCCTTTTGATGATGCAGATTTGAGGACAAATCTTTTTGAAGAGGGGGAGAATGATGCAAGAAAGGATCCCTTCAAGCTAGCAAGTGGACCAATCACTAGGAGCAAGGCAAAGAGATATCAAGCTAGTATGGCTTTGCATATTCAAGAAGAGATTTCCAAAGAGCTTCAAGAATTATCATTCAAGAAGATGGAGATAGAGCTTGAAGAAGGCACACCAAAGCTGATTATGATGCTTAGTGTGAATATGGAAGCTAAAGGCTAGCTAAAGAGGTCCAACGTGCAAGAAAGGTCCATGGGAATTCATATAAAGCCTTGGGAAGTAATTTAAGGCCTTAGTAAGATGATGGAAGTGATTGGAAGAAAAGCTTGGAGTGCAGCCAGTTTCACACGTACCTGTGAGATTTTTGAAGCCCTGTGAGAATAGCTGGATGGACCCACTGCTTAAAGATTATTAATTCTGTTTAATGGGCCACGTTTTATATCATTATGGAAGGCTTAAAAATAGGATTTTGTTTCCATACTTTATATTTTCCTTATTGGATTAGGATTTTGTTTCCATACTTTATATTTTCCTTAGTGGATTAGGATTTTGTTTCCATACTTAATGTTTTCCTTATGCAATTAGGAATGTTTTCCTTATGCAATTAGGAATGTTTTCCTTATGCAATTAGGAATGTTTTCCTTATGCAATTAGGAATGTTTTAGTTTTCCATATGCAATTAGGAATTTTGTAACCCTTATTTAAGGGCACTATTAGGCTGAATTTCAGAGACAACAATTAATAAAAATTTTTGAATTCTTCTACAAGTTCTTCTTGTGAATTTTCGTGTGAGAGAGATTAGAATGGATTCTTTAATTCTTTCTTTGCATCAAGAATTAGGTTTACTTATCAATAAGAGTTGTGGCGTTTTCCTTCTTCTTACCAACTAAATCCTTCAATCATAGTGAGTTCGCGTCTCTTTATAGGCGTTGGCTTCCTTAGGAGGTGATTATCAAGTTTCAAGGAGTTCTCTACCATTGTTATACGTTGGGTTTGCTGCCATCGTTGCTAAGGGTCCACGTCAAGTTGACTGAACCCTCACTAAACTCTAAGTCACTAACTTAGGTCGGGTTGTCGTTGTAACATCCCTAATTTTTGAAAATTAAATAAAATAAATAAAAATTAAATTGGATAAATTAAATAAATTATTTAAATAGGAAATAGAAGGTTTAGAAGTAAGAATATGCGATGTATATGTGAAATATATATGAAATATACATAATATATATAAAAGTCAACACTTTAAAGTCAAAAGTCAAAGGACAAATAACATTTTTGTAAAAATACTTTGGAAATTAAAAATTATTTAAATAATTTAAAAATAAAATTTATAAGAATGGAAGATGTAATTTATGATTTTTATTAAATAATTAATTAATTAATTAATTAAAAGTATAATAAAATATAATATATATAATACATATAAGGTATGTTTGATGTGTATATGAGATACATATTATATGTGCATATGAGTATTTAAATACATTGAATGTACATTACATATATATAGTATATACATCACATAAATATATACACAATAGTATATGTAAAATATAAGTAACAAATATAAGACATATACATTACATATATGTGAGGTATAATTTGGTGTTGGAAAAGTGGATGATAATGATGATGATGATGATGATAATAAATAGAGAAAAGAAAGTCAAAAGAAGGAAGAAATGTGTGGTTGTTATTAAAAGTAAAATAAATAATTAATTAAATTAATATATATGAATAGAAAATGAAGAAGACATAAAAAAAATAGTATTTTCTTCTTCTTTGAATAGCCATGGCCAAAATTCCTAAGGCTAGAGAGAGTGTAATGCAAGAAAGGATCCCTTGAAGCTAGCAAGTGGACCAATCACTAGGAGCAAGGCAAAGAGATATCAAGCTAGTATGGCTTTTCATATTCAAGAAGAGATTTCCAAAGAGCTTCAAGAATTATCATTCAAGAAGATTGAGATAGAGCTTGAAGAAGGCAACCAAAGCTGATTATGATGCTTAGTGTGGAAGCTAAAGGCTAGCTAAAGAAAGGTCCAACGTGCAAGAAAGGTCCATGGGGGTTCATATAAAGCCTTGGGAAGTAATTTAAGGCCCATGGACAGCCCAAATAGTGTGGGGCGTTTCTTATGTTGAAGGGATTAGTTTGGTTGTTTCCATACTTTATATTTTCCTCAGTGGATTAGGATTTTGTTTCCATACTTTATATTTTCCTTAGTGGATTAGGAATTATTTTCCATACTTAATGTTTTCCTTATGCAATTAGGAATGTTTTCCTTATGCAATTAGGAATATTTTAGTCTTAATTTTCCATATGCAATTAGGAATTTTGTAACCCTTATTTAACGACACTATTAGGCCGAATTTCATATACAACAATTAATAAAAATTATTGAATTCTTCTACAAGTTCTTCTTGTGAATTTTCGTGTGAGAGAGATTAGAGTGGTTTCTTTAATTCTTTCTTTGCATCAAGAATTAGGTTTACTTATCAATAAGAGTTGTGGCGTTTTCCTTCTTCTTACCAACTAAATCCTTCAATCATAGTGAGTTCGCGTCTCTTTATAGGCGTTGGGTTCCTTAGGAGGTGAATCAAGTTTCAAGGAGTTCTCTACCATTGTTATACATTGGGTTTGCTGCCATCGTTGCTAAGGGTCCGCGTCATTTGGTATCAGAGCCTTGCTAAAGGTAATTTTTATCTAATTTGTCTTTCTAGGGTTTGTTAATTTAGGTCTTTTAAATTTCTACGTTTTAGGGTTCTTAGAGAGTCTAGTCTTTAATTTTCAAAAAAAAGTCATATATCAATTCCAATCAAGGCCGAATTGAAGGAGGGTATTCTTCGGGTGAAAACGAAACCTAGGAAAGGATTCTTGGAGAATTTTGAAACCAAGAATTAGGGTTCTTGAAAGAAAGCAAAAGCTAGAGTTTGTGTTCAAGTTTGATTTCGATTTGGTCTTGAGTGAATCTGGGGTTGCGAATTAAGTCTAGATTTTGAAAAGTCCTTGGGAGTAAATTAAGTCCCGAATCAAGGGGATAGTGAGAGGAAGCAAAAAAAGAAAAAAAAAAGAGTACAAAATTACCTCAACAAAAATTGTTTGATATTCTTGCTATTTGGGTGCTAAGGATCAGATCTAGGTGGGTGAGAAGTAATAAAATTTTTGGTCGAAAAATTTCACCTTTTGAGGGGCTTTTGGAATTCGAAAATCAGACCTTAATATTCATATTATTTGAGTGTTATAGGTGGGAATTAGAGTCTAGAAGCTAGCATTTTGGGTAGAATTGATTAGGTCCATAAAGCAGCTTGCCAAGTGTGGGTTGTTTTTGATTCATTATATCCAAATTTGTCTTGTTTATTGGCTTCATTATTTTTGATTTCTTTATCTAGCTTTTAATTCCATTACATTGCTAAGTATCATTTGCTTGTGTCGATACTTGGTTTTATATCGTGTAGTGCAAATTACCTTGCATTGCCTCCGAATACTTCTCTTGTTTTATATCTAGTTCTAGGATTTAGGTTCTAGTTTCTTGAATGACTTGACAATTGTTGGTTGGTGAGCTTGGTTCTGAAGTGCAATCAAGGAAGACAAGAAAAGTGAGGTAATTCTAAACACTTGAGTGAATTTTGATTATTACTAATCTTGTTTCTTTGAGTTTGTTTGTTTGTTAACATGGCTGGAAAAGGAGAAGAGACTAGCAAAGAAGGAGCTATGGCCAAAAGCTTGGCTAGGCTTAATGAAACTTTGGCAGCAATGCTTGGTCGAATGGAGATGATGGATACTAGATTGCAAGAGAATGCAGCACGACGAGCACAACAAATTCAGCAAGTGCAACAAGGGCAGCCAGCCGCACATCCAAATCCCATAATGTGAGCTAGAAGAGTGCTTAGGAGAGAAGGGCAAGGAAATCTTGAATCCATAGAAGCAGCCGAAAGGGTAGAAGATGAAGATGAAGGTGGAAATCAACCTACCACTGATGGTGACCTTACTTCCATCAAGATGAAGATTCCTTCCTTTGAAGGGAAGAACAATGCAGAAGAGTTCATAGAATGGGAGAGGAAAGTTGAGCAGATTTTTGAATGCCATAACTACACCGAAGAGAAGAAATCAGTTTTGGCAGCCGTAGAGTTCAAAGGGTATGCTACCTTTTGGTGGGATCAATTGAAAGCTAATAGAAGAGGGAAAGGTATGAGGCCTATTCCTGAATGGTCAACCTTGAAAGAACTAATGAGGAGCCGATTTGTACCATCTCACTACATTCTTGATTTGTACAATCGACTAGCAAGACTAGTTCAAGGTAGAAGAAGTGTGGAAGAGTACCACAAAGAGATGGAGATGATCATGTCTAAGGCAAATATTGATGAAGATGAGGACAAGAAGATGTCACGATTTTTTGGGGGATTGAATTTGAACATAGCCAATGAATTGAAGATGTATGAATTCAACACAATGGAAGAGTTAGTTCAAAAGGCCATGAAGATAGAGAGAAGATTGAAGAATAAAGCTATTTCGAAAACTAGCTACTCTAAAGCTAGTGGAAAATTTTCAAACTTCAAGGGTTCAAGTTCGAGTGGAGGTTCCTACAAAGGGGATTACAAGGGTTCTTTCCAAAAGAATTCTTCCTACAATCCTAATTTCAAGAAGCCGAATGATGGGGATGCAAAAACAGCCAAGGAAACACCTTCTAGACCTACTCCAAGTAGGGAAATTAAATGCTACAAGTGTTTAGGAAGTGGACACATTGCTTCTCAATGTCCGAATAAGAAGGTGATGATTGCAATCCATGAAGGGGAAATTGAATCAGAATCTGAACATGAAGAAGAAGAGGAGGCCGGATGTGGTGATAGGGCCGAATATGATGAAGAGGCTTGGGAGAATCAAGTCTTGAATGCTGAACATGGAGAGATGCTTGTTACTAGAAGAGCCTTGAATATTCAAGTCAAGGAAGAAGGCTTGGATAAAAGGGAGAATCTTTTCCACTCTAGGTGTTTGGTGAATGGTAAGGTTTGTATACTTATCATTGATGCTACAAGTTGTACCAATGCTGCTAGTACTACAATGGTGGATAAATTGGGGTTAACTTGTTTTAAACATCCCAATCCTTACAAGTTGCAATGGTTCAATGACGCTGGGGAAGTAAAAGTGTTGAAGCAAGTCAAGGTACCATTCTCCATTGGGTGGTATAAAGATGAGGTTTTGTGTGATGTAGTGCTAATGTAAGTTGGACATTTGCTATTAGGAAGACCATGGCAGCATGATAGAAGGGCACAACATGATGGCTTTTCTAATAAGTATACCTTTACTTATGAAGGAAAGAAGGTTGTTCTAGCACCATTATCACCTCAAGAGGTGTATAAAGATCAGAAGAGGATGCTAGAGAGGGAGAAAGAAGTTTCAGCCAACATGAACCAAGGGGGTTCAAATTCGGCCAATGATGTTTCTTCAACACCCAAGGGTAATCTAAGGGTAGGGAGAGAGAAAATAATAAAGTGAGTGAGTGCAGAAAGGAAAAAAAGGCCGAGAGTCAAAAGAAAGTAAGCAAACAAATAAATGGCCCATTGGTGAGAGAAAATAAGCAAGGAGAAAAATCAAAACATACTTTTTATGCAAGAGCAAGAGAGATAGATGTAGGGCAGCCTGTACTCATTATAATGTATAAAGAATTATTACTTGCTGACAGTGAAGAATCTCTTGATGCTTTATTTGTTGCAGGATTTTAAGGATGTGTTTCCTGAAGACCTTCCTAGTGGTTTGCCACCATTAAGAGGGATTGAACATCAAATTGATTTCATACCCGGTTCTACAATTCCAAACTGGCCAGCATATAGGAGTAATCCTATGGACACAAAAGAGATGCAAAGACAAGTTGAAGAGCTTTTGGAGAAAGGCTTGGTTCGCGAGAACCTTAGTCCTTGTGCCGTTCCAGTCTTATTAGTATCCAAGAAAGATGGTTCTTGGAGGATGTGTGTTGATTGTAGGGCTGTGAACAAGATTACTGTGAAGTATAGACATCCCATTCCTAGACTTGATGACATGTTGGACGATTTGCATGGGGCGAAATATTTCACAAAGATTGATCTTATGAGTGGTTATCATCAAATTCGCATGAAGCCTGGAGATGAATGGAAGACTACCTTCAAAACGAAATATGGTTTGTATGAATGGTTAGTTATGCCTTTTGGTTTATCTAATGCACCTAGTACTTTCATGAGATTAATGAACCATGTTTTGAGAGCTTATTTAGGTAAGTTTGTGGTAGTTTACTTTGATGATATTCTGATTTATATCAAAACTGAGGAAGAACATGTTGAACATGTTAGGAAAGTGCTTGAAATCCTTAGGGAGCAAAACCTTTATGCTAAGCTTAAGAAGTGTTCTTTTTGTCTAGATAGGGTTGTTTTTCTTGGTTTTGTTGTAAGTATGCAGGGAATTGAAGTTGATCAAGAGAAGGTAAAAGCTATCCAAGAGTGGCCGAATCCTTCAAGTGTGACAGAAGTGAGGAGTTTTCATGGATTGGCAAGCTTCTATAGGAGATTTGTCCCTAATTTCTCTACATTGGCAGCCCCCTTGACTAGCATAATCAAGAAAGAAGTGGGATTCGTTTGGGGCAAGGAGCAACAAGAAGCATTTAATGCTTTGAAAGAGAAGCTTTCTACTACACCCGTTTTAGCTTTACCTAACTTTGATTCTACTTTTGAAATTGAATGTGATGCTTCTGGTGTAGGTATTGGAGTTGTTTTGATGCAAGAGAAGAAGCCCATTGCATACTTTAGTGAAAAGCTTAATGGAGCAAAGCTGAATTATTCAACTTATGACAAGGAGCTATATGCTTTGGTGAGAGCATTGGAAGTATGGGAGCATTATTTGCTGCCCAAGAAATTCGTGATCCATTCAGACCATGAATCATTGAAGCATTTGAGAGGGCAAGGCAAGTTGAATAAAAGACATGCAAAATGGGTTGTGAAGATTGAGAAGTTTCCTTATGTGATCAAATACAAGCAAGGTAAAGACAATGTAGTGGCAGATGTACTTTCAAGGAGGTACGCTTTACTTAATGTTTTGAGTACTAAATTGCTTGGATTTGAATGTATAAAGGACTTATATGTTGGTGATTCTGATTTTGGCAATGTCATTTATGATGCTTGTGAACGTGGTGCTTTTAATTCTTTCTATAGACATGATGGGTTTTTATTTAAGGGTTCAAAATTATGCATGCCTAGATGTTCTATGAGAGATTTACTAGTATTAGAATCACATTGTGGGGGTTTGATGGGGCATTTTGGAGTTGAAAAGACTTTAGACATGCTAAATGAACACTTTTATTGGCCAAATATGAAAAGGGATGTAATTCAAATTTGTAAGGCTTGTTTGGCTTGTAGGCAAGCTAAGTCTAAATCTATGCCTCATGGTTTGTATATGCCATTACCCGTTCCTAGTTCTCCTTGGATGGACATTAGTATGGACTTTGTTTTAGGATTACCAAGGACTAAGAGGGGGAGAGATAGCATATTTGTGGTTGTTGATAGGTTTAGTAAGATGGCACACTTTATCCCATGTCATAAGAGTGATGATGCTAGTTTAGTGGCCGAACTCTTCTTTAGGGAGGTGGTTCGAATTCATAGGATACCAAAATCCATAGTTTCTGATAGAGACACCAAGTTTTTGTCTCACTTTTGGTGTGTGCTTTAGGGAAAGTTAGGTACCAAGTTGTTATTTTCCACCACTTGTCATCCTCAAACGGATGGACAAACAGAAGTAGTAAACAGAACTTTAGGTACCATGTTGAGAGCTTTAGTGGGTAAGAATTTGAGTTCTTGGGAAGATTGTTTGCCATTTATTGAGTTTGCTTATAATCGTGCTATTCATTCTTCTACAGGATATTCACCTTTTGAGCTTGTTTATGGTTTTAACCCACTAACAGTTTTGGATCTTATTTCTTTACCTTCTCATGAGATTGTTAGTTTAGATGGTGAGAAGAAAGCTCAATTGGTGAAAGAGATGCATGAGAAATCAAGGGCGAATATTGAGAAAAGGAACAAGAGATATGCTGATTCTGCAAATAGAGGGAGACGTGAGATGAAGTTTCAAGTAGGAGAATGGGTTTGGGTGCATTTTCAAAAAGAGAGGTTTCCTAACCAAAGGAAGAACAAGTTGCAAGCAAGGGGAGATGGCCCATTCCAAGTGCTGGAGAAGATTAATGACAATGCCTACAAGATCGACTTACCAGGTACGTATAATGTTAGTGCTACTTTCAATGTAAGTGATCTTTCTCCTTTTGATGATGCAGATTTGAGGATAAATCTTTTTGAAGAGGGGGAGAATGATGCAAGAAAGGATCCCTTGAAGCTAGCAAGTGGACCAATCACTAGGAGCAAGGCAAAGAGATATCAAGCTAGTATGGCTTTTCATATTCAAGAAGAGATTTCCAAAGAGCTTCAAGAATTATCATTCAAGAAGATGGAGATAGAGCTTGAAGAAGGCACACCAAAGCTAATTATGATGCTTAGTGTGGAAGCTAAAGGCTAGCTAAAGAAAGGTTCAACGTGCAAGAAAGGTCCATGGGGGTTCATATAAAGCCTTGGGAAGTAATTTAAGGCCCATGGACAGCCCAAATAGTGTGGGGCGTTTCTTATGTTGAAGGGATTAGTTTGGTTATTTCCATACTTTATATTTTCCTCAGTGGATTATGATTTTGTTTCCATACTTTTATATTTTCCTTAGTGGATTAGGATTTTGTTTCCATACTTAATGTTTTCCTTATACAATTAGGAATGTTTTCTTTATGCAATTAGGAATGTTTTAGTCTTAATTTTCCATATGCAATTAGGAATTTTGTAACCCTTATTTAAGGGCACTATTAGGCCGAATTTCATATTCAACAATTAATAAAAATTATTGAATTCTTCTACAAGTTCTTCTTGTGAATTTTCGTGTGAGAGAGATTAGAGTGGATTCTTTAATTATTTCTTTGCATCAAGAATTAGGTTTACTTATCAATAAGAGTTGTGGCATTTTCCTTCTTCTTACCAAATAAATCCTTCAATCATAGTGAGTTCGCGTCTCTTTATAGGCGTTGGGTTCCTTAGGCGGTGATTATCAAGTTTTAAGGAGTTCTCTATCATTGTTATACGTTGGGTTTGCTGCCATCGTTGCTAAGGGTCCGCGTCAGAGTGCATGATTTTTTTTCAAATACTTCAAATTACATAGGAAATCCAAAGGTTTCAAGTGGGTTTTGAAGAAAAATTAAGATTCAAGTAAGTAGTTCTTCCTTAAGCTTTGGTTTTCTTTTATGATTAGGTTTGAAATAGTTAGAGAGAGAAAGTATATTTAAATTGTTAAAATTGGTAGTAATGAAGTTATTTTGAGTAGTTAACAATGATTTTTAAGTTGGATTGAAGAAATGATTAAGTTTGAGATGAGTTGGTTAAAAAGAGAGAATTTAGGGTTATAAAACTTTTGAATTTTTGAATTCATGTGTTTTAATTGTGAAATTTGGTTTTAAATATGTTATTTTGATGCATAAATAAGGATTTTAAAGTCAAATGATAGATTTGATTAAGTTTGGATATAGTTTGAGAATGGCGGTGTTGATTTAGGATTTTGAAAAAGTGAAATTTCAAAGTATGGTGAATTATTTGATTTTAATATTTGAAGCATGTTGTTTAATGATATAAGTGAGGGAAATAAGCTTGGATTAATAATTAGAATGTGCTAGAATGGAGAACCTTCAATGGTAAAGGTTATGCCATTTTAGGGTTTTCAACAAAAGCATATGTTTAATTAATATAATTGATTTAAACATGTTATAATATGTTTGTTGTAACACCCTTATACCCTATATACTTACAATACATACACCCAATATATATAATATAAGAATATACGGTACAAGAATACCACAATCCATTTTAATAATAAACCTTATTTTTCAAATCTGCATAAACTTAAATCATTTAACTGATATAATTTAAATTATAAATAAAATATTACTAGCTAAAACACATACATACCTTTATTATAAAATTTTTATCCAAAATATTTTTGATAGTTTGCTATATATATATACATCAAAATATAATATAATATACATGAAGTCAAAATGTAGAAAAATATAAAATATGTACATGCTGGCAGTTTGTCTCTGATCTTGATGTCCAACAAATAACTCTACACTCAAGATCTCAAGCCTAGACCTAGCTCGTCTAGACAAGCTCTCTGGCTCAACTAGATCTACCCTGTCACCTGCGCATTGAATCACAATCATGCTAAGCCAAAAAGCATAGCAATACAAACTTTGATAACAATAAAGTTTAAATGTAATGCCAATGCATAATGCATATGGATATTATATCTCATAATACTTTACCTTAACATATTTCTTAACTATTCCACAATTCATAATTTACATAAAAATAAACACAAGCATGGGCCCAAAGGATCTAATATGCTATTCAAATCCCAGAGTTATTATTTTGGTTCAAGTTGACACCATGTGTCTAGCCCCGAAGGCAATCAAGTATTTGCTTAAAAGCTATCCTCGAAGGCAGATCATATCACAATGAGGATACCCTCCTATGTAACATGCCAACTAGGCTTCAAGGGCTAGGCACAACCCAGCTTCAAGGGACTACTACATCATAGGCATGCCGCCAAACACAGAACTCTGAAAATTGAATAACATACTAGGCACACAATTATTTCATATTTTCATTATCAATCTCTTTCTCATTTTCTCATGATCAAGCTAGGCACATTACCTAATTTATCTCATTTATATCAACATCATCATATAATCATAATGTATCTCATTTTATACAATATAGCCATCACCAATGACTTTACATAATATCTTTAATGTATACACAACAAACAACATTACCCAAACATTTTGGGTCATTATCATATCTTATGCATAGTTCACATTTCATTCAATTTATCCACTAACAATGGCTTCTCACATTTCATATAATGCATTTGTGACATTACACAAGTCATAGCATATTACTCATGCATAAACAATGTAGTAAGTAACTTAACACATTTTTCAACAAAAATGTGTTAAGTCCAAATGTCATACAAATATAATCAATTATTCAAAGTTTGTACTTACCTCTAAAAGTAATAAAATAAGCTCAAACACCACTTTCAACCTTCTCTTCCAAGATATCCCTCAACACTTGGATTAGGTAAATCAAGTTCTCAAAGCCTAAATCAAATGTGATTATAAATAATCACTTAGTAACACACTTAAAGGCATATGCAAAACCTCTCAACACAAGGATAAGGAACACAAAGGAAAAAAAGAAAAAGAACTATCTATGACCGTGTCCTTGACACGCTCAACAACACGGGCATGTCAATGACTATGCCCTAAACCCACAACATAAAAGCTTTGACACGCTCAGTGATATGGGCGTATCAATGACCGTGTCCTTAGCTCTGTATTACAGCAGATAAGACATGTCCAGAGATATGAGTGTATCCCTGCCCGTGCCAAAACTCCTACATCATAGTAACTGTGACATGCTCAGTGACATGGGTTTGTCACTGCACGTGTCAATACTATAACATTAAAGAAGCTGTGACACGTGAAGTGACACTCAGTGACATGGGCGTGTCACTTCACGTGTCACCCACACTAAAAATAGAACCATCGACAAAGTTAAAGACATGGCCGTGTCACCAAACGTGTCAGGCCAAATTCATGATATCAACACATAATTGTCACATCCAAAGTTATCTTTCTTTTCCCTTTCCAACTCTATTCAAACTCAATCAAATCCATCATTTTACCATAAAATACTTGTATATACATCAAAACAACTCAATTAAAAGTAACATACATAATTTAAAACCATGACTTCACAACTCAAAAGTACATAACCCAAAACTCTTATTCTCTTCACCAAACTTAATCATTTCTTCAATCCAATCCTAAAATCATAGTTAACTACTCAAAACAACTTCATACATACCAATACCAACCATTAAAACATACTACACCAAACATCCAATCCACACATACACAAACTTTCATAGAAAATCAATGAAACAAGTTGGAAACTTACCAAATATAGAGAAAATCCCCAAAACTCCAACTTGAACACTTGAAATCCTTCAATTACTTGAGCTTGGAAGAAGCAAATCCCTCCTTTCCTCTAATGGAGAAAACGGGCCTTCAATGGAGAAAGAAGAAGAAGAAGATGATCCATTCTCATCTCTATCCAACCACTACCCCTTTTACCCATATAATTTTCCACTTTAATTATCCACCAAGTAAAATATATTATTACTTAATTAATATAAAAAATCATCTTCCACTAACTATACAATTTACTTTTCAATAATTTAAAATAACCTTTGACCAATTTAAAATATTAACTTGTATATGTTATGCATATCTACATATATATATCATATACACATTTTAATTTTTCACTTAAATATACATATTTTTAAATCATTTATTTAATTTCTAAAAATTATAATTTTCAAAATTTTGGGATATTTTAATTCTCTCCCTCTAAAAATAAATTTTGTCCTCAAAATTACCTACTCTCAAGTCTGAAACAATTGGGGATATTGACTCCACATCATTTGCTCACTCTCCCATGTTGCCTCCCTAGTGGCGTGATTTCTCCAAAGAAATTTCATAAGTGGCACCCTCTTATTCCTCAACTCTTTCACTTTTCGTGCCAAGATTGCCACTGGTTCTTCCTCATAAGTCAAATCTGGACTCACCTCAATTGATTCTACTAACAAGATGTGAGATGGGTCCGACCTGTACCTCCGAAGCATAGAGACATGAAAGACATTATGAATTTAATCCAACTTAGGTGGCAAAACCAGTCTATAGGTCACTGGACCAACTCTCTTCAGTATCTCATAAGGTCCTATGAAACGAGGACTCAACTTCCCTTTATGGCCAAATCTCAAAATTTTCTTCCAAGGAGACACCTTCAAAAAATACTTTATCTCCCTCACTTAACTCTATGTCTCTTCTTTTTAAATCTGAATATGATTTTTTTCAGTCTGAGATTGCTTTTAGATGACCCGAATCACCTGTACTTTCTCTTCTATTTTCTTAATCAAATCGGGACCAATCAACTTACCTTCTCTAACCTTTTTCCAACATAGAGGTGTCCTGCACCTCTTACCATACAATGCCTCATAAGGTGCCATCCCAATACTGGACTGGTGACTGTTGTTTTAACCAAACTCAATCAGTGGTAAGAATTTGTCCGAGCTCCCATTAAAATCAATGATATAGCTCCTCAATATGTCCTCTAAAATCTGTATCACTCTCTCTGACTGCCCATCTGTCTGATGATGGAAAGCAGTGCTAAATTGTAATCAAGAGCCTAAAGCATCCTGCAAACTCCTCCACAATCTCGATATAAATCGGGGATCTCGATCAGATACCAAAGAAATTAGGATTTCATGCAATCTCACTATCTCACTGATATATAGCTCAACCAATCTCTCAAGAAAATAATCCATCTGAACTGTAAGAAAATGAGCTGCCTTCGTCATCCGATCAACTATCACCCAAATCATATCATGCTTCTTTTGGGTCAAAGGTAATCCAATCACAAAATCCATCATCACTCGCTCCCATTTCCACTCTGGCATTGATAATGGCTGAAGCAATCCTGAAGGAACCTCACTCAACCTTCACTCTAGGGCAAGGGAGACATCTGGATACAAACTCTGCTATGTCCCTCTTCATATCTGACCACCAATAATGTTGCTTCAAATTCTAATACATCTTCGTGCTCCCAGGGTGCATAGCATAAGCTGACTGATGTGCTTCCTCCAAAATTACTCTCTTCAATCCTGCATCATCAGGAATACATAACCTATTTTTGTACCACAGACTACCATCATTTCTCACATGAAAATCTCAACTCTCCCCTTTTTGGTAATCCAATACAATCTTCTGGATTTTCTCATCTACCAACTGAGCCTCCCTAACCTGATCCAATAAAACTGGCCTCAACTGTAACTGAGCTATCAAAGCACCATTATCACAAGACTCAAATCTAGCATGCAACACTCTCAACTCAACCAGCAACAAGAGTGAATAAGTAGTTAAACTTGCCAAAGACTTCTGACTCAAGGCATCAGCAATAACATTTGCCTTGATAGGATGATAATCAATTAAACAATCGTAGTCTTTAATTAACTCTAACCACCATCTATGCCGAAGATTCAACTCTCTCTGAACACATAGATATTTTAAACTCTTGTGATCCGCATAAATGAAACACTTCTCCCCATACAAGTAATGTCGCCAAATCTTCAAGGCAAAAACTATGGTTGCTAACTCCAAATCATGAGTTGAGTAATTCAGCTCATGCAGCTTCAACTGTTGAGAGGCATAAGCAATGACTCTACCCTCCTGCATCAGAATATAACCTAAACTAGTATGTGAAGCATCACTGTAAATCACATAAGTTTTACCTTCCACAGGCAGGGTAAGAACAAGAGCCTGAGTCAACATCTCCCTCAGTTGCTCAAAACTCACCTGACACTAATCTGTCCACACAAATCTAACTCCTTTCTGAAGTAATTTGGTGAGTGGAGTAGCTATCATAGAAAACCTTTTACAAACCAACGATAATAGCCTGCCAAACCTAGAAAACTTCTAACCTCTATCACAGTCTTCGGTGGACTCCAATTCAAAATAGCCTCAACTTTACTCAGATCAACTCTAATACCCTCTGCTGAAACCACATGACCTAGAAAAGTCACTTGATCAAGCCAAAACTCACATTTAGACAGCTTAGCATATAACTACTTCTCTCTTAGAGTCTGCAATACAATCCACAAATGCTTGTCATGATCCTCCTCATTACGTGAATACACTAGAATATCATTAATGAAAACCACCACAAACTGATTTAGATAGGGTTGGAATATCTTGTTCATCAAATTCATAAATGTTGCTGGTGCATTTGTCAATCCAAAGGGCACACCAAAAACTCATAATGCCCATACCTCGTGCGGAAAACTATCTTAGGTACATCCCCATCTCTGACTCTCAAGTAATGGTACCCTGATCTCAAATCAATTTTAGAGAATATTGCTGTTCTTTTCAACTGATCAAAAAGATCATCTATCCGAGTCAATGGATACTTGTTCTTGATGGTCACCTTATTCATTACCGGTAATCAATACACAATCTCAAGGTGCTATCCTTCTTCTTCACAAACAAAATGGGTGCTCTCCATGGTGACACACTAGGGCGAACCCTTTATCCAATAACTCCTGAAACTGCATCTTTAACTCTCTCAACTTAGGAGGTGCCATACGATAAGGAGTAATAGAGATGGGAGTGATACCAGGCAACAAATTGATACCAAACTCAACCTCTCTCTCAGGGGGTATCCCTAACAACTCCTCAAGAAAATTATCTGAAAACTCGACAACTGTGGGTATACTATTAAGCTGGAACCCCACTACTCTGGTATCTAAAACATGAGCAAGATAAACCTCACATCCCTTCTGAATTATCCTCCTCACTGTAATAGCTGAAACAAATATGGATGAAAGATGTCTCTACTCACTAGATACCATCACAGGTTCTCAGGGTAACACACTTTTGCTGACAGTCTACCATAGCCCCATGCCTGGATAACCAATCCATGCCTATAAAGTAGATCATACTCCCTAAAAGGCATCTCAATCAGGTCATCGAGAAACTCCTCTTCCTGAATCACAACCGGGCTATCTCGGTGCACCCTGCTAACCACAATACTATGCCCTAAAGGATTTGTCACCAAAATGTCAAATCCTAGGGACTCTGAATGCAAATCACTCACAGGCAAGATGGATGCACTAATGTATGAATGAGTCGACCCAGGGTCTATCAAAGCAAGAACTAAAGTACCAAATAAAGAAAAAGTACCAGTAATAACAACTGAAGCAATGACTGCCTCTGCATCACATATACCGGCTGTGATGGTCCTGCCTCATCTAGTCTATAGAACCTCCTCTCTGACCAGACCCAGATTTACCACCCTTACCAAAACCTCTGCTACTACCACCTCCTCTAGCACTGGGTTGACAAGCTGTAGTATCTGTCTGTCTATCTTCTGGTGGCTCTGGACAATCTCTAAGAAAGTGATCTGGTGACCAATTATCTATAACACACTACTGGTGCACTTGTCCTCCAGCAGACACTCTCGTGTGCCCTACCACAATGGACGCAGGTATATGGAACTGGTCTCTGAACTATTGGGGTCGGAGCACTAGCCACTGAAACTGTAGGTCTCTATATATACATGATTTAAGGAATACTTGGTATGTTAATTTTTAATTTGAGCTGAAATGTATTATTGGAATGAAATGATTATTTGGATATAAAAATTAAAGATTTTAAATATTGAAAGTATTTATTCAATTGTAAAGAGTGCATGAGTAGTTATATGCTGTATTAAAGAGTAAGTTTGAGTTAAGTGAATGATTTGAGCAATGAGGAAAATTGACATGGAACTAATTGAATACTTGTTGAGAATGTAGATTTATCAATTATGTTGACAGATAGAAGGAAAATCATAATGGTTGAATTCATTCAGTTTGACTATAGAGGACATGTAATTGTGTTGCAAAGTGGTGAGATAATTTATTCAAAGTAAAAGAGATTTATTATACATGTATGTGTTAATTAAATTAACCATGTGACTTGTTTAGTATATTGGCAGATTAGTTTTGTTATCCACGGGCATGGGCCTAAGATAACATGTCCGTGGGATAGTTTCAGTAAAATTGATAGTTTTGTTTCATAAGATACATGCAGGATTTATGGGTTATATAGTTGAAACTCATAATCTTGTTGAGAAATTTATTTACAACTATAAAACTGTGAAAGAGAAGAGAATTGTGAAAATATGATGAGTTATAGAAAGTGGAATGTGACTAAGAGTTATGTTAAATGTGAAATGCTAATATGGCATGATCACAGACAGTGGTGATCACGGGAAAAGTATAGAGTAATGAGTATGTGAGTAAAGTAATTTTATATATGTGTAGTCTATACAATTACTTGTTCGGTTTTGTTGAGATTGATTGGATATGCATGAGAGGTCCTGAGCAGAGCTAGGTCTAGAGATGCATATATTGATAGGCTTGAGCAGGGCTAGGTCTTGACCTGACCAGTGCTAGGTCATGTGATTAAGATCAGTGATGGTTCTTAGCAAAGCTAGACCATGATATTATATTAACTGGATATGATAATTGTATAGAAGTGTTGTGTTCAATAGTGTATTTGTATATGTGTATGTTATATACATATGAATATGTAATGTGATGATTAATGAGATATTTGATGGTGATCATAGTTTGACATGATCACATGAGTTATAAGGAATGTGATTTACTAGTCACATTGTGATTATGGCTCAAAATATGATGAATTGAATGTGATATGATTAAAGATATATGGTTCAAAATGCATATGCTGATGACCTAAGCAGAATTTGGTCATGAAATTGATATTATATGTAAAAGAAAGTAAAGAGATAATAGAAAAGAAATATAAAAAAAAATAATTTGAAATGATGTATATTGATTGTATACAGTCATTAGCTCCAATAAGTCAAAATGAGTATTACTGGTGATGGATCCAAAGAAAATCAAAATTTGAAAATAAGTTTGACCTAATATAGAGTTCGGTCATGAATTGAGATAGAATGATGAGTTTAAACAAGCCAAAAGTTGAGTAGAAGAAAATAAGGATGTGATGCTGATATTGTGATAGTTAGATCAATTAATCTGGAATGTGGTAAGGTTGTGAGTAATTATTGAGATTCAATATGTATAGTTGTATTAAGAATATGAGAGATATGTGATATCATGTATGATGCAATGTCCTAATATGTGTATGGACATGAAGTGAGTTAAGGTATATCAGTTTAAATAATAAGAGAATTGCTTAAGAGAGTGGTGGTTAATTTGGGAAAGATGTCAGTTATGTGTAATTGGAATGCATATACATGTTGGCTTGATGAATAAATTATGAGAATGAATTTTAATGATGGAAATAAGATGTTATAGTATTATATATTGATTGTATTGAAATAATGTGTAGTCATTGTATAAAGAATAAAATCATGGTAGAGATGCATAAATTATCGCAATGAGACTTGTTACATAGGGATTGAAAATTGTAATCATTGGTGGTTTTACAAATACCTATTTGTAAATATAGGAAAGAGATAGATGAACAAAGATACAATCTTAAAAATGACTATAGTGACTGGATAGTCAGTATTAAGGTATAATTCAATAACCTTTAAATTTAAGGTTATGAGAATATATTTATAAAATGATGAAGTGATAAAATATCTTGAGTATAACAGATGTGCAAGACATATATACTAATGAGATGAATTGATTTTGTCTAATGACAATTTTATTGATGATATGATGATTTATCATGGTTGTTTTGATTAGAATGGAAAGTATTGAGTAAGTTATGATTAATTGTGAGAAGAAGAATGAGAATGACCCTAAGGGGGAGAATAGAAATTATGTGAATTGATGAAATAAAGATTTAATGAAATAATAATTTGATGATATGATTAATTTCATATGAAAATTTAAGATGGTATTTTATTATGGATGGATTATTACCGTATCGGATAATTTTAAGGATAAAATTATTTAAGAAGGAGAGAATTGTAATACCCCAATTTTTGGTGTACTTTGGAATAGTAAAAATGGAAGAGTAAATAGTTATGATGGAAAGAGAAAATATAAGATGAATATGTATGATAGATGTAATATATATGTTTATATTTTAAATATATTTGAAATAAACATGACATATATAAGACATATACCCAATATATACACCACATATACATGAGATATACATTGGTTGTAGGAAAAGTTAATTTTAATTAAATAATTAATAATAATAATAATGACAAGAAGAAGTAAAAGTTAAGAGATGGAAGAAAATGATTGGTCGAAGATTTAGGAAGAAAATTAATTATTTTATTTTATTTATAAAAGAGAGGAGGATGAAATTTAAAGAAGAGACAATTCTTCTTTCTTCTTCTTCTTCTTCTTCAATTCAACATGGCCTTGAGAGAGAGAATAGGAAGAGTGAGTTTTTCATTCTACACACCAATTTTATAAGTGATTCAAAAGGGATTGAAGAAGATAATGAAGGTTTAATGAAGAAAACAAGTAAGTATCATTTCTTAAGCCTATTTTTGGTGCGATTTTGAGTTTATGTGTGATATGGTTAGTGAAAGAAAGTGATGACTAATTGAATAAAATGATAAGTATGATGTGTTGGAGTATATATATATATATATTGAATTGAAAATATATATGTGATTATAAAGTAAAGAATTATGATAAAATATGTTGATTATGCTAAATGTTGGTTTGTTGATGAGTCATATGGTGAGTGTGGCTCATGCTTGCATGATAAAAATATGAAATGGGAAATGTGGTTGGATGTCAAGTGCGAATTATAAATTAATAATTAATATGATAAGGATGAGATGCATATGCTATTATTGTTAGTTTGGAAACTTAATATAATCTTAGTTAATGAGAAACTCCAAAGTATGGAGTATTGAATTAAGTGTTATGAGTTGAGAAGGAAAGAAAGGATTTTAGTTGTATAATTGAGATATACAGATTGATGTTATTAATGTCTTAGTATAAAACATTCCATGATGATATTGGAATACTTTATATATGAGTTGTACTATAGTATTAGCAATTTAATGTGAAATATGTGTATGAAGTGTTGTGCAATGTGAGTGAGCTATAGAATTATGGCAAGTTATAATGTTAAATAAAGATTAAAAAACCATAAAATGTGAATTGATAATTGTTTTGTTTTTTGTGCGAGGCACTGATACGAACCAGCCACGAGGTAAGGATCCATTGGTGCTTCCAAATGGGCCATTGACTAGGAGCAAAGCTAAGAAGTTTGGAGCAGCTATGGGATTGCATATTCAAGATCAAATTTCAAAGGAAGTGACTGAAATGGCAATGGAAAAGTGCACAATAGAGCTTGAAGAAGGCACACCAAAGCTGATTATGATGCTTAGTGTGAATATGGAAGCTAAAGGCTAGCTAAAGAGGTCCAACGTGCAAGAAAGGTCCATGGGGGTTCATATACAGCCTTGGGAAGTAATTTAAGGCCCATGGACAGCCAAATAGTGTGGGGCGTGTTCTTATTTTGAAGGGTTTTAGTTTGGCCTTTTTTTTATACTTTATATTTTCCTTAGTGAGTTCGGATGTGTGGTTTCCTATTTAGTTATTTTAGAATATTAATTTGTTTCCATACTTTATATTTTCCTTAGTGGGTTAGGATTTTGACTTTGTAGCTTTCCTTTTCCCATTAGAATTAGGGATTTGGATTTTATTGGCCTTTTAGTATAAATAGGGCCTTATTTTTCTTGTAAGCACACTTTATGACAAATTATATTCTCAATTTTCTTATTGAAAATTTCGGATATCATAGAACAGGAGTGGATTCTCTTTTTCTTTTGATTGCATCAAGAATTAGATTTACTTATCAATTTCAATTGTGGCGTTCTTCTAATTCGAGCTTCCTAAATCCTTCCGTTATAAGTGTTCGTGCTTTGCTAAGCAATTGGGTGCTTTAGAAGGTGGTTTTTCCTTCGTTCTTGGTTTTTCTTCTATCAATCGTGCGTTGGGGTTTGAGGCCTTCATTGCCATAGGGTTCCACGTCATTTGGTATCATAGCCAATTACAGGTAAATCGTTATCTATCTGTCTTTCTAGAGTTGTTTTACTTGTTCCGTTAGGGTTCTAATTGGATTTTCGAATTGGGTTATAGAATTCTTTGTTCAATTTCAAAATTGTGTTCTTGCCTTTTGATTTGAAATATGTTTTTCTTATTCCGAATTGGGTATAAATTGGACGAAAGGCTTTGTGTTTAGTTGGTGATCCAAGGATAGTGACCAGATCCTAAAAAAAATAAAAAAAAAGAGTACAAAATCACTTCAACAAAATTTCTTTGTTTTTCTAGTAATTTAAGGTATTAGAATCGTTTTGAATCAGGTTGAAAGTAATCAAAATTTTGGCCACCAATTTCGGTCAATTGAGGGGCTGTTTTATTACATTTTTTTTCTTGCTGATTTGGAAGTTTCCTTTTCGAAATTGAATTCTTGAGGTGTCTTGATACTAGCTTTCTTGGGTAGAATTATTAGGTCCATAAACTAACTTGCTAAGGTGAGTTGGTTTTGATACATTTTGACCAGATTCGTCATAATTTTTGACCTCTTTATTTCTATTTCTTGTTTGAGCTACCGTTTTGATTCCGTGACATTGCTAGAGTATTATTTGTTTGATTCTATACTCTGGTTGATATAATCGTGTGACACAAAATTTTCTTGTGTTGCCTCCAAATTTGTCAAGTTTCTTTCTAGGTGTCATTCTAGGATTTAGGTTCTAGTTCCCTTGAACGTGCTTGGTGATTGATTTGTGAGCCTTTGTTCTGAAGTGCAATCGAAGAATTAGCGAAGGTGAGTTCTTTGTTTTGTGAGATAATGAGTAGCAATTCTAGTAGAGATAAAGGCATAGCTGTTGAGAAAGAAGAGATGAGTATCCGGGATATTGCAGATGATCTTGAGATGTACAAGCAAGCAAATCAGGATAATATGGAAAGAATAGCAAATACGTTGGCTAGCTTGCAGCAGTCCATGGAACGCTTAATGCAAGCACAACAACCTGCTCCAATAAGGCTACCGCAGAGAATTCTACAACCAGCAAGAACTGAAGAGAGAGAAGAGCCAGTTAGGAGGAGGGCACCAAGAGGTGCATATGAGAGAGGCCGTGTGGCTGATTATGGATTTGAAGAAGGAGAAGCTGCAATTTATCAAGCACCTATCAATGATAATGATTTGACTTCCATCAAAATGAAGGTTCCTGAATTTAGAGGGAACAACAATGCTGAAGAATACATTGAATGGGAGTGCAAAGTAGAGCAAATTTTTTAGTGCCATAATTATTCTGAAGAAAAGAAGTCACACATTGCAGCTGTGGAGTTCAATGGTTATGAAACATTCTGGTGGGATCAACTAAAATCCACTAGAAGAGGCAAGGGGTTGAGAGCCGTACCCACATGGGAGGAGTTGAGAGACCTGATGAGGTAGCGTTTTATCCCTTCTCATTATTATAGGGATCTTTATAATCGCTTAGCACGACTGGTGCAAGGTGGCAAGAGTGTAGAAGAATACCACAAGGAGATGGAGATGATCATGGCTAGAGCCAATATTGAGGAAGATGAACAACAGATGATGTCTTTATTTCTTAGAGGACTTAATCAGAATATTGCAAGTGAGTTGGACATGTATGATTACAATACCATGGAGGAGATAGTTGATAAAGCTATGAAGATAGAGAGGAGGTTAAAGAGCAAGAGTTCCACCAAACTTGGCTATGGGAGACCACAAAATGTGTTTGGGAGTAATTTGGCCTATAGAGGACCCCAATATAGTGGTGGGGCAAATTTAGCCAATAGGGGTGGAGAGAAAGGGGAGTCCAAGAATTCATTCCAGAAAAAGCAATGCTGCAACCTCCAGTGGAAAAGGGCTATCTAGTGGTCCAAACAAGCAAAAAGGTATGCCTAACACTACCACTCCTAGTAGGGAGATTAAATGTTTTAAGTGTTTAAGGAATGGGCATATTGCATCCCAATGTCCAAATAGAAGAGTTATGATTGCTACAGTTGATGGTGATGTTGTGTCTGATTCTGAACCTAGTGATAATGATAATGATGATGTTGGGAACTTTGATTCTCCTATATATGATGATATTGGTAGTGATGAGCATGTTGATTGTACTTTGTTAGCAGAGCGTGGTGAATTGTTAGTTGCTAGGTGTGCATTGAATATGCAGGTGAAAGAGGAAAGTCTAGTACAGCGTGATAATATTTTTCATACTAGATGCTTAGTGAATAATAAGGTTTGTACACTTATTATTGATAGTGGGAGCTGTACTAATGCTGCAAGTACTACTATGGTTGAAAAATTGGGGTTAGAATGTATGAAGCATTCCAATCCTTATAAGTTGCAGTGGTTTAATGATAGTGGTGAGGTGAAAGTAACTAAGCGAGTGAGGGTACCATTTTCAATAGGCTGGTACAAAGATGAAGTTGATTGTGATGTAGTTCCTATGCAAGCTGGACATATGTTGTTGGGCAGACCGTGGCAATATGATCAGAGAGCGCAACATGATGGGTTTTCTAATAGGTACACATTTACCTATGAAGGAAAACAGGTCACTCTTATTCCATTATCACCCCTAGAAGTGTATGAAGATCAAAGAAAGATGATTGAGGCAGAGAGGCAAGTTGGGGCTACCAATTCAAAAATTAAAGGGAGTTTGAGAGAACATGATAAGGTGAGTGAGAGTGAAAAGCAAATGGGAAAAGAGGCCAGAAAAGAAACAAAACAAATAAATGGCCCATTGGTGAGAGAAAATAAGAAAGAAGGGAGAGCAAAACAAACTTTTTATGCAAGAGCGAGAGAGGTTAATTTTGCAATATCTATTGGGCAGCCATTATTGCTCATTAGATACAAAGAAACTTTGTTTGCTGACACTAATGTTTCACTTGATAGTTTGCCTTCTAGTTTTGTGTCTTTGTTGCAGGATTTTCAGAATGTGTTTCCAGATGAATTACCTAGTGGATTGCCACCGCTAAGAGGAATTGAGCATCAAATAGACTTCATGTCTGGTTCTACCATCCCAAATAGACCAGCTTACCGGAGTAATCCCATGGAAACGAAAGAGATGCAAAAGCAAGTAGATGAGTTACTGGAGAAAGGGCTTATTAGAGAGTTTGAGTCCGTGTGATGTTCCTGTGTTGTTGTTTCCAAAGAAGGATGGCACGTGGAGAATGTGTGTTGATTGTAGGGCTGTAAATAAGATCATAGTGAAGTATAGGCATCCTATACCACGACTTGATGACATGTTGGATGAGCTACATGGTGCCAGGTATTTTTCTAAAATTGATCTTATGAGTGGATATCATCAAATTCGTATGAAACCTGGTGATGAATGGAAAACAACATTTAAAACTAAATATGGTCTATATCAGTGGTTAGTAATGCCTTTTGGGTTGTCTAATGCACCTAGTACTTTTATGAGACTAATGAACCATGTTTTGAGAGCTTATTTGGGCAAATTTGTTGTAGTCTATTTTGATGATATTCTGATTTATAGTCAGACTTTGGATGACCATGTTGAGCATGCTAGGCTAGTTTTGGAAGTATTGAGAAATGAAAACTTATATGCCAAGCTTAAGAAATGCACATTTTGCATAGATAGGCTTGTGTTTCTTGGTTTTGTTGTGAGTGCGCAGGGCGTTGAAGTAGATGAAGAGAAAGTGAAAGCTATAAAGGAGTGGCCTACTCCAAAGAGTGTGACGGACGTGAGGAGCTTTCATGGATTGGCTAGTTTCTATAGGAGGTTCGTGAAGGACTTTTCTACTATTGCAGCACCGTTAACTAGCATAATCAAAAAGGAAGTTGGGTTCCAATGGGAAGAGGAGCAACAAAAAGCCTTCGACTGCCTGAAAGGGAAGTTGACATCCGCTCCTATTTTATCATTACCTAATTTTAAGAGTACATTTGAGATTGAGTGTGATGCTTATGGTGTAAGTATTGGAGCTGTATTGATGCAAGAGAAAAAGCCCATAGCCTATTTTAGTGAGAAACTCAATGGTGCACAATTGAACTATTCCACTTGTGATAAGGAGTTGTATGCCTTGGTGAGTGCATTGGACGTGTGGCAGCACTATCTCCTTCCAAAGGAGTTCATGATACATATCGATCATGAGTCCCTCAAACACTTGAAGGGACAAGGTAAGATGAACAAGAGGCATGGTAAGTGGATAGAATTTATAGAACAATTCCCTTATGTTGTTAAATACAAGCAAGGAAAGGATAATATAGTGGCTGATGCGTTGTCTAGAAGATATAAATTACTATCTGTGTTGAGTTCTAAATTGCTTGGTTTTGAGTACGTTAAGGACTTATATGTAGGTGATGTTGGATTTGGCAATGTGTATGTTGCATGTGAACATGGAGCTTTTAATTCATTTTATAGGCATGATGGATACTTGTTTAAGGGAAATAAATTATGTGTGCCTAAATGTTCCATGCGTGATTTGCTTGTGTTAGAATCTCATTGTGGGGGATTGATGGGACATTTTGGGGTAGCTAAGACTTATGATATCTTATTTGAGCATTTTTATTGGCCGTCTATGCGTAAGGATGTTGAGAGATTGTGTTATGCTTGTATTGCTTGTAGACAGGCGAAATCTAAGTCTATGCCTCATGGTCTATATATGCCTTTACTTGTACCTAGTTCACCTTGGATTGATATTAGAATGGATTTTGTGCTTGGATTGCCTAGAACTAGAAAAGGTAGGGAAAGCATTTTTGTAGTTGTTGACAGGTTTAGTAAGATGACACATTTTATTCCTTGTCATAAAGCTGATGATGCGATTGTTGTAGCTGATTTGTTCTTTAGAGAAGTGGTTCGACTACATGGGGTGCCTAGGACTATTGTGTCTGATAGAGATGCTAAGTTTTTGTCCCATTTTTGGAGAGTTTTTTGGGGTAGATTAGGAACTAAGCTTTTGTTTTCTACTACTTGTCATCCACAAACAGATGGGCAAATAGAGGTAGTTAATCGTACAAGAGCTATAGTGGGAAAGAATTTGGCTGCTTGGGAAGAATGTTTACCTTTTATTGAGTTTGCTTATAATCGTTCTATTCATTCTTCTACAGGTTATTCACCATTTGAGCTTGTTTATGGTTTTAACCCATTAACTGTACTTGATCTTATTCCTTTACCTTCACATGAGCTTGTTAGTTTAGATGGAGACAGGAAAGCAGAATTGGTGAAGGCTATGCATGAGAAAGCTCGAGTTAATATGGAGAAAAAGACCAAGTCCTATGCTGATCGAGCGAATAGAGGACGCAAGAAGATAGTGTTTACTCCTGGGGATTGGGTTTGGGTACACTTCCGAAAGGAGAGATTTCCAAATCAAAGGAACAATAAGCTTGATGCACGTGGTGATGGTCCATTTCAAGTGTTGGCAAAGATCAATGATAATGCATACAAGATAGACTTGCCTGGTGAGTATGGTGTTAGTACTACTTTTAATGTGTCTGATTTATCTCCTTATGATGATGCAGATTTGAGGACAAATCTTTTTGAAGAGGGGGAGAATGATACGAACTAGCCACGAGGTAAGGATCCATTGGTGCTTCCAAATAGGTCATTGACTAGAAGCAGAGCTAAGAAGTTTGGAGCAGCTATGGGATTGCATATTCAAGATCAAATTTCAAAGGAAGTGATTGAAATGGCAATGGAAAAGTGCACAATAGAGCTTGAAGAAGGCACACCAAAGCTGATTATGATGCTTAGTGTGAATATGGAAGCTAAAGGCTAGCTAAAGAAGTCCAACGTGTAAGAAAGGTCCTTGGGGGTTCATATACAGCCTTGGGAAGTAATTTAAGGCCCATGGACAGCCAAATAGTGTGGGGCGTGTTCTTATTTTGAAGAGTTTTAGTTTGGCCATTTTTTTTTATAGTTTATATTTTCCTTAGTGAGTTAGGATGTGTGGTTTCCTATTTAGTTATTTTAGAATATTAATTTGTTTCCATACTTTATATTTTCCTTAGTGGGTTAGGATTTTGACTTTGTAGCTTTCCTTTTCCCAATAGAATTAGGGATTCGGATTTTATTGGCCTTTTAGTATAAATAGGGCCTTATTTTTCTTGTAAGCACACTTTATGACAAATTATATTCTCAATTTTCTTATTGAAAATTTTGGCCATCATAGAACAGGAGTGGATTCTCTTTTTCTTTTGACTGCATCAAGAATTAAATTTACTTATCAATTTCGATTGTGGCGTTCTTCTAATTCGAGCTTCCTAAATCCTTCCGTTATAAGTGTTCGTGCTTTGCTAAGCAATTGGGTGCTTTAGAAGGTGGTTTTTCCTTCGTTCTTGGTTTTTCTTCTATCAATCGTGCGTTGGGGTTTGATGCCTTCATTGCCATAGGGTTCCGCGTTAGGCACGATCTTAGGTTTTGAGAAGACGTGCTATTGTTGTGATAATCATGTAATGTAAAATGTGGATGTGATATTTGTTAAAGACATGAGAAGTGGAAGTTATGCACTAAAATGTGGATGTAAGCCACAATGGCATTATATATGATGATGGTTGATGCAAACCACGATATGAGTTGAGATGTGAAAATATGTTGAAAAATAAATGTGTATTGTGTGTACCTTATATAATATCTAGTTGCTAGAAGATTGTGTTTGATAGTTGGCATACCATACATGATGGAGTGAGACACTGGGTGTCACATATATTGCTACGCCCCAGAGTTAGACACATAAGTGTCACTATTGTTGATATACGCTATGGATGAGACACCGGGTGTCACAGATATTGTTGTATCCACTAGCAACTGTTGAAATACTCTATGGATGAGACACCGGGTGTCACAAATTTTGCTACGTCCATTAGCATGACACATTGATTCATTGTGATGAGATATACCAAAATAATGATTCTGGAACTAGTTTATTGTATAAGGATAATTGTGATGAGGATCTGATTGCTAGCATACAACACCAAGGACCTGTTACTCGATCAATGGCAAGAAAACTTCAAGGATTAGTTTCCAAACATCTATATGTTCTCAATACAATTGGAACGTTAAGACTTGAAGAAAATAAGAGCAAAGAAGCTGTTTGGTTGCATGTGTCCAAATTGCAATCTACCCAAGAGGCCAATTGACCCAAAGGAGTTAGAATACATATTGGCATCCATCATTATACTTTTGGGAGCTAAATACATACCATTCACGTTCCATTGGATGTCCATATATTAAGAGTGGCTGAAATTCACATTGGGAGTCAAAGATGCCTTTTAAAAGCTAGTGGGAGACAAGCTATATGGCTGCCCATGCCTTTTAAAAGCTAGTGGGAGACAAGCTATATGGCTGCCCAATTTGTTTTATGTAACCACATTATTATATTTGTATTTTTCCATCATTTCACTTGTTTTATGCTTTCTTTAAGTCTTTAAAAACAGATGTAATGGCAGATTTTGAACTTAATGAATATTCTGAGTTTTCTCTCCATTTTTGAGAGCTTTGAGAGGTTTTTAGCCTTCTTTTGAGTTCTGGTTAGAACTTGCACGAATTCCTTGCAAAAATAACCAAGTTTGCTAGGTCTTAACTTATATTCAAGGTTTTTCCTTCACAAGTTGGGGTTGGGTCTTGAATCTTTGGTTTCCAGCCATATAGTTTCAGTTTTACATCACAAGTTGGTGTTGGGTTGAAGGTGCTGGTTGGTGTTCTTATGTTTTGGAGACGATCCGTAGCTTGAGCTTCCTTAGGAATTAAATCCCAGCAAGGCAGGCTCACATCATTTGGTATCAGAGCTTAGGCTCTCCAAATCAGGTTTTTAGCATCATTCCTTCTTGTTTATGTCAAAAAAAATATTGTCTTCCTTTGAGTCATTTTTTTGCCATTAGTTTAATTTCTACAAGCTGTATGCTTTCTTGTTTCTTTGAGTCCTTCTTCCTTAGTGTTGTTGCTGGATTAATTTAAAAAAAAAGAAGGAAAGAACAAAAAAAAAAGAGAAAAAAATCAAAGAAAAAAAAAACAACAGCAACTAATCTCTAAAATTTGCTATTGGGTTAGAAACTGAAGTTGGGTTTGCACATAACCAAATCTTCTCAAATTTTATATGCTTGTTTCAGATGCTAAAATTAGCTTGGAAATAAAATTTTAAGTCAAAATTCGTCCATTTACCTCGTTATCCATATATTGCAGCCAATTTAGCTAGTTTTGTGTCCAAAAGTGAACGTGTATGTAAACATGTCCAAATCCTTTCAAATTTTATAGGAATGTTTTAGATATTCAGCTAAGCCTACATATTAAATTTCATGTCAAAATTCGTTCGTTTGCTTGGTTGTCCATATATTACAACTAGTTAGCCATTTTGGGGTCCAGAATATAAACGTTTCATAAGAGACCTAAAAATTCATTTTTTTCTTCTTCCATTTTGTCTCAATATATTATCCTAAATCCAGTTTTGTCAAATTCTTCCCTTTGGTAATGTTTGTCTAAAATTTCAGTGTCTTTCGTCCTTAGGTTTCAATTATCAGATATTCTGTTTTTTCCAGCTTGTGTTACTCTTATTCCATTTTTGAATGTGTTTTAAACCTTGCAATTTAGTTATTTAGTTGAGGAAATATTAAGTTCTTGCTAGAACTTGGAAGGGGCTGAAGTGAGTGAAAAAAAGGCATAGAGTGGTGAGATTGTTAGAGGGTAAAAGCCATAGTTTGAGTGAAACACAGATTGAGTGTTACCAGATTAGAGTGAAACACGCGAGGGAGTGTGTGAGAGAATATTTCTAACATTTGTTTTGCAGCAATCAGTATGTCAACAAAACGAGATAGTGATCGAGAGAGCAACCAGCCCCAAGAGGAGCCAGAAGCTTCTTATGTTCTTAAGGCATTGCAATCTCAATTTCAAAGGATGAATGTGTTGTTTGTTGATATTAGAGAACAGATGGAAAAACACTCAAAGCAAATTGAAGAATTGCAGCAAGCAAGCTCTACAAATCAAAGGAATTTAGGAAGGGATGAACGAGATAATTTTCATAGGGAGCAAAACACAAATAGGGGCAGAATAGAGGTAGGCGTGCTGGACTAAATGATTTGCCAGTTTTCAATGAATTGGAGGATGTAGATGAAGATAATCTTGATGATGACGATGGGCAGCAATCTGTTGCACTTGATGATGTTATTAGACCAAGATATATGAGAGATAATATGGGTGGTAGAGGTGGTGGCAGAAATATTAGGCAAGAAACTATGGAAAATGCAAGAGGGAGAGGGAGAGTAGACAGCAATGTTAATGAAATTAAAATGAAAATTCCATCATTCCAAGGCAAAGCAAATCCAGATGCATACTTGGAATGGGAGAGAAAGACCGAACTCATCTTTGATTGCCACAACTATAGTGAACAAAAGAAGGTGACACTTGCTGTGGTAGAGTTTACTGATTATGCATTAGTTTGGTGGGATCAATTACTCACTAAACGAAGAAGAAATGGCATGAGAGGAGTGCAGACTTGGGATGAGCTGAAACAAGTCATGAGAGATAGATTTGTACCACAACACTACTATAGGGAGTTACATCAACGATTACAAGGGCTGGTACAAGGCAATAAAAGTGTGGAAGAATATTTTCAAGAGATGGAAATGGCTATGATACTAGCTAATATAGAATAAGAAAGGGAAGCAACTATGGCACGGTTTCTACATGGGCTGAAAGATGAAATTGCGGACATAGTGGAGCTGCATCATTATGTGGAGCTTGATGACATGTTAAATATGGCAATCAAGGTAGAAAAACAACTCAAGAAGAAGAAAACAACCAGATCGGGAATGGGAATGAATTCTGCCATTAATGTTCCTTGGAAGCCAAATTGGAAGAAAGGGGAATCTAGTGAGAATAAATTTGTTTCAAAGGAGAAGAAAGAGGGGAACAAGGCTGGAGAAAAACCCATTGTGATTGATAAGGGTAAGGCACCAATGAACTCCAATGGAAGAACAAGAGACATCCAATGTTTCCGATGTTTAGGGAAAGGGCATTATGCTAGAGAATGTCCAAATAAAAGGGTGATGGTGGTGAGGCCGAGTGGTGATATTGAATCTGAAGATGATGAAGTTGTAGATGAAGATTCAGATGTTAACATTCCACCTTTGGATGAAGATAGTGATGTAGAGCATGCTGTGCATGGAAATGCTCTTGTTGTTATGCGTGCTTTAAATATACAGGTGAAGGAAGATTGATGTGAGCCTGCCTTGCTGGGATTTAATTCCTAAGGAAGCTCAAGCTACGGATCATCTCCAAAACATAAGAACACCAACCAGCACCTTCAACCCAACACCAACTTGTGATGTAAAACTGAAGCTATATGGCTGGAAACCAAAGATTCAAGACCCAACCCCAACTTGTGAAGGAAAAACCTTGAATATAAGTTAAGACCTAGCAAACTTGGTTATTTTTGCAAGGAATTCGTGTAAGTTCTAACCAGAACTCAAAAGAAGGCTAAAAACCTCTCAAAGCTCTCAAAAATGGAGAGAAAACTCAGAATATTCATTAAGTTCAAAGTCTGCCATTACATCTGTTTTTAAAGACTTAAAGAAAGCATAAAACAAGTGAAATGATGGAAAAATACAAATATAATGATGTGGTTACATAAAACAAATTGGGTAGCCATATAGCTTGTCTCCCACTAGCTTTTAAAAGGCATGGGCAGCCATATAGCTTGTCTCCCACTAGCTTTTAAAAGGCATCTTTGACTCCCAATGTGAGTTTCAGCCACTCTTTATATATGGGCATCCAATGGTACGTGAATGGTATGTATTTATCTCCCAAAGGTATAATGATGGATGCCAATATGTATTCTAACTCCTTTGGGTCAACTGGCCTCTTGGGAAGATTGTAATTTGGACACGTGAACCAAACAGCTTCTTTGCTCTTATTTTCTTCAAGTCTTAACGTTCCAATTGTATTGAGAACATATAGATGTTTGGAAACTAATCCTTGAAGTTTTCTTGCCATTGATCGAATCTTCATCATCTGCATAGTAAGGAGCAAGATCAGAAACATTAAAAGTTGCACTTACACCATACTCACCTGGTAGATTAATCTTGTAGGCATTATCATTAATCCTTTCGAGTACTTCAAATGGTCCATCACTTCTCGGCTGCAATTTTGATTTCCTTTGTGTAGGAAACCTTTCTTTTCACAAATGAACCCATACCAGATCACCAGGCTGGAACACCATCTTTTTCCTTCCTTTGTTTACTTTGGTTGCTCTATTCTCATTAATCTTCTCCATTTGTTGCTTGGCCCTTTGATGCATTTGCTTCACCAATTCAGCTTTCTTTTTACCATCAAAACTAGTAAGCTCATTAGTAGGAAGAGGCAACAAATCTAATGGAGTAAGTGGATTAAAACCATAGACAAGCTCAAAGGGTGAAAATCCAGTGGATGAATGCATTGATCTATTATATGAAAATTCAATAAATGGTATGCATTCCTCCCATGTCTTTAAATTTTGTTTAATCATGGTACGAAGAAGAGTGCCCACAGTCCTATTAACAACTTCCGTCTGCCCATCTGTTTGCGGATGGCATGTAGTAGAGAAACAAAGCTTTGTAACTTTCCCCATAGGACTTTCCAAAAATGACTCAAAAATTTTACATCTCGATCACTTACTATGGTCCTAGGAATACCATGCAATCTCACTACTTCTCTAAAGAACAAATCAGATATATGGCATGCATCATCAGTTTTATGACATGGAATGAAATGTGCCATTTTAGAAAATCTATCAACCACAACAAATAAACTATCATGGCCCCTTTTGTCCTAGGTAGCCCCAAAATAAAGTCCATAGATAAGTCTACCCAAGGTTCACTAGGTACACTTAAAGGCATATACAAACCATGTGGTCTTACTTTGGACTTTGCTTTCATACATGTCACGCATTTAGCACAAAATTTCTCTACACCTTTCCTCATATGTGGCCAATAAAAATGTTCATTCAAAATTTCTAATGTTTTAGCTACCCCAAAATGTCCCATTAAACCTCCCCCATGTGACTCTCTTACAAGCAATCCTCTTATAGAGCTATTTGGAACACAAAGTCGTTTCTCTCTAAATAAGAAACCATCATGCCTATAAAATTTTTCAAAGGCAGCATTTTCACAAGAGGCATATATTTGTGCAAATTCAGAGTCATGCTTATACAATTCTTTCATATGCTCAAATCCTAGAAGTCTAGCATCAAGCATAGAGATTAGGGCATACCTCCTAGATAAGGCGTCAGCAACAACATTTTCTTTTCCTTGCTTATATTTAATCACATATGGAAACGCTTCAATAAATTCACTCCATTTGGCATGGCGTTTTGATGAGGATCTGATTGCTAGCATACAACACCAAGGACCTGTTACTCGATCAATGGCAAGAAAACTTCAAGGATTAGTTTCCAAACATCTATATGTTCTCAATACAATTGGAACGTTAAGACTTGAAGAAAATAAGAGCAAAGAAGCTGTTTGGTTGCATGTGTCCAAATTGCAATCTACCCAAGAGGCCAATTGACCCAAAGGAGTTAGAATACATATTGGCATCCATCATTATACCTTTGGGAGCTAAATACATACCATTCACGTTCCATTGGATGTCCATATATTAAGAGTGGCTGAAATTCACATTGGGAGTCAAAGATGCCTTTTAAAAGCTAGTGGGAGACAAGCTATATGGCTGCCCATGCCTTTTAAAAGCTAGTGGGAGACAAGCTATATGGCTGCCCAATTTGTTTTATGTAACCACATTATTATATTTGTATTTTTCCATCATTTCACTTGTTTTATGCTTTCTTTAAGTCTTTAAAAACATATGTAATGGCAGATTTTGAGCTTAATGAATATTCTGAGTTTTCTCTCCATTTTTGAGAGCTTTGAGAGGTTTTTAGCCTTCTTTTGAGTTCTTGTTAGAACTTGCACGAATTCCTTGCAAAAATAACCAAGTTTGCTAGGTCTTAACTTATATTCAAGGTTTTTCCTTCACAAGTTGGGGTTGGGTCTTGAATCTTTGGTTTCCAGCCATATAGCTTCAGTTTTACATCACAAGTTGGTGTTGGGTTGAAGGTACTGGTTGGTGTTCTTATGTTTTGGAGACGATCCGTAGCTTGAGCTTCCTTAGGAATTAAATCCCAGCAAGGTAGGCTCACATCATTTGGTATCAGAGCTTAGGCTCTCCAAATCAGGTTTTTAGCATCATTCCTTCTTGTTTATGTCAAAAATATATATATTGTCTTCCTTGGAGTCATTTTTTTTGCCATTAGTTTAATTTCTACAAGCTGTATGCCTTCTTGTTTCTTTGAGTCCTTCTACCTTAATGTTGTTGCTGGATTAAATTAAAAAAAAAAAGAAAGAAAGAAAGAACGAAAAAAAAAAAGTAAATTCGTGGCCCTTGGATTAGAAATTAAAGATTTTTAAGCAATGGGTGGATTCTCACAGGCTTCCAGTTTTTTTCACAGGGGGTTGTGAAAATTTTTTCCTTCTCACAGGGGGTTGTGACAATTTCTGCCTTCCAAAAGTAAATGTGTATGTAAACATGTCCAAATCCTTTCAAATTTTATAGGCATGTTTTAGATATTCAGCTAAGCATACATATTAAATTTCATGTCAAAATTCGTTCGTTTGCTTGGTTGTCCATATATTACCGCTAGTTAGCCATTTTGGGTCCATAATATAAACGTTTCATAAGAGACCTAAAAATTCGTTTTTCTTCTTCCATTTTGTCTCAATATATTGTCCTAAATCCAGTTTTGTCAAATTCTTCCCTTTGGTAATGTTTGTCTAAAATTTTAGTGTCTTTCGTCCTTAGGTTTCAAATATCATATATTCTGTTTTTTTTTCAGCTTGTGTTACTCTTGTTCCATTCTTGAATGTGTTTTAAACCTTGCAATTTAGTTATTTAGTTGAGGAAATATTAAGTTCTTGCTAGAACTTGGAAGGGGCTGAAGTGAGTGGAAAAAGGCATAGAGTGGTGAGATTGTTAGAGGGTAAAAGCCAAAGTTTGAGTGAAATACAGATTGAGTGTTACCATATTAGAGTGAAACACGTGAGGGAGTGTGTGAGAGAATATTTCTAACATTTGTTTTGCAGCAATCAGTATGTCAACAAAACGAGATAGTGATCGAGAGAGCAACCGACCCCAAGAAGAGCCAGAAGCTTCTAATGTTCTTAAGGCATTGCAATCTCAATTTCAAAGGATGAATGTGTTGTTTGTTGATATTAGAGAACAGATGGAAAAACACTCAAAACAAATTGAAGAATTGCAGCAAGCAAGCTCTACAAATCAAAGGAATTTAGGAAGGGATGAACGAGATAATTTTCATAGGGAGCAAAACACAAATAGGGGGCAGAATAGAGGTAGGCGTGCTGGACTAAATGATTTGCCAGTTTTCAATGAATTGGAGGATGTAGATGAAGATAATCTTGATGATGATGATGGGCAGCAATCTGTTGCACTTGATGATGTTATTAGACCAAGATATATGAGAGGTAATATGGGTGGTAGAGGTGGTGGCAGAAATATTAGGCAAGAAACTGTGGAAAATGCAAGAGGGAGAAGGAGAGTAGACAGCAATGTTAATGGAATTAAAATGAAAATTCCATCATTCCAAGGCAAAGCAAATCCAGATGCATACTTGGAATGGGAGAGAAAGACTGAACTCATCTTTGATTGCCACAACTATAGTGAGCAAAAGAAGGTGACACTTGCTGTGGTAGAGTTTACTGATTATGCATTAGTTTGGTGGGATCAATTACTCACTAAACGAAGAAGAAATGGCATGAGAGGAGTGCAGACTTGGGATGAGCTGAAACAAGTCATGAGAGATAGATTTGTACCACAACACTACTATAGGGAGTTACATCAACGATTACAAGGGCTGGTACAAGGCAATAAAAGTGTGGAAGAATATTTTCAAGAGATGGAAATGGCTATGATACGAGCTAATATAGAAGAAGAAAGGGAAGCAACTATGGCACGGTTTCTACATGGGCTGAAAGATGAAATTGCCGACATAGTGGAGCTGCATCATTATGTGGAGCTTGATGACATGTTAAATATGGCAATCAAGGTAGAAAAACAACTCAAGAAGAAGAAAACAACCAGATCTGGAATGGGAATGAATTCTGCCAATAATGTTCCTTGGAAGCCAAATTGGAAGAAAGGGGAATCTAGTGAGAATAAATTTGTTTCAAAGGAGAAGAAAGAGGGGAACAAGGCTGGAGAAAAACCCATTGTGATTGATAAGGGTAAGGCCCCAATGAACTCCAATGGAAGAACAAGAGACATCCAATGTTTCCGATGTTTAGGGAAAGGGCATTATGCTAGAGAATGTCCAAATAAAAGGGTGATGGTGGTGAGGCCGAGTGGTGATATTGAATCTGAAGATGATGAAGTTGTAGATGAAGATTCAGATGTTAACATTCTACCTTTGGATGAAGATAGTGATGTAGAGCATGCTGTGCATGGAAGTGCTCTTGTTGTTATGCGTGCTTTAAATATACAGGTGAAGGAAGATGAAGGTGATGAACTGCAAAGAGAAAATATTTTTCATACTAGATGTTTAGTCAAAGAAAAAGTTTGTAGTATGATCATAGATGGTGGGAGTTGTGTTAATGTGGCTAGCACTCTACTAGTAGAGAAACTTGCATTTCCTACTACAAAACATCCTAATCCATACAAATTGCAGTGGTTGAATGATAGTGGAGAAGTTAAGGTGACCAAGCAAGTATTATTGTCATTTACCATTGGGAGGTATAAGGATGAAGTGTTGTGTGATGTAGTTCCCATGCATGCTAGTCATATCCTACTTGGGAGGCCATGGCAATATGATAGAAAAGCAACACATGACGGGTTTAAGAATAGGTATTCATTTGATTTTGAAGGCCGAAAGGTGACTCTTGCACCTTTAACACCTATGGAGGCTTTTGAAGACCAAAAGAGAGTACAAGCTGCCATGCAAGAGAAAATGCAAAGAGAGGTTGAAAAGAGGGAGAGAGAAAAGAAAGATCAAGAGGAAAAACAAAGAATAAAAGCTGAGAGAGAAAAAGAAAAAGAGAAAAAGAAGAAATTACATAATAAAAATGAGAGTGGAGAGAAGAAAGTAAGTTTAGTTGCTAGGGGGAAAGATGTGAGGCAAGCATACTCTTCTGATAGTATGATGCTCCTTCTGATATGTAAGGGAGTTTTTCTTAATGTAACTGACCTTGATCCATCTATTCCTAGTGTTGCTTTGACTTTGTTGCAGGAATTTGAAGATGTCTTTCCAAATGAGGTACCGAGTGGATTGCCACCCATTAGAGGAATAGAACATCAAATTGATTTCATTCCTGGAGCTGTAATTCCAAATCGTCCAGCATATAGGACAAATCCTCAAGATGTCAAGGAGTTGCAAAAACAGGTGGATGAGCTGCTTGCGAAAGGTCATGTTAGGGAGAGCATGAGTCCATGTGCTGTGCCGGTACTTCTAGTACCTAAAAAGGATGGATCAATGCGAATGTGTGTGGATTGTCGTGCTATCAATAAAATCACTGTAAAGTATAGACATCCAATTCCTAGACTTGATGATATGCTTGATGAATTGCATGGTGCATGTATATTTTCAAAAATTGATCTTAAAAGTGGTTATCATCAAATAAGAATGAGATTAGGAGATGAATGGAAAACAGCTTTTAAGACTCAATATGGTTTGTATGAATGGTTAGTCATGCCTTTTGGACTAAGCAATGCACCTAGTACTTTCATGAGATTAATGAATCATGTCTTGCGTGCTTTTCTTGGAAAGTTTGTTGTTGTGTATTTTGATGATATTTTAGTGTATAGTCAAAGTTTAAATGATCATTTAATGCATTTAAGATGTGTGCTTGAAGTTCTTAGGAAAGAGAAATTGTATGCAAATTTAAAGAAATGTACATTCTTATGGAAAAAGTCATTTTCTTAGGATTTGTAGTGAGTGGGAAAGGAATTGAGGTTGATGATGATAAGGTAAAAGCCATCAAAGAGTGGCCTACACCAAAATCCGTGACTGATGTTAGGAGTTTTCATGGTCTTGCTAGTTTTTATAGGAGATTTGTTAGAGACTTTAGTACAATTGCAGCCCCATTAAATGAAATTGTGAAGAAAAATGTAGGGTTCAAATGGAATAAGGAACAGGAGCATGCATTTAGATTACTAAAAGAAAAATTATGTTCTGCACCATTACTTGCATTACCTGATTTTTCTAAGACTTTTGAAGTTGAATGTGATGCTTCCGGAGTGGGTATAGGTGCTGTTTTGATGCAGGAAAGAAGACCAATTGCATACTTTAGTGAGAAGCTAAGTGGAGCTCCTTTGAATTACTCTACTTATGACAAGGAGATGTATGCATTAGTGAGGGCGTTGGAGACGTGGCAGCATTATCTTTGGCCAAAGGAGTTTGTTATTCATAGTGATCATGAATCACTAAAATACTTGAAAGGACAAAGCAAGCTGAACAAACGCCATGCCAAATGGAGTGAATTTATTGAAGCATTTCCATATGTGATTCAATATAAGCAAGGAAAAGAAAATGTTGTTGCTGATGCCTTATCTAGGAGGTATGCCCTAATCTCTATGCTTGATGCTAGACTTCTAGGATTTGAGCATATGAAAGAATTGTATAAGCATGACTCTGAATTTGCACAAATATATGCCTCTTGTGAAAATGCTGCCTTTGAAAAATTTTATAGGCATGATGGTTTCTTATTTAGAGAGAAACGACTTTGTGTTCCAAATAGCTCTATAAGAGGATTGCTTGTAAGAGAGTCACATGGGGGAGGTTTAATGGGACATTTTGGGGTGGCTAAAACATTAGAAATTCTGCATGAACATTTTTATTGGCCACATATGAGGAAAGATGTAGAGAAATTTTGTGCTAAATGCGTGACATGTATGAAAGCAAAATCCAAAGTAAGACCACATGGTTTGTATATGCCTTTAAGTGTACCTAGTGAACCTTGGGTAGACTTATCTATGGATTTTATTTTGGGGCTACCTAGGACAAAAAAAGGTCATGATAGTTTATTTGTTGTGGTTGATCGATTTTCTAAAATGGCACATTTCATTCCATGTCATAAAACTGATGATGCATGCCATATATCTGATTTGTTCTTTAGAGAAGTAGTGAGATTGCATGGTATTCCTAGGACCATAGTAAGTGATCGAGATGTAAAATTTTTGAGTCATTTTTGGAAAGTCCTATGGGGAAAGTTAGGTACAAAGCTTTGTTTCTCTACTACATGCCATCCTCAAACAGATGGGCAGACGGAAGTTGTTAATAGGACTGTGGGCACTCTTCTTCGTACCATGATTAAACAAAATTTGAAGACATGGGAGGAATGCATACCATTTATTGAATTTGCATATAATAGATCAATGCATTCATCCACTGGATTTTCACCCTTTGAGCTTGTCTATGGTTTTAATCCACTTACTCCATTAGATTTGTTGCCTCTTCCTACTAATGAGCTTACTAGTTTTGATGGTAAAAAGAAAGCTGAATTGGTGAAGCAAATGCATCAAAGGGCCAAGCAACAAATGGAGAAGATTAATGAGAATAGAGCAACCAAAGTAAACAAAGGAAGGAAAAAGATGGTGTTCCAGCCTGGTGATCTGGTATGGGTTCATTTGCGAAAAGAAAGGTTTCCTACACAAAGGAAATCAAAATTGCAGCCGAGAAGTGATGGACCATTTGAAGTACTCGAAAGGATTAATGATAATGCCTACAAGATTAATCTACCAGGTGAGTATGGTGTAAGTGCAACTTTTAATGTTTCTGATCTTGCTCCTTACTATGCAGATGATGAAGATTCGAGGACGAATTCTTTTGAAGAGGGAGAGGATGATGAGGATCTGATTGCTAGCATACAACACCAAGGACCTGTTACTCGATCAATGGCAAGAAAACTTCAAGGATTAGTTTCCAAACATCTATATGTTCTCAATACAATTGGAACGTTAAGACTTGAAGAAAATAAGAGCAAAGAAGCTGTTTGGTTGCATGTGTCCAAATTGCAATCTACCCAAGAGGCCAATTGACCCAAAGGAGTTAGAATACATATTGGCATCCATCATTATACCTTTGGGAGCTAAATACATACCATTCACGTTCCATTGGATGTCCATATATTAAGAGTGGCTGAAATTCACATTGGGAGTCAAAGATGCCTTTTAAAAGCTAGTGGGAGACAAGCTATATGGCTGCCCATGCCTTTTAAAAGCTAGTGGGAGACAAGCTATATGGCTGCCCAATTTGTTTTATGTAACCACATTATTATATTTGTATTTTTCCATCATTTCACTTGTTTTATGCTTTCTTTAAGTCTTTAAAAACATATGTAATGGCAGATTTTGAGCTTAATGAATATTCTGAGTTTTCTCTCCATTTTTGAGAGCTTTGAGAGGTTTTTAGCCTTCTTTTGAGTTCTTGTTAGAACTTGCACGAATTCCTTGCAAAAATAACCAAGTTTGCTAGGTCTTAACTTATATTCAAGGTTTTTCCTTCACAAGTTGGGGTTGGGTCTTGAATCTTTGGTTTCCAGCCATATAGCTTCAGTTTTACATCACAAGTTGGTGTTGGGTTGAAGGTACTGGTTGGTGTTCTTATGTTTTGGAGACGATCCGTAGCTTGAGCTTCCTTAGGAATTAAATCCCAGCAAGGTAGGCTCACATCACGTTTGTTCAGCTTGCTTTGTCCTTTCAAGTATTTTAGTGATTCATGATCACTATGAATAACAAACTCTTTTGGCCAAAGATAATGCTGCCACGTCTCCAACTCCCTCACTAATGCATACATCTCCTTGTCATAAGTAGAGTAATTCAAAGGAGCTCCACTTAGCTTCTCACTAAAGTATGCAATTGGTCTTCTTTCCTGCATCAAAATAGCACCTATACCCACTCCGGAAGCATCACATTCAACTTCAAAAGTCTTAGAAAAATCAGGTAATGCAAGTAATGGTGCAGAACATAAATTTTCTTTTAGTAATCTAAATGCATGCTCCTGTTCCTCATTCCATTTGAACCCTACATTTTTCTTCACAATTTCATTTAATGGCGCTGCAATTGTACTAAAGTCTCTAACAAATCTCCTATAAAAACTAGCAAGACCATGAAAACTCCTAACATTAGTCACGGATTTTGGTGTAGGCCACTCTTTGATGGCTTTTACCTTATCCTCATCAACCTCAATTCCTTTCCCACTCACTACAAATCCTAAGAAAATGACTTTTTCCATGCAAAATGTACATTTCTTTAAATTTGCATACAATTTCTCTTTCCTAAGAACTTCAAGCACACATCTTAAATGCATTAAATGATCATTTAAACTTTGACTATACACTAAAATATCATCAAAATACACAACAACAAACTTTCCAAGAAAAGCACGCAATACATGATTCATTAATCTCATGAAAGTACTAGGTGCATTGCTTAGTCCAAAAGGCATGACTAACCATTCATACAAACCATATTGAGTCTTAAAAGCTGTTTTCCATTCATCTCCTAATCTCATTCTTATTTGATGATAACCACTTTTAAGATCAATTTTTGAAAATATACATACGCCATGCAATTCATCAAGCATATCATCAAGTCTAAGAATTGGATGTCTATACTTTACAGTGATTTTATTGATAGCACGACAATCCACACACATTCGCATTGATCCATCCTTTTTAGGTACTAGAAGTACCGGCACAGCACATGGACTCATGCTCTCCCTAACATGACCTTTCGCAAGCAGCTCATCCACCTGTTTTTAGAACTCCTTAACCTCTTGAGGATTTGTCCTATATGCTGGACGATTTGGAATTATAGCTCCAGGAATGAAATCAATTTGGAAAGAAAACGACTCAAAGGAAGACAATATTTTTTTGACATAAACAAGAAGGAATGATGCTAAAAACTTGATTTGGAGAGCCTAAGCTCTGATACCAAATGATGTGAGCCTGCCTTGCTGGGATTTAATTCCTAAGGAAGCTCAAGCTACGGATCGTCTCCAAAACATAAGAACACCAACCAGCACCTTCAACCCAACACCAACTTGTGATGTAAAACTGAAGCTATATGGCTGGAAACCAAAGATTCAAGACCCAACCCCAACTTGTGAAGGAAAAACCTTGAATATAAGTTAAGACCTAGCAAACTTGGTTATTTTTGCAAGGAATTCGTGTAAGTTCTAACCAGAACTCAAAAGAAGGCTAAAAACCTCTCAAAGCTCTCAAAAATGGAGAGAAAACTCAGAATATTCATTAAGTTCAAAGTCTGCCATTACATCTATTTTAAAGACTTAAAGAAAGCATAAAACAAGTGAAATGATGGAAAAATACAAATATAATGATGTGGTTACATAAAACAAATTGGGCAGCCATATAGCTTGTCTCCCACTAGCTTTTAAAAGGCATGGGCAGCCATATAGCTTGTCCCCCACTAGCTTTTAAAAGGCATCTTTGACTCCCAATGTGAGTTTCAGCCACTCTTTATATATGGGCATCCAATGGTACGTGAATGGTATGTATTTAGCTCCCAAAGGTATAATGATGGATGCCAATATGTATTCTAACTCCTTTGGGTCAACTGGCCTCTTGGGAAGATTGTAATTTGGACATGTGCAACCAAACAGCTTCTTTGCTCTTATTTTCTTCAAGTCTTAACGTTCCAATTGTATTGAGAACATATAGATGTTTGGAAACTAATCCTTGAAGTTTTCTTGCCATTGATCGAGTAACAGGTCCTTGGTGTTGTATGCTAGCAATCAGATCCTCATCAAAGATGAAGGTGATGAACTACAAAGAGAAAATATTTTTCATACTAGATGTTTAGTCAAAGAAAAAGTTTGTAGTATGATCATAGATGGTGGGAGTTGTGTTAATGTGGCTAGTACTCTACTAGTAGAGAAACTTGCATTTCCTACTACAAAACATCCTAATCCATACAGATTGCAGTGGTTGAATGATAGTGGAGAAGTTAAGGTGACCAAGCAAGTATTATTGTCATTTACCATTGGGAGGTATAAGGATGAAGTGTTGTGTGATGTAGTTCCCATGCATGCTAGTCATATCCTACTTGGGAGGCCATGGCAATATGATAGAAAAGCAACACATGACGGGTTTAAGAATAGGTATTCATTTGATTTTGAAGGCCGAAAGGTGACTCTTGCACCTTTAACACCTATGGAGGCTTTTGAAGACCAAAAGCGAGTACAAGCTGCCATGCAAGAGAAAATGCAAAGAGAGGTTGAAAAGAGGGAGAGAGAAAAGAAAGATCAAGAGGAAAAACAAAGAATAAAAACTGAGAGAGAAAAAGAAAAAGAGAAAAAGAAGAAATTACATAATAAAAATGAGAGTGGAGAGAAGAAAGTAAGTTTAGTTGCTAGGGGGAAAGATGTGAGGCAAGCATACTTTTCAAATAGTATGATGCTCCTTCTGATATGTAAGGGAGTTTTTCTTAATGTAACTGACCTTGATCCATCTATTCCTAGTGTTGCTTTGACTTTGTTGCAGGAATTTGAAGATGTCTTTCCAAATGAGGTACCGAGTGGATTGCCACCCATTAGAGGAATAGAACATCAAATTGATTTCATTCCTGGAGCTGTAATTCCAAATCATCCAGCATATAGGACAAATCCTCAAGAGGTCAAGGAGTTGCAAAAACAGGTGGATGAGCTGCTTGCGAAAGGTCATGTTAGGGAGAGCATGAGTCCATGTGCTGTGCCGGTACTTCTAGTACCTAAAAAGGATGGATCAATGCGAATGTGTGTGGATTGTTGTGCTATCAATAAAATCACTGTAAAGTATAGACATCCAATTCCTAGACTTGATGATATGCATGATGAATTGCATGGTGCATGTATATTTTCAAAAATTGATCTTAAAAGTGGTTATCATCAAATAAGAATGAGATTAGGAGATGAATGGAAAACAACTTTTAAGACTCAATATGGTTTGTATGAATGGTTAGTCATGCCTTTTGGACTAAGCAATGCACCTAGTACTTTCATGAGATTAATGAATCATGTCTTGCGTGCTTTTCTTGGAAAGTTTGTTGTTGTGTATTTTGATGATATTTTAGTGTATAGTCAAAGTTTAAATGATCATTTAATGCATTTAAGATGTGTGCTTGAAGTTCTTAGGAAAGAGAAATTGTATGCAAATTTAAAGAAATGTACATTCTGCATGGAAAAAGTCATTTTCTTAGGATTTGTAGTGAGTGGGAAAGGAATTGAGGTTGATGAGGATAAGGTAAAAGCCATCAAAGAGTGGCCTACACCAAAATCCGTGACTGATGTTAGGAGTTTTCATGGTCTTGCTAGTTTTTATAGGAGATTTGTTAGAGACTTTAGTACAATTGCAGCCCCATTAAATGAAATTGTGAAGAAAAATGTAGGGTTCAAATGGAATGAGGAACAGGAGCATGCATTTAGATTACTAAAAGAAAATTTATGTTCTGCACCATTACTTGTATTACCTGATTTTTCTAAGACTTTTGAAGTTGAATGTGATGCTTCCGGAGTGGGTATAGGTGCTGTTTTGATGCAGGAAAGAAGACCAATTGCATACTTTAGTGAGAAGCTAAGTGAAGCTCCTTTGAATTACTCTACTTATGACAAGGAGATGTATGCATTAGTGAGGGCGTTGGAGACGTGGCAGCATTATCTTTGGCCAAAGGAGTTTGTTATTCATAGTGATCATGAATCACTAAAATACTTGAAAGGACAAAGCAAGCTGAACAAACGCCATGCCAAATGGAGTGAATTTATTGAAGCGTTTCCATATGTGATTCAATATAAGCAAGGAAAAGAAAATGTTGTTGCTGATGCCTTATCTAGGAGGTATGCCCTAATCTCTATGCTTGATGCTAGACTTCTAGGATTTGAGCATATGAAAGAATTGTATAAGCATGACTCTGAATTTGCACAAATATATGCCTCTTGTGAAAATGCTACCTTCAAAAAAATTTTATAGGCATGATGGTTTCTTATTTAGAGAGAAACGACTTTGTGTTCCAAATAGCTCTATAAGAGGATTGCTTGTAAGAGAGTCACATGGGGGAGGTTTAATGGGACATTTTGGGGTGGCTAAAACATTAGAAATTCTGAATGAACATTTTTATTGGCCACATATGAGGAAAGATGTAGAGAAATTTTGTGCTAAATGCGTGACATGTATGAAAGCAAAGTCCAAAGTAAGACCACATGGTTTGTATATGCCTTTAAGTGTACCTAGTGAACCTTGGGTAGACTTATCTATGGACTTTATTTTGGGACTACCTAGGACAAAAAAGGGTCATGATAGTTTATTTGTTGTGGTTGATAGATTTTCTAAAATGGCACATTTCATTCCATGTCATAAAACTGATGCTGCATGCCATATATCTTATTTGTTCTTTAGAGAAGTAGTGAGATTGCATGGTATTCCTAGGACCATAGTAAGTGATCAAGATGTAAAATTTTTGAGTCATTTTTGGAAAGTCCTATGGGGAAAGTTAGGTACAAAGCTTTGTTTCTCTACTACATGCCATCCGCAAACAGATGGGCAGACGGAAGTTGTTAATAGGACTGTGGGCACTCTTCTTCGTAACATGATTAAACAAAATTTGAAGACATGAGAGGAATGCATACCATTTATTGAATTTGCATATAATAGATCAATGCATTCATCCACTGGATTTTCACCCTTTGAGCTTGTCTATGGTTTTAATCCACTTACTCCATTAGATTTGTTGCCTCTTCCTACTAATGAGCTTACTAGTTTTGATGGTAAAAAGAAAGCTGAATTGGTGAAGCAAATGCATCAAAGGGCCAAGCAACAAATGGAGAAGATTAATGAGAATAGAGCAACCAAAGTAAACAAAGGAAGGAAAAAGATGGTGTTCCAGCCTGGTGATCTGGTATGGGTTCATTTGCGAAAAGAAAGGTCTCCTACACAAAGGAAATCAAAATTGCAGCCGAGAAGTGATGGACCATTTGAAGTACTCGAAAGGATTAATGATAATGCCTACAAGATTAATCTACCAGGTGAGTATGGTGTAAGTGCAACTTTTAATGTTTCTGATCTTGCTCCTTACTATGCAGATGATGAAGATTCGAGGACGAATTCTTTTGAAGAGGGAGAGGATGATGAGGATCTGATTGCTAGCATACAACACCAAGGACCTGTTACTCGATCAATGGCAAGAAAACTTCAAGGATTAGTTTCCAAACATCTATATGTTCTCAATACAATTGGAACGTGAAGACTTGAAGAAAATAAGAGCAAAGAAGCTGTTTGGTTGCATTTGTCCAAATTGCAATCTACCCAAGAGGCCAATTGACCCAAAGGAGTTAGAATACATATTGGCATCCATCATTATACCTTTGGGAGCTAAATACATACCATTCACGTTCCATTGGATGTCCATATATTAAGAGTGGCTGAAATTCACATTGGGAGTCAAAGATGCCTTTTAAAAGCTAGTGGGAGACAAGCTATATGGCTGCCCATGCCTTTTAAAAGCTAGTGGGAGACAAGCTATATGGCTGCCCAATTTGTTTTATGTAACCACATTATTATATTTGTATTTTTCCATCATTTCACTTGTTTTATGCTTTCTTTAAGTCTTTAAAAACAGATGTAATGGCAGATTTTGAACTTAATGAATATTCTGAGTTTTCTCTCCATTTTTGAGAGCTTTGAGAGGTTTTTAGCCTTCTTTTGAGTTCTGGTTAGAACTTGCACGAATTCCTTGCAAAAATAACCAAGTTTGCTAGGTCTTAACTTATATTCAAGGTTTTTCCTTCACAAGTTGGGGTTGGGTCTTGAATCTTTGGTTTCCAGCCATATAGTTTCAGTTTTACATCACAAGTTGGTGTTGGGTTGAAGGTGCTGGTTGGTGTTCTTATGTTTTGGAGACGATCCGTAGCTTGAGCTTCCTTAGGAATTAAATCCCAGCAAGGCAGGCTCACATCAAATTGGGCCCAATGTATGTGTTTGTGGTAGACGAGAATGATATTATGAATTGTGGTTGATATATAAATATATATATTCAAGTATAAATATTAAGCTCATAATAATAAAGAAAATACAAAGAATATGATGATAAATGATGTTAGTGTTGTGAGTGTAATTTTCTGTAATGTATTTATATGATGTTTATATGTACCAATAAGCTTTCGAGCTTATCGCGGTTGTATGAATCATGCAAGTGAGTAGATTGTTGATTAGAGAGTCAGACGGTTGTGCCACAAGAAGAGTAAGAGTGCTTTGAGACCAACTTGAAGGTGGTGCATGCATGTACAATTTTGTTATGTTGTATTTTGATCATATGTATATGTATACAAGTGAATTTTGGAAAGACAATGTATAATTATATATATGTAATCAAATGAAAAGTTTAATGATTTTGGAAATGTTACTTTTAAAAGAATGAGATTTGATAATTTAGAATGTTCTTTAATTAATTATATAATTGATGTGGAATTAAGGTAAGGGTTTAAACAACACTAAAAAGTGACATCCTTATATTTTATATGCATATTGTATGTATACAAGATATATGTATGGTACGTATATAGTGTATATGGGTGTTACAAAGGAGGGGGAAAATGATGGAGAGGAAGGTAATGAAATGGGCAAAGAGCAGGATGAAAATGAGGATGAAGGAAGGTATGTGGGTGTTAAATCAATTCTAAGCATATCGATAATTGTTCACTTGCTATTTTAATTTTACTACAATTTCAACAACATTGTAAGCAACACACACTAATTCTTTTAAATTTATTTACTTTAATAAATTATTACGAACAACACATTCCATGTGAGATGACCTTGGGGTGTCACCGTTGCTGCAATAACCTCATATGCTTGTGAGTGTCACTTTGTAGTGGAATTCAATTGAGCGCAACAAGTTTTTGGCGCTGTTGCCAGGGAAGGCGATTATTTTTAGTGATAATTTGATTCTTTTATTTTTATTTTTTAATTGTTTAAAGTATTTCTTTTTGAATTACCTAGGTTATTTGTGCAAGGACAAAGGTCCTAAGGAAACAAACTTGTTCCATATATAGATAATATTCATAGACTTCCTAGAACTGAGGGAGTTGATCCTTTGGGGCAAGAAAGAGAAGAAACCGAAGAGCAGAGAACACGAAGGTAGAAATGGGTGATGTAGAGGTATCACCTATGACGGAGTTTGCTTGACTAATCATTGGAGTAACCACATCATGTATCCGGGCAACGCGATAAGAAATTATGAACTCAAACATACTCATTATAGTATACCGCCATCCTTCCATGGAATACCGAATGAAGATTCTTTCAACTTCATTTGAGATTTTTACACGACATTGCATACATTCTCTTTGCAAACATTGATGGAGGATAAACTTAAAATGAGATATTTTCCATACAGTTTGAAGGATAGTGCGAAGGCATGGTTGATGACTATATCGAAGAATTCCCTAACCACATGGACCGAAGTGTACAACAAATTCATGGGAAAAGTCTATTCACACCAAAAAACTAAGGAGCTTAGGGGGAGTATTGCAAATTTCACCCAATTTGATGCAGGCATGGGATCTCTTCAAATCTTTATTATTTCAATGCCCTCATCATTACTATCCACAACAATTGCTTAATCAATTCTTTTATGATGGGCTAACTCAACAATGTTAAAACATAGTGGATAATGCTGCAGGAGGCACAATGGGTGAAAAGACAGCTATGGAAGCAGTTGCATTATTTGAAATGTTGAGAGCAAATTCCCAGCAAAAGAGTATTGGAGAAAGGAGAAGAGAAGCATATGAGTTGAATGCAAACTCAAAAATGGCAAGGCAAATTTTTGAATTGACAAGACAAGTGAAATTGATAAATGCTAGAGGAAACATGCCGATGCCAAGCCAAGAATCATGCGCATCATGTGGTATTATAGGCCATAATGTAAATGTGTGCCCTTCAAACTTTGACCAATTCCAAGAAGGGTAAGAGCAAGTATATGCTTTTGAAGGTTTCCAACAAAGGGTTAGGAATGGCCCATATTCAAACTCTTATAAACATGGTTGGAGAAATCACCCAAAGTTTTAATGGAAGAACCAACATCAAGCTCCATCTTAACATTCATTCCAACCTTATCAAAGAGGACCTAACTTTCAAGGGCAAACTTCAAATCAATAGCAAGTTAAGAAACATTCACTTGAAGACAATCTAAATGCTTTCGTTTAAATAAGCACTCAAAATCAAAAGGCTAATAATAAGTAATTTGACTCTTTGGAAGCATCACTTAAAAAGGTGAAAATTCAAGTTGGTCAACTAGCTATCCAACTTCAAGCTCATCAAAAAGAAAAATTTTTGAGCCAACCGGAGCAAGCCAAAGCAATCATTATTTTTAAGAAGTGGTAATGTAATTGATAATAAAATTGGTGATTCTTTGGATGTAGGTACAACTCAAGAGAATGGTGAGAAAATGCAAGAAGACAAAGCTCAACCAAGTGAGCCGAAGGAAGGTAGTGAGGAGGCATCCATTGTACCAAAGCTACATAAATCTCCTAATCCTTATAGACTGCTAATCCCTTTTACAAGCGGTTAAAAAATGAGAAGCATCATAAAAAATTTTCTAAAATTTATAATATACTCTCAAAGGTAAGTATCAACCTATCCTTACTTGAGGTGATTAAGAATATGCCATCTTATACCAAATTCTTTAAGGAGCTAAATACTAAAAAGAAAAGGTATGCGTTTGATGAGAAGGTAATAGTCTCAGAAGTAACAAGGATTATTTTACAACACAAGTTACCTAATAAGCTAAAGGATCCTAGGAGCTTTATAGTTAGCATTTCCATGGGGAATGAGAAAGAAACCATTGGCATTTGTGATCTAGGAGCTAGTATAAACTTGATGCCATACTCCATTTACTTGAAACTAGAGCTAGGGAAACTCAAACCAACTAAAATGGTATTGCAACTAGATGATAGAACTCTTAAATATCCCAAGGGAATAAAAAAAGATGTTCTAGTTAAGTTAGGTGGTTTGATTGTACCCATTGATTTTATTATCTTAGATATAGGGGAAGAAATCCCTAGGGATTCTAAATATACAATTTTATTAGGGAGGCCTTTTATGGCTACAACTAACACATTGATTGATGTTAAAAATGGAAAATTAACCATGACCGTTTTGGGACAAACAAACTATAGAATTTTCAATTTTTAACACTTTCCCTATTTTCACTATTGCTTTGCATAAAGATTGTTCTTTTATTGATTTTACTAATCTTGCTATTCAAGAAGTTTTCTTGCAAAAAAGTGGAGAAGACAAGATAGAGAGGGCCCTAAATTTGGGTCAACAAGCTGAGATTTCTAATAAGGAGATTGAGGAATGCAAATCCATTATGGACAATGAGAGTGCTGAAGAAGAACTTGAAATTGAGAAAAAGGAGATACAACCAAAAGGGGTTGAACTTAAAGAACTCCCAAAGTATTTAAAGTATATTTTTATTGGGGAGAATAACTATTAACCAGTAATAATTTCTGCTACCCTTAGTAGTAAGGAGGAAGATAAACTAGTGAGAATGTTAAAAAAATTCAAGAGAGCCATTGGTTAGGGGTTGAGTGATATCAAGGGTATTAGTCCCCTATGTGCATGCACAATATAGTCTTAGAGGAGGGGCTAAACCGGTGAGAGAGGCTCAAAGGAGGCTTCACCCTAATATGAGTGAAGTAGTGAAAAAAAAGGTTCTAAAATTGCTTGATGAATGGGTGATTTACCCCATTGCTGATAGTGAGTGGGTTAGTCCCATACACATTGTGCTAAAGAAAGTAGGGTTGACTGTGGTCCATAATGAGAAGGAAGAGTTAGTTCTTACATGAACTCAAACTGGGTGGCGAATGTGCTTAGATTATAGGAAATTAAATAATGTCACCAAGAAAGAATGCTTGATAAATTATCTGAACATGCTTTTTACTATTTTCTTGATGGTCTTTTAGAACCAAAGACAACTTTCACTTGTCCCTTCAGGAAATTTGCCTTTTGAAGAATGCCATTTGGACTTTGCAATGCACAGGAAACATTCCAAAGATGTATGCTTTTCATTTTTCTGATATGTTGGAAAAGTGCATTGAGGTATTTATGGATGACTTTTCTATTTTTTGCAATTCTTTCGATGATTGTTTGCATAAGTTGACTCATGTACTTGAGAGATGTATTGAATGTTATCTAACATTGAGTTGGGAAAAGATTCACTTTATGGTTGATTATGACATTGTTTTGGGACATGTTGTTTCCCATAAGAGGATTGAGGTGGACAAAGCTAAGGTTGATTTGATCATGAATTTACCACAACCCATATCCATTAAGGGGATTAGAAATTTTTTGGGACACGCTGGATTCTAGAGGAGGTTTATAAAAGATTTTTCTAAAATCTCACGTCCTTTCTGCAATTTACTTGGAAAAAGATGTCCCATTTATTTTAATGATAAGTGTCTAGAAGCATTTGAAAATTTGTAAGAAAATTTGACTTCTGCCCCCATAATTGTTAGCCCAAATTGGGACTTGCCTTTTGAAATTATGTGTGATGCATCGACTTATGCCATTGGAGTCATTTTGGGCCAAATAGTGAATAAATTGATGTGTGTAATTTATTATGCAAGTTTATCTTTAAATGATGCACAAGTGAATAACACAACCACTAAAAGAGAAATGTTAGCTGTGGTATTTGCACTCGACAAATTTAGATCTTACTTGATAGGTTTTAAAGTCATAGTATTTTCAGACCACACGGCCTTGAAATACCTATTTACTAAACCACAAGCTAAACCTAGGCTCATTAGATGAGTTTTGATGTTACAAGAATTTGATGTTGAAATCAAAGATAGGAAAGGAAGTGAGAATGTAGTAGCCAACCATCTTTCTAGATTGAACTCTCATGATAATAATGCAAAAATTGCTTGGGAAAATGCTTTTAAAAATTTTTTGGATGAGCACTTGTTTGCTTTAACTCAAGCACCATGGTATGCTGATATTGTTAATTATCTTTCATGTGGTGTTGTGAGGAAAGACTTGAATTTTCAGGCAAAGAAAAGGTTCCTGTGTTCATGTAAGTACTATTTTTGGGATGAGCCCTTTTGTTTAGAGTTTGCAGGAATGAAATTATTAGAAGATGTGTACCAGAAGAAGAACAAATATAAGTGCTACAATTTTGCCACAACATGTATTGTGGAGGGAATTTTGGAGGAACGAAGACCTCTGAGAAAGTTTTTCAAAGCAGTTTGTATTGGCCTACTCTTTTCAAGGATGCTTATAATTTTTGTATAAGATGTGATAAATGCCAGAGTGTAGGGAACATTAGCAAAATAAATAAAATGCCTCGCAATATCTTTATTTTGGTAGAAATTTTTTATGTATGGGGAATAGACTTCATGGGGCTATTTCCTAAGTCCTTTGGTTTTGAATATATCCTTCTTACAGTGGATTATGTATCCAAGTGGGTTGAGGCTATCCCCACTAGGACTAATGATGCTAATGTTGTGTTGAAATTCTTGAAAAAAAAATATTTCAAGCACCCCCAAGGCAATCATGAGTGATGGAGGAAGCTATTTTTGCAATAAATGGTTCGAAAGATTGATGACCAAGATGGGCATTCGACATAAAGTGGCAACCCCATATCATCCCCAAACATCTGGATAAGCCTTGATATCCAGCAAACAAATAAAGGGGATCTTGGAGAAGATGGTGAGCAAGATGAGAATGAGTCCATATAGATTGATCTTTGGCAAGGCTTGCCACCTACTGATGGAATTAGAGCATAAAGCGTATTGGGCAATCAAGGCCACAAATATGGACTTGGAAGGAGCGAAAGAGCGAAGGATGTTGAAAATTTCTGAGCTTGATGAGCTTAGGAATGAGGCTTATGAAAGTGCAAGGATCTACAAGGAAGAAGTGAAAGCTATGCATGACAAGATGATCCTTAGAAGGACCCTTGAATCGGGAATGAAAGTCCTCTTATTTAATTCAAGGATGCGATTATTTCCTAGAAAATTAAAGTCCTGTTGGAGTGGACCATTTCAAATAGTTCAAATATTTCCCTATAGTGTCATTAAATTATTAAATTTGAAAACCAATGAGACTTTAAGGTGAATGAACAAAGGGTGAAGCCCTATTTTTAAGAACTCAAAGTTGCAAAAACCGTAGAAAGTGCAGTATTCATTGACAAATGATGCAATGATGTCCAACTACTATGACGTTAAAGAAGCACTTGATGGGAGGCAATCCATTGGTTTGCATTTGCATTTTAGATTTGTTCTGATGAATTATTAAATTCTCAAATTTTCACGATCATTTGTTAAGATTGAATAAATTTTGTTGGATAGATATTATAATTTCTCTTATTTTGTTGTAATTGAAGTTTCAGGGAAAAAGAAAAGAAAATGCAAGGAAGGGCAGTGGGTGAAACACTCAAGGAACATGGCCAAGACAACACAATCCTTTCAAATATATATAAAAAAATTCCAGAAGTTAACACGGCCAATCATCTTGGCCGTGTTATCACCGTGTCCAGCCTCACTTCAAAGTATGTTTTTCACATACCTGGACATGGCCAATCATCTTGACCTTGTCCCCAAACCATGTCAGCCCTTACAAATTCCTAAAATTTCCCCAGACCCGGATATGGCCAATCATATTGGCCATGTTCCCAAGCAGTGTCAAAACCTTAGTTTTTCATTTCCATTCACAATAGCAGCCACGCCCATTGATCTTGGTCGTGTCATCAAACACGACCAACTCCAGTTAGATCATGGCTATGTCTCCTACACCGCCTCATAAACTGCTTCAAATTCTTAAGCAACACGACCAAGACAATTACATGTTGGCCGTATCACTCACTCCATATATTTAAGAATTTAAAGCAGAACCCGTCGTGTCCTAATAAATGCCCTTTTTCCTTTTCATCTTCCCCATTTTTAAACCCTAGCCAAACCTCCCTCTCTTTATCTCTCTCTCTTTATTCATCACCATAGCCATGCCTAATATACCTCCCAAAACTCCTAACCCATAAATTTTTCCATCAAAATCCATTGTTTTCTTTACCAAAACAAAAGAAAAACTCTTCTTCCCCCATTAAAATCAACATAATCATGCCAAGTACAAAGATTTTCTCTCTTCACCGGAGAAGAGCTCCACCACCATCAAGCTCTTCATCTTCCTCAAGGAGAAAGGCAATTCGAGCAAGATGTTTCTTCCTTTCAAGGTATGTAAGTGAAGATTCCTTAAATGCCTTGCAAATTAAGGATAGTTTTGAGATTGATATGAGAAATTTGCATTGGGAAAAGTTTGTTAGTCTTAGACCCTTGCAATTTCAAGAGCTTCCTCTTGAGTTTGTTTTCTCCTTAAAGATACAAAAGATGACTCCAAGCTTGTCTATAGGTTGAGTTTTAAATTGAATGGGAAACAACTTTCTATTTCAATTGAACAATTGAATGATATCTTTGGGTTTTCTCCTAATACGCGTAAATCTATACCTAAGGATTTCAACCAACAAATTGCATGGGGAGAGATAGGTATAGGAACTTATGAAGCAAAATCTTGCAAGTCAACTCAATTGAGAAACTCCCATTGAGATATTTACACTGGTTTATAACATGTTCTTTTTATGCAAGAAAAGAGAGTCCCAGGGTGGTTGAAGTCACTGAACTTTTTTTACTGTGGTGTGCTCATAGGCAATTCCAGTTTGCACTGTATTTTAGTTGGCCGACCTTCTTGATAGTGTGGTGAATAAAAGAAAAGGGGCTATCTGTATTGGAGGAGTAGTCACTGCATTAACACTTGTATTAGACAATAATTTTAATGTTGAAACTTATGGAATGCAATGAATCTTTGGTAGTGAGATGTTAGACATAGCCACTTTAGAAAAGGTGAAAATGATCAAGAAAGATGAAGGGTGAGTTGTTATGCCTTCAGGCAAGCCTAATACTCAAGATGAAAGGCAAAAGTGGCCCCAAGTCAATGATGACTCTGATTCGGATTCTTTAGACCTAAATGAGGATGCTCCCATCCGGGACAATGAGGAGATGATGCAGAACCCATGGATCAAATATTACATCTAGATCTCCACATACACATCTAGCATAGAATCTTAGAACTCAAAATAAATCCTCCCTACCAAACCCACAACTAACCAGTAATTGAGAACTTGGGTGATTGGGATGAAGAAATGAATTGATTTATACGCCACAAGTCAGACTTGATAAGTTAAAACTAATTCTTCATGCAAAATGAACAAGAAGAAAACCTCTCAACCTTGAAAACACATCAATTACATTCAGCAAAAACTGAAAATTCGTAGTCCCCCCTTGAGTTCTTTTTCCCCTCCCTATATAGTTGGAAAAGAAGAACTAATAGCTTAAAAGTCTAGTTTTACATGTATATAGTCACAATAGCATCAATTATTCATCCACATCAATAATATATTCTAAATTACTCCCATAATTTTGACAACATTGATGGGTAGATTCTACATGCATTTTGGTGTTGGTTCACATGTGTCTAGTCACATTAGCACTAAACCACATCAATATTATATTCCAAATTCGCGCTAATGCCCATCACCATACTTATGAGTAGATTCTTCATGCTTCTTGGTGAGTTTCTGACTTCCTCTTGATGATCCATCATATTCAGTACAAGTTGGTTTCCTTTTCTAGTCCTAGGCAGCCCCAAAACAAAGTCCATAAGATATGTCAATCCAAGGTGCATTAGGAATAGGTAAAGGAGTATACAGCCCATGAGGTAAAAACTTAGATTTTGTTTGTTTACATGCAATACACTTGAAACAAATTCTTTCAACATCCTTTCTCATGTTTGGCCAATAGAAATGTTCATGCAGAATGTTTAAAGTATTAAATACCCCAAAATATCCCATGAATCCTCCACTATGTGCCTCAGGCACAAGCAATTCCCTTAATGAGCAACTAGGCATGCATAATCTTCCATCCTTAAACAAGTACCCATCATGCCTATAAAACTTCTGAAATGTAGAATGCTCACATGCTTTATAAACATTTGCAAATTCAACATCATTGGCATACATATCCTTAATTTGCTCAAAGCCTAATAACTTAGAACTAAGAATTGAGATTAAGGAATACCTTCTTGAAAGTGCATCTGCTACTACATTGTCTTTGCCACGCTTATACTTTATCACATATGGAAATGGCTCAATGAACTCTATCCACTTTCCATGTCTTCGGTTCAGCTTAGTTTGCCCCTTCAGATGCTTTAATGATTCATGATCTATATGAATAACAGACTCTTTAGGCAATAAGTAATGTTGCCACTCTTGTAAAGCTCTTACCAAAGTATACAGCTCCTTGTCATAAGTGAAATAATTTAATTATGCACCATGAAGCTTCTCACTAAAATATGCAATTGGTTTCCCTTCTTCCATCAAAATAGCATCTATGCCCACACCTGAAGCATCACACTCTAATTCGAAGGTCTTATCAAAATCTGGTAAAGCAAGAATTGTAGCAGTAGCTAACCTTTCTTTCAACAAATTGAATGCCTTTTCATGAATTTTAGTCCAATTAAAATTTACATGTTTTTTACCAATTCATTTAATGGTGCAGCAATGGAACTAAAATCTTTAACAAACCTTCTATAGAAACTAGCCAAACCATGAAAACTTCTTAGCCCACTCACTGTTTTAGGTGTTGGCCAATCTCTTATTGCCTTTACCTTTTCATCATCAACTTCAATTCCTTGTGCACTAACCATAAAACCTAAGAATATGATTTTATCACTATAAAACATGCACTTTTTCAAGTTGGCATACAATTCTTCCTTTCTCAAAACATCAAGAACAACCTAATATGTTCTACATGCTCATCTACTGATTTTCTATAAATGAGTATGTCATCAAAATATACAACAACAAATTTACCAAGACATGCACGTAAAACATGGTTCATTAATCTCATGAATGTACTAGGTGCATTAGATAAACCAAATGGAATAAATAACCACTCATAAAGACCATATTTTGTTTTGAATGCAGTTTTCCACTCATCTCCTTCTTTCATCCTAATTTGATGGTAAACACTTTTCAAATCAATCTTAGTAAAAATGCAAGAACCACTCAATTCATCAAGCATATCATCAAGTCTAGGAATTGGATGTCTATACTTCACCGTGATTTTATTGATTGCTTGGCAGTCCACACACGTTCTCCATGACCCATCATTCTTTGGGACTAATAACACCAGAACAACATAGGGACTAAGACTTTCATGCGCATGTCCTTTTGCTAACAACTCCTCCGCTTGCCTTTGAAGTTCCTTGGTTTCCTCTAGATTACTTCTATAAGCTAGTCGATTAGGAATTGTTGAGCCCGGAATGAAGTCAATTTGATGCTCAATCCCTCTTAAAGGTGGTAAACCTTTAGGTACATATTCTGGAAAAATATCTCCAAATTTCTGTAAAAGAGAACTAACACAACTAGGCAAAGGGGTATCAAGGTCAGATGTAGAAACCAAGGTCTCTTTGTACCTAAGTACAATCAGACTTCTTTTCTCACAAAAAGCACTCCTTAACTCTTTTTCTTTTGCATAGAAACACTCTCTTTTATTTTCTCTCCTTTTCTCTTTTTCTCTCACCAATGGGCCATTTTTATCATTCTTTTGCTCATACTTGGCCTCTTGTACTCCATTTTTATTTGTTTTACCCTCACCACCAGAATTCCTTTCAAATGATCTCAAAATTTTCACTTGATCTTCATACACTTGTTCAGGTGACAATGGAGCGAGAGTGAAATTTAAACCATTTAGGCTGAAAGAATAATGATTCTTAAAGCCATCATGCAAAGCCTTCCTATCAAACTGCCATGGGCGACCAAGAAGGATATGGCTATCGTGCATAGGCACAACATCACAACAAACCTCATCTTTGTATCTCCCAATTGCAAAAGAAAACAAAACTTGCTTTGTTACCTTCACCTCTCCACAATCATTCAACCATTGCAGCTTGTAGGGACTAGGATGTTTTGTGCATGCTAACCCTAATTTATCCACAAAATTAGTACTAGCAACATTTGCACAACTACCCCCATCAATGATCATGCTACACACTTTTCCATTCACAATGCAATGAGTATGGAAAATGTTCTCTCTTTGATTAATTGATTCATCTTTAATTTGCATGTTTAAAGCTCTTCTAATAACCAAAGATTCACAATAGGCAGAGTATTCAATGATATGTTCAATTTCCTCTAATGGTGGCATGTTATCATTATCATCATCATCACTTTCATGTTCACTAGCACTATCAATTTCACCATTGTCTCTTATCAGCATGATTTTCTTATTTGGACATTGAGATACTTTATGTCCTACTCCTAACCACCTAAAGCATTTAATGGTACTATGCTTTTGATTAGAGTTAGATGTTTTAGAGTTACCTTTAGGGTCGGCTGGAACTTGCTTTTCCTTTCCTTTCCAGGAAGCCTCCTTCCTTTTAGGATTATCATCTTTCTTTGGCCACTTTGAATTGAAACTAGGTCTAGAATTAGAAAACCCCTTTACTGCTCCCTTGAGTTTCAGTTGCTTCTCCACTTTCATGGCCATGTGTACCATATCTTCAAGCTCCACATAATGATTTAATTCAATTATGTTGGCAATCTCTCTATTCAGCCCATTCAAAAATTGAGCCATAGTGATTTCTGGATCCTCCTCTTTATTAGTTCTACTCATGATCATCTCCATCTCTTTATGGTAGTCCTCCACTAACATGGATCCTTGAGTTAACTGCTGCAATATTTGGTGAATGTCTCGATAGTAGTAAGATAGTACAATCGCTTTCTCATCAAAGTTTTCATTTCAGCCCAAGTAGTGATGGTTCTTTCTCCATTTCTTCTCTTGGAAATCATCAATTGATCCCACCAAATTAGTGCATAATCTGTGAATTCAATTGCTGCAATTTTAACTTTCTTCATTTCACTATAATTATGACAATCAAACACCAACTCAACTTTTCTTTCCCATTCAAGGTAAGCTTTAGCATCATTTCTACCTTTGAATGATGGTAATCTTTATGGAAGATATGTTGCTCTCCCTTTCTTGATTGATTCCTCACTTTCTTCATCATCTTCCCTTTCTACCTCATCATCATTCATCATGTTTTCTCTCCCTCTATTTTGCCCCTTTCGATTAGCATTATTTTGTTACTTTTGCATTATGCTGTCTACATCACCTCTCATGTTATTTATGAGCAAATCAAACCTTTCAAATTTCCTTTGCATTGCCTCTAACATGAAGGCTATGTCATTCATGGTCATATCACTTTTTTCACCTCCAGAATTTGACATGGTATAAGAACCTGCAAGAAAATGTTAGTAGAGAAAAATTTTCTCACCACACTCCCTTGCGTGTTTCACTCAAGATCAAATTGTCACTCCTCTTGTATTTCACTCAAAACTTGGTCCTTGTTACCTCTCAATTCTTCTCTTATCAAGTTGAATTTCAGAACTGAATCCACTTAAATAAAGTAAAACAAGTTTTGTTATAAAGACTCTACAAGGAACCTAATGAACAAAATGAATTTAGCAATTGTAGAAGCAATTTAATTTTAAACAACAAGAACTGAAAGTTAACACAAGAAGAAAAAGTATTTGTGTTAATCAAACAAAAGTAACTATGATTAAGAATTAGCTACTTAATGCATACAAGAAATAAGAGGTATATGAAAGAATGAAACTAAGAATGCAAAGAAAAACAATTCTGGATATTGAAAAATAGAATTCAAATCACTCCAATGAGTAATTTGAATATGCAACCTAAATCTATTCCCACTGCAAGCTATGCTCTACATATCAGATTTTAAATGCTAAATGGATGCATAATGAGGATCTGATGTAATTTGATCAAATATAATAAAGTAGCAAGCTGTTACTTGTATAAATATGCAAAAAATCTCAAACACTTGTGTAGAAAAATATTGGACAAAAACATATATGAATTTTTTTTTTATGTTAAGGAAGTTGAATCTAATTCTTTTTTTTTCTTTTGATCTTTTCCTTCTTCTTTTTTTGAACTTTAAGCAAACAAGGACAGAAATTGAAAATATAAACAAAAATCCAGAGATTTGAAGAACTAGAACAAGGTGCAACAAGAACATAAAATGAATAGACATAGAAACTGAATCAAGTTCCTTTTTTTTTCTTTTTCTTTTGGATAATTAAAACATAAAAGATACCTAGAGATTTATCTTCAAGCCAAAGCTCTGATACCAAATGATGCAGAACCCGTAGATCAAATATTACATCTAGATCCCCACAAACACATCTAGCATAGAATCTTAGAACTCAAAATAAATCCTCGCTACCAAACCCACAACTAACTTGTAATTGAGAACTTGGGTGATTGAGATGAAGAAATGAATTGATTTAAATGCCACAAGTCAGACTTGATAAGTTAGAACCAATTCTTCATGTAACAAGAATAAGAAGAAAACCTCTCAAACTTAAAAACACATCAATTACATTTAGCATAAACTGAAAATTTGTAGTCCCCCCTTGAGTTCTTTTTCCCCTCCCTATATAGTTGGAAAAAAAGAACTAATGACTTAAAAGTCTAGGTTTACATGTATCTAGTCACAATAGCATCAATTATTCATCCATATCAATAATATATTCTAAATTAATGCCCATAATTCTGACAACATTGATGGGCAGATTCTACATGCATTTTGGTGTTGGATCACATGTGTCTAGTCACACTAGCACTAAACCATATCAATTTTATATTCCAAATTAGTGCTAATGCCCATCACAATACTTATCGGCAGATTCTTCATGCTTCTTGGTGAGTTTCTTACTTACTCTTCATGATCCCTCATATTCAGTACAAGTTGGTCTCCCTCTTCATTAATCCACCTTTGAATGAAGTGTTGGAACATATGCTGGAGTTTCTTTGATTGTGATCTTGTGATTGGTCCACTTGGCATAATGATATCATCAATATATTTATTGCCTTGTGTAGATTCATCAAGCTTGCTTATAGTTTCCTCATCAGGAGATACTAAGCAAGATTGGAGCACTTGTGGAGAAAATGGATCGTAATCATAAGCAAGTACTTGATCAGTTGAAGCTTATCAACAACAACTTGGCTATGATTCTTAGCCTCCATGCAGCATCATCTTTGCAGCCTCCACCCCAATGACTTAAGCTTGATAACTTGAACAATATTTAGTTTTTATTCTAGTTGTTTTCGTTTCATGTCTTTAGTTTTTTGCATTATGTTATGGTGTTTGTTTTCGTAACTTATAGTACTATGTGTTTGTTGTGTTAAATTTTATCTCTTTATGAACAATTTATTTTGTGTGTTTAAGTAATGTTCAAGAAACAATTTGTGCCTCACGCTGGGATAATTGAAACAGGTTTTTTCTAAACTTTTATCCTATTTTGTCATTGATCATTCACATTGGGGACAATGGGAATCCTTAAATGTGGGGTGCAAATTTTTGCTTTGCTTTGTTTTTAATTGCTTTTTTCCCTTTTCACATTTGTTAAATTTTGTGATGGTTAAAATCAATTTTCTTATTTTTCTAAAAAGTAAATAAATAAATAAAATAAAATTTATTAGTATTGTGGATAGATGGACCTTGGAATTTTTGATGCATGAAATTGAGAATTAAATAGAATTGATATTTATTATCAATTTTTATGGATTTTCTTTGCAACTACCTTTAAACTTGTAAGAATTGAGCTTACATAAGTTGGATACCAACTTAATTCTTCTTTTTGAGTGAGCATCTGGGGTCGAATTGTTACTCAAACTTGCTTAAAAATTTATTTCAAGGCCACATAAAAATTTTTAGTTAGGAATCAACATGATTAAGGCAATTAGGAAAAAACATTTAGCTTAAAAAGCCAACCCTATTTGATAAGGAACCTCCAAGAATAAGCCTGAGAACCCCTTTGATTATTATGGACCCCCACAACATTAACTTGAAAATCCCAAAAACAATTCAGTCTCAACCCCTAAGAAAGGCTAGAATTCAGATTGCTTAGAAAGATGATCAAAGATCTAGAATAAAAGGAAACTTGTTTCTAAATTCCATATTCGAAACACTCCACGAGATGATGATCAGTCCACTTGAGTGTTTCTTAGCATGTATTATACTCAAGAACATAAAGATATAAGAAAACAGCCTTTTGGTTATAATTCATCAATGATCTGAATTGAAATTCATTTTAGGCCTTTATATAGCCTTTACAAGACCTAAAAACTCATAAACTAAAATAGACAAACTCAACTTATGGGCCTTAACATAAACAAGTTTGGACAACCCATTATTGATGCAAGAAAGGACCCCTTGAAGCTAGCAAGAGGACCAATCACTAGGAGCAAGGCAAAGAGATATCAAGCTAGCATGGCTTTGCATATTCAAGAAGAGATTTTCAAAGAGCTTCAAGAATTATCATTCAAGAAGATGGAGATGGAGCTGCAAGGAAGGCCTAAATATATCATGGTTCTAGAAACATGCAATGGAAGCCAAGAAGGAGCCTTTGAAGGCTATTTTTAAGCCTAGGCCAAAACTACCAAGGAAGAGTCAAAGCTTGGTCAATCTTATTTCCATGCACATGCATGCACATTCAAGGATGCAAGTTGGCCGAATTCCAAGGGAGTTTGTTGCACCCCTTGGCCGAATCTTCATAGTTAGTTAGAGGGGATATTTTTGTTATTTTGTGGTCCCCATCCTTTTATTTTAATTAGTTAAGTTGTTTTGACTTTGTCAAATCCTATTCTTGTTGGGTTTTTGGAAGTGTTTTCCCATACAAGCCTAGGATCCTTCTAGAATGTTTTAGTCTTAATTTTCCATATGCAATTAGGAATTTTGTAACCCTTATTTAAGGGCACTATTAGGCCGAATTGGGGAGACGATTATTATAAAAGAAATTTTCGAATTCTTCTACAAGTTCTTCTTGTGAATTTTCGTGTGAGAGAGATTAGAGTGGATTCTTTAATTCTTTCTTTGCATCAAGAATTAGGTTTACTTATCAACGAGAGTTGTGGCATTTTCCTTCTTCTTACCAACTAAATCCTTCAATCATAGTGAGTTCGCGTCTCTTTATAGGCGTTGGGTTCCTTAGGAGGTGATTATCAAGTTTCAAGGAGTTCTCTACCATTGTTATACGTTGGGTTTGCTGCCATCGTTGCTAAGGGTCCGCGTCATTTGGTATCAGAGCCTTGCTACAAGGTAATTTTTATCTACTTTGTCTTTTTAGGGTTTGTTAATTTAGGTCTTTTAAATTTCTGCGTTTTAGGGTTCTTAGAGAGTCTAGTCTTTAATTTTCAAAAAAGAGTCATATATCAAAATTTGAAAAGCCTGAAGATTGTTCAAAGAGTAATTTGAAACCTAGGAAAAGGAGTCTGATCGAATTTCAAAACCCAGGCCTTGCATCTGAATTGGATTCAAAACCTAGGGAATTAATCTGATTGAAATTCGAAAATTGTTTTGTGTTGTTGGGTATTCCCTCGATTTGTTTTGTGGGTGAATTTTGTGTTGCGAATTAAGTACATATTTTGAAAAGTTCTTGTGAGTAAATTAAGTTCCGAATCAAGGGGATAGTGATAAGAAGCAAAAAAAAAAAAAGAGTACAAAACCACTTCAACAAAAATTGTTTGATATTCTTGCTATTTGGGTGCTAAAGATCAGATCTAGGTGGGTTAGAAGTAATAAAATTTCTGGGGCAAAAAGTTTCACCTTTTGAGGGGCTTTTGGAATTCAAAAATCAGACCTTAATATTCATATTATTTGAGTGTTATAGGTGGGAATTAGAGTCTAGAAGCTAGCATTTTGGGTAGAATTGATTAGGTCCATAAAGCGGCTTGCCAAGTGTGGGTTGTTTTTGATTCATTATATCCAAATTGGTCTTGTTTATTGGCTTCATTGTTTCTGATTTCTTTATCTAGCTTTTAATTCCATTGCATTGCTAAGTATCATTTGCTTGTGTCGATACTTGGTTTTATATCGTGTAGTGCAAATTACCTTGCATTGCCTCCGGATACTTGTCTTGTTTTCTATCTAGTTCTAGGATTTAGGTTCTAGTTTCTTGAACGACTTGACAACTTTTGGTTGATGAGCTTGGTTCTGAAGTGCAATCAAGGAAGACAAGAAAAGTGAGGTAATTCTAAACACTTGAGTGAATTTCGATTATTACTAATCTTGTTTCTTTGAGTTTGTTTGTTTGTTAACATGGCTGGAAAAGGAGAAGAGACTATGACGTGGACCCTTAGCAACGATGGCAACAAACCCAACGTATAACAATGGTAGAGAACTCCTTGAAACTTGATAATCACCTCCTAAGGAACCCAACGCTTATAAAGAGACACGAACTCACTATGATTAAAGGATTTAGTTGGTAAGAAGAAGGAAAATGCCACAACTCTTGTTGATAAGTAAACCTAATTCTTGATGCAAAGAAAGAATTAAAGAATCCACTCTAATCTCTCTCACACGAAAATTCACAAGAAGAACTTGTAGAAGAATTCGAAAATTTTTATTAATTGTTGTTGTATGAAATTCGGCCTAATGTGCCCTTAAATAAGGGTTACAAAATTCCTAATTGCATATGGAAAACTAAAACATTCCTAATTGCATAAGGAAAACATTCCTAATTGCATAAGGAAAACATTCCTAATTTCATAAGGAAAACATAAAGTATGGAAACAAAATCCTAATCCACTAAGGAAAAAATAAAGTATGGAAACAAAATCCTAATCCAATAAGGAAAATATAAAGTATGGAAACAACCAAACTAATCCCTTCAACATAAGAAACGCCCCACACTATTTGGGCTGTCCATGGGCCTTAAATTACTTCCTATGGCTTTATATGAACCCCCATGGACCTTTCTTGCACGTTGGACCTTTCTTTAGCTAGCCTTTAGCTTCCACACTAAGCATCATAATCAGCTTTGGTGTGCCTTCTTCAAGCTCTATCTCCATCTTCTTGAATTATAATTCTTGAAGCTCTTTGGAAATCTCTTCTTGAATATGCAAAGCCATACTAGCTTGATATCTCTTTTCCTTGCTCCTAGTGATTGGTCCACTTGCTAGCTTCAAGGGATCCTTTCTTGCATCATTCTCCCCCTCTTCAAAAAGATTTGTCCTCAAATCTGCATCATCAAAAGGAGAAAGATCACTTACATTGAAAGTAGCACTAACATTATACGTACCTGGTAAGTCGATCTTGTAGGCATTGTCATTAATATTCTCCAGCACTTGGAATGAGCCATCTCCCCTTGCTTGCAACTTGTTCTTCCTTTGGTTAGGAAACCTCTATTTTTGAAAATGCACCCAAACCCAATCTCCTACTTGAAACTTAATCTCACGTCTCCCTCTATTTGCAGAATCAGCATATCTGTTGTTCCTTTTCTCAATATTCTCCCTTGCTTTCTCATGCATCTCTTTCACCAATTTAGCTTTCTTCCCACCATCTAAACTAACAAGCTCATGAGAAGGTAAAGAAACAATATCCAAAACTGTTAGTGGGTTAAAACCATAAACAAGCTCAAAAAGTGAATATCTTGTAGAAGAATGAATAGCACGATTATAAGCAAACTCAATAAATGGCAAACAATCTTTCCAAGAACTCAAATTCTTACCCACTAAAGCTCTCAACATGGTACCTAAAGTTCTGTTTACTGCTTCTGTTTGTCCATCCGTTTGAGGATGACAAGTGGTGGAAAATAACAACTCGGTAAACAGAAGAATGATGCAAGAAAGGATCCCTTGAAGCTAGCAAGTGGACCAATCACTAGGAGCAAGGCAAAGAGATATCAAGCTAGTATGGCTTTGCATATTCAAGAAGAGATTTCCAAAGAGCTTCAAGAATTATCATTCAAGAAGATGGAGATAGAGCTTGAAGAAGGCACACCAAAGCTGATTATGATGCTTAGTGTGAATATGGAAGCTAAAGGCTAACTAAAGAGGTCTAAAGTGCAAGAAAGGTCCATGGGGATTCATATGAAGCCCTGTGAGAATAGCTGGATGGACCCACTGCTTAAAGATTATTAATTCTGTTTAATAGGCCACGTTTTATATCATTATGGAAGGCTTAAAAATAGGATTTTGTTTCCATACTTTATATTTTCCTTAGTGGATTAGGATTTTTTTTCCATACTTTATATTTTCCTTAGTGGATTAGGATTACTTTATGTTTTTCCTTATGCAATTAGGAATGTTTTTCCTTATGCAATTAGGAATGTTTTAGTTTTCCTTATGCAATTAGGAATTTTGTAACCCTTATTTAAGGGCACTATTAGGCCGAATTGGGGAGACGATTATTATAAAAGAAATTTTCGAATTCTTCTACAAGTTCTTCTTGTGAATTTTCGTGTGAGAGAGATTAGAGTGGATTCTTTAATTCTTTCTTTGCATCAAGAATTAGGTTTACTTATCAACAAGAGTTGTGGCGTTTTCCTTCTTCTTACCAACTAAATCCTTCAATCATAGTGAGTTCGCGTCTCTTTATAGGCGTTGGTTTCCTTAGGAGGTGATTATCAAGTTTCAAGGAGTTCTCTACCATTGTTATACGTTGGGTTTGCTGCCATCGTTGCTAAGGGTCCGCGTCATTTGGTATCAGAGCCTTACTACAAGGTAATTTTTATCTACTTTGTCTTTCTTGGATTTGTTAATTTAGGTCTTTTAAATTTCTGCGATTTAGGGTTCTTAGAGAGTCTAGTGTTTAATTTTTGAAAAAGAGTCATATATCAAAATTCAAAAAGTCTAAAGATTGTTCAAAGAGTAATTCGAAACCTAGGAAAAGGAGTCTGATTGAATTTCGAAACCTAAGCCTTGCATCTGAATTGGATTCGAAACCAAGATTAGGGTTCTTGAAAGAAAGCAAAAGCTAGAGTTTTTATTCAAGTTTGATTTTGATTTGATTTTGAGTGAATCTGGGGTTGCGAATTAAGTCCAGATTTTGAAAAGCTCTTGGGAATAAATTAAGTCCCGAATCAAGGGGATAGTGAGAGGAAGCAAAAAAAAAATTGTTTGATATTCTTGCTATTTGGGTGCTAAGGATCATATCTAGGTGGGTGAGAAGTAATAAAATTTTTGGGCGAAAAATTTCACCTTTTGAGGGGCTTTTGGAATTCGAAAATCAGACCTTAATATTCATGTTATTTGAGTGTTATAGGTGGGAATTAGAGTCTAGAAGCTAGCGTTTTGGGTAGAATTGATTAGGTCCATAAAAGCAGCTTGCCAAGTGTGGGTTGTTTTTGATTCATTATATCCAAATTTGTCTTGTTTATTGTCTTCATTGTTTCTGATTTCTTTATCTAGCTTTTAATTCCATTATATTGCTAAGTATCATTTGCTTGTGTCGATACTTGGTTCTATATCGAGTAGTGCAAATTACCTTGCATTGCCTCCGGATACTTGTCTTGTTTTCTATCTAGTTCTAGGATTTAGGTTCTAGTTTCTTGAACGACTTGACAATTGTTGGTTGGTGAGCTTGGTTCTGAAGTGCAATCAAGGAAGACAAGAAAAGTGAGGTAATTCTAAACACTTGAGTGAATTCGATTCTTACTAATCTTGTTTCTTTGAGTTTGTTTGTTTGTTAACATGGCTGGAAAAGGAGAAGAGACTAGCAAAGAAGGAGCTATGGCCAAAAGCTTGGCTAGGCTTAATAGACTTTGGCAGCAATGCTTGGTCGAATGGAGATGATGGATACTAGATTGCAAGAGAATGCAGCACGGCAAGCACAACAAATTCAGCAAGTGCAACAAGGGCAGCCAGCCGCACATCCAAATCCCATAATGTGAGCTAGAAGAGTGCTAAGGAGAGAAGGGCAAGGAAATCTTAAAGCCCTAGAAGCAGCCGAAAGGGTAGAAGAAGAAGATGAAGGTGGAAATCAACCTACCACTGATGGTGACATTACTTCCATCAAGATGAAGATTCCTTCCTTTGAAGGGAAGAACAATGCAGAAGAGTTCATAGAATGGGAGAGGAAAGTTGAGCAGATTTTTGAATGCCATAACTACACCGAAGAGAAGAAATTAGTTTTGGCAGCCGTAGAGTTCAAAGGGTATGCTACCTTCTGGTGGGATCAATTGAAAGCTAATAGAAGAGGGGAAGGTATGAGGCCTATTCTTGAATGGTCAACCTTGAAAGAACTAACGAGGAGCCGATTTGTACCATCTCACTACATTCGGGATTTGTACAATCGACTAGCAAGACTAGTTCAAGGTGGAAGAAGTGTGGAAGAGTACCACAAAGAGATGGAGATGATCATGGCTAGGGCAAATATTGATGAAGATGAAGATAAGAAGATGTCACGATTTCTTGGGGGATTGAATTTGAACATAGCCAATGAATTGGAGATGTATGAATTCAACACAATGGAAGAGTTAGTTCAAAAGGCCATGAAGATAGAGAGAAGATTGAAGAATAAAGCTATTTCGAAAACTGGCTACTCTAAAGCTAGTGGAAATTTTTCAAACTTCAAGGGTTCAAGTTCGAGTGGAGGTTCCTACAAAGGGGATTACAAGGGTTCTTTCCAAAAGAATTCTTCCTACAATCCTAATTTCAAGAAGCCAAATGATGGGGATGCAAAAACAGCCAAGGAAACACCTTATAGACCTACTCCAAGTAGGGAAATTAAATGCTACAAGTGTTTGGGAAGTGGACACATTGCTTCTCAATGTCCAAATAAGAGGGTGATGATTGCAACCCATGAAAGGGAAATTGAATCAGAATCTGAACATGAAGAAGAAGAGGAGGCCGAATGTGGTGATAGGGCAAAATATGATGAAGAGGCTTGGGAGAATCAAGTCTTGAATGCTGAACATGGAGAGATGCTTGTTACTAGAAAAGCCTTGAATATTCAAGTCAAGGAAGAAGGCTTGGATCAAAGGGAGAATCTTTTCCACTCTAGGTGTTTGGTGAATGGTAAGGTTTGTACACTTATCATTGATGGTGGAAGTTGTACCAATGCTGCTAGTACTACAATGGTGGATAAATTGGGGTTAACTTGTTTTAAACATCCCAATCCTTACAAGTTGCAATGGTTCAATGACGCTGGGGGCAGTAAAAGTGTTGAAGCAAGTCAAGGTACCATTCTCCATTAGGTGGTACAAAGATGAGGTTTTGTGTGATGTAGTGCCAATGCAAGCTGGACATTTGCTATTAGGAAGACCATGACAGCATGATAGAAGGGCACAACATGATGCCTTTTCTAATAAGTATACCTTTACTTATGAGGGAAAGAAGGTTGTTCTAGCACCATTATCACCTCTAGAGGTGTATGAAGATCAGAAGAGGATGCTAGAAAGGGAGAAAGAAGTTTCGGCCAACATGAACCAAGGGGGTTCAAATTCAGCCAATGATGTTTCTTCAACACCCAAGGGTAATTCTAAGGGTAGGGAGAGAGAAAATAATAAAGTGAGCGAGTGCAGAAAGGGAAAAGAGGCGGAGAGTCAAAAGAAAGTAAGCAAACAAATAAATGGCCCATTGGTGAGAGAAAATAAGCAAGGAGAAAAAGCAAAACATACTTTTTATGCAAGAGCAAGAGAGATAGATGTAGGGCAGCCTGTATTCATTATTATCTATAAAGAATTGTTACTTGCTGACAATGAAGAATCTCTTGATTCTTTACCTTCTAGTTTTGTGTCTTTGTTGCAGGATTTTGAGGATGTGTTTCCTGAAGACCTTCCTAGTGGTTTGCCACCATTAAGAGGGATTGAACATCAAATTGACTTCATACCCGGTTCTACAATTCCAAACCGGCCAGCATATAGGAGCAATCCTATGGAGACAAAAGAGATGCAAAGACAAGTTGAAGAGCTTTTGGAGAAAGGCTTGGTTCGCGAGAGCCTTAGTCCTTATGCCGTTCCAGTCTTATTAGTACCCAAGAAAGATGGTTCTTGGAGGATGTGTGTTGATTGTAGGGCTGTGAACAAGATTACTGTGAAGTATAAACATCCCATTCCTAGACTTGATGATATGTTGGACGAATTGCATGGGGCGAAATATTTCACAAAGATTGATCTTATGAGTGGTTATCATCAAATTCGCATGAAGCCTAGAGATGAATGGAAGACTGCCTTCAAAACGAAATATGGTTTGTATGAATGGTTAGTTATGCCTTTTGGTTTATCTAATGCACCTAGTACTTTCATGAGATTAATGAACCATGTTTTGAGAGCTTATTTAGGTAAGTTTGTGGTAGTTTACTTTGATGATATTTTGATTTATAGCAAAACTGAGGAAGAACATGTTGAACATGTTAGGAAAGTGCTTGAAATCCTTAGGGAGCAAAAGCTTTATGCTAAACTTAAGAAGTGTTCTTTTTGTCTAGATAGGGTTGTTTTTCTTGGTTTTGTTGTAAGTATGCTGGGAATTGAAGTTGATCAAGAGAAGGTGAAAGCTATTCAAGAGTAGCCGAATCCTTCAAGTGTGACAGAAGTGAGGAGTTTTCACGGATTTGCAAGCTTCTATAGGAGATTTGTCCCTAATTTCTCTACATTGGCAGCCCCCTTAACTAGCATAATCAAGAAAGAAGTGGGATTGGTTTGGGGCAAGGAGCAACAAGAAGCATTTGATGCTTTGAAAGAGAAGCTTTCTACTACACCCGTTTTAGCTTTACCTAACTTTGATTCTAGTTTTGAAATTGAATGTGATGCTTCTGGTGTAGGTATTGGAGCTGTTTTGATGCAAGAGAAGAAGCCCATTACATACTTTAGTGAAAAGCTTAATGGAGCAAAGATGAATTATTCAACTTATGACAAGGAGCTATATGCTTTGGTGAGAGCATTGGAAGTATGGGAGCATTATTTGCTGCCCAAGGAATTCGTGATCCATTCAGACCATGAATCATTGAAGCATTTGAGAGGGCAAGGCAAGTTGAATAAAAGACATGCAAAATGGGTTATGAAGATTGAGAAGTTTCCTTATGTGATCAAATACAAGCAAGGTAAAGACAATGTAGTGGCAGATGCACTTTCAAGGAGGTACGCTTTACTTAATGTTTTGAGTACTAAATTGCTTGGATTTGAATGTATAAAGGACTTATATGTTGGTGATTCTGATTTTGGCAATGTTTATGATGCTTGTGAGCATGGTGCTTTTAATTCTTTCTATAGACATGATGGGTTTTTGTTTAAGGGTTCGAAATTATGCATGCCTAGATGTTCTATGAGAGATTTGCTAGTATTAGAATCAAATTGTGGGGGTTTGATGGGGCATTTTGGAGTTGATAAGACTTTAGACATGCTAAATGAACACTTTTATTGGCCGAATATGAAAAGGGATGTAATTCGGATTTGTAAGGCTTGTTTGGCTTGTAGGCAAGCTAAGTCTAAGTCTATGCCTCATGGTTTGTATATGCCATTACCCATTCCTAGTTCTCCTTGGATGGACATTAGTATGGACTTTGTTTTAGGATTACCAAGGACTAAGAGGGGGAGAGATAGCATATTTGTGGTTGTTGATAGGTTTAGTAAGATGGCACACTTTATCCCATGTCATAAGAGTGATGATGCTAGTTTAGTGGCCGAACTCTTCTTGAGGGAGGTGGTTCGAATTCATGGGATACCAAAATCCATAGTTTCTGATAGAGACACCAAGTTTTTGTCTCACTTTTGGCGTGTGCTTTGGGGAAAGTTAGGTACCAAGTTGTTATTTTCCACCACTTCTCATCCTCAAACGGATGGACAAACATAAGTAGTAAACAGAACTTTAGGTACCATGTTGAGAGCTTTAGTGGGTAAAAATTTGAGTTCTTGGGAAGATTGTTTGCCATTTATTGAGTTTGCTTATAATCGTGCTATTCATTCTTCTCCAAGATATTCACCTTTTGAGCTTGTTTATGGTTTTAACCCACTAACAGTTTTGGATCTTGTTTCTTTACCTTCTCATGAGCTTGTTAGTTTAGATGGTGAGAAGAAAGCTAAATTGGTGAAAGAGATGCATGAGAAAGCAAGGGCGAATATTGAGAAAAGGAACAAGAGATATGCTGATTCTGCAAATAGAGGGAGACGTGAGATGAAGTTTCAAGTAGGAGATTGGGTTTGGGTGCATTTTCGAAAAGAGAGGTTTCCTAACCAAAGGAAGAACAAGTTGCAAGCTAGAGGAGATGGCCCATTCCAAGTGCTGGAGAAGATTAATGACAATGCCTACAAGATCGACTTACCAGGAACGTATAATATTAGTGCTACTTTCAATGTAAGTGATCTTTCTCCTATTGATGATGCAGATTTGAGGACAAATCTTTTTGAAGAGGGGGAGAATGATGCAAGAAAGGATCCCTTGAAGCTAGCAAGTGGACCAATCACTAGGAGCAAGGCAAAGAGATATCAAGCTAGTATGGCTTTGCATATTCAAGAAGAGTTTTCCAAAGAGCTTCAAGAATTATCATTCAAGAAGATGGAGATAGAGCTTGAAGAAGGCACACCAAAGCTGATTATGATGCTTAGTGTGAATATGGAAGCTAAAGGCTAACTAAAGAGGTCTAAAGTGCAAGAAAGGTCCATGGGGATTCATATGAAGCCCTGTGAGAATATCTGGATGGACCTTGGAGTGCAGCCAGTTTCACACGTACCTGTGAGATTTCTGAAGCCCTGTGAGAATAGCTGGATGGACCCACTGCTTAAAGATTATTAATTCTGTTTAATAGGCCACGTTTTATATCATTATGGAAGGCTTAAAAATAGGATTTTGTTTCCATACTTTATATTTTCCTTAGTGGATTAGGATTTTTTTTCCATACTTTATATTTTCCTTAGTGGATTAGGATTACTTTATGTTTTTCCTTATGCAATTAGGAATGTTTTTCCTTATGCAATTAGGAATGTTTTAGTTTTCCTTATGCAATTAGGAATGTTTTCCTTATGCAATTAGGAATGTTTTCCTTATGCAATTAGGAATGTTTTAGTTTTCCATATGCAATTAGGAATTTTGTAACCCTTATTTAAGGGCACTATTTGATGTGAGCCTGCCTTGCTGGGATTTAATTCCTAAGGAAGCTCAAGCTACGGATCGTCTCCAAAACATAAGAACACCAACCAGTACCTTCAACCCAACACCAACTTGTGATGTAAAACTGAAGCTATATGGCTGGAAACCAAAGATTCAAGACCCAACCCCAACTTGTGAAGGAAAAACCTTGAATATAAGTTAAGACCTAGCAAACTTGGTTATTTTTCAAGGAATTCGTGCAAGTTCTAACAAGAACTCAAAAGAAGGCTAAAAACCTCTCAAAGCTCTCAAAAATGGAGAGAAAACTCAGAATATTCATTAAGTTCAAAATCTGCCATTACATATGTTTTTAAAGACTTAAAGAAAGCATAAAACAAGTGAAATGATGGAAAAATACAAATATAATAATGTGGTTACATAAAACAAATTGGGCAGCCATATAGCTTGTCTCCCACTAGCTTTTAAAAGGCATGGGCAGCCATATAGCTTGTCTCCCACTAGCTTTTAAAAGGCATCTTTGACTCCCAATGTGAATTTCAGCCACTCTTAATATATGGACATCCAATGGAACGTGAATGGTATGTATTTAGCTCCCAAAGGTATAATGATGGATGCCAATATGTATTCTAACTCCTTTGGGTCAATTGGCCTCTTGGGTAGATTGCAATTTGGACACATGCAACCAAACAGCTTCTTTGCTCTTATTTTCTTCAAGTCTTAACGTTCCAATTGTATTGAGAACATATAGATGTTTGGAAACTAATCCTTGAAGTTTTCTTGCCATTGATCGAGTAACAGGTCCTTGGTGTTGTATGCTAGCAATCAGATCCTCATCATCCTCTCCCTCTTCAAAAGAATTCGTCCTCGAATCTTCATCATCTGCATAGTAAGGAGCAAGATCAGAAACATTAAAAGTTGCACTTACACCATACTCACCTGGTAGATTAATCTTGTAGGCATTATCATTAATCCTTTCGAGTACTTCAAATGGTCCATCACTTCTCGGCTGCAATTTTGATTTCCTTTGTGTAGGAAACCTTTCTTTTCGCAAATGAACCCATACCAGATCACCAGGCTGGAACACCATCTTTTTCCTTCCTTTGTTTACTTTGGTTGCTCTATTCTCATTAATCTTCTCCATTTGTTGCTTGGCCCTTTGATGCATTTGCTTCACCAATTCAGCTTTCTTTTTACCATCAAAACTAGTAAGCTCATTAGTAGGAAGAGGCAACAAATCTAATGGAGTAAGTGGATTAAAACCATAGACAAGCTCAAAGGGTGAAAATCCAGTGGATGAATGCATTGATCTATTATATGCAAATTCAATAAATGGTATGCATTCCTCCCATGTCTTCAAATTTTGTTTAATCATGGTACGAAGAAGAGTGCCCACAGTCCTATTAACAACTTCCGTCTGCCCATCTGTTTGCGGATGGCATGTAGTAGAGAAACAAAGCTTTGTACCTAACTTTCCCCATAGGACTTTCCAAAAATGACTCAAAAATTTTACATCTCGATCACTTACTATGGTCCTAGGAATACCATGCAATCTCACTACTTCTCTAAAGAACAAATCAGATATATGACATGCATCATCAGTTTTATGACATGGAATGAAATGTGCCATTTTAGAAAATCGATCAACCACAACAAATAAACTATCATGACCTTTTTTTGTCCTAGGTAGCCCCAAAATAAAATCCATAGATAAGTCTACCCAAGGTTCACTAGGTACACTTAAAGGCATATACAAACCATGTGGTCTTACTTTGGATTTTGCTTTCATACATGTCACGCATTTAGCACAAAATTTCTCTACATCTTTCCTCATATGTGGCCAATAAAAATGTTCATGCAGAATTTCTAATGTTTTAGCCACCCCAAAATGTCCCATTAAACCTCCCCCATGTGACTCTCTTACAAGCAATCCTCTTATAGAGCTATTTGGAACACAAAGTCGTTTCTCTCTAAATAAGAAACCATCATGCCTATAAAATTTTTCAAAGGCAGCATTTTCACAAGAGGCATATATTTGTGCAAATTCAGAGTCATGCTTATACAATTCTTTCATATGCTCAAATCCTAGAAGTCTAGCATCAAGCATAGAGATTAGGGCATACCTCCTAGATAAGGCATCAGCAACAACATTTTCTTTTCCTTGCTTATATTGAATCACATATGGAAATGCTTCAATAAATTCACTCCATTTGGCATGGCGTTTGTTCAGCTTGCTTTGTCCTTTCAAGTATTTTAGTGATTCATGATCACTATGAATAACAAACTCCTTTGGCCAAAGATAATGCTGCCACGTCTCCAACGCCCTCACTAATGCATACATCTCCTTGTCATAAGTAGAGTAATTCAAAGGAGCTCCACTTAGCTTCTCACTAAAGTATGCAATTGGTCTTCTTTCCTGCATCAAAACAGCACCTATACCCACTCCGGAAGCATCACATTCAACTTCAAAAGTCTTAGAAAAATCAGGTAATGCAAGTAATGGCGCAGAACATAATTTTTCTTTTAGTAATCTAAATGCATGCTCCTGTTCCTTATTCCATTTGAACCCTACATTTTTCTTCACAATTTCATTTAATGGGGCTGCAATTGTACTAAAGTCTCTAACAAATCTCCTATAAAAACTAGCAAGACCATGAAAACTCCTAACATCAGTCACGGATTTTGGTGTAGGCCACTCTTTGATGGCTTTTACCTTATCATCATCAACCTCAATTCCTTTCCCACTCACTACAAATCCTAAGAAAATGACTTTTTCCATACAGAATGTACATTTCTTTAAATTTGCATACAATTTCTCTTTCCTAAGAACTTCAAGCACACATCTTAAATGCATTAAATGATCATTTAAACTTTGACTATACACTAAAATATCATCAAAATACACAACAACAAACTTTCCAAGAAAAGCACGCAAGACATGATTCATTAATCTCATGAAAGTACTAGGTGTATTGCTTAGTCCAAAAGGCATGACTAACCATTCATACAAACCATATTGAGTCTTAAAAGCTGTTTTCCATTCATCTCCTAATCTCATTCTTATTTGATGATAACCACTTTTAAGATCAATTTTTGAAAATATACATGCACCATGCAATTCATCAAGCATATCATCAAGTCTAGGAATTGGATGCCTATACTTTACAGTGATTTTATTGATAGCACGACAATCCACACACATTCGCATTGATCCATCCTTTTTAGGTACTAGAAGTACCGGCACAGCACATGGACTCATGCTCTCCCTAACATGACCTTTCGCAAGCAGCTCATCCACCTGTTTTTGCAACTCCTTGACCTCTTGAGGATTTGTCCTATATGCTGGACGATTTGGAATTACAGCTCCAGGAATGAAATCAATTTGATGTTCTATTCCTCTAAAGGGTGGCAATCCACTCGGTACCTCATTTGGAAAGACATCTTCAAATTCCTGCAACAAAGTCAAAGCAACACTAGGAATAGATGGATCAAGGTCAGTTACATTAAGAAAAACTCCCTTACATATCAGAAGGAGCATCATACTATCAGAAGAGTATGCTTGCCTCACATCTTTCCCCCTAGCAACTAAACTTACTTTCTTCTCTCCACTCTCATTTTTATTATGTAATTTCTTCTTTTTCTCTTTTTCTTTTTCTCTCTCAGCTTTTATTCTTTGTTTTTCCTCTTGATCTTTCTTTTCTCTCTCCCTCTTTTCAACCTCTCTTTGCATTTTCTCTTGCATGGCAGCTTGTACTCTCTTTTGGTCTTCAAAAGCCTCCATAGGTGTTAAAGGTGCAAGAGTCACCTTTCGGCCTTCAAAATCAAATGAATACCTATTCTTAAACCCATCATGTGTTGCTTTTCTATCATATTGCCATGGCCTCCCAAGTAGGATATGACTAGCATGCATGGGAACTACATCACACAACACTTCATCCTTATACCTCCCAATGGTAAATGACAATAATACTTGCTTGGTCACCTTAACTTCTCCACTATCATTCAACCACTGCAATCTGTATGGATTAGGATGTTTTGTAGTAGGAAATGCAAGTTTCTCTACTAGTAGAGTGCTAGCCACATTAACACAACTCCCACCATCTATGATCATACTACAAACTTTTTCTTTGACTAAACATCTAGTATGAAAAATATTTTCTCTTTGCAGTTCATCACCTTCATCTTCCTTCACCTGTATATTTAAAGCACGCATAACAACAAGAGCACTTCCATGCACAGCATGCTCTACATCACTATCTTCATCCAAAGGTAGAATGTTAACATCTGAATCTTCATCTACAACTTCATCATCTTCAGATTCAATATCACCACTCGGCCTCACCACCATCACCCTTTTATTTGGACATTCTCTAGCATAATGCCCTTTCCCTAAACATCGGAAACATTGGATGTCTCTTGTTCTTCCATTGGAGTTCATTGGGGCCTTACCCTTATCAATCACAATGGGTTTTTCTCCAGCCTTGTTCCCCTCTTTCTTCTCCTTTGAAACAAATTTATTCTCACTAGATTCCCCTTTCTTCCAATTTGGCTTCCAAGGAACATTATTGGCAGAATTCATTCCCATTCCAGATCTGGTTGTTTTCTTCTTCTTGAGTTGTTTTTCTACCTTGATTGCCATATTTAACATGTCATCAAGCTCCACATAATGATGCAGCTCCACTATGTCGGCAATTTCATCTTTCAGCCCATGTAGAAACCGTGCCATAGTTGCTTCCCTTTCTTCTTCTATATTAGCTCGTATCATAGCCATTTCCATCTCTTGAAAATATTCTTCCACACTTTTATTGCCTTGTACCAGCCCTTGTAATCGTTGATGTAACTCCCTATAGTAGTGTTGTGGTACAAATCTATCTCTCATGACTTGTTTCAGCTCATCCCAAGTCTGCACTCCTCTCATGCCATTTCTTCTTCGTTTAGTGAGTAATTGATCCCACCAAACTAATGCATAATCAGTAAACTCTACCACAGCAAGTGTCACCTTCTTTTGCTCACTATAGTTGTGGCAATCAAAGATGAGTTCAGTCTTTCTCTCCCATTCCAAGTATGCATCTGGATTTGCTTTGCCTTGGAATGATGGAATTTTCATTTTAATTCCATTAACATTGCTGTCTACTCTCCCTCTCCCTCTTGCATTTTCCACAGTTTCTTGCCTAATATTTCTGCCACCACCTCTACCACCCATATTACCTCTCATATATCTTGGTCTAATAACATCATCAAGTGCAACAGATTGCTGCCCATCATCATCATCAAGATTATCTTCATCTACATCCTCCAATTCATTGAAAACTGGCAAATCATTTAGTCCAGCACGCCTACCTCTATTCTGCCCCCTATTTGTGTTTTGCTCCCTATGAAAATTATCTCGTTCATCCCTTCCTAAATTCCTTTGATTTGTAGAGCTTGCTTGCTGCAATTCTTCAATTTGTTTTGAGTGTTTTTCCATCTGTTCTCTAATATCAACAAACAACACATTCATCCTTTGAAATTGAGATTGCAATGCCTTAAGAACATTAGAAGCTTCTGGCTCTTCTTGGGGTCGGTTGCTCTCTCGATCACTATCTCGTTTTGTTGACATACTGATTGCTGCAAAACAAATGTTAGAAATATTCTCTCACACTCTCCCTCACGTGTTTCACTCTAATATGGTAACACTCAATCTGTATTTCACTCAAACTTTGGCTTTTACCCTCTAACAATCTCACCACTCTATGCCTTTTTCCACTCACTTCAGCCCCTTCCAAGTTCTAGCAAGAACTTAATATTTCCTCAACTAAATAACTAAATTGCAAGGTTTAAAACACATTCAAGAATGGAACAAGAGTAACACAAGCTGAAAAAAAACAGAATATATGATATTTGAAACCTAAGGACGAAAGACACTAAAATTTTAGACAAACATTACCAAAGGGAAGAATTTGACAAAACTGGATTTAGGACAATATATTGAGACAAAATGGAAGAAGAAAAACGAATTTTTAGGTCTCTTATGAAACGTTTATATTATGGACCCAAAAATGGCTAACTAGCGGTAATATATGGCCAACCAAGCAAACGAACGAATTTTGACATGAAATTTAATATGTATGCTTAGCTGAATATCTAAAACATGCCTGTAAAATTTGAAAGGATTTGGACATGTTTACATACACATTCACTTTTGGAAGGCAGAAATTGTCACAACCCCCTGTGAGAAGGCAAAAATTTTCACAACCCCCTGTGAAAAAAACTGGAAGCCAGAAATTTTCACACCCCCCTGTGAAAAAAACTGGAAGCCTGTGAGAATCCACCCATTGCTTAAAAATCTTTAATTTCTAATCCAAGGGCCACGAATTTACTTTTTTTTTTCTTTCTTTCTTTCTTTTTTTTTTTTAATTTAATCCAGCAACAACATTAAGGTAGAAGGACTCAAAGAAACAAGAAGGCATACAGCTTGTAGAAATTAAACTAATGGCAAAAAAAATGACTCCAAGGAAGACAATATATATATTTTTGACATAAACAAGAAGGAATGATGCTAAAAACCTGATTTGGAGAGCCTAAGCTCTGATACCAAATGATGTGAGCCTGCCTTGCTGGGATTTAATTCCTAAGGAAGCTCAAGCTACGGATCGTCTCCAAAACATAAGAACACCAACCAGTACCTTCAACCCAACACCAACTTGTGATGTAAAACTGAAGCTATATGGCTGGAAACCAAAGATTCAAGACCCAACCCCAACTTGTGAAGGAAAAACCTTGAATATAAGTTAAGACCTAGCAAACTTGGTTATTTTTGCAAGGAATTCGTGCAAGTTCTAACAAGAACTCAAAAGAAGGCTAAAAACCTCTCAAAGCTCTCAAAAATGGAGAGAAAACTCAGAATATTCATTAAGTTCAAAATCTGCCATTACATATGTTTTTAAAGACTTAAAGAAAGCATAAAACAAGTGAAATGATGGAAAAATACAAATATAATAATGTGGTTACATAAAACAAATTGGGCAGCCATATAGCTTGTCTCCCACTAGCTTTTAAAAGGCATGGGCAGCCATATAGCTTGTCTCCCACTAGCTTTTAAAAGGCATCTTTGACTCCCAATGTGAATTTCAGCCACTCTTAATATATGGACATCCAATGGAACGTGAATGGTATGTATTTAGCTCCCAAAGGTATAATGATGGATGCCAATATGTATTCTAACTCCTTTGGGTCAATTGGCCTCTTGGGTAGATTGCAATTTGGACACATGCAACCAAACAGCTTCTTTGCTCTTATTTTCTTCAAGTCTTAACGTTCCAATTGTATTGAGAACATATAGATGTTTGGAAACTAATCCTTGAAGTTTTCTTGCCATTGATCGAGTAACAGGTCCTTGGTGTTGTATGCTAGCAATCAGATCCTCATCACTATTAGGCTGAATTTCAGGATACAACATTTAATAAAAATTTTCGAATTCTTCTACAAATTCTTCTTGGGAATTTTCGTGTGAGAGAGATTAGAGTGGATTCTTTAATTCTTTCTTTGCATCAAGAATTAGGTTTACTTATCAACAAGAGTTGTGGTGTTTTCCTTCTTCTTACCAACTAAATCCTTCAATCATAGTGAGTTCGCGTCTCTTTATAGGCGTTGGGTTCCTTAGGAGGTGATTATCAAGTTTCAAGGAGTTCTCTACCATTGTTATACATTGGGTTTGCTGCCATCATTGCTAAGGGTCCGCGTCAAGGAGCAAGGCAAATAGATATCAAGCTAGCATGGCTTTGCATATTCAAGAAGTGATTTCCAAAGAGTTTCAAGAATTATCATTCAAGAAGATGGAGATGGAGCTGCAAGGAAGGCCTAAATATATCATGGTTCTAGAAGCATGCAATGGAAGCCAAGAAGGAGCCTTTGTGATGAGGAAACTATAAGCAAGCTTGATGAATGTAATGGCAGTAAATATGTTGATGATATCATTATGCCAAGTGGACCAATCACAAGATCACAATCAAAGAAATTCCAGCATGTGTTCCAGCACTTCATACAAAGGTGGATTAATGAAGAGGGAGACCAACTTGTAGTGAATATGATGGACCATGAAGAGGAAGTCAGAAACTCACCAACAAGCATGAAGAATCTGCCCATAAGTATGGTGATGGGCATTAGCACGAATTTGGAATATAATATTGATATGGTTTAGTGTTAGTGTGACTAGACACATGTGAACCAACACCAAAATGAATGTACAATCTGCCCATCAATGTTGTCAGAATTATGGGCAGTAATTTAGAGTATATTATTGAGGTGGATGAACAATTAATGCTATTGTGACTAGATACATGTAAACCTAGACTTTAGGCCATTAGTTCTTCTTTTCCAACTATATAAGGATGGGAAAAAGAACTTAATAGGATTGATTACGAATTTCCAGAATTGTTGAATGTAATTTCTGTGTTTTCAAGTTTGAGAGGTTTTCTTCTTATTCTTGTTGCATGAAGAATTGGTTCTAACTTATCAAGTCTTACTTGTGGCGTTTTAATCAATTCATTTCTTCATCCCAATCACCCAAGTTCTCAATTACAGGTTAGTTGTGGGTTTGGTAGGGAGGATTTGCTTTTGAGTTCTAAGATTCTATGCTAGATGTGTATGTGGGGTTCTAGATGTAATATTTGATCCATGGGTTCCGCATCATTTGGTATCAGAGCTTTGGCTTGAAGATAAATCTCTAGGTATCTTTTATGTTTTAATTATCCAAAGAAAAAAAAAGAAAAGAAAAACGAATCAGATTCAGTTTCTATACTTCTTCATTTTCTGTTCTTGTTGCACCTTGTTCTTATTCTTCAAATCTGTGAACTTTTGTTTAATTTTTCAATTTCTATCCTTGTTTACTGAAAGTTCAAAAAAAAAAAAGAGGAAAAGATCAAAAGAAAAACAAAAAAAAAGAAAAGAAAAAAAAATCAGATTCAACTTCCTCAACATAAAAGAAAAACAAATTCGTACCTGTTTCTGTCCAATATTTTTCTACACAAGTGTTTGAGATTTATTGCATATTTATACCATTAACAGCTTGCTACCTTATTATATTTGATCAAATTACATCAGCTCCTCATTATGCATCCATTTAGCTTTTAAAATCTAATATTTAGAGCATATCTTGCATTGGGAATAGATTTAGGTTGCATATTCAGATTACTCATTGGAGTGATTTGAATTATGGAGGGAACCACTTAAAAGACTCAAAAACACGCCCCAAACATGTGTTAAGCATGCCAAAGTCGTTCTTGCTGAAACTGGTATAGGGGGTTGTGAAACAGCAGATTTCACAGGGGGTTGTGGGACTTTCTGGACAAGCAGCAGATTTCACAGGGGGTTGTGGAACTGGCTGGACAATTCGCACATTTCATATACCTCTTGTTTCTTGTATGCATTAAGTAGCTAATTCTCAATCATAGTTACTTTGGTTTGATTAACACAAATTCTTTTGCTTCTTGTGTTAACTTTCAGTTCTTGTTGTCTAAAATTAAATTGCTTCTAGAATTGTTGAATTCATTTTGTTCATTAGGTTCCTTGTAGAGTCTTTAAAACAAAACTTGTTTTACTTGATTTAAGTGGATTCAATTCTGAAATTCAACTTGATAAAAGAAGAATTGAGAGGTAAAAAGGAACGAGGTTTGAGTGAAACACGTAAGGGAGTGAGGTGAGGAAATTTTCTTTACTAACATTTTCTTGTAGGTTCTTCTTACACCATGTCAAATTCTGGAAGTGAAAAATGTGATATGACCATAAATGACATAGCCTTCATGTTAGAGGCAATGCAAAGGAGATTTGAAAGGTTTGATTTGACCATAAACAACATGAGAGGTGATGTAGACAGCATAATGCAAAGGCAGCGGAATGATACTAATCGAAGGGGGCAGAATAGGGGGAGAGGAAACATGATGAATGATGATGAGATAGAGAGGGAAGATGATGAAGAAAGTGAGCAATCAATTGCTCAAAGAAGACCTCAACAAAGGGACAGTAACATATCTTCCATAAAAATGAAGATACCATCCTTCAAGGGGAGAAATGATGCTGAAGCTTACCTTGAATGGGAAAGAAAAGTTGAGTTGGTGTTTGATTGTCACAACTATAGTGAAATGAAGAAAGTTAAAATTGCAGCAGTTGAATTCACAGATTATGCACTAATTTGGTGGGATCAATTGATGATTTCCAAGAGGAGAAATGGAGAAAGAACCATCACTACTTGGGCTGAAATGAAAACTGTGATGAGAAAGAGATTTGTACCATCTTACTACTATAGGGAGCTTCACCAAAAATTACAGCGGTTAACTCAAGGATCCATGTCAGTGGAGGATTACCATAAAGAGATGGAGATGATCATGAGTAGAACTAATATAGAGGAGGATCCAGAAATCACTATGGCTCAATTTTTGAGTGGGCTGAATAGAGAGATAGCTAACATAATTGAATTACATCATTATGTGGAGCTTGAAGATATGGTACACATGGCCATGAAAGTGGAGAAGCAACTAAAACTCAAGGGAGCAGCAAAGGGATTTTCTAATTCCAGCTCTAGTTTCACTTCAAAATGGCCAAAGAAAGATGATAATCCAAAAGGGAAGGAGGCTGCCTGGAAAGGAAAGGAAAAACAAGTTCTAGATGACCCTAAAGGTAACTCTAAAACATCTAACTCTAATCAAAAACATAGTACCATTAAATGCTTTAGGTGTTTAGGAGTAGGGCATATAGCTTCTCAATGTCCAAATAAGAAAATCATGTTGATACGAGATAATGGTGAAATTGATAGTGCTTGTGAACATGAAAGTGATGATGATAATGATAGCATGCCACCATTAGAAGAAATTGAACATATTATTGAATATCCTGCCCATGGTGAATCTTTGGTTATTAGGAGAGCTTTAAACATGCAAATTAAAGATGAAGAAAGTAATCAAAGAGAGAACATTTTCCATACTCGTTGCATTGTGAATGGAAAAGTGTGCAGCATGATCATTGATGGGGGTAGTTGTGCAAATGTTGCTAGTACTGATTTTGTGGATAAATTAGGGTTAGCATGCACAAAACATCCTAGTCCTTACAAGCTGCAATGGTTGAATGATAGTGGAGAGGTGAGGGTAACAAAGCAGGTTCTGTTTTCTTTTGCAATTGGGAGATACAAGGATGAAGTTTGCTGTGATGTTGTGCCTATGCATGCTAGCCATATCCTTCTTGGTCGTCCATGGCAGTTTGATAGAAAAGCTTTGCATGATGGCTTTAAGAATCATTATTCTTTCAGCCTAAATGGTTTAAATTTCACTCTTGCTCCATTGTCACCTAAACAAGTGTATGAAGATCAAGCAAATATTTTGAGATCATTTGAAAAGAATTCTGGTGGTGAGGGTAAAAAAAATAAAAATGAAGTACAAGAGGCCAAGTGTGAGAAAAGGAATGATAAAAATGGCCCATTGGTGAGAGAAAAAGAGAAAGGGAGAGAAAATAAAAGAGAGTGTTTCTATGCAAAAGAAAAGGAGTTAAGGAGTGCTTTTTGTGAGAAAAGAAGTCTGATTGTACTTAGGTACAAAGAGACCTTGATTTCTACATCTAACCTTGATAACCCTTTGCCTAGTTGTGTTAGTTCTCTTTTACAGGAATTTGGAGATGTTTTTCCAGAAGATGTACCCAAAGGTTTACCACCTTTAAGAGGGATTGAGCATCAAATTGACTTCATTCCGGGCTCAACAATTCCTAATCGACCAGCTTATAGGAGTAATCCGGAGGAAACCAAGGAACTTCAAAGGCAAGTGGAGGAGTTGCTAGCAAAGGGACATGTGCGTGAAAGTCTTAGCCCATGTGCTGTTCCGGTGTTATTAGTCCCAAAGAAAGATGGATCATGGAGAATGTGTGTGGACTGCTGAGCAATCAATAAAATCACGGTGAAGTATAGACATCCAATTCCTAGACTTGATGATATGCTTGATGAGTTGAGTGGTTCTTGCATTTTTACTAAGATTGATTTGAAAAGTGGTCACCATCAAATTAGGATGAAAGAAGGAGATGAGTGGAAAACTGCATTCAAAACAAAATATGGTCTTTATGAGTGGTTAGTTATGCCATTTGGTTTATCTAATGCACCTAGTACATTCATGAGATTAATGAACCATGTTCTGCATGCATATCTTGGTAAATTTGTTGTTGTATATTTTGATGACATACTCATTTATAGCAAATCAGTAGATGAGCATGTAGAACATATTAGGGTTATTCTTGATGTTTTGAGAAAGGAAGAATTATATGCCAACTTGAAAAAGTCCATGTTTTGTAGTGATAAAATCATATTCTTAGGTTTTACTGTTAGTGCACAAGGAATTGAGGTTGATGATGAAAAGGTAAAGGCAATAAGAGATTGGCCAGCACCTAAAACCGTGAGTGAGGTAAGAAGTTTTCATGGTTTGGCTAGTTTCTATAGAAGGTTTGTTAAAGATTTTAGTTCCATTGCTGCACCATTAAATGAATTGGTAAAAAAGGATGTAAAGTTTAATTGGACTAAAATTCATGAAAGGGCATTCAATTTGTTGAAAGAAAGGTTAACTACTGCTCCAATTCTTGCTTTACCAGATTTTGATAAGACCTTCGAATTAGAGTGTGATGCTTCAGGTGTGGGCATAGGTGCTGTTTTGATGCAAGAAGGGAAACCAATTGCATATTTTAGTGAGAAGCTTCATGGTGCACAATTAAATTATTCCACTTATGACAAGGAGCTGTATGCTTTGGTAAGAGCTTTACAAGTGTGGCAACATTACTTATTGCCTAAAGAGTTTGTTATTCATACAGATCATGAATCATTAAAGCATCTAAAGGGGCAAACCAAGCTGAACCGAAGGCATGGAAAGTGGATAGAGTTCATTGAGCCATTTCCGTATGTGATAAAGTATAAGCGTGGCAAAGACAATGTAGTAGCAGATTCACTTTCAAGAAGGTATTCCTTAATCTCAACTCTTAGTTCTAAGTTATTAGGCTTTGAGAAAATTAAGGATATGTATGCCAATGACGTTGACTTTGCAAATGTTTATAAAGCATGTGAGCATTCTGCATTTCAGAAGTTTTATAGGCATGATGGGTACTTGTTTAAGGATGGAAGATTATGCATGCCTAGTTGCTCATTAAGAGAATTGCTTGTGCGTGAGGCACATAGTGGAGGACTCATGGGACATTTTGGGATATTTAAGACTTTAGACATTCTGCATGAGCATTTCTATTGGCCAAACATGAGAAAGGATGTTGAAAGAATTTGTGCCAAGTGTATTGCATGTAAACAAGCAAAATCTAAGTCTTTACCTCATGGGCTGTATACTCCTTTACCTATTCCTAATGCACCTTGGATGGACATATCTATGGACTTTGTTTTGGGGCTGCCTAGGACTAGAAAAGGAAAAGATAGCATATTTGTTATTGTTGATAGATTCAGCAAAATGGCTCATTTCATTGCATGTCACAAAACTGATGATGCAACAAATATTGCAAATTTGTTCTTTGGGGAAGTAGTTCGGTTGCATGGCATTCCTAAAACAATTGTAAGTGATAGAGATGTGAAGTTCTTAAGTCATTTTTGGCGTGTTTTATGGAATAAGTTAGGTACTAAATTGTTGTTCTCTACAACTTGTCATCCACAAACTGATGGACAAACAGAAGTGGTAAATAGGACTTTAGGATCTTTGTTACATGCTGTAGTGGGTAAGAATTTGAAAACTTGGGAAGATTGTTTGCCATTAGTGGAGTTTGCATATAATAGAAGCATACATTCTTCTACTGGTTATTCACCATTTGAAATTGTTTATGGTTTTAATCCACTTACACCACTTGATTTGTTTCCTTTACCATTAAATGAAATAACTAACTTAGATGGTGAAAAGAAAGCTGAGTTGGTTAAGCAGATACATGAGAAGGCACGAGCTCATCTTGAGAAGAAATATGAATCAGTTGCCCATAATGCAAATAGAAGAAGGAAACATGTGATTTTCCAACCTGGTGATTGGGTATGGGTTCATATGAGGAAGGAAAGATTTCCTAAACAAAGGAAATCCAAGTTGGATGCAAGGGGAGATGGCCCATTCCAAGTTTTAGAACGGATCAATGACAATGCCTACAAAATTGATCTACCAGGTGAGTATAATGTTTCTGCAACTTTCAATGTTAGTGATCTTTCTCCTTTTGATGTAGGCTCAGATTTGAGGACAAATCTTTTTGAGCAAGGAGGGAATGATGAGGAAACTATAAGCAAGCTTGATGAATGTAATGGCAGCAAATATGTTGATGATATCATTATGCCAAGTGGACCAATCACAAGATCACAATCAAAGAAATTCCAGCATGTGTTCCAGCACTTCATACAAAGGTGGATTAATGAAGAGGGAGACCAACTTGTAGTGAATATGATGGACCATGAAGAGGAAGTCAGAAACTCACCAACAAGCATGAAGAATCTGCCCATAAGTATGGTGATGGGCATTAGCACGAATTTGGAATATAATATTGATATGGTTTAGTGTTAGTGTGACTAGACACATGTGAACCAACACCAAAATGAATGTACAATCTGCCCATCAATGTTGTCAGAATTATGGGCAGTAATTTAGAGTATATTATTGAGGTGGATGAACAATTAATGCTATTGTGACTAGATACATGTAAACCTAGACTTTAGGCCATTAGTTCTTCTTTTCCAACTATATAAGGATGGGAAAAAGAACTTAATAGGATTGATTACGAATTTCCAGAATTGTTGAATGTAATTTCTGTGTTTTCAAGTTTGAGAGGTTTTCTTCTTATTCTTGTTGCATGAAGAATTGGTTCTAACTTATCAAGTCTTACTTGTGGCGTTTTAATCAATTCATTTCTTCATCCCAATCACCCAAGTTCTCAATTACAGGTTAGTTGTGGGTTTGGTAGGGAGGATTTGCTTTTGAGTTCTAAGATTCTATGCTAGATGTGTATGTGGGGTTCTAGATGTAATATTTGATCCATGGGTTCCGCATCACTTTGAAGGCTATTTTTAAGCCTAGGCAGAGTCAAGGATGCAAGCTTTGACTCTTCCTTGAGTGAAACACGTAAGGGAGTGAGGTGAGAAAATTTTCTTTACTAACATTTTCTTGTAGGTTCTTCTTACACCATGTCAAATTCTGGAAGTGAAAAACGTGATATGACCATAAATGACATAGCCTTCATGTTAGAGGCAATGCAAAGGAGATTTGAAAGGTTTGATTTGACCATAAACAACATGAGAGGTGATGTAGACAGCATAATGCAAAGGCAGCGAAATGATACTAATCGAAGGGGGCAGAATAGAGGGAGAGGAAACATGATGAATGATGATGAGATAGAGAGGGAAGATGATGAAGAAAGTGAGCAATCAATTGCTCAAAGAAGACCTCAACAAAGGGACAGTAACATATCTTCCATAAAAATGAAGATACCATCCTTCAAGGGGAGAAATGATGCTGAAGCTTACCTTGAATGGGAAAGAAAAGTTGAGTTGGTGTTTGATTGTCACAACTATAGTGAAATGAAGAAAGTTAAAATTGCAGCAGTTGAATTCACAGATTATGCACTAATTTGGTGGGATCAATTGATGATTTCCAAGAGGAGAAATGGAGAAAGAACCATCACTACTTGGGCTGAAATGAAAACTGTGATGAGAAAGAGATTTGTACCATCTTACTACTATAGGGAGCTTCACCAAAAATTACAGAGGTTAACTCAAGGATCCATGTCAGTGGAGGATTACCATAAAGAGATGGAGATGATCATGAGTAGAACTAATATAGAGGAGGATCCAGAAATCACTATGGCTCGATTTTTGAGTGGGCTGAATAGAGAGATAGCTAACATAATTGAATTACATCATTATGTGGAGCTTAAAGATATGGTACACATGGCCATGAAAGTGGAGAAGCAACTGAAACTCAAGGGAGCAGCCAAGGGATTTTCTAATTCTAGCTCTAGTTTCACTTCAAAATGGCCAAAGAAAGATGATAATCCTAAAGGGAAGGAGGCTGCCTGGAAAGGAAAGGAAAAATAAGTTCTAGATGACCCTAAAGGTAACTCTAAAACATCTAACTCTAATCAAAAGCATAGTACCATTAAATGCTTTAGGTGTTTAGGAGTAGGGCATATAGCATCTCAATGTCCAAATAAGAAAATCATGTTGATACGAGATAATGGTGAAATTGATAGTGCTAGTGAACATGAAAGTGATGATGATAATGATAGCATGCCACCATTAGAAGAAATAGAACATATTATTGAATATCCTGCCCATGGTGAATCTTTGGTTATTAGAAGAGCTTTAAACATGCAAATTAAAGATGAAGAAAGTAATCAAAGAGAGAACATTTTCCATACTCGTTGCATTGTGAATGGAAAAGTGTGCAGCATGATCATTGATGGGGGTAGTTGTGCAAATGTTGCTAGTACTGATTTTGTGGATAAATTAGGGTTAGCATGCACAAAACATCCTAGTCCTTACAAGCTGCAATGGTTGAATGATAGTGGAGAGGTGTGGGTAACAAAGCAGGTTCTATTTTCTTTTGCAATTGGGAGATACAAGGATGAAGTTTGCTGTGATGTTGTGCCTATGCATGCTAGCCATATCCTTCTTGGTCGTCCATGGCAGTTTGATAGAAAAGCTTTGCATGATGGCTTTAAGAATCATTATTCTTTCAGCCTAAATGGTTTAAATTTCACTCTTGCTCCATTGTCACCTAAACAAGTGTATGAAGATCAAGCAAATATTTTGAGATCATTTGAAAAGAATTCTGGTGGTGAGGGTAAAACAAATAAAAATGGAGTAAAAGAGGCCAAGTGTGAGGAAAAGAATGATAAAAATGGCCCATTGGTGAGAGAAAAAGAGAAAGGGAGAGAAAATAAAAGAGAGTGTTTCTATGCAAAAGAAAAGGAGTTAAGGAGTGCTTTTTGTGAGAAAAGAAGTCTGATTGTACTTAGGTGCAAAGAGACCTTGATTTCTACATCTAACCTTGATAACCCTTTGCCTAGTTGTGTTAGTTCTCTTTTACAGGAATTTGGAGATGTTTTTCCAGAAAATGTACCCAAAGGTTTACCACCTTTAAGAGGGATTGAGCATCAAATTGACTTCATTCCGGGCTCAGCAATTCCTAACCGACCAGCTTATAGAAGTAATCCGGAGGAAACCAAGGAACTTCAAGGGCAAGTGGAGGAGTTTCTAGCAAAGGGACATGTGTGTGAAAGTATTAGTCCATGTACTATTCTGGTTTTACTAGTCCTAAAGAAGGATGAATCATTTGCCCATAAAGCAAATAAAAGAAGGAAACATGTGATTTTCCAACCTGGTAATTGGGTATGGGTTCATGTGAGAAAGAAAAGATTTCCTAAACAAAGAAAATCCAAGTTGGATGCAAGGGGAGATGGTCCTTTCCAAGTATTGGAGCAAATCAATGACAATGCCTACAAGATCGACTTACCTGGTGAGTATGGTATTAGTGCTACTTTTAATGTAACTGATTTATCTCCTTTTGATGATGCAGATTTGAGGACAAATCTTTTTAAAGAAGGGGAGAAAATGATGCGGAACCCATGGATCAAATATTACATCTAGAACCCCACATACACATCTAGCATAGAATCTTAGAACTCAAAAACAAATCCTCCCTACCAAACCCACAACTAACCTGTAATTGAGAACTTGGGTGATTGGGATGAAGAAATGAATTGATTAAAACGCCACAAGTAAGACTTGATAAGTTAGAACCAATTCTTCATGCAACAAGAATAAGAAGAAAACCTCTCAAACTTGAAAACACTTAGATTACAATGATAACAATCTGCCAATTTCGTAGTAACCCTATTAAGTTCTTTTTCCCATCCTTATATAGTTGGAAAAGAAGAACTAATGGCTTAAAAGTCTAGGTTTACATGTATCTAGTCACAATAGCATTAATTGTTCATCCACATCAATAATATACTCTAAATTACTGCCCATAATTATGACAACATTGATGGGCAGATTCCACATGCATTTTGGTGTTGGTTCACATGTGTCTAGTCACACTAGCACTAAACCATGTCAATATTATATTCCAAATTCGTGCTAATGCCCATCACCATACTTATGGGCAGATTCTTCATGCTTGTTGGTGATTTTTCTGACTTCCTCTTCATGATCCATCATATTCACTACAAGTTGGTCTCCCTCTTCATTAATCCACCTTTGAATGAAGTGCTGGAACACATGCTGGAGTTTCTTTGATTGTGATCTTGTGATTGGTCCACTTGGCATAATGATATCATCAACATATTTCCTATAAGGAAAACTATTAACTAATATTACAATAAAAACCTAATAAGCAAAATATGGAGGGGACCACTTAAAAGACTCAAAAAACACGCCCCAAACATGTGTTAAGCATGCCAAAGTCGTTCTTGCTGAAACTGGTATAGGGGGTTGTGAAACAGTAGATTTCACAGGGGGTTGTGGGACTTTCTGGACAAGCAGCACATTTCACAGGGTGGTTGTGGTATTGGCTGGACAATTCGCACATTTCAGCACCATGTGTACAATCCAGCACCATGACTAGCTTGGGTTGGTCTTCTAGTTCCTTCTCGCACTTGTCCCATGCTAATTCAGTCACCTCTCTTGTAATAAAGTATTGAATATGCATTCCAAGAGTGATGCCATATTTCTTTGCTTTATTCCTCGTCAATGGCCCTTGTTGTAGCACCAATGGATCCTTGCTATGCTGGTTCACATCAGGATAGGTGGGAGATCACAAAAAATTCTCTGGGAGAGGTTTTAACCATTTTTGGTCATGTCTCTTAGGGAGTCTTGAGTAGAGATAGTAAAGGAAGAGAGAGACAAGGTTAAGTGGTGGTTCTTGGAAGCAAGGTTCTTTTGCAAAGCTCTTGGGAGGAGATTTAAGTATTCATCGTCAATCTCAAGCAAGGTGGAGGAAGATCAAGAGGATATCACCCCTAGTGATGTGAGCCTGCCTTGCTGGGATTTAATTCCTAAGGAATCTCAAGCTACGGATCGTCTCCAAAACATAAGAACACCAACCAACACCTTCAACCCAACACCAACTTGTGATGTAAAACTGAAGCTATATGGCTGGAAACCAAAGATTCAAGACCCAACCCCAACTTGTGAAGGAAAAACCTTGAATATAAGTTAAGACCTAGCAAACTTGGTTATTTTTGCAAGGAATTCGTGCAAGTTCTAACCAGAACTCAAAAGAAGGCTAAAAACCTCTCAAAGCTCTCAAAATGGAGAGAAAACTCAGAATATTCATTAAGTTCAAAGTCTGCCATTACATCTGTTTTTAAAGACTTAAAGAACACATAAAACAAGTGAAATGATGGAAAAATACAAATATAATGATGTGGTTACATAAAACAAATTGGGCAGCCATATAGCTTGTCTCCCACTAGCTTTTAAAAGGCATGGGCAGCCATATAGCTTGTCTCCCACTAGCTTTTAAAAGGCATGGGCAGCCATATAGCTTGTCTCCCACTAGCTTTTAAAAGCCATCTTTGACTCCCAATGTGAGTTTCAGCCACTCTTTATATATGGTGATGTGATCCCACATCGGCCGTGTAAGGAGATCCTGGCTACTATATAAGCATGGGCTAAACCTCCACTCTTGAGCTAGCTTTTGTGGTGGAGTTAGGGTCCTTGCTCGTATCAGTTGGTATCAGAGCCAACCTTGCACGCACCGGTGTGGTCCTTGTCCCTTCGTTCCTTGGCTCGGGTGCGGGTTAACGAGTGAGTTGGCACAAGCGACTCGTGTGTGGACTGCAGGTAAACGATTGAGTTGGCACGAGCACGAGGACGTGCAGTCTAAAGAAGGGGAGGATGATGTGATCCCACATCGGCCGTGTAAGGAGATCCTGGCTACTATATAAGCATGAGCTAAACCTCCACTCTTGAGCTAGCTTTTGTGGTGGAGTTAGGGTCCTTGCTCGTATCAGTTGGTATCAGAGCCAACCTTGCATGCACCGGTGTGGTCCTTGTCCCTTCGTTCCTTGGCTCGGGTGCGGGTTAACGAGTGAGTTGGCACAAGCGACTCGTGTGTGGACTGCGGGTAAACGATTGAGTTGGCACGAGCACGAGGACGTGCAGTCTAAAGAAGGGGAGGATGATGTGATCCCACATCGGCCGTGTAAGGAGATCCTGGCTACTATATAAGCATGGGCTAAACCTCCACTCTTGAGCTAGCTTTTGTGGTGGAGTTAGGGTCCTTGCTCGTATCAGTTGGTATCAGAGCCAACCTTGCACGCACCGGTGTGGTCCTTGTCCCTTCGTTCCTTGGCTCGGGTGCGGGTTAACGAGTGAGTTAGCACAAGTGACTCGTGTGTGGACTGCGGGTAAACGATTGAGTTGGCACGAGCACGAGGACGTGCAGTCTAAAGAAGGGGAGGATGATGTGATCCCACATCGGCAGTGTAAGGAGATCCTGGCTACTATATAAGCATGGGCTAAACCTCCACTCTTGAGCTAGCTTTTGTGGTGGAGTTAGGGTCCTTGCTCGTATCATATGGGCATCCAATGGTACGTGGATGGTATGTATTTAGCTCCCAAAGGTATAATGATGGATGCCAATATGTATTCTAACTCCTTTGGGTCAATTGGCCTCTTGGGAAGATTGCAATTTGGACACGTGCAACCAAACAGCTTCTTTGCTCTTATTTTCTTCAAGTCTTAACGTTCCAATTGTATTGAGAACATATAGATGTTTGGAAACTAATCCTTGAAGTTTTCTTGCCATTGATCGAGTAACAGGTCCTTGGTATTGTATGCTAGCAATCAGATCCTCATCATCCTCTCCCTCTTCAAAAGAATTCGTCCTCGAATCTTCATCATCTGCATAGTAAGGAGCAAGATCAGAAACATTAAAAGTTGCACTTACACCATACTCACCTGGTAGATTAATCTTGTAGGCATTATCATTAATCCTTTCGAGTACTTCAAATGGTCTATCACTTCTCGGCTGCAATTTTGATTTCCTTTGTGTAGGAAACCTTTCTTTTCGCAAATGAACCCATACCAGATCACCAGGCTGGAACACCATCTTTTTCCTTCCTTTGTTTACTTTGGTTGTTGTATTCTCATTAATCTTCTCCATTTGTTGCTTGGCCCTTTGATGCATTTGCTTCACCAATTCAGCTTTCTTTTTACCATCAAAACTAGTAAGCTCATTAGTAGGAAGAGGCAACAAATCTAATGGAGTAAGTGGATTAAAACCATAGACAAGCTCAAAGGATGAAATTCCAGTGGATGAATGCATTGATCTATTATATGCAAATTCAATAAATGGTATGCATTCCTCCCATGTCTTCAAATTTTGTTTAATCATGGTACGAAGAAGAGTGCCCACAGTCCTATTAACAACTTTCGTCTGCCCATCTGTTTGCGGATGGCATGTAGTGGAGAAACAAAGCTTTGTACCTAACTTTCCCCATAGGACTTTCCAAAAATGACTCAAAAATTTTACATCTCGATCACTTACTATGGTCCTAGGAATACCATGCAATCTCACTACTTCTCTAAAGAACAAATCAGATATATGGCATGCATCATCAGTTTTATGACATGGAATGAAATGTGCCATTTTAGAAAATCTATCAACCACAACAAATAAACTATCATGACCCTTTTTTGTCCTAGGTAGCCCCAAAATAAAGTCCATAGATAAGTCTACCCAAGGTTCACTAGGTACACTTAAAGGCATATACAAACCATGTGGTCTTACTTTGGACTTTGCTTTCATACATGTCACGCATTTAGCACAAAATTTCTCTACATCTTTCCTCATATGTGGCCAATAAAAATGTCCATTCAGAATTTCTAATGTTTTAGCCACCCCAAAATGTCCCATTAAACCTCCCCCATGTGACTCTCTTACAAGCAATCCTCTTATAGAGCTATTTGGAACACAAAGTCGTTTCTCTCTAAATAAGAAACCATCATGCCTATAAAATTTTTCAAAGGCAGCATTTTCACAAGAGGCATATATTTGTGCAAATTCAGAGTCATGCTTATACAATTCTTTCATATGCTCAAATCCTAGAAGTCTAGCATCAAGCATATAGATTAGGGCATACCTCCTAAATAAGGCATCAGCAACAACATTTTCTTTTCCTTGCTTATATTGAATCACATATGGAAACGCTTCAATAAATTCACTCCATTTGCATGGCGTTTGTTCAGCTTGCTTTGTCCTTTCAAGTATTTTAGTGATTCATGATCACTATGAATAACAAACTCCTTTGGCCAAAGATAATGCTGCCACGTCTCCAACGCCCTCACTAATGCATACATCTCCTTGTGATAAGTAGAGTAATTCAAAGGAGCTCCACTTAGCTTCTCACTAAAGTATGCAATTGGTCTTCTTTCCTACATCAAAACAGCACCTATACCCACTCCGGAAGCATCACATTCAACTTCAAAAGTCTTAGAAAAATTAGGTAATGCAGGTAATGGTGCAGAACATAATTTTTCTTTTAGTAATCTAAATGCATGCTCCTGTTCCTCATTCCATTTGAACCCTACATTTTTCTTCACAATTTCATTTAATGGCGCTGCAATTGTACTAAAGTCTCTAACAAATCTCCTATAAAAACTAGCAAGACCATGAAAACTCCTAACATCAGTTACGGATTTTGGTGTAGGCCACTCTTTGATGGCTTTTACCTTATCCTCATCAACCTCAATTCCTTTCCCACTCACTACAAATCCTAAGAAAACGACTTTTTCCATGCAGAATGTACATTTCTTTAAATTTGCATACAATTTCTCTTTCCTAAGAACTTCAAGCACACATCTTAAATGCATTAAATGATCATTTAAACTTTGACTATACACTAAAATATCATCAAAATACACAACAACAAACTTTCCAAGAAAAGCACGCAATACATGATTCATTAATCTCATGAAAGTACTAGGTGCATTGCTTAGTCCAAAAGGCATGACTAACCATTCATACAAACCATATTGAGTCTTAAAAGCTGTTTTCCATTCATCTCCTAATCTCATTCTTATTTGATGATAACCACTTTTAAGATCAATTTTTGAAAATATACATGCGCCATGCAATTCATCAAGCATATCATCAAGTCTAGGAATTGGATGTCTATACTTTACAGTGATTTTATTGATAGCACGACAATCCACACACATTTGCATTGATCCATCCTTTTTAGGTACTAGAAGTATCGGCACAGCACATGGACTCATGCTCTCCCTAACATGACCTTTCGCAAGCAGCTCATCCACCTGTTTTTGCAACTCCTTGACCTCTTGAGGATTTGTCCTATATGTTGGACGATTTGGAATTACAGCTCCAGGAATGAAATCAATTTGATGTTCTATTCCTCTAATGGGTGGCAATCCACTCGGTACCTCATTTGGAAAGACATCTTCAAATTCCTGCAACAAAGTCAAAGCAACACTAGGAATAGATGGATCAAGGTCAGTTACATTAAGAAAAACTCCCTTACATATCAGAAGGAGCATCATACTATCAGAAAAGTATGCTTGCCTCACATCTTTCCCCCTAGCAACTAAACTTACTTTCTTCTCTCCACTCTCATTTTTATTATGTAATTTCTTCTTTTTCTCTTTTTCTTTTTCTCTCTCAGTTTTTATTCTTTGTTTTTCCTCTTGATCTTTCTTTTCTCTCTCCCTCTTTTCAACCTCTCTTTGCATTTTCTCTTGCATGGCAGCTTGTACTCGCTTTTGGTCTTCAAAAGCCTCCATAGGTGTTAAAGGTGCAAGAGTCACCTTTTGGCCTTCAAAATCAAATGAATACCTATTCTTAAACCCATCATGTGTTGCTTTTCTATCATATTGCCATGGCCTCCCAAGTAGGATATGACTAGCATGCATGGGAACTACATCACACAACACTTCATCCTTATACCTCCCAATGGTAAATGACAATAATACTTGCTTGGTCACCTTAACTTCTCCACTATCATTCAACCACTGCAATCTATATGGATTAGGATGTTTTGTAGTAGGAAATGCAAGTTTCTCTACTAGTAGAGTGCTAGCCACATTAACACAACTCCCACCATCTATGATCATAGTACAAACTTTTTCTTTGACTAAACATCTAGTATGAAAAATATTTTCTCTTTGTAGTTCATCACCTTCATCTTCCTTCACCTGTATATTTAAAGCACGCATAACAACAAGAGCATTTCCATGCACAGCATGCTCTACATCACTATCTTCATCCAAAGGTGGAATGTTAACATCTGAATCTTCATCTACAACTTCATCATCTTCAGATTCAATATCACCACTCGGCCTCACCACCATCACCCTTTTATTTGGACATTCTCTAGCATAATGCCCTTTCCCTAAACATCGGAAACATTGGATGTCTCTTGTTCTTCCATTGGAGTTCATTGGTGCCTTACCCTTATCAATCACAATGGGTTTTTCTCCAGCCTTGTTCCCCTCTTTCTTCTCCTTTGAAACAAATTTATTCTCACTAGATTCCCCTTTCTTCCAATTTGGCTTCCAAGGAACATTATTGGCAGAATTCATTCCCATTCCCGATCTGGTTGTCTTCTTCTTCTTGAGTTGTTTTTCTACCTTGATTGCCATATTTAACATGTCATCAAGCTCCACATAATGATGCAGCTCCACTATGTCGGCAATTTCATCTTTCAGCCCATGTAGAAACCGTGCCATAGTTGCTTCCCTTTCTTCTTCTATATTAGTTCGTATCATAGCCATTTCCATCTCTTGAAAATATTCTTCCACACTTTTATTGCCTTGTACCAGCCCTTGTAATCGTTGATGTAACTCCCTATAGTAGTGTTGTGGTACAAATCTATCTCTCATGACTTGTTTCAGCTCATCCCAAGTCTGCACTCCTCTCATGCCATTTCTTCTTCGTTTAGTGAGTAATTGATCCCACCAAACTAATGCATAATCAGTAAACTCTACCACAGCAAGTGTCACCTTCTTTTGCTCACTATAGTTGTGGCAATCAAAGATGAGTTCGGTCTTTCTCTCCCATTCCAAGTATGCATCTGGATTTGCTTTGCCATGGAATGATGGAATTTTCATTTTAATTCCATTAACATTGCTGTCTACTCTCCCTCTCCCTCTTGCATTTTCCATAGTTTCTTGCCTAATATTTCTGCCACCACCTCTACCATGCATATTACCTCTCATATATCTTGGTCTAATAACATCATCAAGTGCAACAGATTGCTGCCCATCGTCATCATCAAGATTATCTTCATCTACATCCTCCAATTCATTGAAAACTGGCAAATCATTTAGTCCAGCACGCCTACCTCTATTCTGCCCCTTATTTGTGTTTTGCTCCCTATGAAAATTATCTCGTTCATCCCTTCCTAAATTCCTTTGATTTGTAGAGCTTGCTTGCTGCAATTCTTCAATTTGCTTTGAGTGTTTTTCCATCTGTTCTCTAATATCAACAAACAACACATTCATCCTTTGAAATTGAGATTGCAATGCCTTAAGAACATAAGAAGCTTCTGGCTCCTATTGGGGCTGGTTGCTCTCTCGATCACTATCTCGTTTTGTTGACATACTGATTGCTGCAAAACAAATGTTAGAAATATTCTCTCACACACTCCCTCACGTGTTTCACTCTAATCTGGTAACACTCAATCTGTGTTTCACTCAAACTATGGCTTTTACCCTCTAACAATCTCACCACTCTATGCCTTTTTTTCACTCACTTCAGCCCCTTCAAAGTTCTAGCAAGAACTTAATATTTCCTCAACTAAATAACTAAATTGCAAGGTTTAAAACACATTCAAGAATGGAACAAGAGTAACACAAGCTGGAAAAAACAGAATATCTGATATTTGAAACGTAAGGACGAAAGACACTGAAATTTTAGACAAACATTACCAAAGGGAAGAATTTGACAAAACTGGATTTAGGATAATATATTGAGACCAAATGGAAGAGAAAAAAATGAATTTTTAGGTCTCTTATGAAACGTTTATATTCTGGACCCCAAAATGGCTAACTAGCTGTAATATATGGACAACCAAGCAAACGAATGAATTTTGACATGAAATTTAATATGTAGGCTTAACTGAATATCTAAAACATGCCTGTAAAATTTGAAAAGATTTGGACATGTTTACATACACGTTCACTTTTGGACATAAAACTAGCTAAATTGGCTGCAATATATGGATAACGAGGCAAATGGACGAATTTTGACTTAAAATTTTATTTCCAAGCTAATTTTAGCATCTGAAACAAGCATATAAAATTTGAGAAGATTTGGTTATGTGCAAACCTAACTTCAGTTTCTAACCCAATAGCAAATTTTAGAGATTAGTTGCTGTTTTTTTTTTCTTTGATTTTTTTTCTCTTTTTTTTTGTTCTTTCTTTCTTTCTTTTTTTTAAATTAATCCAGCAACAACATTAAGGAAGAAGGACTCAAAGAAACAAGAAAGCATACAGCATGTAGAAATTAAACTAATGGCAAAAAAAATGACTCAAAGGAAGACAATATGTTTTTTTTGACATAAACAAGAAGGAATGATGCTAAAAACCTGATTTGGAGAGCCTAAGCTCTGATACCAAATGATGTGAGCCTGCCTTGCTGGGATTTAATTCCTAAGGAAGCTCAAGCTACGGATCGTCTCCAAAACATAAGAACACCAACCAGCACCTTCAACCCAACACCAACTTGTGATGTAAAACTGAAACTATATGGCTGGAAACCAAAGATTCAAGACCCAACCCCAACTTGTGAAGGAAAAACCTTGAATATAAGTTAAGACCTAGCAAACTTGGTTATTTTTGCAAGGAATTCGTGCAAGTTCTAACCAGAACTCAAAAGAAGGCTAAAAACCTCTCAAAGCTCTCAAAAATGGAGAGAAAACTCAGAATATTCATTAAGTTCAAAATCTGCCATTACATCTGTTTTTAAAGACTTAAAGAAAGCATAAAACAAGTGAAATGATGGAAAAATACAAATATAATAATGTGGTTACATAAAACAAATTGGGTAGCCATATAGCTTGTCTCCCACTAGCTTTTAAAAGGCATGGGCAGCCATATAGCTTGTCTCCCACTAGCTTTTAAAAGGCATCTTTGACTCCCAATGTGAATTTCAGCCACTCTTAATATATGGACATCCAATGGAACGTGAATGGTATGTATTTAGCTCCCAAAGGTATAATGATGGATGCCAATATGTATTCTAACTCCTTTGGGTCAATTGGCCTCTTGGGTAGATTGCAATTTGGACACATGCAACCAAACAACTTCTTTGCTCTTATTTTCTTCAAGTCTTAACGTTCCAATTGTATTGAGAACATATAGATGTTTGGAAACTAATCCTTGAAGTTTTCTTGCCATTGATCGAGTAACAGGTCCTTGGTGTTGTATGCTAGCAATCAGATCCTCATCACGAGCCTAGGATCCTTCTAGAATGTTTTAGTCTTAATTTTCCATATGCAATTAGGAATTTTGTAACCCTTATTAAAGGGCACTATTAGGCCGAATTGGGGAGACGATTATTATAAAAGAAATTTTCGAATTCTTCTACAAGTTCTTCTTGTGAATTTTCGTGTGAGAGAGATTAGAGTGGATTCTTTAATTCTTTCTTTGCATCAAGAATTAGGTTTACTTATCAACGAGAGTTGTGGCATTTTCCTTCTTCTTACCAACTAAATCCTTCAATCATAGTGAGTTCGCGTCTCTTTATAGGCGTTGGGTTCCTTAGGAGGTGATTATCAAGTTTCAAGGAGTTCTCTACCATTGTTATATGTTGGGTTTGCTGCCATCGTTGCTAAGGGTCCGCGTCAATTATCAAAGCAATAAAACTAATAGGCTTTTTTAATTAACATGTTTTAAACAGCCCATTAAGACAAAAATACAAACATATTTAATTTTACTCAATTAAAAAAGGCTAAGATCTAAAAACAACTTAACTAAACCCATTTTGAAGTTGGACTTGAATTAAGTTGTAATTAACTTTATTTGATCTTGTTTCCAAGCCTTGGATCCCTTGTTGCCTATTACAAGCCAAATTCACCAAATCTTGTAGATGACAAATTAACGCTTGCTGAATCTTCTTGGCTCGTGATCTAGTTATAGGTCCTCGAGGCAAAATAATTGGATTAAAAATCTCTTCAATTCAATCCTTGCTTCTTTGGTCATGCTCATCCTCTTGGTGTGTAGGCTGTTCCATAACACTGTTACATCCTTAGTGAGCCAACTTTGAGCCTACCTCATTTTCCCATTTCCTTCTACACAAAAACATTAACCCTAAAACATGTTCTACCAAGCTTTGCCCCTTCATTAGGAACAAGATCATTTGAGAAAATTAGTAATTTAAGTAATAGTGTAAATTGAGTGTGGGGTTGATGAAAGTAGGTTGAAGTTGTAAAATAAATCTTCCTAAAATTGCAAAGTTCTTCATAAATCATTAAAGCCAAAAAAAAGGAATCAATTCAATTTAAAAAAAAAACTCTTATAGTAAAAGGGGAACAAGTTACATTTTCTTCAAACGGGACAATCAAGGATAAAGAGTATTAAATATTTGGGAAGTTGTTATCACAAATATTGCCTCATTCCTTAAGTGCTATTGAATCTAATGATTTAGCCTAAATTCCAAAAATATCATACCTCAACCCTAAGCCCTATTACAACCAATAAAAAGACCTTATGATTGATGCTCAACGGTAATTTAGTGGTGAAGACTTGATTCTTAAAGCAAGCCTATGGGAACGTTCGGTCACGGGATGTAAAGAGTGAAAACACTATCCCATCCAAACAATTGAGAGATTTAGTGAAAGAGTGCCACTAGGGTTTGCATGAAAAGCCATCAAATTGTTTAAGTATCGATTTTGTGAAATTCAAAAATGAGTGTGGAAATTATGAAATGGGAATTCATGAAGTTATCTTGCATCTACTAATTTGTCATCTTGTTTTGTGACTTTGCTTGGGGACAAGGAAAGAATTAAGTGTAGGGTAATTGTTATAACCATAAATATATGTATTTTTAGATTGTTTTTATTTGATATTTAGCTGCTTTCTTAATGTTTTGTTCAAGTTGTTGCAAGGTATTTAAGCAAAAGTAAAATAATTTAGAAAAGGAAGTGGAAGGTGCTAAGCCTAGCAATTGAGGGGATTAAAAGATGAAGATTAAGCTCAAAAAGGTCCCTCACAAAATGAAGCACAGGTAGAGTCTTGGCCATGTCCATCATGGATATGACTTTCACCATCTTGACTATGTAACCTTCTTAAGATTGAATACTAGTAGGCAGAAGGCAACACGGGAAGCCATCTTGGCTGTGTCATAAAACCCGGCTAGGTAAATCAACATCTTGGCCGTGTCATTCACAAGCAAAAGAAAAGCAAGAGCAGGTTTTCATAGAAGAGAACACAGTCAAGAATCTTGGTTGCGTCATCTGCTCGTGTCACTTCATATTTTCTTGGTCGTGTCCCACTCAAAATTTGTAAGATTTTTCAAATGGGCAGTAAAGGACACATTCAGCTTTCTTGGTCGTGTCCAATGTTGAAAATGAAACACACGGCTAAGACAAGCCAATCTTGGCCGTGTCTCTCAAATGAAGGAATAAAAATTAACGAGTTGGAAAGTAGAGACAAGGAGAAGTGCTAAGCCGAATAAGATGGGTGGATAATTTTTAAATGTAAAAAGATGAGCTTGCTTGGAATTATTGGGGGACAAATGAAATGACACTTAAAGAAATATTAATTTTATTCAAAAAATAGAATGGGCTTTGAATTAAAAAAAGGGCACCAAGAAAGAAGAGAGGATAGGTGGGAGATCACAAAAAATTCTCTAGGAGAGGTTTTAACCATTTTTGGTCATGTCTCTTAGGGAGTCTTGAGTAGAGATACTAAAGGAAGAGAGAGACAAGGTTAAGTGGTGGTTCTTGGAAGCAAGGTTCTTTTGCAAAGCTCTTGGGAGGAGATTTAAGTATTCATTGTCAATCTCAAGCAAGGTGGAGGAAGATCAAGAGGATATCACCCCTAGTCTTCCTAATACCAAGTTTTTCTAGTTCCCAAATTAGTTCAATTAATTCATTTCCTAATTTTTGTTGATTTGTTATGAACATTAATATTTCAATAGATTCTTGTGATTTGATTTATATTGAAATCAATATGTATTTTGATTTGATGATGATGAGCTAAATTACCCATGCCTAGGGTTTATAGTAAATTTGATTAAATGATTTAATTCAAGAAATTCCATTAATTTACCTTGTCATATGTTGATTACATTGGAATGAATATTAGGTTGATAGATTGGCCACTTATTAATCTTTAGATATTGAATGGTGAACCGAAAGGTAAAATTAAATATTGGAACTATACATTCAACAACCCTAAGAATGAATTAGAAATATAAGTTCTAGGGTTTACTTAATTTGCAAGATAAAAATAATTGGATTTTATTGATTCATGAATGTGAGAACTAATGAATTAATGATATTAATTAATCTGAAGGAAGAAATTAAGTGACTACGATTTTATCAACCAGTTGTTCCATTCTTTAATGGTTTGTGGGTCTTTACTCTTCAAAAATGGATCTTTATCCTTTGAAAATTGGGTCTTTAACCTTCAAGATATTCGAATCTTTATCCTTTGGAGATTGGGTCTTTACCCTTCAAAAATGGATTTTCATCATTTGAAGATTGGGTCATTACCCTTTAAAAATAGATATTTATCCTTTGGATATTGAGTCTTTACCCTTCAAAAAAAGGATCTTTATCTTTTGGAGATTGGGTCTTTACCCTTTAAAGATGGATCTTTATCCTTTAGAGATTGAGTCTTTACCCTTGAAAAATGGATATTTATCCTTTGGAGATTGTGTATTTACACTTCAAAAATTAATTTTTATCTTTTGGAGATCGGGTTTTTACCCTTCAAAAAATGTGATGAGGATCTGATTGCTAGCATACAACACTAAGGACCTGTTACTCGATCAATGGCAAGAAAACTTCAAGGATTAGTTTCCAAACATCTATATGTTCTCAATACAATTGGAACGTTAAGACTTGAAGAAAATAAGAGCAAAGAAGCTGTTTGGTTGCATGTGTCCAGATTGCAATCTACCCAAGAGGCCAATTGACCCAAAGGAGTTAGAATACATATTGGCATCCATCATTATTCCTTTGGGAGCTAAATACATATCATTCACGTACCATTGGATGCCCATATATTAAGAGTGGCTGAAACTCACATTGGGAGTCAAAGATGCCTTTTAAAAGCTAGTGGGAGACAAGCTATATGGCTGCCCATGTCTTTTAAAAGCTAGTGGGAGACAAGCTATATGGCTGCCCAATTTGTTTTATGTAACCACATCGTTATATTTGTATTTTTCCATCATTTCACTTGTTTTATGCTTTCTTTAAGTGTTTAAAAACAGATGTAATGGCAGACTTTGAACTTAATGAATATTCTGAGTTTTCTCTCCATTTTTGAGAGCTTTGAGAGGTTTTTAGCCTTCTTTTGAGTTCTGGTTAGAACTTGCACGAATTCCTTGCAAAAATAACCAAGTTTGCTAGGTCTTAACTTATATTCAAGGTTTTTCCTTCACAAGTTGGGGTTGGATCTTGAATCTTTGGTTTCCAGCCATATAGCTTCAGTTTTACATCACAAGTTTGTGTTGGGTTGAAGGTGCTGGTTGGTGTTCTTATGTTTTGGAGATGATCCGTAGCTTGAGCTTCCTTAGGAATTAAATCCCAGTAAGGCAGGCTCACATCAAAATGGATCTTTATCCTTTGGAGATCAGGTCTTTATCCTTCAAGATGGATCTTTATTCTTTGGAGATTGGGTATTTACCCTTTAAAAATGGATCTTTATCCTTTAAAGATTTTCCTGCATTGATTTCAGCTCTTCTAGCTGGATTGATCTTTTATCCTTTGCATCTTCATTCTTTTTAGGTTCTTACTTTCTTTGATAGGAAATCATCATCTCAGCAACTGTATACCGCAATAACTATTAAGTTACATATGGAATGCAAGAAAATACCCTCTAGTCAAGATGATTCCAAAACCCAAGGACTCCTCAAGTGAAGTTAGGGAAAAATTAGTTCCAATTGTTATTGTTTACCAATGAAACTAGTACTTGAATTCAACCCACAATGCCACAAACCAGATATGATCTGATAAGTTAAGAGTTAAACACAAGATTTTTTTTTTGTTAGAGAATGCCACAAACCAAATTAGTTTGATAAGTTCAAAGTTCATGAAAGAACTTAAGCAAAAACACTCACAAAGAGCAAATTCAGATTATCATTCATCAATATTTTTTTACAAATGAGTTTGGCTTTGATATTTATAGCCAAAGCATGGTAGAAGAAACCTAAATGACTGTTATTATAGCTCTCCACGTTCTCCCCTTTAATCCCCACTAACTTTCATTGAAAAGAGCTTTTATACATTAAATGCACTCATTTGTAACTCCTAAATAACAATTAATCACACCCCAAACTAAATGCACTCATTAAGACACATTAAAACTCACATTAAAACTCACACTTAACAAGAATAAAAACCTAACTCTGATATGTTCATTTCACAAAGCAAATAAAATAAACCCAAATTAATAAATAACATAAAATGACAGCCCAAGATCGATGCTCACTTAATCAAGGTTGAATGACCCTTTATTCTTCAATGGGCTGCATTGATTCGGACAATGTGGGTTAGACTATTGTCTTCATATTTGAACATGCTTTGATCAAGTTTACAATCTTTGACTCTTGTTCCTCCCATAATAAGTTAGTTGCATCACATTGAGATTGTTTCTTCCAAATGTCTTCACTTAAGCAAGTTAATGTTTTCTTCATCTTTTTGGCTCTAGCTCTTGTTATTCGGCCTCCATGAATGGCTAAAGGGTTTCTTTGCATTTTCATCCTTAGCTGAATGGACTCGAGCTTGCTAGTCCTCATTTCCCCTCTCCTCAGAAGGATTCGTCCTCAAATCTGCTCCTTCATCACCTACATCAAACAAAGACAAGTACCTTGCCATACTCACTAGGAAATTGTAGCTTGTATGCATTGTCATTGATTCTTTATAGGCCTTGAAATGGTCCATCTCCTCTCGACATTAACTTAGACTTCCTTTGACTTGGAAATCTTTCCTTCCTCAAGTGTACCCAAAGCCAATCACCTAGTTCAAATATGACTTTCTTTCTTCCCTTGTTGTGTTGCTTTTCATATTGTTGAGTTTTTTCTCTATTTGATCATGCACCCTCTCATGTAAGCATTTAACAAATTCAACCTTTTGCTTTCCTTCCAAATTTGCTTTTTCAATGGGTAATGACAGTAAATCCATAGGTGTTAATGGATTGAAACCATATACAACCTCAAAAGGTGAATAATTTGTTGTAGCATGAATACTCCTATTGCAGGCAAACTCAACATGTGGCAAACATTCTTCCCAAGTCTTCTGATTTTGTTGAATTATTGCCCTCAATAGTTGTGAAAGAGTTCTATTGACCACCTCCATTTGTCCATCCATTTGTGGATGACAAGTTATTGAGAATAGAAGCTTTGTTCCCAACTTGCTCCAAAGTGTCTTCCAAAAGTGGCGAAGGAACTTGACATCTCTATCACTAACAATTGTTCTATTCCCTGTAACTTGAGTTGCATCATCCATCTTATGGCATGGAATGAAATATGCCATTTGCTAAACCTGTCAACAACAGCAAAAACAAAATCTTTCCCTCCCCTTGACCTAGGTAATCCTAAAACAAAGTCTATGGAAATGTCTACCCAAGGTTCAATAGGTATGGGAAGTGGTATGTACAACCCATGAGGCATCAATTTGGATTTAGCTTATTTACAAGTAATGCATCTCTCACAAATTCTCTCAACATCTCTTTTTATTTATGGCCTAAAGAAATGATCACTTAAAACATCTAAAGTTTTTCTCACACCAAAATGCCCCATCAAGCCCCCACCATGTGCCTCCCTCACAAACAACTCTCTCAAAGAAGATTGAGGCACACATAGCTTATTTTCTTTGAAAAGAAAACCATCCAGCCTATAAAACTTGCCAAAGCACCCTTTCTCACAAAACATTAGCAAAATCAAGGTCTGAATTCTATAAATCCTTAATTAACTCAAAACCCAATAAGTTTGCATCAAGTGTAGAAATTAGAGCATACCTCCTTGATAAAGCATCGGCAACCACATTTTCCTTACCTTGCTTGTACTTGATGATGTTAAGAAATGATTCAATGAACTCCTCCCATTTAGCTGTCTTCAGCTGAGCTTTCTTTGTTCTTTGAGAAATTTCAAGGACTCATGATCGGTGTGGATTATGAATTCCTTACACCATAAGTAGTGCTGCCAATTTTCTAACACTCTCACCAATGCATAGAACTCCTTATCATAAGTTGGGTAGTTTAGACTTGCTCCACTTAGCTTTTCACTAAAGAACGCTATTGGTCTTCCTTCTTGCATCAAGACTCCACCAATATGATGTAAGAAAGGACCCCTTGAAGTTAGCAAGTGGACCAATCACTAGGAGCAAGGCAAAGAGATATCAAGCTAGTATGGCTTTGCATATTCAAGAAGAGAATTCCAAAGAGCTTCAAGAATTATCATTCAAGAAGATGGAGATAGAGGTTGAAGAAGGCACACCAAAGCTGATTATGATGCTTAGTGTGGAAGCTAAAGGCTAGCTAAAGAAAGGTCCAACGTGCAAGAAAGGTCCATGGGGGTTCATATAAAGCCTTGGGAAGTAATTTAAGGCCCATGGACAGCCCAAATAGTGTGGGGCGTTTCTTATGTTGAAGAGATTAGTTTGTTTGTTTTCATACTTTATATTTTCCTTAGTGGATTAGGATTACTTTATATTTTCCTTAGTGGATTAGGATTTTGTTTCCATACTTAATGTTTTCCTTATGCATTTAGGAATGTTTTCCTTATGCAATTAGGAATGTTTTCCTTATGCAATCAGGAATGTTTTCCTTATGCAATTAGGAATGTTTTCCTTATACAATTAGGAACGTTTTAGTCTTAATTTTCCATATGCAATTAGGAATTTTGTAACCCTTATTTAAGGGCACTATTAGGCGAATTTGATATTCAATAATTAATAAAAAAATTTGAATTCTTCTACAAGTTCTTCTTGTGAATTTTCGTGTGAGAGAGATTAGAGTGGATTCTTTAATTCTTTCTTTGCATCAAGAATTAGGTTTACTTATCAACAAGAGTTGTGGCGTTTTCCTTCTTCTTACCAACTAAATCCTTCAATCATAGTGAGTTTGCGTCTCTTTATAGGCGTTGGGTTTCTTAGGAGGTGATTATCAAGTTTCAAGGAGTTCTCTACCATTGTTATAGGTTGGGTTTGCTGCCATCGTTGCTAAGGGTCCGCGTCATTTGGTATCAGAGCCTTGCTACAAGGTAATTTTTATCTACTTTGTCTTTCTAGGGTTTGTTAATTTAGGTCTTTAAATTTCTGCGTTTTAGGGTTCTTAGAGAGTCTAGTCTTTAATTTTTGAAAAAGAGTCATATATCAATTCTGATCAAGGCCGAATTGAAGGAGGGTATTCTTAGGGTGAAAACGAAACCTAGGAAAGGATTCTTGGAGAATTTCGAAACCAAGAATTAGGGTTCTTGAAAGAAAGCAAAAGCTAGAGTTTGTGTTCAAGTTTGATTTCGATTCGGTCTTGAGTGAATCTGGGGTTGCGAATTAAGTCCAGATTTTGAAAAGTCCTTGGGAGTAAATTAAGTCCCGAATCAAGGGGATAGTGAGAGGAAGCAAAAAAAAAAAAGAGTACAAAACCATCTCAACAAAAATTGTTTGATATTCTTGCTATTTGGGTGCTAAGGATCAAATCTAGGTGGGTGAGAAGTAAAAAAATTTTTGGGCGAAAAATTTCACCTTTTGAGGGGCTTTTGGAATTCGAAAATCAGACCTTAATATTCATGTTATTTGAGTGTTATAGGTGGGAATTAGAGTCTAGAAGCTAGCGTTTTGGGTAGAATTGATTAAGTCCATAAAGCAGCTTGCCAAGTATGGGTTGTTTTTGATTCATTATATCCAAATTTGTCTTGTTTATTGTCTTCATTGTTTCTGATTTCTTTATCTAGCTTTTAATTCCATTACATTGCTAAGTATCATTTTCTTGTGTCGATACTTGGTTTTATATCGTGTAGTGCAAATTACATTGCATTGCCTCCAGATACTTGTCTTGTTTTCTATCTAGTTCTAGGATTTAGGTTCTAGTTTCTTGAACGACTGGACAATTGTTGGTTGGTGAGCTTGGTTCTGAAGTGCAATCAAGGAAGACAAGAAAAGTGAGGTAATTCTAAACACTTGAGTGAATTTTGATTATTACTAATCTTGTTTCTTTGAATTTGTTTGTTTGTTAACATGGTTGGAAAAGGAGAAGAGACTAGCAAAGAAGGAGCTATGGCCAAAAGCTTGGCTAGGCTTAATGAGACTTTGACAGCAATGCTTGGTCGAATGGAGATGATGGATACTAGATTACAAGAGAATGCAGCACGACAAGCACAACAAATTCAGCAAATGCAACAAGGGCAGCTAACCGCACATCCAAATCGCGAGCTAGAAAAGTGCTTAGGAGAGAAGGGCAAGGAAATCTTGAAGCCCTAGAAGCAGCCGAAAGGGTAGAAGATGAAGATGAAGGTGGAAATCAACCTACCACTGATGGTGACCTTACTTCTTTCAAGATGAAGATTCCTTCCTTTGAAGGGAAGAACAATGCAGAAGAGTTCATAGAATGGGAGAGAAAAGTTGAGCAGATTTTCGAATGCCATAACTACACCGAAGAGAAGAAATCAGTTTTGGCAACCGTAGAGTTCAAAGGGTATGCTACCTTTTGGTGGGATCAATTGAAAGCTAATAGAAGTGGGAAAGGTATGAGGGCTATTCCTGAATGGTCAACCTTGAAAGAACTAATGAGAAGCTGATTTGTACCATCTCACTACATTCGGGATTTGTACAATCGACTAGCAAGACTATTTCAAGGTGGAAGAAGTGTGGAAGAGTACCACAAAGAGATGGAGATGATCATGGCTAGGGCAAATATTGATGAAGATGAAGACAAGAAGATGTCACGATTTCTTGGGGGATTGAATTTGAACATAGCCGATGAATTGGAGATGTATGAATTCAACACAATGGAAGAGTTAGTTCAAAAGGCCATGAAGATAGAGAGAAGATTGAAGAATAAAGCTATTTTGAAAATTGGCTACTCTAAAGCTAGTGGAAAATTTTCAAACTTCAAGGGTTCAAGTTCATGTGGAGGTTCCTACAAAGGGGATTACAAGGGTTCTTTCCAAAAGAATTCTTCCTACAATCCTAATTTCAAGAAGCCGAATGATGGGGATGCAAAAACAGCCAAGGAAACACCTTCTAGACCTACTCCAAGTAGGGAAATTAAATGCTACAAGTGTTTGGAAAGTGGACACATTGCTTCTCAATGTCTGAATAAGAGGGTGATGATTGCTACGCATGAAGGGGAAATTGAATCAGAATCTGAACATGAAGAAGAAGAGGAGGCCGAATGTGGTGATAGGGCCGAATATGATGAAGAGGCTTGGGAGAATCAAGTCTTGAATGCTGAACATGGAGAGATGCTTATTACTAGAAGAGCCTTGAATATTCAAGTCAAGGAAGAAGGCTTGGATCAAAGGGAGAATCTTTTCCACTCTAGGTGTTTGGTGAATGGTAAGGTTTGTACACTTATCATTGATGGTGGAAGTTGTACCAATACTGCTAGTACTACAAGTGTTGGAGAAGATTAATGACAATGCCTACAAGATCGACTTACCAGGTACGTATAATGTTAGTGCTACTTTCAATGTAAATGATCTTTCTCCTTTTGATGATGCAGATTTGAGGACAAATCTTTTTGAAGAGGGGGAGAATGATGTAAGAAAGGACCCCTTGAAGCTAGCAAGTGGACCAATCACTAGGAGCAAGGCAAAGAGATATCAAGCTAGTATGGCTTTGCATATTCAAGAAGAGATTTCCAAAGAGCTTCAAGAATTATCATTCAAGAAGATGGAGATAGAGCTTGAAGAAGGCACACCAAAGCTGATTATGATGCTTAGTATGGAAGCTAAAGGCTAGCTAAAGAAAGGTCCAACGTGCAAGAAAGGTCCATGGGGGTTCATATAAAGCCTTGGGAAGTAATTTAAGGCCCATGGACAGCCCAAATAGTGTGGGGCATTTCTTATGTTGAAGGGATTAGTTTGTTTGTTTTCATACTTTATAAGTTCCTTAGTGGATTAGGATTACTTTATATTTTCCTTAGTGGATTAGGATTACTTTATATTTTCCTTAGTGGATTAGGATTTTGTTTCCATACTTTATATTTTCCTTAGTTGATTAGGATTTTGTTTCCATACTTAATGTTTTCCTTATGCATTTAGGAATGTTTTCCTTATGCAATTAGGAATGTTTTAGTCTTAATTTTCCATATACAATTAGGAATTTTGTAACCCTTATTTAAGGGCACTATTAGGCCGAATTTGATATACAACAATTAATAAAAATTTTCAAATTCTTCTACAAGTTCTTGTGAATTTTCGTGTGAGAGAGATTAGAGTGGATTCTTTAATTCTTTCTTTGCATCAAGAATTAGGTTTACTTATCAACAAGAGTTGTGGTGTTTTCCTTCTTCTTACCAACTAAATCCTTCAATCATAGTGAGTTTGCGTCTCTTTATAGGCGTTGGGTTCCTTAGAAGGTTATTATCAAGTTTCAAGGAGTTCTCTACCATTGTTATACGTTGGGTTTGCTGCCATCGTTGCTAAGGGTCCGCGTCACAATACCTATTCCACTTGCATCACACTCAACCTCAAAAGTTTTAGAAAAGTTAGGTAAAGCAAGTAGAGGTGTTGAACTGAGTTTATCTTTTAGCAAGTTAAAAGCATCATCATGTTCTTTTCCCCACTTGAAACCCATGTTCTTTTTAATGCATTCAGTTAAAGGTGCAGCAATTTAAAAAAATCCCTAATGAATCTCCTATAAAAGCTAGCAAGACCATGAAAACTCCTAAACATCATGCACACTAGTAGGTTTTGGCCAATCTCTAATCACTTTTACTGATGAGGAAACTATAAGCAAGCTTGATGAATCAACACAAGGCAACAAATATGTTGAAGATATCATTATGCCAAGTGGACCAATTGCAAGATCACAATCAAAGAAACTCCAGCATGTGTTCCAATACTTCATTCAAAAGTGGATTAATGAAGAAGGAGACCAACTTGTACTGAATATGAAGAATCATGAAGAAAAAGTCAGAAACTCACTAAAAAGCATGAAGAATCTGCCCATAAATATGTTGATGGGCATTAGCACAAATTTACAATATAATATTGATGTGCTTTAGTGCTAGCGTGACTAGACACATGTGAACCAACACCAAAAAGTATATAGAATCTACCCATCAATATTATCAGAATTATGGGCACTAAGTTAGAAGATAATATTGATGTGGATGAATAATTAATGCTAATGTGAATAGATACATGTGAGCCTAGATTTCTAAGCCATTAATTCTTTATTTCCAGCTATATAGAGAGGGGTGGAAAGGACTAAAAGGGGGATAGGAATTTCCAGATTATTTTGATTGTAATTTATGTGTTTTCAAGTTTGAGAGGTTTTCTTCTTATTCTTGTTGCATGAAGAATTGGTTCTAACTTATCAAGTTTGACTTGTGGCATTTTAAATCAATTCATTTACTCATCTCAATCACCCAAGTTCTCAATTACAGGTTAGTTGTGGGTTTGGTAGAGAGGATTTATTTTTGAGTTCTAAGATTCTATGCTATATGTATATGTGGGGTTCTAGATGTAATATTTGATCCATGAGTTCTGCATCATTTAGTATCAAAGCTTTGGCTTTAAGATAAATCTCTAGGTATCTTTTCTGTTTTAATTATCTCAGCTACTTTCCTGTTCTTGTTTATCATCTAAGTCACCTCATTTTTCTGTTTTTATTGCACCTTGTTCTTGTTCTTTAGATTATGTGTTCTTATCTTATAATTTTCTATTCTTGTTTACTAAAAGTTTAAAAGACAAAAAAAAGACTAAAAGATCAAAAGAAAAAAAAAGAACCAGATTCAGTTTCTAAGTCTCTTTATTTTCTTTCCTTGTTGCACCTTGTTATTATTCTTCAAATCTCTATTTTTATCTTTTCATTTGCTATTCTTGTTTACTAAAAGTTAAAAAAAAGGAGGAAAAAATTAGAAGAAAAAAAACAAGAAAAAAAGAATCAGATTCAACTTGCTCAACATATATAAAAAGAAAAAAAATTTGTACCTATTTCTGTCCAGTATGTTTCTACACAAGTGTATAAGAGTTTTTGCTTATTTATGCCATTAACAGCTCTCTATCTTATTATATTTGATCAAATTGCATCAATTCCTCATTATGCATTGATTTAGCATTTAAAATATGATATTTAGAGCATAGCTTACATTGGGAATAGATTTAGATTGCATATTTAGATTGCTCATTGGGGTGATTTGAATTCTATATTTTTCAATATCTAGAATTATTTTTTCTTTATACTCTTAGTTTCATTCTTTCATATACCTCTCATTTCTTATATGCATTAAGTAGGTAATTCTCAATCATAGTTACTTTGGTTTGATTAACACAAATACTTCTTTCCTCTAGTGTTAACTTTCAGTTCTTGTTGATTTAAATTGAATTGCTTCTAAAATTGTTGAATTCATTTTGTTCATTAGGTTCCTTGTAAAGTCTTTGAAATAACACTTGTTTTACTTGATTTAAATAGATCCAGTTCTGAAATTCAACTTGATAAAAGAAGAATTGAGAAGTAAAAAGGCCAAGAATTTGAGATTATAAAAAAAATAGAAAAGGGACCAAGATTTGAGTGAAATACAAGAGTGACAATCTAATCTTGAGTGAAACACGCAAGGGAGTGTGGTGAGAAAATTTTTCTTTACTAACATTTTCTTGCAGGTTCTTATATCATGTCAAATTCTGGAGGTGAAAAACATGATATGACCATGAATGACATAGCCTTCATGTTAGAGGCAATGCAAAGAAAATTTGAAAGGTTTGATTTGGTCATAAACAACATGAGAGGTGATGTAGATAGCATAATGCAAAGGAAGCAAAATAATACTAATCGAAGGGGGCAGATAGAGGGAGAGGAAACATGATGAATGATGATGAGGTAGAAAGGGAAGATGATGAAGAAAGTGAGGAATCAATTTCCCAAAGAAGACCTCAACAAAGGGACAACAACATATCTTCCATAAAAATGAAGATACCATCATTCAAAGGGAGAAATGATGCTCAAACTTACCTTGAATGGGAAAAAAAATTTGAGTTGGTGTTTGATTATCATAATTATAGTGCAATGAAGAAAGTTAAACTTGCAGCAGTTGAATTCACGGATTATGCACTAGTTTGGTAGGATCAATTAATGATTTCTAAGAGGAGAAATGGAGAAAGAACCATCACTACTTGGGCTGAAATGAAAACTATGATGAGAAAGAGATTTATACCATCTTACTACTATAGAAAGCTTCACCTAAGATTGCAGTGGTTAACTCAAGGATCCATGTCAGTGGAGGATTACCATAAAGAAATGGAGATGATCATGAGTAGAACTAATATAGAGGAGGATTCAAAAATCACTATGGCTCAATTTTTGAGTGGGTTGAATAGGGAGATTGCCAACATAGTTGAATTACATCATTATATGGAGCTTGAAGATATGGTACACATGGCCATAAAAGTGGAGAAGCAACTGAAACTAAAGGGAGCATCAAAGGGATTTTCTAACTTCAGATCTATTTTCACTTCAAAGTGGCCAAATAAAGATGATAATACTCAAGGGAAAGAGGCTGCCTGGAAAGGAAAGGAAAAACAAGTTCCAGCTGACCCTAAAGGTAACTCTAAAACATCTGTCTCTAATTAAAAGTATAGTACCATTAAATACTTTATGTGTTTAGAAGTAGGGCATATAGCATCTCAATGTCCAAATAAGAAAATCATGCTGATAAGAAATAATGGTGAAATTGATAGTGCTAGTGAACATGAAAGTGATGATGATGGTAATGATAGCATGCCACCATTAGAGGAAATTGAACATATCATTGAGTATCATGCACATGGTAAATTTTTGGTTATTAGAAGAGCCTTAAACATGCAAATTAAAGATGAAGAAAGTAATCAAAGAGAGAACATTTTCCATACTCATTGCATTGTGGATGAAAAAGTGTGCAGCATGATCACTGATGTGGGTAGTTGTGCAAATATTGCTAGTACTAATTTTATGGATAAATTAGGATTAACATGCACAAAACATCTTACTCCCTACAAGCTGCAATGGTTGAATGATTGTGGAGAGGTGAAGGTAACAAAGCAGGTTATGTTCTCTTTTGTAATTGGGCGATATAAAGATGAAGTTTGTTGTGATATTGTGCCTATGCATGCTAGCCATATTCTTCTTGGTCGTCCATGGCAGTTTGATAGAAAGGCTTTGCATGATGGCTTTAAGAATCATTATTCTTTCAGCCTAAACGGTTTAAATTTCACTCTTGCTTCATTGTCACCCAAACAAGTGTATGAAGATCAGGTGAAGATGTTGAGATCACTTGAAAAGAATTCTGGTGGTGAGGGTAAAATAAATAAAAATGAGATAAAAGAGGCCAAGAGTGAGAAAAAGAATGATAAAAATGACCCATTAGTGAGAGAAAAAGAGAAAGGGAGAGAAAATAAAGAGAGTGTTTCTATGCTAAAGAAAGAGAGTTAAGGAGTGCTTTTAATGAGAAAAGAAGTTTGATTGTATTTAGGTACAAAGAGACCTTGATTTCTACATCTAACCTTAACAATCCTTTGCCTAGTTGTTTTATTTCTCTTTTACAGGAATTTGGAGATGTCTTTCCAGAAGATGTGCCTAAAGATTTACCACCTTTAAGTGGGATTGAGCATCAAATTGATTTCATTCCAGGCTTAACAATTCCTAACTGACCAGCTTATAGAAGCAATCTAGAGGAAACCAAGGAGTTTTAAAGGCAAGTGGAGGAGTTGCTATCAAAAGGGCATATGCATGAAAGTCTTAGTCCATGTGTTCTTTTGGTTTTATTAGTTCCAAAGAAGGATGGATCATGGAGAATGTGTGTGGACTGCCGAGCAATCAATAAAATCACGGTGAAGTATAGACATCCAATTCCTAGACTTGATGATATGCTTGATGAATTGAGTGGTTCTTGCATTTTTAATAAGATTGATTTGAAAAGTCATTACCACAAAGTAGGATGAAAGAAGGAGGTGAGTGGAAACTGTTTTCAAAACAAAATATGGTCTTTATGAGTGGTTAGTTATGCCATTTGGTTTATCTAATGCACCTAGTATATTTATGAGACTAATGAACCATGTTTTGCAAGCATATCTTGGTAACTTATAGCAAATCAGTAGATGACATATTCATTTATAGCAAATCAGCGGATGAGCATATAGAACATATTAGGATTGTTCTTAATGTTTTGAGAAAGGAAAAATTGTATGTCAACTTGAAAAAGTGCATGTTTTGTAGTGATAAAATCATATTCTTAGGTTTTATGGTTAGTGCACAAGGAATTGAGGTTGATGATGAAAAGGTAAAGGCAATAAGTGATTGGCCGGCACCTAAAACCGTGAGTGAGGTAAGAAGTTTTCATGGTTTAGCTAGTTTCTATAGGAGGTTTATTAAAAATTTTAGTTCCATTGCTGCACCATTAAATGAACTGGTAAAAAAAGATGTAAAGTTTATTTGGACTGAAATTTATGAAAAGGCATAATTTGTTGAAAGAAAGGTTAACTATTGCTTTAATTCTTGCTTTACCAGATTTTGATAAAACCTTCAAAGTAGAGTGTGATGCTTCATGTGTGAGCATAGGTACTGTTTTGATGCAAGAAGGGAAACCAATTGCATTTTTTAGTGAGAAGCTTCATGGTGCACAATTAAATTATTCCACTTATGACAAGGAGTTGTATGCTTTGGTAAGAGCTTTATAAGTGTGGAAACATTACTTATTGCCTAAAAAGTTTGTTATTCATACAGATCATGAATCATTAAAGCATCTAAAGGGGCAAACCAAGCTGAATCGAAGACATGAAAAGTTTATAGATTTCATTAAGCCATTTCCATATGTGATAAAGTATAAGCGTGGCAAAGACAATGTAGTAGCGATGCACTTTCAAGAAGGTATTCCTTAATCTCAACTCTTAATTCTAAGTTATTAGGTTTTGAGCAAATTAAAGATATGTATGCCAATGATGTTGACTTTGCAAATGTTTATAAAGCATGTGAGCATTCTGCATTTCAGAAGTTTTATAGGCATGATGGGTACTTGTTTAACGATGAAAGATTATGCATGCCTAGTTGCTCATTAAGGGAATTGCTTGTGCATGAGGCACATAGTGGAGGACTCGTGGGATATTTTGGGGTATTTAAGACTTTAGACATTTTGCATGAACATTTCTATTGGCTAAACATGAGAAAAGATGTTGAAAGAATTTGTGCCAAGTGTATTGCATGTAAACAAGCAAAATCTAAGTCTTTACCTCAGGGCTATATACTCCTTTACCTATCCCTAATGCACCTTGGATTGACATATCTATGAACCTTGTTTTGGGGCTGCCTAGGACTAGAAAAGGGAAAGATAGCATATTTGTTATTTTTGACAAATTTAGCAAAATGGCTCATTTCATTGCATATCACAAAACTAATGATGCAACAAATATTGCTAATTCGTTCTTTGGGAAAGTAGTTTGTTTGCATGGAATTCCTAAAACAATTGTAAATAATAGAGATGTGAAGTTCTTGAGTCATTTTTGGCATGTTTTGTGGAATAAGTTAGGTACTAAATTGTTGTTCTCTACAACTTGTCATCCACAAACTGATGGACAAACAGAAGTGGTAAATAGAACTTTAGGATATTTATTATGTGCTGTTGTGGGTAAGAATTTCAAAACTTGGGAAGATTGTTTGCCATTAGTTGAGTTTGCATATAATAGAAGCATACATTCTTTTATAGGTTATTCACCTTTTGAAATTGTTTATGGTTTTAATCCACTTATACCACTTTATCTGTTTCCTTTGCTATTAAATGAAATAACTAACTTCGATGGTGAAAGGAAAGCAGAGTTGGTTAAGAAGATACATGAGAAGGCATGGGCTCATCTTGAGAAGAAATATGAATCATTTTTCCATAATGCAAATAGAAGAAGGAAGCATATGTTTTTCCAACTTGGTGATTGGGTATGGGTTCATATGAGGAAGGAAGGGTTTCCTAAACAAAGGAAATCCAAGTTGGATGCAAGGAGAGATGGCCCATTTTAAGTTTTAGAATGAATCAATGACAATGCCTACAAAATCGATCTATCAGGTGAGTATAATGTTTCTGCAACTTACATGCTTAGTGATCTTTCTCCTTTTGATGTAGGTTCAGATTTGAGGACAAATCTTTTTGAGCAAGGAGGGAATGATGAGAAAACTATAAGCAAGCTTGATGAATCTATACAAGGTAGCAAATATGTTGATGGTATCATTATGCCAAGTGGACCAGTCACAAGATTACAATCAAAGAAACTCTAGCATGTGTTCCAACACTACATTCAAAGGTGGATTAATGAAGAGGGAGACCAACTGATGTGAACCAGCATAGCAAGGATCCATTGGTGCTACAACAAGGGCCATTGACGAGGAATAAAGCAAGGAAATATGGCATCACTCTTGGAATGCATATTCAATACTTTATTACAAGAGATGTGACTGAATTAGCATGGGACAAGTGCGAGAAGGAACTAGAAGACCAACCCAAGCTAGTCATGGTGCTGGATTGTACACATGGTGCCGAAATGTGCGAATTGTCCAGCCGATACCACAACCACCCTGTGAAATGTGCTGCTTGTCCAGAAAGTCTCACAACCCCCTGTGAAATCTACTGTTTCACAACCCCCTGTACCAGTTTCAGCAAGAACGACTTTGGCATGCTTAACACATGTTTGGGGCGTGTTTTTGAGTCTTTTAAGTGGTCCCCTCCATATTTTGCTTATTAGGTTTTTATTGTAATATTTAGTTAATAGTTTTCCTTATAGGAAATATGTTGATGATATCATTATGCCAAGTGGACCAATCACAAGATCACAATCAAAGAAACTCCAGCATGTGTTCCAGCACTTCATTCAAAGGTGGATTAATGAAGAGGGAGACCAACTTGTAGTGAATATGATGGATCATGAAGAGGAAGTCAGAAAATCACCAACAAGCATGAAGAATCTGCCCATAAGTATGGTGATGGGCATTAGCACGAATTTGGAATATAATATTGACATGGTATAGTGCTAGTGTGACTAGACACATGTGAACCAACACCAAAATGCATGTGGAATCTGCCCATCAATGTTGTCATAATTATGGGCAGTAATTTAGAGTATATTATTGAGGTGGATGAACAATTAATGCTATTGTGACTAGTACATGTAAACCTAGACTTTAAGCCATTAGTTCTTCTTTTCCAACTATATAAGGATGGGAAAAAGAACTTAATAGGGTTGACTACGAATTTCCAGAATTGTTGAATGTAATTTCTGTGTTTTCAAGTTTGAGAGGTTTTCTTCTTATTCTTGTTGCATGAAGAGTTGGTTCTAACTTATCAAGTCTGACTTGTGGCGTTTTAATCAATTCATTTCTTCATCCCAATCACCCAAGTTCTCAATTACAGGTTAGTTGTGGGTTTGGTAGGGAGGATTTGTTTTTGAGTTCTAAGATTCTATGCTAGATGTGTATGTGGGGTTCTAGATGTAATATTTGATCCATGGGTTCCGCATCACCAACTTGTACTGAATATGAAGAATCATGAAGGGAAAGTCAGAAACTCGCCAAAAATGAAGAATCTGCCCATAAATATGTTGATGTTCATTAGCACGAATTTATAATATAATATTGATATGCTTATAGTGCTAGCGCATGTGAACCAACACCAAAAAGTATATAGAATCTGACCATCAATATTATCAGAATTATGGGCACTAAGTTAGAATAAAATATTGACGTGGATGAATAATTAATGCTAGTGTGACTAGATATGTGTGAGCCTAGATTTCTAAGCCATTAATTCTTCATTTCCAGCTATATAAAGAGGGGTGGAAAGGACTAAAAGGCAGATAGGAATTTCTAGATTATATTGATTGTAATTTATATGTTTTCAAGTTTGAGAGATTTTCTTCTTATTCTTGTTGCATGAAGAATTGGTTCTAACTTATCAAGTCTGACTTGTGGCATTTTAAATCAATTCATTTACTCATCTCAATCACCCAAGTTCTCAATTACAGGTTAGTTGTAGGTTTGGTAGGGAGGATTTATTTTTGAGTTCTAAGATTCCATGCTATATGTATATGTGGGGTACTAGATGCAATATTTGATCCATGGGTTCCACATCATTTACTTTTTCTTGATCAACATGAATTCCCTTGTCATTAACAATATATCTGAGAAAAGTAATTTCATTAGTGGAAGAAATGCATTTCTTAAGATTAGCATATAACTTTTTGATGCGGAACCCATGGATCAAATATTACATCTAGAACCCCACATACACATCTAGCATAGAATCTTAGAACTCAAAAGCAAATCCTCCCTACCAAACCCACAACTAACCTGTAATTGAGAACTTGGGTGATTGGGATGAAGAAATGAATTGATTAAAACGCCACAAGTAAGACTTGATAAGTTAGAACCAATTCTTCATGCAACAAGAATAAGAAGAAAACCTCTCAAACTTGAAAACACAGAAATTACATTCAACAATTCTGGAAATTCGTAGTCAACCCTATTAAGTTCTTTTTCCCATCCTTATATAGTTGGAAAAGAAGAACTAATGGCTTAAAGTCTAGGTTTACATGTATCTAGTCACAATAGCATTAATTGTTCATCCACCTCAATAATATACTCTAAATTACTGCCCATAATTCTGACAACATTGATGGGCAGATTGTACATTCATTTTGGTGTTGGTTCACATGTGTCTAGTCACACTAACACTAAACCATATCAATATTTTATTCCAAATTCGTGCTAATGCCCATCACCATACTTATGGGCAGATTCTTCATGCTTGTTGGTGAGTTTCTGACTTCCTCTTCATGGTCCATCATATTCACTACAAGTTGGTCTCCCTCTTCATTAATCCACCTTTGTATGAAGTGCTGGAACACATGCTGGAATTTCTTTGATTGTAATCTTGTGATTGGTCCACTTGGCATAATGATATCATCAACATATTTGCTGCCATTACATTCATCAAGCTTGCTTATAGTTTCCTCATCATTCCCTCCTTGCTCAAAAAGATTTGTCCTCAAATCTGAGCCTACATCAAAAGGAGAAAGATCACTAACATTGAAAGTTGCAGAAACATTATACTCACCTGGTAGATCAATTTTGTAGGCATTGTCATTGATCCGTTCTAAAACTTGGAATGGGCCATCTCCCCTTGCATCCAACTTGGATTTCCTTTGTTTAGGAAATCTTTCCTTCCTCATATGAACCCATACCCAATCACCAGGTTGGAAAATCACATGTTTCCTTCTTCTATTTGCATTATGGGCAACTGATTCATATTTCTTCTCAAGATGAGCTCGTGCCTTTTCATGTATCTGCTTAACCAACTCAGCTTTCTTTTCACCATCTAAGTTAGTTATTTCATTTAATGGCAAAGGAAACAAATCAAGTGGTGTAAGTGGATTAAAACCATAAACAATTTCAAATGGTGAATAACCAGTAGAAGAATGTATGCTTCTATTATATGCAAACTCCACTAATGGCAAACAATCTTCCCAAGTTTTCAAATTCTTACCCACAACAGCACGTAACAAAGATCCTAAAGTCCTATTTACCACTTCTGTTTGTCCATCAGTTTGTGGATGACAAGTTGTAGAGAACAACAATTTAGTACCTAACTTATTCCATAAAACACGCCAAAAATGACTTAAGAACTTCACATCTCTATCACTTACAATTGTTTTAGGAATGCCATGCAACCGAACTACTTCCCCAAAGAACAAATTTGCAATATTTGTTGCATCATCAGTTTTGTGACATGCAATGAAATGAGCCATTTTGCTGAATCTATCAACAATAACAAATATGCTATCTTTTCCTTTTCTAGTCCTAGGCAGCCCCAAAACAAAGTCCATAGATATGTCCATCCAAGGTGCATTAGGAATAGGTAAAGGAGTATACAGCCCATGAGGTAAAGACTTAGATTTTGCTTGTTTACATGCAATACACTTGGCACAAATTCTTTCAACATCCTTTCTCATGTTTGGCCAATAGAAATGTTCATGCAGAATGTCTAAAGTCTTAAATATCCCAAAATGTCCCATGAGTCCTCCACTATGTGCCTCACGCACAAGCAATTCCCTTAATGAGCAACTAGGCATGCATAATCTTCCATCCTTAAACAAGTACCCATCATGCCTATAAAACTTCTGAAATGCATAATGCTCACATGCTTTATAAACATTTGCAAAGTCAACATCATTGGCATACATATCCTTAATTTGCTCAAAGCCTAATAACTTAGAACTAAGAGTTGAGATTAAGGAATACCTTCTTGAAAGTGCATCTGCTACTACATTGTCTTTGCCACGCTTATACTTTATCACATATGGAAATGGCTCAATGAACTCTATCCACTTTCCATGCTTCGGTTCAGCTTGGTTTGCCCCTTTAGATGCTTTAATGATTCATGATCTGTATGAATAACAAACTCTTTAGGCAATAAGTAATGTTGCCACACTTGTAAAGCTCTTACCAAAGCATACAGCTCTTTGTCATAAGTGGAATAATTTAATTGTGCACCATGAAGCTTCTCACTAAAATATGCAATTGGTTTCCCTTCTTGCATCAAAACAGCACCTATGCCCACACCTGAAGCATCACACTCTAATTCGAAGGTCTTATCAAAATCTGGTAAAGCAAGAATTGGAGCAGTAGTTAACCTTTCTTTTAACAAATTGAATGCCATTTCATGAATTTTAGTCCAATTAAACTTTACGTCCTTTTTTACCAATTCATTTAATGGTGCAGCAATGGAACTAAAATCTTTAACAAACCTTCTATAGAAACTAGCCAAACCATGAAAACTTCTTACCTCACTCACGGTTTTAGGTGCTGGCCAATCTCTTATTGCCTTTACCTTTTCATCATCAACCTCAATTCCTTGTGCACTAACCATAAAACCTAAGAATATGATTTTATCACTACAAAACATGCACTTTTTCAAGTTGGCATATAATTCTTCCTTTCTCAAAACATCAAGAATAACCCTAATATGTTCTACATGCTCATCTACTGATTTGCTATAAATGAGTATGTCATCAAAATATACAACAACAAATTTACCAAGATATGCACGCAGAACATGGTTCATTAATCTCATGAATGTACTAGGTGCATTAGATAAACCAAATGGCATAACTAACCACTCATAAAGACCATATTTTGTTTTGAATGCAGTTTTCCACTCATCTCCTTCTTTCATCCTAATTTGATGGTAACCACTTTTTAAATCAATCTTAGTAAAAATGCAAGAACCACTCAACTCATCAAGCATATCATCAAGTCTAGGAATTGGATGTCTATACTTCACCGTGATTTTATTGATTGCTCGGCAGTCCACACACATTCTCCATGATCCATCTTTCTTTGGGACTAATAACACCGGAACAGCACATGGGCTAAGACTTTCACACACATGTCCCTTTGCTAGCAACTCCTCCACTTGCCTTTGAAGTTCCTTGGTTTCCTCCGGATTACTTCTATAAGCTGGTCGGTTAGGAATTGTTGAGCCCGGAATGAAGTCAATTTGATGCTCAATCCCTCTTAAAGGTGGTAAACCTTTGGGTACATCTTCTGGAAAAACATCTCCAAATTCCTGTAAAAGAGAACTAACACAACTAGGCAAAGGGTTATCAAGGTTAGATGTAGAAATCAAGGTCTCTTTGTACCTAAGTACAATCAGACTTCTTTTCTCACAAAAAGCACTCTTAACTCCTTTTCTTTTGCATAGAAACACTCTCTTTTATTTTCTCTCCCTTTCTCTTTTTCTCTCACCAATGGGCCATTTCTATCATTCTTTTTCTCACACTTGGCCTCTTGTACTCCATTTTTATTTGTTTTACCCTCACCACCAGAATTCTTTTCAAATGATCTCAAAATATTTACTTGATCTTCATACACTTGTTTAGGTGACAATGGAGCAAGAGTGAAATTTAAACCATTTAGGCTGAAAGAATAATGATTCTTAAAGCCATCATGCAAAGCTTTTCTATCAAACTGCCATGGACGACCAAGAAGGATCTGGCTAGCATGCATAGGCACAACATCACAGCAAACTTCATCCTTGTATCTCCCAATTACAAAAGAAAATAGAACCTGCTTTGTTACCCTCACCTCTCCACTATCATTTAACCATTGCAGCTTGTAAGGACTAGGATGTTTTGTGCATGCTAACCCTAATTTATCCACAAAATCAGTACTAGCAACATTTGCACAACTACCCCCATCAATGATCATGCTGCACACTTTTCCATTCACAATGCAACGAGTATGGAAAATGTTCTCTCTTTGATTACTTTCTTCATCTTTTATTTGCATGTTTAAAGCTCTTCTAATAACCAAAGATTCACCATGGGCAGGATATTCAATAATATGTTCAATTTCTTCTAATGGTGGCATGCTATTATTATCATCATCACTTTCATGTTCACTAGCACTATCAATTTCACCATTATCTCGTATCAACATGATTTTCTTATTTGGACATTGATACGAGCAAGGACCCTAACTCCACCACAAAAGCTAGCTCAAGAGTGGAGGTTTAGCCCATGCTTATATAGTAGCCAGGAACTCCTTACACGGCCGATGTGGGATCACATCATCCTCCCCTCCTTAGACTGCACGTCCTCGTGCTCGTGCCAACTCAATCGTTAACCCGCAGTCCACACACGAGTCGCTTGTGCCAACTCAATCGTTAACCCGCACCCGAGCCCAGGAACAAAGGGACGGACCCACCAGCGGTGCGTGCAAGGTTGGCTCTGATACCAACTGATACGAGCAAGGACCCTAACTCCACCACAAAAGCTAGCTCAAGAGTGGAGGTTTAGCCCATGCTTATATAGTAGCCAGGAACTCCTTACACGGCCGATGTGGGATCACATCAGACATTGAGAAGCTATATGCCCTACTCCTAAACACCTAAAGCATTTAATGGTACTATGCTTTTGATTAGAGTTAGATGTTTTAGAGTTACCTTTAGGGTCATCTAGAACTTGTTTTTCCTTTCCTTTCCAGGCAGCCTCCTTCCCTTTAGGATTATCATCTTTCTTTGGCCATTTTGAAGTGAAACTAGAGCTAGAATTAGAAAATCCCTTTGCTGCTCCCTTGAGTTTCAGTTGCTTCTCCACTTTCATGGCCATGTGTACCATATCTTCAAGCTCTACATAATGATGTAATTCAATTATGTTAGCTATCTCTCTATTCAGCCCACTCAAAAATCGAGCCATAGTGATTTCTGGATCCTCCTCAATATTAGTTCTACTCATGATCATCTCCATCTCCTTATGATAATCCTCCACTGACATGGATCCTTGAGTTAACCGCTGTAATTTTTGGTGAAGCTTCCTATAGTAGTAAGATGGTACAAATCTCTTCCTCATCACAATTTTCATTTCAGCCCAAGTAGTGATGGTTCTTTCTCCATTTCTCCTCTTGGAAATCATCAATTGATCCCACCAAATTAGTGCATAATCTGTGAATTCAACTGCTGCAATTTTAACTTTCTTCATTTCACTATAATTATGACAATCAAACACCAACTCAACTTTTCTTTCCCATTCAAGGTAAGCTTCAGCATCATTTCTCCCCTTGAAGGATGGTATCTTCATTTTTATGGAAGATATGTTACTGTCCCTTTGTTGAGGTCTTCTTTGAGCAATTGATTGCTCACTTTCTTCATCATCTTCCCTCTCTATCTCATCATCATTCATCATGTTTCCTCTCCCTCTATTCTGCCCCCTTCGATTAGTATCATTCCGCTGCCTTTGCATTATGCTGTCTACATCACCTCTCATGTTGTTTATGGTCAAATCAAACCTTTCAAATCTCCTTTGCATTGCCTCTAACATGAATGCTATGTCATTTATGGTCATATCACATTTTTCACTTCCAGAATTTGACATGGTGTAAGAAGAACCTACAAGAAAATGTTAGTAAAGAAAATTTTCTCACCTCACTCCCTTACGTGTTTCACTCAAGATCAGATTGACACTCCTCTTGTATTTCACTCAAACCTTGGTCCCTTTTACCTCTCAATTCTTCTTTTATCAAGTTGAATTTCAGAATTGAATCCACTTAAATCAAGTAGAACAAGTTTTGTTTTAAAGACTCTACAAGGAACCTAATGAACAAAATGAATTCTGCAATTCTAGAAGCAATTTAATTTTAGACAACAAGAACTGAAAGTTATCACAAGAAGCAAAAGTATTTGTGTTAATCAAACCAAAGTAACTATGATTGAGAATTAGCTACTTAATGCATACAAGAAACAAGAGGTATATGAAAGAATGAAACTAAGAATACAAAGAAAAACAATTCTGGATCCTAAAAAAAAACAGAATTCAAATCACTCCAATGAGTAATCTGAATATGCAACCTAAATCTATTCCCAATGCAAGAAAGGCTCTAAATATCAGATTTTAAATGCTAAATGGATGCATAATGAGGAGCTGATATAATTTGATCAAATATAATAAGGTAGCAAGCTGTTAATGGTATAAATATGCAAAAAATCTCAAACACTTGTGAAGAAAAATTCTGGACAGAAACAGGTACGATTTTTTTTTTCTTTTATGTTGAGGAAGTTGAATCTGATTCTCTTTTCTTTTTTTTTTGTTTTTCTTTTGATCTTTTCCTCTTTTTTTCTTTTGAACTTTCAGTAAACAAGGATAGAAATTGAAAAATTAAACAAAAGTTCACAGATTTGAAGAATAAGAACAAGGTGCAACAAGAACAGAAAATGAAGAAATATAGAAACTGAATCTGATTCGTTTTTTTTTTCTTTGGATAATTAAAACATAAAAGATACCTAGAGATTTATCTTCAAGCCAAAGCTCTGATACCAAATGATGCGGAACCCATGGATCAAATATTACATCTAGAACCCCACATACACATCTAGCATAGAATCTTAGAACTCAAAAGCAAATCCTCCCTACCAAACCCACAACTAACCTGTAATTGAGAACTTGGGTGATTGGGATGAAGAAATGAATTGATTAAAATGCCACAAGTAAGACTTGATAAGTTAGAACCAATTCTTCATGCAACAAGAATAAGAAGAAAACCTCTCAAACTTGAAAACACAGAAATTACATTCAACAATTCTGGAAATTCGTAGTCAACCCTATTAAGTTCTTTTTCCCATCCTTATATAGTTGGAAAAGAAGAACTAATGGCTTAAAGTCTAGGTTTACATGTATCTAGTCACAATAGCATTAATTGTTCATCCACCTCAATAATATACTCTAAATTACTGCCCATAATTCTGACAACATTGATGGGCAGATTGTACATTCATTTTGGTGTTGGTTCACATGTGTCTAGTCACACTAACACTAAACCATATCAATATTTTATTCCAAATTCGTGCTAATGCCCATCACCATACTTATGGGCAGATTCTTCATGCTTGTTGGTGAGTTTCTGACTTCCTCTTCATGGTCCATCATATTCACTACAAGTTGGTCTCCCTCTTCATTAATCCACCTTTGTATGAAGTGCTGGAACACATGCTGGAATTTCTTTGATTGTAATCTTGTGATTGGTCCACTTGGCATAATGATATCATCAACATATTTGCTGCCATTACATTCATCAAGCTTGCTTATAGTTTCCTCATCACTTTTCTTGCCTTAACACATCAAAAACAACCTTTAAATGTGTTACATGCTCATCTAAAGATTTTCCATGCACAAGAATATCATCAAAATAAACCACCACAAACTTTCCAATGAAAGTATGCAAAACATGATTCATTAATCGCATAAAAGTACTTGGTGCATTAGTTAAGCCAAAGGGCATTACTAACCATTCATACAAGCCATGTTTAGTTTTGAAAGCAATTTTCCATTGATCACCTTCATGCATTCTAATTTGATGATATCCAAATTTTAAATCAATTTTAGAAAATCATAAGAACCATGCAATTCATCCAATATATCATCTATCCTAGGAATATAATGTCTATACTTCACCGTTATTTTGTTGATGGCTCGGCAATCAACACACATCCTCCATGAACCATCCTTTTTAGGCACCAATAATACAGGAACCGCATATGGACTCATGCTTTCATGCACATACCCCTTCTCCATAAATTCACTTGCTTGCCTTTGGATTTCCTTGGTCTCCTCAGGGTTGCATCTATAAGCTGGCCTATTTGGTATGCTTGCATCGGGAATGAAATCAATTTGATGTTCAATTCCTTGAATTGGTGGCAAACCCTTAGGCACATCTTCAGGAAAGAGATCTTCATGTTCCTGTAATAAATCAACAATAACACTAGGCAAACTCTTATCAAGCTCATTAGATATAATCAAAACATCCTTGTACATAAGTACAAGTATAAGCTGCCTCATGGTTAGTGTTTTCCTCACATCACTCATTTTTGCATAAACACTCATTTTTCTTTCATTCATTCCTCCCTTGTTTTCTCTCCCCTTGTGTTTCCCATTGCTCTCATTCTTACCACTCATCTCACCTTTTTTTTCTCTCTTTCTTGCTTCCTCCCCAAAGTTTCAACCAATGAAAATTCAAGTTCTTCATATTGCTCTTTTATTCTCATTTGGTCTTCAAAAATGGTCTCTAGAGACAAAGGTCCAAGTTGGTATTTCTGTCCATTCTTGATCAAAGAATATCGATTCTTAAACCCATCATGTATGACTCTTCAATCATATTGCCATGGTCTCCCCAACAACATGCGACCAGCATACATAGGAACCACATCAGACAACACCTCATCTTTATATCTACCAATGGAGAAAGAAACCATTACTTGCTTATTCACCTTCACAACACCACTATTATTCAACCATTGTAACTTGTACGGTTTTGGATGTTTAGTAGTAGTCAATTTCAGTTTTTCCACAAGCAAAGTACTAGCCACGTTTGTACAATTACCGTTATCCATAATCATATTACACAACTTGTTAGCAATCAAACAATGAGTATGAAATAGATTTTCACATTGTTCACCAAGTTCATCATGTTTACTTTATAAACTAAGTGTGCATTGTACAACTAACACATCTCCCTTAGTAAACTCAACATCACTAGCATCTTCTAAAGATGGCATTTCATCATCCTCCTCTCTCTCACTTTCAGATTCAACAGTCCCATCCCTCATGATCATTACCCTTTTATTGGGACATTCATGTGCCATATGACCATGTCCTAGATACTTAAAACACTTAATTCCTCTAGTTTGATTAGTTTGATTCTAACCTCTACCCTTGTTGCCTATTTCGTTTTTGTTTTTATTTTCATCAATCTTAGGCTTAACAATAGGTATAACATCCTTTTTACTCCAATTTGGTTTCCAAGAAGAAGAAGAGGAAGTCAAATAAGGTTTAGAATCATACTTACTTGTACCCTTGCATTTCAGTTGTCTTTCAATTTTCATGGCCACATTCACCATGTCTTTAATCTCCACATAGTGTTGCAACTCCATAAGATCAGCAATGTTCTTATTCAAGCCATTCAAGAACCTTGCCATGGTGGCTTCACGATCCTCACCCACATTAGCCCTTATGATGGCTATCTTCATTTCTTTCTGATATTCCTCCACACTCATGGAACCTTGTGTTAGGGTTTGTAAATGCTGGTGCAAGTTCCTATAATAGTGGCTAGGGATAAATCGCTTTCTCATGATGCGTTTCATCTCAAACCATGTCTCAATGGACCTTTCACCATTTGGATGGTTGTCTTTACACAATTGATCCCACCAAACAATAGCATAATCACAAAATTCAACAGTGGCTAATTTTACCTTTTTCTCTTCAGAGTAGTTGTGATACTCGAAGATCATCTCCACCTTTCTTTTCCACTCCAAATAAGCATCCGGGTCATTCTTTCCTTGGAAGGAAGGAATCTTCATTTTGATGCTACGTATATTTCGATCAATGCTGTCAAACCTTGCTTTCCTATTTTGCCTTCTATGATGAGTATCCCCTCCAATAATGGTTGCTTGATAATTATCTGTGTCAATTCCTCCATAATATTTATCATTAACAAAGGCCGGTTGCCTTCTATGCCTTGGCTCACCTTGTGATGTGAGCCTGCCTTGCTGGGATTTAATTCCTAAGAAAGCTCAAGCTACGGATCGTCTCCAAAACATAAGAACACCAACCAGCACCTTCAACCCAACACCAACTTGTGATGTAAAACTGAAACTATATGGCTGGAAACCAAAGATTCAAGACCCAACCCCAACTTGTGAAGGAAAAACCTTGAATATAAGTTAAGACCTAGCAAACTTGGTTATTTTTGCAAGGAATTCGTGCAAGTTCTAACCAGAACTCAAAAGAAGGCTAAAAACCTCTCAAAGCTCTCAAAAATGGAGAGAAAACTCAGAATATTCATTAAGTTCAAAATCTGCCATTACATCTGTTTTTAAAGACTTAAAGAAAGCATAAAACAAGTGAAATGATGGAAAAAATACAAATATAATAATGTGGTTACATAAAACAAATTGGGCAGCCATATAGCTTGTCTCCCACTAGCTTTTAAAAGGCATGGGCAGCCATATAGCTTGTCTCCCACTAGCTTTTAAAAGGCATCTTTGACTCCCAATGTGAATTTCAGCCACTCTTAATATATGGACATCCAATGGAACGTGAATGGTATGTATTTAGCTCCCAAAGGTATAATGATGGATGCCAATATGTATTCTAACTCCTTTGGGTCAATTGGCCTCTTGGGTAGATTGCAATTTGGACACATGCAACCAAACAGCTTCTTTGCTCTTATTTTCTTCAAGTCTTAACGTTCCAATTGTATTGAGAACATATAGATGTTTGGAAACTAATCCTTGAAGTTTTCTTGCCATTGATCGAGTAACAGGTCCTTGGTGTTGTATGCTAGCAATCAGATCCTCATCATCCTCTCCCTCTTCAAAAGAATTCGTCCTCGAATCTTCATCATCTGCATAGTAAGGAGCAAGATCAGAAACATTAAAAGTTGCACTTACACCATACTCACCTGGTAGATTAATCTTGTAGGCATTATCATTAATCCTTTCGAGTACTTCAAATGGTCCATCACTTCTCGGCTGCAATTTTGATTTCCTTTGTGTAGGAAACCTTTCTTTTCGCAAATGAACCCATACCAGATCACCAGGCTGGAACACCATCTTTTTCCTTCCTTTGTTTACTTTGGTTGCTCTATTCTCATTAATCTTCTCCATTTGTTGCTTGGCCCTTTGATGCATTTGCTTCACCAATTCAGCTTTCTTTTTACCATCAAAACTAGTAAGCTCATTAGTAGGAAGAGGCAACAAATCTAATGGAGTAAGTGGATTAAAACCATAGACAAGCTCAAAGGGTGAAAATCCAGTGGATGAATGCATTGATCTATTATATGCAAATTCAATAAATGGTATGCATTCCTCCCATGTCTTCAAATTTTGTTTAATCATGGTACGAAGAAGAGTGCCCACAGTCCTATTAACAACTTCCGTCTGCCCATCTGTTTGCGGATGGCATGTAGTAGAGAAACAAAGCTTTGTACCTAACTTTCCCCATAGGACTTTCCAAAAATGACTCAAAAATTTTACATCTCGATCACTTACTATGGTCCTAGGAATACCATGCAATCTCACTACTTCTCTAAAGAACAAATCAGATATATGGCATGCATCATCAGTTTTATGACATGGAATGAAATGTGCCATTTTAGAAAATCGATCAACCACAACAAATAAACTATCATGACCTTTTTTTGTCCTAGGTAGCCCCAAAATAAAATCCATAGATAAGTCTACCCAAGGTTCACTAGGTACACTTAAAGGCATATACAAACCATGTGGTCTTACTTTGGATTTTGCTTTCATACATGTCACGCATTTAGCACAAAATTTCTCTACATCTTTCCTCATATGTGGCCAATAAAAATGTTCATGCAGAATTTCTAATGTTTTAGCCACCCCAAAATGTCCCATTAAACCTCCCCCATATGACTCTCTTACAAGCAATCCTCTTATAGAGCTATTTGGAACACAAAGTCGTTTCTCTCTAAATAAGAAACCATCATGCCTATAAAATTTTTCAAAGGCAGCATTTTCACAAGAGGCATATATTTGTGCAAATTCAGAGTCATGCTTATACAATTCTTTCATATGCTCAAATCCTAGAAGTCTAGCATCAAGCATAGAGATTAGGGCATACCTCCTAGATAAGGCATCAGCAACAACATTTTCTTTTCCTTGCTTATATTGAATCACATATGGAAATGCTTCAATAAATTCACTCCATTTGGCATGGCGTTTGTTCAGCTTGCTTTGTCCTTTCAAGTATTTTAGTGATTCATGATCACTATGAATAACAAACTCCTTTGGCCAAAGATAATGCTGCCACGTCTCCAACGCCCTCACTAATGCATACATCTCCTTGTCATAAGTAGAGTAATTCAAAGGAGCTCCACTTAGCTTCTCACTAAAGTATGCAATTGGTCTTCTTTCCTGCATCAAAACAGCACCTATACCCACTCCAGAAGCATCACATTCAACTTCAAAAGTCTTAGAAAAATCAGGTAATGCAAGTAATGGTGCAGAACATAATTTTTCTTTTAGTAATCTAAATGCATGCTCCTGTTCCTTATTCCATTTGAACCCTACATTTTTCTTCACAATTTCATTTAATGGGGCTGCAATTGTACTAAAGTCTCTAACAAATCTCCTATAAAAACTAGCAAGACCATGAAAACTCCTAACATCAGTCACGGATTTTGGTGTAGGCCACTCTTTGATGGCTTTTACCTTATCATCATCAACCTCAATTCCTTTCCCACTCACTACAAATCCTAAGAAAATGACTTTTTCCATACAGAATGTACATTTCTTTAAATTTGCATACAATTTCTCTTTCCTAAGAACTTCAAGCACACATCTTAAATGCATTAAATGATCATTTAAACTTTCACTATACACTAAAATATCATCAAAATACACAACAACAAACTTTCCAAGAAAAGCACGCAAGACATGATTCATTAATCTCATGAAAGTACTAGGTGCATTGCTTAGTCCAAAAGGCATGACTAACCATTCATACAAACCATATTGAGTCTTAAAAGCTGTTTTCCATTCATCTCCTAATCTCATTCTTATTTGATGATAACCACTTTTAAGATCAATTTTTGAAAATATACATGCACCATGCAATTCATCAAGCATATCATCAAGTCTAGGAATTGGATGTCTATACTTTACAGTGATTTTATTGATAGCACGACAATCCACACACATTCGCATTGATCCATCCTTTTTAGGTACTAGAAGTACCGGCACAGCACATGGACTCATGCTCTCCCTAACATGACCTTTCGCAAGCAACTCATCCACCTGTTTTTGCAACTCCTTGACCTCTTGAGGATTTGTCCTATATGCTGGACGATTTGGAATTACAGCTCCAGGAATGAAATCAATTTGATGTTCTATTCCTCTAATGGGTGGCAATCCACTCGGTACCTCATTTGGAAAGACATCTTTAAATTCCTGCAACAAAGTCAAAGCAACACTAGGAATAGATGGATCAAGGTCAGTTACATTAAGAAAAACTCCCTTACATATCAGAAGGAGCATCATACTATCAGAAGAGTATGCTTGCCTCACATCTTTCCCCCTAGCAACTAAACTTACTTTCTTCTCTCCACTCTCATTTTTATTATGTAATTTCTTCTTTTTCTCTTTTTCTTTTTCTCTCTTAGCTTTTATTCTTTGTTTTTCCTCTTGATCTTTCTTTTCTCTCTCCCTCTTTTCAACCTCTCTTTGCATTTTCTCTTGCATGGCAGATTGTACTCTCTTTTGGTCTTCAAAAGCCTCCATAGGTGTTAAAGGTGCAAGAGTCACCTTTCGGCCTTCAAAATCAAATGAATACCTATTCTTAAACCCGTCATGTGTTGCTTTTCTATCATATTGCCATGGCCTCCCAAGTAGGATATGACTAGCATGCATGGGAACTACATCACACAACACTTCATCCTTATACCTCCCAATGGTAAATGACAATAATACTTGCTTGGTCACCTTAACTTCTCCACTATCATTCAACCACTGCAATCTGTATGGATTAGGATGTTTTGTAGTAGGAAATGCAAGTTTCTCTACTAGTAGAGTGCTAGCCACATTAACACAACTCCCACCATCTATGATCATACTACAAACTTTTTCTTTGACTAAACATCTAGTATGAAAAATATTTTCTCTTTGCAGTTCATCACCTTCATCTTCCTTCACCTGTATATTTAAAGCACGCATAACAACAAGAGCACTTCCATGCACAGCATGCTCTACATCACTATCTTCATCCAAAGGTAGAATGTTAACATCTGAATCTTCATCTACAACTTCATCATCTTCAGATTCAATATCACCACTCGGCCTCACCACCATCACCCTTTTATTTGGACATTCTCTAGCATAATGCCCTTTCCCTAAACATCGGAAACATTGGATGTCTCTTGTTCTTCCATTGGAGTTCATTGGGGCCTTACCCTTATCAATCACAATGGGTTTTTCTCCAGCCTTGTTCCCCTCTTTCTTCTCCTTTGAAACAAATTTATTCTCACTAGATTCCCCTTTCTTCCAATTTGGCTTCCAAGGAACATTATTGGCAGAATTCATTCCCATTCCAGATCTGGTTGTTTTCTTCTTCTTGAGTTGTTTTTCTACCTTGATTGCCATATTTAACATGTCATCAAGCTCCACATAATGATGCAGCTCCACTATGTCGGCAATTTCATCTTTCAGCCCATGTAGAAACCGTGCCATAGTTGCTTCCCTTTCTTCTTCTATATTAGCTCGTATCATAGCCATTTCCATCTCTTGAAAATATTCTTCCACACTTTTATTGCCTTGTACCAGCCCTTGTAATCGTTGATGTAACTCCCTATAGTAGTGTTGTGGTACAAATCTATCTCTCATGACTTGTTTCAGCTCATCCCAAGTCTGCACTCCTCTCATGCCATTTCTTCTTCGTTTAGTGAGTAATTGATCCCACCAAACTAATGCATAATCAGTAAACTCTACCACAGCAAGTGTCACCTTCTTTTGCTCACTATAGTTGTGGCAATCAAAGATGAGTTCAGTCTTTCTCTCCCATTCCAAGTATGCATCTGGATTTGCTTTGCCTTGGAATGATGGAATTTTCATTTTAATTCCATTAACATTGCTGTCTACTCTCCCTCTCCCTCTTGCATTTTCCACAGTTTCTTGCCTAATATTTCTGCCACCACCTCTACCATCCATATTACCTCTCATATATCTTGGTCTAATAACATCATCAAGTGCAACAGATTGCTGCCCATCATCATCATCAAGATTATCTTCATCTACATCCTCCAATTCATTGAAAACTGGCAAATCATTTAGTCCAGCACGCCTACCTCTATTCTGCCCCCTATTTGTGTTTTGCTCCCTATGAAAATTATCTCGTTCATCCCTTCCTAAATTCCTTTGATTTGTAGAGCTTGCTTGCTGCAATTCTTCAATTTGTTTTGAGTGTTTTTCCATCTATTCTCTAATATCAACAAACAACACATTCATCCTTTGAAATTGAGATTGCAATGCCTTAAGAACATTAGAAGCTTCTGGCTCTTCTTGGGGTCGGTTGCTCTCTCGATCACTATCTCGTTTTGTTGACATACTGATTGCTGCAAAACAAATGTTAGAAATATTCTCTCACACACTCCCTCACGTGTTTCACTCTAATATGGTAACACTCAATCTGTATTTCACTCAAACTTTGGCTTTTACCCTCTAACAATCTCACCACTCTATGCCTTTTTCCACTCACTTCAGCCCCTTCCAAGTTCTAGCAAGAACTTAATATTTCCTCAACTAAATAACTAAATTGCAAGGTTTAAAACACATTCAAGATTGGAACAAGAGTAACACAAGCTGAAAAAAAACAGAATATATGATATTTGAAACCTAAGGACGAAAGACACTAAAATTTTAGACAAACATTACCAAAGGGAAGAATTTGACAAAACTGGATTTAGGACAATATATTGAGACAAAATGGAAGAAGAAAAACGAATTTTTAGGTCTCTTATGAAACGTTTATATTATGGACCCAAAAATGGCTAACTAGCGGTAATATATGGACAACCAAGCAAACGAACGAATTTTGACATGAAATTTAATATGTATGCTTAGCTGAATATCTAAAACATGCCTGTAAAATTTGAAAGGATTTGGACATGTTTACATACACATTCACTTTTGGAAGGCAGAAATTATCACAACCCCCTGTGAGAAGGCAAAAATTTTCACAACCCCCTGTGAAAAAAACTGGAAGCCAGAAATTTTCACACCCCCCTGTGAAAAAAACTGGAAGCCTATGAGAATCCACCCATTGCTTAAAAATCTTTAATTTCTAATCCAAGGGCCACGAATTTACTTTTTTTTTTTTCGTTCTTTCTTTCTTTCTTTTTTTTTTAATTTAATCCAGCAACAACATTAAGGTAGAAGGACTCAAAGAAACAAGAAGGCATACAGCTTGTAGAAATTAAACTAATGGCAAAAAAAAATGACTCCAAGGAAGACAATATATATATTTTTGACATAAACAAGAAGGAATGATGCTAAAAACCTGATTTGGAGAGCCTAAGCTCTGATACCAAATGATGTGAGCCTGCCTTGCTGGGATTTAATTCCTAAGAAAGCTCAAGCTACGGATCGTCTCCAAAACATAAGAACACCAACCAGCACCTTCAACCCAACACCAACTTGTGATGTAAAACTGAAACTATATGGCTGGAAACCAAAGATTCAAGACCCAACCCCAACTTGTGAAGGAAAAACCTTGAATATAAGTTAAGACCTAGCAAACTTGGTTATTTTTGCAAGGAATTCGTGCAAGTTCTAACCAGAACTCAAAAGAAGGCTAAAAACCTCTCAAAGCTCTCAAAAATGGAGAGAAAACTCAGAATATTCATTAAGTTCAAAATCTGCCATTACATCTGTTTTTAAAGACTTAAAGAAAGCATAAAACAAGTGAAATGATGGAAAAAATACAAATATAATAATGTGGTTACATAAAACAAATTGGGCAGCCATATAGCTTGTCTCCCACTAGCTTTTAAAAGGCATGGGCAGCCATATAGCTTGTCTCCCACTAGCTTTTAAAAGGCATCTTTGACTCCCAATGTGAATTTCAGCCACTCTTAATATATGGACATCCAATGGAACGTGAATGGTATGTATTTAGCTCCCAAAGGTATAATGATGGATGCCAATATGTATTCTAACTCCTTTGGGTCAATTGGCCTCTTGGGTAGATTGCAATTTGGACACATGCAACCAAACAGCTTCTTTGCTCTTATTTTCTTCAAGTCTTAACGTTCCAATTGTATTGAGAACATATAGATGTTTGGAAACTAATCCTTGAAGTTTTCTTGCCATTGATCGAGTAACAGGTCCTTGGTGTTGTATGCTAGCAATCAGATCCTCATCACCTTGCAATGTGGTAATCACATCATCATATTTTTTTAAATGATCTCTTACATCTCCAATCATTTTGAACATATGTTCAAATTGCTATTGCATTGCTTGAATTATTTGATCATTTGAGGAAGAACTCACATCTTTATCTTTGTTAGACATGTTTAAAACTTGAAAGAAGAAAATTTAAAACAGCCTCACAAGATACTCCCTCATGTGTTTCACTCAAAGATTTGATTCACACCACTCATTTTTCATACAAAAATTTGGCTTTTCTCGATGTTGATCTTACCACTCTTGCCTGTTACCTCTCTTGCTTTTGCTTTGGGTTCATAAATGAACTAATCACCTAAACAAACCAAATTAGATTATGGCAATTCAATGAATTAAAAATGTGATAAGTCCGAGGGTTTGGAGGGTTATGGATCATGTTCGACAAGGTGGCATATAAAGTCGAAAGAGACTGGTGAGCCCATGTTTGATCTAAATAAAGAAAATGGGTGCGCCTCTGCTAACAACTTAAGCTTTTGGTAGAAATGGTTAGCGTTCTTTCTGGTTAAGCATGATGGTGCAGGATTAGTGATCTCCTGGGAAGTGCTTGGCCCAGCCGCATCATTTTGGTATCAGAGCAGGTATCAAGTTTGAAGATTGCGTATCCCTTTTAAAAGTAAAAGAAAATAGAATATTCATCTATTGATATTGGAGTTATATATTTTGCTTGTGTCCTTGTGTAAACCACTATTTATTTTTTTTTAGCTTACCTTTATTTGCTCTTTAGACTTGCCCAATTTCACTCTATTGAATCAGCCATAATCTGAATTGTTTGGTTTAAAGACCTTAGTTTATCGAAGAACCCAAAGAACAAAATGTGAGAGGTAAAAGGCATGAGTGGCGAGATAAGCATCGAGAAAAGCCAAATAATTATGTGAAACGAGAGTGGTGTAAATCAATTCATCGAGTTAAACACGTGAGGGAGTGCTAGTGAGGTTTTTTTTTTATTCTTCCTTATTTTACAGGTTTTAAAGATGTCTAACAAAGAAAAAGAATGGAGTTCTTCCTCAAATAATCCAATGATACAAGCTATGCATCAACAATTTCAGAGGATGTTTAACATGATAGGAGAAATCAATGATCATCTCGAAAGGCATGATGATGTTCTCAAACATTTGCATGGTGAACCAACTCAACGAAGACAACCAGCCTTTCATCAAGAAGATTATGATGGCGAGGATGATATGGATGATGATCAAATCACTTTGGTTGGTCAAAACATCAATCCTAGGAGGAAGTTAGGAGGGGATGTGTTGATGATGTAGATCGCAACATTGGCAGCATTAAGATGAAAATTCCTCCATTTCAAGGAAGGAATAATCCAAATATTTACTTGGAATGGGAGAGAAAAGTGGAGCTGATCTTTGAATGTCATAATTATTCTGAATGGAAAAAGGTAAAACTTGCTGTTGTTGAATTTTGTGATTATGCTATTGTTTGGTGGGATAAAATTTGCAAGGAAAGATGTAGAAATGGTGAAAGACCCATAAAGACATGGAGAGAGATGAAGCAAATCATGAGGAAGAGATTTGTCCCAAGTTATTACTATAGAGAATTGCAGCAAATACTGAAAACTTTGACACAAGGCTCTATGAGTGTAGAGGAGTGCCACAAGGAGATGGAAATGGCCATGATAAGGGCTAATATGGAGGAAGATCGTGAGGCTACTATGGCACAATTTTTTAGTGGACTAAACAAGCAAATTGTTGATTGTTTGGAGTTGCAACATTATGTGGAGATGGAGGACATGCTAAATATGGCCATGAAAATTGAAAGACAACTCAAAGGAAAAGACACGAGGTATGATTCTAAAATTTTTTTGGTTTCTTGTTCTTGAAGATCGAATTGGAGTAAAAAGGATGATAAACCCATTGTTAAGCCTAAAATAGATGAAACTAAAAACAAAAATTAATTAGGTAGCAAGGGTAAAGTTGAGAATCAACCTAACCAAACTAGAAGCATTAAATGCTTCAAGTGCCTTGGACATGGTCATATGGCACGTGGATGCCCTAATAAAAGAATAATGATCATGAGGGATGGGATTGTAGAATCAGAAAGTGAGTGAGAGGATGTGATACGGAACCTCCAAGAATAAGCCTGAGAACCCCTTGATTTCGAACCCCCACAGCATTAACTTGAAAACCCCTAGTCGTATTCGGTACAACCCCCAAGGATTAGGTTAGATTTCAGATTACCTTGAATTGATCAAAGATCCAAGATTTCGAAACAAGTCAGTTCCTAAATCCCAGATTCGAAACACTCCACAAGAAAGTTGATCAAACTACTTGAATGTTTCTGAAGCATGTATTCAAGCAAGAACACAAAGATATAAGCAATTCGGCTTTAGGTTAATTAATTCGTCCAAAACTTCAAAACTGATGTCTTACAACCCTAAATGAGATATAAATAGCTAAACCCTAATTAGGGTTATTAAGTAGCGTTTGGCTTTCTAATCAAATTTTAAGAAATAATAAAGTAATCAAAGTCCTAATTTAATACCAAACAAACAGGGCCCTTACTTTTTAAATGAGCATAACTAGTGGGCCTTAATACATATTAAAATAACAAGTTCAGCTAATTATTTAACTATAAATAAGCCCAACTAGTGACTTGAGCCAAATATGCTCCAATTTGCATCCTTGATCAGCCATATCTTGCACCTTCAGCTCCTCTTCAACAAAATGTTTCATGTAGCCTTGTGACGTCTCTATCAGGATGAAGATGATATGCCACCTTTGGAAGATGATAGTGATGTAGAATATGCTAAGGGTGAAACTTTGGTTGTACAACACACACTTAGTTTGCAAAATAAGCAAGATGAACATGGGGAGCAACGTGAGAATTTGTTTCATACTCATTGTTTGATTGCTAATAAGTTGTGTAACTTGATTGTGGATAGTGGAAGTTGTACCAATGTAGCAAGCACTTTGCTAGTAGAGAAGTTGAAGCTACCCACTATTAAACACCCAAAACCATACAAGCTTCAGTGGTTGAATGATAGTGGTATGGTGAAGGTAAATAAGCAAGTTTTGATTTCATTTTCCATTGGTAGATATAAGGATGAGGTTTTGCATGATGTGGTACCCATGTATGCTGGGCACATGTTATTGGGTAGACCATGGCAATATGATCGAAAAGTGTTGCATGATGGGTTCAAAAATCGTTATTCTTTGAGTAGGAATGGGGAAAAGTATCAACTTGGCCCATTATCTCCAAAAACAATTTTTGAGGACCAAATGCGCATCAAACATCAATATGAAGAACTTAACTCTTCATTGGGGATGAATTTGGGAAGGGAAACCCAAGAGAGAAAAGAGAAAGGTGAGATAAGTGAGTTAAGTGAATTAAGAAATAAAAATGGGAAACACAGGGTAAGAGAAAACAAGACAGACTTGAGTGAAAGAAAAATGAGTGTTTATGCTATAATGAGTGATGTGAAGGAAGCTTTGACAATGAGGCAGCAAATGCTTGTACTTATTTATAAGGGAGTTTTGATTATTTCTAATGAAGTAATCAAAGATTTGCCTAGTGTTGTTGTTGATCTTTTGCAGGGAAATGAGGATCTATTTTCGAGAGAAGTACCTGCTGGATTGCCGCCAATTCGAGGCATTGAACATCAAATTAACTTCATTCTAGGTTCAAGCATTCCAAATAGACCTGCATATAGATGTAATCAGGAGGAAACAAAAGAGATCCAAAAGCAAGTAAGTGAGCTTATGGAGAAAGCATATGTGCATGAAAGCATGAGTCCATGTGTTGTTCCTATATTATTAGTGCCTAAAAAGGATGGAATTTGGAGAATGTGTGTTGATTGTCGAGCCATCAACAAAATCACGGTGAATTATAGACACCCTATTCCTAGGCTAGATGATATGTTGATGAATTGCATGGTTCTTGAGTGTTTTCAAAAATTAATTTAAAATGTGGATATCATCAAATGAGAATGTGTGAAGGTGATGAATGGAAAATAGCTTTCAAAACTAAGCATGGATTATATGAGTGGTTAGTAATGCCTTTTGGTTTAACTAATGCACCTATCACTTTCATGAGATTGATGAACCATGTTTTGTGAGATTTTATTAGAAAGTTTGTGGTTGTTTATTTTGATGATATTTTGATCTATAGCAAGACTTTAGATGAGCATGTACAACATTTGAAATCTGTTTTTGATGTGCTTAGAAAGGAAAAGTTGTATGCTAATCTAAAAAAATGCATCTTTTGCACTAATGAAATTACTTTTCTTGGTTATGTTGTTAATGATAAAGGAATACATGTTGATCGAGAAAAAGTGAAAGTAATTAGAGAATGGCCAAAACCCACTAGTGTCAGTGATGTAAGAAGTTTTCATGGTCTTGCTAGCTTTTATAGGAGATTAATTAAGGATTTCTCTACAATTGCTGCACCTTTGACTTAATACATTAAGAAAAATGTAGGATTTAAGTGGGGTAAAGAACAAGATGAGGCTTTTAACTTGCTTAAAGATAAACTTTGTTAAGCACCTTTACTTGTTTTGCCTAATTTTTCTAAAACTTTTGAAATTGAGTGTGATGCCAGTGGCATAGGTATTGGTGGAGTCTTAATGCAAGAAGGTAAGCCAATTGCATACTTTAGTGAGAAATTAAGTGGAGCAAGTTTAAAATACCCTACATATGACAAAGAGTTCTATGCTTTGGTGCGAGTTTTGAAGACATGGGAGCATTATCTTTACTACAAGGAATTAATAATCCACACTGATCATGAGTCCTTGAAGTATCTCAAAGGACAAGGGAAGTTGTGTAAAAGACATGCAAAATGGGCGAAATTCATTGAATCCTTTCCTTACATCATCAAATACAAACAAGGTAAGGAAAATGTAGTTGCTGATGCTCTTTCTAGAAGGTATGCTCTAATTTCTAAACTTGATGCAAAATTATTAGGTTTTGAGTACATTAAAAATTTGTATAATTCTGACCTTGATTTTGCTAGTGTTTATGGGGCATGTGAGAAAGGTGGGTTTGACAAATTCTACAGGCATGATGGTTTTCTTTTTAAAGAAAACAAGCTGTGTTTCTCAATGTTCAATGAGAGAATTACTTGTGAGGGAGGCACATAGTGGTGGGTTAATGGGACATTTTGGAATTAAAAAGACTCTAGGTGTGTTAAGTCAGCATTTCTTTTGGCCACAAATGAAAAGAGATGTTGAGAGGATATGTGAGAAATGCATTACTTGCAAACAAGCTAAATCTAGAGTAATGCCTCATGGGCTGTATAACCGTCTTCCTATACCTAATGAACCTTGGATTGATATGTCAATGGACTTTGTCTTGGCTTTACCTAGGTCTAAAGGGGGGAGAGATTCTATTTTTGTTGTTGTGGACAAGTTTAGCAAGATGGCACATTTCAGTCCATGCAACAAAACTAATGATGCAACACATGTTACAAGGTTGTTCTTCAAAGAAATTGTGAGATTACATGGCATCCCAAGATCAATTGTGAGTGATAGAGATGTGAAGTTCCTTAGCCACTTTTGGAAAATACTTTGGAGCAAGTTGGGTACAAGGCTGTTGTATTCAACCACTTGTCATCCACAGACAGATGGACAAATAGAAGTGTTAAATAGGATCTTATCAACTCTTTTGAGGGCCATAATAAAAAAGAATTTGAAGAATTGGGAGGAATGTTTGCCACATGTGGAGTTTGCTTATAATCGCAGTGTGCATGCTACAACAAACCATTCACCATTTGAAGTCGTGTATGGGTTCAATCTATTAACTCCAATGGATTTGGTACCTTTACCATTAGAGAAAGCAAATTTGGATGGTAAACAAAAAGGTTGACTTTCTTAAAACTTTGCATGAAAAGGATGCACACAAATTGAAAAGAAGACTCTACAATATGAGAAGCAACATAACAAAGGCCGAAAGAAAGTAGTATTAGAACCAGGAGATTTGGTTTGGCTACACTTAAGGAAGGAAAGATTTCCTAGCCAATGAAAGTCAAAACTAATGGCCAGAGGGGATGGTCCATTTCGAATCCTTTAAAGAATAAATGACAATGCATATAAGCTGGAATTGCCAAGTGAGTATGGTAATGTTATTGCAACCTTCAGTGTTTCTGATTTTTCTTTGTTTGATGTAGGTGGTGAAGTATCAGATTTAAAGACGAATCCTTGTGAGGAGAGGAGGAATGATGAGGAATTACAGGCTGATAAAACATTGGCCAATCACCAACAGTCCAATGATGACATGAACAAACAATTCAAAGATCCACTAGCCATATATGGAGGACCAATGACAAGGTCTAGAGCTAATAAGTTGAAAAAGGCTTTAATTTCCTTCATGGATCAGATTTGGAGAAAACAAGTTGCTCAAGATTTGTTTAAGGATGATCCATGGATGCAAGAAGAGCTTAAGTTGGTCAACATAATTCAAGCAAGACCTAATCTTGAAGGCTAATCCAGGCTTATGAGAGTAAAGATTTAGGTCCATTTTTAATAATAACAGGTCATTTGGCCATGGTCTTGAAGTCTAAAAGACCAATGGCCTAAGACAAATTAATAGGCTGTTTAAAACTATTTGTATTTTAATTCTGCATTTTGACTTTTATTAGGGTTTATTCTTATTAAGTATGAGTTACAAAGGCTGAAATATGAAGAAAAATAGTTACAAAAGCCAAGAAAATAATGGTCCAACGTTCACATTGAGTTGGCAAAGTAATGAGGCTATTTATTAGGAGTAATGGGGCTGTCAATTAATATGGGAGTTACATATGAACTTAATTCTGATGCTCTCTTTGTATATGACCTTCTGTTATATAAACAAGGTTGATTTCCTTTGTAATATACAATTTTTCAAAAGATATAAAAGATATTTTGAGCACTTGTGAGTGTTTTGTCTTAAGTTCTTGCATGAACTTTGGAACTTATCAAGCTATTCAGTTTATGCCATTCAAATTCCAGAATCTTTGTTTTCATCCTTAACTTATCAAACCTTCTTTTTTTGTGGCATTTTGAGGAAATCAAAGTGCTATTCTAATTACTTAATCATAATTCCATTGATAAAAGTGATTAGAATGGTTAATCTTAGATCATTCTTGAACGATCCAGATTTGATTCAACTTTTAGAGGGTGTTAATTTGCATTTCATATATATCATAGTTCTTTAACTTTTGGGGGTGTATGGTTGCCAAATTGATGATTTTCATCATTTTGGTATTAGAGCCTATTTATCGGGCCAGGTCCCATTGCTCCAGGTTCGAGGATGAACCTCCTTAAAGAGGGAGAAAATGATAAGTTCGAGGGTTTGGAGGGTTGTGGATCAGGTTCGACAATGTGGCACATAAAGTCGAAAGAGACTGGTGAGCCCATGTTTGATCCAAATAAAGGAAATGGGTGCTCCTCTGCTAACAGCTTAAGCTTTTGGGAGAAATGGTTAGTGTTCTTTCTAGTTAAGCGTGCTGGTGCAAGGTCAGTACCAGGATGGGTGACCTCCTGGGAAGTGCTTGGCCCAGCCGCATCAAAATGGCTAGTCTAGATCAAGATTTTAGGTTAGACCAAATTTAAAGTAGTTAAACACAAGGAAACAAACCTAAGTGTTGAAATTTAGGTCCCTTAGCCTCAAACAATTTTGAAATTTTAAGAACTAGAATTCCACACTTTTGCAATTCTGATTTTTTTTTTAATTTTCGCTTCTTTCTTTTTTTATGATATTAACAAAAATGCAGAAATTTTAAGATTAACACAAGAAAGTAAACAATAAGAGAAGGGACAACAAAACTTGTTGTGTCAACACAACGAGGTATGAACTTAAATCAAAGACTACTTAATAGGACAGAATTAAAACAAGAAGATTCAGCATAAACAAAGAAAAATAAGATGAATATGATAAACTTTAACTAAAAAAAACACAATGATAAGCAAACCTCAACTTGAGCCTTGCTCTGATACCAAATGATAGGAAATCATCATCTTAGCAACCATATACCCTAATAACTATTAAGTTAAGTTACATATGGAATGCAAGAAAATACCCTCCATACTTAAATGCACTCATTAATGTGTTTTAATGAGTGCATTTTGTTTGGGGTGTGATTAATTGTCATTTATGAGTTACAAATGAGTGCATTTAATGTATAACAGCTCTTTTCAATGAAAGTGGGGATTGAAGGGCAGAATGTGGAGAGCTATAATAACAATTATTTAGGTTTTTTCTACCATGCCTTGGCTATAAATATCAAAGCAAAACTCATTTGTAAAAAAACATTGAAGAATGATAATCTGAATTTGCTCTTTGTGAGTGTTTTTGCTTAAGTTCTTTCATGAACTTTGAACTTATCAAACTAATTTGGTTTGTGGCATTCTCTAACCAAAAAAAAAATCTTGTATTTAACTCTTAACTTATCAGATCATATCTGGTTTGTGGCGTTGTGGGTTGAATTCTAGTACTATTTTCATTGGTGAAAAATAACAATTGGAACCAGCTTTTCCCTAACTTCACTTGAGGAGATCCTTGGGTTTTGGAATCATCTTGACTAGAGGGTGTTTTCTTGCATTCTTCTTGTTCCATTCTTTTTGCTATCCTCTCTTCGCAACCAATGAATTTATTCCCATATAAATTGATACGGAACCTCCAAGAATAAGCCTGAGAACCCCTTGATTTCGAACCCCCACAGCATTAACTTGAAAACCCCTAGTCGAATTCGGTACAACCCCCAAGGATTAGGTTAGATTTCAGATTACCTTGAATTGATCAAAGATCCAAGAGTTCGAAACAAGTCAGTTCCTAAATCCCAGATTCGAAACACTCCACAAGAAAGTTGATCAAACTACTTGAATGTTTCTGAAGCATGTATTCAAGCAAGAACACAAAGATAAAAGCAATTCGGCTTTAGGTTAATAAATTCATCCAAAACTTCAAAACTGATGTCTTACAACCCTAAATGAGATATAAATAGCTAAACCCTAATTAGGGTTATTAAGTAGCGTTTGGCTTTCTAATCAAATTTTAAGCAATAATAAAGTAATCAAAGTCCTAATTTAATACCAAACATACAGGGCCCTTACTTTTTAAATGAGCATAACTAGTGGGCCTTAATACATATTAATATAACAAGTTCAGCTAATTATTTAACTATGAATAAGCCCAACTAGTGACTTGAGCCAAATATGCTCCAATTTGCATCCTTGATCAGCCATATCGTGCACCTTCAGCTCCTCTTCAACAAAATGTTGCATGTAGCCTTGTGACGTCTCTATCATTCCCCCTTTGTTGGAGAAAATTCATCCTCGAGTTTTAAAATGCTGAAGTAGTAAAGAAAAGCAACTTTGTAATTTCACTCCAATTACTTGTGGCATGTCATCAATTTGAAGAACCTGAAATTTTATTTCAGAAACATCAAAATCATTGTTAGGCAAAATAAATTCCATGTTTGCAACAGACAGGCAATCATGAATGGTGGGAGTAGAAAGTTTTATTTTTCTTGCTTCTTCTTTTAGTTGTACTTCTAACCCAAGCATATCAATTTCTTCCTTCAATATTTCTTCAAAAGTTTCCAACTTTGGAATGTCTTGTTGAAAAGTAGCAGCTTCTTTTGATTCTAGTGATGAATCTTCACCAATAATCTCTAAAGTATGATCATCAATATCACCCTGAAAAGAAGTATCACCATAAACAGCCTCGGATGACATTAACAAATCACTACCATCAACAATCTCTTCTGCATAAATTAGTTCTTCTTCATTGCTATCTTCAACCTTCAAATTCTCCCTTTCTTTGTAGTAATCATCAACACTTTTACTTCCTTCCTTGATAGCCTGAAGTCTCTGCATGATACTCCTATAGAAATGTTCAGGTTGCTGCATTTGATTTCTGCCACCTCTTCGCCTCTCATTGCGCTCCAATGTGGCTCTTTCAACACTCTGCAACCTCAAATCCATGCGCTCCAATCTTTCTGTTATGGTATCCATAGCACGGTGTAAACGTGTAAATTCAGCTTGTTGCGCCTCACGCAATCGAGCTGGATCAATCTGAACACCTGCATCTCTTCCAGACATGTTTCCTGCAATAAAAGGTTTGCACAAAACAAATAAAAAGGCCTCACAACACTCCCTCACGTGTTTACACTCAATAGATGAAGGTTGGTCTCTCGTGTTTCACTCAATATATGAAATCACTCACGGTTCAGCTCACACCTCTCAAGCTGATTTCTTTTATGTTCTTAGGTGAATCACACTTTATGAAACAACTCAAATAGCCTCCGTGTGTAGTATCCCAAAATCTGAAATTTGAATCAAAACAGCCCCTCAAATTTGTCAAAATTTCGTGACAAAATTTTGGTTACTTCTAACCTATCCAGATTCGACCCTTATCACCTAAATAACAAGGAAAATGAAAAAAATTTCTTGAAGCACTTTTGTACTCTTTTTTTTTTTTTGCTCCCTCTCACTATCTCAAGATGGGCAGCCCTAATTCACACACCACACAAAACATTTTTTTTTCCAATCAGGTAACAAGAACAAGATCAATTTAGAGGACTTCCTTTTGAAACTCGAAATTGGCACAAAATAAATAATCAAGACTTCCTTTAGACCAATTCAGCTTTCCCTTTGAAACTTGTTTGAAACACTTTCTTGGAAATTCGAAACAGAATCAGAATGATTAACAAGAATAAGATTCGGATTTAGAACACTTTCGAATCAACAATCAAGAACACAATTTCAAATTTGAACAAAGCAACCTAAATTCCCAATTCGAAAATCCACAATAGAACAAATCCAATTCGGAATAGATAGAACAAACCAATTCGGAACAAATCAACCAACCCAATTTCAGAATAAGAAAAAAAAATGATTTGGACTAAAAAGGCAAACTGAATTCAAAATTGAAATAAGACTCTAAACACAAAACGAAAACTAAATTAGAACCCTAACGGAATTTTTTTTTGAATTTTCGACTTTGAAAGAAAAATGAAAACGATTCAAGGATCAATAACAAAGAAACAAAATGAAACTAACAAGAGAAGAAACGAAAACGAAAGTAACCCACAAAGGAAACAAAAACGCAAATAACAGGTGAAGAAAACGAAAACAAAAATAACCACAAAGAAAACAATTCAGAGGAACAAGGAAAACAAGAGAACGAATTGAACAATTGAAACAAAGCAACAAAAACGCAAATAACAAAAGAAGAAACGAAAACGAATTGGAAGGGATAAAACCTGATCTAGAGCTTAGGCTCTGATACCAAATGATACGGAACCTCCAAGAATAAGCCTGAGAACCCCTTGATTTCGAACCCCCACAGCATTAACTTGAAAACCCCTAGTCGAATTCGGTACAACCCCCAAGGATTAGGTTAGATTTCAGATTACCTTGAATTGATCAAAGATCCAAGAGTTCGAAACAAGTCAATTCCTAAATCCCAGATTCGAAACACTCCACAAGAAAGTTGATCAAACTACTTGAATGTTTCTGAAGCATGTATTCAAGCAAGAACACAAAGATAAAAGCAATTCGGCTTTAGGTTAATAAATTCATCCAAAACTTCAAAACTGATGTCTTACAACCCTAAATGAGATATAAATAGCTAAACCCTAATTAGGGTTATTAAGTAGCGTTTGGCTTTCTAATCAAATTTTAAGAAATAATAAAGTAATCAAAGTCCTAATTTAATACCAAACAAACAGGGCCCTTACTTTTTAAATGAGCATAACTAGTGGGCCTTAATACATATTAATATAACAAGTTCAGCTAATTATTTAACTATGAATAAGCCCAACTAGTGACTTGAGCCAAATATGCTCCAATTTGCATCCTTGATCAACCATATCGTGCACCTTCAGCTCCTCTTCAACAAAATGTTGCATGTAGCCTTGTGACATCTCTATCATAAATGTTTGCATTTTGTTTGGTTCTTTGCATAAGCACACATCTTTAGTTTTATAAAATGAATGGATCTTCATCAAATAATGGGCCTTACATGCCCCCTGATTCCATACCTACTTCATGTTTGCTCCATAAAGTATCTATTGTTCACTTTGACAAAGAATAGATAACACAAGACAAAAAAATGTTGTGTGACATGTTTATGTATGCATGAATAATACTTACAGTGGTTCTATTGACTCACAGACTAAATTGATCAGCTAAAGTGCTCCCATGGATTCCTTCCAGATGCTCATTCAGGTGTTGCCTTGGAATGGCAGAAGACTTCACGTTTATGGCTTTTATCTTAAAGATGTTGAAAATATGAGTGGTGGGGCCCAAGCACCATAGTCAGAGATACATCCATTTTAAACTATGATTCAGCACGTGAGTTGGTAGCTTCTTCATAACCTTGCAAATGATCATTTATTTTGCCCAATGTGTCCTTTAAGACTCAATAGTGTGACATACTTCCCTAAACTTAAAGGCTTTGTAATGATAAAAACATTTTTTTAATTTAAAAATCATATTTTGGCTTTGTCAAATAAGTTTCATTGTACCTTAGGACTCAACTTTCCAAATTAAGCAGGAACTATTGCACTTTAGATTGGCACAAACACATTACTTGGCCAATGATCGCATTGAGTTTAAATGTTGTCTATTTCATATGCATGCTTATTCAAATAATCTCCACTAATAGACTCCACTTACTAAGTGATGAGGAAACTATAAGCAAGCTTGATGAATCTACACAAGGCAGCAAATATGTTGATGATATCATTATGCCAAGTGGACCAATCATAAGATCACAATCAAAGAAACTCCAGCATGTGTTCCAACACTTCATTCAAAGGTGGATTAATGAAGAGGGACACCAACTTGTACTGAATATGAGGGATCATGAAGAGGAAGTCGGAAACTCACCAAGTAGCATGAAGAATCTGCCCATAAGTACGGTGATGGGCATTAGCACTAATTTGAAAAATAATATTGATGTGGTTTAGTGCTAGTGTGGCTAGACACATGTGAACCAACACCAAAATGCATGTAGAATCTGCCTATCAATGTTGTCAGAATTATGGGCAGTAATTTAGAATATATTATTGATGTGGATGAATAATTAATGCTATTATGACTAGATACATGTAAACCTAGAGTTTTAAGCCATTAGTTCTTCTTTTCCAACTATATAGGGAGGGGAAAAAGAACTCAAGGTGGTTAATACGAATTTCCATTTTATGTTGAATGTAATTGATGTGTTTTCAATTTTGAGAGGTTTTCTTCTTATTCTTGTTGCATGAAGAATTGGTTCTAACTTATCAAGTCTGACTTGTGGCGTCTAAATCAATTCATTTCTTCATCCCAATCACCCAAGTTCTCAATTGCAGGTTAGTTGTGGGTTTGGTAGGGAGGATTTATTTTGAGTTCTAAGATTCTATGCTAGATGTGCATGTAGGGTTCTAGATGTAATATTTGATCCATGGGTTCTGCATCATTTGGTATCAAAGCTTTGGCTTGAAGATAAATCTCTAGGTATCTTTTATGTTTTAATTATCTCAGTTTCTTTCTTGTTCTTGTTTATCATCTAAATCACCTCATTTTTTTTTCTATTCTTGTTGCACCTTGTTCTTGTTCTTTAGATTTTGTGATCTTATCTTTCATTTTCTATTCTTGTTTATTGAAAGTTCAACAAAAAAAAGAAGGAAAAGATCAAAAGAAAAAGAAACAAAAAGAAAAAAAGGAATGAAATTCAACTTCCTCAATATATGAAAAAAAAAAATTCGTACCTGTTTCTGTCTAGTATTTTTCTACACAAGTGTGTAAGAGTTTTTGCTTATTTAGCCATTAACGCTCTCTATCTTATTATATTTAATCAACTTGCATTAGTTCCTCATTTTTGCATTGATTTAGCATTTAAAATCTGAAATTTAGAGCATAGCTTACATTGGGAATAGATTTAGGTTACATATTCAGATTACTTATTGGAGTGATTTGAATTCTATTTTTCAATATCTAGAATTGTTTATTCTTAGTTTCATTCTTTCATATACCTCTTGTTTCTTGTATGCATTAAGTAGCTAATTCTCAATCATAGTTACTTTTGATTAAAACAAATACTTTTTGCTTATTGTGTTAACTTTCAGTTCTGGTTGTTTAAATTAAATTGCTTCTAGAATTGCTGAATTCATTTTGTTCATTAGGTTCCTTGTAGATTCTTTAAAACAAAACTTGTATTACATTATTTAAGTATATTCAGTTCAGAAATTCAACTTGATAAAAGAAGAATTGAGAGGTAACAAAGACCAAGTTTTGAATGAAATACAAGAGGAGTGACAATCTGATCTTGAGTGAAACACATAAGGGAGTGTGGTGAAAAAATTTTTCTTTACTAACATTTTCTTGCAGGTTCTTATACCATGTCAAATTTTGGAGGTGAAAAACGTGATATGACCATGAATGACATAGCCTTCATGTTAGAGGCAATGCAAAGGAAATTTGAAAGGTTTGATTTGGTCATAAACAACATGAGAGATGATGTAGATAGGATAATGCAAAGGCAGCAAAATAATACTAATCGAAGGGGGCATTGGGAAAGGAAACATGATGAATGATGATGAGGTAGAAAGGGAAGATGATGAAGAAAGTGAGGAATCAATAGCCCAAAGAAGACCTGAAAGAAGGGACAACAACATATCTTCAATAAAAATGAAGATACCATCATTCAAGGGGAGAAATGATGCTGAAGCTTACCTTGAATGGGAAAGAAAAGTTGAGTTGGTATTTGATCATCATAATTATAGTGAAATGAAGAAAGTTAAAATTGCAGCAATTGAATTCACAAAATATGCACTAATTTGGTGGGATCAATTGATGATTTCCAAGAGAAGAAATGGAGAAAGAACCATCACTACTTGGGCTGAAATGAAAACTTTGATGAGAAAGAGATTTGTACCATCTTACTACTATCGAGAGCTTCACCAAAGATTGCAGCGGTTAACTCAAGGATCCATGTCAGTGGAGGATTACCATAAAGAGATGGAGATGATCATGAGTAGAACTAATATAGAGGAGGATCCAAAAATCACTATGGCTCGATTTTTGAGTGGGATGAATAGGGAGATTGCTAACATAATTGAATTACATCATTATGTGGAGCTTGAAGATATGGTACACATGGCCATGAAAGTGGAGAAGCAACTAAAACTCAAGGGAGAAGCAAAGGAATTTTCTAATTCTACCTCTATTTTCACTTCAAAATGGCCAAAGAAAGATGATAATTCTAAAGGAAAGGAGGATGCCTGGAAAGGAAAGGAAAAACAAGTTCCAGCTGACCCTAAAGGTAACTCTAAAACATTTAACTCTAATCAAAAGCATAGCACCATTAAATGCTTTAGGTGTTTAGGAGTAGGGCATATAGCATCTCAATGTCTAAATAAGAAAATCATATTGATACAAGATAATGGTGAAATTGATAGTGCTAGTGAACATGAAAGTGATGATGATGATAATGATAGCATGCCACCATTAGAGGAAATTGAACATATCATTGAATATCCGGCCCATGGTGAATCTTTGGTTATTAGAAGAGCTTTAAACATGCAAATTATAGATGAATAAAGTAATCAAAGAGAGAACATTTTCCATACCTGTTGAATTATGAATGGAAAAGTATGCAGCATGATCATTGATGGGGGTAGTTGTGCAAATGTTGCTAGTATTGATTTTGTGGATAAAGTAGGGTTAGCATGCACAAAACATCCTAGTCCCTACAAGCTACAATGGTTGAAAGATTGTGGAGAGGTGAGGGTAACAAAGCAGGTTTTGTTTTCTTTTACAATTGGGAGATACAAAGATGAAGTTTGTTGTGATGTTGTGCCTATGCATGCTAGCCATATCCTTCTTTGTGTCCATGGCAGTTCGATAGAAAAGCTTTGCATGATGGCTTTAAAAATCATTATTCTTTCAGCTAAATGGTTTAAATTTCACTCTTGCTCCATTATCACCTAAACAAGTGTATGAAGATCAAGTGAAGATTTTGAAATCATTTGAAAGGAATTCTGGTGGTGAGGGTAAAGCAAATAAAAATGGAGTACAAGAGGCCAAGTGTGAGAAAAAGAATGATAAAAATGGCCCATTAGTGAGAGAAAAAGATAAAGGGAGAGAAAATAAAAGAGAGTGTTTCTATGCAAAAGAAAAAGAGTTAATGAGTGCTTTTTGTGAGAAAAAAAGTCTGGCTATACGTAGTTACAAAGATACCTTGATTTCTACATCTGACCTTGATAACCCTTTGCCTAGTTGTGTTAGTTTTCTTTTAAAGGAATTTGGAGATGGTTTTCCAGAAGATGTAGCTGAAGGTTTACCAATGATGTGGAACCCTATGGCAATGAAGGCCTCAAACCCCAATGCATGATTGATAGAAGAAAACCAAGAACGAAGGAAAAACCACCTTCTAAAGCACCCAATTGCTTAGCAAAGCACGAACACTTATAACGGAAGGATTTAGGAAGCTCGAATCAGAAGAATGCCACAATCAAAATTGATAAGTAATTCTAATTCTTGATGCAATCAGAAGAAAAAGAGAATCCACTCTTGTTCTATGATGGCTAAAATTTTCAATAAGAAAATTGAGAATATAATTTGTCAAAAAAAAGTGTGCTTACTAGAAAATAAGTCCTTATTTATACTAAAAGGCCAATAAAATCTGAATCCCTAATTCTAATGGGAAAAGTAAAGCTACAAAGTCAAAATCCTAACCCACTAAGGAAAATAGAAAGTATGGAAACAAACTAATAATCTGAAATAACTAAATAGGGGACCACACATCCCATGTGCCAAAAATATGCCAAAATTTGGCCAAACTAAATCCCTTCAAAATAAGAACACGCCCCACACTATTTGGGTTATCCATGGGCCTTAAATTACTTCCCAAGGATGTATATGAACCCCCATGGATCTTTTTTGCACGTTGGACCTCTTTAGCTAGCCTTTAGCTTCCATATTCACACTAAGCATCATAATCAGCTTTGGTGTGCCTTCTTTAAGCTCTATTGTGCACTTTTCCATTGCCATTTCAGTCACTTCCTTTGAAATTTGATCTTGAATATGCAATCCCATAGCTGTTCCAAACTTCTTAGCTCTGCTCCTAGTCAATGGCCCATTTGGAAGCACCAATGGATCCTTGCCTCGTGGCTGGTTCATATCATTTACCACCTTTAAGAGGGATTGAACATCAAATTGACTTCCTTCCAGGCTCAATAATTCCTAACCGACCAGCTTATAGAAGTAATTTGGAGGAAACCAAGGAACTTCAAAGGCAAGTGGAGGAGTTGCTAGCAAAGGGACATGTGCGTGAAAGTCTTAGTCCATGTGTTGTTTCGATTTTACTAGTCCTAAAGAAGGATGGATCATGGAGAATGTGTGTGCACTACCGAGCAATCAATAAAATTACGGTAAAGTATAGACATCAAATTCCTAGACTTGATGATATGCTTGATGAGTTTAGTGGTTCTTGCATTTTTACTAAGATTGATTTGAAAAGTGGTTACCATCAAATTAGGATGAAGGAAGGAGATGAGTCGAAAATTGCATTCAAAACAAAATATGGTCTTTATGAGTGGTTAGTTATGCCATTTGGTTTATATAATGCACCTAGTACATTCATGAAATTAATGAACCATGTTTTGCGTGCATATCTTGGTAAAATTATTGTTGTGTATTTTGATGATATACTCATTTATAGCAAATTAGTAGATGAGCATGTAGAGCATATTAGGGCTGTTCTTGATGTTTTGAGAAAGGAAAAATTGTATGTAAACTTGAAAAAGTGCATGTTTCCATTGCCATTTCAGTGACTTCCTTTTAAAGTTGATCTTGAATATGCAATCCCATAGCTGCTCCAAACTTCTTAGCTCTACTCCTAGTCAATGGTCCATTTAGAAGCACCAATGGATCCTTGCCTCGTGGCTGGTTCGTATCATTCTTCCCCTCTTCAAAAAGATTTGTCCTCAAATCTGCATCATCATAAGGAGATAAATCAGACACATTAAAAGTAGCACTAACACCATACTCACCAGGCAAGTCTATCTTGTATGGATTATCATTGATCTTTGCCAACACTTGAAATGGACCATCACCACATGCATCAAGCTTATTCTTCCTTTGATTTGGAAACCTCTCCTTTCGGAAGTGTACCCAAACCCAATCCCCAGGAGCAAACACTATCTTCTTGCGTCCTCTATTCGCTCGATCAGCATATGACTTGTTCTTTTTCTCCATATTAACTCGAGCTTTCTCATGCATAGCCTTCACCAATTCTGCTTTCCTGTCTCCATCTAAACTAACAAGCTCATGTGAAGGTAAAGGAATAAGATCAAGTACAATTAATGGGTTAAAACCATAAACAAGCTCAAATGGCGAATAACCTGTAGAAGAATGAATAGAACGATTATAATTAAACTCAATAAAAGGTAAACAATCTTCCCAAGCAGCCAAATTCTTTCCCACTATAGCTCTCAATAATGTACCATTGCCCATCTATTTGTGGATGACAAGTAGTAGAAAACAAAAGCTTAGTTCCTAATCTACCCCACAAAACTCTCCAAAAATGGGACAAAAATTTAGCATCTCTATCAGACACGATAGTCCTAGGCACCCCATGTAGTCGAACCACATCTCTAAAGAACAAATCAGCTACAACAATCGCATCATCAGCTTTATGACAAGGAATAAAATGTACCATCTTACTAAACCTGTCAACAACTACAAAAATGCTATCCCTACCTTTTCTAGTTCTAGGCAATCCAAGCACAAAATCTAATCTAATATCAATCCCAGGTGAACTAGGTATAGGTAAAGGCATATATAGACTATGAGGCATAGACTTAGATTTCGCCTGTCTACAAGCAATACAAGCAGAACACAATCTCTCAACATCCTTATGCATAGACGGCCAATAAAAATACTCAAACAAGATATCATAAGTCTTAGCTACCCCAAAATGTCCCATCAATCCCCCACAATGAGATCTAACACAAGCAAATCACGCATGGAACATTTAGGCACACATAATTTATTTTCCTTAAACAAGTATCCATCATGCCTATAAAATGAATTAAAAGCTCCATGTTCACATGCAACATACACATTGTCAAAATCAATATCACCTACATATAAGTCCTTAACATACTCAAAACCAAGCAATTTAGAACTCAACACAGATAGTAATGTATATCTTCTAGACAATGCATCAGCCACTATATTATCCTTTCCTTGCTTGTATTTAACAACATAAGGGAATTGTTCTATAAATTCTATCCACTTACCATGCCTCTTGTTCAACTTACCTTATCCCTTCAAGTTTTTGAGGGACTCATGATCCGTATGTATCATGAACTCCTTTGGAAGGAGGTAGTGCTGCCACACGTCCAATGCTCTCACCAAGGCATACAACTCCTTATCATAAGTGGAATAGTTCAATTGTGCACCATTGAGTTTCTCACTAAAATAAGCTATGGGCTTCTTCTCTTGCATCAACACAGCTCCAATACCTACACCAGAAGCATCACACTCAATCTCAAATGTACTCTCAAAATTAGGTAATGATAAAATAGGAGCGGATGTCAACTTCCCTTTCAGGCAGTCGAAGGCTTTTTGTTGCTCCTCTCCCCATTGGAACCCAACTTCCTTTTTGATTATGCTAGTTAACGGTGCCGTAATAGTAGAAAAGTCCTTCACGAACCTCCTACAGAAACTGGCCAATCCATGAAAGCTCTTCAAGTCCGTCACACTCTTTGGAGTAAGCCACTCCTTTATAGCTTTCACTTTCTCTTCATATACTTCAACGCCCTGCGCACTCACAACCAAACCAAGAAACACAAGCCTATCTATGCAAAATGTGCATTTCTTAAGCTTGGCATATAAGTTTTCATTTCTCAATACTTTCAAAACTAGCCTAGCATGCTCAACATGGTCATCCAAAGTCTTACTATAAATTAGAATATCATCAAAATAGACTACAACAAATTTGCCCAAATAAGCTCTCAAAACATGGTTCATTAGTCTCATAAAAGTACTAGGTGCATTAGACACCAAAAGGCATTACTAACCACTCATATAGACCATATTTAGTTTTAAATGTTGTTTTCCATTCATCACCAGGTTTCATACGAATTTGATGATATCCACTCATAAGATCAATTTTAGAAAAATACCTAGGCACCATGCAGCTCATCCAACATGTCATCAAGTCATGGTACAGGATGCCGATACTTCACTGTGATCTTATTTACAGCCCTACAATCAATACACATTCTCCACGTGCCATCCTTCTTTGGAACCAACAACACAGGAACAACACACGGACTCAAACTCTCTCTAATCAGCCCTTTCTCCAGTAACTCATCTACTTGCTTTTGCATCTCTTTCATTTCCATGGGATTACTCCGGTAAGCTGGTCTATTTGGGATGGTAGAACCAGGCACGAAGTCTATTTGAAACACATGGGTAATTCATCTGGAAACACATCCTGAAAATCCTGCGACAAAGACACAAAACTAGAAGGCAAACTATCAAGCGAAATATTAATGTCAGCAAACAAAGTTTCATTGTATCTAATGAGCAATAATGGCTGCCCAATAGACATTGCAAAATTAACCTCTCTCGCTCTTGCATAAAAAGTTTGTTTTGCTCTCCCTTCCTTCTTATTTTCTCTCACCTATGGGCCATTTATTTGTTTTGTTTCTTTTCTGACCTCTTTTCCCATTTGCTTTTCACTCTCACTCACCTTATCATGTTCTCTCAAACTCCCCTTAATTTTTGAATTGGTAGCCCCAACTTGCCTTTCTTTCTCAATCATCTTTCTTTGATCTTCATACACTTCTAGGGGTGATAATGGAACAAGAGTGACTTGTTTTCCTTCATAGGTAAATGTGTACCTATTAGAAAACCTATCATGTTGCCCTCTCCGATCATATTGCCACGGTCTGCCCAACAACATATGTCCAGCTTGCATAGGAACTACATCACAATCAACTTCATCTTTGTACCAGCCTATTGAAAATGGTACCCTCACTCGCTTAGTTGCTTTCACCTCACCACTATCATTAAACCACTGCAACTTATAAGGATTGGGATGTTTCATACATTCTAACCCAAGTTTTCAACCATAGTAGTACTTGCAGCATTAGTACAACTCCCACTATCAATAATAAGTGTACAAATCTTACTATTCACTAAGCATCTAGTATGAAAAATATTATCACATTGTACTAGACTTTCCTCTTTCACCTGCATATTCAATGCGCGCCTAGCAACTAACAATTCACCATGCTCAGCTAACAAAGTACAATCAACATGCTCATCACTACCAGCATCATCATATATAGGAGAATCAAAGTTCCCAACATCATCATTATCATTATCACTAAGTTCAAAATCAGACACAACATCACCATCAGCAGTAGCAATCATAACTCTTCTATTTGGACATTGGGATGCAATATGCCCATTCCCTAAACACTTAAAATATTTAATCTCCCTACTAGGAGTGGTAGTGTTAGGCGTACCTGTTTGCTTGTTTGGACCATTAGATGGCCCTTTTCCACTGGAGGTTGCAGCATTGCTTTTCTGGAATGAATTCTTGAACTCCCCTTTCTCTTCACTCCTATTGGCTGAATTTTCCCCACCACTATATTGGGGGTCCTCTATAGGCCGAATTACTCTCAAACACATTTTGTGGTCTCCCATAGACAAGTTTGGTGGAACTCTTTCTCTTTAACCTCCTCTCTATCTTTATAGTTTTATCAACCATCTCCTCCATGGTATTGTAATCATAAAGGTCCAACTCACTTGCAATATTATGATTAAGTCCTCCAAGAAATCTAGACATCATTCGTTGTTCATCTTCCTCAATATTAGCTCTAGCCATGATCATCTCCATCTCCTTGTGGTATTCTTCTACACTCTTGCTACCTTGCACCAGTCGTGCTAAGCGATTATAAAGATCCTTTAATAATGAGAAGGGATAAATCACTGCCTCATCAGGTCTCTCAACTCCTCCCATGTGGGTACGGCTCTCAACCCCTTGCCTCTTCTAGTGAATTTTAATTGATCCCACCAGAATGTTGCATAATCCTTGAACTCCACAGCTGCTATGTGTGACTTCTTTTCTTCAGAATAATTATGGCACTCACAAATTTTCTCTACTTTGTGCTCCCATTCAATGTATTCTTCAGCATTGTTGTTCCCTCTAAATTCAAGAACCTTCTTTTTGATGGAAGTCAAATTATTATCATTGATAGGTGTTTTGATGTGAGCCTGCCTTGCTGGGATTTAATTCCTAAGGAAGCTCAAGCTATGGATCGTCTCCAAAACATAAGAACACCAACCAGCACCTTCAACCCAACACCAACTTGTGATGTAAAACTGAAGCTATATGGCTGGAAACCAAAGATTCAAGACCCAACCCCAACTTGTGAAGGAAAAACCTTGAATATAAGTTAAGACCTAGCAAACTTGGTTATTTTTGCAAGGAATTCGTGTAAGTTCTAACCAGAACTCAAAAGAAGGCTAAAAACCTCTCAAAGCTCTCAAACATGGAGAGAAAACTCAGAATATTCATTCAGTTAAAAGTCTGCCATTATATCTGTTTTTAAATACTTAAAGAAAGCATAAAACAAGTGAAATGATGAAAAAATACAAATATAATGATGTGGTTACATAAAACAAATTGGGCAGCTATATAGCTTGTCTCCCACTAGCTTTTAAAAGGTATGGGCAGCCATATAACCTGTCTCCCACTAGCTTTTAAAAGGCATCTTTGACTCCCAATGTGAGTTTCAGCCACTCTTAATATATGGGCATCCAATAGTACGTGAATGGTATGTATTTAGCTCCCAAAGGTATAATGATGGATGCCAATATGTATTCTAACTCCTTTGGGTCAATTGGCCTCTTGGGTAGATTGCAATTTGGACACGTGCAACCAAACAGCTTCTTTACTCTTATTTTCTTCAAGTCTTAACGTTCCAATTGTATTGAGAACATATAGATGTTTGGAAACTAATCCTTAAAGTTTTCTTGCCATTGATCGAGTAACAGGTCCTTGGTGTTGTATGCTAGCAATCAGATCCTCATCATCCTCTCCCTCTTCAAAAGAATTCGTCCTCGAATCTTCATCATCTGCATAGTAAGGAGCAAGATCAGAAACATTAAAAGTTGCACTTACACCATACTCACCTGGTAGATTAATCTTGTAGGCATTATCATTAATCCTTTTGAGTACTTCAAATGGTCCATCACTTCTCGACTGCAATTTTGATTTCCTTTGTGTAGGAAACCTTTCTTTTTGCAAATGAAACCATACCAGATCACCAGGCTGGAACACCATATTTTTCCTTCCTTGGTTTACTTTGGTTGCTTTATTCTCATTAATCTTCTCCATTTGTTGCTTGGCCCTTTGATGCATTTGCTTCACCAATTCAGCTTTCTTTTTACCATCAAAACTAGTAAGCTCATTAGTAGGAAGAGGCAACAAATCTAATGGAGTAAGTGGATTAAAACCATAGACAAGCTCAAAGGGTGAAAATCCAGTGGATGAATGTATTGATCTATTATATGCAAATTCAATAAATGGTATGCATTCCTCCCATGTCTTCAAATTTTGTTTAATCATGGTACGAAGAAGAGTGCCCACAGTCCTATTAACAACTTCCGTCTGCCCATTTGTTTGCGGATGGCATGTAGTAGAGAAACAAAGCTTTGTAGCTAACTTTCCCCATAGGACTTTCCAAAAATGACTCAAAAATTTTACATCTCGATCACTTACTATGGTCCTAGGAATACCATGCAATCTCACTACTTCTCTAAAGAACAAATCAGATATATGGCATGCATCATCAGTTTTATGACATGGAATGAAATGTGCCATTTTAGACAATCTATCAACCACAACAAATAAACTATCATGACCCTTTTTAATCCTAGGTAGCCCCAAAATAAAGTCCATAGATAAGTCTACCCAAGGTTCACTAGGTACACTTAAAGGCATATACAAACCATGTGGTCTTACTTTGGACTTTGCTTTCATACATGTCACACATTTAGCACAAAATTTCTCTACATCTTTCCTCATATGTGGCCAATAAAAATGTTCATTTAGAATTTCTAATGTTTTAGCCACCCCAAAATGTCCCATTAAACCTCCCCCATGTGACTCTTTTACAAGCAATCCTCTTATAGAGCTATTTGGAACACAAAGTCGTTTCTCTCTAAATAAGAAACCATCATGCCTATAAAATTTTTCAAAAGCAGCATTTTCACAAGAGGCATATATTTGTGCAAATTTAGAGTCATGCTTATACAATTCTTTCATATGCTCAAATCCTAGAAGTCTAGCATCAAGCATAGAGATTAGGGCATACCTCCTAGATAAGGCATCAGCAACAACATTTTCTTTTCCTTGCTTATATTGAATCACATATGGAAACGCTTCAATAAATTCATTCCATTTGGCATGGCGTTTGTTCAGCTTGCTTTGTCCTTTCAAGTATTTTAGTGATTCATGATCACTCTGAATAACAAACTCCTTTGGCCAAAGATAATGCTGCCACGTCTCCAACGCCCTAACTAATGCATACATCTCCTTGTCATAAGTAGAGTAATTCAAAGGAGCTCCACTTAGCGTCTCACTAAAGTATGCAATTGGTCTTCTTTCCTGCATCAAAACAGCACCTATACCCACTCCGGAAGCATCACATTCAACTTCAAAAGTCTTAGAAAAATCAGGTAATGCAAGTAATGGTGCAGAACATAATTTTTCTTTCAGTAATCTAAATGCATGCTCCTGTTCCTCATTCCATCTGAACCCTACATTTTTCTTCACTATTTCATTCAATGGGGCTGCAATTGTGCTAAAATCTCTAACAAACCTCCTATAAAAACTAGCAAGACCATGAAAACTCCTAACATCAGTCACAGATTTTGGTGTAGGCCATTCTTTGATGGCTTTTACCTTATCGTCATCAACCTCAATTCCTTTCCCACTCACTACAGATCCTAAGAAAATGACTTTTTTCATGCAGAATGTACATTTCTTTAAATTTGCATACAATTTCTCTTTCCTAAGAACTTCAAGCACACATCTTAAATGCATTAAATGATCATTTAAACTTTGACTATACACTACAATATCATCAAAATACACAACAACAAACTTTCCAAGAAAAGCACGCAAGACATGATTCATTAATCTCATGAAAGTACTAGGTGCATTGCTTAGTCCAAAAGGCATGACTAACCATTCATACAAACCATATTGAGTCTTAAAAGCTGTTTTCCATTCATCTCCTAATCTCATTCTTATTTGATGATAACCACTTTTAAGATCAATTTTCGAAAATATACATGCACCATGCAATTCATCAAGCATATCATCCAGTCTAGGGATTGGATGTCTATACTTTACAGTGATTTTGTTGACGACACGACAATCCACACACATTCGCATTGATCCATCCTTTTTGGGTACCAAAAGTACCGGTACAGCGCATGGACTCATGCTCTCTCTGACATGACCCTTTGCAAGTAATTCTTCCACCTGTTTTTGTAACTCTTTGGCCTCTTGAGGATTGGTTCTATATGCTGGCCGATTCGGAATTACAGCTCCAGGAACAAAATCAATTTGATGTTCTATTCCTCTGATAGGTGGTAGTCCGCTAGATACTTCATCGGGAAAGACATCTTCAAATTCCTGCAACAAAGTCAATGCAACACTAGGAATAGGAGGATCAAGGTCAGTTACATTAAGAAAAGCTCCCTTACATAGTAAGAGTAGCATCACATTATTTGAAGAATAGGCTTGCCTCACATCTTTTCCCCTAGCAACTAAACTTACTTTCTTCTCACAACTCTCATTTTTATTGTAGATTTTTTTCTTTTTCTCATTTTCTTTTTCTTTCTCTTTTTTTATTCTTTGTTTTTCCTCTTGCTCTTTTCTTTCTCTCATTCTCTTTTCAGATTCTTTTTGCATTTTCTCTTCCATGGCAGCTTGTATTCGTTTTTGGTCTTCAAAAGCCTCCATCGGTGTCAAAGGTGCAAGCGTCAACTTTCGACCTTCAAAATCAAAAGAGTACCTATTTTTGAATCCATCATGTACAGCCCTTCTATCATATTGCCATGGCCTCCCAAGCATAATATGACTAGGATGCATAGGAACAACATCACATAACACTTCATCCTTATACCTCCCAATGGAAAATGTTAGCAGCACTTGCTTAGTCACCCTAACTTCACCACAATCAATAAACCATTGCAACCTATATGGCTTAGGATGTTTTGTAGTAGGGGAATCAAGTTTTTCCACTAGTAGAGTACTAGCCACATTCACGCAACTTCCACTGTCTATTATCATGCTACAAACTCTATCTTTAACTAGACACCTAGTATGAAAGATATTTTCTCTTTGTAGCTCATCACCATCATCTGCCTTTACTTGGGTATTTAAAGCACGCATAACAACTAGAACGTTGCCATGTACAGCATGCTCTACATCACTATCATCACCCATAGGTTGAATGTCATCACTTGAATCATCATTAACAACCTCATCATCTTTAGATTCTATCTCTCCACTTGGCCTCATCACCATTGCCCTTTTATTTGGACATTGTGCAGCATAATGTCCCTTGCCTAAGCATCTAAAACATTGGATGTCTCTATTTCTTCCGCTGGAGTTCATTGGTGCCTTACCCTTATCAATCACAATGGGTTTTTCTCCAGCCTTGTTTCCCTCTTTCTTCTCATTTGAAATAAATTTACTCTCACTAGATTCCCCTTTCTTCCAATTTGGCTTCCATGGAACATTGTTGGTAGAATTCATTCCCATACCCGATCTGGTTGTTTTCTTCTTCTTGAGTTGTTTTTCTACCTTGATTGCCATATTTAACATATCATCAAGCTCCACATAATGATGCAGCTCCACTATGTCAGCAATTTCATCTTTCAGCCCATGTAGGAACCATGCCATAGTTGCTTCCCTTTCTTCTTCTATATTAGCTCGTTTCATAGCCATTTCCATTTCTTGAAAATATTCTTCCACACTTTTATTGCCCTGCGCCAGCCCTTGTAATCTTTGATGCAAATCTCTATAGTAGTGTGTTGTGGAACAAATCGATCTTTCATGACCTGTTTCAACTCATCCCAAGTCTGCACTCCTCTCATGCCATTTCTTCTTCGTTTAGTGAGTAATTGATCCCACCAAACTAATGCATAATCAGTAAATTCTACCACACCAAGTGTCACCTTCTTTTGCTCACTATAGTTGTGGCAATCAAAGATGAGTTCGGTCTTTCTCTCCCATTCCAAATATGCATCTGGATTTTCTTTGCCTTGGAATGATGGAATTTTCATTTTAATTCCATTAACGTTGCTGTCTACTCTCCCTCTCCCTCTTGTATTTTCCATAGTTTCTTGCCTAATATTTCTGCCACCACCTCTACCACCCATATTACCTCTCATATATCTTGGTCTAATAACATCATCAAGTGCAACAGATTGCTGCCCATCATCATCATCAAGATTATCTTCATCTACATCCTCCAAGTCATTGAAAATTGGCAAATCATTTAGTCCAGCACGCCTACCTCTATTCTGCCCCCTATTTGTGTTTTGCTCCCTATGAAAATTATCTCGTTCATCCCTTCCTAAATTCCTTTGATTTGTAGAACTTGCTTGCTGCAATTCTTCAATTTGCTTTGAGTGTTTTTCCATCTGTTCTCTAATATCAACAAACAACACATTCATCCTTTGAAATTGAGATTGCAATGCCTTAAGAACATAAGAAGCTTCTGGCTCCTCTTGGGGCTGGTTGCTCTCTCGATCACTATCTCGTTTTGTTGACATACTGATTGCTGCAAAACAAATGTTAGAAATATTCTCTCACACACTCCCTCACGTGTTTCACTCTAATATGGTAACACTCAATCTGTGTTTCACTCAAACTTTTGCTTTTATCCTGTAACAATCTTACCACTCTATGCCTTTTTTCACTCACTTCATGATGAGGAAATTATAAGCAAGCTTAATGAATCTACACAAGGCAGCAATTTGTTGATGATATCATTATTCCAAGTGGACCAATCACAAGATCACAATCAAAGTGATGAGGAAACTATAAGCAAGCTTGATGAATGTAATGGCAGCAAATATGTTAATGATATCATTATGCCAAGTGGACCAATCACAAGATCACAATCAAAGAAATTCCAGCATGTGTTCCAGCACTTCATTCAAAGGTGGATTAATGAAGAGGGAGACCAACTTGTAGTGAATATGATGGATCATGAAGAGGAAGTCAGAAAATCACCAACAAGCATGAAGAATCTGCCCATAAGTATGGTGATGGGCATTAGCACGAATTTGGAATATAATATTGACATGGTTTAGTGCTAGTGTGACTAGACACATGTGAACCAACACCAAAATGCATGTGGAATCTGCCCATCAATGTTGTCATAATTATGGGCAGTAATTTAGAGTATATTATTGAGGTGGATGAACAATTAATGCTATTGTGACTAGATACATGTAAACCTAGACTTTAAGCCATTAGTTCTTCTTTTCCAACTATATAAGGATGGGAAAAAGAACTTAATAGGGTTGACTACGAAATTGGCAGATTGTTATCATTGTAATCTAAGTGTTTTCAAGTTTGAGAGGTTTTCTTCTTATTCTTGTTGCATGAAGAATTGGTTCTAACTTATCAAGTCTTACTTGTGGCGTTTTAATCAATTCATTTCTTCATCCCAATCACCCAAGTTCTCAATTACAGGTTAGTTGTGGGTTTGGTAGGGAGGATTTGTTTTTGAGTTCTAAGATTCTATGCTAGATGTGTATGTGGGGTTCTAGATGTAATATTTGATCCATGGGTTCCGCATCATTTGGTATCAGAGCTTTGGCTTGAAGATAAATCTCTAGGTATCTTTTATGTTTTAATTATCCAAAGAAAAAAAAGGAATCAGATTCAGTTTCTATATTTCTTCATTTTCTGTTCTTGTTGCACCTTGTCCTTATTCTTCAAATCTGTGAACTTTTTTTAATTTTTCAATTTCTATCCTTGTTTACTGAAAGTTCAAAAGAAAAAAAAAGAGGAAAAGATCAAAAGAAAAACAAAAAAAAAAAGAAAAGAGAATCAGATTCAACTTGCTCAACATAAAAGAAAAAAAAAACGTATCTGTTTCTGCCCAGAATTTTTCTTCACAAGTGTTTGAGATTTTTTGCATATTTATACCATTAACAGCTTGCTACCTTATTATATTTGATCAAATTACATCAGCTCCTCATTATGCATCCATTTAGCATTTAAAATCTGATATTTAGAGCCTTTCTTGCATTGGGAATAGATTTAGGTTGCATATTCAGATTACTCATTGGAGTGATTTGAATTCTGTTTTTTTAGGATCCAGAATTGTTTTTCTTTGTATTCTTAGTTTCATTCTTTCATATACCTCTTGTTTCTTGTATGCATTAAGTAGCTAATTCTCAATCATAGTTACTTTGGTTTGATTAACACAAATACTTTTGCTTCTTGTGATAACTTTCAGTTCTTGTTGTCTAAAATTAAATTGCTTCTAGAATTGCAGAATTCATTTTGTTCATTAGGTTCCTTGTAGAGTCTTTAAAACAAAACTTGTTTTACTTGATTTAAGTGGATTCAATTCTGAAATTCAACTTGATAAAAGAAGAATTGAGAGGTAAAAAGGAACAAGGTTTGAGTGAAATACAAGAGGAGTGACAATCTGATCTTGAGTGAAACACGTAAGGGAGTGAGGTGAGGAAATTTTCTTTACTAACATTTTCTTGTAGGTTCTTCTTACACCATGTCAAATTCTGGAAGTGAAAAACGTGATATGACCATAAATGACATAGCCTTCATGTTAGAGGCAATGCAAAGGAGATTTGAAAGGTTTGATTTGACCATAAACAACATGAGAGGTGATGTAGACAGCATAATGCAAAGGCAGCGGAATGATACTAATCGAAGGGGGCAGAATAGAAGGAGAGGAAACATGATGAATGATGATGAGATAGAGAGGGAAGATGATGAAGAAAGTGAGGAATCAATTGCTCAAAGAAGACCTCAACAAAGGGACAGTAACATATCTTCCATAAAAATGAAGATACCATCATTCAAGGGGAGAAATGATGCTGAAGCTTACCTTGAATGGGAAAGAAAAGTTGAGTTGGTGTTTGATTGTCATAATTATAGTGAAATGAAGAAAGTTAAGATTGCAGCAGTTGAATTCACAGATTATGCACTAATTTGGTGGGATCAATTGATGATTTCCAAGAGGAGAAATGGAGAAAGAACCATCACTACTTGGGCTGAAATGAAAACTATGATGAGAAAGAGATTTGTACCATCTTACTACTATAGGGAGCTTCACCAAAAATTACAGCGGTTAACTCAAGGATCCATGTCAGTGGAGGATTATCATAAAGAGATGGAGATGATCATGAGTAGAACTAATATAGAGGAGGATACAGAAATCACTATGGCTCGATTTTTGAGTGGGCTGAATAGAGAGATAGCTAACATAATTGAATTACATCATTATGTGGAGCTTGAAGATATGGTACACATGGCCATGAAAGTGGAGAAGCAACTGAAACTCAAGGGAGCAGCAAAGGGATTTTCTAATTCTAGCTCTAGTTTCACTTCAAAATGGCCAAAGAAAGATGATAATCCTAAAGGAAAGGAAAAACAAGTTCTAGATGACCCTAAAGGTAACTCTAAAACATCTAACTCTAATCAAAAGCATAGTACCATTAAATGCTTTAGATGTTTAGGAGTAGGGCATATAGCTTCTCAATGTCCAAATAAGAAAATCATGTTGATACGAGATAATGGTGAAATTGATAGTGCTAGTGAACATGAAAGTGATGATGATAATGATAGCATGCCACCATTAGAAGAAATTGAACATATTATTGAATATCCTGCCCATGGTGAATCTTTGGTTATTAGAAGAGCTTTAAACATGCAAATAAAAGATGAAGAAAGTAATCAAAGAGAGAACATTTTCCATACTCGTTGCATTGTGAATGGAAAAGTGTGCAGCATGATCATTGATGGGGGTAGTTGTGCAAATGTTGCTAGTACTGATTTTGTGGATAAATTAGGGTTAGCATGCACAAAACATCCTAGTCCTTACAAGCTGCAATGGTTAAATGATAGTGGAGAGGTGAGGGTAACAAAGCAGGTTCTGTTTTCTTTTGTAATTAGGAGATACAAGGATGAAGTTTGCTGTGATGTTGTGCCTATGCATGCTAGCCATATCCTTCTTGGTCGTCCATGGCAGTTTGATAGAAAAGCTTTGCATGATGGCTTTAAGAATCATTATTCTTTCAGCCTAAATGGTTTAAATTTCACTCTTGCTCCATTGTCACCTAAACAAGTGTATGAAGATCAAGTAAATATTTTGAGATCATTTGAAAAGAATTCTGGTGGTGAGGGTAAAACAAATAAAAATGGAGTACAAGAGGCCAAGTGTGAGAAAAAGAATGATAAAAATGGCCCATTGGTGAGAGAAAAAGAGAAAGGGAGAGAAAATAAAAGAGAGTGTTTCTATGCAAAAGAAAAGGAGTTAAGGAGTGCTTTTTGTGAGAAAAGAAGTCTGATTGTACTTAGGTACAAAGAGACCTTGATTTCTACATCTAACCTTGATAACCCTTTGCCTAGTTGTGTTAGTTCTCTTTTACAGGAATTTGGAGATGTTTTTCCAGAAGATGTACCCAAAGGTTTACCACCTTTAAGAGGGATTGAGCATCAAATTGACTTCATTCCGGGCTCAACAATTCCTAATCGACCAGCTTATAGAAGTAATCCGGAGGAAACCAAGGAACTTCAAAGGCAAGTGGAGGAGTTGCTAGCAAAGGGACATGTGCATGAAAGTCTTAGCCCATGTGTTGTTCCGGTGTTATTAGTCCCAAATAGAAGAAGGAAACATGTGATTTTCCAACCTGGTGATTGGGTATGGGTTCATGTGAGAAAGAAAAGATTTCCTAAACAAAGAAAATCCAAGTTGGATGCAAGGGGAGATGGCCCATTCCAAGTTTTAGAACAAATCAATGACAATGCCTATAAAATCGATATACCAGGTCAGTATAATGTTTCTGCAACTTTCAATGTTAGTGATCTTTCTTCTTTTGATGTAGGTTCAGATTTGAGGACAAATCTTTTTGAGCAAGGAGGGAATGATGAGGAAATTATAAGCAAGCTTAATGAATCTACACAAGGCAGCAATTTGTTGATGATATCATTATTCCAAGTGGACCAATCACAAGATCACAATCAAAGTGATGAGGAAACTATAAGCAAGCTTGATGAATGTAATGGCAGCAAATATGTTAATGATATCATTATGCCAAGTGGACCAATCACAAGATCACAATCAAAGAAATTCCAGCATGTGTTCCAGCACTTCATTCAAAGGTGGATTAATGAAGAGGGAGACCAACTTGTAGTGAATATGATGGATCATGAAGAGGAAGTCAGAAAATCACCAACAAGCATGAAGAATCTGCCCATAAGTATGGTGATGGGCATTAGCACGAATTTGGAATATAATATTGACATGGTTTAGTGCTAGTGTGACTAGACACATGTGAACCAACACCAAAATGCATGTGGAATCTGCCCATCAATGTTGTCATAATTATGGGCAGTAATTTAGAGTATATTATTGAGGTGGATGAACAATTAATGCTATTGTGACTAGATACATGTAAACCTAGACTTTAAGCCATTAGTTCTTCTTTTCCAACTATATAAGGATGGGAAAAAGAACTTAATAGGGTTGACTACGAAATTGGCAGATTGTTATCATTGTAATCTAAGTGTTTTCAAGTTTGAGAGGTTTTCTTCTTATTCTTGTTGCATGAAGAATTGGTTCTAACTTATCAAGTCTTACTTGTGGCGTTTTAATCAATTCATTTCTTCATCCCAATCACCCAAGTTCTCAATTACAGGTTAGTTGTGGGTTTGGTAGGGAGGATTTGTTTTTGAGTTCTAAGATTCTATGCTAGATGTGTATGTGGGGTTCTAGATGTAATATTTGATCCATGGGTTCCGCATCACTTCAGCCCCTTCCAAGTTCTAGCAAGAACTTAATATTTCCTCAACTAAATAACTAAATTGCAAGGTTTAAAACACATTCAAGAATGGAACAAGAGTAAAACAAGCTGGAAAAAAAAAAACAGAATATCTGATATTTGAAACCTAAGGACGAAAGGCACTGAAATTTTAGACAAACATTACTAAAGGGAAGAATTTGACAAAACTGGATTTAGGATAATATATTGAGACAAAATGGAAGAAGAAAAACGAATTTTTAGGTCTCTTGTGAAATGTTTATGTTCTGGACCCAAAAAATGGCTAACTAGCGGTAATATATGGACAACCAAGAAAACGAACGAATTTTGACATTAAATTTAATATGTAGGCTTAGCTGAATATCTAAAATATGCCTGTAAAATTTGAAAGGATTTGGACATGTTTACATACACGTTCACTTTTGGACACAAAACTAGCTAAATTGGCTGCAATATATGGATAACTAGGCAAATGGAGGAATTTTGACTTAAAATTTGATTTCCAAGCTAAGTTTAGCATCTGAAACAAGCATATAAAATTTGAGAAGATTTGGTTATATGCAAACCCAACTTCAGTTTCTAACCCACTAGCAAATTTGAGAGATTAGTTGCTGTTTTCTCTCTCTTTTTTTTCTTTTCTTTTCTGTTCTTTCTTTCTTTTTTTTTTTTTAAATTAATCCAGCAACAACATTAAGGAAGAATGACTCAAAGAAACAAGAAAGCATACAGCTTGTAGAAATTAAACTAATGGCAGAAAATGACTCAAAGGAAGACAATATTTTTTTTTTGACATAAACAAGAAGGAATGATGCTAAAAACCTGATTTGGAGAGCCTTAGCTCTGATACCAAATGATATGAGCCTGCTTTGCTAGGATTTAATTCCTAAGGAAGCTCAAGCTATGGATCGTCTCCAAAACATAAGAACACCAACCAGCACCTTCAACCCAACACCAACTTGTGATGTAAAACTGAAGCTATATGGCTGGAAACCAAAGATTCAAGACCCAACCCCAACTTGTGAAGGAAAAACCTTGAATATAAGTTAAGACCTAGCAAACTTGGTTATTTTTGCAAGGAATTCGTGTAAGTTCTAACCAGAACTCAAAAGAAGGCTAAAAACCTCTCAAAGCTCTCAAAAATGGAGAGAAAACTCAGAATATTCATTCAGTTCAAAGTCTGCCATTACATCTGTTTTTAAAGACTTAAAGAAAGCATAAAACAAGTGAAATGATGGAAAAATACAAATATAATGATGTGGTTACATAAAACAAATTGGGCTGCCATATAGCTTGTCTCCCACTAGCTTTTAAAAGGCATCTTTGACTCCCAATGTGAGTTTCAGCCAATCTTAATATATGGGCATCCAATGGTACGTGAATGGTATGTATTTAGCTCCCAAAGGTATAATGATGGATGCCAATATGTATTCTAACTCCTTTGGGTCAATTGGCCTCTTGGGTAGATTACAATTTGGACACGTGCAACCAAACAGCTTCTTTGCTCTTATTTTCTTCAAGTCTTAACGTTCCAATTATATTGAGAACATATAGATGTTTGGAAACTAATCCTTGAAGTTTTCTTGCCATTGATCGAGTAACAGGTCCTTGGTGTTGTATGCTAGCAATCAGATCCTCATCATGTTTGATAAATTTCAGCCTCTCCTTCTTCAAATCCATAATCAGCCACACGGCCTCTCTCATATGCACCTCTTGGTGCCCTCCTCCTAACTGGCTCTTCTCTCTCTTTAGCTCTTGCTGGTTGTAGAATTCTCTGTGGTAGCCTTATTGGAACAGGTTGTTGTGCTTGCATTAAGCGTTCCATGGACTGCTGCAAGCTAGCCAACTTATTTGCTATTCTTTCCATATTGTCCTCATTTGCTTGCTTGTACGTCTGAAGATCATCTGCAATATCCCGGAAACTCATCTCTTCTTTCTCAATAGCTATGCCTTTATCTCTACTAGAATTGCTACTCATTACCTCACCTTTGCTAATTCTTCAATTACACTTTAGAACAAAGGCTCACAAATCAATCACCAAGCACGTTCAAGGGGAACTAGAACCTAAATCCTAGAATGACACCTAGAAAGAAACTTGACAATTTTGGAGGCAACACAAGAAAAATTTGTGTCACACGATTATATCAACTAGAGTATAGAATCAAACAAATAATACTCTAGCAATGTCACGAAATCAAAACGGTAGCTCAAACAAGAAATAGAAACAAAGAGGTAAAAAATTATGACGAATCTGGTCAAAATGTATCAAAACCAACTCACCTTAGCAAGTTAGTTCATGGACCTAATAATTCTACCCAAGAAAGCTAGTATCAAGACTCCCCAAGAATTCAATTTCGAAAAGAAAACTTCCAAATCAGCAAGAAAATGTAATAAAACAGCCCCTCAATTGGCCGTAATTGGTGGCCAAAATTTTGATTACTTTCATCCTAATTCAAAACGATTCTAATACCTTAAATTACTAGAAAAGCAAAGCATTTTTGTTGAAGTGATTTTGTACTCTCTTTTTTTTTAGGATCTAGTCACTATCCTTTGATCACCACTTTAAACGCAAAGCCTTTAGTCCAATTTATACCCAATTCGAAATAAGAAAAATGTATTTTGAATCAAAAGGCAAGAACACAATTTCGAAATTGAACAAAGAATTCTATAACCCAATTCAAAAATCCAAAATAGAACAAATCGAACAACCCAATTCGGAACAAATAAAGACTCTAACCCAATTCAAAATCCCAAATTAGAACCCTAACGGAAAAATTAAAACAACCCTAGAAAGATAGATAGATAAAGATTTACCTGTAATTGGCTTTGATACCAAATGACACGGAACCCTATAGCAATGAAGGCCTCAAACCCCAACGCACGATTGATAGAAGAAAACCAAGAACGAAGGAAAAACCACCTTCTAAAGCACCCAATTGCTTAGCAAAGCACGAACACTTATAACGAAAGGATTTAGGAAGCTCGAATTAGAAAAGCGCCACAATCAAAATTGATAAGTAATTCTAATTCTTGATGTAATCAGAAGAAAAAGAGAATCCACTCTTGTTCTATGATGGCCGAAATTTTCAATAAGAAAATTGAGAATATAATTTGTTAAAAAAAAGTATGCTTACTAGAAAATAAGGCCTTATTTATACTAAAAGGCCAATAAAATTCGAATCCCTAATTCTAATGGGAAAAGGAAAGCTACAAAGTTAAAAATCCTAACCCACTAAGGAAAATAGAAAGTATGGAAACAAACTAATATTCTGAAATAACTAAATAGGGGACCACACATCCCATGTGCCAAAATTTGGCCAAACTAAATCACTTCAAAATAAGAACACGCCCCACACTATTTGGGTTGTCCATGGGCCTTAAATTACTTCCCAAGGCTGTATATGAACACCCATGGACCTTTCTTGCACGTTGGACCTCTTTAGCTAGCCTTTAGCTTCCATATTCACATTAAGCATCATAATCAGCTTTGGTGTGCCTTCTTTAAGCTCTATTGTGCACTTTTCCATTGTCATTTCAGTCACTTCCTTTGAAATTTGATCTTGAATATGCAATCCCATAGCTGCTCCAAACTTCTTAGCTCTGCTCCTAGTCAATGGCCCATTTGGAAGCACCAATGGATCCTTGCCTCGTGGCTGGTTCATATCATTTACCACCTTTAAGAGGGATTGAGCATCAAATTGACTTCATTCTGGGCTCAACAATTCCTAACCGACCAGCTTATAGAAGTAATTTGGAGGAAACCAAGGAACTTCAAAGGCAAGTGGAGGAGTTGTTAGCAAAGGGACATGTGCATGAAAGTCTTAGTCCATGTGTTGTTTCGATTTTACTAGTCCTAAAGAAGGATGGATCATGGAGAATGTGTGTGGACTACCAAGCAATCAATAAAATTACTGTGAACTATAGACATCCAATTCCTAGACTTGATGATATGCTTGATGAGTTGAGTGGTTCTTGCATTTTTACTAAGATTGATTTGAAAAGTTGTTGCGGAACAACCAGCACACTGCAAGGATGAGCAAGAGTTAGGACGTGAGGAACAAGTTGAGGAGATCATCAATCCAATTATTCTGCCACAAGGTCCTATAACTAGATCACGAGCCAAAAAGATTCAACAAGCACTAATTTGTCATTTGCAAGATTTGGTGAATTTGGCTAACTATAGTTTGCAAGGAATTACAAGCTTGGAGACAAGACCAAAGGAAGTCAATTACAACTTGCAACAAGTTGAAATTCACGAATGAGGCTTGTAGTTAATATGTATTAAGGCCTACTAGTTATGCTTATTTAAAAAGTAAGGGCCCTGTTTGTTTTGTATTAAATTAGAACTTTGTTTACTTTATTATTTCTTAAAATTTGATTAGAAAACCAAATGCTACTTAATAACCCTAATTAGGGTTTAGCTATTTATATCTCATTTAGGGTTGTAAGACATCAGTTTTGGTTTTTGGATGAATTAATAACATAAAGCTGTTTTGCTTTTATCTTTGTGTTCTTGCTTGAATACATGCTTAAGAAACATTCAAGTAGTTTGATCAACTTTCTTGTGGAGTGTTTCGGATCTGGGATTTTGGGAACTAGTTTGTTTCGACATCTTGGATCTCTGATCAATTCAAAGAAATCTGAAATCTAACCTTTATTCTTTGGAGGTTGTACCGAATTCGACTAGGGGTTTTCAAGTTAATGTTTAGGGGGTTCGACATCAAGGAGTTCTCAGGCTTATTCTTGGAGGTTCCGTATCAAAAGTGTTACCATCAAATTAGGATGAAGGAAGGAGATGAGTGGAAAATTGAATTCAAAACAAAATATGGTCTTTATGAGTGGTTAGTTATGCCATTTGGTTTATCTAATGCACCTAGTACATTCATGAAATTAATGAACCATGTTTTTCGTGCATATCTTGGAAAAATTATTATTGTGTATTTTGATGATGTACTCATTTATAGCAAATTAGTAGATGAGCATGTAGAGCATATTAGGGCTGTTCTTGATGTTTTGAGAAAGGAAAAATTGTATGTAAACTTGAAAAAGTGCATGTTTTGTAGTGATAAAATCATATTCTTAGGTTTTATGGTTAGTGCACAAGGTATTGAGGTTGATGATGAAAAGGTAAAGGCAATAAGAGATTGGCCAGCACCTAAAATAGTGAGTGAGGTAAGAAGATTTCATGGTTGGGCTAGTTTCTATAGAAGGTTTGTTAAAGATTTTAGTTCATTGCTGCACCATTAAATGAATTGGTAAAAAAAGATGTAAAATTTAATTGGACTAAAATTCATGAAAAGGCATTAAATTTTTTGAAAGAAAGGTTAACTGCAGCTTCAATTCTTGCTTTACCAGATTTTGATAAGACCTTCGAATTAGAGTGTGATATTTTAGGTGTGGGCATAGGTGCTGTTTTGATGCAAGAAGGGAAACCAATTGCATTTTTTAGTGAGAAGCTTCATTGATGCGAAACCCATGGATCAAATATTACATCTAGAACTCCACATACACATCTAGCATAGAATCTTAGAACTCAAAATAAATTCTCCCTACCAAACCCACAACTAACCTGTAATTGAGAACTTGGGTGATTAGGATGAAGAAATGAATTGATTTAAATGCCACAAGTTAGACTTGATAAGTTAGAACCAATTCTTCATGCAACAAGAATAAGAAGAAAACCTCTCAAACTTGAAAACACATCAATTACATTCAGCATAAACTGAAAATTCGTAGTAACCCTCTTGAGTTCTTTTTCCCCTCCCTATATAGTTGGAAAAGAAGAACTAATGGCTTAAAAGTCTAGGTTTACATGTATCTAGTCACAATAGCATTAATTATTCATCCACATCAATAATATATTCTAAATTACTTCCCATAATTCTGACAACAATGATGGGCAGATTCTACATGCATTTTGGTGTTGGTTCACATGTGTCTAGTCACACTAGCACTAAACCACATCAATATTATATTCCAAATTCGTGCTAATGCCCATCACCATACTTATGGGCAGATTCTTCATGCTTCTTGGTGAGTTTCTGGCTTTCTCTTCATGATCCATTATATTCAGTACAAGTTGGTCTCCCTCTTCATTAATCCACCTTTGAATGAAGTGTTGGAACACATGCTGGAGTTTCTTTAATTGTGATCTTGTTATTGGTCCACTTGGCATAATGATATCATCAACATATTTGCTACCTTGTGTTGATTCATCAAGCTTGCTTATAGTTTCCTCATCATTCCCTCCTTGCTAAAAAAGATTTGTCCTCAAATCTGAACCTACATCAAAAGGAGAAAGATCACTAACATTGAAAGTTGCAGAAATATTATACTCACCTGGTAGATCAATTTTGTAGGCATTGTCATTTATTCGTTCTAAAACTTGGAATGGACCATCTCCCCTTGCATCCAACTTGGATTTTCTTTGTTTAGGAAATCTTTTCTTTCTCATATGAACCCATACCCAATCACCGGGTTGGAAAATCACATGTTTCCTTCTTCTATTTGGATTATGGGCAAATGATTCATCCTTCTTTGGGACTAGTAAAACCGGAACAGTACATGGACTAAGACTTTCACGCACATGTCCCTTTGCTAGCAACTCCCACTTGCCTTTGAAGTTCCTTGATTTCCTCCAGATTACTTCTATAAGCTGGTCAGTTAGGAATTGTTGAGACCGGAATGAAGTCAATTTGATGCTCAATCCCTCTTAAAGGTGGTAAACCTTTAGGTACATCTTTTGGAAAAATGTCTCCAAATTCCTGTAAAAGTGAACTAACACAACTAGGCAAAAGGTTATCAAGGTCAGATGTAGAAATCAAGGTATCTTTGTACCTAAGTATAACCATACTTCTTTTCTCACAAAAAGCACTCCTTAACTCTTTTCCTTTTGCATTGAAACACTCTCTTTTATTTTCTCTCCCTTTCTCTTTTTCTTTCACCAATGGGCCATTTTTATCATTCTTTTTCTCACACTTGGCCTCTTGTACTCCATTTTTATTTTTTTTACCCTCACCACCAAAATTCCTTTCAAATGATCCCAAAATCTTCACTTGATCTTCATACACTTGTTTAGGTGACAAGGGAGCAAGAGTGAAATTTAAACCATTTAAACTGAAAGAATAATGATTCTTAAAGCCATCATGCAAAGCTTTTCTATCAAACTGTCATGGACGACCAAGAAGGATATGGCTAGCATGCATAGGCACAACATCACAGCAAACTTCATCTTTGTATCTCCCAATTGCAAAAGAAAACAGTACCTGCTTTGTTAACCTCACCTCTCCACAATCATTCAACCATTATAGCTTGTAGGGACTAGGATGTTTTGTGCATGCTAATCCTAATTTATCCATAAAATCATTACTAGCAACATTTGCACAACTACCCCCATCAATGATCATGCTGCACACTTTTCCATTCACAATGCAATGAGTATGAAAAATGTTCTCTCTTTGATTACTTTCTTCATCTTTAATTTGCTTGTTTAAAGCTCTTCTAATAACCAAAGATTCACCATGGGCAGGATATTCAATGATATGTTCAATTTCCTCTAATGGTGGCATGCTATCATTATCATCATCATCACTTTCATGTTCACTAGCACTATCAATTTCACCATTATCTCATATCAACATGATTTTCTTATTTGGACATTGAGATGTTATATGCCCTACTCCTAAACACCTAAAGCATTTAATGGTACTATGCTTTTGATTAGAGTTAGATGTTTTAGAGTTACCTTTAGGGTCAGCTGGAATTTATTTTTCCTTTCCTTTCAAGGCAACCTCCTTCCCTTTAGGATTATCATCTTTCTTTGGCCATTTTGAAGTGAAACTAGAGCTGGAATTATAAAATTCCTTTGCTGCTCCCTTGAGTTTCAGTTGCTTCTCCACTTTCATGGCCATGTGTACCATATCTTCAAGCTTCACATAATGATGTAATTCAATTATGTTAGCAATCTCTCTAGGTTTACATGTATCTAGTCACAGTAGAATTAATTATTTATCCACATCAATAATATATTCTAAATTACTACCTATAATTCTAACAATATTGATGGGCAGATTCTACATGCATTTTGGTGTTGGTTCACATGTGTTTAGTCACATTAGCACTAAACCACATCAATATTATATTCCAAATTCGTGCTAATGCCCATCACCATACTCATGGGCAGATTCTTCATGCTTCTTGGTGAGTTTCTAACTTCCTCTTCATGATCTATCATATTCAGTACAAGTTGGTCTCCCTCATCATTAATCCACCTTTGAATGAAGTGTTGGAACACATGCTGGAGTTTTTTTTATTGTGATCTTGTGATTGGTCCACTTGGCATAATGATATCATCAACATATTTGCTGCCTTGTGTAGATTCATCAAGCTTGCTTATAATTTTCTCATCATTCATGGTGCACAATTAAATTATTCCACTTATGACAAGGAGCTGTATGCTTTGGTAAGAGCTTGACAAGTGTGGCAACATTACTTATTGCCTAAAGAGTTTGTTATTTATACAGATCATGAATCATTAAAGCATCTAAAGGGGCAAACCAAGCTGATCTGAAGACATGGAAAGTGGATAGAATTCATTGAGCCATTTTCCATATGTGATAAAGTATAAGTGTGGCAAAGACAATGTAGTAGCAGATGCAATCCCTTAATCTCAACTCTTAGTTCTAAGTTATTAGGCTTTGAGCAAATTAAGGATATGTATGCCAATGATGTTGACTTTACAAATGTTTATAAAGCATGTGAGCATTCTGCATTTCAGAAGTTTTATAGGCACGATGGGTACTTGTTTAAGGATGGAAGATTATGCATGCCTAGTTGCTCATTAAGGGAATTGCTTGTGAGTGAGACACATAGTGGAGAACTCATGGGGCATTTTGGGGTATTTAAGATTTTAGACATTCTGCATGAATATTTCTATTGGCCAAACATGAGAAAGGATGTTGAAAGAATTTGTGCCAAGTGTATTGCATGTAAACAAAAAAAATTTAAGTCTTTACCTCATGGGCTGTATACTCCTTTACCTATTCCTAATGCACCTTTGATTGACATATCTATGGACTTTGTTTTGGGTCTGCCTAGGACTAAAAATTGAAAGATAGCATATTTGTTATTATTAATAGATTTAGAAAAATGGCTCATTTCATTGCATGTCTCAAAACTGATGATGCAACAAATATTGCTAATTTGTTTTTTGAGAAAGTAGTTCGTTTGCATGGCATTCCTAAAACAATTGTAAGTCATAGAGATATGAAGTTCTTAAGTTATTTTTGGCGTATTTTGTGAAATAAGTTAGGTACTAAATTGTTGTTCTCTATAACTTGTCATCCACAAACTGATAGACAAACAGAAGTGGTAAATAGGACTTTAGGGTCTTTGTTACATGTTGTTGTGGGTAAGAATTTGAAAACTTGGGAAGATTGTTTTCCATTAGTGGAGTTTGCATTTAATAGAAGCATGCATTCTTCTACAGGTTATTCACCATTTGAAATTGTTTATGGTTTTAATCCGCTTACACCACTTGATCTGTTTCCTTTGCCATTAAATGAAATAACTAACTTAGATGGTGAAAAGAAAGAGGAGTTAGTTAAGAAGATACATGAGAAGGCACGTGCTCATCTTGAGAAAAAATATGAATCATTTGCCCATAATGTAAATAGAAGAAGGAAACATGTGATTTTCCAACTTGGTGATTGGGTATGGGTTCATATGAGGAAGGAAAGATTTCCTAAACAAAGAAAATCCAAGTTGGATGCAAGGGGAGATGACCCATATCAAGTTTTAGAACGAATCAATGACAATGCCTACAAAATTGATCTACCAGATGAGTATAATGTTTCTGCAACTTTCAATGTTAGTGATCTTTCTCCTTTTGATGTAGGTTCAAATTTGAGGACAAATCTTTTTGAGCAAGGAGGGAATGATGAGGAAACTATAAGCAAGCTTGATGAATCTACACAAGGTAGCAAATATGTTGATGATATCATTATGCCAAGTGGACCAATCACAAGATCACAATCAAAGAATCATACAGAACCTCCAAGAATAAGCCTGAGAACCCCTTGATTTCGAACCCCCACAGCATTAACTTGAAAACCCCTAGTCAAATTCGGTACAACCCCCAAGGATTAGGTTAGATTTCAGATTACCTTGAATTGATCAAAGATCCAAGATTTCGAAACAAGTCAGTTCCTAAATCCCAGATTCGAAACACTCCACAAGAAAGTTGATCAAACTACTTGAATGTTTCTGAAGCATGTATTCAAGCAAGAACACAAATATAAAAGCAATTCGGCTTTAGGTTAATAAATTCGTCCAAACTTCAAAACTGATCTCTTACAACCCTAAATGAGATATAAATAGCTAAACCCTAATTAGGGTTATTAAGTAGCGTTTGGCTTTCTAATCAAAATATAAGAAATAATAAAGTAATCAAAGTCCTAATTTAATACCAAACAAACAGGGCCCTTACTTTTTAAATGAGCATAACTAGTGGGCCTTAATACATAACTAGTGGGCCTTAATACAAGCCTCATTCGTGAATTACAACTTGTAGCAAGTTGTAATTGACTTCCTTTAGTCTTGTCTCCAAGCTTGTAATTCCTTGCAAACCATAGTTAGCCAAATTCACCAAATCTTGCAAATGGCAAATTAGTGCTTGCTGAATCTTTTTGGCTCGCGATCTAGTTATAGGACCTTGTGGCAGAATAATTGGATTGATGATCTCCTCAACTTGGTCCTCACGTCCTAGGCCTTGCTCATCCTTGCGGTGTGCTGGTTGTTCCACAACATTTCCCCTCTCCTCAAAAGGATTCATCCTCGAATCAAAAGCATCACCTACATCAAAAGGACTTAAATCAGTAACATTAAACGAAGCACTCACATTATACTCACCTGGCAAATCCACTTTATACGCATTATCATTAATCCTTTCAAGTATTTGAAAAGGACCATCTCCTCGTGGATTTAACTTAGACTTCCGTTGCTGTGGGAACCTTTCTTTGCGAAAATGTACCCAAACCCAATAACCAGGCTGAAAAAGCATTGGCTTTCTTCCTTTATTCACTCTAGAAGCTACTTTGGCATTTTGCTTTTCAATCCTTTCCTTAACCTTCTTATGTAACTTCCTCACGAAATCTGCCTTTGAACTAGCATCAACACTCACAAAATCGTTAGATGGCAATGGCAAAATATCTAAAGGAGTAAGCGGATTAAAACCATAAACAATTTCAAATGGAGAACAGTTAGTAGTGCTATGAACAGCCCTATTGTAAGCAAACTCCACAAATGGTAAACAATCCTCCCACATCCTAATATTCTTTTCTATTACTGCCCTAAGCAAAGTAATCAATGTTCGATTCACAACCTCAGTTTGACCATCGGTTTGAGGATGGCAAGTAGTAGAAAACAGCAACTTAGTTCCCAACTTTCCCCACAAAACACGCCAAAAATGACTCAAAAACTTAACATCTCGATCACTAACAATGCTTTTGGGTATGCCATGCAAACGCACAACCTCTTTAAAGAACAAATCAGCAATCAATTTTGCATCATCAGTTTTATGACATGGTATAAAATGAGCCATTTTACTAAATCTATCAACCACAACAAATATACTATCACGACCTCTCCTAGTTTTAGGAAACCAAGCACAAAATCCATAGACAAATCAGTCCAAGGTCCATCAGGAACAGGTAATGGCGTGTACAAACCATGCGGTTTCAACCTAGACTTAGCTTCTCTACATGTTATGCAATGCTCACAAACTTTATGCACATCATGTTTCATACCAGGCCAATAAAAATGTTCTATCAACACATCATAGGTCTTACTTACCCCAAAATGACCCATCAAGCCTCCTCCATGGGCTTCCTTAACTAACAACTCTCTCATGGAACACTTAGGAATACACAATCTACTTTTCTTGAACAAAAAACCATCAAACAAATGAAAGTCTTTCAAAACAGCCACAGCACCACACGAATTATATATGTCACCAAAATCCACATCACTAACATATAATCCCTTAATATGCTCAAAACCCAACAATCTAGCACTAAGAGAATTAAGTAAAACATACCTTCGCGACAGCGCATCAGCCACTACATTCTCCTTACCTCGCTTGTATTTAATCACATATGGGAATGTTTCTATGAACTCCACCCATTTGGCATGCCTACGATTCAGCTTATCTTGACCCTTCAAATGCTTTAAACTCTCATGGTCAGTATGTATCACAAAGTCTTTTGACCACAAATAATGCTTCCATGTATCCAAAGCTCGAAACAATGCATATAACTCCTTATCATATGTCGGATACTTCAAAGCCGCTCCACTTAGCTTTTCACTAAAGTACATCAATGGCCTTTGATCCTGTATCAAAATAGCTCCAATTCCTATGCCACTTGCATCACATTCAATCTCAAAAGTCTTATCAAAATTAGGCAAAGCAAGCAAGGGTGCATTACACAATTTATCCTTAAGTTCATTAAATGCATGTTCTTGTGCATCTCCCCAAACAAATCCGACATTTTTCTTAACTAACTCATTCAAAGGTGCTGCTATAGTATTGAAATTTCTAATGAATCTCCTATAAAAACCAGCAAGTCCATGAAAACTCCTCACCTCACTAGCATTCTTAGGTTTCGGCCAGTCCCTAATAGCCTTTACCTTTTCCTCATCAACCTCAATACCTTGACTAGACACCACAAAACCAAGAAAATGAACCTTATCCATGCAAAAACTACACTTCTTAAGGTTAGCATATAACTTCTCACGCCTAAGAATGTCTAACACAAGACGCACATGCATGACATGATCATCCAAACACTTAGAGTAAACAAGAATATCATCAAAGTAAACAACAACAAATTTACCCGAGTGCTCACGCAACACATGATTCATCAAACGCATGAATGTGCTAGGTGCATTAGTAAGACCAAACGGCATAACCAACCACTCATACAGCCCATATTTAGTCTTAAATGATGTTTTCCACTCATCACCCACACTCATTCTAATTAGATAATAACCAAATTTCAAATCAATTTTGGTGAACAAACAAGAACCATGTAACTCATCAAGCATATCATCTAGTCTAGGAATAGGATGACGATACTTTACAGTGATTTTATTGATGGCTCTACAATCCACGCACATCCTCCACGTCCCATCCTTCTTTGGCACAAGAATAACAGGAACTGAACAAGGACTCAAGCTTTCCCTCACATATCCCTTAGCTAGCAATTCCTCCACTTGCTTTTGTATCTCCTTTGTCTCAAAAGGATTAGCTCGATACGCTGGCCTATTGGAATGGAAGCTCTAGGAATGAAGTCAATTTGATGCTCTATGCCTCTGATTGGCGGCAATTCATCAAGCATTTCTTCGGGAAACAAATCTGCATATTCCTGCAAAAGATCAACAAACACACTAGGCAAAGATTGGTTAGAAATAGTAGTATCTAAATGAGCCTCTTTGCACAAAAGCACAAACATAGGCTGTTTGGTGTAAAAAGCATGTTTAACCTCACTTGTACTAGCTAACAAACTCACATTCTTCTCTCCTTCTCTATTTTTCTCAAACTGAATTTGTTTTGATTTTTCTTTTCTCTCTTTCTTTTCATTTGCAATCTGATTTTTTTCACTCATTTTTTTGTCACTCATTTTTTTGTCACTCTCTCTTTCTTTCTTTTCAAATTCAAGTCTCATTCTTTCCATTTTACATTGGTCTTCATACACTTCTTTTGGAGAAAGTGGTGTCAGAATTGTCTTTCGTCCATCCTTAGTGAATGAATACTAATTGAGATATCCATCATGCTTAGCTCGCCTATCATAATGCCATGGACGTCCAAGTAGAATCTCTCCAGCATGCATTGGCACCACATCACCCAACACCTCATCATGATACTTACCAATGGAAAAAGAAATGATAGATTGTCGATTTACCTTAACCTCTCCACAATCATTCAGCCACTGAAGTTTGTAAGGATGTGGGTGAAGTTTCATAGGCAGCCCCAATCGATCAACCAAAAATGTACTTACCACATTGGTACAGCTTCCACCATCCACAATCATACTACAAGCCTTGCCTTGAACGTGACACCTTGTATGGAACAAGTTGTCTCGTTGTTCTTCATGGTTTTCCTCCTTCAATTGCATATTAAGAACACGCCTAGTAACCAGCAAGTCACCCTTAATTGGTTCTTCAATGCTCCCATCACTACAACTTTCCAATGCTGGCATCTCACCATCATCACTCTCATTGTCGTCTTCCTCTTCATCAGTCACTATCTCACCATTTCTCATGGTCATAACTCTCTTGTTTGGACATTCTTTGCTGATATGTCCCACACCTTGGCACTTCCAACACTTAATATCTCGATTTTGCAGCTTAGGCTCTTCAACTTTGGACTTGTCTTTAGAACTTGATTCGGCCTTCACTTTCCCACTATCTTGACCAGCCTTGTTTCTTCCCTTGTAATCACGCCTTCCTTCCCTATTCCAAGGAGAAAAAGAATTAGAAACAGGTTTTGAATAATACCTTGATGGTCTTCTTCCTTGGAGTTGTTTTTCCACCTTGATGGCAATATGCACCATCTCTTCTAACTCCACATATGGCTGCAAATCAACCTGGTCAGCAATATCCGAATTCAAACCAGCCAAGAAACGTGCCATAGTAGCCTCTACATCCTCATCTAGGTTAGCTCTAGTCATCAACATCTCCATCTCTTTGTAGTAGTCATCAACACTTTTACTTCCTTGCTTGAGAACCTGAAGTCTCTGCATGATTTCCCTATGGAAATGTCTAGGTACAAACCTCTTCCTCATGACTGATTTAAGATCAGCCCAAGTCTCAATAGGATACTCCAAATTCCTTCTTCTACTAGTCTCTAACTGATCCCACCAAGCTATAGCATAATCTGTAAATTGAGTAACAATAAGCTTGACCTTCTTTTCCTCAGTACATCGATGGCAATCAAATATGAGGTCAACCTGCTTCTCCCATTGCAAATAAGCTTCTGGATTTGATTTACCATGAAAATTAGGAATTTTCAGCTTGATGCTTCCCAAGCTCCTATCAACGACTTCATCATCACCATGATTTCTACCATAGAAAGGATTATTATTCATCCTTCCTCTACCTCTACCAGCACCACGTCCTCCTCTACCTCCACCTCTATGTAGAGCTCCTCCAACCAGACTTGCATTATCCTCCTCAAGCTCATTTTCATCTTCCAAAAGTTCAGGATGTTGCATTTGATTTCTGCCACCTCTTTGCCTCTCAATGTGCTCCGATGTGGCTCTTTCAACACTCTGCAACCTCAAATCCATGCGCTCCAATGTTTCTGTTATGTTCTCCATAGTGCGGTATAAACATGTAAATTTAGCTTGCTGCGCCTCACGCAATCGAGCTGGATCAATCGGAACACCCCTGTCACTGTCATCTTGGCCAGACATTTTCCCTGCAATAAAAGGTTAGCACAAAACAAATAAAAGGCCTCACAACACTCCCTCACGTGTTTACACTCAATAGATGAAGGTTGGTCTCTCGTGTTTCACTCAATATATGAAATCACTCACGGTTCAGCTCACACCTCTCAAGCTGATATCTTTTATGTTCTTAGGTGAATCACACTTTATGAAACAACTCAAATAGCCTTCCGTGTGTAGTATCCCAAAATCTGAAATTTCGTGAGAAAAAAATTCAGTTACGTCTAACCCACCTAGATTCGACCCTTAGCACCTAAATAACAAGGAAAACGAAAAATTTTTCTTGAAGTGATTTTATACTCTTTTTTTTTTGCTCCCTCTCACTATCTCTTTTGAAGGGTAGCCCTAGTTCACACCACACGAAATTTTTTTCCAATCAGGTAACAAGAACAAGATCAATTTAGAGGACTTCCTTTTGAAACTTGAAATTGGAACAGAATAAATAATCAAGACTTCCTTTAGACCAATTCAGCTTTCCTTTTGAAACTTGTTTGAAACACTTTCTTGGAAATTCGAAACAGAATCAGAATGATTAACAAGAATAAGATTCGGATTTAGAACACTTTCGAATCAACAATCAAGAACACAATTTCAAATTTGAACAAAGCAACCTAAATTCCCAATTCGAAAATCCACAATAGAACAAATCCAATTCGGAATAGATAGAACAAACCAATTCGGAACAAATCAACCAACCCAATTTCAGAATAAGAAAAAAAATGATTTGGACTAAAAAGGAAAACTGAATTCGAAATTGAAATTGAAATAAGACTCTAAACATAAAACGAAAACTAAATTAGAACCCTAACGGATTTTTTTTTTGAATTTTCGACTTTGAAAGAAAAACGAAAATGATTCAAGGATCAATAACAAAGAAACAAAATGAAACTAACAAGAGACGAAACGAAAATGAAAGTAACCCACAAAGGAAACAAAAACGCAAATAGCAGGTGAAGAAAATGAAAACGAAAATAACCCACAAAGAAAACAATTCAGAGGAACAAGGAAAACAAGAGAACAAATTGAACAATTGAAACAAAGCAACAAAAACGCAAATAACAAAAGAAGAAACGAAAACGAATTGGAAGGGATAAAACTTGATCTAGAGCGTAGGCTCTGATACCAAATGATACGGAACCTCCAAGAATAAGCCTGAGAACCCCTTGATTTCGAACCCCCGCAGCATTAACTTGAAAACCCCTAGTCGAATTCGGTACAACCCCCAAGGATTAGGTTAGATTTCAGATTACCTTGAATTGATCAAAGATCCAAGATTTCGAAACAAGTCAGTTCCTAAATCCCAGATTCGAAACACTCCACAAGAAAGTTGATCAAACTACTTGAATGTTTCTGAAGCATGTATTCAAGCAAGAACACAAAGATAAAAGCAATTCGGCTTTAGGTTAATAAATTCGTCCAAACTTCAAAACTGATCTCTTACAACCCTAAATGAGATATAAATAGCTAAACCCTAATTAGGGTTATTAAGTAGCGTTTGGCTTTCTAATCAAAATATAAGAAATAATAAAGTAATCAAAGTCCTAATTTAATACCAAACAAACAGGGCCCTTACTTTTTAAATGAGCATAACTAGTGGGCCTTAATACATAACTAGTGGGCCTTAATACAAGCCTCATTCGTGAATGACAACTTGTAGCAAGTTGTAATTGACTTCCTTTGGTCTTTGTCTCCAAGCTTGTAATTCCTTGCAAACCATAGTTAGCCAAATTCACCAAATCTTGCAAATGGCAAATTAGTGCTTGCTGAATCTTTTTGGCTCGCAATCTAGTTATAGGACCTTGTGGCAGAATAATTGGATTGATGATCTCCTCAACTTGGTCCTCACGTCCTAGGCCTTGCTCATCCTTGCGGTGTGCTGGTTGTTCCACAACAAAGAAACTTCAGCATGTGTTCCAACACTTCATTCAAAGGTGGATTAATGAAGAGGGAGACCAACTTGTACTGAATATGAGGGATCATGAAGAGAAAGTCGAAAACTCACCAAGAAACATGAAGAATCTGCCCATAAGTATGGTGATGGGCATTAGCAAGAATTTGGAATATAATATTGATGTGGTTTAGTGCTAGTGTGACTAGACACATGTGAACCAATACCAAAATGCATGTAGAATCTGCCCATCAATGTTGTCAGAATTATGGGCAGTAATTTAGAATATATTATTGATGTGGATGAATAATTAATGCTATTGTGACTAGATAATGTAAACCTAGACTTTTAAGCCATTAGTTCTTCTTTTCCAACTATATAAGGAGGGGAAAAAGAACTCAAGGTGGTTAATATGAATTTCCAGTTTATGTTGAATGTAATTGATGTGTTTTCAAGTTTGAGAGGATTTCTTCTTATTCTTGTTGCATGAAGAATTGGTTCTAACTTATCAAGTCTGACTTATGGCGTTTAAGTCAATTCATTTTTTCATCCCAATCACCCAAGTTCTCAATTACAGGTTAGTTGTGGGTTTGGTAGGGAGGATTTGTTTTGAGTTCTAAGATTTTGTGCTAGATGTGTATGTGGGGTTCTAGATGTAATAGTTGATCCATGGGTACCATATCACTAAGAGAGATCAATAGGTCTTTATTAGGATTGAAATGGGATCTATAAGGGACAAGGGTTAAATGAAGGTCATCTTTGAGTTGGAGCTGATATGACACTGCTGATAAATCTTGACACTGCAAACTTCTTTTCAAAACTATATACTGTTGGAAGCATTCTTAAGTTCTGAGTACCATTTTCTCCTCTGTGCATCTTATTATCTAGCTTCATAAAAAGATAGAGCTTGGATATTCTTCCATCTTTTGGTAAAAATCTATATTTAATTAGTTCAATCTTAATCTTTTTCTTTTTGCAAAAACTCAGGACCATTATTCTGTCCTTTTTCCTTTTGCAATATCAAGACTAAGACTTTCAGGATTGTGAACTTGGAGCTATGTTGGATAAAATAAAAGATAGTCTTTCCCTTATTTCACTGATTTTATTAGTCTTTAATCGGGCTGGACCAATTCAAGTTAATCTGCCCTCATAAACTAAGTGAAAGTCTTCTAATGCTTTAGGTAAGAAGAACACCATTGGCTTTCTGAACCAACCTTTTGGTTAACTGCCCTTTTTAGGGTTCTTTTTTTTTCTTTTATCTTTTATCTTTTCTTCTTTTTTATATTCTTTTTTCATTTTTCTTTTTTCCCTTTTTTTTGGGTCCTATCTCATAAGAGAATTGTCTTGTTTGCATCATTCTATGCTTTTGACTATGGATGAATGGAGTAGAGTGAGTCTACTTCAGTGAGGATAAATACTTTATTGTCTTGTCTTTATCTCAATGACGAAAGAGTTCAGAGATATTAAATCTAGTTCAAGTAAATTTTAACTATCTTTTATTATCTTGACTATGCATATTTTCCTTGATCTTCTTACCCCTTTACCTCAGTGGTCATCAGATTTGTCAAAAGTGTCACATCTGCTCAGGATAGGTTATCGAGTCTTTAAGCTAATAAATCAAGCTAAAATATCATGAAGGTTCAAGGGCTCAAACTAAGGATTGATGTTAATATGGGTGGATACTAATTGTTGGCTAGCCAAACAATACCTAGATCATCTCCCTCTTAAATGAGTAGAGTTCAATTTCACCTTGAAAATTCGTCAAAGTGTGTTCTAAGATCGACTAGGACCTAGACAAAGGAAATTATGTAGGAGCCCTCTCTAAGTAAGCATATACACCTCAATGCTATAGAACAACTCCCTCGCCTAGTAAAGTCATTTGAATTATATCAAGCTAGACTCATCATTGGTTGAGTATAAAAATGAACAAAGACTAACATAAACAAAAATTTTGATAAAAGTAATTTTTTCAAATAATCTTAATTTAAAAACATAATCATTCCAAAAAATATCAAAGATAGAAAATAAAATAAATAACCAAATAAGCCAAGGGAAGTTTTATTGAATTGGAGTTGAAAATTGCTTCATTTGCTTAGATATGTTAGGGGCAAGAGCTAAAACTAGCAACCCCTTCCTTAGCAATTTCTCCAATCTTGAAAAGACGATAAGAAAAAACTTTCCATCAATCCTTCCTCTATCATAAAGGTTGCTGGTAATGGCACTCTTCCAAATTCAGACAAATGATTACTTTTGGTGTTTGGCTTGTTAGGTTTAGGCAATTTGCCATTGTCAATAAAAATTTGGATCTCATGTTTTAGTCACAAGCATTTGTCTATCTCATGTTCTTGTGTCTGATGAAATTGATAAAAGGCTTTAGTATCAAATTTTGGTAGTAAAGGATTCGGCAAAGGTCGAGGGGCCAATGGCTGTAACAATCCCTTTTTTCTGTAGCTTGTTAAATACCCAAGACAAAGGCTTCCCTAGATTTGAAAATTGTCTTCTATTTGCTTGTCCAGTTGTATTGACTTCTATTACATTCTTCGTACTTTGGTTGCCAAATTGATAATTTCCCCCCTCATTCTTTCTTCTAGAAAAATGGCTCTTATCTTGTCCCAATTCTCCTATTTGTAAGCTAGCTTAGAGAATATCTTTGAAATCTCTTTATGAGAGTGTGAGACATCCATTCATGCAAACTAGGTAGGACACCCCTTACTATCATTCGAATCTAGTCTGACTCATCTGGTCTCTTCTTAAGCAATACAACCTTGTTTTTCCACCTCTTCACATAGTCAACAAAAATCTCATTTTGCTTTCATCTAATGGTTTCCACCTCTATCAGGGTCACTTCCAGTTCTATATTGTACCCATATTGTTGAATGAAAACTTTGTACAACATATTCCAATCTTTTTGGGTACTTTCATCCAAAGTATTAAACCAATTATGCATAATAGGGTACAAAAGAATTCATAAAATACCTCAGAGTTTTTGCTTTAGTAGCTCGAGCAGATTGCATGGCAGTGATGTATTACTTAACATCCAAGTGAGGATTTCATGTACCATTATACTTAGCAAAAGCAGGCATTTTGAACTTGCAAGGAACTTCTTCATCTTGCTCAAATAGCTTATCTACTTCTGATACCTCCTCAGCCTTCAGCTTTTTTTTTTTGAACTTCTTCTCCAAATCAGCAATCATTTTCTCCACATCTGCAATTTCAGTTTTCTCCATAGCCTTCTCTTCTTTCTTCTTATCTTGAGAATCTTAAAAGTATTGAGCCTAATCATCATCAATCAATCATTACTTTGTCATCATCAAAGGTCACTTCACCAACTTTGGCCTTTCCCTTGTCCTTCTGCTTCTTAATACTAGCATATACTTCAACAATATTCCCTAATATTGTAGCCAACTAGCTTTCATGGTTTCAGCTAGGACCCCCTTTAGTTCTTCCATCTTGGAGTTGAGTGTGTTATCCACCATCTTTTGAAGCTATTCAGGTTCCATTGCTTTTGGTGAAAAGTTCACTGAGTCATTGTTGGATGCTATGTCACTGGCAGAGGTTGGATTGTTATAAGCTCTTGAACTGCTGAACTCCAGGTCTATAGCCATAAAGGATCAATTCCATGTAATGTAATACATGTATGTATGGATGCACAAGTAACAGACAAACAAATATAATTAGGATATTTCTTCCAATCTTATATCTTCCACACAAGAATGGCAAGTCTCTTTTCCTAGGTATATGGCCAACAAAATGGGATATCTTATTTTTGAAAAATTCACTTGGACGGTGTAACTAATAATTGTATTTTCAAACATAGAAGTCAGTCCATGATAATTTCCATTAATTAAATATTAATACATTGGGCCAACAAAGGGACAGCTTTTATGCTATATTTGGGATTAAAATCAAATTAAAGAGTTTATCATAAATAGATTTCCCATTTAGAAAGGCAACTAATGATTCATGCCACAAACAGGCCAATGATTAATAATTCTTGGTATAAATTTGGCCCACAATTGATTTTTAGTATGCCATAATTGACCTAAATAGCTATAAACCCATTTAGGAAAAAAAGTAAAGAAAAGTTGAAATTCAAATAAAGTGAAAAATATTTTTGTTTCAAAGCCTATTGTAAAATGATTTGTTTAAAAATGAATCTTGGCCTTTGTACTTGGGCCATGAGGTAGAAAAGAATTTTTGACTCATTTTAGAAAGGTTTTATGTCCAAAGACCATCTTGAAAGTTTTGAAAATAATTTTGGTCTTTTAGGCTTAAAGGAATAAAACTATTTTGAGCTTATAATATAATTATGTCATATTATAAAAAGAAAGAACCAAATAAGCCATGGTTCAAACTAAGATATATCAATCATAGTCAAACACCAAGCATTTAGATAAAAACCTAAAGAAAGTAACCAGGACAATTACATGAGCTTTAGTCTTTGAGTTGAAAAGTTTAGGTTCTCATAGCAAGTATATACCAAAAGACACAAAACTATGAGTGGTTCTGCTATGCTCGATATCCATACCTTGAGTGAAAGTATGGTATCCCTTATCTAACATAACACGGGCACACAGGACATCCTAACTCATGCACACAATGCAATCTAAGTGATGCAATGGATAATACCATAAGAAGAAAGAATAAAATAATATAAAGACCAATTGAATCAACTTCTCTTATCCCCAGTGGAGTCACCACTATGAGTGGAGATTTTAACCCCCACTCCCATATGGAATGGTTCTTGCAATTTTGGCACTGTTAGGCTCAGGGGCTTGAGAACGCGGGCCTAAATCTGGAAAAAATGGAGTCGCCATCTGGATAGGTCGGGAAAAAAGAAAAGGGTGGATGACTCAATTCCTAAGGAATTCTCAACTCCCTATTGGGTTCAGAAAGGTTGGGTATACATGTGGAAGGTTAGAAGTGGCCTAGTACTCCTATAATACCCAGTTCATTGGAACCGGCATTCTTTTCATGTCTAAATATTATTAAATTCTTAAACATTACAATATTATCCATACTACATGTAATTATTAATAAAATTAATTCATTCATAAAATCAGATAAAATAGTACATCACAAGACAATGTGGGTACCCATCCTTAGATGGAAACATACCCTTACAATCCTTAAATATTCATACTAATAAATAAAATAGGACACCCACTATCTTGAAGATCCTCAATAGAACACAACCTTAAATTTGGCCAAGGACAAGGAAAATGAAGAAGAAGTCAAAGAAAAGGAAGTATGTGAGCAGGGTGTAGACCCCTAAATTTGGCCCTAAGTGAGCCTAAACCACGGCTAGTCCAATCTTAAAGGCCCAAATTAAATCCAATTCAATTTTAAAAGCTCAAACCAAGACTAATCCAATTTTAGAAGCCCAAATCAAGTCCATACCCCAATTAAAAGGCTAAAACCTTAATTTTGGTTCGATTCAAAAAGCTAAACCGACCCTTAAATCATGAGAATTGGCCATTATTTATGGCCAATTCATTATGATCCATGTCATAACGAATTAGCCATGGAAAATTTGTCATGAGCCGTGTTCATGATGAATTTTCCATGGCAAATTTGCTATGAGCATTTGGTCATAGTGAATTAGTCAATTGGCCATGCCTAGGGCCCAGTTCACAATTTTAAGCATCCTAAATATACTAAAACTCATTTAATTAGGATAAACAAAAGGTTTTATGATGCAACTGGGACTTTTTAGCTTGAGCAAACTTGTTTAAACCCTAATCTTAGCATTATAAAAAGGACCAATTAACGAGCATAAAGGGATTGCCACACTCAGTGATTAAACTGCCTCCTTTAATATAGTATCTGTGTTTTTAAAAAAAAGGGTAGATAGCAACCTTGAACCCGAAAGCCATCATTATCAATTAGGAACCATCTTTAATAGCCAAAAAATTAACACAGAGATGCAAAAGCAGTAGCCATAAAAGTAGTAATCCAGACATCAAACCAAGAGTATTCAATCATCAAATAATATTCAGATTATTTTTAGCAGTAGCCAAGAACCTTCATTGAATCAAGCTTTCCAACACTTTAAATAATCAAGCTTGATTTAGTAAATTTAACTTGGTGAAGCCAACAATGCAGGTATGGTTTTCTTTAACTGGTTCTACATAATTTAATTAATTGTCTTCATTGTTTGAAGATAAATCTCTAGGTATCTTTTATGTTTTAATTACCCAAAAGAAAAAAAAGAACCAGATTCAGTTTCTATCTCTTCATTTTCTGTTATAGTTGCACCTTATTCTTGTTCTTCAAATATGTGGATTTTTGTTTATCTTTTCAATTTCTATCCTTGTTTACTGAAAGTTCAAAAAAAAAAAAGAAGGAAAAGATCAAAAGAAAAAAAAGAATCAAATTCAATTTCCTCAAGATAAAAAAAAATCGTACCTGTTTTTGTCCAATATTCTTCTATATAAGTTTTTGAGATATTTTGCATATTTATACCATTAACAGCTTGCTACCTTATTCTATTTGATCAAATTACATCAACTCCTCATTATACATCCATTTAGCATTTAAAATCTGATATTTAGGGCATATCTTGCATTGGGAATAGATTTAGGTTGCATATTCAGATTACTCATTGGAGTGATTTGAATTCTGTTTTTTTTTTAGTATCCAGAATTATTTTTCTTTGTATTCTTAGTTTCATTCTTTCATATACCTCTTGTTTCTTGTATGCATTAAGTAGCTAATTCTCAATCATAGTTACTTTGGTTTGATTAACACAAATACTTTTTGCTTCTTGTGTTAACTTTCAGTTCTTATTGTTTAAAATTAAATTGCTTCTAGAATTGCTGCATTCATTTTGTTTATTAGGTTCCTTGTAGAGTCTTTAAAATAAAACTTGTTTTACTTGATTTAAGTGGATTCAGTTCTGAAATTCAACTTGATAAAAGAAGAATTGAGAGGTAAAAAAGGACCAAGGTTTGAGTGAAATACAAGAGGAGTGACAATCTGATCTTAAGTGAAACGTGTAAGGGATTGAGGTGAGGAAATTTTCTTTACTAACATTTTCTTGTAGGTTCTTCTTACACCATGTCAAATTCTGGAAGTGAAAAATGTGATATGACCATAAATGACATAGCCTTCATGTTAGAGGCAATGCAAAGGAGATTTGAAAGGTTTGATTTGGCCATAAACAACATGAGAGGTGATGTAGACAGCATAATGCAAAGGCAACGGAATGATACTAATCGAAGGGGGCAGAATAGAGGGAGAGGAAACATGATGAATGATGATGAGATAGAAAGGGAAGATGATGAAGAAAGTGAGGAATCAATTACTCAAAGAAGATCTCAACAAAGGGACAGTAACATATCTTCCATAAAAATGAAGATACCATCATTCAAGGAGAGAAATGATGCTGAAGCTTACCTTGAATGGGAAAGAAAAGTTGAGTTGGTGTTTGATTGTCATAATTATAGTGAAATGAAGAAAGTTAAAATTGCAGTAGTTGAATTCTCAGATTATGCACTAATTTGGTGGGATCAATTGATGATTTCCAAGAGGAGAAATGGAGAAAGAACCTTCACTACTTGGGCTGAAATGAAAACTTTGATGAGAAAGAGATTTGTACCATCTTACTACTATAGGGAGCTTCACCAAAAATTACAGCGGTTAACTCAAGGATCCATGTCAGTGGAGGATTACCATAAAGAGATGGAGATGATCATGAGTAGAACTAATATAGAGGAGGATCCATAAATCACTATGGCTCAATTTTTTAGTGGGCTGAATAGAGAGATTGCTAACATAATTGAATTACATCATTATGTAGAGATTGAAGATATGGTACACATGGCCATGAAAGTAGAGAAGCAACTGAAACTCAAGGGAGCAGCAAAGGGATTTTCTAATTCCAGCTCTAGTTTCACTTCAAAATGGCCAAAGAAAGATGATAATCCTAAAGGGAAGAAGGCTGCCTAGAAAGGAAAGGAAAAACAAGTTCCAGCTGACCCTAAAGGTAACTCTAAAACCTCTAACTCTAATCAAAAGCATAGTACCATTAAATGCTTTAGGTGTTTAGGAGTAGGGCATATAACATCTCAATGTCCAAATAAGAAAATCATGTTGATACGAGATAATGGTGAAATTGATAGTGCTAGAGAACATGAAAGTGATGATGATAATGAAAGCATGCCACCATTGGAGGAAATTGAACATATCATTGAATATCCTGCCCATGGTGAATCTTTGGTTATTAGAAGATATTTAAACATGCAAATTAAAGATGAAAAAAGTAATCAAAGAGAGTACATTTTCCATACCCGTTGCATTGTGAATGGAAAAGTGTGCAGCATGATCATTGATGGGGGTAGTTGTGCAAATGTTGCTAGTACTGATTTTGTAGATAAATTAGGGTTAGCATGCACAAAACATCCTAGGCCCTACAAGCTGCAATGGTTGAATGATTGTGGGGAGGTGAGGGTAACAAAGAAGGTTCTATTTTCTTTTACAATTGGGAGATACTATGCAAAAGAAAAAGAGTTAAGGAGTGCTTTTTGTGAGAAAAGAAGTCTGATTGTACTTAGGTACAAAGAGACCTTGATTTCTACATCTGACCTTGATAACCCTTTGCCTAGTTGTGTTAGTTCTCCTTTACAGGAATTTGGAGATGTTTTTCCAGAAGATGTACATAAAGGTTTACCACCTTTAAGAGGGATTGAGCATCAAATTGACTTCATTCCGAGCTCAACAATTCCAAATCGACCAGCTTATAGAAGTAATCCGAAGGAAACCAAGGAACTTCAAAGGCAAGTGGAGGAGTTGCTAGCAAAGGGACATGTGCGTGAAAGACTTAATCCATGTGCTATTCCGGTGTTATTAGTCCCAAAGAAAGATGGATCATGGAGAATGTGTGTGGACTGCCGAGCAATCAATAAAATCACGGTGAAGTATAGACATCCAATTCCTAGACTTGATGATATGCTTGATGAGTTGAGTGGTTCTTGCATTTTTACTAAGATTGATTTGAGAAGTGGTTACCATCAAATTAGGATGAAAGAAGGAGATGAGTGGAAAACTGCATTCAAAACAAAATATGGTCTTTATGAGTGGTTAGTTATGCCATTTGGTTTATCTAATGCACCTAGTACATTCATGAGATTAATGAACCATGTTCTGCGTGCATATCTTGGTAAATTTGCTGTTGTATATTTTGATGACATATTCATTTATAGCAAATCAGTAGATGAGCATGTAGAACATATTAGGGTTGTTCTTGATGTTTTGAGAAAGAAAGAATTGTATGCCAACTTAAAAAAGTGCATCTTTTGTAGTAATAAAATCATATTCTTAGGTTTTATGGTTAGTGCACAAGGAATTGAGGTTGATGATGAAAAGGTAAAGGCAATAAGAGATTGACCAGCACCTAAAACCGTGAGTGAGGTAAGAAGTTTTCATGGTTTGGCTAGTCTCTATAGAAGGTTTGTTAAAGATTTTAGTTCTATTGCTCCACCATTAAATGAATTGGTAAAAAAGGATGTAAAGTTTAATTGGACTAAAATTCATGAAAGGGCATTCAATTTGTTGAAAGAAAGGTTAACTACTGCTCCAATTCTTGCTTTACCAGATTTTGATAAGACGTTCGAATTAGAGTGTGATGCTTCAGGTGTGGGCATAGGTGCTGTTTTGATGCAAGAAGGGAAACCAATTGCATATTTTAGTGAGAAACTTCATGGTGCATAATTAAATTATTCCACTTATGACAAGGAGCTGTATGCTTTGGTAAGAGCTTTACAAGTGTGGCAACATTACTTATTGCCTAAAGAGTTTGTTATTCATATAGATTATGAATCATTAAAGCATCTAAAGTGGCAAACCAAGCTGAACTGAAGGCATGGAAAGTGGATAGAGTTCATTGAGCCATTTCCATATGTGATAAAGTATAAGCATGGCAAAGACAATGTAGTAGCAGATGCACTTTCAAGAAGGTATTCCTTAATCTCAACTCTTAGTTCTAAGTTATTAGGCTTTGAGCAAATTAAGGATATGTATGCCAATGATGTTGAATTTGCAAATGTTTATAAAGCATGTGAGCATTCTGCATTTCAGAAGTTTTATAGGCATGATGGGTACTTGTTTAAGGATGGAAGATTATGCATGCCTAGTTGCTCATTAAGGGAATTGCTTGTGCGTGAGGCACATAGTGGAGGACTCATGGGACATTTTGGGATATTTAAGACTTTAGACATTCTGCATGAACATTTCTATTGGCCAAACATGAGAAAGGATGTTGAAAGAATTTGTGCCAAGTGTATTGCATGTAAACAAGCAAAATCTAAGTCTTTACCTTATGGGCTGTATACTCCTTTACCTATTCCTAATGCACCTTGGATTGACATATCTATGGAATTCGTTTTGGGGCTGCCTAGGACTAGAAAAGGAAAAGATAGCATATTTGTTATTGTTGATAGATTCAGCAAAATGACTCATTTCATTACATGTCACAAAACTGATGATACAACAAATATTGCAAAATTATTCTTTGGGGAAGTAGTTCGGTTGCATGGCATTCCTAAAACAATTGTAAGTGACAGAGATGTGAAGTTCTTAAGTCATTTTTGGAGTGTTTTATGGAATAAGTTAGGTACTAAATTGTTGTTCTCTACAACTTGTCATCCACAAACTGATGGACAAACAGAAGTGGTAAATAGGACTTTAGGATCTTTGTTAAGTGTTGTTGTGGGTAAGAATTTGAAAACTTGGGAAGATTGTTTGCCATTAGTGGAGTTTGCATATAATAGAAACATACATTCTTCTACTGGTTATTCCCATTTGAAATTGTTTATGTTTTTAATCCGCTTACACCACTTGATCTGTTTCCTTTCCAATTAAATGAAATAACTAACTTAGATGGTGATAAGAAAGCGGAGTTGGTTAAGCAGATACATGAGAAGGCATGAGATCATCTTGAGAAGAAATATGAATCATTTGCCCATAATGCAAACAGAAGAAGGAAACATGTGATTTTCCAACCTGGTGATTGGGTATGGGTTCATGTGAGGAAGGAAAGATTTCCTAAACAAAGGAAATCCAAGTTGGATGCAAGAGGAGATGGCCCATTCCAAGTTTTAGAACTGATCAATGACAATGCCTACGAAATCGATCTACCAGGTGAGTATAATGTTTCTGCAACTTTCAATGTTAGTGATCTTTCTCCTTTTGATGTAGGCTCAGATTTAAGGACAAATCTTTTTAAGCAAGGAGGGAATGATGAGGAAAATATAAGCAATCTTGATGAATCTACACATGGCAGCAAATATGTTGATGATATCATTATGCCAAGTGGACCAATCACAGGATCACAATCAAAGAAACTCCAGCATGTGTTCCAGCACTTCATTCAAAGGTGGATTAATGAAGAGGGAGACCAACTTGTAGTGAATATGATGGATCATGAAGAGGAAGTCAGAAACTCACCAACAAGCATGAAGAATCTGCCCATAAGTATGGTGATGGGCATTAGCACGAATTTGGAATATAATATTGATATGGTTTAGTGCTAGTGTGACTAGTCACATGCGAACCAACACCAAAATGCATGTAGAATCTGCCCATCAATGTTGTCAGAATTATGGGCAGTAATTTAGAGTATATTATTGATGTGGATGAACAATTAATGCTGTTGTGACAAGATACATGTAAACCTAGACTTTTAAGCCATTAGTTCTTCTTTTCCAACTATATAGGGATGGGAAAAAGAACTTAAGAGGGTTAGCATGAATTTCCAGATTGTTGAATATAATTGCTATGTTTTCAAGTTTGAGAGGTTTTCTTCTTATTCTTGTTGAATTGGTTCTAACTTATCAAGTCTGACTTGTGGCGTTTAAATAATTTCATTTCTTCATCCCAATCACCCAAGTTCTCAATTACAGGTTAGTTGTGGGTTTGGTAGGGAGGATTTATTTTTGAGTTCTAAGATTCTATGCTAGTATGTATGTGGGGTTCTAGATGTAATATTTGATCCATGGGTTCTGCATCACCAAGTGTGAGAAAAAAAATGATAAAAATGTCCCATTGGTGAGAGAAAAAGAGAAAGGGAGAGAAAATAAAAGAGAGTGTTTCTATGCAAAAGAAAAAGAGTTAATGATACGAACCAGCCAAGAGGTAAGGATCCATTGGTGCTTCCAAATGGGCCATTGACTAGGAGCAGAGCTAAGAAGTTTGGAGCAGCTATGGGATTGCATATTCAAGATCAAATTTCAAAGGAAGTGACTAAAATGACAATGGAAAAGTGCACAATAGAGCTTGAAGAAGGCACACCAAAGCTGATTATTATGCTTAGTGTGGAAGCTAAAGGCTAGCTAAAGAGGTCCAACGTGCAAGAAAGGTCCATGGGGGTTCATATAAAGCCTTGGAAAGTAATTTAAGGCCCATGGATAGCCCAAATAGTGTGGGCGTGTTCTTATGTTGAAGGGATTTAGTTTGTTTGTTTCCATACTTTATATTTTCCTTAATGGATTAGGATTTTGTTTCCATACTTTATATTTTCCTTAGTGGATTAGGATTTTGTTTCCATACTTTATATTTTCCTTAGTGGATTAGGATTTTGTTTCCATACTTTATATTTTCCTTAATGGGTTAGGATTTTGACTTTGTAGCTTTCCTTTTCCCATTAGAATTAGGGTTTCGAATTTATGTGTGCCTTTTAGTATAAAAAGGGCCTTATTTTTCTTGTAAGGGGACTTTTGACATATTATTATTAAAAGATTTTCGAATTCTTCTACAAGTTCTTCTTGTGAATTTTCATGTGAGAGAGATTAGAGTGGATTCTTTAATTCTTTCTTTGCATCAAGAATTAGGTTTACTTATCAACGAGAGTTGTGGCATTTTCCTTCTTCTTACCAACTAAATCCTTCAATCATAGTGAGTTCGCGTCTCTTTATAGGCGTTGGGTTCCTTAGGAGGTGATTATCAAGTTTCAAGGAGTTCTGTACCATTGTTATACGTTGGGTTTGCTATAATGTAAATTTTATCTACTTCGTCTTTCTAGGATCTGTTAATTTAGGTCTTTTAAGTTTCTGCGTTTTAGGGTTCTTAGAGAGTCTAGTCTTTAATTTTCAAAAAAAAGTCATATATCAAAATTCAAAAAGTCTAAAGATTGTTCAAAGAGTAATTTGAAACCTAGGAAAAGGAGTCTGATTGAATTTCTAAACTTAGGCCTTGAATCTGAATTAGATTCGAAACCAAGATTAGGGTTCTTAAAAGAAAGCAAAAGCTAGAGTTTTTATTCAAGTTTGATTTTAATTGATTTTGAGTGAATTTGGGGTTACGAATTAAGTCCAGATTTCAAAAAGTTCTTGGGAGTAAATTAAGTCCCGAATCAAGAGGATAGTGAGAGGAAGCAAAAAAAAAAGAGTACAAAACCACCTCAACAAAAATTGTTTGATATTCTTGCTATTTGGGTGCTAAGGATCAGATCTAGGCGGGTTAGAAGTAATAAAAAAAATTTTAGCGAAAAATTTCACCTTTTGAGGGGCTTTTGGAATTTGAAAATCAGACCTTAATATTTATATTATTTGAGTGTTATAGGTGGCAATTAGAGTCTAGAAGCTAGCGTTTTGGGTAGAATTGATTAGGTCCATAAAGCAGCTTGCCAAGTGTGGGTTGTTTTTTATTCATTATATCCAAATTTGTCTTGTTTATTAGCTTCATTGTTTCTGATTTCTTTATCTAGCTTTTAATTCCATTACATTGCTAAGTATCATTTGCTTGTGTCGATACTTGGTTTTATATCGTGTAGTGCAAATTACCTTGCATTGCCTTCGAATACTTGTCTTGTTTTTTTATCTAGTTCTAGGATTTAGGTTCTAGTTTCTTGAACGACTTGACAATTGTTGGTTGGTGAGCTTGGTTCTGAAGTGCAATCAAGGAAGACAAGAAAAGTGAGGTAATTCTAAACACTTGAGTGAATTTTGATTATTACTAATCTTGTTTCTTTGAGTTTGTTTGTTTGTTAACATGGCTGGAAAAGGAGAAGAGACTAGCAAAGAAGGAGCTATGGCCGAAAGCTTGGCTAGGCTTAATGAGACTTTGGCAGCAATGCTTGGTCGAATGGAGATGATTGATACTAGATTGCAAGAGAATGCAACACGGCAACCACAACAAATGCAACAAGTGCAACAAATTCAGCAAGTGCAACAAGGGCAGCCAGCCGCACATCCAAATCCCATAATGCGAGCTAGAAGAGTACTTAGGAGAATAGGGCAAGGAAATCTTGAAGCCCTAGAAGCAGCCGAAAGGGTAAAAGATGAAGATGAAGGTGGAAATCAACCTGCCACTGATGGTGACCTTACTTCCATCAAGATGAAGATTCCTTCCTTTGAAGGGAAGAACAATGCAGAAGAGTTCATAGAATGGGAGAGGAAAGTTGAGCAGATTTTCGAATGCCATAACTACACCGAAGAGAAGAAATCAGTTTTGGCAGCCGTAGAGTTCAAAGGGTATGCTACCTTTTGGTGGGATCAATTGAAAGCTAATAGAAGAGGGAAATGTATGAGGCCTATTCCTGAATGGTCAACCTTGAAAGAACTAATGAGGAGCCGATTTGTACCATCTCACTACATTCGGGATTTGCACAATCGACTAGCAAGACTAGTTCAAGGTGGAAGAAGTGTGGAAGAGTACCACAAAGAGATGGAGATGATCATGGCTAGGGCAAATATTGATGAAGATGAAGACAAGAAGATGTCACGATTTCTTGGGGGATTGAATTTGAACATAGCCAATGAATTGGAGATGTATGAATTCAACACAATGGAAGAGTTAGTTCAAAAGGCCATGAAGATAGAGAGAAGATTGAAGAATAAAGCTATTTCAAAAACTGGCTACTCTAAAGCTAGTGGAAATTTTTTAAACTTCAAGGGTTCAAGTTCGAGTGGAGGTTCCTACAAAGGGGATTACAAGGGTTCTTTCCAAAAGAATTCTTCCTACAATCCTAATTTCAAGAAGCCGAATGATGGGGATGCAAAAACAGCCAAGGAAACACCTTCTAGACCTACTCCAAGTAGGGAAATTAAATGCTACAAGTGTTTGGGAAGTGGACACATTGCTTCTCAATGTCCAAATAAGAGGGTGATGATTGCTACCCATGAAGGGGAAATTGAATCAGAATCTGAACATGAAGAAGAAGAGGAGGCCGAATGTGGTGATAGGGCCGAATATGATGAAGAGGCTTGGGAGAATCAAATATTGAATGCTGAACACGGAGAGATGCTTGTTACTAGAAGAGCCTTGAATATTCAAGTCAAGGAAGAAGGCTTGGATCAAAGGGAGAATCTTTTCCACTCTAGGTGTTTGGTGAATGGTAAGGTTTGTACACTTATCATTGATGGTGGAAGTTGTACCAATGCTGCTAGTCTACAATGGTGGATAAATTGGGGTTAGCTTGTTTTAAACATCCCAATCCTTACAAGTTGCAATGGTTCAATGATGCTGGGGAAGTAAAAGTGTTGAAGCAAGTCAAGGTACCATTCTCCATTGGGTGGTATAAAGATGAGGTTTTGTGTGATATAGTGCCAATGCAAGCTGGACATTTGCTATTAGGAAGACCATGGCAGCATGATAGAAGGGCACAACATGATGGCTTTTCTAATAAGTATACCTTTACTTATGAAGGAAAGAAGGTTGTTCTAGCACCATTATCACCTCAAGAGGTGTATGAAGATCAAAAGAGGATGCAAGAGAGGGAGAAAGAAGTTTCGGCCAACATGAGCCAAGGGGGTTCAAATTCGGCCAATGATGTTTCTTCAACACCCAAGGGTAATTCTAAGGGTAGGGAGAGAGAAAATAATAAAGTGAGTGAGTGCAGAAAGGGAAAAGAGGCCGAGAGTCAAAAGAAAGTAAGCAAACAAATAAATGGCCCATTGGTGAGAGAAAATAAGCAAGGAGAAAAAGCAAAACATATTTTTTATGCAAGAGAAAGAGAGATAGATATAGGGCAGCCTGTACTCATTATTATGTATAAAGAATCGTTACTTGCTGACAGTGAAGAATCTCTTGAATCTTTACCTTCTAGTTTTGTGTCTTTGTTGCAGTATTTTAAGGATGTTTTTCCTGAAGACCTTCCTAGTGGTTTGCAGCCATTAAGAGGGATTGAACAACAAATTGACTTCATACCCGGTTCTACAATTCCAAACCAGCCAGTATATAGCACTAAGAGAATTAAGTAAAACATACCTTCGCGACAACGCATCAGCCACTACATTCTCCTTACCTCGCTTGTATTTAATCACATATGGGAATGTTTCTATGAACTCCACCCATTTGGCATGCCTACGATTCAGCTTATCTTGACCCTTCAAATGCTTTAAACTCTCATGGTCAGTATGTATTACAAACTCTTTTGACCACAAATAATGCTGCCATGTATGCAAAGCTCGAAACAATGCATATAACTCCTTATCATATGTCGAATACTTCAAAGCCGCTCCACTTAGCTTTTCACTAAAGTACATCAATGGCCTTTGATCCTGTATCAAAACAGCTCCAATTCCTATGCCACTTGCATCACGTTCAATCTCAAAAGTCTTATCAAAATTAGGCAAAGCAAGCAAGGGTGCATTACATAATTTATCCTTAAGTTCATTAAATGCATGTTCTTGTGCATCTCCCCAAACAAATCCGACATTTTTCTTAACTAACTCATTCAAAGGTGCAGCTATAGTACTGAAATTTCTAATGAATCTCCTATAAAAACCAGCAAGTCCATGAAAAATCCTCACCTCACTAGCATTCTTAGGTTTCGACCAGTCCCTAATAGCCTTTACCTTTTCCTCATCAACCTCAATACCTTGACTAGACACCACAAAACCAAGAAAATGAACCTTATCCATGCAAAAACTACACTTCTTAAGGTTAGCATATAACTTCTCACGCCTAAGAATGTCTAACACAAGACGCACATGCATGACATGATCATCCAAACACTTAGAGTAAACAAGAATATCATCAAAGTAAACAACAACAAATTTACCCAAGTGCTCACGCAACACATGATTCATCAAACGCATGAATGTGCTAGGTGCATTAGTAAGACCAAACGGCATAACCAACCACTCATACAGCCCATATTTAGTCTTAAATGTTGTTTTCCACCCATCACCCACACTCATTCTAATTTGATAATAACCAGATTTCAAATCAATTTTGGTGAACAAACAAGAACCATGTAACTCATCAAGCATATCATCTAGTCTAGGAATAGGATGACGATACTTTACAGTGATTTTATTGATGGCTCTGCAATCCACGCACATCCTCCATGTCCCATCCTTCTTTGGCACAAGAATAACAGGAACTGAACAAGGACTCAAGCTTTCCCTCACATATCACTTAGCTAGCAATTCCTCCACTTGCTTTTGTATCTCCTTTGTCTCAAAAGGATTAGCTCGATACGCTGGCCTATTGGGAATGGAAGCTCCAGGAATGAAATCAATTTGATGCTCTATGCCTTTGATTGGCGGCAATTCATCAGGCATTTCTTCGGGAAACAAATCTGCATATTCCTGCAAAAGATCAACAAACACACTAGGCAAAGATTGGTTAGAAACAGTAGTATCTAAACGAGCCTCTTTGCACAAAAGCACAAACATAGGCTGTTTGGTGTAAAAAGCATGTTTAACCTCACTTGTACTAGCTAACAAACTCACATTCTTCTCTCCTTCTCTATTTTTCTCAAACTGAATTTGTTTTGATTTTTCTTTTCTCTCTTTCTTTTCATTTGCAATCTGATTTTTTTCACTCATTTTTTTGTCACTCTCTCTTTCTTTCTTTTCATTTGCAATCTGATTTTTTTCACTCATTTTTTTGTCACTCTCTCTTTCTTTCTTTTCAAATTCAAGTCTCATTCTTTCCATTTTACATTGGTCTTCATACACTTCTTTTGGAGAGAGTGGTGTCAGAATTGTCTTTCGTCCATCCTTAGTGAATGAATACCGATTGAGATATCCATCATGCTTAGCTGGCCTATCATACTGCCATGGACGTCCAAGTAGAATCTCTCCAGCATGCATTGGCACCACATCACACAACACCTCATCATGATACTTACCAATGGAAAAAGAAATGATAGATTGTCGATTTACCTTAACATCTCCACAATCATTCAGCCACTGAAGTTTGTAAGGATGTGGGTGAAGTTTCATAGGCAGCCCCAATCGATCAACCAAAAATGTACTTACCACAGTGGTACAGCTTCCACCATCCACAATCATACTACAAGCCTTGCCTTGAACGTGACACCTTGTATGGAACAAGTTGTCTCGTTGTTCTTCATGGTTTTCCTCCTTCAATTGCATATTAAGAGCACGCCTAGTAACCAGCAAGTCACCCTTAATTGGTTCTTCAATGCTCCCATCACTACAACTTTCCAATGCTGGCATCTCACCATCATCACTCTCATTGTCGTCTTCCTCTTCATCAGTCACTATCTCACCATTTCTTATGGTCATAACTCTCTTGTTTGGACATTCTTTGCTGATATGTCCCACACCGTGGCACTTCCAACACTTAATATCTCGATTTCGCAGCTTAGGCTCTTCAACTTTGGACTTGTCTTTAGAACTTGATTCGGCCTTCACTTTCCCACTATCTTGACCAGCCTTGTTTCTTTCCTTGTAATCACGCCTTCCTTCCCTATTCCAAGGAGAAAAAGAATTAGAAACAGGTTTTGAATAATACCTTGATGGTCGTCTTCCTTGGAGTTGTTTTTCCTCCTTGATGGCAATATGCACCATCTCTTCTAACTCCACATATGGCTGCAAATCAACCTGGTCAGCAATATCCGAATTCAAACCAGCCAAGAAACGTGCCATAGTAGCCTCTACATCCTCATCTAGTTTAGCTCTAGTCATCAACATCTCCATCTCTTTATAGTAGTCATCAACACTTTTACTTCCTTGCTTGAGAACATGAAGTCTCTGCATGATTTCCCTATGGAAATGTCTAGGCACAAACCTCTTCTTCATGACTGATTTAAGATCAGCCCAAGTCTCAATAGGATACTCCAAATTCCTTCTTCTACTAGTCACTAACTGATCCCACCAAGCTATAGCATAATCTGTAAATTGAGTAACAATAAGCTTGACCTTCTTTTCCTCAGTACATCGATGGCAATTAAATATGAGGTCAACCTGCTTCTCCCATTGCAAATAAGCTTCTGGATCTGATTTACCATGAAAATTAAGAATTTTCAGCTTGATGCTTCCCAAGCTCCTATCAACGACTTCATCATCACCATGATTTCTACCATAGAAAGGATTATTATTCATCCTTCCTCTACCTCTACCAGCACCACGTCCTCCTCTACCTCCACCTCTATGTAGAGATCCTCCAACAAGACTTGCATTATCCTCCTCAAGCTCATTTTCATCTTCCAAATGTTTAGGCTGTTGCATTCGATTTCTGCCACCTCTTTGCCTCTCAATGCGCTCCGGTGTGGCTCTTTCAACACTCTGCAACCTCAAATCCATGCGCTCCAATGTTTCTGTTATGTTCTCCATAGTGCGGTATAAACGTGTAAATTCAGCTTGCTGCGCCTCACGCAATCGAGCTGGATCAATCTGAACACCCCTGCTATCACTTTCAACTCTTCCAGACATTTTTCCTACGATAAAAAGGATAGTACAAAACAAATAAAAGGCCTCACGACACTCCCTCACGTGTTTACACTCAATAGATGAAGGTTGGTCTCTCGTGTTTCACTCAAAATATGAAATCACTCACGGTTCAGCTCACACCTCTCAAGCTGATATCTTTTACGTTCTTAGGTGAATCACTCTTTATGAAACAACTCAAATAGCCTTCCGTGTGTAGTATCCGAAAATCTGAAATTTCGTGAAAAAAAAATTCAGTTACTTCTAACCCACCTAGATTCGACCCTTAGCACCTAAATAACAAGGAAAACGAAAAATTTTTCTTAAAGTGATTCTATACTCTTTTTTTTTTTTGCTCCCTCTCACTATCTCTTTTGAAGGGAAGCCCTAGTTCACACCACACGAAATTTTTTTCCAATCAGGTAACAAGAACAAGATCGAATTTGAAGCACTTTCTTTGAATTTCGAAACTGAATCAGAATGAATAATCAAGACAAGATTCGAATTTAGCACACTTTGTTGAATTTCGAATTCAAATCAGAATGATTAACAAGAACAAGATTCGGATTTAGAACACTTTGGTGAATTTGAACAAGATTCGGATTTAGAACACTTTCCCTGAATTTCGAATTTAGGTTTTATGAAAATGAAAACGAAAATAACCCACAAAGAAAAACGAAAACGCAAATAACAGGTGAAGAAAACAAAAACAAAAATAACCCACCAAGAAAACAATTCAGAGGAACAAGGAAAACAAGAGAACGAATTCAACAATTGGATCAAAGTAACGAAAACGCAAATAACAAAAGAAGGAACGAAAACGAATTGATAGGGATAAAACCTGATCTAGAGCGTTGACTCTGATACCAAATGATACGGAACCTCCAAGAATAAGCCTGAGAACCCCTTGATTTCGAACCCCCACAGCATTAACTTGAAAACCCCTAGTCGAATTCGGTACAAACCCCAAGGATTAGGTTAGATTTCAGATTACCTTGAATTGATCAAAGATCCAAGATTTAGAAACAAGTCAGTTCCTAAATCCCATATTCGAAACACTCCACAAGAAAGTTGATCAAACTACTTGAATGTTTCTGAAGCATGTATTCAAGCAAGAACACAAAGATAAAAGCAATTCGGCTTTAGGTTAATAAATTCGTCCAAAACTAAAACTGATGTCTTACAACCCTAAATGAGATATAAATAGCTAAACCCTAATTAGGGTTATTAAGTAGCTTTTTGCTTTCTAATCAAATTTTAAGAAATAATAAAGTAATCAAAGTCCTAATTTAATACCAAACAAACAGGGCTCTTACTTTTTAAATGAGCATAACTAGTGGGCCTTAATACATATTAATTACAAGCCTCATTCGTGAATTACAACTTGTAGCAAGTTGTAATTGACTTCCTTTGGTCTTGTCTCCAAGCTTGTAATTCCTTGCAAACCATAGTTAGCCAAATTCACCAAATCTTGCAAATGGCAAATTAGTGCTTGCTGAATCTTTTTGGCTCGCGATCTAGTTATAGGACCTTGTGGCGGAATAATTGGATTGATGATCTCCTCAACTTGGTCCTCACGTCCTAGGCCTTGCTCATCCTTGTGGTGTGCTCGTTGTTCCACAACAGTTGTGGTGTTTTCCTTCTTCTTACCAACTAAATCCTTCAATCATAGTGAGTTCGCGTCTCTTTATAGGCGTTGGGTTCCTTAGGAGGTGATTATCAAGTTTCAATGAGTTCTTTACCTTTGTTATACGTTGGGTTTGCTGCCATCATTGCTAAGAGTCCGCGTCAGTTAAGGAGTGCTTTTTGTGAGAAAAAAAGTCTGGCTGTACTTAGGTACAAAGATACCTTGATTTCTACATCTGACGTTGATAACCTTTTGCCTAGTTTTGTTAGTTCTCTTTTTATAGGAATTTGGAGATGTTTTTTTAGAAGATGTACCTAAAGGTTTACCACCTTTAAGAGGGATTGAGCATCAAATTGACTTCATTTCAGGCTCAACAATTCCTAACTGACCAGCTTATGAAATAATCGGGAGGAAACAAAGGAACTTCAAAGGCAAGTGGAGGAGTTGCAAGCAAAGGGACATGTGCGTGAAAGTCTTAGTCCATGTGTTGTTCCGGTTTTACTAGTCCCAAAGAAGGATGGATCATGGAGAATGTGTGTGGACTACTGAGCAATGAATAAAATCATGGTGAAGTATTGTCATCCAATTCCTAGACTTGATGATATGCTTGATGAGCTAAGTAGTTCTTGCATTTTTACTAAGATTGATTTGAAAAGTGGATACCATCAAATTAGGATGAAGGAAGGAGATGAGTGGAAAACTGCATTCAAAACAAAATATGGTCTTTATAAGTGGTTAGTTATGCCATTTGGTTTATCTAATACACCTAGTACATTCATGAGATTAATGAACCATGTTTTGAGTGCATATCTTGGTAATTTTGTTGTTGTGTATTTTGCTAACATACTCATTTATAGAAAATAAGTAGATGAGCATGTAGAGCATATTAGGGATGTTCTTGATGTTTTGATAAAGGAAAAATTGTATGCCAACGTGAAAAAGTGCATGTTTTATTATGATAAAATCATATTCTTAGGTTTTATGGTTAGTGCACAAGGTATTGAGGTTGATGATGAAAAGGTAAAGACAATAAGAGATTGGCCAGCACCTAAATCAGTTAGTGAGGTAAGAAGCTTTCATTGTTTGGCTAGCTTCTATAGAAGGTTTGTTAAAGATTTTAGTTCCATTGCTGCATCATTAAATGAATTGGTAAAAAAAGGCGTAAAGTTTAATTGGACTAAAATTCATGAAAATGCTATCAATTTGTTGAAAGAAAGGTTAACTACTGCTCCAATTGTTGCTTTACTAGATTTTTTTAAGACCTTCAAATTAGAGTGTGATGCTTTAGGTGTGGGCATAGGTGCTGTTTTGATGCAAGAAGGGAAACCAATTGCATATTTTAGTGAGAAGCTTCATGGTGCACAATTAAATTATTCCACTTAGGATAAGGAGCTATATGCTTTGGTAAGAGCTTTACAAGTGTGACAAGATTACTTATTGCCTAAAGAGTTTGTTATTCATATAGATCATGAATCATTAAAGTATCTAAAGGGGCAGACAATGACGCGGACCATTAGCAACAATGGCAGCAAACCCAACGTATAACAATGGTAGAGAACTCCTTGAAACTTGATAATCACCTCCTAAGGAACCCAACGCCTATAAAAAGACGCGAACTCACTATGAATGAAGGATTTAATTGGTAAAAAGAAGGAAAATGTCACAACTCTTGTTGATAAGTAAACCTAATTCTTGATGCAAAGAAAGAATTAAAGAATCCACTCTAATCTCTCTCACAAGAAAATTCACAAGAAGAACTTGTAGAAGAATTCGAAAATTTTTATTAATTGTTGTTGTCTGAAATTCGGCCTAATAGTGCCCTTAAATAAGGGTTACAAAATTCCTAATTGCATATGGAAAACTAAAACATTCCTAATTGCATAAGGAAAACATTCCTAATTGCATAAGGAAAACATAAAGTATGGAAACAAAATCCTAATCCACTAAGGAAAATATAAAGTATGAAAACAAAATCCTAATCCACTAAGGAAAATATAAACTATGGAAACAAAATCCTAATCCAATAAGGAAAATATAAAGTATGGAAACAACCAAACTAATCCCTTCAACATAAGAAATGCCCCACACTATTTGGGCTGTCCATGGGCCTTAAATTACTTCACAAGGCTTTATATGAACCCCCATGGACCTTTCTTGCATGTTGGACCTTTCTTTAGCTAGCCTTTAGCTTCCACACTAAGCATCATAATCAGCTTTGGTGTGCCTTCTTCAAGTTTTATCTTCATCTTCTTGAATGATAATTCTTGAAGCTCTTTGGAAATCTCTTCTTGAATATGCAAAGCCATACTAGCTTGATATCTCTTTGCCTTGCTCCTAGTGATTGGTCCACTTGCTAGCTTCAAGGGATCCTTTCTTGCATCAACCAAGCTGAACCGAAGACATGGAAAGTGGATAGAGTTCATTGAGCCATTTCCATATGTGATAAAGTATAAGCGTGGCAAAGACAATGTAGTAGCGGATGCACTTTCAAGAAGGTATTCCTTAATCTCAACTATTAGTTCTAAGTTATTAGGCTTTGAGCAAATTAAGGATATGTATGCCAATGATGTTGACTTTGCAAATGTTTATAAAGCATGTAAGCATTCTGCATTTCAGAATTTTTATAGGCATGATGGGTACTTATTTAAGGATGGAAGATTATGCATGCCTAGTTGCTCATTAAGGGAATTGCTTGTGCGTGAGGCACATAATGGAGGACTCATGGGACATTTTGGGGTATTTAAGACTTTAGACATTTTGCATGAACATTTCTATTGGCCAAACATGAGATATGATGTTGAAAGAATTTGTGCCAAGTGTATTGCATGTAAATAGGCAAAATCTAAGTCTTTAACTCATGGGCTGTATACTCCTTTACCAATTCCTAATGCACCTTGGATTGACATATCTATTGACTTTGTTTTAGGGCTACCGAGGACTAGAAAAGGGAAAGCTAGCATATTTATTATTGTTGATAGATTTAGCAAAATTGCTCATTTCATTGCATGTCACAAAACTGATGATGCAACAAATATTGCTAATTTGTTCTTTGGGGAAGTAGTTCATTTGCATGGCATTCCTAAAACAATTGTAAGTGATAGAGATGTGAAGTTCTTAAGTCATTTTTGGCATGTTTTGTGGAATAAGTTAGCTACTAAATTGTTGTTTTCTAAAACTTTTATCCACAAACTGATGGACAAACAGAAGTGGTAAATAGGACTTTAGGATCTTTGTTACGTGCTGCTGTGGGTAAGAATTTGAAAAGTTGGGAAGATTGTTTGCTATTAGTGGAGTTTGATAGATGCATACATTCTTCTACAGGTTATTCACCATTTGAAATTTTTTAAGGTTTTAATATGCTTACACCACTTGATCTGTTTTCTTTGCCATTAAATGAAATAACTAACTTAGATGGTAAAAAGAAATCAGAGTTGGTGATACGGAACCTCCAAGAATAAGCCTGCGAACCCCTTGATTTAGAACCCCCACAGCATTAACTTAAAAACCCCTAGTCGAATTCGGTACAACCCCCAAGGATTAGGTTAGATTTCAGATTACCTTGAATTGATCAAAGATCCAAGATTTCGAAACAAGTCAGTTCCTAAATCCCAGATTCGAAACACTCCACAAGAAAGTTGATCAAACTACTTGAATGTTTCTGAAGCATGTATTCAAGCAAGAACACAAAGATAAAAGCAATTCGGCTTTAGGTTAATAAATTCGTCCAAACTTCAAAACTGATTTCTTACAACCCTAAATGAGATATAAATAGCTAAACCCTAATTAGGGTTATTAAGTAGCGTTTGGCTTTCTAATCAAAATATAAGAAATAATAAAGTAATCAAAGTCCTAATTTAATACCAAACAAACAGGGCCCTTACTTTTTAAATGAGCATAACTAGTGGGCCTTAATACATAACTAGTGGGCCTTAATACAAGCCTCATTCGTGAATTACAACTTGTAGCAAGTTGTAATTGACGTCCTTTGGTCTTGTCTCCAAGCTTGTAATTCCTTGCAAACCATAGTTAGCCAAATTCACCAAATCTTGCAAATGGCAAATTAGTGCTTGCTGAATCTTTTTGGCTCGCGATCTAGTTATAGGACCTTGTGGCAGAATAATTGGATTGATGATCTCCTTAACTTGGTCCTCACGTCCTAGGCCTTGCTCATCCTTGCAGTGTGCTGGTTGTTCCACAACATTTCCCCTCTCCTCAAAAGGATTCGTCCTCGAATCAAAAGCATCACCTACATCAAAAGGACTTAAATCAGCAACATTAAACGAAGCACTCACATTATACTCACCTGGCAAATCCACTTTATACGCATTATCATTAATCCTTTCAAGTATTTGAAAAGGACCATCTCCTCGTGGATTTAACTTAGACTTCCGTTGCTGTGGGAACCTTTCTTTGCGAAAATGTACCCAAACCCAATCACCAGGCTGAAAAAACATTGGCTTTCTTCCTTTATTCAATCTAGAAGCTACTTTGGCATTTTGCTTTTCAATCCTTTCCTTAACCTTCTTATGTACCTTCCTCACGAAATCTTCCTTTGAACTAGCATCAACACTCACAAAATCGTTAGATGGCAATGGCAAAATATCTAAAGGAGTAAGCAGATTAAAACCATAAACAATTTCAAATGGAGAACAGTTAGTAGTGCTATGAACAGCCCTATTGTAAGCAAACTCCACAAATGGTAAACAATCCTCCCACATCCTAATATTTTTTTCTATTACTGCCCTAAGCAAAGTAATCAATGTTCGATTCACAACCTCAGTTTGACCATCGGTTTGAGGATGGCAAGTAGTAGAAAAACAGCAACTTAGTTCCCAACTTTCCCCACAAAACACGCCAAAAATGACTCAAAAACTTAACATCTCGATCACTAACAATGCTTTTGGGTATGCCATGCAAACGCACAACCTCTTTAAAGAACAAATCAGCAATCAATTTTGCATCATCAGTTTTATGACATGGTATAAAATGAGCCATTTTACTAAATCTATCAACCACAACAAATATACTATCACGACCTCTCCTAGTTTTAGGCAAACCAAGCACAAAATCCATAGACAAATCAGTCCAAGGTCCATCAGGAACAGGTAATGGCGTGTACAAACCATGCGGTTTCAACCTAGACTTAGCTTCTCTACATGTTATGCAATGCTCACAAACTTTATGCACATCATGTTTCATACCAGGCTAATAAAAATGTTCTATCAACACATCATAGGTCTTACTTACCCCAAAATGACCCATCAAGCCTCCTCCATGGGCTTCCTTAACTAACAACTCTCTCATGGAACACTTAGGAATACACAATCTACTTTTCTTGAACAAAAAACCATCAAACAAATGAATGTCTTTCAAAACAGCCACATCACCACACGAATTATATATGTCACCAAAATCCACATCACTAACATATAATCCCTTAATATGCTCAAAACCCAACAATCTAGCACTAAGAGAATTAAGTAAAACATACCTTCGCGACAACGCATCAGCCACTACATTCTCCTTACCTCGCTTGTATTTAATCACATATGGGAATGTTTCTATGAACTCCACCCATTTGGCATGCCTACGATTCAGCTTATCTTGACCCTTCAAATGCTTTAAACTCTCATGGTCAGTATGTATCACAAACTCTTTTGACCACAAATAATGCTGCCATGTATGCAAAGCTCGAAACAATGCATATAACTCCTTATCATATGTCGGATACTTCAAAGCCGCTCCACTTAGCTTTTCACTAAAGTACATCAATGGCCTTTGATCCTGTATCAAAACAGCTCCAATTCCTATGCCACTTGCATCACATTCAATCTCAAAAGTCTTATCAAAATTAGGCAAAGCAAGCAAGGGTGCATTACACAATTTATCCTTAAGTTCATTAAATGCATGTTCTTGTGCATCTCCCCAAACAAATCCGACATTTTTCTTAACTAACTCATTCAAAGGTGCAACTATAGTACTGAAATTTCTAATGAATCTCCTATAAAAACCAGCAAGTCCATGAAAACTCCTCACCTCACTAGCATTCTTAGGTTTCGGCCAGTCCCTAATAGCCTTTACCTTTTCCTCATCAACCTCAATACCTTGACTAGACACCACAAAACCAAGAAAATGAACCTTATCCATGCAAAAACTACACTTCTTAAGGTTAGCATATAACTTCTCATGCCTAAGAATGTCTAACACAAGACGCACATGCATGACATGATCATCCAAACACTTAGAGTAAACAAGAATATCATCAAAGTAAACAACAACAAATTTACCCAAGTGCTCACGCAACACATGATTCATCAAACGCATGAATGTGCTAGGTGCATTAGTAAGACCAAACGACATAACCAACCACTCATACAGCCCATATTTAGTCTTAAATGCTGTTTTCCACTCATCACCCACACTCATTCTAATTTGATAATAACCAGATTTCAAATCAATTTTGGTGAACAAACAAGAACCATGTAACTCATCAAGCATATCATCTAGTCTAGGAATAGGATGACGATACTTTACAGTGATTTTTATTGATGGCTCTGCAATCCAAGCACATCCTCCACGTCCCATCCTTCTTTGGCACAAGAATAACAGGAACTGAACAAGGACTCAAGCTTTCCCTCACATATTCCTTAGCTAGCAATTCCTCCACTTGCTTTTGTATCTCCTTTGTCTCAAAAGGATTAGCTCGATACGCTGGCCTATTGGGAATGGAAGCTCCAAGAATGAAATCAATTTGATGCTCTATGCCTCTGATTGGCGGCAATTCATCAGGCATTGCTTCGGGAAACAAATCTGCATATTCCTGCAAAAGATCAACAAACACACTAGGCAAAGATTGGTTAGAAACAGTAGTATCTAAACGAGCCTCTTTGCACAAAAGCACAAACATAGGCTGTTTGGTGTAAAAAGCATGTTTAACCTCACTTGTACTAGCTAACAAACTCACATTCTTCTCTCCTTCTCTATTTTTCTCAAACTGAATTTGTTTTGATTTTTCTTTTCTCTCTTTCTTTTCATTTGCAATCTGATTTTTTTCACTCATTTTTTTGTCACTCATTTTTTTGTAGCTCTCTCTTTCTTTCTTTTCAAATTCAAGTCTCATTCTTTCCATTTTACATTGGTCTTCATACACTTCTTTTGGAGAAAGTGGTGTCAGAATTGTCTTTCGTCCATCCTTAGTGAATGAATACCGATTGAGATATCCATCATGCTTAGCTCGCCTATCATACTGCCATGGACGTCCAAGTAGAATCTCTCCAGCATGCATTGGCACCACATCACACAACACCTCATCATGATACTTACCAATAGAAAAAGAAATGATAGATTGTCGATTTACCTTAACCTCTCCACAATCATTCATCCACTGAAGTTTGTAAGGATGTGGATGAAGTTTCATAGGCAGCCCCAATCGATCAACCAAAAATGTACTTACCACATTGGTACAGCTTCCACCATCCACAATCATACTACAAGCCTTGCCTTGAACGTGACACCTTGTATGGAACAAGTTGTCTCGTTGTTCTTCATGGTTTTCCTCCTTCAATTGCATATTAAGAACACGCCTAGTAACCAGCAAGTCACCCTTAATTGGTTCTTCAATGCTCCCATCACTACAACTTTCCAATGCTGGCATCTCACCATCATCACTCTCATTGTCGTCTTCCTCTTCATCAGTCACTATCACACCATTTCTCATGGTCATAACTCTCTTGTTTGGACATTCTTTGCTGATATGTCCCACACCTTGGCACTTCCAACACTTAATATCTCGATTTCGCAGCTTAGGCTCTTCAACTTTGGACTTGTCTTTAGAACTTGATTCGGCCTTCACTTTCCCACTATCTTGACCAGCCTTGTTTCTTCCCTTGTAATCACGCCTTCCTTCCCTATTCCAAGGAGAAAAAGAATTAGAAACAGGTTTTGAATAATACCTTGATTGTCTTCTTCCTTGGAGTTGTTTTTCCACCTTGATGGCAATATGCACCATCTCTTCTAACTCCACATATGGCTGCAAATCAACTTGGTCAGCAATATTCGAGTTCAAACCAGCCAAGAAACGTGCCATAGTAGCCTCTACATCCTCAACTAGGTTAGCTCTAGTCATCAACATCTCCATCTCTTTGTAGTAGTCATCAACACTTTTACTTCCTTGCTTGAGAACTTGAAGTCTCTGCATGATTTCCCTATGGACATGTCTAGGTACAAACCTCTTCCTCATGACTGATTTAAGATCAGCCCAAGTCTCAATAGGATACTCCAAATTCCTTCTTCTACTAGTCACTAACTGATCCCACCAAGCTATAGCATAATCTGTAAATTGAGTAACAATAAGCTTGACCTTCTTTTCCTCAGTACATCAATGGCAATCAAATATGAGGTCAACCTGCTTCTCCCATTGCAAATAAGCTTCTGGATCTGATTTACCACGAAAATTAGGAATTTTCAGCTTGATGCTTCCCAAGCTCCTATCAACGACTTCATCATCACCATGATTTCTACCATAGAAAGGATTATTATTCATCCTTCCTTTACCTCTACCAGCACCACGTCCTCCTCTATCTCCACCTCTATGTAGAGCTCCTCCAACCAGACTTGCATGATCCTCCTCAAGCTCATTTTCATCTTCCAAAAGTTCAGGATGTTGCATTCGATTTCTGCCACCTCTTTGCCTCTCAATGCGCTCCGGTGTGGCTCTTTCAACACTCTGTAACCTCAAATCCATGCGCTCCAATGTTTCTATTATGTTCTCCATAGTGCGGTATAAACGTGTAAATTCAGCTTGCTGCACCTCACGCAATCGAGCTGGATCAATCGGAACACCCCTGTCACTGTCATCTTGGCCAGACATTTTCCCTGCAATAAAAAGGTTAGCACAAAACAAATAAAAGGCCTCACAACACTCCCTCACGTGTTTACACTCAATAGATGAAGGTTGGTCTCTCGTGTTTCACTCAATATATGAAATCACTCACGGTTCAGCTCACACCTCTCAAGCTGATATCTTTTACGTTCTTAGGTGAATCACACTTTATGAAACAACTCAAATAGCCTTCCATGTGTAGTATCCCAAAATCTGAAATTTCGTGAGAAAAAAATTCAGTTACGTCTAACCCACCTAGATTCGACCCTTAGCACCTAAATAACAAGGAAAACGAAAAATTTTTCTTGAAGTGATTTTATACTCTTTTTTTTTTTGCTCCCTCTCACTATCTCTTTTGAAGGGCAGCCCTAGTTCACACCACACGAAATTTTTTTCCAATCAGGTAACAAGAACAAGATCAATTTAGAGGACTTCCTTTTGAAACTCGAAATTGGAACAGAATAAATAATCAAGACTTCCTTTAGACCAATTCATCTTTCCTTTTGAAACTTGTTTGAAACACTTTCTTGGAAATTCGAAACAGAATCAGAATGATTAACAAGAATAAGATTTGGATTTAGAACACTTTTGAATCAACAAATTTCGAATCAACAATCAAGAACACAATTTCAAATTTGAACAAAGCAACCTAAATTCCCAATTCGGAAATCCACAATAGAACAAATCCAATTCGGAATAGATAGAACAAACCAATTCGGAACAAATCAACCAACCCAATTTTAGAATAAGAAAAAAAAATGATTTGGACTAAAAAGGCAAACTGAATTCGAAATTGAAATAAGACTCTAAACACAAAATGAAAACTAAATTAGAACCCTAACGGAATTTTTTTTTTGAATTTTTGACTTTGAAAGAAAAACGAAAACGATTCAAGGATCAATAACAAAGAAACAAAATGAAACTAACAAGAGACGAAACGAAAACGAAAGTAACCCACAAAGGAAACAAAAACGCAAATAGCAGGTGAAGAAAACGAAAATGAAAATAACCCACAAAGAAAACAATTCAGAGGAATAAGGAAAACAAGAGAACGAATTGAACAATTGAAACAAAGCAACAAAAACGCAAATAACAAAAGAAGAAACGAAAATGAATTAGAAGGGATAAAACCTGATCTAGAGCGTAGGCTCTGATACTAAATGATACGGAACCTCCAAGAATAAGCCTGAGAACCCCTTGATTTCGAACCCCCACAACATTAACTTGAAAACCCCTAGTCGAATTCGGTACAACCCCCAAGGATTAGGTTAGATTTCAGATTACCTTGAATTGATCAAAGATCCAAGATTTCGAAACAAGTCAGTTCCTAAATCCCAGATTCAAAACACTCCACAAGAAAGTTGATCAAACTACTTGAATGTTTCTGAAGCATGTATTCAAGCAAGAACACAAAGATAAAAGCAATTCGGCTTTAGGTTAATAAATTCGTCGAAACTTCAAAACTGATTTCTTACAACCCTAAATGAGATATAAATAGCTAAACCCTAATTAGGGTAATTAAGTAGCATTTGGCTTTCTAATCAAAATATAAGAAATAATAAAGTAATCAAAGTCCTAATTTAATACCAAACAAACAGGGCCCTTACTTTTTAAATGAGCATAACTAGTGGGCCTTAATACATAACTAGTGGGCCTTAATACAAGCCTCATTTGTGAATTACAACTTGTAGCAAGTTGTAATTGACTTCCTTTGGTCTTGTCTCCAAGCTTGTAATTCCTTGCAAACCATAGTTAGCCAAATTCACCAAATCTTGCAAATGGCAAATTAGTGCTTGCTGAATCTTTTTGGCTCGCGATCTAGTTATAGGACCTTGTGGCAGAATAATTGGATTGATGATCTCCTCAACTTGGTCCACACGTCCTAGGCCTTGCTCATCCTTGCGGTGTGGTGGTTGTTCCACAACAGTTGGTTAAGAAGATAAATGAGAAGGCACGAGCTCATCTTGAGAAGAAATATGAATTATTTGCCCATAATGCAAATAGAAGAAGGAAACATGTGATTTTCCAACCTGGTGATTAGGTATGGGTTCATATGTGGAATGAAAAATTTCCTAAACAATGGAAATCCAGGTTGGATGCAAGGGGAGATGGCCCCTTCCAAGTTTTAGAACGAATCAATGAGAATGCCTACAAAATTGATCTACTAGGTGAGTATAATGTTTCAGCAACTTTCAATGTTAGCGATCTTTCTTCTTTTGATGTAGGTTCAGATTTGAGGACAAATCTTTTTGAGCAAAGAGGGAATGATGAGAAAACTATAAGCAAGCTTGATGAATCTACACAAGGCAGCAAATATGTTGATGATATCATTATGCCAAGTGGACCAATCACAAGATCACAATCAAAGAAACTCCAGCATGTGTTCCAACACTTCATTCAAAGGTGGATTAATGAAGAGAAAGACCAACTTGTATTGAATATGAGGGATCATGAAGAGGAAATCAGAAACTCACTAAGAAGCATGAAGAATCTGCCCATAAGTATGGTGATGGGCATTATCACGAATTTGGAATATAATATTGATGTTGTTTAGTGCTAGTTTGACTAGACACATGTGAACCAACACCAAAATGCATATAGAATCTGCCCATCAATGTTGTCAGAATTATGGGCAGTAATTTAGAATATGTTATTGATGTGGATGAATTATTAATGCTATTGTGACTAGATACATGTAAACCTAGACTTTTAAGCCATTAGCTCTTCTTTTCCAACTATATAGGGAGGGGAAAAAGAACTCAAGGGGGTTACTACGAATTTTCAGTTTATGCTGAATGTAATTGATGTATTTTCAAGTTTGAGAGGTATTTTCTTGTTGCATGAAGAATTGGTTCTAACTTATCAAGTCTGACTTGTGGCATTTAAATCAATTCATTTATTCATCCCAATCACCCAAGTTCTCAATTACAGGTTAGTTGTGGGTTTGGTAGGGAGGATTTATTTTTCAGTCCTAAGATTCTATGCTAGATGTGTATGAGGGTTCTAGATGTAATATTTGATCCATGGGTTCCGCATCACAACTTTTCTTTCCCATTCAAGGTAAGCTTCAGCATCATTTCTCCCCTTGAATGATGGTATCTTCATTTTTATTGAAGATATTGATGAGGAAACTATAAGCAAGCTTGATGAATCTACACAAGGCAGCAAATATATTGATGATATCATTATACCAAGTGGATCAATCACAAGATCACAATCAAAGAAACTCCAGCATGTGTTCCAACACTTCATTCAAAGGTGGATTAATGATGAGGGAGACCAACTTGTACTGAATATGATGGATCATCAAGAGGAAGTCAGAAACTCACCAAGAAGCATGAAGAATCTGCCCATAAGTATGGTGATGGGCATTAGCATAAATTTGGAATATAATATTGATGTGGTTTAGTGCTAGTGTGACTAGACACATGTGAATCAATAAAAAAATGCATGTAGAATATGACCATCAATGTTGTCAGAATTATGGGCAGTAATTTAGAATATATTATTGATGTGGATGAATAATTAATGCTATTGATACATGTAAATCTAGACTTTTAAGCCATTAGTTCTTCTTTTCCAACTATATAGGGAGGGGAAAAAGAACTCAAGAGGGTTGCTATGAATTTCTAGTTTATGCTGAATGTAATTGATGTGTTTTCAAGTTTGAGAGGATTTCTTCTTATTCTAGTTGCATGAAGAATTGGTTCTAACTTATCATGTCTGACTTGTGGAATTTAAATCAATTCATCTCTTCATCCCAATCACCCAAGTTCTCAATTATAGGTTAGTTGTGGGTTTGGTAGGGAGGATTTGTTTTTGAGTTCTAAGATTCTATGCTAGATGTGTACGTGGGGTTCTAGATATAATATTTTATCCATGGGTTCCGCATCATTTGGTATCAGAGCTTTGGCTTGAAGATAAATCTCTAGGTATCTTTTATGTTTTAATTATCCAAAGGAAAAAAAAGAACCAGATTCAGTTTCTATGTTATTTCATTTTCTGTTCTTGTTGCACCTTGTTCTTGTTCTTCAAATCTGTGGACTTTTGTTTAACTTTTCAATTTCTAACCTTGTTTACTGAAAATTCAAAAAAAAAAGAAGGAAAAGATAAAAAAAAAAATCAGATTCAACTTCCTCAACATAAAAGAAAAAAAAAATCGTACCTGTTTCTGTCCAATATTTTTCTACACAGGTGTTTGAGATTTTTTGCATATTTATACCATTAACAGCTTGCTACCTTATTATATTTGATCAAATTACATCAGCTCCTCATTATGCATCCATTTAGCATTTAAAATCTGATATTAAGAGCATATCTTGCATTGGGAATAGATTTGCATATTCAGATTACTCATTGGAGTGACTTGAATTCTATTTTTCAATATCCAGAATTGTTTTTCTTTGTAATCTTAGTTTCATTCTTTCATATACCTCTTGTTTCTTGTATGCATTAAGTAGCTAATTCTCAATCATAGTTACTTTGGTTTGATTAACACAAATACTTTTTGCTTCTTGTGTTAACTTTCAGTTCTTGTTGTTTAAATTAAATTGCTTCTAGAATCGCTGAAGTCATTTTGTTCATTAGGTTCCTTATAGAGTCTATAAAACAAAACTTATTTTACTTGATTTAAGTGGATTCAGATCTGAAATTCAACTTGATAAAAGGAGAATCGAGAAGTAACAAGGAGCAAGTTTTGAGTGTAATACAAGAGGAGTGACAATCTGATCTTGAGTGAAACACGTAAGGGAGTGTGGTGAGAAAATTTTTTTTTACTAACATTTTCTTGCAGGTTCTTATACCATGTCAAATTCTGGAGGTGAAAAATGTGATATGACCATGAATGACATAGCCTTCATGTTAGAGGCAATGCAAAGGAGATTTGAATGGTTTGTTTTGGTCATAAACAACATGAGAAGTGATGTAGACAGCATAATGCAAAGGCAGCAAAATAATACTAATCGAAGGGGGCAGAATAGAGGGAGAGGAAACATGATGAATAATGATGAGATAGAAAGGGAAGATGATGAAGAAAGTGAGGAATCAATAGCCCAAAAAAGACCTGAAAGAAGGGACACCAACATATCTTCAATAAAAATGAAGATACCATCATTCAAGGGGGAGAAATGATGCTGAAGCTTACCTTGAATGGGAAAGAAAAGTTGAGTTGGTATTTGAGTGTCATAATTATAGTGAAATGAAGAAAGTTAAAATTGTAGTAGTTGAATTCATAGATTATGCACTTATTTGGTGTGATCAATTGATAATTTCTAAGAGGAGAAATGGAGAAAGAACTATCACTACTTGGGCTGAAATGGAAACTTTGATGAGAAAGAGATTTGTACCATCTTACTACTATAGGGAGCTTCACCAAAAATTGCAGCGATTAACTCAAAGATCCATGTCAGTGGAGGATTATCATAAAGAGATGGAGATGATCAGGAGTAGAACTAAAATAGCGGAGGATCCAAAAATCACTATGGCTCAATTTTTGAGTGGGCTTAATAGAGAGATTGCTAACATAATTGAATTACATCATTATGTGGAGCTTGAAGATATGGAACACATGGCCATGAAAGTGGAGAAGCAACTGAAACTCAAGGGAGCAGCAAAGGGATTTTATAATTCCAGCTCTAGTTTCACTTCAAAATGGCCAAAGAAAGAAGATAATCCTAAAGGGAAGGAGGCTGCCTGGAAAGAAAAAGAAAAAAAAGTTCCAGCTGACCCTAAAGGTAACTCTAAAACATCTAATTCTAATCAAAAGCATAGTACCATTAAATGTTTTAGGTGTTTAGGAGTAGGGCATATAGCATCTCAATGTCCAAATAAGAAAATCATATTGATACGAGATAATGGTGAAATTGATAGTGCTAGTGAACATGAAAGTGATGATGATAATGATAGCATGCCACCATTAGAGGAAATTGAACATATCATTGAATATCCAGCCCATGGTGAATCTTTGGTTATTAGAAGAGCTTTAAACATGCAAATTAAAGATGAAGAAAGTAATCAAAGAGAGAACATTTTCCATACGCGTTGCATTGTGAATGGAAAAGTGTGCAGCATGATCATTGATGGGGGTAGTTGTCCAAATGTTGCTAATACTAATTTTGTAGATAAATTAGGGTTAGCATGCACAAAACATTCTAGTCCCTACAAGCTCCAATGGTTGAATGATTGTGGAGAGGTGAGGGTAACAAAGCAGGTTCTGTTTTCTTTTGCAATTGGGAGATACAAAGATGAAGTTTGTTGTGATGTTATGCCTATGCATGCTAGCCATATCCTTCTTGGTCGTCCATGGTAGTTTGATAGAAAAGCTTTGCATGATGGCTTTAAGAATCATTATTCTTTCAGCCTGAATGGTTTAAATTTTACTCTTGCTCCATTGTCATCTAAACAAGTGTATGAAGATCAAGTAAAGATTTTGAGATCATTTGAAAGGAATTCTGGTGGTGAGGGTAAAACAAATAAAAATGGAGTACAAGAGGCCAAGTGTGAGAAAAAGAATGATAAAAATGGCCCATTGGTGAGAGAAAAAGAGAAAGGGAAAGAAAATAAAAGAGAGTGTTTCTATGCAAAAGAAAGGAGTTAAGGAGTGGTTTTTGTGTGAAAAGAAGTATGTTTATACTTAGGTACAAAGAGACCTTGATTTCTACATCTGACCTTGATAACCCTTTGCCTAGTTGTGTTAGTTATCTTTTACAGGAATTTGGAGATGTTTTTCCAGAAGATGTGCCTAAAGATTTAACACCTTTAAGAGGGATTGAGCATCAAATTGACTTCATTTCTGGCTCAACAATTCCTAACAGACCAGCTTATAAAAGTAATCCGGAGGAAACCAAGGAACTTCAAAGGAAAGTGGAGGAGTTGTTAGCAAAGGGACATGCGTGTAAAAGTCTTAGTCCATGTGCTGTTCCAATTTTATTAGTCCCAAAGAAGGATGGATCATGGAGAATGTGTGTGGACTGCCGAGCAATCAATAAAATCACGTTGAAGTATAGACATCCAATTCCTAGACTTGATGATATGCTTGATGAGTTGAGTGGTTCTTGCATTTTTAGTAAGATTGATTTGAAAAGTGGTTACCATCAAATTAGGATGAAGGAAGGAGATGAGTGGAAAACTGTATTCAAAACAAAATATGGTCTTTATGAGTGGTTAGTTATGCCATTTAATTTATCTAATGCACCTAGTACATTCATGAGATTAATGAACCATGTTTTGTGTGCATATCTTGGTAAATTTGTTGTTGTGTATTTTGATGACATACTCATTTATAGCAAATCAGTAGATGAGCATGTAGAACATATTAGGGCTGTTCTTGATTTTTGAGAAAGAAAAAATTTTATGCCAACGTGAAAAAGTGCATGTTTTTTAGTGATAAAATCATATTCTTAGTTTTTATGGTTAGTGCACAAGGTATTGAGGTTGATGATGAAAAGGTAAAGGCAATAAGAGATTGGCCAGCACCTAAAACAGTGAGTGAGGTGAGAAGTTTTCATGGTTTGGCTAGTTTCTATAGAAGGTTTGTTAAAGATTTTAGTTCTATTGCTGCACCATTAAATGAATTGGTAAAAAAAGATGTAAAGTTTAATTGGACTAAAATTCATGAAAATGCATTCAATTTGTTGAAAGAAAGGTTAACTACCGCTTCAATTCTTACTTTACTAGATTTTGATAAGACCTTCGAATTAGAGTGTGATGCTTCAGGTGTGGGCATAGGTGCTGTTTTGATGCAAGAAGGGAAACTAATTGCATATTTTAGTGAGAAGCTTCATGGTGCAAAATTAAATTATTCCACTTATGACAAGGAGTTGTATGCTTTGGTAAGAGTTTTATAAGTGTGGCAACATTACTTATTGCCTAAAGAGTTTGTTATTCATACAGATCATGAATCATTAAAGCATCTAAAGGGGCAAACCAAGCTGAACCGAAGACATGAAAAGTTTATAGATTTCATTAAGCCATTTCCATATGTGATAAAGTATAAGCGCGGCAAAGACAATGTAGTAGCAATGCACTTTCAAGAAGGTATTCTTTAATCTCAACTCTTAGTTCTAAGTTATTAGGCTTTGAGCAATTTAAAGATATGTATGCCAATGATGTTGACTTTGCAAATGTTTATAAAGCATGTGAGCATTCTGCATTTCAGAAGTTTTATAGGCATGATGGGTATTTGTTTAAGGATTGAAGATTATGCATGCCTAGTTGCTCATTAAGGGAATTGGTTGTGCATGAGGCACATAGTGGGGGACTCATGGGACATTTTGGGGTATTTAAGACTTCAAACATTCTGCATGAACATTTCTATTTGCCAAACATGAGAAAGGATGTTGAAAGAATTTCTGCCAAGTTTATTGCATGTAAACAAGCAAAATCTAAGTCTTTACCTCATGGGCTATATACTCCTTTACATAGATGCATCTTGGATTGACATATATGTGGACTTTGTTTTGGGGCTGCCTAGGGCTAGAATAGGGAAAGATAACATATTTGTTTTTGTTGATAGATTCAGAAAAATGGCTTATTTCATTGCATGTCACAAAACCGATGTTGCAACAAATATTACTAATTTGTTCTTTGGGAAAATAGTTCTTTTGCATGGCATTCTTAAAACAATTGTAAGTGATACAGATGTGAAGTTCTTAAGTCATTTTTGGCGTGTTTTGTGGAATAAGTTAGGTACTAAATTGTTGTTCACTACAACTTGTAATCCACAAACTGATGGACAAACAGAAGTGGTAAATAGGACTTTAGGATCTTTGTTACATTTTCTTGTGGGCAAGAATTTGAAAACTTGGGAAGATTGTTTGCCATTATTGGAGTTTGCATATAATAGAAGCATACATTCTTCTATAGGTTATTCACCATTTGAAATTGTTTATGGTTTTAATCCACTTACACCACTTGATCTGTTTCCTTTGCAATTAAATGAAATAACTAACTTAGATGGCGAAAAGAAAGTGGAGTTGGTTAAGAAGATACATTAGCTCATCTTGAGAAGAAATATGAATCATTTACCCATAATGCAAATAGAAGAAGGATACATGTGATTTTCAAACCTGGTGATTGAGTGTGGGTTCATATGAGGAAGGAAAGATTTCCTAAACAAAGGAAATCCAAGTTGGATGCAAGGGAAGATGGCCCATTCCAAGTTTTAGAATGAATCAATGACAATGCCTACAAAATCAATATACCAGGTGAGTATAATGTTTCTGCAACTTTCAATGTTAGTGATCTTTCTCTTTTTGATGTAGGTTCAGATTTGAGAATAAATCTTTTTGAGCAAGGAGAGAATGATGAGGAAACTATAAGGAAGCTGGATGAATCTACACAAGGCAGTACATATGTTGATGATATCATTATGCCAAGTGGACCAATCACAAGATCACAATCAAAGAAACTCCAGCATGTGTTCCAACACTTCATTTAAAGGTGAATTAATGAAGAGGGAGACTAACTTGTACTTAATATGATGGATCAACAAGAGGAAGTCAGAAACTCACCAAGAACCATGAAGAATCTACCCATAAGTATGGTGATGGGCATTAGCACGAATTTGGAATATAATATTGATGTGGTTTAGTGCTAGTGTGACTAGACACATGTGAACCAACACCAAAATGCATGTAGAATCTGCCCATCAATGTTGTAAGAATTATGGGCAGTAATTTAGAATATATTATTGATGTGGATGAATAATTAATGCTATTGTGACTAGATACATGTAAACCTAGACTTTTAAGCCATTAGTTCTTCTTTTCCAACTATATAGGGAGGGGAAAAAGAACTCAAGAGGGTTGCTACGAATTTCCAGTATATGCTGAATGTAATTGATGTGTTTTCAATTTTGAGAGGTTTTCTTCTTATTATTGTTGCGTGAAGAATTGGTTCTAACTTATCATGTCTGACTTGTGGAATTTAAATTAATTCATTTCTTCATCCTAATCACCCAAGTTCTCAATTACAGGTTAGTTGTGGGTTTGGTAGGGAGGATTTATATTTGAGTTCTAAGATTCTATGCTAGATGTGTATGTGGGGTTCTAGATGTAATATTTGATCCATGGGTTCCGCATCATTTGGTATCAGAGCTAGGTTTGAATTTAAATGTCTAGGTATCTTTTATGTTTTATTTATCCAAAAGAAAAAAAAAGAACCAGATTCAGTTTCTATGTCTCTTCATTTTCTGTTCTTGTTGTACCTTGTTCTTGTTCTTCAAATCTATGGATTTTTGTTTATCTTTTCAATTTCTATCCTTGTTTACTGATATGTCTGAGGGTTTGGAGGGTTGTGGATCAGGTTCGATAAAGGTGGCACACAAAGTCGAAAGAGACTGGTGAGCCCATGTTTGATCTAAATAAAGGAAATGGGTGCGCCTCTGCTGACAGCTTAAGCTTTTGGTAGAAATGGTTAGTGTTCTTTTCGGTTAAGCGTGCTGGTGCAGGGTCAGTATCAGGATGGGTGACCTTCTGAGAAGTGCTTGGCCTAGCCGTGCTGATGCAGGGTCAGTACCAGAATGGGTGTCCACCTGGGAAGTGCTTGGCCCGGCTGCATCATTTGGTATCAGAGCCTATTATCGGGTCTGGTCCCACTGCTCCAAGTTCGAGGATGAACTTCCTTAAAAAGAGGGAGGAAATGATATGTCCGAGGGTTTGGAGGGTTGTGGATCAGGCTCGATAAAGGTGGCACACAAAGTCAAAAGAGACTGGTGAGCCCATGTTTGATCTAAATAAAGGAAATGGGTGCACCTCTGCTGACAGCTTAAGCTTTTGGTATAAATGGTTAGTGTTCTTTCTGGTTAAGCGTGCTGGTGCAGGGTCAGTACCAGGATGGGTGATCTTCTGGGAAGTGCTTCGCCTAGCCGTGTTGGTGCAGGGTCAGTACCAGGAGGGGTGACCTTCTGGGAAGTGCTTGGCCCAGCCGTGCTGGTGCAGGGTCAGTACCAGAATGGGTGTCCACCTGGGAAGTGCTTGGCCCGGCCGCATCATTTACTGAAAGTTCAACAAATAAAAGAAGGAAAAGATAAAAAAAAAAGAATCATATTCAACTTTCGCAACATAAAAGAAAAAAACATTCATACATGTTTCTGTCCAATATTTATTGACACAAGTGTTTGAGATTTTTTGCATATTTATACCATTAACAGCTTGTTACCTTATTATATTTTATCAAATTACATCAGCTCCTCTTTATGCATCCATTTAGCATTTAAAATATGATATTTAAAGCATAGCTTACATTGGGAATAGATTTAGGTTGCATATTCAGATTACTCATTGGAGTGATTTGAATTCTATTTTTCAATATCCATAATTGTTTTTCTTTTTATTCTTAGTTTCATTCTTTCATATACCTCTTGTTTCTTGTATGCATTTAGCTAATTCTCAATCATAGTTACTTTGGTTTGATTAACACAAATACTTGTTGCTTATTGTGTTAACTTTCAGTTCTTGTTGTTTAAATTAAATTACTTTTAGAATTGCTTAAGTCATTTTGTTCATTAGGTTCCTTGTAGAGTCTTTAAAACAAAACTTGTTTTACTTGATTTAAGTGGATTCAGTTATGAAATTCAACTTGATAAAAGGAGAATTGAGAGGTAACAAGGAGCAAGTTTTGAGTGTAATACAAGAGGAGTGAAAATCTGATCTTGAGTGAAACACGTAAGGGAGTGTGGTAAAAAAATTATCTTTACTAGCATTTTCTTGTAGGTTCTTATACCATGACAAATTTTGGAGGTGAAAAACGTGACATGACCATGAATGACATAGCCTTCATGTTAGAGGCAATGCAAAGGAGATTTGAAAGGTTTGATTTGGTCATAAACAACATGAGAGGTGATATAGACAGCATAATGCAAAGGCAGCAAAATAATACTAATCGAAGGGGGCAGAATAGAGGTAGAGGAAACATTATGAATGATGATGAGGTAGAAAGGGAAGATAATGAAGAAAGTGAGGAATCAACTGCTTAAAGAAGACCTCAACAAAGAGACAGTAACATATCTTCCATAAAAATGAAGATACCATCATTCAAGGAGAGAAATGATGCTGAAGCTTACCTTGAATGGGAAAGAAAAGTTGAGTTGGTGTTTGATTGTCATAATTATAGTGAAATGAAGAAAGTTAAAATTGCAGCAGTTTAATTCACAGATTATGCACTAATTTGGTGGGATCAATTGATGATTTCCAAGAGGAGAAATGGAGAAAGAACCATCACTACTAGGGTTGAAATGAAAACTGTGATGAGAAAGAGATTTATGCCATCTTACTACTATAGGGAGCTTCACCAAATATTACAGCGGCTAACTCAAGGATCCATGTCAGTGGAGGATTACCATAAAGAGATAGAGATGATTATGAGTAGAACTAATATAGAGGAGGATCCAGAAATCACTATGGCTTGATTTTTGAGTGGGCTGAATAGAGAGATTGCTAACATAATTGAATTACATCATTATGTAGAGCTTGAAGATATGGTACACATGCCCATGAAAGTGGAGAAGCAACTGAAACTCAAGGGAGCAGCAAAGGGATTTTCTAATTCCAACTCTAGTTTCACTTCAAAATGGCCAAAGAAAGATGATAATACTAAAGGGAAGGAGGTTGCCTGGAAAGGAAAGGAAAAACAAGTTCCAGCTGACCCTAAAGGTAACTCTAAAACATCTAACTCTAATCAAAAGCATAGTACCATTAAATGCTTTAGGTGTTTAGGAGTAGGGCATATAGCATCTCAATGTCCAAATAAGAAAATCATATTGATATGAGATAATGGTGAAATTGATAGTGCTAGTGAACATGAAAGTGATGATGATAATGATAGCATGCCACCATTAGAGGAAATTGAACATATCATTGAATATCCAGCCCATGGTGAATCTTTGGTTATTAGAAGAGCTTTAAACATGCAAATTAAAGATGAAGAAAGTAATCAAAGAGAGAACATTTTCCATACTCATTGCATTGTGAATGGAAAAGTGTGCAGCATGATCATTGATGGGGGTAGTTGTGCAAATGTTGCTAGTACTGATTTTGTAGATAAATTAGGGTTAGCATGCACAAAACATCCTAGTCCCTATAAGCTGCAATGGTTGAATGATTGTGGAGAGGTGAGGGTAACAAAGTAGGTTTTGCTTTTTTTTGCAATTGGGAGATACAAAGATGAAGTTTGTTGTGATGTTGTGCCTATGCATGCTAGCAATATCCTTCTTGGTTGTCCATGGCAGTTTGATAGAAAAGCTTTGCATGATGGCTTTAAGAATCATTATTCTTTCAGCCTAAATGGTTTAAATTTCACTCTTGCTCCATTGTTACCTAAACAAGTGTGCGAAGATCAAGTAAAGATTTTGAGATTGTTTAAAAGGAATTCTGGTGGTGAGGGTAAAACAAATAAAAATGGAGTACAAGAGGCCAAGTGTGAGAAAAAGAATGATAAAAATGGCCCATTGGTGAGAGAAAGAGAGAGAGCGAGAGAAAATAAAAGAGAGTGTTTCTATGCAAAAGAAAAAGAGTTAAGGAGTGCATTTTGTGAGAAAAGAAGTCTGATTGTACTTAGGTACAAAGAGACCTTGATTTCTACATTTGATCTTGATAACCCTTTGCAAAGTTGTGTTAGTTCTATTTTACAGGAATTTGGAGATGTTTTTCTATAAGATGTACCTAAAGGTTTACCACCTTTAAGAGGGATTGAGTATCAAATTGACTTCATTTCGGGGTCAACAATTCCTAACCGACCAGCTTATAGAAGTAATCTGGAGGAAAACAAGGAACTTCAAAGGCAAGTGGAGGAGTTGCTAGCAAAGGGACATGAGCGTGAAAGTCTTAGTCCATGTGTTGTTCCGGTTTTACTAGTCCCAAAGAAGGATGGATCATGGGGAATGTATGTGGACTGCCGAGCAAGCAATAAAATCACGGTGAAGTATAGACATCCAATTCCTAGACTTGATGATATGCTTGATGTGTTTAGTGGTTCTTGCATTTTTACTAACATTGATTTAAAAAGTGGTTACCATCAAATTAGGATGAAGGAAGGAGATGAGTGGAAAACTGCATTCAAAACAAAATATGGTCTTTATGAGTGGTTAGTTATGCCATTTGGTTTATCTAATGCACCTAGTACATTCATGAGATTAATGAACCATGTTTTGCGTGCATATCTTGGTAAATTAGTTGTTGTGTATTTTGATGACATACTCATTTATAGCAAATCAGTAGATGAGCATGTAGAACATATTAGGGCTGTTCTTGATTTTTGAGAAAGAAAAAATTGTATGCCAACGTGAAAAAGTGCATGTTTTTTAGTGATAAAATCATATTCTTAGTTTTTATGGTTAGTGCACAAGGTATTGAGGTTGATGATGAAAAGGTAAAGGCAATAAGAGATTGGCCAGCACCTAAAACAGTGAGTGAGGTGAGAAGTTTTCATGGTTTGGCTAGTTTCTATAGAAGGTTTGTTAAAGATTTTAGTTCCATTGCTGCACCATTAAATGAATTGGTAAAAAAAGATGTAAAGTTTAATTGGACTAAAATTCATGAAAAGGCATTCAATTTGTTGAAAGAAAGGTTAACTACTGCTCCAATTCTTGCTTTACCAGATTTTGCGTTGTGGAACAACCAGCACACCGCAAGGATGAGCAAGAGTTAGGACGTGAGGAACAAGTTGAGGAGATCATCAATCCAATTATTCTGTGACGCGGACCCTTAGCAACGATGGCAGCAAACCCAACATATAACAATGGTAGAGAACTCCTTGAAACTTGATAATCACCTCCTAAGGAACCCAACGCCTATAAAGAGATGCGAACTCACTATGATTGAAGGATTTAGTTGGTAAGAAGAAGGAAAACGCCACAACTCTTGTTGATAAGTAAATCTAATTCTTGATGCAAAGAAAGAATTAAAGAATCCACTCTAATCTCTCTCACACGAAAATTCACAAGAAGAACTTGTAGAAGAATTCAAAAATTTTTATTAATTGTTGTTGTCTGAAATGCTGCCTAATAGTGTCCTTAAATAAGGGTTACAAAATTCCTAATTGCATATGGAAAACTAAAACATTCCTAATTGCATAAGGAAAACATTCCTAATTGCATAAAGAAAACATAAAGTATGGAAAAAAAATCCTAATCCACTAAGGAAAATATAAAGTATGGAAACAAAATCCTAATCCAATAAGGAAAATATAAAGTATGGAAACAACCAAACTAATCCCTTCAACATAAGAAATGCCCCACACTATTTGGGCTATCCATGGGCCTTAAATTACTTCCCAAAGGCTTTATATGAACCCCCATGGACCTTTCTTGCATGTTGGACCTTTCTTTAGCTAGCCTTTAGCTTCCACACTAAGCATCATAATCAGCTTTGGTGTGCCTTCTTCAAGCTCTATCTCCATCTTCTTGAATGATAATTCTTGAAGCTCTTTGGAAATCTCTTCTTGAATATGCAAAGCCATACTAGCTTGATATCTCTTTGCCTTGATCCTAGTGATTGGTCCACTTGCTAGCTTCAAGGGATCCTTTCTTGCATCATTCTCCCCCTCTTCAAAAAGATTTGTCCTCAAATCTGCATCATCAAAAGGAGAAAGATCACTTACATTGAAAGTAGCACTAACATTATACGCACCTGGTAAGTCGATCTTGTAGGCATTGTCATTAATCTTCTCCAGCACTTGGAATGGGCCATCTCCCCTTGCTTGCAACTTGTTCTTCCTTTGGTTAGGAAACCTCTCTTTTCGAAAATGCACCCAAACCCAATCTCCTACTTGAAACTTAATCTCACGTTTCCCTCTATTTGTAGAATCAGCATATCTCTTGTTCCTTTTCTCAATATTCGCCCTTGCTTTCTCATGCATCTCTTTCATCAATTTAGCTTTCTTCTCACCATCTAAACGAACAAGCTCATGAGAAGGTAAAGAAACAAGATCCAAAACTGTTAGTGGGTTAAAACCATAAAAAGCTCAAAAGGTGAATATCCTGTAGAAGAATGAATAGCACGATTATAAGCAAACTCAATAAATGGCAAACAATCTTCCCAAGAACTCAAATTCTTACCCACTAAAGCTCTCAACATGGTACCTAAAGTTCTGTTTACTACTTCTGTTTGTCCATCCGTTTGAGGATGACAAGTGGTGGAAAATAACAACTTGGTACCTAACTTTCCCCAAATCACACGCCAAAAGTGAGACAAAAACTTGGTGTCTCTATCAGAAACTATGGATTTTGGTATCCCATGAATTCGAACCACCTCCCTAAAGAAGATTTCGGCCACTAAACTAGCATCATCACTCTTATGACATGGGATAAAGTGTGCCATCTTACTAAACCTATCAACAACCACAAATATGCTATCTCTCCCCCTCTTAGTCCTTGGTAATCCTAAAACAAAGTCCATACTAATGTCCATCCAAGGAGAACTAGGAACGGGTAATGGCATATACAAACCATGAGGCATAGATTTAGACTTAGCTTGCCTACAATGCAAACAAGCCTTACAAATCCGAATTACATCCCTTTTCATATTTGGCCAATAAAAGTGTTCATTCAGCATGTCTAAAATCTTATCAACTCCAAAATGCCCCATCAAACCCCCACAATGTGATTCTAATACTAGAAAATCTCTCATAGAACATCTGGGCATGCATAATTTCGAACCCTTAAAAAAAACCCATCATGTCTATAGAAAGAATTAAAAGCACCATGCTCACAAGCATCATAAACATTGCCGAAATCAGAATCACCAACATATAAGTCCTTTATACATTCAAATCCAAGCAATTTAGTACTCAAAACATTAAGTAAAGCGTACCTCCTTGAAAGTGCATCTGCCACTACATTGTCTTTACCTTGCTTGTATTTGATCACATAAGGAAACTTCTCAATTTTCATAACCCATTTTGCATGTCTTTTATTCAACTTGCCTTGCCCTCTCAAATGCTTCAATGATTCATGGTCTGAATGGATCACGAATTCCTTGGGCAGTAAATAATGCTCCCATACTTCCAGTGCTCTCACCAAAGCATATAGCTCCTTGTCATAAGTTGAATAATTCAGCTTTGCTCCATTAAGCTTTTCACTAAAGTATGCAATGGGCTTCTTCTCTTGCATCAAAACAGCTCCAATACCTATACCAGAAGCATCACATTCAATTTCAAAAGTAGAATCAAAGTTAGGTAAAGCTAAAACGGGTGTAGTAGAAAGCTTCTCTTTCAAAGCATCAAATGCTTCTTATTGCTCCTTGCCCCAAATGAATCCCACTTCTTTCTTGATTATGCTAGTCAAGGGGGCTGCCAATGTAGAGAAATTAGGGACAAATCTCCTATAGAAGCTTGCCAATCCGTGAAAACTCCTCACTTCTGTCACACTTGAAGGATTCGGCCACTCTTGGATAGCTTTCACCTTATCTTGATCAACTTCAATTCCCTGCATACTTACAACAAAACCAAGAAAAACAACCCTATCTAGACAAAAAGAACACTTCTTAAGCTTAGCATAAAGGTTTTGCTCCCTAAGGATTTCAAGCACTTTCCTAACATGTTCAACATGTTCTTCCTCAGTTTTGCTATAAATCAGAATATCATCAAAGTAAACTACCACAAACTTACCTAAATAAGCTCTCAAAACATGATTCATTAATCTCATGAAAGTACTAGGTGCATTAGATAAACCAAAAGGCATAACTAACCATTCATACAAACCATATTTCGTTTTGAAGGCAGTCTTCCATTCATCTCCAGGCTTCATGCAAATTTGATGATAACCACTCATAAGATCAATCTTTGTGAAATATTTCGCCCCATGCAATTTGTCCAACATGTCATCAAGTCTAGGAATGGGATGTCTATACTTCACAGTAATCTTGTTCACAGCCCTACAATCAACACACATCCTCCAAGAACCATCTTTTTTGGGTACTAATAAGACTGGAACGGCACAAGGACTAAGGCTCTCACGAACCAAGCCTTTCTCCAAAAGCTCTTCAACTTGTCTTTGCATCTCTTTTGTCTCCATAGGATTGCTCCTATATGCTGGCCAGTTTGGAATTGTAGAACCGGGTATGAAATCAATTTGATGTTCAATCCCTCTTAATGGCGGCAAACCACTAGGAGGGTCTTTAGGAAACACATCCTTAAAATCCTGCAACAAAGACACAAAATTAGAAGGTAAAGAATCAAGAGATTCTTCACTGTCAGCAAGTAACAATTCTTTATACATAATAATGAGTACAGGCTGCCCTACATCTATCTCTCTTGCTCTTGCATAAAAAGTATGTTTTGCTTTTTCTCTTTGCTTTTTCTCTCACCAATGGGCCATTTATTTGTTTGCTTACTTTCTTTTGACTCTCGGCCTCTTTTCCCTTTCTGCACTCACTCACTTTATTATTTTCTCTCTCCCTACCCTTAGAATTACCCTTGGGTGTTGAAGAAACATTATCAGCCGAATTTGAACCCCCTTGGTTCATGTTGGCCGAAACTTCTTTCTCCCTCTCTTAGCATCCTCTTTTGATCTTCATACACCTCTTGAGGTCATAATGGTACTAGAACAACCTTCTTTCCTTCATAAGTAAAGGTATACTTATTAGAAAAGCCATCATGTTGAGCCCTTCTATCATGCTGCCATGGTCATCCTAATAGCAAATGTCCAGCTTGCATTGGCACTACATCACACAAAACCTCATCTTTATACCACCCAATGGAGAATGGTACCTTGACTTGCTTCAACACTTTTACTTCCCCAGCATCATTGAACCATTGCAACTTGTAAGGATTGGGATGTTTAAAACAAGCTAACCCCAATTTATCCACCATTGTAGTACTAGCAGCATTGGTACAACTTCTACCATCAATGATAAGTGTACAAACCTTACCATTCACCAAACACCTAGAGTGGAAAAGATTCTCCCTTTGATCCAAGCCTTCTTCCTTGACTCGAATATTCAAGGCTCTTCTAGTAACAAGCATCTCTCCGTATTCAGTATTCAAGACTTGATTCTCCCAAGCCTCTTCATCATATTTGGCCCTATCACCACATTCGGCCTCCTCTTCTTCTTCTTCTTCATGTTCAGATTCTGATTCAATTTCCCCTTCATGGTCCTCCTAATATTTGCCCTAGCCATGATCATCTCCATCTCTTTGTGGTACTCTTCCACACTTCTTCCACCTTGAACTAGTCTTGCTAGTCGATTGTACAAATCCCGAATGTAGTGAGATGGTACAAATCGGCTCCTCATTAGTTCTTTCAAGGTTGACCATTCAAGAATAGGCCTCATACCTTTCCCTCTTCTATTAGCTTACAATTGATCCCACCAAAAGGTAGCATACCCCTTGAACTCTACGGCTGCCAAAACTGATTTCTTCTCTTCGGTGTAGTTATGGCATTCAAAAATTTACTCAACTTTCCTCTCCCATTCTATGAACTCTTCTGCATTGTTCTTCCCTTCAAAGGAAGGAATCTTCATCTTGATGGAAGTAAGGTCACCAACAGTGGTAGGTTGATTTCCACCTTCATCTTCATCTTCTACCCTTTCGGCTGCTTCTAGGGCTTCAAGATTTCCTTGCCCTTCTCTCCTAAGCACTCTTCTAGCTCGCATTATGAGATTTGGATGTGCGGCTGGCTGCCCTTGTTGCACTTGCTGAATTTATTGTGCTTGTCGTGCTGCATTCTCTTGTAATCTAGTATCCATCATCTCCATTCGACCAAGCATTGCTGCCAAAGTTTCATTAATCCTAGCCAAGCTTTCGGACATAGCTCCTTCTTTGCTAGTCTCTTCTCCTTTTCTAGCCATGTTAACAAACAAACAAACTCAAAGAAACAAGATTAGTAATAATCGAAATTCACTCAAGTGTTTAGAATTACCTCACTTTTCTTGTCTTCCTTGATTGCACTTCAGAACCAAGCTCATCAACCAACAATTGTTAAGTCGTTCAAGAAACTAGAACCTAAATCCTAGAACTAGATAGAAAACAAGACAAGTATCCAGAGGTAATGCAAGGTAATTTGCACTACACGATATAAAACCAAGTATCGACACAAGCAAATGATACTTAGCAAAGTAATAGAATTAAAAGCTAGATAAAGAAATCAGAAACAATGAAGACAATAAATAAGACAAATTTGGATATAATGAATCAAAAACAACTCACACTTGGCAAGCTACTTTATGGACCCAATCAATTCTACCCAAAACGCTAGCTTCTAGACTCTAATTCCCACTTATAACACTCAAATAACATGAATATTAAGGTCTGATTTTCGAATTCCAAAAGCCCCTCAAAAGGTGAAATTTTTCGCCCAAAAATTTTATTACTTCTCACCCACCTAGATCTGATCCTTAGCACCCAAATAGCAAGAATATCAAACAATTTTTGTTGAGGTGGTTTTGTACTCTTTTTTTTTTTTTTTGCTTCCTCTCACTATCCCCTTGATTCGGGACTTAATTTACTCCCAAGGACTTTTCAAAATCTGGACTTAATTCGCAACCCCAGATTCACTCAAGACCAAATTGAAATCAAACTTGAACACAAACTCTAGCTTTTGCTTTCTTTCAAGAACCCTAATTCTTGGTTTCAAAATTCTCCAAGAATCCTTTCCTAGGTTTCGTTTTCACCCTAAGAATACCCTCCTTCAATTCGGCCTTGATCAAAATTGATATATGACTCTTTTTCGAAAATTAAAGACTAGACTCTCTAAGAACCCTAAAATGCAGAAATTTAAGAGACCTAAATTAACAAACCCTAGAAAGACAAAGTAGATAAAAATTACCTTGTAGCAAGGCTCTGATATCAAATAACGCGGACCCTTAGCAACGATGGCAGCAAACCCAACGTATAACAATGGTAGAGAACTCCTTGAAACTTGATAATCACCTCCTAAGGAACCCAACGCCTATAAAGAGACGGGAACTCACTATGATTGAAGGATTTAGTTTGATGAGAGCCTGCCTTGCTGGGATTTAATTCCTAAGGAAGCTCAAGCTACGGATCGTCTCCAAAACATAAGAACACCAACCAGCACCTTCAACCCAACACCACCTTGTGATGTAAAACTGAAGCTATATGGTTGGAAACCAAAGATTCAAGACCCAACCCCAACTTGTGAAGGAAAAACCTTGAATATAAGTTCAGACCTAGCAAACTTGGTTATTTTTGCAAGGAATTCGTGAAAATTCTAACCAGAACTCAAAAGAAGGCTAAAAACCTCTCAAAGCTCTCAAAAATGGAGAGAAAACTCAGAATATTCATTAAGTTCAAAGTCTGCCATTACATCTGTTTTTAAAGACTTAAAGAAAGCATAAAACAAGTGAAATGATGGAAAAATACAAATATAATGATGTGGTTACATAAAACAAATTGGGCAGCCATATAGCTTGTCTCCCACTAGCTTTTAAAAAGCATCTTTGACTCCCAATGTGAGTTTCAGCCACTCTTAATATATGGGCATCCAATGGGACGTGAATGGTATGTATTTAGCTCCCAAAGGTATAATGATGGATGCCAATATGTATTCTAACTCCTATGGGTCAATTGGCCTCTTAGATAGATTGCAATTTGGACACGTGCAACCAAACAGCTTCTTTGCTCTTATTTTCTTCAAGTCTTAACGTTCCAATTGTATTGAGAACATATAGATGTTTGGAAACTAATCCTTGAAGTTTTCTTGCCATTGATCGAGTAACAGGTCCTTGGTGTTATATGCTAGCAATCAGATCCTCATCATCCTCTCCCTCTTCAAAAGAATTCGTCCTCGAATCTTCATCATCTGCATAGTAAGGAGCAAGATCAGAAACATTAAAAGTTGCACTTACACCATACTCACCTGGTAGATTAATCTTGTAGGCATTATCATTAATCCTTTCGAGTACTTCAAATGGTCCATCACTTCTCAGTTGCAATTTTGATTTCCTTTGTGTAGGAAACCTTTCTTTTCGCAATGAACCCATACCAGATCACCAGGCTGGAACACCATCTTTTTCCTTCCTTTGTTTACTTTGGTTGTTCTATTCTCATTAATCTTCTCCATTTGTTGCTTGGCCCTTTGATGCATTTGCTTCACCAATTCAGCTTTCTTTTTACCATCAAAACTAGTAAGCTCATTAGTAGGAAGAGGCAACAAATCTAATGGAGTAAGTGAATTAAAACCATAGACAAGCTCAAAGGGTGAAAATCCAGTGGATGAATGCATTGATCTATTATATGCAAATTCAATAAATGGTATGCATTCCTCCCATGTCTTCAAATTTTGTTTAATCATGGTACGAAGAAGAGTGCCCACAGTCCTATTAACAACTTCCGTCTGCCCATCTGTTTGCGGATGGCATGTAGTAGAGAAACAAAGCTTTGTACCTAACTTTCCCCATAGGACTTTCCAAAAATGACTCAAAAATTTTACATCTCAATCACTTACTATGGTCCTAGGAATACCATGCAATCTCACTACTTCTCTAAAGAACAAATTAGATATATGGCATGCATCATCAGTTTTATGACATGGAATGAAATGTGCCATTTTAGAAAATCTATCAACCACAACAAATAAACTATCATGACCCTTTTTTGTCCTAGGTAGCCCCAAAATAAAGTCCATAGATAAGTCTACCCAAGATTCACTAGGTACACTTAAAGGCATATCAAACCATGTGGTCTTACTTTGGACTTTGCTTTCATACATGTCACGCATTTAGAACAAAATTTCTCTACATCTTTCCTCATATGTGGGCAATAAAAATGTTCATTCAGAATTTCTAATGTTTTAGCCACCCCAAAATGTCCCATTAAACCTCACCCATGTGACTCTCTTACAAGCAATCCTCTTATAGAGCTATTTGGAACACAAAGTCGTTTCTCTCTAAATAAGAAACCATCATGCCTATAAAATTTTTCAAAGGCAGCATTTTCACAAGAGGCATATATTTGTGCAAATTCAGAGTCATGCTTATACAATTCTTTCATATGCTCAAATCCTAGAAGTCTAGCATCAAGCATAGAGATTAGGGCATACCTCCTAGATAAGGCATCAGCAACAACATTTTCTTTTTCTTGCTTATATTGAATCACATATGGAAACGCTTCAATAAATTCACTCCATTTGGCATGGCGTTTGTTCAGCTTGCTTTGTCCTTTCAAGTATTTTAGTGATTCATGATCACTATTGATGTGAACCAGCATAGCAAGGATCCATTGGTGCTACAACAAGGGCCATTGACGAGGAATAAAGCCAGGAAGTATGGCATCACTCTTGGAATGCATATTCAAGACTTTATTACAAGAGAGGTGACTGAATTAGCATGGGACAAGTGCGAGAAGGAACTAGAAGACCAACCCAAGCTAGTCATGGTGCTGAAATATACACATGGTGCTGAAATGTGTGAATTGTCCAGCCAGTTTCACAACCACCTGTGAAATGTGCTGCTTGTCCAGAAAATCTCACAAGTATCTGTGAGATCATGTAGTGAGAGGGATTTCAGCAAGAACGACTTTGGCATTCTTAACACATGTTTGGGGCGTGTTTTTGAGTCTTTTAAGTGGTCCCCTCCATATTTTGCTTATTAGGACCTTATTGTAATATTTAGTTAATAGTTTTCCTTATAGGAAAAGGATTTTGACCTTTTTACTTTCCTTTTCAGATTAGGTTTTTATTGTAATATTTAGTTAATAGTTTTCCTTATAGGAAAAGGATTTTTATACTTTCCTTTTCAGATTAGGTTTTTATTGTAATATTTAGTTAATAGTTTTCCTTATAGGAAAAGGATTTTTAAACTTTTTTACTTTCCTTTTCAGATTAGGATTTTGCCTTTCACTATAAAAGGCCTATTATCATACTTGTAAGGGGACTTTTTCAGATCAATTGAATTTCAGATTGCTTCTTAAGCAAATTTCGCCTTCTTTGAGAGTGAGTGAGTGAATTGCTTCTTTCATTGATTGCATCACGAATCAGGATTACTTATCAATTTCGATTGTGGCATTATTCTGAATTCGACCTTCCAAATCCTTCCATTATTAGTGTTCTCGCTTCGCTAAGCGTAGGGTGCTATAGAGGGTGGTTTATCCTTCGTTCTTGAATTCTCTATCGAAGAGTGCGTTGGGGTTTGAGGCCTTAATTGCCATAGGGTTCCACGTCATTTGGTATCAGAGCTCAACAACAGGTAAATCTTTATCTATCTGTCTTTCTAGGGCTTATTTTGATTTTGTCCTTGGAGTCTTAATTTTCGAAATTGCATTAGGGTTTTCAGTTTTCAATTCGTTTTAATTCTGTTCAATTCGTTTTCAATCTGTTAGGTCTTGGATTGTCCATCCAAATCGTTGTCTTGTTTGTTTCTGTGTCAAGCGAGCAATTCGGTCTCTTTTTTATTCATTATTTCCCTTTAATTGAATCTGCGGGTGAAATTTGTGATACAAATTAAGTCCAGATTAAAAAAAAATTCGTGTGGTGTGAATTGTGTCCCGAATCAAGGGTATAGTGATAGAAGCAAAAAAAAAAGTACAAAAGTGCTCCAACAAAAATTTTTCTGTTTCTTAGTAATTAAAGGTTCCGTGGTTGGTTTGAAGTGGGTTAGAAGCAATCAAAATTTTAGGCCACAAAATTTCCATTCACACATGGGTGTGAAATCTATTGCTCAACTCAGAAATTCTAAGATTTTTCACACAAGGGTGTGAAATCTACTGCTCACTCATTCAATTTCATTCATTCAATTGTGGGGGCTGCCATTGCAAAGGGGAATTCAAAATTCTCTTTAGTTTAGGAAGACTTGACACTAGCTTTCTTGGGTAGAATCAATAGGTCCATAAATCAGCTTGCTAAAGGTGGGTTGGTTTTGATACATCTTGGCCATAATTGTCATATTTTTACCTCTTTGTTTCTAATTCTTGATTGAGCTACCATTTTTTTGGATTCCGTTACGTTGTTGGAGTGTTATTTGCTTGTTCCAACACTCTGGTTTATGATAATAGTGTGACACAAATTTCCTTGTGTCGCCTCCAAATCATCGAGTTTCTTTTCTAGGTGTCTAGGAATTAGGTTTCTAGCTTCCTTGAACGTTCTTGGTAGATTGATTTATGAGCCTCGATTCTGAAGTGCAAACGAAGAATCATCAAAGGTAAGGTAAGAGCAAAACACTTTGAGTGAATTTTGTTTATTACTAATCTTTTCTTTGTGAGTTTGTGTTTGTGATCATGAGTAGTGGGAGAAACCAGAACTTACAAGATGGGGAGGAAAATGTCCAAGAAGGTTCTAGCAATTTTGAGACATATATGCAGCAAAGTAATGAAAGGATGAATGAGATGGCAAGAATGATGGCTACTCTACAAGAGAGCATGAATCTAATGATGAGAGAAAGAGAGCAGCAACCAGCAGCTCAAGTGAGGTTACCACAAAGGGTTCTACTACGAATCGGTGAAGGAGATCGTAGAGCACCTAGAGGTAATGAAGAGGTTGGTGAAAATAACCCAGCAAATGACAATGACCTTACTTCCATAAAGATGAAGGTACCTTCCTTTGAAGGGAGAAACAATGCTGAAGAGTACATTGAATGGGAGAGAAAGGTGGAGCAGATTTTTGAATGCCATAATTATTCAGAAGAGAAGAAGTCCCACATTGTAGCCGTGGAATTTAAGGGATATGCTACATTATGGTGGGATCAACTCAAATCTAATAGAAGAGGAAAGGGATTGAGACCCGTACCTGATTGGGAGACTTTGAAAGACTTAATGAGAACAAGGTTTGTCCCTTCTCATTACTATAGGGATTTGTATAATAGGTTGGCAAGGCTGATCCAAGGTGGTAAGAGTGTTGAAGAATACCACAAGGAGATGGAGATGATCATGGCAAGAGCTGATATTGAAGAGGATGAGCAGAGGTTGATGTCTAGATTCCTTGGGGGTCTAAATTCAAACATAGCAAGTGAGCTGGAAATGTATCATTACAATTCCATGGGAGAGTTGGTTGAAAAGGCCATGAAGATAGAAAGGAGACTAAAGAGCAAGAATTACACCAAGTTCTGTTCTAGCAAATTTCAGAATATGGGTGGAAGTAGTTCGACCTACAGAGGACCTCAAAACACTAGTAGCAATTCGTCCTCAAGAAGTGGAGATTTCAAGAATTCCTTCCAAAGGAACAATCCTCCACCTCCAAGTGGAAAAGGGACGAATGGTGGTCCAAATAGGCAGCAATCAGGTACTTCTAATACTACTCCTAGTAGAGATATTAAATGTTTCAAATGTTTAGGAAATGGGCATATTGCTTCTGAATGTCCAAATAGAAGAGTTATGATTGCTACTAATGATGGGGGTATAATTTCTGATTCTGATCATAGTGATGTTGATAATGATGTGAATGACATGTATGATGATGATGATGAGTGTAGTGAGCAAGTTGAAAATGTGTTGATGGCTGAACATGGTGAAATGTTAGTTGCTAGGCGTGCTTTGAATATGCAGGTGAAGGGAGAGGGTCTTGAGCAGCGAGATAACATATTTTATTCTAGATGTTTAGTTGATGGTAAGGTTTGCATGCTCATCATTGACAGCGGTAGTTGTACTAATGCTGCAAGTGAGACCATGGTGGAGAAGCTGAAATTGACTTGTTTAAAACATCCCAATCCATATAGACTACAATGGTTTAATGATAGTGGAGAGGTGAAGGTTACTAAACAAGTGAGAATACCATTCTCTATAGGCTGGTATAAAGATGAAGTGTTGTGTGATGTAGTTCCTATGCAAGCAGGCCATATGTTATTAGGAAGACCTTGGCAATTTGATAGGAAAGCACAGCATGATGGGCATTCAAATAGGTACACGTTTACCTATGAGGAAAAGCTGGTTACTCTTGTTCCATTATCACCCTTGGAGGTTTATGAAGATCATCGAAAGATGCTTGAGAAAGCAAAGCAAGATTCGGCCAAATTAGTGGTTGGGGCTGTTTCTTCCAAAAATAAGGGGAGTGCGAGAGAACATGATAAGGTGAGTGAAAGTGAGAAGAAAATGGGAAAAGAGGCCAGAAAAGAAACTAATCAAATTAATGGCCCATTGGTGAGAGAAAACAAGAAAGAAGGGAAGGCAAAACAAACTTTTTATGCAAGACCAAGAGAGCTTAAATTTGCAATATCTACTGGGCAACCTTTATTGTTCATTAGATACAAAGAAAGTTTGTTTACTAATGCTGATGTTCCACTTGACCATTTGCCTTCTAGTTTTGTGTCTTTATTGCAGGATTTCCAAGATGTGTTTCCGGAGGAGTTGCCTAGTGGTTTGCCACCATTACGAGGGGTTGAGCATCAAATCGATTTCATGCCTGGTTCTACCATCCCAAATAGACCAGCATATCGAAATAACCCAATGGAAACAAAGGAGATGCAAAGACAAGTGGAGGAGTTGTTGGAGAAAGGCTTGATTCGAGAGAGTTTGAGTCTGTGTGCCTTTCCTGTTCTATTGGTTCCAAAGAAAGATGGTACGTGGAGGATGTGTGTTGATTGTCGGGCATTGAACAAGATCACGGTCAAGTATCGGCATCCTATACCGCGTCTTGATGACATGTTGGACGAATTACATGGTGCCAAGTATTTTACTAAAATTGACCTTATGAGTGGGTATCATCAGATTTGAATGAAACCTGGGGATGAGTGGAAAACAGCTTTTAAAACAAAATATGGTTTATATGAGTGGTTAGTAATGCCTTTTGGGTTGTCTAATGCTCCTAGTACCTTTATGAGATTGATGAACCATGTTTTGAGGGATTATTTGGGTAAATTTGTAGTTGTTTATTTTGATGATATTTTGATTTATAGCAAGACTGAGAGTGAGCATATAGAACATGTTAGGATGGTTTTAGAAACTTTGAGAAAAGCAAACTTATATGCTAAGCTTAAGAAGTGCACATTTTGCATGGATAGGCTTGTTTTTCTTGGCTTTGTTGTTAGTGCACAGGGATTGGAAGTTGATGAAGAAAAAGTGAAAGCTATAAAGGAATGGCCTGTTCCTAAAAGCATAAATGATGTGAGGAGTTTCCATGGATTAGCGAGCTTCTATAGGAGATTCGTTAAGAATTTTTCTACCATTGCTGCACCACTTACTAGCATTGTGAAGAAGGAAGTTGGATTTCAATGGGGTGAAGAGCAACAGCGATCTTTTGAAAGTTTGAAAGAAAAACTAACCACTGCGCCTGTTTTAGCCTTACCTAATTTTGATTGTACTTTTGAGATTGAATGTGATGCTTCAGGTGTAGGTATTGGGGCTGTTTTGATGCAAGAAAAGAAGCCAATAGCATATTTTAGTGAGAAGTTCAATGGTGCGCAACTGAATTATTCTACCTATGACAAGGAGTTGCAAGCTTTGGTAAGGGCATTGAATGTGTGGGAGCATTATTTGCTGCCAAAGGAGTTCATTATTCACACTGACCATGAATCCCTCAAGCATTTGAAGGGCCAAGGTAAGTTGAACAAAAGACATGGTAAGTGGATTGAACAAATTGAGAAATTTCCTTATGTCATTAAGTATAAGCAAGGTAAGGATAATGTTGTTGCTGATGCGTTGTCTAGGAGATATACATTGCTGTCTATTTTGAGTTCTAAATTGCTTGGTTTTGAGTATATTAAGGACTTATATATTGGTGATATTGACTTTGGCAATGTTTATGTCGCATGTGAACAAAGAGCTTTTAATTCATTTTTTAGGCAGGATGGTTATTTGTTTAAGGGAAGTAAACTATGTGTTCCTAGATGTTCCATGCGTAATTTGCTTGTTTTGGAATCTCATTGTGGTGGTTTGATGGGGCATTTTGGTGTGTCTAAGACTTATGATATTCTATGTGAGCATTTTTATTGGCCGTCTATGCGTAAAGATGTTGGGAGGTTATGTTCTGCTTGTATTGCATGTAGACAGGCAAAATCTAAGTCTATGCCTCATGGTCTTTATATGCCATTACCTGTACCTAGTTCACCTTGTATTGATATTAGCATGGATTTTGTGCTTGGTTTGCCTAGAACTAGGAAGGGTAGAGATAGTATCTTAGTGGTTGTTGATCGATTTAGTAAGATGGCACATTTTATTCCATGTCATAAAGTTGATGATGCAAAAGTTGTGGCTGATTTGTTCTTTAAGGATGTAGTTCGTTTACATGGAGTGCCTAGGACAATTGTTTCTGATAGAGATACCAAGTTTTTGTCTCATTTCTGGCGTGTTTTGTGGAGTAGATTAGGAACTAAACTTTTATTTTCTACTACTTGTCATCCACAAACAGATGGACAAACTAAGGTCGTGAATCGTACACTTGGTACGTTGTTGAGAGCTTTAGTGGGGAAGAATTTGGCTGTTTGGGAAGATTGTTTACCTTTTATTGAATTTGCTTACAATCGTTCTATACATTCTTCTACAGGTTATTCGCCGTTTGAACTTGTTTATGGATTTAACCCACTAACTGTTCTTGATCTTGTTCCTTTACCTTCTAATGAGCTTGTAAGTTTAGATGGAGAGAAGAAAGCGGAATTGGTGAAAGCTATACATGAGAAAGCACGAGCTAACATTGAGAGAAAGAACAAGACATATGCTGATGTTGCAAATAGGGGACGTAAGAAGATGGTATTTACCCCTAGAGAATGGGTTTGGGTGCATTTCCGCAAGGAAAGGTTTCCAAGTCAAAGGAAGAACAAGCTGGATGCACGTGGTGATGGTCCTTTCCAAGTATTGGAGAAAATCAATGACAATGCCTACAAGATCGACTTACCTGGTGAGTATGGTGTTAGTGCTACTTTTAATGTAACTGATTTATCTCCTTTTGATGATGCATATTTGAGGACAAATCATTTTAAAGAAGGGGAGAATGATGTGAACCAGTATAGCAAGGATCCATTGGTGCTACAACAAGGGCCATTGACGAGGAATAAAGCCAGGAAGTATGGCATCACTCTTGGAATGCATATTCAAGACTTTATTACAAGAGAGGTGACTGAATTAGCATGGGACAAGTGCGAGAAGGAACTAGAAGACCAACCCAAGCTAGTCATGGTGCTGAAATATACACATGGTGCTGAAATGTGCGAATTGTCCAGCCAATTTCACAACCACCTGTGAAATGTGCTGCTTGTCCAGAAAGTCTCACAGGTACCTGTGAGATCGTGTAGTGAGAGGGATTTCAGCAAGAACGACTTTGGCATTCTTAACACATGTTTGGGGCGTGTTTTTGAGTCTTTTAAGTGGTACCCTCCATATTTTGCTTATTAGGACCTTATTGTAATATTTAGTTAATAGTTTTCCTTATAGGAAAAGGATTTTGACCTTTTTACTTTCCTTTTCAGATTAGGTTTTTATTGTAATATTTAGTTAATAGTTTTCCTTATAGGAAAAGAATTTTTATACTTTCCTTTTCAGATTAGGTTTTTATTGTAATATTTAGTTAATAGTTTTCCTTATAGGAAAAGGATTTTTAACCTTTTTTACTTTCCTTTTCAGATTAGGATTTTGCCTTTCACTATAAAAGGCCTATTATCATACTTGTAAGGGGACTTTTTAAGATCAATTGAATTTCAGATTGCTTCTTAAGCAAATTTTGCCTTCTTTGAGAGTGAGTGAGTGAATTGCTTCTTTCATTGATTGCATCACGAATCAGGATTACTTATCAATTTTGATTGTGGCATTATTCTGAATTCGACCTTCCAAATCCTTCCATTATTAGTGTTCTCGCTTCGCTAAGCATAGGGTGCTATAGAGGGTGGTTTATCCTTCGTTCTTGAATTCTCTATCGAAGAGTGCGTCGGGGTTTGAGGCCTTAATTGCCATAGGGTTCCGCGTCAACTATGAATAACAAACTCCTTTGGCCAAAGATAATGCTGCCACGTCTCCAACGCCCTAACTAATGCATACATCTCCTTGTCATAAGTAGAGTAATTCAAAGGAGCTCCACTTAGCTTCTCACTAAAGTATGCAATTGGTCTTCTTTCCTGCATCGAAACAACATCTATACCCACTCCGGAAGCAACACATTCAACTTCAAAAGTCTTAGAAAAATTAGGTAATGCAAGTAATGGTGCAGAACATAATTTTTCTTTCAGTAATCTAAATGCATGCTCCTGTTCCTCATTCCATCTGAACCCTACATTTTTCTTCACTATTTCATTCAATGGGGCTGCAATTGTGCTAAAATCTCTAACAAACCTCCTATAAAAACTAGCAAGACCATGAAAACTCCTAACATCAGTCACGAATTTTGGGGTAGGCCATTCTTTGATGGCTTTTACCTTATCCTCATTAACCTCAATTCCTTTTCCACTCACTACAAATTCTAAGAAAATGACTTTTTTCATGCAGAATGTACATTTCTTTAAATTTGCATACAATTTCTCTTTCCTAGGAACTTCAAGCACACATCTTAAATGCATTAAATGATCATTTAAACTTTGACTATACACTAAAACATCATCAAAATACACAACAACAAACTTTCCAAGAAAAGCACACAAGACATTATTTATTAATCTCATGAAAGTACTAGGTGCATTGCTTAGTCCAAAAGGCATGACTAACCATTCATACAAACCATATTGAGTCTTAAAAGCTGTTTTCCATTCATCTCCTAATCTTATTCTTATTTGATGATAACCACTTTTAAGATCAATTTTCGAAAATATACATGCACCATGCAATTCATCAAGCATATCATCAAGTCTAGGGATTGGATGTCTATACTTTACAGTGATTTTATTGACGGCGCGACAATCCACACACATTCGCATTGATCCATCCTTTTTGGGTACCAAAAGTACCGGTACAGCGTATGGACTCATGCTCTCTCTGACATGACCCTTTGCAAGTAATTCTTCTACCTGTTTTTGTAACTCTTTGGCCTCTTGAGGATTGGTTCTATATGCTGGCTGATTCGGAATTACAGCTCCAGGAACAAAATCAATTTGATGTTCTATTCCTCTGATAGGTGGTAGTCCGCTAGATACTTCATCGGGAAAGACATCCTCAAATTCCTGCAACAAAGTCAATGCAACACTAGGAATAGGAGGATCAAGGTCAGTTACATTAAGAAAAGCTCCCTTACATAGTAAGAGTAGCATCACATTATTTGAAGAATAGGCTTGCCTCACATCTTTTCCCCTAGCAACTAAACTTACTTTCTTCTCACAACTCTCATTTTTATTGTAGATTTTTTTCTTTTTCTCATTTTCTTTTTCTTTCTCTTTTTTTATTCTTTGTTTTTCCTCTTGCTCTTTTCTTTCTCTCACTCTCTTTTCAGATTCTTTTTGCATTTTCTCTTCCATGGCAGCTTGTATTCATTTTTGGTCTTCAAAAGCCTCCATCGGTTTCAAAGGTGTAAGCGTCAACTTTTGACCTTCAAAATCAAAAGAGTACCTAATTTTTGATTCCACATGTACAGCCCTTCTATCATATTGCCATGGCCTCCCAAGCAGAATATGACTAGCATGCATAGGAACAACATCACATAACACTTCATCCTTATATCTCCCAATGGAAAATGTTAGCAGCACTTGCTTAGTCACCCTAACTTCACCATAATCATTAAACCATTGCAACCTATATGGCTTAGGATGTTTTGTAGTAAGGAAATCAAGTTTTTCCACTAGTAGAGTACTAGCCACATTCACGCAACTTCCACTGTCTATTATCATGCTACAAACTCTATCTTTAATTAGACATCTAGTATGAAAGATATTTTCTCTTTGTAGCTCATCACTATCATCTGCCTTTACTTGGGTATTTAAAGCGCGCATAACAACTAGAACGTTGCCATGTACAGCATGCTCTACATCACTATCATCACCCATAGGTTGAATGTCATCACTTGAATCATCATTAACAGCCTCATCATCTTCAGATTCTATCTCTCCACTTGGCCTCATCACCATTGCCCTTTTATTTGGACATTGTGCAGCATAATGTCCCTTGCCTAAGCATCTAAAACATTGGATGTCTCTAGTTCTTCCGCTGGAGTTCATTGGTGCCTTACCCTTATCAATCACAATGGGTTTTTCTCCAGCCTTGTTTCCCTCTTTCTTCTCCTTTGAAACAAATTTACTCTCACTAGATTCCCCTTTCTTCCAATTTGGCTTCCATGGAACATTGTTGGTAGAATTCATTCCCATACCCGATCTAGTTGTTTTCTTCTTCTTGAGTTGTTTTTCTACCTTGATTGCCATATTTAACATATCATCAAGCTCCACATAATGATGCAGCTCCACTATGTCGGCAATTTCATCTTTCAGCCCATGTAGGAACCGTGCCATAGTTGCTTCCCTTTCTTCTTCTATATTAGCTCGTATCATAGCCATTTCCATCTCTTGAAAATATTCTTCCACACTTTTATTGCCCTGCACCAGCCCTTGTAATCTTTGATGCAACTCTCTATAGTAGTGTTGTGGAACAAATCGATCTCTCATGACCTGTTTCAACTCATCCCAAGTCTACACTCCTCTCATGCCATTTCTTCTTCGTTTAGTGAGTAATTGATCCCACCAAACTAATGCATAATCAGTAAACTCTACCACAGCAAGTGTCACCTTCTTTTGCTCACTATAGTTGTGGCAATCAAAGATGAGTTCGGTCTTTCTCTCCCATTCCAAATATGCATCTGGATTTGCTTTGCCTTGGAATGATGGAATTTTCATTTTAATTCCATTAACGTTGCTGTCTACTCTCCCTCTCCCTCTTGCATTTTCCATAGTTTCTTGCCTAATATTTCTGCCACCACCTCTACCACCCATATTACCTCTCATATATCTTGGTCTAATAACATCATCAAGTGCAACAGATTGCTGCCCATCATCATCATCAAGATTATCTTCATCTACATCCTCCAAGTCATTGAAAACTGGCAAATCATTTAGTCCAGCGCTCCTACCTCTATTCTGCCCCCTATTTGTGTTTTGCTCCCTATGAAAATTATCTCGTTCATCCCTTCCTAAATTCCTTTGATTTGTAGAGCTTGCTTGCTGCAATTCTTCAATTTACTTTGAGTGTTTTTCCATCTGTTCTCTAATATCAACAAACAACACATTCATCCTTTGAAATTGAGATTGCAATGCCTTAAGAACATAAGAAGCTTCTGGCTCCTCTTGGGGCTGGTTGCTCTCTCGATCACTATCTCGTTTTGTTGACATACTGATTGCTACAAAACAAATGTTAGAAATATTCTCTCACACACTCCCTCACGTGTTTCACTCTAATCTGGTAACACTCAATCTGTGTTTCACTCAAACTTTGGCTTTTACCCTCTAACAATCTCACCACTCTATGCCTTTTTCCTCTCACTTCAGCCCCTTCCAAGTTCTAGCAAGAACTTAATATTTCCTCAACTAAATAACTAAATTGCAAGGTTTAAAACACATTCAAGAATGGAACAAGAGTAAAACAAGCTGAAAAAAAAAACAGAATATCTGATATCTGAAACCTAAGGACGAAAGACACTGAAATTTTAGACAAACATTACTAAAGGGAAGAATTTGACAAAACTGGATTTAGGACAATATATTGAGACAAAATGGAAGAAGAAAAAAAATGAATTTTTAGGTCTCTTATGAAATGTTTATGTTCTGGATCCAAAAATGGCTAACTAGCGGTAATATATGGACAACCAAGCAAACGAACGAATTTTGACATGAAATTTAATATGTAGGCTTAGCTAAATATCTAAAACATGCCTGTAAAATTTGAAAGGATTTGGACATGTTTACATACACGTTCACTTTTGGACACAAAACTAGCTAAATTGGCTGCAAGATATGGATAACTAGGCAAATGGAGGAATTTTGACTTAAAATTTGATTTCTAAGCTAAGATTAGCATCTGAAACAAGCATATAAAATTTGAGAAGATTTGGTTATGTGCAAACCCAACTTCAGTTTCTAACCCACTAGCAAATTTGAGAGATTAGTTGCTGTTTTTCCTTTTTTTTTTCTTTTTTTTCTGTTCTTTCTTTCTTTTTTTTTAAATTAATCCAGCAACAACATAAAGGAAGAAGGACTCAAAGAAACAAGAAAGCATACAGCTTGTAGAAATTAAACTAATGGCAGAAAATGACTCAAAGGAAGACAATATTTTTTTTTGACATAAACAAGAAGGAATGATGCTAAAAACCTGATTTGGAGATCCTAAGCTCTGATACCAAATGATGTGAGCCTGCCTTGCTGGGATTTAATTCCTAAGGAAGATCAAGCTACGGATCGTCTCCAAAACATAAGAACACCAACCGGCATCTTTAACCCAACACCAACTTGTGATGTAAAACTGAAGCTATATGGCTGGAAACCAAAGATTCAAGACTCAACCCCAACTTGTGAAGGAAAAACCTTGAATATAAGTTAAGACCTAGCAAACTTGGTTATTTTTGCAAGGAATTCGTGCAAGTTCTAACCAGAACTCAAAAGAAGGCTAAAAACCTCTCAAAGCTCTCAAAAATGGAGAGAAAACTCAGAATATTCATTAAGTTCAAAGTCTGCCATTACATCTGTTTTTAAAGACTTAAAGAAAGCATAAAACAAGTGAAATGATGGAAAAATACAAATATAATGATGTGGTTACATAAAACAAATTGGGCAGCCATATAGCTTGTCTCCCACTAGCTTTTAAAAGGCATGGGCAGCCATATAGCTTGTCTCCCACTAGCTTTTAAAAAGCATCTTTGACTCCCAATGTGAGTTTCAGCCACTCTTAATATATGGGCATCCAATGGTACGTGAATGGTATGTATTTAGCTCCCAAAGGTATAATGATGGATGCCAATATGTATTCTAACTCCTATGGGTCAATTGGCCTCTTGGGTAGATTGCAATTTGGACACGTGCAACCAAACAGCTTCTTTGCTCTTATTTTCTTCAAGTCTTAACGTTCCAATTGTATTGAGAACATATAGATGTTTGGAAACTAATCCTTGAAGTTTTCTTGCCATTGATCGAGTAACAAGTCCTTGGTGTTATATGCTAGCAATCAGATCCTCATCATAGTTGGTAAGAAGAAGGAAAACGCCACAACTCTTGTTGATAAGTAAATCTAATTCTTGATACAAAGAAAGAATTAAAGAATCCACTCTAATCTCTCTCACACGAAAATTCACAAGAAGAACTTGTTGAAGAATTCAAAAATTTTTATTAATTGTTGTTGTCTGAAATGCGGCCTAATAGTGCCCTTAAATAAGGGTTACAAAATTCCTAATTTTATATGGAAAATTAAAACATTCCTAATTGCATAAGGAAAACATTCCTAGTTGCGTAAGGAAAACATTCCTAATTGCATAAGGAAAACATAAAGTATGGAAACAAAATCCTAATCCACTAAGGAAAATATAAAGTATGAAAACAAAATCCTAATCCAATAAGGAAAATATAAAGTATGGAAACAACCAAACTAATCCCTTCAACATAAGAAATGCCCCACACTATTTGGGCTGTCCATGGGCCTTAAATTACTTCCCAAGGCTTTATATGAACCCCCATGGACCTTTCTTGCATGTTGGACCTTTCTTTAGCTATCCTTTAGCTTCCACACTAAGCATCATAATCAGCTTTGGTGTGCCTTCTTCAACCTCTATCTCCATCTTCTTGAATGATAATTCTTGAAGCTCTTTGGAAATCTCTTCTTGAATATGCAAAGCCATACTAGCTTGATATCTCTTTGCCTTGCTCCTAGTGATTGGTCCACTTGCTATCTTCAAGGGATCCTTTCTTGCATCATTCTGCCACAAGGTCCTATAACTAGATAGCGAGCCAAAAAGATTCAGCAAGCACTAATTTGCCATTTGCAAGATTTGGTGAATTTGGCTAACTATGGTTTGCAAGGAATTACAAGCTTGGAGACAAAGACCAAAGGAAGTCAATTACAACTTGCTACAAGTTGAAATTCACAAATGAGGCTTGTTTTAGTTGTTTAGCCCTGTTTTATTATTTAGTTATTTTAAACATGTGTTATTTAGTTATGGTGGGACCATGTTATGTTTTTAATGGGTGGTCCTATATGTTTAAGACTGGGGCCTTATTTAATTAAGTATTTCCTTATTGGGTTAGGATTTTATGTTATGAAAAGGCTATAAATATGCCTTTGGAAGAATTAGGGTGAGGTTTTTTTGTTTTTGGGGACGAATTAATAACCTAAAGCCGATTTGCTTTTATCTTTGTGTTCTTGCTTGAATACATGCTTAAGAAACATTCAAGTAGTTTGATCAACTTTCTTGTGGAGTGTTTCGAATCTGTGATTTAGGAACTAGTTTGTTTCGACATCTTGGATCTCTGATCAATTCAAAGAAATCTGAAATCTAACCTTTATTCTTTGGAGGTTGTGCCGAATTCGACTAGGGGTTTTCAAGTTAATGTTTTGGGGGTTCGACATCAAGGAGTTCTTAGGCTTATTCTTGGAGGTTCCATATAATTTTGATAAGACCTTCAAATTAGAGTGCGATGTGTTGTTTTGATGTAAGAAGGGAAACCGATTGCATATTTTAGTGAGAAGCTTCATGGTGCACAATTAAATTATTCCACTTTTGACAAGGATCTATATGTTTTTGTAAGAGCTTTACAAGTGTGGCAAAATTACTTATTGCCTAAAGAGTTTGTTATTCATACAAATCATGAATCATTAAAGCATCTAAAGGGGCAAACCAAGCTGAACCAAAGACATGGAAAGTGGATAGAGTTCATTGAGCCATTTTCATATATGATAAAGAATAACCGTGGAAAAGACAATGTAGTAGCAAATGCACTTTCAAGAAGGTATTCCATAATCTCAACTCTTAGTTCTAAGTTATTAGGCTTTGAGCAAATCAAGGATATGTATACCAATGATGTTGACTTTGCAAATGTTTATAAATCATGTGAGCCTTCTGCATTTCAGAAGTTTTATAGGCATGATGGGTACTTGTTTAAGGATGGAATATTATGCATGCCTAGTTGCTCATTAAGGGAATTGCTTGTGCATGAGGCACATAGTGGAGAACTCATGGGACATTTTTGGATATTTAAGACTTTAGACATTCTGCATGAACATTTCTATTGGCCAAACATGAGAAAGGATGTTGAAAGAATTTTTGCCGAGTGTATTGCATGTAAACAAGCAAAATCTAAGTCTTTACCTCATGGGTTGTATACTCCTTTACCTATTCCTAATGCACCTTGGATTGATATATCTATGGACTTTGTTTTGGGGCTGCCTAGGACTTGAAAAAGGAAAGATAGCATATTTGTTATTGTTGATAAATTCAGCAAAATGGCTCATTTCATTGCATGTCACAAAACTGATAATCAACAAATATTGCTAATTTCTTCTTTGGGGAAGTAGTTCGGTTGCATGGTATTCCTAAAACAATTGTAAGTGATAGAGATGTGAAGTTCTTAAGTCATTTTTACCGTGTTTTGTGGAATAAGTTAGGTACTAAATTGTTGTTATCTACAACTTGTAATCCATAAACTGATGGACAAACAGAAGTGGTCCGCGTCATTTGGTATCAGAGCCAATTACATGTAAATCTTTATCTATCTGTCTTTCTAGGGCTTGTTTTTATTTCCGTTAGAGTCTTCATTTGTTCAATTCGTTTTTTTTAGGGTTCTTTTATTTTATTCGAAATTTCTTCTTTCCCCATACCCCAATTTGTTTGTGTCCCCTTTTCATCATAGTCCAAATCGTTTTTCACCTACTTCACCATAGTCAATTCGTTTTCAATTTTTAAAGTATACGGATCTTTCCGTTTGAGTTTGCAATAATTCGTGTGCTGTTTAAGCTTCTATTTCTTGATTTTCGTTTAGTATTTTGGGGGAGTGATCTAGAGATAGTGATCTATCCCTAAAAAAAAAGTACTCCAACAAAAAGTTTTCTGTTTCTTAGTAATTAAAGGTTCCGTGGTTGGTTTGAAGTGGGTTAGAAGCAATCAAAATTTTTAGGCCACAAAATTTCTATTTTTTTATTTTTGGGGCTGTTTTTTGTTCGAATTGTGGGGGCTGCCATTGCAATGGGGAATTCGAAATTCTCTTTAGTTTAGGAAGACTTGACACTAGCTTTCTTGGGTAGAATCAATAGGTCCATAAATCAGCTTGCTAAAGGTGGGTTGGGTTTGATACATCTTGGCCAGAATTGTCATATTTTTACCTCTTTGTTTCTAATTCTTGATTGAGCTACCGTTTTTTGGATTCCGTTACGTTGCTGGAGTGTTATTTGCTTATTCCAACTCTCTGGTTTATGATAATAGTGTGACACAAATTTCCTTGTGTCGCCTCCAAATCGTCGAGTGTCTTTTCTAGGTGTCCAGGAATTAGGTTTCTAGCTTCCTTGAACGTTCTTGGCAGATTGATTTGTGAGCCTCGATTCTGAAGTGCAATCGAAGAATCAGCAAAGGTGAGGTAAGAGCAAAACACTTTGAGTGAATTTTGTTTATTACTAATCTTTTCTTTGTGAGTTTGTGTTTGTGATCATGAGTAGTGGGAGAAACCAGAACTTGCAAGATGGGGAGGAAAATGTCCAAGAAGGGTCTAGCAATTTTGAGACATATATGCAGCAAAGTAATGAAAGGATGAATGAGATGGCAAGAATGACGGCTACTCTATAAGAGAGCATGAATCTAATGATGAGAAAAAGAGAGCAGCAACCAGCAGCTCAAGTGAGGTTACCACAAAGGGTTCTACTAAGAATCGGTGAAGGAGATTGTAGAGCACCTAGAGGTAATGAAGAGGTTGGTGAAAATAACCCAGCAAATGACAATGACCTTACTTCCATAAAGATGAAGGTACCTTCCTTTGAAGGGAGAAACAATGCTGAAGAGTACATTGAATGGGAGAGAAAGGTGGAGCAGATTTTTGAATGCCATAATTATTCAGAAGAGAAGAAGTCCCACATTGCAGCCGTAGAATTTAAGGGATATGCTACATTCTAGTGGGATCAACTCAAATCCAATAGGAGAGGAAAGGGATTGAGACCCGTACCTGATTGGGAGACTTTGAAAGACTTAATGAAAAAAAGGTTTGTCCCTTCTCATTACTATAGGGATTTGTATAATAGGTTGGCAAGGCTGATCCAAGGTGGTAAGAGTGTTGAAGAATACCACAAGGAGATGGAGATGATCATGGCAAGAGCTGATATTGAAGAGGATGAGCAGAGGTTGATGTCTAGATTACTTGGGGGTCCAAATTCAAACATAGCAAATGAGCTAGAAATGTATGATTACAATTCCATGGGAGAATTGGTTGAAAAGGCCATGAAGATAGAAAGGAGACTAAAGAGCAAGAATTACACCAAGTCTGGTTCTAGCAAATTTCAGAATATGGGTGGAAGTAGTTCGACCTATAGAGGACCTCAAAACACTAGTAGCAATTCGTCCTCAAGAAGTGGAGATTTCAAGAATTCCTTCCAAAGGAACAATCCTCCACCTACAAGTGGAAAAGGGACAAATGGTGGTCCAAATTGGCAGCAATCAGATATTTCTAATACTACTCCTAGTAGAGATATTAAATGTTTCAAATGTTTAGGGAATGGGCATATTGCTTCTGAATGTCCAAATAGGAGAGTTATGATTGTTAGTAATGATGGGGGTATAATTTCTGATTCTAATCATAGTGATGTTGATAATGATGTGAATGACATGTATGATGATGATGATGAGTGTAGTGAGCAAGTTGAAAATGTTTTGATGGCTGAACATGGTGAAATGTTAGTTGCTAGGCGTGCTTTGAATATGCAGGTGAAGGGAGAGGGTCTTGAGCAGCGAGATAACATATTTTATTCTAGATGTTTAGTTGATGGTAAGGTTTGTATGCTCATCATTGACAGCGGTAGTTGTACTAATGCCGCAAGTGAGACCATGGTGGAGAAGCTGAAATTGACTTGTTTAAAACATCCCAATCCATATAGACTACAATGGTTTAATGATAGTGGAGAGGTGAAGGTTACTAAACAAGTGAGAATACCATTCTCTATAGGCTGGTATAAAGATGAAGTGTTGTGTGATGTAGTTCCTATGCAAGCAGGCCATATGTTATTGGGAAGACCTTGGCAATTTGATAGGAAAGCACAGCATGATGGGCATTCAAATAGGTACACGTTTACCTATGAGGGAAAGCTGGTTACTCTTGTTCCATTATCACCCTTGGAGGTTTATGAAGATCATCGAAAGATGCTTGAGAAAGCAAAGCAAGATTCTGCCAAAGTAGTGGTTGGGGCTGTTTCTTCCAAAAACAACGGGAGTGTGAGAGAACATGATAAGGTGAGTAAAAGTGAGAAGAAAATGGGAAAAGAGGCTAGAAAAGAAACTAATCAAATTAATGGACCATTGGTGAGAGAAAACAAGAAAGAAGGGAAGGCAAAACAAACTTTTTATGTAAGAGCGAGAGAATTAAATGTTGGCAGCCTGTGTTACTCATTAGATACAAGGAAACTTTGTTTGCTAACATTGATGTTTCACTTGAACATTTGCCTTCTAGTTTTGTGTCTTTATTGCAGGATTTCCAAGATGTGTTTCCGGAGGAGTTGCCTAGTGGTTTGCCACCATTAAGAGGAATCGAACATCAAATTGACTTCATACTTGGTTCTACCATTTCAAATAGACCGGCATATCGAAGTAATCCGATGGAGACCAAGGAGATGCAGAGACAAGTGGAAGAGTTGTTGGAGAAAGGGTTGATTCGAGAGAGTTTAAGTCCGTGTGCTGTTCCTGTTTTGTTGGTTCCAAAGAAAGATGGCACGTGGAGAATGTGTGTTGATTGTAGGGCTGTAAATAAGATCACCGTGAAGTATCGGCATCCTATACCGCGTCTTGATGACATGTTGGACGAATTACATGGTGCAAGTTTGGATGGTGAGAAGAAGGCTGATTTGGTAAAGTCTTTGCATGAAAAGGTTCGAGCAAATATAGAGAAAAAGAACAAGTCATATGCTGATAGGGCAAATAAGGGACGAAAGAAAATGGCATTTGCTCCTGGCGATTGGGTTTGGGTACACTTCTGAAAGGAGAGGTTTCCAAATCAAAGGAAGAGTAAGCTTGATGCACGTGGTGATGGTCCATTCCAAGTATTGGAGAAAATCAATGACAATGCATACAAGATCGACTTGCCTGGTGAGTATGGTGTTAGTGCTACTTTTAATGTGACTGATTTATCTCCTTATGATGATGCAGATTTGAGGACAAATCTTTTTAAAGAAGGGGAGAATGATGTAAACCAGCATGGCAAGGATCCTTTGGTGCTACAACAAGGACCATTGACAAGGAATAAAGCAAGGAAGTATGGCGTCACTCTTGGATTGCATGTTCAAGACTTTGTTACAAGGGAGGTGACTGAATTAGCAATAAACAAGTGCAGTATGGAGCTGGAAGACCAACAAAGGCTGATTGTGATGCTGAATGTTTATATGGAAGATAAGGCTTTAAAAATGGGCTAGAGGAGCAAGAAAGGAGTAAGGAAGGCAGCCGACATGCAAGCACATGGGCCTTGGACGAAATTAGGTTTTTTGGGACCACTTTTGTCACATGGGCAGCCTATTCTTTCATGCACATGGGCTGTGTTCACACCCATGCACATGGGATGTGGTTCCCTTCTTTCCTTAGTTGGTTAGGATGATATTTTCCTTATTTGACAAGGATCCTTCTTTCCTTAGTTGGTTAGGATGATATTTTCCTTATTTGACAAGGATCCTTCTTTCCTTAGTTGCTTAGGATGATATTTTCCTTATTTGACAAGGATTTTGACTTTGTAATTTTCCTTTTTTTCACTAGGGTTAGGATAGTTACGAATTTTAATTTGTTTTTCTATAAATAGGGCCTTATTTTCTTGTAAGAGGAACTTTTGACAAAATTATATTCATATTGCTTTTTATGCAAATTTCGGCCATCTTTGAGAGAGAGATTTTTTGCTTCTTTCATTGATTGCATCACGAATCAGACTAACTTATCAATTTCGATTGTGGCGTTCTTCTGATCCGTCCTTCCAAATCCTTCCGTCATTAGTGTTCTTGCTTCGCTAAGCATTGGGTGCTATAGAGGGTGGTTTATCCTTGTTCTTGGATTCCTATATCGAAGCGTGCGTTGGGGTTTGAGGCCTTCATTGCCATAGGGTTCCGCATCAAAAACAGCACCTATACCCACTCCGGAAGCATCATATTCAACTTCAAAAGTCTTAGAAAAATCAGGTAATGCAAGTAATGGTGCAAAACATAATTTTTCTTTCAGTAATCTAAATGCATGCTCCTATTCCTCATTCCATCTGAACCCTACATTTTTCTTCACTATTTCATTCAATGGGGCTGCAATTGTGCTAAAATCTCTAACAAACCTCTTATAAAAACTAGCAAGACCATGAAAACTCCTAACATCCATCACAGATTTTGGGGTAGGCCATTCTTTGATGGCTTTTACCTTATCCTCATCAACCTCAATTCCTTTCCCACTCACTACAAATCCTAAGAAAATGACTTTTTTCATGCAGAATGTACATTTCTTTAAATTTGCATACAATTTCTCTTTCCTAAGAACTTTAAGCACACATCTTAAATGCATTAAATGATCATTTAAACTTTGACTATACACTAAAATATCATCAAAATACACAACAACAAACTTTCCAAGAAAAGCACGCAAGACATGATTCATTAATCTCATGAAAGTACTAGGTATATTGCTTAGTCCAAAAGGCATGACTAACCATTCATACAAACCATATTAAGTCTTAAAAGCTGTTTTCCATTCATCTCCTAATCCCATTCTTATTTGATGATAACCACTTTTAAGATCAATTTTCGAAAATATACATGCACCATGCAATTCATCAAGCATATCATCAAGTCTAGGGATTGGATGTCTATACTTTATAGTGATTTTGTTGACGGCGCGACAATCCACACACATTCGCATTGATCCATCCTTTTTGGGTACCAAAAGTACCGGTACAGCGCATGGACTCATGCTCTCTCTGACATGACCCTTTACAAGTAATTCTTCCACCTGTTTTTGTAACTCTTTGGCCTCTTGAGGATTGGTTCTATATGCTGGCCGATTCGAAATTACAGTTCCAGGAACAAAATCAATTTGATGTTCTATTCCTCTGATAGGTGGTAGTCCGCTAGATACTTCATCGGGAAAGACATCTTCAAATTCCTGCAACAAAGTCAATGCAACACTAGGAATAGGAGGATCAAGGTCAGTTACATTAAGAAAAGCTCCCTTATATAGTAAGAGTAGCATCACATTATTTGAAGAATAGGCTTGCCTCACATCTTTTCCCCTAGCAACTAAACTTACTTTCTTCTCACAACTCTCATTTTTATTGTAGATTTTTTTCTTTTTCTCATTTTCTTTTTCTTTTTCTTTTTTTATTCTTTGTTTTTCCTCTTGCTCTTTTCTTTCTCTCACTCTCTTTTCAGATTCTTTTTGCATTTTCTCTTCCATGGCAGCTTGTATTCATTTTTGGTCTTCAAAAGCCTCCATCGGTGTCAAAGGTGCAAGCGTCAACTTTTGACCTTCAAAATCAAAAGAGTACCTATTTTTGAATCCATCATGTACAACCCTTCTATCATATTGCCATGGCCTCCCAAGCAGAATATGACTAGCATGCATAGGAACAACATCACATAACACTTCATCCTTATACCTCCCAATGGAAAATGTTAGCAGCACTTGCTTAGTCACCCTAACTTCACCACAATCATTAAACCATTGCAACCTATATGGCTTAGGATGTTTTGTAGTAGGGAAATCAAGTTTTTCCACTAGTAGAGTACTAGCCACATTCACGCAACTTCCACTGTCTATTATCATGCTACAAACTCTATCTTTAACTAGACACCTAGTATGAAAGATATTTTCTCTTTGTAGCTCATCACCATCATCTGCCTTTACTTGGGTATTTAAAGCACGCATAACAACTAGAATGATGTAAACCAGCATGGCAAGGATCCTTTGGTGCTACAACAAGGACCATTGACAAGGAATAAAGCAAGAAAGTATGGCATCACTCTTGGATTGCATGTTCAAGACTTTGTTACAAGGGAGGTGACTGAATTAGCAATAAACAAGTGCAGAATGGAGCTGGAAGACCAACAAAGGCTGATTGTGATGCTGAATGTCTATATAGAAGATAAGGCTTTAAAAATGGGCTAGAGGAGCAAGAAAGGAGTAAGGAAGGCAGGCCACATGCAAGCACATGGGCCTTGGACGAAATTAGGTTTTTGAGACCACTTTTGTCACATGGACAGCCTATTCTTTCATGCACATGGGCTGTGTTCACACCCATGCACATGGGATGTGGTTCCCTTCTTTCCTTAGTTGGTTAGGATGATATTTTCCTTATTTGACAAGGATTTTGACTTTGTAATTTTCCTGTTTCCACTAGGGTTAGGATGTGGTTCCCTTCTTTCCTTAGTTGGTTAGGACGATATTTTCCTTATTTGACAAGGATTTTGACTTTGTATTTTTCCTTTTTCCACTAGGGTTAGGATAGTTACGAATTTTTAATTTGTTTTTCTATAAATAGGGCCTTATTTTCTTATAAGAGGACCTTTTTGACAAATTATATTCAGATTGCTCTTTATGCAAATTTCGCCCATCTTTGAGAGAGTGAGATATTTTTTGCTTCTTTCATTGATTGCATCACGAATCAGACTAACTTATCAATTTCGATTGTGGCGTTCTTCTGATCCGTCCTTCCAAATCCTTTCGTCATTAGTGTTCTTGCTTCACTAAGCATTGGGTGCTATAGACGGTGGTTTATCCTTGTTCTTGGGTTCCTATATCGAAGCGTGCGTTGGGGTTTAAGGCCTTCATTGCCAAAGGGTTCCGCGTCATTTGGTATCAGAGATAATTACAGGTAAATCTTTATCTATCTGTCTTTCTAGGGCTTGTTTTTATTTCCGTTAGAGTCTTCATTTGTTCAATTCTTTTTTTTAGGGTTCTTTTATTTTATTCGAAATTTCTTCTTTCCCCATACCCCAATTCGTTTGTGTCCCCTTTTCATCATAGTCCAAATCGTTTTTCACCTACTTCACCATAGTCAATTCGTTTTCAATTTTTAAAGTATACGGATCTTTCCGTTTGAGTTTGCAATAATTCGTGTGCTGTTTAAGCTTCTATTTCTTGATTTTCGTTTAGTATTTTGGGGGAGTGATCTAGAGATAGTGATCTATCCCTAAAAAAAAAAGTACTCCAACAAAAATTTTTCTGTTTCTTAGTAATTAAAGGTTCCGTGGTTGGTTTGAAGTCGGTTAGAAGCAATCAAAATTTTTAGGCCACAAAATTTCCATTTTTTTTGGGCTGTTTTGTTCGAATTGTGGGGGCTGCCATTGCAAAGGGGAATTCGAAATTCTCTTTAATTTAGGAAGACTTGACACTAGCTTTCTTGGGTAGAATCAATAGGTCCATAAATCATCTTTCTAAAGGTGGGTTGGTTTTGATACATCTTGGCCAGAATTGTCATATTTTTACCTCTTTATTTCTAATTCTTGATTGAGCTACCATTTTTTTTTGGATTCCGTTACATTGCTGGAGTGTTATTTGCTTGTTCCAACACTCTAGTTTATGATAATCGTGTGACACAAATTTCCTTGTGTCGCCTCCAAATCGTCGAGTTTCTTTTCTAGGTGTCTAGGAATTAGGTTTCTAGCTTCCTTGAATGTGCTTGGCAGATTGATTTGTGAGCCTCGATTCTGAAGTGCAATCGAAGAATCAGCAAAGGTGAGGTAAGAGCGAAACACTTTGAGTGAATTTTGTTTATTACTAATCTTTTCTTTGTGAGTTTGTGTTTGTGATCATGAGTAGTGGGAGAAACCAGAACGTGCAAGATGGGGAGGAAAATGTCCAAGAAGGTTCTAGCAATTTTGAGACATATATGCAGCAAAGTAATGAGAGGATGAATGAGATGGCAAGAATGATGGCTACTCTACAAGAGAGCATGAATCTAATGATGAGAGAAAGAGCGCAGCAACCAGCAGCTCAAGTGAGGTTACCACAAAGGGTTCTACTAAGAATCAGTGAAGGAGATCGTAGAGCACCTAGAGGTAATGAAGAGGTTGGTGAAAATAACCCAGCAAATGACAATGACCTTACTTCCATAAAGATGAAGGTACCTTCCTTTGAAGGGAGAAACAATGCTGAAGAGTACATTGAATGGGAGAGAAAGGTGGAGCAGATTTTTGAATGCCATAATTATTCAGAAGAGAAGAAGTCCCACATTGCAGCCGTAGAATTTAAGGGATATGCTACATTCTGGTGGGATCAACTCAAATCTAATAGAAGATTAAAGGGATTTGAGACCCGTACCTGATTGGGAGACTTTGAAAGACTTAATGAGAACAAGGTTTGTCCCTTCTCATTACTATAGGGATTTGTATAATAGGTTGGCAAGGCTGATCCAAGGTGGTAAGAGTGTTGAAGAATACCACAAGGAGATGGAGATGATCATGGCAAGAGCTGATATTGAAGAGGATGAGGAGAGGTTGATGTCTAGATTCCTTGGGGGTCTAAATTCAAACATAGCAAGTGAGCTGGAAATGTATGATTACAATTCCATGGGAGAGTTGGTTGAAAAGGCCATGAAGATAGAAAAGGAGACTAAAGAGCAAGAATTATACTAAGTCTGGTTCTAGCAAATTTCAGAATATGGGTGGAAGTAGTTCGAACTACAAAGGACCTCAAAACACTAGTAGCAATTCGTCCTCAAGAAGTGGAGATTTCAAGAATTCCTTCAAAAGGAACAATCCTCCACCTACAAGTGGAAAAGGGACAAATGGTGGTCCAAATAGGCAGCAATCATGTACTTCTAATACTACTCCTAGTAGAGATATTAAATGTTTCAAATGTTTAGGGAATGGGCATATTGCTTCTGAATGTCCAAATAGGAGAGTTATGATTGCTACTGATGATGGGGGTATAATTTCTGATTCTGATCATAGTGATGTTGATAATGATGTGAATGACATGTATGATGATGATGATGAGTGTAGTGAGCAAGTTGAAAATGTGTTGATGGCTGAACATGGTGAAATGTTAGTTGCTAGGCGTGCTTTGAATATGCAGGTGAAGGAAGAGGGCCTTGAGCAACGAGATAACATATTTTATTCTAGATGTTTAGTTGATGGTAAGGTTTGTATGCTCATCATTGACAGCGGTAGTTGTACTAATGCCGCAAGTAAGACCATGGTGGAGAAGCTGAAATTGACTTTTTTAAAAGATCCCAATCCATATAGACTACAATGGTTTAATGATAGTGGAGAGGTGAAGGTTACTAAACAAGTGAGAATACCATTCTCTATAGGCTGGTATAAAGATGAAGTGTTGTGTGACGTAGTTCCTATGCAAGCAGGCCATATGTTATTGGGAAGACCTTGGCAATTTGATAGGAAAGCACAGCATGATGGGCATTCAAATAGGTACACGTTTACCTATGAGGGAAAGCTGGTTACTCTTGTTCCATTATCACCCTTGGAGGTTTATGAAGATCATCGAAAGATGCTTGAGAAAGCAAAGCAAGATTCGGCCAAAGTAGTGGTTGGGCTGTTTCTTCCAAAAACAAGGGGAGTGCGAGAGAACATGATAAGGTGAGTTGAAGTGAGAAGAAAATGGGAAAAGAGGCCAGAAAAGAAACTAATTAAATTAATTGCCCATTGGTGAGAGAAAACAAGAAAGAAGGGAAGGCAAAACAAACTTTTTATGCAAGAGCGAGAGAATTAAATGTTGGGCAGCCTGTGTTACTCATTAGATACAAGGAAACTTTGTTTGCTAACATTGATGTTTCACTTGAACATTTGCCGTCTAGCTTTGTGTCTTTATTGCAGGATTTCCAAGATGTGTTTCCGGAGGAGTTGCCTAGTGGTTTGCCACCATTAAGAGGGATCGAACATCAAATTGACTTCATGCCTGGTTCTACCATTCCAAATAGACCAGCATATCGAAGTAATCCGATGGAGACCAAGGAGATGCAGAGACATGTGGAAGAGTTGTTGGAGAAAGGGTTGATTCGAGAGAGTTTAAGTCCGTGTGCCGTTCCTGTTTTGTTGGTTCCAAAGAAAGATGGCACGTGGAGAATGTGTGTTGATTGTAGGGCTGTAAATAAGATCACCGTGAAGTATCGGCATCCTATACCGCGTCTTGATGACATGTTGGACGAATTACATGGTGCAAGGTATTTTACTAATATTGATCTTATGAGTGGATATCATCAAATTCGTATGAAATCTGGGGATGAATGGAAAACAGCTTTTAAAACAAAATATGGGTTGTATGAGTGGTTGGTAATGCCTTTTGGGTTGTCTAATGCACCTAGTACTTTTATGAGGTTGATGAACCATGTTTTGAGGGCTTATTTGGGCAGATTTGTAGTTGTTTATTTTGATGATATTTTGATCTATAGTAAGACTGAGGAAGAGCATATAGAACATGTTAGGTTTGTTTTAGAAGCTTTGAGAAAAGAGAACTTATATGCAAAGCTTAAGAAGTGCACATTTTGCATGGATAGGCTTGTTTTTCTTGGTTTTGTTGTTAGTGCGTAGGGATTGGAAGTTGATGAAGAGAAAGTGAAAGCTATAAGGGAATGGCCTGTTCCTAAGAGTGTGACGGAAGTGAGGAGCTTCCATGGGCTGGCGAGTTTTTATAGGAGATTCGTGAAGGATTTTTCTACCATCGCCGCACCACTCACAAGTATTGTCAAGAAGGAAGTTGGATTTCAATGGGGTGAACAACAACAACGATCATTTGAAAGTTTGAAAGAAAAACTCACTACTGCGCCTGTTTTAGCTTTACCTAACTTTGATTCTATTTTTGAGATTGAATGTGATGTTTCAGGTATAGGTATTGGGGCTGTTTTGATGCAAGACAAGAAGCCAATAACATATTTTAGTGAGAAGCTCAATGGTGCGCAACTGAATTATTCTACCTATGACAAGGAGTTGCATGCTTTGGTAAGGGCACTGAATGTGTGGGAGCATTATTTGCTGCCAAAGGAGTTCATTATTCACACTGACCATGAATCCCTCAAGCATTTGAAGGGCCAAGGTAAGTTGAACAAAAGACATGGTAAGTGGATTGAACAAATTGAGAAATTTCCTTATGTCATTAAGTATAAGCAAGGTAAAGATAATGTTGTTGCTAATGCGTTGTCTAGGAGATATACATTACTGTCTGTTTTGAGTTCTAAATTGCTTGGTTTTGAGTATATTAAGGACTTATATATTGGTGATATTGATTTTGGCAATGTTTATGTCGCATGTGAACAAGGAGCTTTTAATTCATTTTTTAGGCAGGATGGTTATTTGTTTAAGGGAAGTAAACTATGTGTGCCTAGATGTTCCATGCATAATTTGCTTGTTTTGGAATCTCATTGTGGTGGTTTGATGGGGGCATTTTGGTGTGTCTAAGACTTATGATATTCTGTTTGAGCATTTTTATTGGCCATTTATGCGTAAAGATGTTGGAAGATTATGTTCTGCTTGTATTGCATGTAGACAGGCGAAATCAAAGTCTATGCCTCATGGTCTTTATATGCCATTACCTGTACCTAGTTCACCTTGGGTTGATATTAGTATGGATTTTGTACTTGGTTTGCCTAGGACTAGGAAAGGTAGAGATAGCATTTTTGTGGTTGTTGATAGGTTTAGTAAGATGGCACATTTTATTCCATGTCACAAAGCTGATGATGCAAAAGTTGTGGCTGATTTGTTCATTAGAGATGTTGTTCGTTTACATGGGGTGCCTAGGACAATTGTTTCTAATAGAGATACTAAGTTTTTGTCCCATTTTTGGCGTGTTTTATGGAGTAGATTAGGAACTAAGCTTTTGTTTTCTACTACTTGTCATCCACAAACAGATGGGCAAATTGAAGTAGTGAATCATAGACTTGGTACGTTGTTGAGAGCTTTAGTGGGGAAGAACTTGGTCACTTGGGAAGATTGTTTACCTTTCATTGAATTTGCTTATAATCGTTCAATTCATTCTTCTACAGGTTATTCGCCATTTGAGATTGTTTATGGTTTTAATCCACTAACTGTACTTGATCTTGTTCCTTTGCCTTTACATGAGCTTGCTAGTTTAGATGGTGAGAAGAAGGCTGATTTAGTAAAGTCTTTGCATGAAAAGGTTCGAGCAAATATAGAGAAAAAGAACAAGTCATATGCTGATAGGGCAAATAAGGGATGAAAGAAAATGGCATTTGCTCCTGGCGATTGGGTTTGGGTACACTTCCGAAAGGAGAGGTTTCCAAATCAAAGAAAGAGTAAGCTTGATGCACGTGGTGATGGTCCATTCCAAGTATTGGAGAAAATCAATGACAATGCATACAAGATCGACTTGCCTAGTGAGTATGGTGTTAGTGCTACTTTTAATGTGACTGATTTATCTCCTTATGATGATGCAGATTTGAGGACAAATCTTTTTAAAGAAGGGGAGAATGATGTAAACCAGCATGGCAAGGATCCTTTGGTGCTACAACAAGGACCATTGACAAGGAATAAAGCAAGGAAGTATGGCGTCACTCTTGGATTGCATGTTCAAGACTTTGTTACAAGGGAGGTGACTGAATTAGCAATAAACAAGTGCAGTATGGAGCTGGAAGACCAACAAAGGCTGATTGTGATGCTGAATGTCTATATGGAAGATAAGGCTTTAAAAATGGGCTAGAGGAGCAAGAAAGGAGCAAGGAAGGCAGGCCACATGCAAGCACATGGGCCTTGGACGAAATTAGGCTTTTGGGACCACTTTTGTCACATGGACAGCCTATTCTTTCATGCACATGGGCTGTGTTCACTCCCATGCACATAGGATGTCGTTCCCTTCTTTCCTTAGTTGTTTAGGATGATCTTTTCCTTATTTGACAAGGATTTTGACTTTGTAATTTTCCTTTTTCCACTAGGGTTAGGATGTGGTTCCCTTCTTTCCTTAGTTGGTTAGGATGATATTTTCCTTATTTGACAAGGATTTTGACTTTGTATTTTTCCTTTTTCCACTAGGGTTAGGATAATTACGAATTTTTAATTTGTTTTTCTATAAATAGGGCCTTATTTTCTTGTAAGAGGACCTTTTTGACAAATTATATTCAGATTGCTCTTTATGCAAATTTCGGCCATCTTGGAGAGAGTGAGAGATTTTTTGCTTCTTTCATTGATTGCATCACGAATCAGACTAACTTATCAATTTTGATTGTGGCGTTCTTCTGATCCGTCCTTCCAAATCCTTCCGTCATTAGTGTTCTTGCTTCGCTAAGCATTGGGTGCTATAGAGTGTGGTTTATCCTTGTTCTTGGGTTCCTATATCGAAGCGTACGTTGGGGTTTGAGGCCTTCATTGCCATAGGGTTCCACGTCATAGAACGTTGCCATGTACAACATGCTCTACATCACTATCATCACCCATAGGTTGAATGTCATCACTTGAATCATCATTAACAACCTCATCATCTTCAGATTCTATCTCTCCACTTGGCCTCATCACCATTGCCCTTTTATTTGGACATTGTGCAGCATAATGTCCCTTGCCTAAGCATCTAAAAAATTAGATGTCTCTAGTTCTTCCGCTGGAGTTCATTGGTGCCTTACCCTTATCAATCACAATGGGTTTTTCTCCAGCCTTGTTTCCCTCTTTCTTCTCCTTTGAAACAAATTTACTCTCACTAGATTCCCCTTTCTTCCAATTTGGCTTCCATGAAACATTGTTGGTAGAATTCATTCCCATACCCGATCTGGTTGTTTTCTTCTTCTTGAGTTGTTTTTCTACCTTGATTGCCATATTTAACATATCATCAAGCTCCACATAATGATGCAGCTCCACTATGTCGGCAATTTCATCTTTCAGCCCATGTAGGAACCGTGCCATAGTTGCTTCCCTTTCTTCTTCTATATTAGCTCGTATCATAGCCATTTCCATTTCTTGAAAATATTCTTCCACACTTTTATTGCCCTGCACCAGCCCTTGTAATCTTTGATGCAACTCTCTATAGTAGTGTTGTGGAACAAATTGATCTCTCATGACCTGTTTCAACTCATCCCAAGTCTGCACTCCTCTCATGCCATTTCGTCTTTGTTTAGTGAGTAATTGATCCCACCAAACTAATGCATAATCAGTAAACTCTACCACAGCAAGTGTCACCTTCTTTTGCTCACTATAGTTGTGGTAATCAAAGATGAGTTCGGTCTTTCTCTCCCATTCCAAATATGCATATGGATTTGCTTTGCCTTGGAATGATGGAATTTTTATTTTAATTCCATTAACGTTGCTGTCTACTCTCCCTCTCCCTCTTGCATTTTCCATAGTTTCTTGCCTAATATTTCTGCCACCACCTCTACCACCCATATTACCTCTCGTATATCTTGGTCTAATAACATCATCAAGTGCAACATATTGCTGCCCATCATCATCATCAAGATTATCTTCATCTACATCCTCCAAGTCATTGAAAACTGGCAAATCATTTAGTCCAGCGCGCCTACCTCTATTCTGCCCCCTATTTGTGTTTTGCTCCCTATGAAAATTATCTCGTTCATCCCTTCCTAAATTCCTTTGATTTGTAGAGCTTGCTTGCTGCAATTCTTCAATTTGCTTTGAGTGTTTTTCCATATGTTCTCTAATATCAACAAACAACACATTCATCCTTTGAAATTGAGATTGCAATGCCTTAAGAACATAAGAAGCTTCTGGCTCCTCTTGGGGTTGGTTGCTCTCTCGATCACTATCTCGTTTTGTTGACATACTGATTGCTGCAAAACAAACGTTAGAAATATTCTCTCACACACTCCCTCACGTGTTTCACTCTAATCTGGTAACACTCAATCTGTGTTTCACTCAAACTTTGGCTTTTACCCTCTAACAATCTCACCACTCTATGCCTTTTTTCACTCACTTCAGCCCCTTCCAAGCTCTAGCAAGAACTTAATATTTCCTCAACTAAATAACTAAATTGCAAGGTTTAAAACACATTCAAGAATGGAACAAGAGTAAAACAATCTGGAAAAAAAAAACAGAATATCTGATATTTGAAACCTAAGGACGAAAGACACTTAAATTTTAGACAAACATTACTAAAGGGTAAAGGGAAGAATTTGACAAAACTGGATTTAGGACAATATACTGAGACAAAATGGAAGAAGAAAAATGAATTTTTAGGTCTCTTATGAAATGTTTATGTTCTGGACTCAAAAATGGCTAACTAGCAGTAATATATGGACAACCAAGCAAACGAACGAATTTTGACATGAAATTTAATATGTAGGCTTAGCTGAATATCTAAAACATGCCTGTAAAATTTGAAAGGATTTAGATATGTTTACATACACGTTCACTTTTAGACACAAAACAAGCTAAATTTGCTGCAATATATGGATAACTAGGCAAATGGAGGAATTTTGACTTAAAATTTGATTTCCAAGCTAAGTTTACATATGAAACAAGCATATAAAATTTGAGAAGATTTGGTTATGTGCAAACCCAACTTCAGTTTCTAACCCACTAGCAAATTTGAGAGATTAGTTGTTGTTTCCTCTTTTTCTTTTCTTTTCTTTTCTGTTCTTTCTTTCTTTCTTTTTTTTTTTAAATTAATCCAGCAACAACATTAAGGAAGAAGGACTCAAAGAAACAAGAAAGCATACAGCTTGTAGAAATTAAACTAATGGCAGAAAATGACTCAAAGGAAGACAATATTTTTTTTTTTGACATAAACAAGAAGGAATGATGCTAAAAACCTAATTTGGAGAGCCTAAGCTCTGATACCAAATGATGTGAGCCTGCCTTGCTGGGATTTAATTCCTAAGGAAGCTCAAGCTACAGATTGTCTCCAAAACATAAGAACACCAACCAGCACCTTCAACCCAACACCAACTTGTGATGTAAAACTGAAGCTATATGGCTGGAAACCAAAGATTCAAGACCCAACCCCAACTTGTGAAGGAAAAACCTTGAATATAAGTTAAGACCTAGCAAACTTGGTTATTTTTGCAAGGAATTCGTGCAAGTTCTAACCAGAACTCAAAAGAAGGCTAAAAACCTCTCAAATCTCTCAAAAATGGAGAGAAAACTCAGAATATTCATTAAGTTCAAAGTCTGCCATTACATCTGTTTTTAAAGACTTAAAGAAAGCATAAAACAAGTGAAATGATGGGAAAATACAAATATAATGATGTGGTTACATAAAACAAATTGGGCAGCCATATAGCTTGTCTCCCACTAGCTTTTAAAAGGCATGGGCAGCCATATAGCTTGTCTCCCACTAGCTTTTAAAAGGCATCTTTGACTCCCAATGTGAGTTTCAGCCACTCTTAATATATGGGCATCCAATGGTACGTGAATGGTATGTATTTAGCTCCCAAAGGTATAATGATGGATGCCAATATGTATTCTAACAACTTTGGGTCAATTGGCCTCTTGGGTAGATTACAATTTGGACACGTGCAACCAAACAGCTTCTTTGCTCTTATTTTCTTCAAGTCTTAACATTCCAATTGTATTGAGAACATATAGATGTTTGGAAACTAATCCTTGAAGTTTTCTTGCCATTGATCGAGTAACAGGTCCTTGGTGTTGTATGCTAGCAATCAGATCCTCATCAACACGAGGCAAAGATGGGTTTAGATCATTGGTAGCCAAATAAGCCTCTTTACACAAAAGTACAAATATAGGCTGATTGTTGTACAAAGCATGCCTAACCTCACTTGTCCTAGCCATCAAACTTGCATTCTTTTCTTCTTTTTTCCAATAGGCTGAATTTGCTTTCCTTTTTCTTTTCCCTCTTTCTTTTCACTCTTTTTATTTACACTTTGTTTATTTTCATTCTCTTCTTTACAGCCTCAAGTTTCATCCTTTCCATTTTACATTGGTCTTCATACACTTCTTTTGAGGAAAGTGGTGTTAGAATGGTCTTTTGCCCATCCTTTGTGAATGAATACCTATTGAGGTACCCATCATGCATAGCTCTTTGGCCATATTACCATGGTCTACCAAGTAGAATATCTCCAGCATGCATTAGAACCACATCACACATCACTTTATCATGATATTTACCAATGGAAAAGGAAATGATAGATTGTCTATTTACCTTAACCTCACCACAATCATTAAGCCACTGAAGTTTGTAGGGTCATGGGCGTGGTGTAGTAGACAGCCCCAATCATTGGTGCAACTTCCACCATCTACAATCACACTACATGCCTTGCCCTGAACATGGCATCTTGTATGGATCAAATTATCTTGTTGCTTCGCATGGCTATCCTCCTTCAATTGTGTGTTAAGAGCATGCCTAGTAACCAGTAAATCACCTCTAATTGGCTCCTCAATGCTCCCATCGCTAGAATCCTCCAATTCTGGCATCTCACCATCATCACTCTCATTGTTGCCTTCTTCTTCATCAGTCACTATCTCACCATTTCTCAAGGTCATAACCATCTTATTTGGACATTTTTTTGCTGATATGACCTACACCTTGGCACTTCCAACATTTAATATCTCTATTTCTTTGCTTAGGCTCTTCGACTTTGGATTTGTCTTTAGAACCCTAATCTGTCTTTGCCTTTCCACCATCATGATCAACCTTATTTCTACCCTTAAAATCACGATTTCCATCCCTTTTCCCAGAAGAACTAGGATTGGAATAAGGTTTGGAAACATACCTTGCTGCTCCTCTTCCTTGGAGTTGTTTTTCTACCTTGATGGAAATATGCACCATCTCTTCTAACTCCACATAAGGCTGCAAATCAACTATATCCGCTATGTCCTTGTTCAAACCAGGTAAGAAATGTGCCATAGTAGTCTCCATATCTTCATCTATATTAGCTCTAGTCATGATCATTTTCATCTCTTTGTAGTAGTCATCGACACTCCTATTACCTTGTTTAAGAACCTGAAGTCTTTATACAAGTTCTCTAAGAAAATGTCTAGGCATAAATCTCTTTCTCATGACAGACTTAAGATCATGCCATGTCTCAATTGGATACTCCAAATTCCTTCTTCTATTAGTCACCAATTAGTCCCACCAAGCTATAGCATAATATGAAAATTGAGTAATGGCAAGCTTGAATTTCTTTTCTTCACTAAATTGATGGCAATCAAAGATAAGCTCAACTTGCTTTTCCCATTGCAAATAAGCCTCCGGATCTGATTTACCTCAAAAATTAGGAATTTTCAATTTAATGCTTCCCAAGTTCCTATCTACAAAGTCATCATCACCACGGTTTCGACCATAGAATGCATTATCATACATCCTTCCTCTACCTCTACTAGCACTGCGTCCTCCTCGACCTCCTCCTCTAGGTATAACTCCTCCAGCAAGAGTTGCATTATCATCCTCAAACTCGTATTCATCACCTAAATTATCAGTTTGAGCTATTTGATTTCTACCACCTCTTTGCCTCTTATTGCGTTCCGGTGTGGCTCTTTCAACTACTGCCAACCTTACATCCATATGCTCTAATGTTTCCCTCACATTCTCCATATTGCGGCATAAATATATAGATTCAGCTTGTTGAGCCTCACGCAATCTAGCCGCATCAACATGGCTAGCTCCACTAACTTCACCTTGGTCAGACATTGCTGCAATAAAAGGTTTGAAAATAATAAAAAAAATAATATAAGGGCCTCACAACACTCCCTCACATGTTTACACTCAAAAGATGGGGTTGGTCTCTCGGGTTTTGCTCAATTAATTTATTTTACTCACTTCTTTCCTCACATCACTCTAGCTAATTTCTTTTATGTTCTTAGGTGAATCACACTTTTAGAACAATTCAGATAGCCTGACTTGTGCAAAATTCCAAATCTGAAATTTTTAAAACAAGTTTGAAGCAAATTGGCTAAAACAAGAAATTTAATATGCTAGAAGCAAAAAAAAAAAATATGACAACCCATTAAGAAGCAAATGACATATGAAAAAAAATGACAAAGATTTGATTAGGACAAATTTAGAAGGTAATTTCTTTGAAGAAACAACCCCAAAATTTATTAATTAATGATTAATAACTATAATAATCACACAATAAATGTAGGTCAAATTTAGAAGGTTATTATTTTTTGAAGAAACAGCCCCAAAAGTTATTAATTAATGATTAATAACTATAATAATCACACAATAAATGTAGTCAACTATAGTTCAAATCTGATTAGGAAGATCTAAAGCCACAATTCCAGATTTTTTTTCTCTTTTTTTTTCCAGATTTTTTTTTCAGATTTGTATTTCTTTTTCTCTTCTAAACAGCAAGATTTTTATCCTTTTTTTGGACGATTTTTTTTATAACCACAAGCACTAAATCAGATGTGCAATCTTTTTAATTGATGAAAATAATTCAGATTAACCAAAACAAACAAAATTCAGAATTCAAATAGACAATAATAATTCAAATGAAGGAAAAATAAAGAAAATGCAAGAACAATAAGAGATAAAAATAGGAGAACAAAAGAAAACAAGAATTTAGAACCAAAAACACAAAATTTGTTAATGATAGAACCTGATCTAAAACCTAAGCTCTGATACCAAATGATACAGAACCTCCAAGAATAAGATTGAGAACCCCTTTGATTATTATGGACCCCCACAACATTAACTTGAAAACCCAAATATCAATTTAGTCTCAACCCCTAAAAAAGGCTAGAATTCAGATTGCTTAGAAAAATGATCAAAGATCTAGAATAAAGGAAACTTGTTTCTAAATTCTAGATTTGAAACACTCCACAAGAAGATGATCAGTCCACTTGAATATTTCTTAGCATGTATTCTACTCAAGAACACAAAGATAAAAGAAAACAGCCTTTTGGTTATAATTCATCAATAATCTGAAGTGAAATTCATTTTAGGCCTTTATATAGCCTTTACAAGACCTAAAAAAACTTATTCTAAAATAAACAAACTCAACTTATGGGCTTTATCATAAACAAGTTTGGACAGCCCATTATCAAAGAAATAAAAATAATAGGCTTTTAAATTAACATGTTTTAAACAGCCCATTATGACAAAAATACAAACATATTTAATTTCACTCAATTAACAAGGCTAAGAACTAAAAACAAACTTAAGTAAGCCCATTTTGAAGTTGGACTTGAAATAAGTTGTCATTAACTTTTTTTAATCTTGTTTCCAAGCCTTGGATCCCTTGCAGCCCATTACAAGCCAAATTCACCAAATCTTGTAGATGATAAATTAATGCTTGTTGAATCTTCTTGGTTCTTGATCTAGTTATAGGGCCTTGAGGCAGAATAATTGGATTGAAAATCTCCTTAATTTTATCCTTGCTTCATTGGTCATGCTCTTCCTCTTTGTGTGTAGGTTGTTCCATAAAACTTTGGATTTCCTTGGTCTCCTTAGGGTTACATCTATAGGCTAGCCTATTTGGTATGCTTTCACTGGGAATGAAATCAATTTGATTTTCAATTCCTCAAATTGGTGGCAAACCCTTATGCACATCTTCAAGAAAGAGATCTACATTTTACTACAATAAATCAACAATAACACTAGGCAAACTCTTGTCAAGCTCATTAGATATAATCAAAACATCCTTATACATAAGTACAAGTATAAGCTGGCTCATGGTTAGTGTTTTTCTCACATCACTCGTTTTTGCATAAATGCTCATTTTTCTTTCATTCATTCCTCCCTCGTTTTCTCTCCCCTTGTGTTTCCCATTGCTCTCATTCTTACCACTCACCTCACCTTTTTTCTTTTTTCTCTCTTTCTTGCTCCCTCCCCAAAGTTGTAGCCAATGAAAATTCAAGTTCCTCATATTGCTCTTTTATTCTCATTTGGTCCTAAAAAATGGTCTTTGGAGACAAAGGTCCAATATTGTATTTCTGTCCATTCATGATCAAAGAATATCGGTTCTTAAGCCCATCTTGTATTACCCTTTGATCATATTGCCATGGTCTCCCCAACATGTGATCAGCATACATAGGAACCACATCACATAACACCTCATCTTTTATATCTACCAATGGAGAAAGAAACCAATACTTGCTTATTCACCATCACAACACCACTATCATTCAACCATTGTAACTTGTACATTTTTGGATGTTTAGTAGTAGGTAATTTCAGTTTTTCCACAAGCAAAGTACTAGCCACATTTGTATAACTACAACTATCCACAATCATATTACAAAACTTGTTAGCAATCAAACAATGAGTGTGAAATAGATTTTCACATTGTTAACCATGTTCATCATGTTTACTTTGCAAACTAACTGTGCATTGTACAACTAACACATCTCCCTTAGCAAACTTGAAGTGGAACCCCAAGACCCAAATTTGATTCTTAAAACTCTTTGTCAATCGAATCATATTTTCAATTACACCTCAGCAATCAGATTGGGATTTGTTCTTACACCCAAGAGATCTTTCTTATAAGAACTCAAGATACACAGAAGTTTCCCTTGAACTCTAATAAAATAAGCACTCAAGAACACAAGGAATAGGATTTAAAACTAAAATACAAATGAACAATTAAATTGCAATTCAATCAACACCTTATGCATAAAAACTCAAAGAAAGCAAACTCTCTTTTCATTCATAAAATGATAATTCATAATTTTATTGGATGCCTCAAACACAAAGCAAACAACCCCTTTTATAGGGGTTTACATCATAAATAAAACACAACCTAATGCTAGGTTAATTCTCCTCCATAAATGAATTTTGTAACTCCCATGGTGAATGGTCAAGTCTTCAAATTCAAAACTGAAATTCCTCTCTTTAAATGGATGTATCTAGATAGAATATGGGTAAATGGTAGTGGAACATTGTTTTAATGGCTGATTATAATGGTTGGTGGAAGATATGTTGCTGATGTAAACCAGCATGGCAAGGATCCTTTGGTACTACAACAAGGACCATTGGCAAGGAATAAAGCAAGAAAGTATGGCGTCACTCTTGGATTGCATGTTCAAGACTTTGTTACAAGGGAGGTGACTGAATTAGCAATAAACAAGTGCAGTATGGAGCTGGAAGACCAACAAAGGCTGATTGTGATGCTGAATGTTTATATGGAAGATAAGGCTTTAAAAATGGGCTAGAGGAGCAAGAAAGGAGTAAGGAAGGCAGCCCACATGCAAGCACATGGGCCTTGGACGAAATTAGGTTTTTTGGGACCACTTTTGTCACATGGGCAGCCTATTCTTTCATGCACATGGGCTGTGTTCACACCCATGCACATGGGATGTGGTTCCCTTCTTTCCTTAGTTGGTCAGGATGATATTTTCCTTATTTGACAAGGATCCTTCTTTCCTTAGTTGGTTAGGATGATATTTTCCTTATTTGACAAGGATCCTTCTTTCCTTAGTTGGTTAGGATGATATTTTCCTTATTTGACAAGGATTTTGACTTTGTAATTTTCCTTTTTTCACTAGGGTTAGGATAGTTACGAATTTTAATTTGTTTTTCTATAAATAGGGCCTTATTTTCTTGTAAGAGGAACTTTTGACAAAATTATATTCAGATTGCTTTTTATGCAAATTTCGTCCATCTTTGAGAAAGTGAGAGATTTTTGCTTCTTTCATTGATTGCATCACGAATCAGACTAACTTATCAATTTCGAATGTGGCGTTCTTCTGATCCGTCCTTCCAAATCCTTCCGTCATTAGTGTTCTTGCTTCGCTAAGCATTGGGTGCTATAGAGGGTGGTTTATCCTTGTTCTTGGATTCCTATATCGAAGCGTGCGTTGGGGTTTGAGGCCTTCATTGCCATAGGGTTCCGCGTCATTTGGTATCATAGCCAAATACAGGTAAATCTTTATCTATCTGTCTTTCTAGGGCTTGTATTTATTTTCGTTAGAGTCTTCATTTGTTCAATTCATTTTTTTAGGGTTCTTTTATTTTATTCGAAATTTCTTCTTTACCCCAATTCGTTTGTGTCCCCTTTTCATCATAGTCCAAATCGTTTTTCACCTACTTCACCATAGTCAATTCGTTTTCAATTTTTAAAGTATACGGATCTTTCCGTTTGAGTTTACAATAATTCGTGTGCTGTTTAAGCTTCTATTTCTTGATTTTCATTTAGTATTTTGGGGGGGTGATCTAGAGATAGTGATCTATCCCTAAAAAAAAATAGAGTACAAAAGTACTCCAACAAAAAAATTTTCTATTTCTTAGTAATTAAAGGTTCCGTGGTTGGTTTGAAGTGGGTTAGAAGCAATCAAAATTTTTAGGCCACAAAATTTCCTTTTTTTTTTGGGGCTGTTTTTTTTTTGTTCGAATTGTGGGGGCTGCCATTGCAAAGGGGAATTCAAAATTCTCTTTAGTTTAGGAAGACTTGACACTAGCTTTCTTGGGTAGAATCAATAGGTCCATAAATCAGCTTGCTAAAGGTGGGTTGGTTTTGATACATCTTGGCCAGAATTGTCATATTTTTTACCTCTTTGTTTCTAATTCTTGATTGAGCTACCGTTTTTTGGATTCCGTTACGTTGCTGGAGTGGTATTTGCTTGTTCCAACACTCTGGTTTATGATAATAGTGTGACACAAATTTCCTTGTGTCGCCTCCAAATCGTCGAGTTTCTTTTCTAGGTGTCTAGGAATTAGGTTTCTAGCTTCCTTGAACGTGCCTGGAAGATTGATTTGTGAGCCTTGATTCTGAAGTGCAATCGAAGAATCAGCAAAGGTGAGGTAAGAGCGAAACACTTTGAGTGAATTTTGTTTATTACTAATATTTTCTTTGTGAGTTTGTGTTTGTGATCATGAGTTGTGGGAGAAACCAGAACTTGCAAGATGGGGAGGAAAATGTCCAAGAAGGTTCTAGCAATTTTGAGACATATATGCAGCAAAGTAATGAAAGGATGAATGAGATGGCAAGAATGATGGCTACTCTACAAGAGAGCATGAATCTAATGATGAGAGAAAGATAGCAGCAACCAACAGCTCAAGTGAGGTTACCACAAAGGCTTCTACTAAGAATCGGTGAAGGAGATCATAGAGCACCTAGAGGTAATGAAGAGGTTGGTGAAAATAACCCAGCAAATGACAATGACCTTACTTCCATAAAGATGAAGGTACCTTCCTTTGAAGGGAGAAATAATGCTGAAGAGTACATTGAATGGGAGAGAAAGGTGGAGCAGATTTTTGAATGCCATAATTACTCAGAAGAGAAGAACACATATTGCAGCCGTGGAATTTAAGGGATATGCTACATTCTGGTGGGATCAACTCAAATCTAATAGGAGAGGAAAGGGATTGAGACCCGTACCTGATTGGGAGACTTTGAAAGACTTAATGAGAACAAGGTTTGTCCCTTCTCATTACTATAGGGATTTGGATAATAGGTTGGCAAGGCTGATCCAAGGTGGTAAGAGTGTTGAAGAATACCACAAGGAGATGGAGATGATCATGGCAAGAGCTGATATTGAAGAGGATGAGCAGAGGTTGATGTCTAGATTCCTTGGGGGGTCTAAATTCAAACATAGCAAATGAGCTGGAAATGTATGATTACAATTCCATGGGAGAATTGGTTGAAAAGGCCATGAAGATAGAAAGGAGACTAAAGAGTAAGAATTACACCAAGTCTAGTTCTAGTAAATTTTAGAATATGGGTGGAAGTAGTTCGACCTACAGAGGACCTCAAAACACTAGTAGCAATTCATCCTCAAGAAGTGGAGATTTCAAGAATTCCTTCCAAAGGAACAATCCTCCACCTACAAGTGGAAAAGGGACGAATGGTGGTCCAAATAGGCAGCAATCAGGTATTTCTAATACTACTCCTAGTAGAGATATTAAATGTTTCAAATGTTTAGGGAATGGGCATATTGCTTCTGAATGTCCAAATAGGAGAGTTATGATTGCTACTAATGATGGGGGTATAATTTCTGATTCTGATCATAGTGATGTTGATAATGATGTGAATGACATGTATGATGATGATGATGAGTGTAGTGAGCAAGTTGAAAATGTGTTGATGGCTGAACATGGTGAAATGTTAGTTGCTAGGCGTGCTTTGAATATGCAGGTGAAGGGAGAGGGTCTTGAGCAGCGAGATAACATATTTTATTCTAGATGTTTAGTTGATGGTAAGGTTTGTATGCTCATCATTGACAGCGGTAGTTGTACTAATGCCGCAAGTGAGACCATGGTGGAGAAGCTGAAATTGACTTGTTTAAAACATCCCAATCCATATAGACTACAATGGTTTAATGATAGTGGAGAGGTGAAGGTTACTAAACAAGTGAGAATACCATTCTCTATAGGCTGGTATAAAGATGAAGTGTTGTGTGATGTAGTTCCTATGCAAGCAGGTCATATGTTATTGGGAAGACCTTGGCAATTTGATAGGAAAGCACAACATGATGGGCATTCAAATAGGTACACGTTTACCTATGAGGGAAAGCTGGTTACTCTTGTTCCATTATCACCATTGGAGGTTTATGAAGATCATCGAAAGATGCTTGAGAAAGCAAAGCAAGATTCGCCCAAAGTAGTGGTTGGGGCTGTTTCTTCCAAAAACAACGGGAGTGCGAGAGAACATGATAAGGTGAGTGAAAGTGAGAAGAAAATGGGAAAAGAGGCCAGAAAAGAAACTAATCAAATTAATGGCCCATTGGTGAGAGAAAACAAGAAAGAAGGGAAGGCAAAACAAACTTTTTATGCAAGAGCGAGAGAATTAAATGTTGGGCAGCCTGTGTTACTCATTAGATACAAGGAAACTTTGTTTGCTAACATTGATGTTTCACTTGAACATTTGCCTTCTAGTTTTGTGTCTTTATTGCAGGATTTCCAAGATGTGTTTCAGGAGGAGTTGCCTAGTGGTTTGCCACCATTAAGAGGAATCGAACATCAAATTGACTTCATACCTGGTTCTACCATTCCAAATAGACCAGCATATCGAAGTAATCCGATGGAGACCAAGGAGATGCAGAGACAAGTGGAAGAGTTGTTGGAGAAAGGGTTGATTCGAGAGAGTTTAAGTCTGTGTGCCGTTCCTGTTTTGTTGGTTCCAAAGAAAGATGGCACGTGGAGAATGTGTGTTGATTGTAGGGCTGTAAATAAGATCACCGTGAAGTATCGGCATCCTATACCGCGTCTTGATGACATGTTGGACGAATTACATGGTGCAAGGTATTTTACTAAAATTGATCTTATGAGTGGATATCATCAAATTCGTATGAAACCTGGGGATGAATGGAAAATAACTTTTAAAACAAAATATAAAACAAAATATGGGTTGTATGAGTGGTTGGTAATGCCTTTTGGGTTGTCTAATGCACCTAGTACTTTTATGAGGTTGATGAACCATGTTTTGAGGGCTTATTTGGGAAGATTTGTAGTTGTTTATTTTGATGATATTTTGATCTATAGTAAGACTGAGGAAGAGCATATAGAACATGTTAGGTTGGTTTTAGAAGCTTTGAGAAAAGAGAACTTATATGCAAAGCTTAAGAAGTGCACATTTTGCATGGATAGGCTTGTTTTTCTTAGTTTTGTTGTTAGTGCGCAAGGATTGGAAGTTGATGAAGAGAAAGTGAAAGCTATAAGGGAATGGCCTATTCCTAAGAGTGTGACGGAAGTGAGGAGCTTCCATGGGCTGGCGAGTTTTTATAGGAGATTCGTGAAGGATTTTTCTACCATCGCCGCACCACTCACAAGTATTGTCAAGAAGGAAGTTGGATTTCAATGGGGTGAACAGCAACAACGATCGTTTGAAAGTTTGAAAGAAAAATTCACTACTGTGCCTATTTTAGCTTTACCTAACTTTGATTCTATTTTTGAGATTGAATGTGATGCTTTAGGTATAGGTATTGGGGCTGTTTTGATGCAAGAAAAGAAGCCAATAGCATATTTTAGTGAGAAGCTCAATAGTGTGCAACTGAATTATTCTACCTATGACAAGGAGTTGCATGCTTTGGTAAGGGCATTGAATGTGTGGGAGCATTATTTGCTGCCAAAGGAGTTCATTATTCACACTGACCATGAATCCCTCAAGCATTTGAAGGGCCAAGGTAAGTTGAACAAAAGACATGGTAAGTGGATTGAACAAATTGAGAAATTTCCTTATGTCATTAAGTATAAGCAAGGTAAGGATAATGTTGTTGCTGATGCGTTGTCTATGAGATATACATTGCTGTCTGTTTTGAGTTCTAAATTGCTTGGTTTTGAGTATATTAAGGACTTATATATTGGTGATATTGATTTTGGCAATGTTTATGTCACATGTGAACAAGGAGCTTTTAATTCATTTTTTAGGCAGGATGGTTATTTGTTTAAGGGAAGTAAACTATGTGTGCCTAGATGTTCCATGCGTAATTTGCTTGTTTTGGATTCTCATTGTGGTGGTTTGATGGGGCATTTTGGTGTGTCTAAGACTTATGATATTCTGTTTGAGCATTTTTATTGGCCGTCTATGCATAAAGATGTTGGGAGATTATGTTTGGCTTGTACTGAATGTAGACAGGGGAAATCTAAGTCTATGCCTCATGGTCTTTATATGCCATTACCTGTACCTAGTTCACCTTGGGTTGATATTAGTATGGATTTTGTGCTTGGTTTGCCTAGGACTAGGAAAGGTAGAGATAGCATTTTTGTGGTTGTTGATAGGTTTAGTAAGATGGCACATTTTATTCCATGTCACAAAGATGATGATGCAAAAGTTATGGCTGATTTGTTCTTTAGAGATGTTGTTCGTTTACATGGGGTGCCTCGGACAATTTTTTCTGATAGATATACTAAGTTTTTGTCCCATTTTTGGCGTGTGTTATGGAGTAGATTAGGAACTAAGCTTTTGTTTTCTACTACTTGTCATCCACAAAGAGATGGGCAAACTGAAGTAGTGAATCGTTCACTTGGTACGTTGTTGAGAGCTTTAGTGGGGAAGAATTTGGTCACTTAGGAAGATTGTTTACCTTTCATTGAATTTGCTTATAATCGTTCAATTCATTCTTCTACAGGTTATTCGCCATTTGAGATTGTTTATGGTTTTAATCCTCTAACTATACTTGATCTTGTTCCTTTGCCTTTACATGAGCTTGCTAGTTTGGATGGTGAGAAGAAGGCTGATTTGGTAAAGTCTTTGCATGAAAAGGTTCGAGCAAATATAGAGAAAAAGAACAAGTCATATGCTGATAGGGCAAATAAGGGACGAAAGAAAATGGCATTTGCTCCTGGCGATTGGGTTTGGGTACACTTCCGAAAGGAGAGGTTTCCAAATCAAAGGAAGAGTAAGCTTGATGCACGTGGTGATGGTCCATTCCAAGTATTGGAGAAAATCAATGACAATGCATACAAGATCGACTTGCCCGGTGAGTATGGTGTTAGTGCTACTTTTAATGTGACTGATTTATCTCCTTATGATGATGCAGATTTGAGGATAAATCTTTTTAAAGAAGGGGAGAATGATGTAAACCAGCATGGCAAGGATCCTTTGGTGCTACAACAAGGACCATTGACAAGGAATAAAGCAAGGAAGTATGGTGTCACTCTTGGATTGCATGTTCAAGACTTTGTTACAAGGGAGGTGACTGAATTAGCAATAAACAAGTGCAGTATGGAGCTGGAAGACCAACAAAGGCTGATTGTGATTGTGAATGTTTATATGGAAGATAAGGCTTTAAAAATGGGCTAGAGGAGCAAGAAAGGAGTAAGGAAGGCAGCCCACATGCAAGCACATGGGCCTTGGACGAAATTAGGTTTTTTGGGACCACTTTTGTCACATGGGCAGCCTATTCTTTCATGCACATGGGCTGTGTTCACACCCATGCACATGGGATGTGGTTCCCTTGTTTCCTTAGTTGGTTAGGATGATATTTTCCTTATTTGACAAGGATCCTTCTTTCCTTAGTTGGTTAGGATGATATTTTCCTTATTTGACAAGGATCCTTCTTTCCTTAGTTGGTTAGGATGATATTTTCCTTATTTGACAAGGATTTTGACTTTGTAATTTTCCTTTTTTCACTAGGGTTAGGATAGTTACGAATTTTAATTTGTTTTTCTATAAATAGGGCCTTATTTTCTTGTAAGAGGAACTTTTGACAAAATTATATTCAGATTGCTTTTTATGCAAATTTCGGCCATCTTTGAGAGAGTGAGAGATTTTTGCTTCTTTCATTGATTGCATCACGAATCAGACTAACTTATTAATTTCGATTGTGGCGTTCTTCTGATCCGTCCTTCCAAATCCTTCCGTCATTAGTGTTCTTGCTTCGCTAAGCATTGGGTGCTATAGAGGGTGGTTTATCCTTGTTCTTGGATTCCTATATCGAAGCATGCGTTGGGGTTTGAGGCCTTCATTGCCATAGGGTTCCGCATCAGTTGCTGTCCCTTTGTTGAGGTTTTTTTGAGCAATTGATTCCTCACTTTTGATGCAAGAAAGGATCCCTTGAAGCTAGCAAGTGGACCAATCACTAGGAGCAAGGCAAAGAGATATTAAGCTAGTATGGCTTTGCATATTCAAGAAGAGATTTCCAAAGAGCTTCAAGAATTATCATTCAAGAAGATGGAGATAGAGCTTGAAGAAGGCACACCAAAGCTAATTATGATGCTTAGTGTGGAAGCTAAAGGCTAGCTAAAGAAAGGTTCAACGTGCAAGAAAGGTCCATGGGGGTTCATATAAAGCCTTGGGAAGCAATTTAAGGCCCATGGACAGCCCAAATAGTGTGGGGCATTTCTTATGTTGAAGGGATTAGTTTGGTTGTTTCCATACTTTATATTTTCCTTAGTGGATTAGGATTTTGTTTCCATACTTAATGTTTTCCTTATGCATTTAGGAATGTTTTCCTTATGCAATTAGGAATCTTTTAGTTTTCCATATGTAATTAGGAATTTTGTAACCCTTATTTAAGGGCACTATTAGGCTGAATTTCAGGATACAACATTTAGTAAAAATTTTTGAATTCTTCTACAAGTTCTTCTTGTGAATTTTCGTGTGAGAGAGATTAGAGTGGATTCTTTAATTCTTTCTTTGCATCAAGAATTAAGTTTACTTATCAACAAGAGTTGTGGTGTTTTCCTTCTTCTTACCAACTAAATCCTTCAATGATAGTGAGTTCACGTCTCTTTATAGGCGTTGGGTTCCTTAGGAGGTGATTATCAAGTTTCAAGGAGTTCTCTACCATTGTTATACGTTGGGTTTGCTGCCATCGTTGCTAAGGGTCCGCGTCATTTGGTATCAGAGCCTTGCTACAAGGTAATTTTTATCTACTTTGTCTTTCTAGGGTTTGTTAATTTAGGTCTTTTAAATTTCTAAGTTTTAGGGTTCTTAGAGAGTCTAGTCTTTAATTTTCGAAAAAGAGTCATATATCAATTCTGATCAAGGCTGAATTGAAGGAGGGTATTCTTAGGGTGAAAACGAAACCTAGGAAAGGATTCTTGGAGAATTTCAAAACCAAGAATAGGGTTCTTGACAGAAAACAAAAGCTAGAGTTTGTGTTCAAGTTTGATTTTGATTTGGTCTTGAGTGAATCTGGGGTTGCGAATTAAGTCCAGATTTTGAAAAGTCCTTGGGAGTAAATTAAGTCCCGAATCAAGGGGATAGTGAGAGGAAGCAAAAAAAAAAAGAGTACAAAACCACCTCAACAAAAATTGTTTGATATTCTTGCTATTTGGGTGCTAAGGATCAGATCTAGGTGGGTGAGAAGTAATAAAATTTTTGGGCGAAAAATTTCAACTTTTGAGGGGCTTTTGGAATTCGAAAATCATACCTTAATATTCATGTTATTTGAGTGTTATAGGTGGGAATTAGAGTCTAGAAGCTAGCGTTTTGGGTAGAATTGATTAGGTCCATAAAGCAGCTTGCCAAGTGAGGGTTGTTTTTAATTCATTATATCCAAATTTGTCTTGTTTATTGTCTTCATTGTTTCAAATTTGTTTATCTAGCTTTTAATTCCATTACATTGCTAAGTATCATTTTCTTGTGTCGATACTTGGTTTTATATCGTGTAGTGCAAATTACTTTGCATTGCCTCCGGATACTTGTCTTGTTTTCTATCTAGTTCTAGGATTTAGGATCTAGTTTCTTGAACGACTTGACAATTGTTGGTTGGTGAGCTTGGTTCTGAAGTGCAATCAAGGAAGACAAGAAAAGTGAGGTAATTCTAAACACTTGAGTGAATTTCGATTATTACTAATCTTGTTTCTTTGAGTTTGTTTGTTTGTTAACATGGCTGGAAAAGGAGAAGAGACTAGCAAAGAAGGAGCTATGGTCGAAAGCTTGGCTAGGCTTAATGAGACTTTGGCAGCAATGCTTGGTCGAATGGAGATGATGGATACTAGATTGCAAGAGAATGCAGCAGGACAAGCACAACAAATTCAGCAAGTGCAACAAGGGAAGCCAGCCGCACATCCAAATCCCATAATGCGAGCTAGAAGAGTGCTTAGGAGAGAAGGGCAAGGAAATCTTGAAGCCCTAGAAGCAGCCGAAAGGGTAGAAGATGAAGATGAAGGTGGAAATCAACCTACCACTGATGGTGACCTTACTTCCATCAAGATGAAGATTCAAGGGAAGAACAATGCAGAAGAGTTCATAGAATGGGAGAGGAAAGTTGAGCAGATTTTCGAATGCCATAACTACACCAAAGAGAAGAAATCAGTTTTGGCAGCCGTAGAGTTCAAAGGGTATGCTACCTTTTGGTGGGATCAATTGAAAGCTAATAGAAGAGGGAAAGGTATGAGGCCTATTCCTGAATGGTCAACCTTGAAAGAACTAATGAGGAGCTGATTTGTACCATCTCACTACATTCGGGATTTGTACAATCGACTAGCAAGACTAGTTCAAGGTGGAAGACGTGTGGAAGAGTACCACAAAGAGATGGAGATGATCATGGCTAGGGCAAATATTGATGAAGATGAAGACAAGAAGAGGTCACGATTTCTTGGGGGATTGAATTTGAACATAGCCAATGAATTGAAGATGTATGAATTCAACACAATGGAAGAGTTAGTTCAAAAGGCCATGAAGATAGAGAGAAGATTGAAGAATAAAGCTATTTCGAAAACTAGCTACTCTAAAGCTAGTGGAAAATTTTTCAAACTTCAAGGGTTCAAGTTCGAGTGGAGGTTCCTACAAAGGGGATTACAAGGGTTCTTTCCAAAAGAATTCTTCCTACAATCCTAATTTCAAGAAGCCGAATGATGGGGATGCAAAAACAGCTAAGAAAACACCTTCTAGACCTACTCCAAGTAGGGAAATTAAATGCTACAAGTGTTTGGGAAGTGGACACATTGCTTCTCAATGTCCGAATAAGAGGGTGATGATTGCAACCCATGAAGGGAAAATTGAATCAGAATCTTAACATGAAGAAGAAGAGGAGGCCGAATGTGGTGATAGGGCCGAATATGATGAAGAGGCTTGGGAGAATCAAGTCTTGACCGCTGAACATGGAGAGATGTTTGTTACTAGAAGAGCCTTGAATATTCAAGTCAAGGAAGAAGGCTTAGATCAAAGGGAGAATCTTTTCCACTCTAGGTGTTTGGTGAATGGTGAGGTTTGTACACTTATCATTGATGGTGGAAGTTGTACCAATGCTGCTAGTACTACAATGGTGGATAAATTGGGGTTAGCTTATTTTAAACATCTCAATCCTTACAACTTGCAATGGTTCAATGACGCTGGGGAAGTAAAAGTGTTGAAGCAAGTCAAGGTACCATTCTACATTGGGTGGTATAAAGATGAGGTTTTGTGTGATGTAGTGCCAATGCAAGCTGGACATTTGCTATTAGGAAGACCATGGCAGCATGATAGAAGGGCACAACATGATGGCTTTTCTAATAAGTATACCTTTACTTATGAAGGAAAGAAGGTTGTTCTAACACCATTATCACCTCAAGAGGTGTATGAAGATCAAAAGAGGATGCTAGAGAGGGAGAAAGAAGTTTCGGCCAGCAAGAACCAAGGGGGTTCAAATTCTGCCAATGATGTTTCTTCAACACCCAAGGGTAATTCTAAGGGTAGGGAAAGAGAAAATAATAAAGTGAGTGAGTGCAGAAAGGGAAAAGAGGCCAAGAGTCAAAAGAAAGTAAGAAAACAAATAAATTGCCCATTGGTGAGAGAAAATAAGCAAGGAGAAAAAGCAAAACATACTTTTTATGCAAGAATAAGAGAGATAGATGTAGGGCAGCCTGTACTCATTATTATGTATGAAGAATCGTTACTTGCTGACAGTGAAGAATCTCTTGATTCTTTACCTTCTAGTTTTGTTTCTTTGTTGCAGGATTTTGAGGATGTGTTTCCTGAAGACCTTCCTAGTGGTTTGCCGCCATTAAGAGGGATTGAACATCAAATTTACTTCATACCCAGTTCTACAATTCCTAACCGGCCAGCATATAGGAGCAATCCTATGGAGACAAAAGAGATGCAAAGACAAGTTGAAGAGCTTTTGGAGAAAGGCTTGGTTCGCGAGAGCCTTAGTCCTTGTGCCGTTCCAGTCTTATTAGTACCCAAGAAAGATGGTTCTTGGAGGATGTGTGTTGATTGTAGGGCTGTAAACAAGATTACTGTGAAGTATAGACATCTCATTCCTAGACTTGATGACATGTTGGATGAATTGCATGGGGTGAAATATTTCACAAAGATTGATCTTATGAGTGGTTATCATCAAATTCGCATGAAGCCTGGAGATGAATGAAAGACTGCCTTCAAAATGAAATATGGTTTGTATGAATGGGAATTGAAGTTGATCAAGAAAAGGTGAAAGCTATCCAAGAGTGGCCGAATCCTTCAAGTGTGACAGAAGTGAGGAGTTTTCATGGATTGGCAAGCTTCTATAGGAGATTTGACCCTAATTTCTCTACATTGGCAGCCCCCTTGACTAGCATAATCAAGAAAGAAGTGGGATTCATTTGGGGGCAAGGAGCAACAAGAAGCATTTGATGCTTTGAAAGAGAAGCTTTCTACTACACCGTGTTAGCTTTACCTAACTTTGATTCTACTTTTGAAATTGAATGTGATGCTTCTGGTGTAGGTATTGGAGCTGTTTTGATGCAAGAGAAGAAGCCCATTGCATACTTTAGTGAAAAGCTTAATGGAGCAAAGCTGAATTATTCAACTTATGACAAGGACCTATATGCTTTGGTGAGAACATTGGAAGTATGGGAGCATTATTTGCTGCCCAAGGAATTCGTGATCCATTCAGACCATTGTTTTATTAGTTTTTGTTATAGATTTGTGTCTTGTTTATTATGATAATTATTATTTTATTTAGGTATTTTGTTAGTTTTTATCGGTTTGTTTAGTGTTTTCATTAATTTTGGTAGTTTTAGTTTATTTCAGTGTTTATGTTGTTTTTGATCTAGTTTTTAGTATGGTGTTAATGTTTTGTTGGTTATTGTTTATTTACTTTTTGTTTAAAGTTTGTTTGGAGTTTTGTTTTAGGTTAAAAAGCCAATGAAGCAAATTGAAGGAAAAGAGGGACAGTAGCTGACACAGGCAGAGGACACGGCCAAGTCACTGGCCGTGTCCCATACCAAGTTAAAAAGGAAGTCAAGACACAGTAGCTGACACACTCAAGGGACACGGCCAAGTCAGTGGCCGTGTCCGTCCAAAGATGCTCCAACACGGCCAAGTCACACCAACTTGGCCGTGTCTCACTTGGTTCCAAGGGAAGAGAAAATTGCAAATCTCACAGAAGCAAACACAAGCAAGGGACACGGCCAAGTCACTGGCCGTGTCCCTCCAAAAGGGTCCAACACGGCCAAGTCAGCCTCCAACTGGCCGTGTCACTCAACCAAAGAAGAAAAGAAGAAGAAATTCTCACAGTAGGTGACACATGCAAGGGACACGGCCAAGTCACTGGCCGTGTCCCTCTAAAGACCACCAACAACGGCCAAGTCATATTCAACTTGGCCGTGTCTCTCATGAATAAAAGCCGTAGCGAATTTTTAAAGCGGACGTTTCATATAAAAAGAAAAGAAAAGCTAGGGTTTGTGGTTGTTGACGATTTGGAAATTGAATTGAGCCGTCAGAGAGTGAAGTTAGGGTTTTAACTTTGTTTTCTTGATTTTGATTACACTTTTGGATTAATCTAGCTTAGATTAGATTGTTCTAGCCATTGATACATCCTTCTTGCAAGATTTGAACAAGAGATTCTTCAGAAGCTTCAAGGAGTTTGTAACTTGGTTTTGTTCTCGAACTTATTCTCTTTATTTTCATTGAAATTGTATTAATGGATATTATCATGTCTAATTTGATTTCTTTGAACATTAATGAGATGAGTATGTTTGATAGCATGATGAACTAATTTGATTTAGTCTAGGGTTTGTATGGATCTGCTATGATTATATGAATTGGTTATTCTCTTAGCTAATAATTTCTTTAGCCTTGATTGAATGGAATATTGTTAATATATAATTGATTGGCCACAAATTATGTGTTTTAGGTATTAGATGATGGATTGAGAGATGAAGTCTAATGCTGGAACAATTCAATTAAGGACTTAGGTGAATTAGAGATATAACCTATTAAAAAGATTATTTCAATTGTAACAAGATTAGTTGAATGAGGTTTGAATGCGAGAGCTTATTTCCTTGACTCGATTAATTGAGTTGTTTGAGATTTAATCTTTGAAATTAAATTAGTTAAGAGGAATAACCATTCATACATATAAGTAGTCGAAAAGTGCAAACCCTAGACCTTTCTATCAAGTGAATCAAAACAACAGCTTAATTTACTTTTAATCGTTTTAAACTTCAATCAATATTTTTCATTAGTTGTTAGCAATTTCAATTTCTTCATTACTTGTTATTTATAATCTGATAATCAATTAGTCACTTTAGCTTCCTTGAGAGATGACCTTAGGGCAATCACCTTTGCTACAGCTACCTCGTATACTTGCGAGTGACGCTTTGTGGTAGAGTTAATTCGAGCGCAATAAATTTTTGGTGCCGCTGCCGGGGAGGCTAATTGGCGAAATTGTTTATTAGGCAAAAATATTCTAGATTATTTTTCACTATTTTCATTTTATTTTTTTTTGTCTTTTGCTTTTAATAATTTCTTTTTGTCTTATGCAAGGCAGGAGATCACTTGAAGGAGAGCTATATCCATTCATTCCATAAATTCAGAGAGTGAAAAGGAGAAGGGAAGAGTTTGAACTGTACACAGGATTTGATACAACAGAGGATGACACTTCTGATTTTGAGTCGAAATCTGCACAATCTGTTAAAATAGCTGAAGAAAGGCAAAGAACGATAAGAGACTTTGCTAGACCTGTCAATGGAACTTCCACCTCTTGCATAAGACTGACAGATGCAGCAAGAAATTATGAGTTGAAGAACATTCACTACAACATGCTGCCATCATTCTATGGAGTTCCAAATGAAGATCCTTTGAACTTTATTAGGGATTTCTACTCCACCCTCAACAATTTTCCATTGGGAGGATTAACAGAGGATCAGTTGATGATGAGATGTTTCCCTTATACTTTGAAGGATAGGGCAAAGAGCTGGCTTATGATGTTGCCCGAAAACTCACTGATAACTTGAGAGCAAGTTTATAACAAGTTCATGGGCAAGTTCTATTCACATCAAAAGACAGCTGAGTTGAGAGGGAAGATTGCTACATTCTCTCAATTTGAAGGAGAGCCATTTCATGAGGCTTGGGACAGATTCAAGATGCTATTGATCCAGTGTCCACATCATCACTAAAACTTCAACTCCTTAATCAAATTTTCTATGATGGTCTAACCCAGCAATTTCAGAACACTGTTGACAATGCAGCTGGGGGAGCCATGGGAGAAAAGACAGCTGATGAGACTTATGAGATCTTTGAGATGTTGGGAGCTAATTCTCAACAAAAGAGTGTAAGGGGAAGAAGTAAAGGGGTGAATCAACTAGAGGCCAATAGTGAAATGGTTAGTCAAATAGCTGAATTGACAAGATAGGTGCAGATGCTAAACATGAAGAACAATATTTCTTCATCTACTCAAGAAGTGTGTGGAATCTGTGGGACATTCGGGCATGGAGCAAATATATGCCCCTCTGCATATGAGTCTTTTGGTAATGAAGCTGAGCAAGTCAATGCTATGGGGGGATTTCAACCAAGAGCTCGGAATGATCCTTACTCCAATTCTTATAATCCTGGTTGGAGGAATCACCCAAATTTTTTCTGGACAACAAATAATGCTCAACAGCCTTTCCATTTGCTCCAGAGACAGAACCCACAGTAGGGCCAATCCTCAAATCAAGGGCAGCCTAAGAGAGAGAGTTTGGAAGAAAGTTTGCAGGCTTTTATCCAAGTCAGTGATAAAAATCAAGAGATGAACAACAAGAGGCTGGATTCACTAGAAGCATCTTTTAAGAAGGTGGAGACCCAAGTGGGGAAACTTGCTCAACATATGCAGATTCAACAAAAGGGAAAGTTCCCAAGTCAACCTGAGCAGGCACAATCAGTGACTGTTCTTAGAAGTGGCAAGGTAATTAACAATAATGTTGAAAATAATTCTGTGAATGCAGGTAATGATACAAGAAAGGATCCCTTGAAGCTAGCAAGTGGACCAATCACTAGGAGCAAGGCAAAGAGATATCAAGCTAGTATGGCTTTGCATATTCAAGAAGAGATTTCCAAAGAGCTTCAAGAATTATTATTCAAGAAGATGGAGATAGAGCTTGAATAAGGCACACCAAAGCTGATTATGATGCTTAATGTGAATATGGAAGCTAAAGGCTAGCTAAAGAGGTCCAACGTGCAAGAAAGGTCCGTGGGGATTCATATAAAGCCTTGGGAAGTAATTTAAGGCTTTAGTAAGATGATAGAAGTGATTGGAAGAAAAGCTTGGAGTGCAGCCAGTTTCACAGAGTACATGTGAGATTTCTGAAGCCCTGTGAGAATAGCTAGATGGACCCACTGCTTAAAGATTATTAATTCTGTTTAATGGGCCATGTTTTATATCATTATGGAAGGCTTAAAAAAAGGATTTTGTTTCCATACTTTATATTTTCCTTAGTGGATTAGGATTTTGTTTCCATACTTTATATTTTCCTTAGTGGATTAGGATTACTTTATGTTTTTCCTTATGCAATTAGGAATGTTTTAGTTTTCCTTATGCAATTAGGAATGTTTTCCTTAATACAATTAGGAATGTTTTCCTTATGCAATTAGGAATGTTTTAGTTTTCCTTATGCAATTAGGAATTTTGTAACCCTTATTTAAGGGCACTATTAGGCTGAATTTCAGGATACAACATTTAATAAAAATTTTTGAATTCTTCTACAAGTTCTTCTTGTGAATTCTCGTGTGAGAGAGATTAGAGTGGATTCTTTAATTCTTTCTTTGCATCAAGAATTAGGTTTACTTATCAACAAGAGTTGTGGCATTTTCCTTCTTCTTACCAACTAAATCCTTCAATCATAGTGAGTTCGCGTCTCTTTATAGGCGTTGGGTTCCTTTGGAGGTGATTATCAAGTTTCAAGGAGTTCTCTACCATTGTTATACATTGGGTTTGCTGCCATCGTTGCTAAGGGTCCGCGTCATTTGGTATCAGAGCCTTGCTACAAGGTAATTTTTATCTACTTTGTCTTTCTTGGGTTTGTTAATTTAGGTCTTTTAAATTTCTGCGATTTAGGGTTCTTAGAGAGTCTAGTCTTTAATTTTCGAAAAAGAGTCATATATCAAAATTCAAAAAGTCTAAAGATTGTTCAAAGAGTAATTTGAAACCTAGGAAAAGGAGTCTGATTAAATTTCAAAACCTAAGCCTTGCATCTGAATTGGATTCGAAACCAAGATTAGGTTTCTTGAAAGAAAGCAAAAGCTAGAGTTTTTGTTCAAGTTTGATTTCGATTTGATTTTGAGTGAATTTGGGGTTGCAAATTAAGTCTAGATTTCGAAAAGCTCTTGGGAGTAAATTAAGTCCCAAATCAAGGGGATAGTGAGAGGAAGCAAAAAAAAAAAGAGTACAAAACCACCTCAACAAAAATTGTTTGATATTCTTGCTATTTGGGTGCTAAGGATCATATCTAGGTGGGTGAGAAGTAATAAAAATTTTGGGCGAAAAATTTCACCTTTTGAGGGGTTTTGAAATTCAAAAATTAGACCTTAATATTCATGTTATTTGAGTGTTATAGGTGGGAATTAGAGTCTAGAAGCTAGCGTTTTGGGTAGAATTGATTAGGTCCATAAAGCAGCTTGCCAAGTGTGGGTTGTTTTTGATTCATTATATCCAAATTTGTCTTGTTTATTGTCTTCATTGTTTCTGATTTCTTTATCTAACTTTTAATTCCATTACATTGCTAAGTATCATTTGCTTGTGTCAATACTTGGTTTTATATCGAGTAGTGCAAATTACCTTGCATTGCCTCATGATACTTGTCTTGTTTTCTATCTAGTTCTAGGATTTAGGTTCTAGTTTCTTGAATGAATTGACAATTGTTGGTTAGTGAGCTTGGTTCTGAAGTGCAATCAAGGAAGACAAGAAAAGTGAGGTAATTCTAAACACTTGAGTGAATTTCGATTATTACTAATCTTGTTTCTTTGAGTTTGTTTGTTTGTTAACATGGCTGGAAAAGGAGAAGAGACTAGTAAAGAAGAAGCTATGGCCGAAAGCTTGGCTAGGCTTAATGAGACTTTGGCAGCAATGCTTGGTCGAATGGAGATGATGGATACTAGATTGCAAGAGAATGCAGCACGGCAAGCACAACAAATGCAACAAGGGCAGCCAGCCACACATCCAAATCCCATAATGCGAGCTAGAAGAGTGCTTAGGAGAGAAGGGCAAGGAAATCTTGAAGCCCTAGAAGCAGCCGAAAGGGTAGAAGATGAAGATGAAGGTGGAAATCAACCTACCACTGATGGTAACCTTACTTCCATCAAGATGAAGATCCCTTCCTTTGAATGGAAGAACAATGCAGAAGACTTCATAGAATGGGAGAGGAAAGTTGAGCAGATTTTTGAATGCAATAACTACACCGAAGAGAAGAAATCAGTTTTGGCAGCCGTAGAGTTCAAAGGGTATGCTACCTTTTGGTGGGATCAATTGAAAGCTAATAGAAGAGGGAAAGGTATGAGGCCTATTCCTGAATGGTCAACCTTGAAAGAACTAATGAGGAGCCGATTTGTACCATCTCACTACATTCGGGATTTGTACAATCGACTAGCAAGACTAGTTCAAGGTGGAAGACGTGTGGAAGAGTACCACAAAGAGATGGAGATGATCATGGCTAGGGCAAATATTGATGAAGATGAAGACAAGAAGATGTCACGATTTCTAGGGGGATTGAATTTGAACATAGCCAATGAATTGGATATGTATGAATTCAACACAATGGAAGAGTTAGTTCAAAAGGCCATGAAGATAGAGAGAAGATTGAAGAATAAAGCTATTTTGAAAACTGGCTACTCTAAAGCTAGTGGAAAATTTTCAAACTTCAAGGGTTCAAGTTCGAGTGGAGGTTCCTACAAAGGGGATTACAAGGGTTCTTTCCAAAAGAATTCTTCCTACAATCCTAATTTCAAGAAGCCAAATGATGGGAATGCAAAAACAGCCAAGGAAACACCTTCTAGACCTACTCCAAGTAGGGAAATTAAATGCTACAAGTGTTTGGGAAGTGGACACATTGCTTCTCAATGTCCGAATAAGAGGGTGATGATTGCAACCCATGAAGGGGAAATTGAATCAGAATCTGAACATGAAGAAGAAGAGGAGGCCGAATGTGGTGATAGGGCAAAATATGATGAAGAGGCTTGGGAGAATCAAGTCTTGAACGCTGAACATGGAGAGATGCTTGTTACTAGAAGAGCCTTGATTATTCAAGTCAAGGAAGAAGGCTTGGATCAAAGGGAGAATCTTTTCCACTCTAGGTGTTTGGTGAATGGTAAGGTTTGTACACTTATCATTGATGGTGGAAGTTGTACCAATGCTGCTAGTACTACAATGGTGGATAAATTGGGGTTAACTTGTTTTAAACATCCCAATCCTTACAAGTTGCAATGGTTCAATGACGCTAGGGAAGTAAAAGTGTTGAAGCAAGTCAAGGTACCATTCTCCATTAGGTGGTATAAAGATGAGGTTTTGTGTGATGTAGTGCCAATGCAAGTTGGACATTTGCTATTAGGAAGACCATGGCAGCATGATAGAAGGGCACAACATGATGGCTTTTCTAATATGTATACCTTTACTTATGAGGGAAAGAAGGTTGTTCTAGCACCATTATCACCTCAAGAGGTGTATGAAGATCAGAAGAGGATGCTAGAGAGGGAGAAAGAAGTTTCGGCCAACATGAACCAAGGGAGTTTAAATTCGGCCAATGATGTTTCTTCAACACCCAAGGGTATTTCTAAGGGTAGGGAGAGAGAAAATAATAAAGTGAGTGAGTGCAGAAAGGGAAAAGAGGCCGAGAGTCAAAAGAAAGTAAGCAAACAAATAAATGGCCCATTGGTGAGAGAAAATAAGCAAGGAGAAAAAGCAAAACATACTTTTTATGCAAGAGCAAGAGAGATAGATGTAGGGCAGCCTGTACTCATTATTATGTATAAAGAATTATTACTTGCTGACAGTGAAGAATCTCATGATTTTTTACCTTCTAGTTTTGTGTCTTTGTTGCAGGATTTTAAGGATGTGTTTTCTGAAGACGTTCGTAGTGGTTTGCTGCCATTAAGAGGGATTGAACATCAAATTGACTTCATACCCGGTTCTACAATTCCAAACTGGCCAGTATATAGGAGCAATCCTATGGAGACAAAAGAGATGCATGAGAAAGCAAGGGCGAATGTTGAGAAAAGGAACAAGAGATATGCTGATTCTGCAAATAGAGGGAGACGTGAGATGAAGTTTCAAGTAGGAGATTGGATTTGGGTGCATTTTCGAAAAGAGAGCTTTCCTAACCAAAGGAAGAACAAGTTGCAAGCTAGAGGAGATGGCCCATTCCAAGTGCTGGAGAAGATTAATGACAATGCCTACAAGATCGACTTACCAGGAACGTATAATATTAGTGCTACTTTCAATGTAAGTGATCTTTCTTATTTTGATGATGCAGATTTGAGGACAAATCTTTTTTGAAGAGGGGGAGAATGATGCAAGAAAGGATCCCTTGAAGCTAGCAAGTGGACCAATCACTAGGAGCAAGGCAAAGAGATATCAAGCTAGTATGGCTTTGCATATTCAAGAAGAGATTTCAAAAGAGCTTCAAGAATTATTATTCAAGAAGATGGAGATAGAGCTTGAAGAAGGCACACCAAAGCTTATTATGATGCTTAGTGTGGAAGCTAAAGGCTAGCTAAAGAAAGGTCTAATGTGCAAGAAAGGTCAATGAGGGTTCATATAAAGCCTTGTGAAGTAATTTAAGGCCCATGGACAGCCCAAATAGTGTGGGGCGTTTCTTATGTTGAAGGGATTAGTTTGGTTGTTTCCATACTCTTTATATTTTCCTTAGTGGATTAGGATTTTGTTTCCATACTTTATATTTTCCTTAGTGGATTAGTATGATCCTAAATTCCTGTTTCTTCATCTCTCTCGCTCTCTGTATCGCAAACTCCATTCTTTTTTATTCCAAGCTCCAAATCTTCCATTAAACCTCAAATTTCTTCACCAAAACTAAAAATAATCCACTAAAACTTCTTCTTTTCCCATAAAATTTTGATTTGATCAAGTTTTGGTTTGAATTTTTCAGATTTCTAAAGATGCCAAGAACAAAAATTGTTTCACACCGCAAGAAGAAGAGGCCTACAACCGAGGGAGCTTCTTCCTCTTCATCAACTTTATCTTTGAAGAGAGCAAGTCTTTTGGCTCGGGGTTTTTTCCCGACAAGGTATGTTAATGATGAATCACTTGATGCTCTGCAAATTAGGACTAATTTTTATAGATATGTGCAATTTCTTGGATGGGAGACTCTAGTCTCTTTGAGACCTTTGCAGATTGAGGAGCTGACTTTGGAATTTCTGACATCTCTTAAGGTTGAAAGAGATGATAAGAAAATCTGCACTAGAATGAGTTTTAAATTGCTGGGTAAATCATTTGTGCTGAATATTGAACAGTTAAATGCTATATATGGTTTCCATCAGCATGGGGAAAGGTCAGTACCTAAGGAATTTAAACAGCAATTTGCTTGGGGAGCATTAGGCTCGGGGACCTATGTGGCCAAATCGGCCAAGGCATCTAAATTAAGAAATTCCGCTTTGAGGTATTTACATCGTTTCATGTCTTGCGGTTTCTTTGCTCGGAAGGAGAGCCCGGGTGTGGTTGAATTAAGTGAGCTATTTTTCCTTGATTGTGCTTGTAATTCAATGCATGTTAGTGCCGGCTATTGGTTAGCCGATATTTTTGATACTGTGGCTAATAAAAGAAAGGGGGCAATTTGTGTTGGAAGGTTGATTACCACATTAGCAGTAGCCCTTGTTGAGGATTTTGACCCGAGTACTAGTCGCATGACTAGAATTTCGGGTAATGACTCTTTGGATTTAGCTACACTTGAGAAGATGCACATGGTGGTGCATAGGAGAGGGACTTATGTGATGCTTTCAGATGAGCTTGAAGCACCGGGGGACAGGCAGAAGAGAGCACAGGTCGAAGAGGAGTCTGACTCGGATTCTCTAGATCTAGATGAGGATGCTCCGGTCTCGGAAAGTCAAGAGGTACTTCTTAGGATTGAGGCCCTGGAGGGCAAGGTAGATAGACTGGAGGGCAAGGTGGACCATAACCATGCTGAGGTCTTGCAGCAGTTGGAACAGATTAACAGCAACCTTGCCAAGATCTTGAGTCTTCATCCCTCGGCTGCATCATCTTCACGCCTTCCTTGCTTTTATTTTGTTTAGTGTATCTTTGTTATTATTTTTCGTTTTTGTTTTTCATGTTAACATTTTATATTTGGATATTTTATTTTTATATATTGTACTTTTGTTTTTGAACTTTTGTGTTTGTGATGGAAAGCTAGGGTTTTGCCTCACCAGGTACGATGGAAGACAAGTTGTCCTTTAACTCTTTTTATTTATTATTCTTGTTTTCCATTGAGGACAATGTAAATTTTAAGTGTGGGGTACTCTTTAAGCTTTTCTTTAATTCGTGTTTTGTTTGTCGCTGTGTGTTTTATTCTGTTATGCATGGCATAATTGTTGAAAATTTATCGATATTTTCTTTGATTCTAGCTTTGTAGTTGAGACTTTAGTATCAGCATAGAAATTAGCATTTGAATTCATTCAGGATCAATTTTCACATTCTACAATTCATGACATATAAATCTTTGAGAACCCACCTGTGTGAGTTTTGAGCCTCATAGTTTGATATTATTATCAATTGATTTTCTTTTCTTAAGTGTACACCTTCATGATTTTGCATCTCTAGAGTTTGCTTTTGCATACTAATTGAGCTTACATTATGATTTCATCTCAAGTTTTAAAATGATGAAGGCAAATTAGGCTAGCCCTTTAGCTTAAAAAGACCTCCCTTAATATTGATTTCCTTAGTGAGCCAAGTTGAGCCTTTGACCTTTTTATTGTTTGATCAACACAATTCTCAATTTAACATGTTCTTATTATCATCATACCTACATTAAGGAATGGAGTTTTATAATATGACAATAGGGTGGTTTATTTCAAGTGTGGGGTAAGCAAGTAAAAAAAAATAGTATTGCTATTTGGGGTTGAAATGCATACTTTGCACATTGTATTTGATTAAGAGTTGATTATTCTTTTCCTCTATATTTTAAGCTAGATGTTCCATGCAAGTTTATATTTTGTATATATATATTATTAAAAAAAAGAGAAGAAAATGATAAAAATAAAAAAATAAATAAAAAGTCATATATATATATATATACAAAATCCATATATGTTCTAGCATTGGTCATCAAAAGAGGAATGTCGACTCATGTATTTTTCTTTAAGTATGCAAGTATAGGAAAGTATTAAGGGTAGGAGAATATGCCATTTGAGGGAGTTATGAATTTCTTAGCAAGAGTATTGTCTAATTTAGATACTCTATTTCTTGATGCTCCAGCTTAAATGTCTTTTCTCACACCTTTACCTTAGCCCCATTACATCCAAATGAAAGACCTTCGGATTATTTCTTGAGAAAATCAGTGTGGGGGATTGGATAATTAAGCAAGTTTATGGTAGTATGCAGTCATGAGTGGTTTGAGTGATTAACCTTTGAAATCGAGGGAAACACTTAGATGAGAGATAAGATTTGTATGTCTGGATTAATGAATGAGTTAAGAAAATCTTGATTGAAGTAAATTGCAAATATTTATGGTTGAGTCTTAAAGGATTTCATCTTATATGCTGGAATTATAGTTAAGGTTGTTTGAATTTTTAATTTATGCCATGTGAATTTGCTTGAGGACAAGCAAAGTTTTAAGTGTGGGGTAGTTGTTTTATTAGTTTTTGTTATAGATTTGTGTCTTGTTTATTATGATAATTATTGTTTTATTTAGGTATTTTGTTAGTTTTTATCGGTTTGTTTAGTGTTTTCATTAATTTTGGTAGTTTTAGTTTATTTCAGTGTTTATGTTGTTTTTGATCTAGTTTTTAGTATGGTGTTAATGTTTTATTGGTTATTGTTTATTTACTTTTTGTTTAAAGTTTGTTTGGAGTTTTGTTTTAGGTTAAAAAGCCAAGGAAGCAAATTGAAGGAAAAAAGGGACAGTAGCTTACACAAGTAGAGGACATGGCCAAGTCACTGGCCGTGTCCCATACCAAGTTAAAAAGGAAGTCAAGACACAGTAGCTGACACACTCAAGGGACACGGCCAAGTCAGTGGCCGTGTCCCTCCAAAGATGCTCCAACACGGCCAAGTCACACCAACTTGGCCGTGTCTCACTTGGTTCCAAGGGAAAAGAAAATTGCAAATCTCACAGAAGCAAACACAAGCAAGGGACATGGCCAAGTCACTGGCCGTGTCCCTCTAAAAGGGTCCAACACGGCCAAGTCAGCCTCCAACTAGCCGTGTCACTCAACCAAAGAAGAAAAGAAGAAGAAATTCTCACAGTAGGTGACACATGCAAGGGACACGGCCAAGTCACCGGTCGTGTCCCTCCAAAGACCACCAACACGGCCAAGTCATATTCAACTTGGCCGTGTCTCTCATGAATCAAAGCCGTAGCGAATTTTTAAAGCGGACGTTTCATATAAAAAGAAAAAAAAGCTAGGGTTTGTGGTTGTTGACGATTTGGAGATTGAATTGAGCCGTCAGAGAGTGAAGTTAGGGTTTTAACTTTGTTTTCTTGATTTTGATTACACTTTTGGATTAATCTAGCTTAGATTAGATTGTTTTAGCCATTGATACATCCTTCTTGCAAGATTTGAACAAGAGATTCTTCAGAAGCTTCAAGGAGTTTGTAACTTGATTTTGTTCTCGAACTTATTCTCTTTATTTTCATTGAAATTGTATTAATGGATATTATCATGTCTAATTTGATTTCTTTGAACATTAATGAGATGAATATGTTTGATAGCATGATGAACTAATTTGATTTAGTCTAGGGTTTGTATGGATCTGTTATGATTATATGAATTGGTTATTCTCTTAGCTAATAATTTCTTTAGCCTTGATTGAATGGAATATTGTTAATATATAATTGATTGGCCACAAATTATGTGTTTTAGGTATTAGATGATGGATTGAGAGATGAAGTCTAATGCTGGAACAATTCAATTAAGGACTTAGGTGAATTAGAGATATAACCTATTAAAAAGATTATTTCAATTGTAACAAGATTAGTTGAATGAGGTTTGAATGCGAGAGCTTATTTCCTTGACTCGATTAATTGAGTTGTTTGAGATTTAATCTTTGAAATTAAATTAGTTAAGAGGAATAACCGTTCATACATATAAGTAGTAGAAAAGTGCAAACCCTAGACCTTTCTATCAAGTGAATCAAAACAACAGCTTAATTTACTTTTAATCGTTTTAAACTTTAATCAATCTTTTTCATTAGTTGTTAGCAATTTCAATTTCTTCATTACTTGTTATTTATAATCTGATAATCAATTAGTCACTTTAGTTTCCTTGAGAGACGACCTTGGGGCGATCACCTTTGCTACAACTACCTCGTATACTTGCGAGTGACGCTTTGTGGTAGAGTTAATTCGAGCGCAACAAAACATTGAATCATTGAAGTGATACGGAACCTCCAAGAATAAGCCTGAGAACCCCTTGATTTCGAACCCCCACAGCATTAACTTGAAAACCCCTAGTCGAATTCGGTACAACCCCCAAGGATTAGGTTAGATTTCAGATTACCTTGAATTGATCAAAGATCCAAGATTTCGAAACAAGTCAGTTCCTAAATCCCAGATTCAAAACACTCCACAAGAAAGTTGATCAAACTACTTGAATGTTTCTGAAGCATGTATTCAAGCAAGAACACAAAGATAAAAGCAATTCGGCTTTAGGTTAATAAATTCGTCCAAACTTCAAAACTAAGATGGCTTACAACCCTAAATGAGATATAAATAGCTAAACCCTAATTAGGGTTATTAAGTAGCGTTTGGCTTTCTAATCAAATTTTAAGAAATAATAAAGTAATCAAAGTCCTAATTTAATACCAAACAAACAGGGCCCTTACTTTTTAAATGAGCATAACGAGTGGGCCTTAATACATATTAACATAACAAGTTCAGCTAATTATTTAACTATAAATAAGCCCAACTAGTGACTTAAGCCAAATATGCTCCAATTTGCATCTTTGATCAGCCATATCGTGCACCTTCAGCTCCTCTTCAACAAAATGTTGCATGTAGCCTTGTGACGTCTCTATCATTCCCCCTTTGTTGGAGAAAACTCGTCCTCGAGTTTTAAAATGTTGAAGTAGTAAAGAAAAGCAACTTTGTAATTTCACTCCAATTACTTGTGGCATGTCATCAATTTGAAGAACCTGAAATTTTATTTCATAAACATCAAAATCATTGTTAGGCAAAATAAATTCCATGTTTGCAAAAGACAGGCAATCATGAATGGTGGGAGTAGAAAGTTTTATTTTTCTTGCTTCTTCTTTTAGTTGTACTTCTAACCCAAGCATATCAATTTCTTCCTTTAATATATCTTCAAAAGTTTCCAACTTTGGAATGTCTTGTTGAAAAGTAGCAGCTTCTTTTGATTCTAGTGATGAATCTTCACCAATAATCTCTAAAGTATGATCTTCAATATCACCCTGAAAAGAAGTATCACCATAAACAGCCTCGGATGACATTAACAATTCACTACCATCAACAATCTCTTCTGCATAAATTAGTTCTTCTTCATTACTATCTTCAACCTTCAAATTCTCCCTTTCTTTGTAGTAATCATCAACACTTTTACTTCCTTCCTTGATAGCCTAAAGTCTCTGCATGATACTCCTATAGAAATGTTCAGGTTGCTGCATTTGATTTCTGCCACCTCTTCGCCTCTCATTGCGCTCCAATGTGGCTCTTTCAACACTCTGCAACCTCAAATCCATGCGCTCCAATCTTTCTGTTATGGTATCCATAGCACGGTGTAAACGTGTAAATTCAGCTTGTTGCGCCTCACGCAATCGAGCTGGATCAATCTGAACACCTGCATCTCTTCCAGACATGTTTCCTGCAATAAAAGGTTAGCACAAAACAAATAAAAGGCCTCACAACACTCCCTCACATGTTTACACTCAATAGATGAAGGTTGGTCTCTCGTGTTTCACTCAATATATGAAATCACTCACGGTTCAGCTCACACCTCTCAAGCTGATATCTTTTACGTTCTTAGGTGAATCACACTTTATGAAACAACTCAAATAGCCTTCCGTGTGTAGTATCCCAAAATCTGAAATTTCGTGAAAAAAAAAATTCAGTTACTTCTAACCCACCTAGATTCGACCCTTAGCATCTAAATAACAAGGAAAACGAAAAATTTTTCTTGAAGTGATTCTATACTCTTTTTTTTTTTTTTTGCTCCCTCTCACTATCTCTTTTTAAGGGCAGCCCTAGTTCACACCACACGAAATTTTTTTTTCCAATCAGGTAACAAGAACAAGATCAATTTAGAGGACTTCCTTTTGAAACTCGAAATTGGAACAGAATAAATAATCAAGACTTCCTTTAGACCAATTCAGCTTTCCTTTTGAAACTTGTTTGAAACACTTTCTTGGAAATTCGAAACAGAATCAGAATGATTAACAAGAATAAGATTCAAATTTAGAACACTTTTGAATCAACAATCAAGAACACAATTTCGAATTTGAACAAAGCAACCTAAATTCCCAAATCGGAAATCCACAATAGAACAAATCCAATTCGGAATAGATAGAACAAACCAATTCGAAACAAATCAACCAACCCAATTTCAGAATAAGAAAAAAAACGATTTGGACTAAAAAGGCAAATTGAATTCGAAATTGAAATAAGACTCCAAACACAAAACGAAAACTAAATTAGAACCCTAACGGAATTTTTTTTTTGAATTTTCGACTTTGAAAGAAAAACGAAAAAGATTCAAGGATCAATAACAAAGAAACAAAACGAAACTAACAAGAAAAGAAATGAAAACGAAAGTAACCCACAAAGGAAACAAAAACGCAAATAGCAGGTGAAGAAAATGAAAACGAAAATAACCCACAAAGAAAACAATTCAGAGGAACAAGGAAAACAAGAGAACGAATTGAACAATTGAAACAAAGCAACAAAAAAGCAAATAACAAAAGAAGAAACGAAAACGAATTGATAGGGATAAAACCTTATCTAGAGCGTTGGCTCTAATACCAAATGATACGGAACCTCCAAGAATAAGCCTGAGAACCCCTTGATTTCGAACCCCCACAGCATTAACTTGAAAACCCTAGTCGAATTCGGTACAACCCCCAAGGATTAGGTTAGATTTCAGATTACCTTGAATTGATCAAAGATCCAAGATTTCGAAACAAGTCAGTTCCTAAATCCCATATTCGAAACACTCCACAAGAAAGTTGATCAAACTACTTGAATGTTTCTGAAGCATGTATTCAAGCAAGAACACAAAGATAAAAGCAATTCGGCTTTAGGTTAATTAATTCGTCCAAACTTCAAAACTAAGATGGCTTACAACCCGAAATGAGATATAAATAGCTAAACCCTAATTAGGGTTATTAAGTAGCATTTGGCTTTCTAATCAAATTTTAAGAAATAATAAAGTAATCAAAGTCCTAATTTAATACCAAACAAACAGGGCCCTTACTTTTTAAATGAGCATAACGAGTGGGCCTTAATACATATTAACATAACAAGTTCAGCTAATTATTTAACTATAAATAAGCCAAACTAGTGACTTGAGCCAAATATGCTCCAATTTGCATCCTTGATAAGCCATATCGTGCACCTTCAGCTCCTCTTCAACAAAATGTTGCATGTAGCCTTGTGACATCTCTATCATGAAGCATTTGAGAGGGCAAGGCAAGTTGAATAAAAGACATGCAAAATGGGTTGTGAAGATTGAGAAGTTTCCTTATGTGATCAAATACAAGCAAGGTAAAGACAATGTAGTGGCAGATGCACTTTCAAGGAGGTACGCTTTACTTAATGTTTTGAGTACTAAATTGCTTGGATTTGAATGTATAAAGGACTTATATATTGGTGGTTCTGATTTTGGCAATATTTATGATGCTTGTGAGCATGGTGCTTTTAATTCTTTCTATAGACATGATGGGTTTTTTATTTAAGGGTTCGAAATTATGCATGCCTAGATGTTCTATGAGAGATTTGCTAGTATTAGAATCACATTGTGGGGGTTTGATGGGGCATTTTGGAGTTGATAAGACTTTAGACATGCTGAATGAACACTTTTATTGGCCAAATATGAAAAGGGATGTAATTCGGATTTGTAAGGCTTGTTTGGCTTGTAGGCAAGATAAGTCTAAATCTGTGCCTCATGGTTTGTATATGCCATTACTCGTTCCTAGTTCTCCTTGGATGGACATTAGTATGGACTTTGTTTTAGGATTACCAAGGACTAAGAGGGGGAGAGATAGCATATTTGTGGTTGTTGATAGTTTAGTAAGATGGCACACTTTATTCCATGTCATAAGAGTGATGATGCTAGTTTAGTGACCGAACTCTTCTTTAGGGAGGTGGTTCGAATTCATGGGATACCAAAATCCATAGTTTCTAATAGAGACACCAAGTTTTTTTCTCACTTTTGGCGTGTGCTTTGGGGAAAGTTAGGTACCAAGTTGTTATTTTCCACCACTTGTCATCCTCAAACGGATGGACAAACAGAAGTAGTAAACAGAACTTTAGGTACCATGTTGAGAGCTTTAGTGGGTAAGAATTTGTGTTCTTGGGAAGATTGTATGCCATTTATTGAGTTTGCTTATAATCGTGCTATTCATTCTTCTGCAGGATATTCACCTTTTGAGCTTGTTTATGGTTTTAACCCACTAACAGTTTTGGATCTTATTTCTTTACCTTCTCATGAGCTTGTTAGTTTAGATGGTGAGAAGAAAGCTAAATTGGGGAAAGAGATGCATGAGAAAGCAAGGGCAAATATTGAGAAAAGGAATAAGAGATATACTGATTCTGCAAATAGAGGGAGACGTGAGATGAAGTTTCAAGTAGGAGATTGGGTTTGGGTGCATTTTCGAAAAGAGAGCTTTCCTAACCAAAGGAAGAACAAGTTTCAAGCAAGGGGAGATGGCCTATTCCAAGTGCTGAAGAAGATTAATGACAATGCCTACAAGATCGACTTACCAGGTACGTATAATGTTAGTGCTACTTTCAATGTAAGTGATCTTTCTCCTTTTGATGATGCAGATTTGAGGACAAATCTTTTTGAAGAGGGGAGAATGATGCAAGAAAGGATCCCTTGAAGCTAGCAAGTGGACCAATCACTAGGAGCAAGGCAAAGAGATATCAAGCTAGTATAGCTTTGCATATTCAAGAAGAGATTTCCAAAGAGCTTTAAGAATTATCATTCAAGAAGATGGAGATAGAGCTTGAAGAAGGCACACCAAAGCTGATTATGATGCTTAGTGTGGAAGCTAAAGGCTAGCTAAAGAAAGGTCCAATGTGCAAGAAAGGTCCATGAGGGTTCATATAAAGCATTGGGAAGTAATTTAAGGCCCATGGACAACCCAAATAGTGTGGAGCGTTTCTTATGTTGAAGGGATTAGTTTGGTTGTTTCCATACTCTTTATATTTTCCTTAGTGGATTAGGATTTTGTTTCCATACTTTATATTTTCCTTAGTGGATTAGGATTTTGTTTCCATACTTAATGTTTTCCTTATGCAATTAGGAATGTTTTCCTTATGCAATTAGGAATGTTTTAGTTTTCCATATGCAATTAGGAATTTTGTAACCCTTATTTAAGGGCACTATTAGGCTGAATTTCAGGATACAACATTTAATAAAAATTTTTGAATTCTTCTACAAGTTCTTCTTGTGAATTTTCGTGTGAGAGAGATTAGAGTGGATTCTTTAATTCTTTCTTTGCATCAAGAATTAGGTTTACTTATCAACAAGAGTTGTGGCGTTTTCCTTCTTCTTACCAACTAAATCCTTCAATCATAGTGAGTTCGCGTCTCTTTATAGGCGTTGGGTTCCTTAGGAGGTGATTATCAAGTTTCAAGGAGTTCTCTACCATTGTTATACGTTGGGTTTGCTGCCATCGTTGCTAAGGGTCCGCGTCAACTTTCTTCATCATCTTCCCTTTCTACCTCATCATCATTCATCATGTTTCCTCTCCATCTATTCTACCCCCTTCGATTAGTATTATTTTGCTGCCTTTGCATTATGTTTTCTGCATCACCTCTCATGTTGTTTATGACCAAATCAAACCTTTCAAATTTTCTTTGCATTGCCTCTAAGATGAAGGCTGTGTCATTCATGGTTATATCACATTTTTCACCTCCAGAATTTGACATGCTATAAGAACCTACAAGAAAATGTTAGTAAAGAAAAATTTTCTCACCACACTCCCTTACGTGTTTCACTCAAGATCAGATTGTCACTCCTCTTGTATTTCACTCAAAACTTGGTCCTTTTTACCTCTCAATTCTTCTTTTATCAAGTTGAATTTTAGAACTGAATCCACTTAAATCAAGTAAAACAAGTTTTGTTTTAAAGACTCTACAAGGAACCTAATGAACAAAATGAATTCAGCAATTCTAGAAGCAATTTAATTTTAAACAATAAGAACTGAAGTTAACACAAGAAGCAAAAAGTATTGTGTTAATCAAACCAAAGTAACTATGATTGAGAATTAGCTACTTAATGCATACAAGAAACAAAAGGTATATGAAAGAATGAAAATAAGAATACAAAGAAAAACAATTCTGGATATTGAAAAATAGAATTCAAATCACTCAAATGAGTAATCTGAATATACAACCTAAATCTATTCCCAATGCAAGCTATGCTCTAAATATCAAATTTTAAATGCTAAATGGATGCATAATGAGAAGCTAATGCAATTTGATAAAATATAATAAGGTAGCAAGCTGTTAATGGCATAAATATGCAAAAAATCTCAAACACTTGTGTAGAAAAATGTTGGACAGAAACAGGTATGATTTTTTTTTTCTTTTATGTTGAGGAAGTTGAATCTGATTCTCTTTTTTTTGTGTTTCTTTTGATCTTTTCCTTCTTTTTTTTGTTGAACTTTCAGTAAACAAGGATAGAAATTGATAAGATAAACAAAAATCCACATATTTGAAGAACAAGAACAAGGTGCAACAAGAACAGAAAATGAAGAGACAAACTGAATCTGGTTCTTTTTTTTTCTTTTGGATAATTTAAACATAAAAGATAGCAAAAGCTCTGATACCAAATGATGCGGAACCCATGGATCAAATATTACATCTAGAACCCCACATACACATCTAGCAAAGAATCTTAGAACTCAAAAACAAATCCTCCCTACCAAACCCACAACTAACCTGTAATTGAGAACTTGGTTGATTGGGATGAAGAAATGAATTGATTTAAACACCACAAGTCAGACTTGATAAGTTAGAACCAATTCTTCATGCAACAAGAATAAGAAGAAAACCTCTCAAACTTGAAAGCACATCAATTACATTCAACAATCTGAAAATTCGTAGTCACCCTCTTGAGTTCTTTTTCCCCTCCCTATATTGTTGGAAAAGAAGAACTAATGGCTTAAAAGTCTAGGTTTACATGCATCTAGTCACAATAGCATTAATTATTCATCCACATCAATAATATATTCTAAATTACTACCCATAATTCTGACAACATCGATGGGCAGATTCTACATGCATTTTGGTGTTGGTTCACATGTGTCTAGTCACATTAGCACTAAACCACATCAATATTATATTCCAAATTCGTGCTAATGCCCATCACCATACTTATGGGCAGATTCTTCATGCTTCTTGGTGAGTTTCTGACTTCCTCTTGATGATCCATCATATTCAGTACAAGTTGGTCTCTCTCTTCATTAATCCACCTTTGAATGAAGTGTTAGAACACATGCTGGAGTTTCTTTGATTGTGATCTTGTGATTGGTTCACTTGGCATAATGATATCATCAACATATTTGCTGCCTTCTGTAGATTCATCAAGCTTGCTTGTAGTTTCCTCATCATTCCCTCCTTGCTCAAAAAGATTTTGACGCGGACCCTTAGCAACGATGGTAGCAAACCCAACGTATAACAATGGTAGAGAACTCCTTGAAACTTGATAATCACCTCCTAAGGAACCCAACGCCTATAAAGAGACGCAAACTCACTATGATTGAAGGATTTAGTTGGTAAGAAGAAGGAAAACGTCACAACTCTCGTTGATAAATAAACCTAATTCTTGATGCAAAGAAAGAATTAAAGAATCCACTCTAATTTCTCTCACACAAAAATTCACAAGAAGAGCTTGTAGAAGAATTCAAAAATTTTATTATTGTTCTGGCTGAAATTCGGCCTAATGGTGTCCTTAAATAAGGGTTACAAAATTCCTAATTGCATATGGAAAATTAAGACTAAAACATTCTAGAAGGATCCTAGGCTTGTATGGGAAAACATTCCAAAAACCCAACAAGAATAGGATTTGACAAAGTCAAAAACAACTTAAAAAACCCAACAAGAATAGGATTTGACAAAGTAAAAAATAACTTAACTAATTAAAATAAAAGGATGGGGACCACAAAATAACAAAAATATCCACTCTAACTAACTATGAAGATTCGGCCAAGGGGTGCAACAAACTCCCTTGAATTCGGCCAACTTGCATTCATGTATGTGCATGGAAATAAGATTGACCAAGCTTTGACTCTTCCTTGGTAGTTTTGGCTTAGGCTTAAAAATAGCCTTCAAAGGCTCCTTCTTGGCTTCCATTGCATGCTTCTAGAACCATGATATATTTAGGCCTTCCTTGCAGCTCCATCTCCATCTTCTTGAATGATAATTCTTGAAGCTCTTTGGAAATCTCTTCTTGAATATGCAAAGCCATGCTAGCTTGATATCTCTTTGCCTTGCTCCTAGTGATTGGTCCAATTGCTAGCTTCAAGGGATCCTTTCTTGCATCATTCTCCCCCTCTTCAAAAAGATTTTTCCTCAAATCTGCATCATCAAAAGGAGAAAGATCACTTACATTGAAAGTAGCACTAACATTATACGTACCTGGTAAGTCGATCTTGTAGGCATTGTCATTAATCTTCTCCAGCACTTGGAATGGGCCATCTCCCCTTGCTTGCAACTTTTTCTTCCTTTGGTTAGGAAACCTCTCTTTTTGAAAATGCACCCAAACCCAATCTCCTACTTGAAACTTCATCTCACGTCTCCCTCTATTTGCAGAATCAGCATATCTCTTGTTCCTTTTCTCAATATTCGCCCTTGCTTTTTCATGCATCTCTTTCACCAATTTAGCTTTCTTCTCACCATCTAAACTAACAACTCATGAGAAGGTAAAGAAACAAGATCCAAAACTGTTAGTGGGTTAAAACCATAAACAAGCTCAAAAGGTGAATATCCTGTAGAAGAATGAATAGCACGATTATAAGCAAACTCAATAAATGGCAAACAATCTTCCCAAGAACTCAAATTCTTACCCACTAAAGCTCTCAACATGGTACCTAAAGTTCTGTTTACTACTTCTGTTTGTCCATCCGTTTGAGTATGACAAGTGGTGGAAAATAACAACTTGGTACCAAACTTTCCCCAAAGCACACGCCAAAAGTGAGACAAACACTTGGTGTCTCTATCAGAAACTATGGATTTTGGTATCCCATGAATTCGAACCACCTCCTTAAAGAAGAGTTCGGCCACTAAACTAGCATCATCACTCTTATGACATGGAATAAAGTGTGCCATCTTACTAAACCTATTAACAACCAAAAATATGCTATCTCTCCCCCTCTTAGTCCTTGGTAATCCTAAAACAAAGTCCATACTAATATCCATCCAAGGAGAACTAAGAACGGGTAATGGCATATACAAACCATGAGGCATAGACTTAGACTTAGACTTAGCTTGCCTACAAGCCAAACAAGCCTTACAAATTCGAATTACATCCCTTTTCATATTCTGCCAATAAAAGTGTTCATTCAGCATGTCTAAAGTCTTATCAACTCCAAAATGCCCCATCAAACCCCCCACAATGTGATTCTAATATTAGCAAATCTCTCATAGAACATCTAGGCATGTATAATTTTGAACCCTTAAATAAAAACCCATCATGTCTATAGAAAGAATTAAAAGCACCATGCTCACAAGCATCATAAACATTGCCGAAATCAGAATCACCAACATATAAGTCCTTTATACTTTCAAATCCAAGCAATTTAGTACGCAAAATATTAAGTAAAGCGTACCTCCTTGAAAGTGCATCTGCCACTACATTGTCTTTACCTTGCTTGTATTTGATCACATAAGGAAACTTCTCAATCTTCACAACCCATTTTGCATGTCTTTTATTCAACTTGCCTTGCCCTCTCAAATGCTTCAATGATTCATGGTCCGAATGGATCACGAATTCCTTGGGCAACAAATAATGCTCCCATACTTCCAATGCTCTCACCAAAGCATATAGCTCCTTGTCATAAGTTGAATAATTCAGCTTTGCTCCATTAAGCTTTTCACTAAAGTATGATGCAATGGGCTTCTTCTCTTGCATCAAAACAGCTCCAATACCTACACCAGAAGCATCACATTCAATTTCAAAAGTAGAATCAAAGTTAGGTAAAGCTAAAATGGGTGTAGTAGAAACCTTCTCTTTCAAAGCATCAAATGCTTCTTGTTGCTCCTTGCCCCAAACGAACCCCACTTCTTTTCTTGATTATGCTAGTCAAGGGGGCTGCCAATGTAGATAAATTAGGGACAAATCTCCTATAGAAGCTTGCCAATTCGTAAAAACTCCTCACTTCTGTCACATTTGAAGGATTCGGCCACTCTTGGATAGCTTTCACCTTCTCTTGATCAACTTCAATTCCCTGCACACTTACAATAAAACCAAGAAAAACAACCCTATCTAGACAAAAAGAACACTTCGTAAGCCTAGCATAAAGGTTTTGCTCCCTAAGGATTTCAAGCACTTTCCTAACATGTTCAACATGTTCTTCCTCAGTTTTGCTATAAATCAGAATATCATCAAAGTAAACTACCACAAACTTACCTAAATAAGCTCTCAAAACATGGTTCATTAATCTCATGAAAGTACTAGGTGCATTAGATAAACCAAAAGGCATAACTAACCATACACACAAACCATATTTCATTTTGAAGGCAGTCTTCCATTCATCTCCAGGCTTCATGCGAATTTGATGATAACCACTCATAAGATCAATCTTTGTGAAATATTTCGCCCCATGCAATTTGTCCAACATGTCATCAAGTCTAGGAATGGGATGTCTATACTTCACAGTAATCTTGTTCACAGCCCTACAATCAACACGCATCCTCCAAGAACCATCTTTCTTATGTACTAATAAGACTGGAACGGCACAAGGACTAAGACTCTGGCGAACCAAGCCTTTCTCCAAAAGCTCTTCAACTTGTCTTTGCATCTCTTTTGTCTCCATAGGATTGCTCCTATATGCTGGCTGGTTTGGAATTGTAGAACAGGGTATGAAGTCAATTTGATGTTCAATCCCTCTTAATGGCGGCAAACCTCTAGGAAGGTCTTCAGGGAACACATCCTTAAAATCCTGCAACAAAGACACAAAACTAGAAGGTAAATAATCAAGAGATTCTTCACTATCAGCAAGTAACGATTCTTTATACATAATAATGAGTACAGGCTGCCCTACATCTATCTCTCTTGCTCTTGCATAAAAAGTATGTTTTGCTTTTTCTCCTTGCTTATTTTCTCTCACCAATGGGCCATTTATTTGTTTGCTTACTTTCTTTTGACTCTCGGCCTCTTTTCCCTTTCTGCACTCACTCACTTTATTATTTTCTCTCTTCCTACCCTTAGAATTACCCTTAGGTGTTGAAGAAACATCATTGGTCGAATTCGAACCCCCTTCGTTCATGTTGGCCGAAACTTCTTTCTCCCTCTCTAGCATCCTCTTTTGATCTTCATACACCTCTTGAGGTGATAATGGTGCTAGAACAACCTTCTTTCCTTCATAAGTAAAGGTATACTTATTAGAAAAGCCATCATGTTGTGCCCTTCTATCATGCTGCCATGGTCTTCCTAATAGCAAATGTCCAGCTTGTATTGGCACTACATCACACAAAACCTCATCTTTATACCACCCAATGGAGAATGGTACCTTGACTTGCTTCAACACTTGTACTTCCCCAGCGTCATTGAACCATTTCAAGGGGACTTTTGACATACTATTATTAAAAATTTTCTTGTAAGGGGACTTTTGACATCCTATTATTAAAAATTTTCTTGTAAGGGGACTTTTGACATACTATTATTAAAAATTTTCGAGTTCTTCTTGTGAATTTTCGTGTGAGAGAGATTAGAGTGGATTCTTTAATTCTTTCTTTGCATCAAGAATTATGTTTACTTATCAACGAGAGTTGTGGCATTTTCCTTCTTCTTTCCAACTAAATCCTTCAATCATAGTGAGTTCGCGTCTCTTTATATGCGTTGGGTTCCTTAGGAGGTGATTATCAAGTTTCAAGGAGTTCTCTACCATTGTTATAAGTTGGGTTCGCTGCCATCGTTGCTAAGGGTCCGCGTCTTTATTATATATTTATTGCTTTATTTAATTTTAGATTTGATTATTTTTGATGGTTGATTTATTTAATTTCAATACTTGATTTATTTAATTTGTCATGGATGGATATTTTCTTTATTATTTTCTTTATTATTTTTTTGTTTTAGTATTAAAATTGTAAGAGGTATGTTTCCACCTTGTGGTTACCTCATTAGTTAAGTATTATTTAATTTAAATTGCTTTTATATTTTGGACCAATGTAAAGGACATGTTTTCACCTTTTGGTGAGTGTCCTATTTAGTTTAGACATGAACGATGTAAGGACATGTTTCCATCCTCGGATGGTATCCATTTATTTGCTTTGTTTGGACATTGCTTTGATTTTAATATAATAATGCTTTATTTTAATTGTTACATGTAATATGGATAATATTGTTATACTTAAGAATTTTATAATATTAAGACATGCAAAGGAGGCCGGTTCCAATGAACCGGGCATTGTGGGGGTGCTGGGCCATTTCTCACCTTCCCCACACGTACCCAACTTTTCGAACCCATAGGGGGTTGGGGATTCCTTAGAAATTGAGTCATCCACCCCTTTCTTTTTCCCGGCCCGTCAGGGTGGCGATTCCATTTTCTCCGAGCTTAGTGATGTAAACCAGCATGGCAAGGATCCTTTGGTGCTACAACAAGGACCATTGACAAGGAATAAAGCAAGGAAGTATGGCGTCACTCTTGGATTGCATGTTCAAGACTTTGTTACAAGGGAGGTGACTGAATTAGCAATAAACAAGTGCAGTATGGAGCTGGAAGACCAACAAAGGCTGATTGTGATGCTGAATGTTTATATGGAAGATAAGGCTTTAAAAATGGGCTAGAGGAGCAAGAAAGGAGTAAGGAAGGCAGCCCACATGCAAGCACATGGGCCTTGGACGAAATTAGGTTTTTTGGGACCACTTTTGTCACATGGGCAGCCTATTCTTTCATGCACATGGGCTGTGTTCACACCCATGCACATGGGATGTGGTTCCCTTCTTTCCTTAGTTGGTTAGGATGATATTTTCCTTATTTGACAAGGATCCTTCTTTCCTTAGTTGGTTAGATGATATTTTCCTTATTTGACAAGGATCCTTCTTTCCTTAGTTGCCTAGTGGTTTGCCACCATTAAGAGGAATCGAACATCAAATTGACTTCATACCTGGTTCTACCATTCCAAATAGACCAGCATATCGAAGTAATCCGATGGAGACCAAGGAGATGCAGAGACAAGTGGAAGAGTTGTTGGAGAAAGGGTTCATTCGAGAGAGTTTAAGTCCATGTGTCGTTCCTGTTTTGTTGGTTCCAAAGAAAGATGACACGTGGAGAAAATGTGTTGATTGTAGGGCTGTAAATAAGATCACCGTGAAGTATCGGCATCCTATACCGCGTCTTGATGACATGTTGGACGAATTACATGGTGCAAGGTATTTTACTAAAATTGATCTTATGAGTGGATATCATCAAATTCATATGAAACCTGGGGATGAATGGAAAACAGCTTTTAAAACAAAATATAAAACAAAATATGGGTTGTATGAGTGGTTGGTAATGCCTTTTGGGTTGTCTAATGCACCTAGTACTTTTATGAGGTTGATGAACCATGTTTTGAGGGCTTATTTGGGCAGATTTGTAGTTGTTTATTTTGATGATATTTTGATCTATAGTAAGACTGAGGAAGAGCATATAGAACATGTTAGGTTGGTTTTAGAAGCTTTGAGAAAAGAGAACTTATATGCAAAGCTTAAGAAGTGCACATTTTGCATGGATAGGCTTGTTTTTCTTGGTTTTGTTGTTAGTGCGCAGGCATTGGAAGTTGATGAAGAGAAAGTGAAAGCTATAAGGAAATGGCCTGTTCCTAAGAGTGTGACGGAAGTGAGGAGCTTCCATGGGTTGGCGAGTTTTTATAGGAGATTCGTGAAGGATTTTTCTACCATCGCCGCACCACTCACAAGTATTGTCAAGAAGGAAGTTGGATTTCAATTGGGTGAACAACAACAACGATCGTTTGAAAGTTTGAAAGAAAAACTCACTACTGCGCCTGTTTTAGCTTTACCTAACTTTGATTCTATTTTTGAGATTGAATGTGATGCTTCAGGTATAGGTATTGGGGCTGTTTTGATGCAAGAAAAGAAGCCAATAGCATATTTTAGTGAGAATCTCAATGGTGCGCAACTAAATTATTCTACCTATGACAAGGAGTTGCATGCTTTGGTAAGGACATTAAATGTGTGGGAGCATTATTTGCTGCCAAAGGAGTTCATTATTCACACTGACCATGAATCGCTCAAGCATTTGAAGGGCCAAGGTAAGTTGAACAAAAGACATGGTAAGTGGATTGAACAAATTGAGAAATTTCCTTATGTCATTAAGTATAAGCAAGGTAAGGTGTAATATCCTAATGTATGCCCTAGAAGTTTTGTATATGGTTTTGGTTTGCTTAAATGGAATGTATATGTTATGTGATAAGCAAAGAAATTGGAAGATAATGTTTATGTAGGGTGTTTGGGAAAGAAAAGAGGGTTTAGAGAAAATTGTATATGTTGCTTTTATGGTGATATATATAACATATAAATTGGTCAAAGGGCTTGGTCAAGGGAAGAGGATATTTTCTTGTGGCATGTGAAATTACCAAAATGGATATATATAGGACAAAAGTCTAGTTAAGTGGTTGAGGGTAATATAGTAATTTGCTTTTGGATGGCTATTTAATGCATTTTGACTTTGTGTTTTCTTCATCATTTCTTCTTCTTGTTGATGGCCGGCTCACTCAAAGACAAAGGAAAGCAAGAGAGCAAATGATGATTTTGGAATTTTAAGCTCAAAAGCGAAGGAAGATCTCAAGTATTCAAGTTGGAATTTCAAGAATTTCATAATTTTGGTAAGTTTTCTCTTGTTTGCCTTTGTTATTTTTGAAGATGTGTGTGAGTTGAGTTAGGGTTATTGATAGTATGATTAAGTGTGTTGATGATTTGTTGATTAGAGTTGAAATTGATTTTAAAATAAGAAGTTAAATTGATGTTGGTATTGGAAGTGGTGAAGTTGAACTTGAATTAGGGTTTTGTAGTAGTAAGTGAGGTTTAACTTAAGTTTGAGTAATTGTTTTCATAGATTTTCAGGTTGGTTGTGGTTGTTGGAGAAGTAAGTTGAAAATAGGTGAATTTGGGTGAAGGCAGTAGCCTTCTGGATGCCACGCCCGTGGCCTTGGGATGCCATGGTCGTGGCCATTCAAAGCCAATTGAAGCCATGGCCGTGGGGGATGGAGACTTGTGTGGCAGAATCATTCTTGATCCCACGCCCGTGGGGGTTGAGGTGGCCATGGCCGTGGGATATAGAATGTGATGTTGATGAATATTTTCTAATCTAAAGGTCTAAGATGAAGTTAATAAGTGATAAATTGCATTGAATCTCATGTATTGTATCAATTCTTGGTTTAGGTTTTGGAAGGAAGTAAATTGCCCTAATTTGTGAAGTGAAGAACTATTGAGTGGAGAAGAGTTTAGAGTGGTGTGAAGTGTTATTAAGGTAAGTACCAATGTTGCATGATTGCATTGTTAATGCATATCACTAATGTGTTTTGATGTATTTATATCATTGATGATATGTATATATATATAATTGTGTTATGGGAAAATGAAAGATGTGAATGATTTGATGAATATTAATGTATGAGAATACAATTGATTGAGTATAATTGAATAATGAATTGTTATGTGTATATATATATATATCAATGATGGTATATAAAATGTGAATTGAGATATGATGGATTGAAATGCCATTGTTATTGGCTATGATGATTGGAATGAGATGAGGCATGTTTTGCCTTGTTGATGAAAGAAAGTGAGAATGATATTGATGATGAAATAATCAATGTGTTATATGTGTGTGTCTAATATGTTATTCCATTTTCAGAGTTTGTTATTGGTGGCATGCCTAATGGTAACTATCTCTTGAAGTTAGGTTGGATTTGATCCTTGAAGCCAAGTTGGGTTGAAGTTTAACATGTTTTACTCCCCTTGAAGCTTGGTTGGGTCTTATCCTTGAAGCCTAATTGAGAAGTTACAACCCTTGAAGCTAGGTTGGGTTTTGTTCTTGAAGCCAAGTTGGGTTGATACCTAGCATGCTTTGTTCCCTTTGAAGCTTGGTTGAACATAATCCTTGAAGCCTAGTTGGGATATGATATTGATAAATGTGATAATTAAACCAAGGCATTAACTCTGAAAATTGAATGGCATGTTAGTATATTTGGGCCCATGCTTGTGTTTGTTTAGAGGTTACATATGAATAATGAGATCAATGCTTTTGTTGGTTGATATAAGATGTATTATTGATAAAATAGTTGCATGGTGAGATCTATGTAGAAACTTTGAGATGTGATACCAAGTGTTCTCTTTGATATTGTATGCATGATTGATATATGTGGCATTGCATTGCATTAATGCATAAAGTCAGTATATGTTGTACTACTGAGCTATTTGCTCAGCGTGATTGTAATTCATCGCGCAGGTGAAAGAGAAGAACCCGAGAGTTCCGCTAGGCAGAGTGAGTCTAGACGTTGAAGAGTTTGATTGAGGATTTTGATTAAAGCTTAAAGATCAAGAGTCAAGCTGCCAATCATGTATAAGTTTTGTATTTTGTATATTATGACTTTGATGTATAAATGTTTGTAAAAAACTTGTATCATTTTCGCTGTGTTTTTAATAAACTATTTTGTATATTTTGTTTTATCAACTTCCTTCAATGTTTTAAATTTATTGATAATATTTGAATGGATTATTGAAATGTTTTATAAGCAATGACAACCTATAATCAGTATACGTATATTACGATCGTATTAGCATGCTATGTACGTATAAGGGTTATAGGAGTGTTACATTTGTTTTGGTATCAGAGCCTAGGTTTGAGATTCTCAACCTAGGTATGATGCAAGGAAAAAATATATATATATATATATTTTTGATTTCAAAGTCGGATTTTGAATAAGATACATGTTTGGTATTGGCAGACTCTGATCTTTAATAAGGTGTATTCTGCTATGTTTGCAGACATAGGTTGTGATGGATCCTCATTCGCATCAGTCAGTTGAGGGAAGTGCAGAGAGTGTAGCTCCTATTGAGAGTAGAGAGGGAGCTAGGTTGGATGGAGTCAGTGAGGCTCCTGCTTCTGTTTCAGAGAGACCAGTTGGTGATGAGGTTCCACCAGCTTGGTTCAGGAATATGATGGAAATGATGAGACAAGCACCAGTGCAACCACCGCCACCACCACCCCAGCCTCAGGTACCGATGAGGCAATATGATAAATTGAGGAAGTTTGGGGAAGAAGATTTTCTGGGTACCATAGATCCAGTAGTGGCAGAACAGTGGTTAGACAAGGTGCAGAGAATATTTGTTCAGTTGCAAGCCACTTCAGAGGAAAAATTTGATTATGCTAGATCCTTATTGCAGAAGGATGCATATGACTGGTGGAAGACAGTGCCCCATGCTATGGATGATCCACCAACATTGTCCTATGCTGATTTTCTGAGAGAGTTTGAATCGAAGTATACTCCAAGGGAGTATAAAGATGGGAAGAAAAGAGAGTTTTTAGATTTGAAACAAGATCACCGGACTGTGACGGAATATGAGCTAGAGTTTATCCGGTTGAGCCAATATGCTGGGGGTATTATATCTGACGAGATTGATAGATGTAGAAGATTTGAAGAGGGGTTGAGGCCTTCTCTTATGTGTCATGTGGCTGGTTTTAGATACCACGACTTCTCCCAGCTTGTTGCTGCAGCTAGGAGTGTAGAAAGAGCTCAAAGTATGGCAGCTGCTTCAGAGGAAGAGACTAGGGTGAGAAGACCTCAGTATGAGGTGGGGTCTTCATCAGTAAAGAGAGGAAGGGGCAGTTTTGTTCCTCGGACCAGTAGGAGTCAGCGGCCAGCTGGTAGGTCGGCACAGTTTTAGAGACAGAGATTTAGACCTACAGCGTCAGTGGCGAGTGCTCCCACCCCGGTGATGCAGAGATCTTCTCTGCCGATATGTATTCATTGTGGTAGGCCACATGGTGGTCCTTGTTGGAAGGCAGGTGCAGCAGGGGTATGTTTCAGGTGTGGATCGCCGGATCATTTTGTTAGAGATTGTCCTGAGAGGCAAGAGCAGATGTCAGCTGATACTGCAGCTTCTCGACCTAGTGTGAGGGGAGGTCGAGGAGGCAGAGGGTTCAACAGAGGAGGTAGATCTGGGTTCAGCCAGAGAGGAGGTTCTACATTCAGGGAGAGTAGACCAGAGGAGGCTGGATCTTCTCAGAGGGTTTATGTGATGCGAAGACAGCCTGATGATTCGGCAGTCATAGCTGGTACTTTTTCTTTATTTGGTATTTCAGTACTTGCTTTGATTGACCCTGGGTCTACTCATTCATATATTAGTGCATCTGTGTTGCCTGTGTCTGATTTGCATGCTGAGTCCCTAGGATTTGATGTCTTGGTGACAAATCCTCTAGGGCATAGTGTGATTGTTAGTAAAGTGCACCGTGATAGTGCAGTAGTGGTTCAAGGTGAGGAGTTCTTGGGTGATTTAATTGAGATGCCATTTAAAGAATATGATGTGATCTTAGGTATGGATTGGTTGGCAAGGCATGGAGCTGTAGTTAATTGTCAAAAGAAGTGTGTCACTTTGAGAACCAGTGATGGTAGAGATGTGATAATATTTAGTGAGCAGAGACAGCTTGCCTCTTTGTTTGTTTCAGCTGTTGCAGCTAGGAGACTGATTAGAAAAGGGTGTGAAGCTTATCTGGCTCATGTGTTGGATACTAGAATGGTTGGTTCTCAACTTGATAGTATTTCCACAGTTGCAGAATTCCCAGATGTTTTTCCAGAGGAATTACCAGGATTGCCTCCTGAGAGAGAGGTGGAGTTTGGTATTGATTTGTTGCCAGGTACCACTCCTATCTCCATTACTCCTTATAGAATGGCACCGGCTGAATTGAGAGAGTTGAAGGTGCAATTGCAGGAGTTGTTGGATAAGGGATTCATTCGCCCTAGTGTGTCACCATGGGGAGCTCCTGTTTTGTTTGTAAAGAAGAAAGATGGTACTATGAGACTATGCATCGATTATAGGCAATTGAACAAGGTAACTATAAAGAATAAATATCCTTTGCCTAGAATTGATGATCTTTTTGATCAATTGAAGGGAGCAGCTGTGTTCTCCAAGATTGATTTGAGATCAGGGTACCATCAGTTGAAGGTCAGAGCTGAAGATGTTCCGAAAATAGCCTTTCGAACCAGGTATGGACATTACGAATTTCTAGTTATGCCTTTTGGTTTGACGAATGCACCTGCGGTTTTTATGGATTTGATGAATAGGGTGTTTAGGCCCTATCTGGATCAGTTTGTAGTGGTCTTCATTGATGATATTTTGGTGTATTCGCGGAATAAGGAGGAACATGTCAAGCATCTGCGGATTGTGCTGCAGATTTTGAGAGAAAAGCAGTTGTTTGCTAAATTGTCGAAATGTGAGTTTTGGCTTGATCAAGTGACTTTTCTTGGTCATATAGTTTCAGCAGATGGTATTAAAGTTGATTCGAGTAAAGTTGAAGCTATTATGAACTGGAGTCCACCAAAGTCTGTGACTGAAGTTAGAAGTTTTCTGGGTTTGGCAGGCTATTACCAACGTTTTGTGAAAGGATTTTCTTTAATAGCTACTCCACTCACCAGATTGCTTCGTAAAGGAGTTAGATTTGTGTGGACTGATCAGTGTCAAGCCAGCTTTGAGCAGTTGAAAGCAATGCTTACTCAAGCACCTGTTCTTACTTTACCTGTAGAAGATAAACCATATGTGATTTATAGTGATGCTTCACATAGTGGTTTGGGTTGTGTGTTGATGCAGGAAGGTAAAGTTGTAGCTTATGCTTCTCGACAGTTGAAACCGCATGAGCTCAATTATCCAACCCATGATTTGGAGTTAGCAGCCATTGTATTTGCATTGAAGATTTGGCGACATTATTTGTTTGGGGAAAAGTGTTTTATCTATACAGATCACAAAAGTTTGAAGTATTTGGGGGTTCAAAGAGAGCTAAATCTTCGGCAGAGGAGATGGTTGGAGTTGATTAAAGACTACGACTGCTTGATTGATTATCATCCGGGAAAGGCAAATGTTGTTGCTAATGCCTTGAGTCGGAAATCTTTAGCAGGTTTAACAGTTTATTCGCTCTCGTTGCTTGTTGAGTTAAGAGCCTTGCATGCCAGCTTTACATCTTGTGATGATGGTGCATTGTTGGCACAGTTGCAGTTAAAACCATTATTGTTGAAGCAGATCAAAGAAGCTCAGTTAGTTGATGATAAGATGCAAAAGATTGTTTCAGATTGTCAGAATGGAAAGAGTCGAGATTTTCTTGTGAGAGATGATGGGAGCCTTTGGTTCAAGAACAGATTGTGTGTACCTGATGATGCTCACTTGAGAAGAATGATTTTAGAAGAAGCACATCAGTCTGTATTTGCTATGCACCCGGGCAGTACAAAAATGTATCATGATCTGAAGCAGTATTACTGGTGGTCTGGTATGAAGAGAGACATTGCAGAATTTGTATCTAAATGTCTCACCTGTCAGAGGGTTAAAGCTGAGCATCAAGTTCCAACAGGGTTGCTTCAACCGTTGTCCGTGCCTTAATGGAAGTGGGAGAAAGTTACTATGGATTTTGTGTCTGGTTTGCCTATGACACAAAGGAAGCATGATGCCATATGGGTCATTGTTGATAGATTGACCAAGACAGCTCATTTCCTTCCGGTTCGGATGGATTATTCTCTCGAGAGATTGGTTGAGCTGTATATCCACGAGATTGTGAGATTGCATGGTGTCCCAATTTCTTTAGTGTCTGATCGAGATCCTAGGTTCACCTCAAGGTTTTGGAAGAGTTTGCATGGAGCTTTAGGTTCTCGATTGCACTTCAGTACTGCTTTCCATCCTCAGACAGATGGGCAATCAGAGAGAGTGATACAGATTATTGAAGATATGCTGAGAAGCTGTATCATTGATTTCTCTGGAAGTTGGGACAGATTGTTACCGCTTGTGGAATTTGCCTACAACAATGGACATCAATCTTCTATTGGCATGGCACCATTCGAAGCATTATATGGGAGAAGGTGTAGGACACCTTTGTGTTGGAATGAAACTGGTGAGGGTAAGTTAATTGGTCCAGATTTGGTTAAAGAAACTGAAGATAAAGTGAAGACGATTCGAGATAGGTTGAAAGCAGCTTCCGATCGACAGAAATCCTATGCAGATTTGAAGAGGAGAGACATTGAGTATAATGTGGGAGATAAAGTATTTTTGAAAGTATCTCCGTGGAAAAAGATTTTGAGATTTGGTCGAAAAGGGAAGCTGAGTCCTCGTTTCATTGGACCCTATGAAGTGTTGGAAAGAATTGGACCAGTTGCTTATCGGCTTGCTTTGCCACCGGAATTGGACAGGATTCATAGTGTCTTCCATGTATCGATGCTAAGAAGGTATAGATCAGATCCATCCCATGTGTTATCAATTGAATCTATTCAAGTGAATCCGGATCTGACTATTGAAGAAGAACCAGTTGCTATCTTGGCAAGTGAAGTGAAAGAGTTGAGAAATAAGAAAGTGCCACTTGTGAAGGTGTTGTGGAAGAACCATGGAAGAGAGGAAGCAACTTGGGAAAGTGAGCAATCAATGCGAGACCAATATCCTCAGTTGTTTCAGACTTGATATCAGGTAATTTCGAGGACGAAATTTCTTTTTAGAGGGGGAGAATTGTAATATCCTAATGTATGCCCTAGAAGTTTTGTATATGGTTTTGGTTTGCTTAAATGGAATGTATATGTTATGTGATAAGCAAAGAAATTGGAAGATAATGTTTATGTAGGGTGTTTGGGAAAGAAAAGAGGGTTTAGAGAAAATTGTATATGTTGCTTATATGGTGATATATATAACATATAAATTGGTCAAAGGGCTTGGTCAAGGGAAGAGGATATTTTCTTGTGGCATGTGAAATTACCAAAATGGATATATATAGGACAAAAGTCTAGTTAAGTGGTTGAGGGTAATATAGTAATTTGCTTTTGGATGGCTATTTAATGCATTTTGACTTTGTGTTTTCTTCATCATTTCTTCTTCTTGTTGATGGCCGGCTCCTCAAAGACAAAGGAAAGCAAGAGAGCAAATGATGATTTTGGAATTTTAAGCTCAAAAGTGAAGGAAGATCTCAAGTATACAAGTTGGAATTTCAAGAATTTCATGATTTTGGTAAGTTTTCTCTTGTTTGCCTTTGTTATTTTTGAAGATGTGTGTGAGTTGAGTTAGGGTTATTGATAGTATGATTAAGTGTGTTGATGATTTGTTGATTAGAGTTGAAATTGATTTTAAAATAAGAAGTTAAATTGATGTTGGTATTGGAAGTGGTGAAGTTGAACTTGAATTATGGTTTTGTAGTAGTAAGTGAGGTTTAACTTAAGTTTGAGTAATTGTTTTCATAGATTTTCATGTTGGTTGTGGTTGTTGGAGAAGTAAGTTGAAAATAGGTGAATTTGGGTGAAGGCAGTAGCCTTCTGGATGCCACGCCCGTGGCCTTGGGATGCCATGGCCGTGGCCATTCAAAGCCAATTGAAGCCATGGCCGTGGGGGATGGAGACTTGTGTGGCAGAATCATTCTTGATCCCACGCCCGTGGGGGTTGAGGTGGCCATGGCCGTGGGATATAGAATGTGATGTTGATGAATATTTTCTAATCTAAAGGTCTAAGATGAAGTTAATAAGTGATAAATTGCATTGAATCTCATGTATTGTATCAATTCTTGGTTTAGGTTTTGGAAGGAAGTAAATTGCCCTAATTTGTGAAGTGAAGAACTATTGAGTGGAGAAGAGTTTAGAGTGGTGTGAAGTGTTATTAAGGTAAGTACCAATGTTGCATGATTGCATTGTTAATGCATATCACTAATGTGTTTTGATGTATTTATATCATTGATGATATGTATATATATATAATTGTGTTATGGGAAAATGAAAGATGTGAATGATTTGATGAATATTAATGTATGAGAATACAATTGATTGAGTATAATTGAATAATGAATTGTTATGTGTATATATATATATCAATGATGGTATATAAAATGTGAATTGAGATATGATGGATTGAAATGCCATTGTTATTGGCTATGATGATTGGAATGAGATGAGGCATGTTTTGCCTTGTTGATGAAAGAAAGTGAGAATGATATTGATGATGAAATAATCAATGTGTTATATGTGTGTGTCTAATATGTTATTCCATTTTCAGAGTTTGTTATTGGTGGCATGCCTAATGGTAACTATCTCTTGAAGTTAGGTTGGATTTGATCCTTGAAGCCAAGTTGGGTTGAAGTTTAACATGTTTTACTCCCCTTGAAGCTTGGTTGGGTCTTATCCTTGGAGCCTAATTGAGAAGTTACAACCCTTGAAGCTAGGTTGGGTTTTGTTCTTGAAGCCAAGTTGGGTTGATACCTAGCATGCTTTGTTCCCCTTGAAGCTTGGTTGAACATAATCCTTGAAGCCTAGTTGGGATATGATATTGATAAATGTGATAATTAAACCAAGGCATTAACTCTGAAAATTGAATGGCATGTTAGTATATTTGGGCCCATGCTTGTGTTTGTTTAGAGGTTACATATGAATAATGAGATCAATGCTTTTGTTGGTTGATATATGATGTATTATTGATAAAATAGTTGCATGGTGAGATCTATGTAGAAACTTTGAGATGTGATACCAAGTGTTCTCTTTGATATTGTATGCATGATTGATATATGTGGCATTGCATTGCATTAATGCATAAAGTCAGTATATGTTGTACTACTGAGCTATTTGCTCAGCGGGATTGTAATTCATCGCGCAGGTGAAAGAGAAGAACCCGAGCGTTCCGCTAGGCCGAGTGAGTCTAGACGTTGAAGAGTTTGATTGAGGATTTTGATTAAAGCTTAAAGATCAAGAGTCAAGCTGCCAATCATGTATAAGTTTTGTATTTTGTATATTATGACTTTGATGTATAAATGTTTGTAAAAAACTTGTATCATTTTCGCTGTGTTTTTAATAAACTATTTTGTATATTTTGTTTTATCAACTTCCTTCAATGTTTTAAATTTATTGATAATATTTGAATGGATTATTGAAATGTTTTATAAGAAATGACAACCTATAATCAGTATACGTATATTACGATCGTATTAGCATGCTATGTACGTATAAGGGTTATAGGAGTGTTACATAAGGATAATGTTGTTGCTGATGCGTTGTCTAGGAGATATACATTGCTGCCTGTTTTGAGTTCTAAATTGCTTGGTTTTGAGTATATTAAGGACTTATATATTGGTGATATTGATTTTGGCAATGTTTATGTCGCATGTGAACAAGGAGCTTTTAATTCATTTTTTAGGCAGGATGGTTATTTGTTTAAGGGAAGTAAACTATGTGTGCCTAGATGTTCCATGCGTAATTTGCTTGTTTTGGAATCTCATTGTGGTGGTTTGATGGGGCATTTTGGTGTGTCTAAGACTTATGATATTCTGTTTGAGCATTTTTATTGGCCGTCTATGCGTAAAGATGTTGGGAGATTATGTTATGCTTGTATTGCATGTAGACAGGTGAAATCTAAGTCTATGCCTCATGGTCTTTATATGCCATTACCTGTGCCTAGTTCACCTTGGGTTGATATTAGTATGGATTTTGTGCTTGGTTTTCCTAGGACTAGGAAAGGTAGAGATAGCATTTTTGTGGTTGTTGATAGGTTTAGTAAGATGGCACATTTTATTCCATGTCACAAAGCTGATGATGCCAAAGTTGTGGCTGATTTGTTCTTTAGAGATGTTGTTCATTTACATGGGGTGCCTCGGACAATTGTTTCTGATAGAGATACTAAGTTTTTGTCCCATTTTTGGCGTGTGTTATGGAGTAGATTAGGAACTAAGCTTTTGTTTTATACTACTTGTCATCCACAAACAGATGGGCAAACTGAAGTAGTGAATCGTACACTTGGTACATTGTTGAGAGCTTTAGTGGGGAAGAATTTGGTCACTTGGGAAGATTGTTTACCTTTCATTGAATTTGCTTATAATTGTTCAATTCATTCTTCTACAGGTTATTCGCCATTTGAGATTGTTTATGGTTTTAATCCACTAACTGTACTTGATCTTGTTCCTTTGCCTTTACATGAGCTTGCTAGTTTGGATGGTGAGAAGAAGGCTGATTTGGTAAAGTCTTTGCATGAAAAGGTTCGAGCAAATATAGAGAAAAAGAACAAGTCATATGCTGATAGGGCAAATAAGGGACGAAAGAAAATGGCATTTGCTCCTGGCGATTGGGTTTGGGTACACTTCCGAAAGGAGAGGTTTCCAAATCAAAGGAAGAGTAAGCTTGATGCACGTGGTGATGGTCCATTCCAAGTATTGGAGAAAATCAATGACAATGCATACAAGATCGACTTGCCTGGTGAGTATGGTGTTAGTGTTACTTTTAATGTGACTGATTTATCTCCTTATGATGATGCAGATTTGAGGACAAATCTTTTTAAAGAAGGGGAGAATGATGTAAACCAGCATGGCAAGGATCCTTTGGTGCTACAACAAGGACCATTGACAAGGAATAAAGCAAGGAAGTATGGCGTCACTCTTGGATTGCATGTTCAAGACTTTGTTACAAGAGAGGTGACTGAATTAGCAATAAACAAGTGCAGTATGGAGCTGGAAGACCAACAAAGGCTGATTGTGATGCTGAATATTTATATGGAAGATAAGGCTTTAAAAATGGGCTAGAGGAGCAAGAAAGGAGTAAGGAAGGCAGCCCACATGCAAGCACATGGGCCTTGGACGAAATTAGGTTTTTTGGGACCACTTTTGTCACATGGGCAGCCTATTCTTTCATGCACATAGGCTGTGTTCACACCCATGCACATGGGATGTGGTTCCCTTCTTTCCTTAGTTGGTTAGGATGATATTTTCCTTATTTGACAAGGATCCTTCTTTCCTTAGTTGGTTAGGATGATATTTTCCTTATTTGACAAGGATCCTTCTTTCCTTAGTTGGTTAGGATGATATTTTCCTTATTTGACAAGGATTTTGACTTTGTAATTTTCCTTTTTTCACTAGGGTTAGGATAGTTACGAATTTTAATTTGTTTTTCTATAAATAGGACCTTATTTTCTTGTAAGAAAAAACTTTTGACAAAATTATATTCAGATTGCTTTTTATGCAAATTTCGGCCATCTTTGAGAGAGTGAGAGATTTTGCTTCTTTCATTGATTGCATCATGAATCAGACTAATCAATTTCGATTGTGGCATTCTTCTGATCCGTCCTTCCAAATCCTTCCGTCATTAGTGTTCTTGCTTCGCTAAGCATTGGGTGCTATAGAGGGTGGTTTATCCTTGTTCTTGGATTCCTATATCGAAGCGTGCATTGGGGTTTGAGGCCTTCAATGCCATAGGGTCCCGCGTCACTACCAAACCCACAACTAACATGTAATTGAGAACTTGGGTGATTGGGATAAAGAAATGAATTGATTTAAATGCCACAAGTCAGACTTGATAAGTTAGAACCAATTCTTCATGCAACAAGAATAAGAAGAAAACCTCTCAAACTTGAAAACACATCAATTACATTCAACAATCTGAAAATTCGTAGTCACCCTCTTGAGTTCTTTTTCCCCTCCCTATATAGTTGGAAAAGAAGAACTAATGGCTTAAAAGTCTAGGTTTACATGTATCTAGTCATAATAGCATTAATTATTCATCCACATCTATAATATAACCTAAATTACTACCCATAATTCTGACAACATTGATGGGCAGATTCTACATGCATTTTGGTGTTGGTTCACATGTGTCTAGTCACACTAGCACTAAACCACATCAATATTATATTCCAAATTCTTGCTAATGCCCATCACCATACTTATGGGCAGATTCTTCATGCTTCTTGGTGAGTTTCTGACTTCCTCTTGATGATCCATCATATTCAGTACAAGTTGGTCTCCCTCTTCATTAATCCACCTTTGAATGAAGTGTTGGAACACATGCCGGAGTTTCTTTGATTGTGATCTTGTGATTGGTCCACTTGGCATAATGATATCATCAACATATTTGCTGCCTTGTGTAGATTCATCAAGCTTGCTTATAGTTTCCTCATCAATAAGCAAACCTCAACTTGAACCAGGCTCTGATACTAAGTGATAGGAAATCATCATCTTAGCAACCATATACCCCAATAACTATTAAGTTAAGTTACATATGGAATGCAAGAAAATACCCTCCAGTCAAGATGATTTCAAAACCCAAGGACCTCCTCAAGTGAAGTTAGGAAAAAACTAGTTCCAATTGTTATTGTTTACTAATGAAACTAGTACTTGAATTCAACCCACAACACCGCAAACCAGATATGATCTAATAAGTTAAGAATTAAACACAAGATTTTTTTTTGTTAGAGAATGCCACAAACCAAGTTAGTTTGATAAGTTCAAAGTTCATGAAAGAACTTAAGCAAAAATACTCACAAAGAGCAAATTCAGATTATCAGTCATCCATGGTTTTTTTACAAATGAGTTTGGCTTTAATATTTATAGCCAAAGCATGGTAGAAGAAACCTAAATGGCTATTATTATATCTCTCCACGTTCTCCCCTTTAATCCCCACTAACTTTCATTGAAAAGAGCTGTTATACATTAAATGCACTCATTTGTAACTCCTAAATGATAATTAATTACATCCCAAAACAAATACACTCATTAAAACACATTAAAACTCACACATAATAAGAATAAAACCCTAATTATGATATGTTGATTTCACAATGCAAATAAAATAAATCCAAATTAATAAATAACATAAAATTATAGCCCAAGATCTATGCTCACTTAATCAAGGCTGAATGGCCCTTTATTCTTCAATTGGCTGGATTGATTTAGACAATGTGGGTTAGACTATTGTCTTTATATTTGAACATACTTGAAATATGTTGACAGTGTTAAGGTCTTCTTGCATACAAAGGCCCTTGACCGAATTTAGATGAGCTTGTTCCTTTCAAATGTCTTCAAGTAAGTAAGTTAATATTTCCTTCATCTTTTTGGCTCTAGCTCTTGTTATAGGGCCTCTATAAATGGCTAAAGGGTCTTTCTTTGCATTTTCATCCTTAGCTGAATGGACTCGAGCTTGTTGGTCCTCATCTATTTGTCCCCTACATGGGAAAATATTAAAAGTGAGTCTAAAAATATTTTGCACACGCATAAAATCAAAAATTGAAATGAGAAGCTTTGTCCCCTATGTAGGCTCAGACCAATGATTTTGTTCCCATATAATTTTTGATTGATGTTTGTGTTTTGTTTGATTCCTTGCACAAGTAGGCATCTCCATTTCTGCAATGTGATTGGATCTTTCTCATGCGATGACTCTTCCATGCCTCCTGATTCTATATCTGCTTTATATTTATTTTACAGAGTATCTATTGTTCATGTATGTGCTTTACAGATAACAAGACAATAAAAATACAGTGATATGTTCATGTATGCATGATATGCAAGGGTGATAATTATAGTGATTGACTCATAGACCCAGGTATTAGGCCAAAGCACTACCATTGGTCCCTTCTAGATGCCTATTCAAGTCTTGCATTAGACAACAAAAGACTGCACATCCATGGCTTTATCTTCTACATGTACAAAGCATGAGTAATGGGGGCCCCAGTATGGTAGTCATGGTTCAAAACATTAATTGGTAACTTCTCTATGACCTTGCAAATGACCTTCTTATTAGCCACATTTGCCCAATGCATCCTTTGAGGTTCGATAGTGCAACATACTTCCCTAAACTTGAAGGCTTTGTATGATAAAAATATTTTTTTAATCTTAAAATTATTTTATCAAATCAGTGTCATTGTTCCTCAGGACTCGACTTTTCAAATCAACAAATTTATAACATGACAACCCTAGTTACCATACTTTCAGGAATCAATTCTATTTGAGCAAGAGTTGTTACACTTTAGATAGGCACATACACATTACTCGGCCAAAGGTCTTGTTGAGTTTAAATATTATCTATCTCATATGCATGCTTATTCAAACAATCTTCACTAACAGACTTTACCTACTAAAAGAGATCAACAACTCTTTAATAGGCTTGAAATGGGGTCTTATAAGGGATATAGGTTAAATGAAGGACATTTTTATATTGGAGTCGATGTGCCACTGCTGACAAACCTTCACACTATAAACTTCTTATTGGAATTGTATACTGTTAGAGGTTCCATCTTGTTATCTTGCTTCATGAAAAGATAATGCTTGAAATTATGCTTCATGACAAGACAAAGCTTGAGATCTTGCTTCATAAAAAAGTAAGGTTTGATCTTATTAGAAGAAATATGGATCTTTGCTATTGCTAAAGAGTTTGAAACCCCTATTGTTAGTCCCCCTTTGCCTTTTCTTTTCTTCTCTTCTTTTTCTTCTTCTTTTTATTGTTTCTTTATTTTTTTCTCTTTTCTTTATTTATTTTTTGTTTTTTTAGCTTTTTTCTTTTGTCCCTTTTTGGGGTCCTACCTCAAAGAGAGTTGTATCATTTTATGCTTCTGACTATGGATAAATGGAGTAGGGTGGGTTTGCTTCGGTAAGGATGAACCCTTTGTTACCCTGATGTTATAGATTTGAGGTATTATATCCAGTTTAAAATACTTCAACTATCCTTATGGTCTTGATAATACACACTTTTCTTTGATCTTCTTTCCCCCTTGGTAATTCAGTGATTATTAGACTTGTCAAAAGTATAACAATAGCTTAGGTAGGTTATTGGGCTTATAAGCCAATGAAAAAGCAAGCTAAAATCTTATGAAGGCTTAAAGGGATAAGCTATGGATTGATATTAAAAGGGTGGATACTAGTTATTGGTGACGCGGACCCTTAGCAACGATGGCAGCAAACCCAATGTATAACAATGGTAGAGAACTCCTTGAAACTTGATAATCACCTCCTAAGGAACCCAACACCTATAAAGAGACGCGAACTCACTATGATTGAAGGATTTAGTTGGTAAGAAGAAGGAAAACGCCACAACTCTTATTGATAAGTAAACCTAATTCTTGATGCAAAGAAAGAATTAAAGAATCCACTTTAATCTCCCTCACACGAAAATTCACAAGAAGAACTTGTAGAAGAATTTGAAAATTTTTATTAATTGTTGTATATCAAATTCGGCCTAATAGTGCCCTTAAATAAGGGTTACAAAATTCCTAATTGCATATGGAAAACTAAAACATTCCTAATTTCATAAGGAAAACATTCCTAATTGCATAAGGAAAACATAAAGTATAGAAACAAAATTCTAATCCACTAAGGAAAATATAAAGTATGGAAACAAAATCCTAATCCAATAAGGAAAATATAAAGTATGGAAACAACCAAACTAATCCCTTCAACATAAGAAACGTCCCACACTATTTGGGCTGTCCATGGGCCTTAAATTACTTCCCAAGGCTTTATATGAACCCCATGGACCTTTCTTGCACGTTGGACCTTTCTTTAGCTAGCCTTTAGCTTCCACACTAAGCATCATAATCAGCTTTGGTGTGCCTTCTTCAAGCTCTATCTCCATCTTCTTGAATGATAATTCTTGAAGCTCTTTGGAAATCTCTTCTTGAATATGCAAAGCCATACTAGATTGATATCTCTTTGCCTTGCTCCTAGTGATTGGTCCACTTGCTAGCTTCAAGGGATCCTTTCTTGCATCATTTTCCCCCTCTTCAAAAAGATTTGTCCTCAAATCTGCATCATCAAAAGGAGAAAGATCACTTACATTGAAAGTAGCACTAACATTATACGTACCTGGTAAGTCGATCTTGTAGGCATTGTCATTAATCTTCTCCAGCACTTGGAATGGGCCATCTCCCCTTGCTTGCAACTTGTTCTTCCTTTGGTTAGGAAACCTCTCTTTTCGAAAATGCACCCAAACCCAATCTCCTACTTGAAACTTAATCTCATGTCTCCCTCTATTTGCAGAATCAGCATATCTCTTGTTCCTTTTCTCAACATTCACCCTTGCTTTCTCATGCATCTCTTTCACCAATTTAGCTTTCTTCTCACCATCTAAACTAACAAGCTCATGAGAAGGTAAAGAAACAAGATCCAAAACTGTTAGTGAGTTAAAACCATAAACAAGCTCAAAAGGTGAATATCCTGTAGAAGAATGAATAGCACGATTATAAGCAAACTCAATAAATGGCAAACAATCTTCCCAAGAACTCAAATTCTTACCTACTAAAGCTCTCAACATGGTACCTAAAGTTATGTTTACCACTACTGTTTGTCCATCCGTTTGAGGATGACAAGTGGTGGAAAATAACAACTTGGTACCTAACTTTCCCCAAAGCACACGCCAAAAGTGAGACAAAAACTTGGTGTCTCTATCAGAAACTATGGATTTTGGTATCCCATGAATTCGAACCACCTCCCTAAAGAAGAGTTCGGCCACTAAACTAGCATCATCACTCTTATGACATGGGATAAAGTGTGCCATCTTACTAAACCTATCAACAACCACAAATATGCTATCTCTCCCCCTCTTAGTCCTTGGTAATCCTAAAACAAAGTCCATACTAATGTCCATCCAAGGAGAACTAGGAATGGGTAATGGCATATACAAACCATGAGGCATAGACTTAGACTTAGACTTAGCTTGCCTACAAGCCAAACAAGCCTTACAAATCCGAATTACATCCCTTTTCATATTCGGCCAATAAAAGTGTTCATTCAGCATGTCTAAAGTCATATCAACTCCAAAATGCCCCATCAAACCCCCACAATGTGATTCTAATACTAGCAAATCTCTCATAGAACATCTAGGCATGCATAATTTCGAACCCTTAAACAAAAACCCATCATGTCTATAGAAAGAATTAAAAGCACCATGCTCACAAGCATCATAAACATTGCCAAAATCAGAATCACCAACATATAAGTCCTTTATACATTCAAATCCAAGCAATTTAGTACTCAAAACATTAAGTAAAGCGTACCTCCTTGAAAGTGCATCTGCCACTACATTGTCTTTACCTTGCTTGTATTTGATCACATAAGGAAACTTCTCAATCTTTCATGTCTTTTATTCAACTTGCCTTGCCCTCTCAAATGCTTCAATGATTCATGGTCTGAATGGATCATGAATTCCTTGGGCAGTAAATAATGCTCCCATACTTCCAATGCTCTCACCAAAGCATATAGCTCCTTGTCATAAGTTGAATAATTCAGCTTTGCTCCATTACGCTTTTCACTAAAGTATGCAATGGGCTTCTTCTCTTGCATCAAAACTGCTCCAATACCTACACCAGAAGCATCACATTCAATTTCAAAAGTAGAATCAAAGTTAGGTAAAGCTAAAATGGGCGTAGTAGAAAGCTTCTCTTTCAAAGCATCAAATGCTTCTTGTTGCTCCTTGCCCCAAATGAATCCCACTTCTTTCTTGATTATGCTAGTCAAGGGGGCTACCAATGTAGACTCACTTCTGTCACACTTGAAGGATTCGGCCACTCTTGGATAGTTTTCACCTTCTCTTGATCAACTTCAATTCCCTGCATACTTACAACAAAACCAAGAAAAACAACCCTATCTAGACAAAAAGAACACTTCTTAAGCTTAGCATAAAGGTTTTGCTCCCTAAGGATTTCAAGCACTTTCCTAACATGTTCAACATGTTCTTCCTGAATTTTGCTATAAATCAGAATATCATCAAAGTAAACTACCACAAACTTACCTAAATAAGCTCTCAAAACATGGTTCATTAATCTCATGAAAGTACTAGGTGCATTAGATAAACCAAAAGGCATAACTAACCATTCATACAAATCATATTTCGTTTTGAAGGCAGTCTTCCATTCACCTCCAGGCTTCATGCTAATTTGATGATAACCACTCATAAGATCAATCTTTGTGAAATATTTCGCCCCATGCAATTCGTCCAACATGTCATCAAGTCTAGGAATGGGATGTCTATACTTCACAGTAATCTTGTTCACAGCCCTACAATAAACACACATCCTCCAAGAACCATCTTTCTTGGGTACTAATAAGACTGGAACGACACAAGGACTAAGGCTCTCGCGAACCAAGCCTTTCTCCAAAAGCTCATCAACTTGTCTTTGCATCTCTTTTGTCTCCATACGATTGCTCCTATATGCTGGCTGGTTTGGAATTGTAGAACCGGGTATGAAATCAATTTGATGTTCAATCCCTCTTAATGGCGGCAAACTACTAGGAAGGTCTCAGGAAACACATCCTTAAAATCCTGCAACAAAGACACAAAACTAGAAGGTAAAGAATCAAGAGATTCTTCACTGTCAGCAAGTAACAATTCTTTATACATAATAATGAGTACAAGCTGCCCTACATCTATCTCTCTTGCTCTTGCATAAAAAGTATGTTTTGCCTTTTCTCCTTACTTATTTTCTCTCACCAACGGGCCATTTATTTGTTTGCTTACTTTCTTTTGACTCTCGGCCTCTTTTCCCTTTCCGCACTCACTCACTTTATTATTTTCTCTCTCCATACCCTTAGAATTACCCTTGGGTGTTGAAGAAACATCACTGGCCAAATTCGAACCCCCTTGGTTCATGTTGGCCAAAACTTCTTTCTCCCTCTCTAGCATCCTCTTTTGATCTTCATACACCTCTTGAGGTGATAATGGTGCTAGAACAACCTTCTTTCCTTCATAAGTAAAGGTATTCTTATTAGAAAAGCCATCATGTTGTGCCCTTCTATCATGCTGCCATGGTCTTCCTAATAGCAAATGTCCAGCTTGCATTGGCACTACATCACACAAAACCTAATCTTTATACCACCCAATGGAGAATGCTACCTTGACTTGCTTCAACACTTTTACTTCCCCAGCGTCATTGAACCATTGCAACTTGTAAGGATTGGGATGTTTAAAACAAGTTAACCCCAATTTATCCACCATTGTAGTACTAGCAGCATTGGTACAACTTCCACCATCAATGATAAGTGTACAAACCTTACCATTAACCAAACACCTAGAGTGGAAAAGATTCTCCCTTTGATCCAAGCCTTCTTCCTTGACTTGAATATTCAAAGCTCTTCTAGTAACAAGCATATCTCCATGTTCAGCATTCAAGACTTGATTCTCCCAAGCCGCTTCATCATATTCGGCCCTATCACCACATTCAGCCTCCTCTTCTTTTTCATGTTCAGATTCTGATTCAATTTACCCTTCATGGGTAGCAATCATCACCCTCTTATTCGGACATTGAGAAGCTATGTGTCCACTTGCCAAACACTTTTAGCATTTAATTTCCCTACTTGGAGTAGGTCTAGAAGGTGTTTCCTTGGCTGTTTATGCATCCCCATCATTCGGCTTCTTGAAATTAGGATTGTAGGAAGAATTCTTTTGGAAAGAACCCTTGCAATCCCCTTTGTAGGAACCTCCACTCGAACTTGAACCCTTGAAGTTTGAAAATTTTCCACTAGCTTTAGAGTAGCCAGTTTTCGAAATAGCTTTATTCTTCAATCTTTTCTCTATCTTCATGGCCTTTTGAACTAACTCTTCCATTGTGTTGAATTCATACATCTCCAATTCATTGGCTATGTTCAAATTCAATCCCCCAAGAAATTGTGACATCTTCTTGTCTTCATCTTCACCAATATTTGCCCTAGCCATGATCATCTCCATCTCTTTGTGGTACTCTTCCACACTTCTTCCACCTTGAACTAGTCTTGCTAGTCGATTGTACAAATCCCGAATGTAGTGAGATGGTACAAATCGGCTCCTCATTAGTTCTTTCAAGGTTGACCATTCAGGAATAGGCCTCATACCTTTCCCTCTTCTATTAGCTTTCAATTGATCACACAAAAAGGTAGCTAACGCGGACCCTTAGCAACGATGGCAGCAAACCCAACGTATAACAATGGTAGAGAACTCCTTGAAACTTGATAATCACCTCTTAAGGAACCCAACGCCTATAAAGAGACGCGAACTCACTATGATTGAAGGATTTAGTTGGTAAGAAGAAGGAAAACGCCACAACTCTTGTTGATAAGTAACCTAATTCTTGATGCAAAGAAAGAATTAAAGAATCCACTCTAATCTCTCTCACACAAAATTCACAAGAAGAACTTGTAGAAGAATTCGAAAAGCCTGATAGTGCCCTTAAATAAGGGTTACAAAATTCCTAATTGCATATGGAATATTAAGACTAAAACATTCCTAATTGCATAAGGAAAACATTCCTAATTGCATAAGAAAAACATTCCTAATTCCATAAGGAAAACAATCCTAATTGCATAAGGCATTCCTAATTGCATAAGGAAAACATTAACGATTGGAAACAAAATCCTAATCCACTAAGGAAAATATAAAGTATGGAAACAACCAAACTAATCCCTTCAACATAAGAAACGCCCCACACTATTTGGGCTGTCCATGGGCCTTAAATTACTTCCCAAGGCTTTATATGAACACCCATGGACCTTTCTTTAGCTAGCCTTTAGCTTCCACACTAAGCATCATAATCAGCTTTGGTGTGCCTTCTTCAAGCTCTATCTCCATCTTCTTGAATGATAATTCTTGAAGTTCTTTGGAAATCTCTTCTTGAATATGCAAAGCCATACTAGCTTGATATCTCTTTGCCTTGCTCCTAGTGATTGGTCCACTTGCTAGCTTCAAGGGATCCTTTCTTGCATCATTCTCCCCCTCTTCAAAAGGATTTGTCCTCAAATCTCTTTGAAAGTGCATCTGCCACTACATTGTCTTTACCTTGCTTGTATTTGATCACATAAGGAAACTTCTCAATTTTCATAACCCATTTTGCATGTCTTTTATTCAACTTGCCTTGCCCTCTCAAATGCTTCAATGATTCATGGTCTGAATGGATCACGAATTCCTTGGGCAGCAAATAATGCTCCCATACTCCAATGATCTCACCAAAGCATATAGCTCCTTGTCCCAAATGAATCCCACTTCTTTCTTGATTATGCTAGTCAAGGTGGCTGCCAATGTAAAGAAATTACAGACAAATCTCCTATAGAAGCTTGCCAATCCGTGAAAACTCCTTACTTCTGTCACACTTGAAGGATTCGGTCACTCTTTGATAGCTTTCACCTTCTCTTAATCAACTTCAATTCCCTGCATACTTACAACAAAACCAAGAAAAACAACCCTATCTAGACAAAAAGAACACTTCTTAAGCTTAGCATAAAGGTTTTGCTCCTTAAGGATTTCAAGCACTTTCCTAACATGTTCAACATGTTCTTCCTCAGTTTTGCTATAAATCAGAATATCATCAAAGTAAACTACCACAAACTTACCTAAATAAGCTCTCAAAACATGGTTCATTAATCTCATGAAAGTACTAGGTGCATTAGATAAACCAAAAGGTATAACTAACCATTCATACAAACCATATTTTGTTTTGAAGGCAGTCTTCCATTCATCTCCAGGCTTCATGCTAATTTGATGATAACCACTCATAAGATCAATCTTTGTGAAATATTTCGCCCCATGCAATTCGTCCAACATGTCATCAAGTCTAGGAATGGGATGTCTATACTTCACAGTAATCTTGTTCACAGCCCTACAATCAACACACATCCTCCAAGAACCATCTTTCTTGGGTACTAATAAGACTGGAACGACACAAGGACTAAGGCTCTCGCGAACCAAGCCTTTCTCCAAAAGCTCTTCAACTTGTCTTTGCATCTCTTTTGTCTCCATAAGATTGCTCCTATATGCTGGCCGGTTTGGAATTGTAGAACCGGGTATGAAATCAATTTGATGTTCAATCCCTCTTAATGGCGGCAAACTACTAGGAAGGTCTTCAGAAAACACATCCTTAAAATCCTGCAACAAAGACACAAAACTAGAAGGTAAAGAATCAAGAGATTCTTCATTGTCAGTAAGTAACAATTCTTTATACATAATAATGAGTACAAGCTGCCCTACATCTATCTCTCTTGCTCTTGCATAAAAAGTATGTTTTGCCTTTTCTCCTTGCTTATTTTCTCTCACCAATGGGCCATTTATTTGTTTGCTTACTTTCTTTTGACTCTCGACCTCTTTTCCCTTTCCGCACTCACTCACTTTATTATTTTCTCTCTCCCTACCCTTAGAATTACCCTTGGGTGTTGAAGAAACATCACTGGCCAAATTTGAACCCCCTTGGTTCATGTTGGCCGAAACTTCTTTCTCCCTCTCTAGCATCCTCTTTTGATCTTCATACACCTCTTGAGGTGATAATGGTGCTAGAACAACCTTCTTTCCTTCATAAGTAAAGGTATTCTTATTAGAAAAGCCATCATGTTGTACTCTTCTATCATGCTGCCATGGTCTTCCTAATAGCAAATGTCCAGCTTGCATTGGCACTACATCACACAAAACCTAATCTTTATACCACCCAATGGAGAATGGTACCTTGACTTGCTTCAACACTTTTACTTCCCCAGCGTCATTGAACCATTGCAACTTGTAAGGATTGGGATGTTTAAAACAAGTTAACCCCAATTTATCCACCATTGTAGTACTAGCAGCATTGGTACAACTTCCACCATCAATGATAAGTGTACAAACCTTACCATTAACCAAACACCTAGAGTGGAAAAGATTTTCCCTTTGATCCAAGCCTTCTTCCTTGACTTGAATATTCAAGGCTCTTCTAGTAACAAGCATATCTCCATGTTCAGCATTCAAGACTTGATTCTCCCAAGCCGCTTCATCATATTCGGCCCTATCACCACATTCAGCCTCCTCTTCTTTTTCATGTTCAGATTCTGATTCAATTTACCCTTCATGGGTAGCAATCATCACCCTCTTATTCGGACATTGAGAAGCTATGTGTCCACTTGCCAAACACTTTTAGCATTTAATTTCCCTACTTGGAGTAGGTCTAGAAGGTGCTTCCTTGGCTGTTTTTGCATCCCCATCATTCAGCTTCTTGAAATTAGGATTGTAGGAAGAATTCTTTTGGAAAGAACCCTTGCAATCCCATTTGTAGGAACCTCCACTCGAACTTGAACCCTTGAAGTTTGAAAATTTTCCACTAGCTTTAGAGTAGCGAGTTTTCGAAATAGCTTTATTCTTCAATCTTTTCTCTATCTTCAAGGCCTTTTGAACTAACTCTTCCATTGTGTTGAATTCATACATCTCCAATTCATTGGCTATGTTCAAATTCAATCCCCCAAGAAATTGTGACATCTTCTTGTCTTCATCTTCACCAATATTTGCCCTAGCCATGATCATCTCCATCTCTTTGTGGTACTCTTCCACACTTCTTCCACCTTGAACTAGTCTTGCTAGTCGATTGTACAAATCCCGAATGTAGTGAGATGGTACAAATCGTCTCCTCATTTGTTCTTTCAAGGTTGACCATTCAGGAATAGGCCTCATACCTTTCCCTCTTCTATTAGCTTTCAATTGATCCCACAAAAAGGTAGCTGACGCGGACCCTTAGCAACGATGGCAGCAAACCCAACGTATAACAATGGTAGAGAACTCCTTGAAACTTGATAATCACCTCTTAAGGAACCCAACGCCTATAAAGAGACGTGAACTCACTATGATTGAAGGATTTAGTTGGCAAGAAGAAGGAAAACGCCACAACTCTTGTTGATAAGTAACCTAATTCTTGATGCAAAGAAAGAATTAAAGAATCCACTCTAATCTCTCTCACACAAAATTCACAAGAAGAACTTGTAGAAGAATTCGAAAATTTTTATTAATTGTTGTATATCAAATTCGGCCTGATAGTGCCCTTAAATAAGGGTTACAAAATTCCTAATTGCATATGGAATATTAAGACTAAAACATTCCTAATTGCATAAGGAAAACATTCCTAATTGCATAAGAAAAACATTCCTAATTGCATAAGGAAAACATTCCTAATTGCATAAGGCATTCCTAATTGCATAAGGAAAACATTAAGTATGGAAACAAAATCCTAATCCACTAAGGAAAATATAAAGTATGGAAACAACCAAACTAATCCCTTCAACATAAGAAACGCCCCACACTATTTGGGCTATCCATGGGCCTTAAATTACTTCCCAAGGCTTTATATGAACACCCATGGACCTTTCTTTAGCTAGCCTTTAGCTTCCACACTAAGCATCATAATCAGCTTTGGTGTGCCTTCTTCAAGCTCTATCTCCATCTTCTTGAATGATAATTCTTGAAGCTCTTTGGAAATCTCTTCTTGAATATGCAAAGCCATACTAGCTTGATATCTCTTTGCCTTGCTCCTAGTGATTGGTCCACTTGCTAGCTTCAAGGGATCCTTTCTTGCATCATTCTCCCCCTCTTCAAAAGGATTTGTCCTCAAATCTCTTTGAAAGTGCATCTGCCACTACATTGTCTTTACCTTGCTTGTATTTGATCACATAAGGAAACTTCTCAATTTTCATAACCCATTTTGCATGTCTTTTATTCAACTTGCCTTGCCCTCTCAAATGCTTCAATGATTCATGGTCTGAATGGATCATGAATTCCTTGGGCAGCAAATAATGCTCCCATACTCCAATGATCTCACCAAAGCATATAGCTCCTTGTCCCAAATGAATCCCACTTCTTTCTTGATTATGCTAGTCAAGGTAGCTGCCAATGTAAAGAAATTACAGACAAATCTCCTATAGAAGCTTGCCAATCCGTGAAAACTCCTCACTTCTGTCACACTTGAAGGATTCGGCCACTCTTGGATAGCTTTCACCTTCTCTTAATCAACTTCAATTCCCTGCATACTTACAACAAAACCAAGAAAAACAACCCTATCTAGACAAAAAGAACACTTCTTAAGCTTAGCATAAAGGTTTTGCTCCTTAAGGATTTCAAGCACTTTCCTAACATGTTCAACATGTTATTCCTCAGTTTTGCTATAAATCAGAATATCATCAAAGTAAACTACCACAAACTTACCTAAATAAGCTCTCAAAACATGGTTCATTAATCTCATGAAAGTACTAGGTGCATTAGATAAACCAAAAGGCATAACTAACCATTCATACAAACCATATTTCGTTTTGAAGGCAGTCTTCCATTCATCTCCAGGCTTCATGCTAATTTGATGATAACCCCTCATAAGATCAATCTTTGTGAAATATTTCGCCCCATGCAATTCGTCCAACATGTCATCAAGTCTAGGAATGGGATGTCTATACTTCACAGTAATCTTGTTCACAGCCCTACAATCAACACACATCCTCCAAAAACCATCTTTCTTGGGTACTAATAAGACTAGAATGGCACAAGGACTAAGGCTCTCGCGAACCAATCCTTTCTCCAAAAGCTCTTCAACTTGTCTTTGCATCTCTTTTGTCTCCATAGGATTGCTCCTATATGCTGGCCGGTTTGGAATTGTAGAACCAGGTATGAAATCAATTTGATGTTCAATCCCTCTTAATGGCAGCAAACCACTATGAACATCTTCAGAAAACACATCCTTAAAATCCTGCAACAAAGACACAAAACTAGAAGGTAAAGAATCAAGAGATTCTTCACTGTCATCAAGTAACAATTCTTTATATATAATAATGAGTACAGGCTGCCCTACATCTATCTCTCTTGCTCTTGCATAAAAAGTATGTTTTGCTTTTTCTCCTTGCTTATTTTCTCTCACCAATGGGCCATTTATTTGTTTGCTTACTTTCTTTTGACTCTCGGCCTCTTTTCACTTTCTGCACTCACTCGCTTTATTATTTTCTCTCTCCCTACCCTTAGAATTACCCTTGGGTGTTGAAGAAACATCATTGGTCGAATTTGAACCCCCTTGGTTCATGTTGGCATAAACTTCTTTCTCCCTCTCTAGCATCCTCTTCTGATCTTCATACACCTCTTGAGGTGATAATGGTGCTAGAACAACCTTCTTTCCTTCATAAGTAAAGGTATACTTATTAGAAAAGCCATCATGTTGTGCCCTTCTATCATGCTGCCATGGTCTTCCTAATAGTAAATGTCCAGCTTGCATTGGCACTACATCACACAAAACCTCATCTTTATACCACCCAATGGAGAATGGTACCTTGACTTGCTTCAACACTTTTACTTCCCTAGCATCATTGAACCATTGCAACTTGTAAAGATTGGGATGTTTAAAACAAGTTAACCCCAATTTATCCACCATTGTAGTACTAGCAGCATTGGTACAACTTCCACCATCAATGATAAGTGTACAAACCTTACCATTCACTAAACACCTAGAGTGGAAAAGATTCTCCCTTTGATCCAAGCCTTCTTCCTTGACTTGAATATTCAAGGCTCTTCTAGTAACAAGCATCTCTCCATGTTCAGCATTCAAGACTTGATTCTCCCAATCCTCTTCATCATATTCGGCCCTATCACCACATTCGGCCTCCTCTTCTTCTTTATGTTCAGATTCTGATTCAATTTCCCCTTCATGGGTAGCAATCATCACCCTCTTATTCGGACATTGAGAAGCAATGTGTCCACTTCCCAAACACTTGTAGCATTTAATTTCCCTACTTGGAGTAGGTCTAGAAGGTGTTTCCTTGGCTGTTTTTGCATCCCCATCATTCGGCTTCTTGAAATTAGGATTGTAGGAAGAATTCTTTTGGAAAGAACCCTTGCAATCCCCTTTGTAGGAACCTCCATTCGAACTTGAACCCTTGAAGTTTGAAAATTTTTCACTAGCTTTAGAGTAGCCAGTTTTCGAAATAGCTTTATTCTTCAATCTTCTCTCTATCTTCATGGCCTTTTGAACTAACTCTTCCATTGTGTTGAATTCATACATCTCCAATTCATTGGCTATGTTCAAATTCAATCCCCCAAGAAATTGTGACATCTTCTTATCTTCATCTTCATCAATATTTGCCCTAGCCATGATCATCTCCATCTCTTTGTGGTACTCTTCCACACTTCTTCCACCTTGAACTAGTCTTGCTAGTCAATTGTACAAATCCCGAATGTAGTGAGATGGTACAAATCAGCTCCTCATTAGTTCTTTCAAGGTTGACCATTCAGGAATAGGCCTCATACCTTTCCCTCTTCTATTAGCTTTCAATTGATCCCACCGAAAGGTAGCATACCCTTTGAACTCTACGGCTGCCAAAACTTATTTCTTCTCTTCGGTGTAGTTATGGCATTCAAAAATCTGCTCAACTTTCCTCTCCCATTCTATGAACTCTTCTGCATTGTTCTTCCCTTCAAAGGAAGGAATCTTCATCTTGATGGAAGTAAGGTCACCATCAGTGGTAGGTTGATTTCCACATTCATCTTCATCTTCTACCCTTTCGGCTGCTTCTAGGGCTTCAAGATTTCCTTGCCCTTCTCTCCTAAGCACTCTTCTAGCTCGCATTATGAGATTTGGATGTGCGGCTGGCTGCCCTTGTTGCACTTGCTGAATTTGTTGTGCTTTTCGTGCTGCATTCTCTTGCAATCTAATATCCATCATCTCCATTTGACCATGCATTGCTGCCAAAGTCTCATTAAGCCTAGCCAAGCTTTTGGCCATAACTCCTTCTTTGCTAGTCTCTTCTCCTTTTCCAGCCATGTTAACAAACAAACAGACTCAAGGAAACAAGATTAGTAATAATCAAAATTCACTCAAGTGTTTAGAATTACCTCACTTTTCTTGTCTTCCTTGATTGCACTTCAGAACCAAGCTCACCAACTAACAATTGTCAAGTCGTTCAAGAAACTAGAACCTAAATCCTAGAACTAGATAGAAAACAAGACAAGTATCCGGAGGCAATGCAAGGTAATTTGCACTACACGATATAAAACCAAGTATCGACACAAGCAAATGATACTTAGCAATGTAATGGAATTAAAAGCTAGATAAAGAAATCAGAAACAATGAAGCCAATAAACAAGACAAATTTGGATATAATGAATCAAAAACAACCCACACTTGGCAAGCTGTTTTATGGACCTAATCAATTCTACCCAAAATGCTAGCTTCTAGACTCTAATTCCCACTTAAAACACTCAAATAATATGAATATTAAGGTCTGATTTTGGAATTCCAAAAGCCCCTCAAAAAGTGAAATTTTTTGCCCAAAAATTTTATTACTTCTCACCCACCTAGATCTGATCCTTAGCGCCCAAATAGCAAGAATATCAAACAATTTTTGTTGAGGTGGTTTTGTACTCTTTTTTTTTTGCTTCCTCTCACTATCCCCTTGATTCGGGACTTAATTTACTTCCAAGGACTTTTCAAAATCTGGACTTAATTCGCAACCCCGGATTCACTCAAGACCAAATCGAAATCAAACTTCAACACAAACTCTAGCTTTTGCTTTCTTTCAAGAACCCTAATTCTTGGCTTCGAAATTCTCCAAGAATCCTTTCCTAGGTTTTATTTTCACCCTAAGAATACCCTCCTTCAATTCGGCCTTGATCAGAATTGATATATGACTCTTTTTCAAAAATTAAAGACTAGACTCTCTAAGAACCCTAAAATGCAGAAATTTAAAAGACCTAAATTAACAAACCCTAGAAAGACAAAAGTAGATAAAAATTTCCCTGTAGCAAGGCTCTGATACCAAATGACGCGGACCCTTAGCAACAATGGCAGCAAACCCATCGTATAACAATGGTAGAGAACTCCTTGAAACTTGATAATCACCTCCTAAGGAACCCAACGCCTATAAAGAGATGCGAACTCACTATTATTGAAGGATTTATTTGGTAAGAAGAAGGAAAACGCCACAACTCTTGTTGATAAGTAAACCTAATTCTTGATGCAAAGAAAGAATTAAAGAATCCACTCTAATCTCTCTCACACGAAAATTCACAAGAATAACTTGTAGAAGAATTAGAAAATTTTTATTAATTGTTGTATATCAAATTCGGCCTAATAGTGCCCTTAAATAAGGGTTACAAAATTCCTAATTGCATATGGAAAATTAAGACAAAAACATTCCTGATTGCATAAGGAAAACATTCCTAAATGCATAAGGAAAACATTCCTAATTGCATAAGGAAAACATTAAGTATGGAAACAAAATCCTAATCTACTAAGGAAAATATAAAGTATGGAAACAACCAAACTAATCCCTTCAACATAAGAAATGCCCCACACTATTTGGGTTGTCCATGGGCCTTAAATTACTTCCCAAGGCTTTATATGAACCCCCATGGACCTTTCTTTAGCTAGCCTTTAGCTTACACACTAAGCATCATAATCAGCTTTGGTGTGCCTTCTTCAAGCTCTATCTCCATCTTCTTGAATGATAATTCTTGAAGCTCTTTGGAAATCTCTTCTTGAATATGCAAAGCCATACTAGCTTGATATATCTTTGCCTTGCTTCTAGTGATTGGTCCACTTGCTAGCTTCAAGGGATCCTTTCTTGCATCAGTAGCATACCCCTTGAATTTTACGGCTGGCAAAACTAATTTCTTCTCTTCGGTGTAGTTATGGCATTCGAAAATCTGCTCAACTTTCCTCTCCCATTCTATGAACTCTTCTGCATTGTTCTTCCCTTCAAAGGAAGGAATCTTCATCTTCATGGAAGTAAAGTCACCATCAGTGGTAGGTTGATTTCCACCTTCATCTTCATCTTCTACCCTTTCGGCTGCTTCTAGGGCTTCAAGATTTCCTTGCCCTTCTCTCCTAAGCACTCTTCTAGCTCGCATTATGGGATTTGGATGTGCGGCTAGCTGCCCTTGTTGCACTTGTTGAATTTGTTGTGCTTGTCGTGCTGCATTCTCTTACAATCTAGTATCCATCATCTCCATTCGACCAAGCATTGCTGCCAAAGTTTCATTAAGCCTAGCCAAGCTTTCGGCCATACCTCCTTCTTTGCTAGTCTCTTCTCCTTTTCCAGCCATGTTAACAATCAAACAAACTCAAAGAAACTAGATTAGTAATAATCGAAATTCACTCAAGTGTTTAGAATTACCTCACTTTTCTTGTCTTCCTTGATTGCACTTCAGAACCAAGCTCACCAACCGGCAATTTTCAAGTCGTTCAAGAATCTAGAACCTAAATCCTAGATCTAGATAGAAAACAAGACAAGTATCCGGAGGCAATGCAAGGTAATTTGCACTACACGATATAAAACCAAGTATCGACACAAGCAAATGATACTTAGCAATGTAATGGAATTAAAAGCTAGATAAAGAAATCAGAAACAATGAAGACAATAAACAAGACAAATTTGGATATAATGAATCAAAAACAACCCACACTTGGCAAGCTGCTTTATGGACCTAATCAATTCTACCCAAAACGCTAGCTTCTAGACTTTAATTCCCACCTATAACACTCAAATAACATGAATATTAAGGTCTGATTTTCAAATTCCAAAATCCCCTCAAAAGGTGAAATTTGTCGCCCAAAAATTTTATTACTTCTCACCCACCTAGATCTAATCCTTAGCACCCAAATAGCAAGAATATCAAACAATTTTTGTTGAGGTGGTTTTGTACTCTTTGTTTTTTTTTTTGCTTCCTCTCACTATCCCTTAATTCGGGACTTAATTTACTCCCAAGGACTTTTCGAAATCTGGACTTAATTCGCAACCCCAGATTCACTCAAGACCAAATCGAAATCAAACTTGAACACAAACTCTAGCTTTTTCTTTCTTTCAAGAACCCTAATTCTTGGTTTTGAAATTCTCCAAGAATCCTTTCCTAGGTTTCATTTTCACCCTAAGAATACCCTCCTTCAATTCGGCCTTGATCAGAATTGATATATGACTCTTTTTCAAAAATTAAAGACTAGACTCTCTAAGAACCCTAAAACACAGAAATTTAAAAGACCTAAATTAACAAACTCTAGAAACACAAAGTAGATAAAAATTACCTTGTAGCAAGGCTCTGATACCAAATGACGCGGACCCTTAGCAACGATGGCAGCAAACCCAACGTATAACAATGGTAGAGAACTCCTTGAAACTTGATAATCACCTCCTAAGGAACCCCAACACCTATAAAGAGACGCGAAGTCACTATGATTGAAGGATTTAGTTGGAAAGAAGAAGGAAAACGCTACAACTCTTGTTGATAAGTAAACCTAATTCTTGATGCAAAGAAAGAATTAAAGAATCCACTCTAATCACTCTCACACGAAAATTCACAAGAAGAACTTGTAGAAGAATTCGAAAATTTTTATTAATTGCTGTATATCAAATTCAGCCTAATAGTGCCCTTAAATAAGGGTTACAAAATTCCTAATTGCATATGGAAAACTAAAACATTCCTAATTGCATAAGGAAAACATTCCTAATTACATAAGAAAAACTGACGCGGACCCTTAGCAACGATTGCAGCAAACCCAACGTATAACAATGGTAGAGAACTCCTTGAAACTTGACAATCACCTCCTAAGGAACCCAACGCCTATAAAGAGACGCGAACTCACTATGATTGAAGGATTTAGTTGGTAAGAAGAAGGAAAACGCCACAACTCTTGTTGATAAGTAAACCTAATTCTTGATGCAAAGAAAGAATTAAAGAATCCACTCTAATCTCTCTCACACGAAAATTCACAAGAAGAACTTGTAGAAGAATTTCAAAATTTTTTATTAATTGTTGTATCCTGAAATTCAGCCTAATAGTGCCCTTAAATAAGGGTTACAAAATTCCTAATTGCATATGGAAAACTAAAACATTCCTAATTGCATAAGAAAAAACATAAAGTAATCCTAATCCACTAAGGAAAATATAAAGTATGGAAATAAAATCCTAATCCACTAAGGAAAATATAAAGTATGGAAATAAAATCCTAATCCACTAAGGAAAATATAAAGTATGGAAATAAAATCCTAATCCACTAAGGAAAATATAAAGTATGGAACAAAATCCTATTTTTAAGCCTTCCAAATGATAAAAACGTGGCCCATTAAACAGAATTAATAATCTTTAAGCAGTAGGTCCATCCAGCTATTCTCATAGGGCTTCAGAAAATCTCACAGGTACATGTGAAACTGGCTACACTCCAAGGTCCATCCAGCTATTCTCACAGGGCTTCAGAATTCTCACAAGTACGTGTGAAACTGGCTGCACTCCAAGCTTTTCTTCCAATCACTTCCATCATCTTACTAAGGCCTTAAATTACTTCCCAAGGCTTCATAAGAATCCCTATGGACCTTTCTTGCACATTGGACCTCTTTAGCTAGCCTTTAGCTTCCATATTCACGCTAAGCATCATAATCAGCTTTGGTGTGCCTTCTTCAAGCTCTATCTCCATCTTCTTGAATGATAATTCTTGAAGCTCTTTGGAAATCTCTTCTTGAATATGCAAAGCCATACTAGCTTGATATCTCTTTGCCTTGCTCCTAGTGATTGGTCCACTTGCTAGCTTCAAGGGATCCTTTCTTGCATCATTCTCCCCCTCTTCAAAAAGATTTGTCCTCAAATCTGCATCATCAAAAGGAGAAAGATCACTTACATTGAAAGTAGCACTAATATTATACGTACCTGGTAAGTCGATCTTGTAGGCATTGTCATTAATCTTCTCCAGCACATGGAATTGGCCATCTCCTCTAGCTTGCAACTTGTTCTTCCTTTGGTTAGGAAACCTCTCTTTTCAAAAATGCACCCAAACCCAATCTCCTACTTGAAACTTCATATCACGTCTCCCTCTATTTGCAGAATCAGCATATCTTTTGTTCCTTTTCTTAATATTTGCCCTTGCTTTCTCATGTATCTCTTTTGTCTCCATAGGATTGCTCCTATATGCTGGCCGGTTGGGAATTGTAGAACCGGGTATGAAGTCAATTTGATGTTCAATCCCTTTTAATGGTGGCAAACCACTAGGAAGGTCTTCAGGAAACACATCCTCAAAATCCTGCAACAAAGACACAAAACTAGAAGGTAAAGAATCAAGAGATTCTTCATTGTCAGCAAGTAACAATTCTTTATACATAATAATGAGTACAGGCTGCCCTACATCTATCTCTCTTGCTCTTGCATAAAAAGTATGTTTTGCTTTTCTCCTTGCTTATTTTCTCACACCAATGGGCCATTTATTTGTTTGCTTACTTTCTTTTGACTCTCGGCCTCTTTTCCCTTTCTGCACTCGCTCACTTTATTATTTTCTCTCTCCCTACCCTTAGAATTACCCTTGGGTGTTGAAGAAACATCATTGACCGAATTTGAACCCCCTTGGTTCATGTTGGCCAAAACTTTTTTCTCCCTCTCTAGCATCCTCTTTTGATCTTCATAGACCTCTTGAGGTGATAATGGTGCTAGAACAACCTTCTTTCCTTCATAAGTAAAGGTATACTTATTAGAAAAGCCATCATGTTGTGCCCTTCTATCATGCTGCCATGGTCTTCCTAATAGCAAATGTCCAGCTTGCATTGGTACTACATCACACAAAACCTCATCTTTATACCACCCAATGGAGAATGGTACCTTGACTTGCTTCAACACTTTTACTTCCCCAGCATCATTGAACCATTGCAACTTGTAAGGATTGGGATGTTTAAAACAAGTTAACATCAATTTATCCACCATTGTAGTACTAGCAGCATTGGTACAACTTCCACCATCAATGATAAGTGTACAAACCATTCACCAAACACCTAGAGTGGAAAAGATTCTTCCTTTGATCCAAGCCTTCTTCCTTGACTTGAATATTCAAGGCTCTTCTAGTAACAAGCATCTCTCCATGTTCAGCATTCAAGACTTGATTCTCCCAAGCCTCTTCATCATATTTTGCCCTATCACCACATTCGGCCTCCTCTTCTTCTTCATGTTTAGATTCTGATTCAATTTCCCCTTCATGGGTTGCAATCATCACCCTCTTATTCGGACATTGAGAAGCAATGTGTCCACTTCCCAAACACTTGTAGCATTTAATTTCCCTACTTGGAGTAGGTCTAGAAGGTATTTCCTTGGCTGTTTTTACATTCCCATCATTCGGCTTCTTGAAATTAGGATTGTAGGAAGAATTCTTTTGGAAAGAACCCTTGTAATCCCCTTTGTAGGAACCTCCACTCGAACTTGAACCCTTGAAGTTTGAAAAATTTCCACTAGCTTTAGAGTAGCCAGCTTTCGAAATAGCTTTATTCTTCAATCTTCTCTCTATCTTCATGGCCTTTTGAACTAACTCTTCCATTGTGTTGAATTCATACATCTCCAATTCATTGGCTATGTTCAAATTCAATCCCCCAAGAAATCGTGACATCTTCTTGTCTTCATCTTCATCTTCATCAATATTTGCCCTATCCATGATCATCTCCATCTCTTTATGGTACTCTTCCACACTTCTTCCACCTTGAACTAGTCTTGCTAGTCGATTGTACAAATCCCGAAAGTAGTGAGATGGTACAAATCGGCTCCTCATTAGTTCTTTCAAGGTTGACCATTCAGGAATAGGCCTCATACCTTTCCCTCTTCTATTAGCTTTCAATTGATCCCACCAAAAGGTAGCATACCCTTTGAACTCTACGGCTGCCAAAACTGATTTCTTCTCTTCGGTGTAGTTATGGCATTCAAAAATCTGCTCAACTTTCCTCTCCCATTCTATGAACTCTTCTGCATTGTTCTTCCCTTCAAAGGAAGGGATCTTCATTTTGATGGAAGTAAGGTCACCATCAGTGGTAGGTTGATTTCCACCTTCATCTTCATCTTCTACCCTTTTGGCTCCTTCTAGGGCTTCAAGATTTCCTTACCCTTCTCTCCTAAGCACTCTCCTCACTCGTATTATGGGATTTGGATGTGCAGCTGGCTGCCCTTGTTGCATTTGTTGTGCTTGCCGTGGTACATTCTCTTGCAATCTAGTATCCATCATCTCCATTTGACCAAGCATTGCTGCCAAAGTCTCATTAAGCCTAGCCAAGCTTTTGGCCATAGCTCCTTCTTTGCTAGTCTCTTCTCCTTTTCCAGCCATGTTAACAAACAAACAAACTCAAAGAAACAAGATTAGTAATAATCGAAATTCACTCAAGTGTTTAGAATTACCTCACTTTTCTTGTCTTCCTTGATTGCACTTCAGAACCAAGCTCACCAACCAACAATTGTCAAGTCGTTCAAGAAACTAGAACCTAAATCCTAGAACTAGATAGAAAACAAGACAAGTATCCAGAGGCAATGCAAGGTAATTTGCACTACTCGATATAGAACCAAGTATCGACACAAGCAAATGATACTTAGTAATGTAATGGAATTAAAAGCTAGATAAAGAAATCAGAAAAAATGAAGACAATAAACAAGACAAATTTGGATATAATGAATCAAAAACAACCCACACTTGGCAAGCTGCTTTATGGACCTAATCAATTCTACCCAAAACGCTAGCTTCTAGACTCTAATTCCCACCTATGACACTCAAATAACATGAATATTAAGGTCTGATTTTCGAATTCCAAAACCCAAATAGCAAGAATATCAAACAATTTTTGTTGAGGTGATTTTGTACTCTTTTTTTTCTTTTTTTTCCTCTCACTATCCCCTTGATTCGGGACTTAATTTACTCCCAAGAGCTTTTCGAAATCTGGACTTAATTTGAACCCCAGATTCACTCAAAATCAAATCGAAATCAAACTTGCACAAAAACTCTAGCTTTTACTTTCTTTCAAGAACCCTAATCTTGGTTTCGAATCCAATTCAGATGCAAGGCTTAGGTTTCAAAATTCAATCAGACTCCTTTTCCTAGGTTTCGAATTACTCTTTGAACAATCTTTAGACTTTTTGAATTTTGATATATGACTCTTTTTCTAAAATTAAAGACTAGACTCTCTAAGAACCCTAAATCGCAGAAATTTAAAAGACCTAAATTAACAAACCCAAGAAAGAAAAAGTAGATAAAAATTACCTTGTAGCAAGGCTCTGATACCAAATGACGTAGACCCTTAGCAACGATGGCAGCAAACCCAACGTATAACAATGGTAGAGAACTCCTAGAAACTTGATAATCACCTCCTAAGGAACCCAACGCCTATAAAGAGACGCGAACTAACTATGATTGAAGGATTTAGTTGGTAAGAAGAAGGAAAACGCCACAACTCTTGTTGATAAGTAAACCTAATTCTTGATGCAAAGAAAGAATTAAAGAATCCACTCTAATCTCTCTCACACGAAAATTCACAAGAAGAACTTGTAGAAGAATTTCAAAAAATTTTATTAATTGTTGTATCCTGAAATTCAGCCTAATAGTGCCCTTAAATAAGGGTTACAAAATTCCTAATTGCATATGGAAAACTAAAACATTCCTAATTGCATAAGGAAAACTAAAACATTCCTAATTGCATAAGGAAAAACATAAAGTAATCCTAATCCACTAAGGAAAATATAAAGTATGGAAATAAAATCCTAATCCACTAAGGAAAATATAAAGTATGGAACAAAATCCTATTTTTAAGCCTTCCAAAATGATAAAAATGTGGCCCATTAAACAGAATTAATAATCTTTCAGCAGTGGGTCCATCCAGCTATTCTCACAGGGCTTCAGAAAATCTCACAGGTACGTGTGAAACTGGCTACACTCCAAGCTTTTCTTTCAATCACTTCCATCATCTTACTAAGGCCTTAAATTACTTCCCAAGGCTTCATAAGAATCCCCATGGACCTTTCTTGCACGTTGGACCTCTTTAGCTAGCCTTTAACTTCCATTTTCACACTAAGCATCATAATCAGCTTTGGTGTGCCTTCTTCAAGCTCTATCTCCATTTTCTTGAATGATAATTCTTGAAGCTCTTTGGAAATCTCTTCTTGAATATGCAAAGCCATACTAGCTTGATATCTCTTTGCCTTGCTCCTAGTGATTGGTCCACTTGCTAGCTTCAAGGGATCCTTTCTTGCATCAAAAACATTCCTAATTGCATAAGGAAAACATAAGGTATGGAAACAAAATCCTAATCCACTAAGGAAAATATAAAGTATGGAAACAAAATCCTAATCCACTAAGGAAAATATAAAGTATGGAAACAAAATCCTAATCCAATAAGGAAAATATAAAGTATGGAAACAACTAAACTAATCCCTTCAACATAAGAAATGCCCCACACTATTTGGGCTGTCCATGGGCCTTAAATTACTTCCCAAGGCTTTATATGAACCCCCATGGACCTTTCTTGCACGTTGGACCTTTCTTTAGCTAGCCTTTAGCTTCCACACTAAGCATCATAATCAGCTTTGGTGTGCCTTCTTCAAGCTCTATCTCCATCTTCTTGAATGATAATTCTTGAAGCTCTTTGGAAATCTCTTCTTGAATATGCAAAGTCAAACTAGCTTGATATCTCTTTGCCTTGCTCCTAGTGATTGGTCCACTTGCTAGCTTCAAGGGATCCTTTCTTGCATCAGTAGCATGCCCCTTGAACTCTACGGCTGCCAAAACTGATTTCTTCTCTTCGGTGTAGTTATGGCATTCGAAAATCTGCTCAACTTTCCTCTCCCATTCTATGAACTCTTCTGCGTTGTTCTTCCCTTCAAAGGAAGGAATCTTCATCTTGATGGAAGTAAGGTCACCATCAATGGTAGGATGATTTCCACCTTCATCTTCATCTTCTACCCTTTCGGCTGCTTCTAGGGCTTCAAGATTTCCTTGCCCTTCTCTCCTAAGCACTCTTCTAGCTCGCATTATGGGATTTGGATGTGCGGCTGGCTGCCCTTGTTGCACTTGCTGAATTTCTTGTGCTTGTCATGCTGCATTCTCTTGCAATCTAGTATCCATCATCTCCATTCAACCAAGCATTGCTGCCAAAGTTTCATTAAGCCTAGCCAAGCTTCCGGCCATAGCTCCTTCTTTGCTAGTCTCTTCTCCTTTTCCAGCCATGTTAACAAACAAACAAACTCAAAGAAACTAGATTAGTAATAATCGAAATTCACTCAAGTGTTTAGAATTACCTCACTTTTCTTGTCTTCCTTGATTGCACTTCAGAACCAAGCTCACCAACCAGCAATTGTCAAGTCGTTCAAGAATCTAGAACCTAAATCCTAGATCTAGATAGAAAACAAGACAAGTATCTGGAGGCAATGTAAGGTAATTTGCACTACACGATATAAAATCAAGTATCGACACAAGCAAATGATACTTAGCAATGTAATGGAATTAAAAGCTAGATAAAGAAATCAGAAACAATGAAGACAATAAACAAGACAAATTTGGATATAATGAATCAAAAACAACCCACACTTGGCAAGCTGCTTTATGGACCTAATCAATTCTACCCAAAACGCTAGCTTCTAGACTCTAATTCCCACCTATAACACTCAAATAACATGAATATTAAGGTCTGATTTTCGAATTCCAAAAGCCCCTCAAAAGGTGAAATTTTTTGCCCAAAAATTTTATTACTTCTCATCCACCTATATCTAATCCTTAGCACCCAAATAGCAAGAATATCAAACAATTTTTATTGAGGTGGTTTTGTACTCTTTTTTTTTTGCTTCCTCTCACTATCCCTTAATTCGGGACTTAATTTACTCCCAAGGACTTTTCGAAATCTGGACTTAATTCGCAACCCCAGATTCACTCAAGACCAAATCGAAATCAAACTTGAACACAAACTCTAGCTTTTTCTTTCTTTCAAGAACCCTAATTCTTGGTTTCAAAATTCTCCAAGAATCCTTTTCTAGGTTTCATTTTCACCCTAAGAATACCTCCTTCAATTTGGCCTTGATCAGAATTGATATATGACTCTTTTTCCAAAATGAAAGACTAGACTCTCTAAGAACCCTAAAACGCAGAAATTTAAAAGACCTAAATTAACAAACCGTAGAAAGACAAAGTAGATAAAAATTACCTTGTAGCAAGGCTCTGATACCAAATGACGCGGACCCTTAGCAACGATGGCAGCAAACCCAATGTATAACAATGGTAGAGAACTCCTTGAAACTTGATAATCACCTCCTAAGGAACCCCAACACCTATAAAGAGCGTGAACTCACTATGATTGAAGGATTTAGTTGGTAAGAAGAAGGAAAATGCCACAACTCTTGTTCATAAGTAAACCTAATTCTTGATGCAAAGAAAGAATTAAAGAATCCACTCTAATCTCTCTCACACGAAAATTCACAAGAAGAACTTATAGAAGAATTCAAAATTTTTTATAATTGTATATCAAATTCAGCCTAATAGTGCCCTTAAATAAGGGTTACAAAATTCCTAATTGCATATGGAAAACTAAAACATTCCTAATTGCATAAGGAAAACATTCCTAATTGCATAAGGAAAACATTCCTAATTACATAAGGAAAACATTCCTAATTGCATAAGGAAAACATAAAGTATGGAAACAAAATCCTAATCCACTAAGGAAAATATAAAGTATGGAAACAAAATCCTAATCCAATAAGGAAAATATAAAGTATGCAAACAACTAAACTAATCCCTTCAACATAAGAAACGCCCCACACTATTTGGGCTGTCCATGGGCCTTAAATTACTTCCCAAGGCTTTATATGAACCCCCATGGACCTTTCTTTCACGTTGGACCTTTCTTTAGCTAGCCTTTAGCTTCCACACTAAGCATCATAATCAGCTTTGGTGTGCCTTCTTCAAGCTCTATCTCCATCTTCTTGAATGATAATTCTTGAAGCTCTTTGGAAATCTCTTCTTAAATATGCAAAGCCATACTAGCTTGATATCTCTTTGCCTTGCTCCTAGTGATTGGTCCACTTGCTAGCTTCAAGGGATCCTTTCTTGCATCAATTGGCTAACTAAAAAAATGCCTAAATCATCTTTCTTTCAAATAAGCAGAGTTTAATTTTGCCTCAAAAGTTCATAGAAAGCATGTTCTAAGATCAACTAGGACCTAGATAGGCATAATTATGCAGGAGCTCTCTCTAAGTAATCACACACAGCTCAATGCTATAGAACATGATGAGGAAACTATAAGTAGGCTTGATGAATCTACACAAGGCAAAAAATATGTTGATGATATCATTATGCCAAGTGGACCAATCACAAGATCACAATCAAAGAAACTACAGCATGTGTTCCAACACTTCATTCAAAGGTGGATTAATGAAGAGGGAGACCAACTTGCACTGAATATGAGGGATCATGAAGAGGAAGTCAGAAACTCACCAAGAAGCATGAAGAATCTGCCCATAAGTATGGTGATGGGCATTAGCACAAATTTGGAATATAATATTGATGTGGTTTAGTGCTAGTGTGACTAGACACGTGTGAACCAATACCAAAATGCATGTAGAATCTGCCCATCAATGTTGTCAGAATTATGGGTAGTAATTTAGAATATATTATTGATGTGGATGAATTAATTCATGCTATTGTGACTAGATACATGTAAACCTAGACTTTTATGCCATTAGCTCTTCTCTTTTAACTATATAGGGAGGGTAAAAAGAACTCAAGGGGGCTGATACAAATTTTCAGTTTATGCTGAATGTAATTGATGTGTTTTCAAGTTTGAGAGGTTTTCTTCTTATTCTTGTTTCATAAAGAATTAGTTCTAACTTATCAAGTTTGACTTGTGGCATTTAATTAAATTCATTTCTTCATCCCAATCACCCAAGTTCTCAATTACAGGTTAGTTGTGGGTTTGGTAGGGAGGATTTGTTTTTGAGTTCTAAGATTCTATGCTAGATGTGTATGTGGGGTTCTAGATGTAATATTTGATCCATGGGTTCTTCATCATTTGGTATCAGAGGTTTTGGCTTGAAGATAAATCTCTAGGTATCTTTTATGTTTTAATTATACAAAAGAAAAATAAAAAAAAAAGAACTAGATTCAGTTTCTATGTCTCTTCATTTTCTGTTCTTGTTGCACCTTCTTCTTATTCTTCAAATCTGTGGATTTTTGTTTATCTCTTCAATTTCTATCCTTGTTTACTGAAAGTTCAAAAAAAAAAGGAAAATATCAAAAGAAAAACAAAAAAAAAAGAATCAGATTCAACTTCCTCAACATAAAAAAAAATCATACTTGTTTCTGTCCAATATTTTTCTACACAAGTGTTTGAGATTTTTTGCATATTTATACCATTAACAGCTTGCTACCTTATTATATTTGATCAAATTACATCAGCTTCTCATTATGCATCCATTTAGCATTTAAAATCTGATTTTTAGAGAATAGCTTACATTGGGAATAGATTTAGGTTGCATATTCAGATTACTTATTGGAGTGATTTGAATTCTAATTTTCAATATCCAGAATTATTTTTTTCTTTGTATTCTTAGTTTCATTCTTTCATTTTCCTCTTGTTTCTTGTATGCATTAAGTAGCTAATTCTCAATCATAGTTACTTTGGTTTGATTAATGCAAATACTTTTTGCTTCTTGTGTTAACTTTCAGTTCTTGTTTAAATTAAATTGCTTCTAGAATTGCTAAATTCATTTTGTTCATTAGGTTCCTTGTAGAGTCTTTAAAACAAAACTTGTTTTACTTGATTTAAGTGGATTCAGTTCTCAAATTCAACTTGATAAAAGAAGAATTGAGAGGTAACAAAGACCAAGTTTTGAGTGAAATACAAGAGGAGTGACAATCTGATCTTGAGTGAAACACGTAAGGGAGTGTGGTGAGAAAATTTTTCTTTACTAACATTTTCTTGCAGGTTCTTATACCATGTCAAATTCTGGAGGTGAAAAATGTTATATGACCATGAATGACATAGCCTTCATGTTAGAGGAAATTCAAAGGAAATTTAAAAGGTTTGATTTGGTCATAAACAACATGAGAGGTGATGCAGACAGCATAATGCAAAGGCAGCAAAATAATACTAATTGAAGGGGGCAGAATAGAGGGAGAGGAAACATGATGAATGATGATGAGGTAGAAAGGGAAAATGATGAAGAAAGTGAGGGATCAATAACTCAAAGAAGACCTGAAAGAAGGCACAACAACATATCATTAATAAAAATGAAGATACCATCATTCAAGGGGAGAAATGATGCTAAAGCTTACCTTGAATGGGAAAGAAAAGTTGAGTTGGTGTTTGATTGCCATAATTATAGTGAAATGAAGAAAGTTAAAATTGCAGCAGTTGAATTCATAGATTATGCACTAATTTGGTGGGATCAATTGATGATTTCCAAGAGAATAAATGGAGAAAGAACCATCACTACTTGGGCTGAAATAAAAACTTTAATGAGAAAGAGATTTGTATCATCTTATTACTATCGAGAGCTTCACCAAAGATTGCAGCGGTTAACTCAAGAATCCATGTCAGTGGAGGATTACCATAAAGAGATGGAGATGATCATGAGTAGAACTAATATAGAGGAGGATCCATAATCACTATGGCTTGATTTTTGAATGGGCTGAATAGGGAGATTGCTAACATAATTGAATTGCCTCATTATGTGAAGCTTGAAGATATGGTACACATGGACATGAAAGTGGAGAAGCAACTGAAACTCAAGGGAGCAGCAAAAGAATTTTCTAATTCCAGCTCTAGTTTCACTTCAAAATGGCCAAAGAAAGATGATAATCCTAAAGGGAAGGAGGCTGCCTAGAAAGGAAAGGAAAACCAAGTTCCAGCTGACCCTAAAGGTAACTCTAAAACATCTAACTCTAATCAAAAGTATAGTACCATTAAATGCTTTAGGTGTTTAGGAGTAAGGCATATAACATCTCAATGTCCAAATAAGAAAATCATGTTGATACGAGATAACGGTGAAATTGATAGTGCTAGTGAACATGAAAGTGATGATGATGATGATAATGATAGCATGCCAGCATTAAAGGAAATTGAACATATCATTATATATCCTGCCCATGGTGAATCTTTGGTTATTAGAAGAGCTTTAAACATGCAAATTAAAGATGAAGAAAGTAATCAAAGAGAGAACATTTTCCATACTCGTTGCGTTGTGAATGGAAAAGTGTGCAGGGGGGTAGTTGTGCAAATGTTGCTAGTACTAATTTTGTGGATAAATTAGGGTTAGCATGCACAAAACATCATAGTCCCTACAAGCTGCAATGGTTGAATGATTATGGAGAGGTGAGGGAAATAAAGCAGATTCTGTTTTCTTTTGTAATTGGGAGATACAAAGATGAAGTTTGTTGTGATGTTGTGCCTATGCATGCTAGCCATATCCTTCTTGGTCGTCCATGACAATTTGATAGAAAAGCTTTGCATGATGGCTTTAAGAATCATTATTCTTTCAGCCTAAATGGTTTAAATTTCACTCTTGCTCCATTGTCACCTAAACAAGTGTGTGAAGATCAAGTGATGATTTTGAGATTATTTGAAAGGAATTCTGGTCGTGAGGATAAAACAAATAAGAATGGAGTACAAGAGGCCAAGTGTGAGAAAAAGAATGATAAAAATGGCCCATTGGTTAGAAAAAAAATAGAAAGGGAGAGAAAATAAAAGAGAGTGTTTCTATGCAAAAGAAAAAGAGTTAAGGAGTGCTTTTTGTGAGAAAAGAAGTCTGGTTGTACTTAGGTACAAAGATACCTTGATTTCTACATCTGACCATGATAACCCTTTGCCTAGTTGTGTTAGTTCTCTTTTACAGGAATTTGGAGATATTTTTCCAAAAGATGTACCTAAAGGTTTACCACCTTTAAGAGGGATTGAGCATCAAATTGATGTCATTCCAGGCTCAATAATTCCTAACCGACCAGCTTATAGAAGTAATCCAGAGGAAACCAAGGAACTTCAAAGGCAAGTGGAGGAGTTGCTAGCAAAGGGACATGTGCATGAAAGTCAGTCCATGTGCTGTTCTGATTTTATTAGTCCTAAAGAAGGATGGATCATGGAGAATGTGTGTGGACTGTCGAGCAATCAATAAAATCACGGTGAAGTATAGACATCCAATTCCTAGACTTGATGATATGCTTGATTAGTTGAGTGGTTTGTGCATTTTTACTAAGATTGATTTGAAAAGTGGTTACCATCAAATTAGGATGAAGGAAGGAGATGAGTGGAAAATTGCATTCAAAACAAAATATGGTTTTTATGAGTGGTTAGTTATGCCATTTGGTTTATCTAATGCACCTAGTACATTCATGAGATTAATGAACCATGTTTTGCGTGCATATCTAGGTAAATTTGTTGTTGTGTATTTTGATGACATACTCATTTATAGCAAATTAGTAGATGAGCATGTAAAGCATATTACGGCTGTTCTTGATGTTTTGAGAAAGGAAAAATTGTATGCCAACTTGTAAAAGTGCATGTTTTATAGTAATAAAGTCATATTATTAGGTTTTATGGTTAGTGCACAAGGTATTGAGGTTGATGATGAAAAGGTAAAGGCAATAAGAGTTTGACCAGCACCTAAATCAGTGAGTAATGTAAGAAGTTTTCATGGTTTGGCTAGTTTCTATAGAAGGTTTGTTAAAGATTTTAGTTCCATTGCTGCACCATTAAATGAATTGGTAAAAAAAGATGTAAAGTTTAATTGAACTAAAATTCATGAAAAGGCAATTAATTTGTTGTAAGAAAGGTTAACTGCTGCTCCAATTCTTGCTTTACCAGATTTTGATAAGATCTTCGAATTAGAGTGTGATGCTTCAGGTGTGGGCATACGTGTTGTTTTGATGCAAGAAGGGAAACCAATTGCATATTTTAGTGAGAAGCTTCATGGTGCACAATTAAATTATTCCACTTATGAGAAGGAGTTGTATGCTTTGGTAAGAGCTTTACAAGTGTGGCAACATTACTTATTGCCTAAAATATTTGTTATTCATACAGATCATGAATCGTTAAAGCATCTAAAGGGGAAAACCAAGTTGAACCGAAGACATGGAAAGTGGATAGAGTTCATTGAGCCATTTCCATATGTGATAAAGTATAAGCGTGGCAAAGACAATATAGTAGCAGATGCACTTTCAAGAAGGTATTCCTTAATCTCAACTCTTAGTTCTAAGTTATTAGGTTTGAACAAATTAAGGATATGTATGCCAATGATGTTGACTTTGTAAATGTTTATAAAGCATGTGAGCATTTTGTATTTTAGAAGTTTCATAGGCATGATGGGTACTTGTTTAAGGATGAAAGATTATGCATGCCTAGTTGCTCATTAAGGGAATTGCTTATGTGTGAGGCACATAGTGGAGGACTCATGGGACATTTTGGGGTATTCAAGACTTTAGACATTCTGCATGAACATTTCTATTGGCCAAACATGAGAAAAGATGTTGAAAGAATTTGTGCCAAGTGTATTGCATGTACACAAGCAATATCTAAGTCTTCACCTCATGGGTTGTATACTCCTTTACCTATTCCTAATGCACCTTGGATTGACATATCTATGACTTTGTTTTGGGGCTGCCTAGGACTAGAAAAGGGAAAGATAGCATATTTGTTATTGTTGATAGATTCAGAAAAATGGCTCTTTTCATTGCATGTCACAAAACTGATTATGCAGCAAATATTGCTAATTTGTTCTTTGGGAAAGTAGTTCGTTTGCATGGCATTCCTAAAACAATTGTAAGTGATAGAGATGTGAAGTTCTTAAGCATTTTTGGCATGTTTTGTGGAATAAGTTAGGTACTAAATTGTTGTTCTCTACAACTTGTCATCCACAAACTGATGGACAAACAGAAGTTATAAATAGGACTTTAGGATCTTTATTACGTGCTGTTGTGGGTAAGAATTTGAAAACTTGTTAAGATTGTTTGCCATTAGTGGAGTTTGCATATAATAGAAGCATACATTCTTCTACAGGTTATTCACCATTTGAAATTATTTATGGTTTTAATCCACTTACACCACTTACTCTGTTTCCTTTGCCATTAAATGAAATAACTGACTTAGATGGTGAAAAGAAAGCGGAGTTGGTTAAGAAGATACATGAGAAGGCACGAGCTCATCTTGAGAAGAAATATGAATCATTTTCCCATAATACAAATAGAAGAAGGAAACATGTGATTTTCCAACCTGGTGATTGGGTGTGGGTCCATTTGAGGAAGGAAAGATTTCCTAAACAAAGGAAATCCAAGTTGGATGCAAGGGGAGATGGCCCATTCCAAGTTTTAGAATGAATCAATGATAATGCCTACAAAATCGATCTACCAGGTGAGTATAATGTTTCTGCAACTTTCAATGTTAGTGATCTATCTCCTTTTGATGTAGGTTCAGATTTGAGGACAAATCTTTTTAAGCAAGGAGGGAATGATGAGGAAACTATAAGCAAGCTTGATGAATCTACACAAGGCAGCAAATATGTTGATGATATCATTATACCAAGTGGACCAATCATAAGATCACAATCAAAGAAACTCCAGCATGTGTTCCAACACTTCATTCAAAGGTGGATTAATGAATAGAGAGACCAACTTGTACTGAATATGAGGGATCATGAAGAGGAAGTCAGAAACTCACCAAGAAGCATGAAGAATCTGCCCATAAATATGGTGACGGGCATTAGCAAGAATTTGGAATATAATATTGATGTGATTTAGTGCTTGTGTGACTAGACACGTGTGAACTAACACCAAAATGCATTAGAATATGCCCATCAATGTTGTCAGAATTATGGGCAGTAATTTAGAATATATTATTGATGTGGATGAATAATTAATGCTATTATGACTAGATACATGTAAACCTAGACTTTTAAGCCATTAGCTCTTCTTTTCCAACTATATAGGGAGGGGAAAAAGAACTTAAGGGGGCTGATACGAATTTCTAGTTTATGCTGAATGTAATTGATATGTTTTCAAGTTTGAGAGGTTTTCTTCTTATTCTTGTTGCATGAAGAATTGGTTCTAACTTATCAAGTCTGACTTGTGGCGTTTAAATCAATTAATTTCTTCATCCCAACATCCAAGTTCTCAATTACAGGTTAGTTATGGGTTTGGTTGGGAGGATTTGTTTTTGAGTTCTAAGATTCTATGATAGATGTGTATGTGGGGTTCTAGATGTAATATTTGATCCATGGGTTCCGCATCAGAATAATTTCCTCATCTAGTAAAGTCATTCAAATTATGATACATAGATACAATAATTTATGAATATCAAGCTAGACTCATTATCAGTTGAGTACTAAAATAAACAAAGAACAATAAAATATTTAATAAAAGTAATTTATTCAATCTTAATTTGAAAAACATAATTGTTCTAGAAAACATTAAAGAAAGAAAATGAAACAAAAACTAAACAAGCCAAGGGAAGTTTGTTGAGTTGGAGTATAAAAATGCTTCATCTAGTTGGACACATTAGGAGCAAGTATTATACTAGCTTGGGTCCTTTTCAATTGCTTAAGGACAACATCATCATCTTCTTCCTTATTTCATTCTATCTCAGCATCTCTGCCTTTGTCGGTCCTTACTTCTTTTAGAGGAGCTTTTACATTGAGCTTGCCAGAGCGAGTATTCAACACTTCTTCTTTTTCTTTCGGCTTACACTGGGCCCATTCTCCTTCCTTTGATTCTGATCTACCATTATTGTCAGTTGAATCCTAAGACTCATTTAAAATATAAGTGGTCATTACCCTTTCAACCTCAGTTGGTTCAATCTTGCTTAATAGCATCACCTCTTTAGCGATTTCTCCATCTACATCTTCAAAAGATGACAAGACAAGATTTTTCTTCAACCCTCCTCCTATCATGAAGGTTGCTGGAGATGGCACTCTTCCAAAATTAGGCAATGATTGCTCTTAGTGTTGGGCTACCACTATCAATCAAATCTTGGAACTCATGCCTTAGTCGAACACATTTATCTATCTCATACTCTTGCATTCGATGGAATTAAAGAAGGCCTTGGCATCAAAGTTTGATGGCAAAGGATCGTGTAGCAGTCGAGGAACCAACGACTATAGCAAATTTATCTTCATTAGAATTTTTAACACCTTTGATAAAGGTTCCCTCAAATCTGAAAATTTATGCTTTTCTACCAGCTCAATTGTTGCATTTATCTCAACACCTCTTCTTCCCCCTTTGACTTTGGCCACTAGGATGGTAGCCACCCGTATTGTTCTAGTTAGACAGCACATGGTTCAATTGGTCTTCTAGAATAGGAATTGAATTCACCCTTCATTTCTTATTTGATCTCTATCAATGGACTTATTCATTATTTTAGTGGGAGATGCTTCATTGGCATTATATCTCTAAAATCTCAACCAACTGGGTCTTTATAATCCCAGCCAATTGATCCCATCGCTCAGCCATCCTTGTTTTAAGAATTTCATTAACTATACCCCTCAGCTAGTTTGCATCCATCTTCCAAACAAAGCACTTGAATTAGAATCACTAGTGGGTACTATTGTTTCTACCCTTGAACTTAGTGTATTCGATGTTTGTGAGCCAGAAAAGATCAATGCAATGTAGTGCAATGCATGTATGCACAAATAATAGACGAATAAACAAAAAGAGTAGGAACTACCTTCCAACCTAGAAATATTTTATTTTTGAGAGATTCACTCTAACGGATTAACTAATAGTTGTATATTCAAACATAGAAATCAGTCCATAATAATCTCACTAATTAAGCCTTAATCCATTAGATCAACTGGAAATAGCTTGATAGGAAATCATCATCTTAGCAACCATATACCCCAATAACTATTAAGTTATGATACATATGGAATGCAAGAAAACACCCTCCAGTCAAGATGATTTCAAAACCCAAGGACCTCCTCAAGTGAAGTTAGTGAAAAACTAGCTCCAATTATTATTGTTTACCAATGAAACTAGTACTTGAATTTAACCCACAATGCTACAAACTAAATATGATTTGATAAGTTAAGAATTAAACAAAAGATTTTTTTATTAGAGAATGCCACAAACTGAATTAGTTTGATAAGTTCAAAGTTCATGAAAGAACTTAAGCAAAAACACTCACAAAGAGCAAATTCAGATTATCATTCATAAATGGTCTTTTTACAAATGAGTTTGGCTTTGATATTTATAGCCAAAGCATGGTAGAAGAAACCTAATGGCTGTTATTATAGCTCTCCACGTTCTCCCCTTTAATCCCCAATAACTTTCATTGAAAAGAGCTATTATACATTAAATGCACTCATTTGTAACTCCTAAATGACAATTAATCACACCCCAAATTAAATGCACTCATTAAAACACATTAAAACTCACACTTAACAAGAATAAAACCCTAACTCTGATATGTTGATTTCAACCATTTTCATCCTTAGCCAAATGGACTCGAGCTTGCTGGTCCTCATCATTCCCCCTCTCCTTAGAAGGATTCATCCTCAAATATGCTCCTTCATCACCTACATCAAACAAAGACAAATCAGAAACATTAAAGGTAGCACTTACATTGTGATGTGAGCACAAGTGATGCAAATGCAGCCCATAACGGTCAAGGAAGCAAAGGAAACAATTGGGGGCTGATTCCAAATATTAAAAGTTTTGACGAACCAATTACTAGATCTCGAGCTAAGAGACTCAAAGCACAACTTCAAGTTTTCAAGCAAACACATGTTGATTATGGGCTGTCTAAATGTGGAAATTCCATATATGAAAGTTTTGAAGAGCCCAAATATGTCAACAAAATTGGGCTAAGACTTGCATTAAGCTTGAGTGCATTTGGGCTTATTTTGGGTCCTTTTGAGATGTGGGCCATTTTGGAGGAGTTTAATTTATATTTTAGTATTTTTACAACTTTTTGGTTATAGTTATTTGGATTTAAATTGTTGGGTCTAAGTTTGGATTTAAATTGGGCTCCTTATTTACTTTGGCCCATACAAGTATTTTTAGGGTTTCTTCTTTTTGCTATAAAATCCCTATAAAAGGGGCTATTGGCTGGGGTTTTGGGGATGATATTTTCGTGGAGGCAGCTTCAAGACTACTTATTTAATTCTCTATTGCAACAAGAATTGAATTTCATCAAGGTCTTTAAAACTTAATGAATTTCTATTCTTGATCTTCTTAAATCAACCAATTATTTGCTTTTCCAATTGCATTATTCATTTGGGGGTTCAATAGGTTGGGAATTATGCTCTTCTTCTTGTTCCATATCAATTGTGTGTTGGCATTTTAGTCTCTTTATAGGCTAGGGTTTCACATCACATTGCCATATTCACTAGGCAATTATAGCTTGTATGCATTGTCATTGATTCTTTGTAGGACTTGAAATGGTCCATCTCCTCTCGGCATCAGCTTAGACTTCCTTTGACTTAGAAATCTTTCCTTCCTCAAGTGTATCTGAACCCAACAACTTGGTTCAAATATGACTTTCTTTCTTCCCTTGTTATGTTGCTTTTCATATTGTTGAGTTTTTTTCTCTATTTGAGCACGCACCCTCTCATGTAAGTATTTAACAAATTCAGCCTTTTGCTTTCCTTCCAAATTAGCTTTTTCAATGGGTAATGGTAGTAAATCCATAAGTGTTAATGGATTGAAACCATATACAACCTCAAAAGTTGAACAATTTGTTGTATCTTGAATACTCCTATTGTAGGCAAACTCAACATGTGGCAAACATTCTTCCCAATTTTTTAGATTTCTTTGAATTATTTCTCTCAATTGTTGTGAAAGTGTTCTATTGACCACCTCCATTTATCCATCTGCTTGTGGATGACAAGTTGTTGGAATAGAAGCTTTGTTCCCAACATGCTCCAAAGTGACTTCCAAAAGTGGCTAAGGAACTTGATATCTCCATCACTAACAATTGTCCTTGGAACTCCATGCAATCTCACAATTTTTTCGAAGAACAGCCTCACAACATGAGTTGCACCATCTGTCTTATGCAATGGAATGAAATGTGCCATTTTGCTAAACTTGTCAACAACAACAAAAACAGAACCTTTCCCTCCACTTGACCTAGGAAATCCTAAAACTAAGTCCATGGAAATGTCTACCTAAGGTTCAATAGGTATGGGAAGTGGTGTATACAACCCATGAGGCATCAATATGGATTTAGCTTGTTTACAAATAATGCATCTCTGACAAATTCTCTCAACATCTCTTGATAGGAAATCATCATCTTAGCAACCATATACCAGTAACTAATAAGTTATGATACATATGGAATGCAAGAAAACACCCTCCAGTCAAGATGATTCCAAAACCCAAGTACCTCTTCAAGTGAAGTTAGGGAAAAAACTAGTTCCAATTTTTATTGTTTACCAATGAAACTAGTACTTGAATTCAACCCACAATGCCACAAACCAGATAGGATCTGATAAGTTAAGAGTTAAACACAAGAATTTTTTTGTTAGAGAATGTCACAAAATAAATTAGCTTGATAAGTTCAAAGTTCATGGAAGAACTTAAGCAAAAACACTCACAAAGAGCAAATTCAGATTATCATTCATCAATGGTCTTCTTACAAATTAGTTTGGCTTTGATATTTATAGCCAAAGTGAGGTAGAAGAAACTCAAAATGGCTGCTATTATAGCTCTTCCACGTTCTTCCCTTTAATCCCCACTAACTCTCATTGAAAAGAGTTGTTATACATTAAAAGCATTCATTTTGTAACTCCCAAATGACAACTGATCACACCCCAAACTAAATGCACTCACTTGTAACTCCCAAATGACAACTGATCAAAAACTCAAACTTTAACAAGAATAAAATCCTAACTCTGATATGTTGATTTCACAAAGCAAATAAAATAAACCCAAATTAATAAATAACATAAAATGACAGCCCAAGATCCATGCTCACTTAATCAAGGATGAATGGCCCTTTATTCTTCAATGGGTTGGATTGATTCAAACAATGTGGGTTAGACTATTATCTTCATATTTGAGCATGCTTGGATCATGTTTACAATCTTTGACTTTTTTTCTTCCCATAATAAGTTAGCTGCATCACATTGAGTTTGTTTCTTCCAAATGTCTTCAATAAGCAAGTTAATGTTTCCATCATCTTTTTGGCTCTAGCTCTTGTTATTGGGTCTCCATGAATGGCTAAAAGATCTTTCTTTGCATTTTCAACATTACCTGAATGGACTCGAGCCTGTTGGTCCTCATCATTCCCCCTTTCCTCAAATGGATTCATCCTCGAATCTGCCCCTTCATCACCAACATCAAACAAAGACAAATCAGAAACATTAAAGGTAGCACTTACAATGCCATACTCACTAGGAAATTGTAGCTTGTATGCATTGTCATTGATTCTCTGTAGGACTTGAAATGGTCCATCTCCTCTTGGCATCAGCTTAGACTTCCTTTGACTTGGAAATCTTTCCTTTCTCAAGTGTACCCAAACCTAATAACCTGGTTCAAATATGACTTTCTTTCTTCCCTTGTCGTGTTGCTTTTCATATTGTTGAGTTTTTTTTCTCTATTTGAGTACACACCCTCTCATGTAAGAATTTAACAAATTCAGCCTGTTTCTTTCCTTCCAAATTAGCTTTTTCAATGGGTAATGGCAGTAAATCCATAGGTGTTAATGGATTAAAACCATATACAACCTCAAAAGGTGAACAATTTGTTGTAGCATGAATACTCATGTGGCAAACATTCTTCCCAATTCTTCAGATTTCTTTGAATTATTGCACTCAGTAGTTGTGAAAGAGTTCTATTGACCACCTCTGTTTGTCCATCTATTTGTGGATGACACGTTGTTGAGTATAGAAGCTTTGTTCCCAACTTGCTCCAAGTGTCTTCCAAAAGTGGCTAAGGAACTTGGCATCTCTATCACTAACAATTGTCCTTGGAACTCCATGCAATCTCACAATTTCTTTGAAGAACAGCCCCCGTAACATGAGTTGCATCATCCGTCTTATGGTATGGAATGAAATGTGCCATTTTGCTAAACTTGTCAACAACAACAAAAACAGAATCTTTCCCTCCCCATGACCTAGGTAATCCTAAAACAAAGTCCATGGAAATGTCTACCCAAGGTTCAATAGGTATGGGAAGTGGTGTATACAACCCATGAGGCATCAATTTGGATTTAGCTTGTTCACAAGTAATGCATCTCTCACAAATTCTCTCAACATCTCTTTTCATTTATGGAAATAAATATTATTTTATTAAAATAAATAATAAATATTAAAATACCGTAAAAAATTATTTTGGACTGTTTAAAAATATTCTACTGGACTGGGTCAAAAATTAAGGGTCTACAATTTCATACAAGGTATGGCCATTATGAGTTCACAGTGATGCCTTTTGGGCTGACGATTGCACCAGCTGCATCCATGGATTTAATGAATTGGTTATTTAGGCCATACCTAGATCAGTTGGTGACAGTGTTCATTGATGATATCCTGGTATACTCTCACAGTAAAGAAGAGCATGATATACATTTACGGATTGTGTTGCAAACCTTAAGAGAGAAATAATTGTATGCCAAATTATCAAAGTGTGAATTCTGGTTCGATCAAGTAACTTTCCTTGGGCATGTTGTTTCAGCAGAGGGTATAAAAGTTAATCTGAGTAAAGTTGAAGTGTGAGCAGGGATTTTTGCCCCCACTCCCGTGTCGAATGGTTCTTGTAACTTCGGCACTGTTAAGCTCAGAGCCTTAGAGAACATGGGCCTAAGCTCGGAGAAATTGGAGTTGTCACCCGGAAGGGCCGGGAAAAAGAAAGGGGTGGATGACTCGATTCCTAAGGAATCCCCAACCCCCTAATGGATTCAGAAAGTTGGGTACGTGTAGGGAAGGTGAGAAACAGCCCAGCACCCCCATAATGCCCAGTTTATTGGAATCAACCTCCTTTTTAGGTCTTAATATTATAAAATTCTCAAATATAATGATATTATCCATACTACATGTAATAATTAAAATAAAGCATCATTATATTAAAATCAAAGCAATGTTCAAATAAAATAAATAAATAGACACCCATCCGAGGATAGAAACATGTCCTTACATCATCAAACGTCTAAAACTAAATAGGACACCCACCAAAAGGTGGAAACGTGTCCTTTATATTAATCTCAAAATATAAAAATAATTTAAATTACATGAAAATTAATTAATGAGGTACCCAATCATGGAAACATACCTCTTACAATTTTAATAAATAAATAATAATTGAAAAAATATTCATCCATAATAAATTAAATAAACCAAACATCAAAATTAAATAAATCAATCATCAAGACATATAATAAACTACATAATCAAATCTAAAATTAAATAAAGCAATAAACATATAAATTTAGGGTTTATATCTTGAATTAGGGTTTTGGGATTCAAATTTTAAAAAAATTAGGGTTTGATATAAATTAGGGTTTTTGGTTAATAATGTGCAATTATTATTATTACTTAAAATACTTAGGCTACTGGATGAAATATCAAGAATTATAATCAACAGTAACTACTATTAAATTTAGATGAATTAATAGAGAAATTCGTTCGTGTTGGTTCCACCAAATTAAAGAAATATTGATCCAAGCTAATGTCTGAATCACCTTGATTTTTGGTTGGAGGTTCAATGATCTATAGATCACCCTTGGGCTACTGTCTCTCTCATTGTTATGCGCTTTTGTCTCTCTATGTAGCTTTTTCTTATTTCAAAAGGAAGTTCCAAAAGCTCTAGTCCTGAATAATTTCTCCAATAATTGTGTCGTTCCAAAAAATTGTCCAGAAGTCATCTACCTCTTTTATTTTTATTTTTGTGTTTTTGTCTGAAAAAAGAAAAAAGCCAACCCAACCTCCTTTATGTGTGTTTTAATGTGATATTTATAGGCAATTAAAATTAAAAACCTAGTATGTTAAGGAAAATCAAAATCTGTTTAGGAAAATATTAAAAACCAAGCTAAATAAGGATTTGTAAAAATTGGGCGCGGGCGCGGGCTGTTGTTGGGTGAAATTGTGCTGGCGAGAATTGTTGTGGTGCAGCAATTCGTCACAGGCTTGGCCTATGGTGAATTGACCTGTGGCATCCCAATTTGTCGTAGGCCACTCCTGCAGCGAATTGGCCTGCAGCAGGCCAATTGCTGCCTGCCGCACGGCAGCACGGCATCGCTGCCTGGCGTCACTCGCCGATCCGTCTGATTTTTGATTTTTTACTTTTTATTTATTTTTTATTAAAAATAAATATTATTATATTATTAAAAAATAATAAATAAAATAAATAAAATAAATAAATATTATATTATTAAAATAAATAGTAAAATAAATAGTAAATATTAAAATAAATAATAAATGCCACAAAAATTACTTTGGACTATTTTAAAATCTTTGGACTGGACTTGGTAAAAAATTAAGGGTTTACATGAAGTAATCTTGAATTGGAACACACCAAAGAATGTAATCGAGATTAGAAGTTTTCTGGGATTAGCTGGTTATTATCGTCGATTTGTGAAGGGATTTTCCATGTTAACTTCGCCACTCACCAAACTACTTTGGAAAGATATGAAATTCGTATGGACTGATCGATGTCATGCGAGTTTTGAACAGTTGAGGGACATGTTGACTCAAGCTCCAGCCCTTAACCTGCCTGTGGAAGGTAAACCCTATGTGATATATAGTGATACTTCACATAATGGTTTAGGTTGTGTTCTGATGCAGGAGGGTAAAGTCATTGCTTATGCATCCCGACAGTTGAAGCCTCATGAGTTAAACTATCCAACTCATGATTTAAAGATAGCAGCCACTGTATTTGCATTAAAGATTTGGAGACACAACTTATATAGGGAGAAATATTTTATTTACACGGATCATAAGAGTTTAAAGTATTTAGGTGTCTAGAAAGAGTTGAAACTTCGACAAAGACGATGGTTAGAATTAATAAAGGATTCTGACTGTCTAATTGATTATCATCCTGGTAAGGCAAATGTAGCTATAGATGCATTGAGTCGAAAGTCAGTGGCAGGGTTGACTTCCTATGCTCTTGTGTTACTTGTTGAGTTAAGAGCATTGCATGCCAGATTTGAGGATTGTGATGATGGTGCTCTTATGGCTCAGTTGCAAGTAAAGCCATTGCTGATTGATCAAATTAAAGAAACACAAACATCAGATATGAAACTCCAGAAGATTGTGGAGGATTGTGGAGAGAGTAGGGATTTTCATATGAGAGATGATGATGATGTATGGTAGAGAGGCAGATTGTGTGTTCCTAAGGATGTGGAATTGATAAAGAGACACCAGTCTTCATATGCTATATACCCTGGAAGTACTAAAATTTATCAGGATTTAAAACAACATTATTGGTGGTCTGGTATGAAGAGGGACATAGCAGGGTTTGTTTCTAGATGTCTCACCTGTTAGAGAGTGAAGGTTGAACATCAAGTTCCTTCAGGATTGTTACAACCTTTATCAGTACCTGAATGGAAATGGGAGCATATAACTATGGACTTTGTTGCTGGATTACCTTTGACCCAAAGTAAACATGATGCAATATGGGTGATAGTTGATAGATTAACAAAGTTAACTTATTTCCTTTCAGTCAGGATGGACTACTCCCCAGATAGGCTGGTTGAATTATATATCAGTGAGATAGTGAGGTGACATGGAACCCTATGGCAATGAAGGCCTCAAACCCCAACGCACGATTGATTGAAGAAAACCAAGAACGAAGGAAAACCACCTTCTAAAGCACCCAATTGCTTAGCAAAGCACGAACACTTATAACGGAAGGATTTAGGAAGCTCAAATTAGAAGAACGCCACAATCAAAATTGATAAGTAAATCTAATTCTTGATGCAACCAGAAGAAAAAGAGAATCCTTACAAGAAAAAAAGGCACACCAAAGTTTTCCTTTTCCTATTCTATGATGGCCGAAATTTCAATAAGAAAATTGATAATATAATTTGTCAAAAAAAGTGTCCTTACAAGAAAAAATAAGACCCTATTTATACTAAAAGGCCAATAAAATCTGAAACCCTAATTCTAATGGGAAAAGGAAAACTACAAAGTCAAAATCCTAACCCACTAAGGAAAATACAAAGTATGGAAACAAATTAATATTCTAAAATAACTAAATAGGAAACCACACATCCTAACCCACTAAGGAAAATATAAATTATAAAAAAAGGCCAAACTAAATCCCTTCAAAATAAGAACACACCCCACACTATTTGGGTTGTCCATGGGCCTTAAATTACTTCCCAAGGCTGTATATGAACCCCCATGGACCTTTCTTGCACGTTGGACTTCTTTAGCTAGCCTTTAGCTTCCATATTCACACTAAGCATCATAATCAGCTTTGGTGTGCCTTCTTCAAGCTCTATTGTGCACTTTTCCATTGCCATTTCAGTCACTTCCTTTGAAATTTGATCTTGAATATGCAATCCCATAGCTGCTCCAAACTTCTTAGCTCTGCTCCTAGTCAATGGCCCATTTGGAAGCACCAATGGATCCTTACCTCGTGGCTGGTTCATATCATGAGGTTACATGGAGTCCCAGTTTCAACAGTATCAAATCGAGATCCCATATTTACATCAAAACTTTGAAAAAGTTTTACAAGATGCTTTGGGTAGTCAATTGCATTTTAGTACTGTTTTCCATCCACAGATAGATGGATAGTCTAAGAGGGTGATACATGTATTAGAGGGCATGTTAAGAAGTTGTGTTATCGACTTTACTGGGAGTTGGGATTGGCATTTACCTTTGGTGAAATTTGCATATAATAATAGTTTCCAGTCTAGTATTGGGATGGTTCCTTATGAAGCTTTATATGGTAGGAAGTGCAGGACACCATTTTGTTGGGATGAGGTTGGACAATGAAAGCTTGTGGGTCCCGATTTGATTAAGGAAAGAGAGGAAAAAAGTTAAGGTAATTCGGGATAGATTGAAAATAGCTTCAGGCCACCAGAAATCTTATTCAGATTTGAAGAGAAAAGACATAGAGTTTAGTGTGGGGGATAAGGTGTTTTTGAAAGTGTCTCTTTGGAAGAAGATTTTAAGATTTGGTTGAAAAGGGAAGTAGAGTCCTCAATTCATTGGGTTGTATGAGATACTGGAGAGAATAGGACATGTGGCCTATCGATTGGCTTTGCCACCTGAATCAGAAAAGATCCACAATGTTTTTCCATGTCTCTTTGCTTCGGAGATATAGATTCAGATCCATCTCATGTTTATTAGTGGAGTCCATCAAGGTGAATCCAGATCTAACCTGTGAAGAGGAACCAGTGCCAATTTTGGCACATGAAGTAAAGGAGCTGAGAAACAAGAAAGTATCATTGGTTAAAATCCTTTGGAGGATCCATTCCACTAACGAGGAAACATGGGAGAGTGAGCTAATGATGCGGAGCCAGCATCCTTAATTGTTTCAAAGCTGATGCCAGGTAATTTCGAGGATGAAATTACTGAAGGGGGAGAGAACTGTAGCATCCGCTTAATTGCTAGATTTTAAATTAAATTAAATTAAATTAAATAATTTAAGGTGTAAATGATGAGTTAGAAGTGAGAAATAGATAATGTATATGCAAAATATAAGAGAAATATACATTACATATAAAGTCAAATATGAGTTAGAAAAGTCAACAAACGAATAGTAAAATAAAGGGTAAAATGGTAATTATACTTAATAAATAAATAAATAAAATAATTTAAAAATAAATTTATTTTTGGATAGATGTTAAAAATTAGTGAATTAAAAATAATTAAATAAATAATAAATAAAAACACTTAAATAATATATATAAAGATATTTTTTAAAAGAAAGAAATAAGTTAAAAAAACACAATTTATAATCTTCTCTCTCAAGCACGACTTTCACCATGGCCAAAGGTGATTTTTGCTCCAAACACCAAATTTTTAAGGATTTTAAAGGATTGAAGTGAGATTTGGTGGTTTCTTCATTAGTTAGTAAGCTTTCTTACCTAATTTTCCAATTTTATGAAAGTTTATGAATATGGTTGAATTGGGTTTATGAAAGAGTCTGTTATAATTATTGGAATGATTATGGATGATGTTATTTTGATGAGTAAATATTGATTTTAAGGTTGGATGGAACAAAAGTTTGAGTTAAGTAGTAGTTTTGGAGGGTAGTAAAGAGTTAGGGTTTCGAGAATAGTAATCACAAAGAATTTATGTTTATTTGATTTTATGATTTGAATTATGTTATTGATACGGAACCTCCAAGAATAAGCATGAGAACTCCTTAATGTCGAACCCCCAAAACATTAACTTGAAAACCTCTAGTCGAATTCGGCACAACCTCCAAAGAATAAAGGTTAGATTTCAGATTTCTTTGAATTGATCAGAGATCCAAGATGTCGAAACAAACTAGTTCCTAAATCACAGATTTGAAACACTCCATAAGAAAGTTGATCAAACTACTTGAATGTTTCTTTAGCATGTATTCAAGCAAGAACACAAAGATAAAAACAAATCGGCTTTAGGTTATTAATTCCTCCCAAAAACAAAAAAATCCACCCTAATTCGTCCAAGGCATATTTATAGCCTTTTCATAACATAAAATCCTAACCCAATAAGGAAATACTTAATTAAATAAGGCCCCAGTCTTAAACATATAGGACCACCCATTAAAAACATAACATGGTCCCACCATAACTAAATAACACATGTTTAAAATAACTAAATAATAAAACAGGGCTAAACAACTAAAACAAGCCTCATTCGTGAATTTCAACTTGTAGCAAGTTGTAATTGACTTCCTTTGGTCTTGTCTCCAAGCTTGTAATTCCTTGCAAACCATAGTTAGCCAAATTCACCAAATCTTGCAAATGGCAAATTAGTGCTTGCTGAATCTTTTTGGCTCGCGATCTAGTTATAGGACCTTGTGGCAGAATAATTGGATTGATGATCTCCTCAACTTGTTCCTCACGTCCTAACTCTTGCTCATCCTTGTGGTGTGCTGGTTGTTCCACAACATTTCCCAAATGATACGGAACCTCCAAGAATAAGCCTGAGAACTCCTTGATGTCGAATCCCCAAAACATTAACTTGAAAACCCCTAGTCGAATTCGGCACAACCTCCAAAGAATGAAAGTTAGATTTCAGATTTCTTTGAATTGATCAGAGATCCAAGATGTCGAAACAAACTAGTTCCTAAATCCCAGATTCGAAACACTCCACAAGAAAGTTGATCAAACTACTTGAATGTTTCTTAAGCATGTATTCAAGCAAGAACACAAAGATAAAAACAAATCTGCTTTAGGTTATTAATTCGTCCCAAAAACAAAAAATCCACCCTAATTCGTCCAAGGCATATTTATAGCCTTTTCATAACATAAAATCCTAACCCAATAAGGAAATACTTAATCAAATAAGGCCCCAGTCTTAAACATATAGGACCACCCATTAAAAACATAACATGGTCCCACCATAACTAAATAACACATGTTTAAAATAACTAAATAATAAAACAGGGCTAAACAACTAAAACAAGCCTCATTCATGAATTTCAACTTGTAGCATGTTGTAATTGACTTCCTTTGGTCTTGACGCGGACCCTTAGCAACGATGGCAGCAAACCCAACGTATAACAATGGTAGAGAACTCCTTGAAACTTGATAATCACCTCCTAAGGAACCCAATGCCTATAAAGAGGCGCGAACTCACTATGATTGAAGGATTTAGTTGGTAAGAAGAAGGAAAACGCCACAACTCTTGTTGATAAGTAAACCTAATTCTTGATGCAAAGAAAGAATTAAAGAATCCACTCTAATCTCTCTCACACGAAAATTCACAAGAAGAACTTGTAGAAGAATTCAAAATTTTTTATTAATTGTTGTAGTCTGAAATTCGGCCTAATAGTGCCCTTAAATAAGGGTTACAAAATTCCTAATTGCATATGGAAAACTAAAACATTCCTAATTGCATAAGGAAAACATTCTTAATTGCATAAGGAAAACATTCTAATTACATAAGGAAAACATTCCTAATTGCATAAGGAAAATATAAAGTATGGAAACAAAATCCTAATCCAATAAGGAAAATATAAAGTATGGAAACAACCAAACTAATCCCTTCAACATAATCAGCTTTGGTGTGCCTTCTTCAAGCTCTATGTCCATCTTCTTGAATGATAATTCTTGAAGCTCTTTGGAAATCTCTTCTTGAATATGCAAAGCCATACTAGCTTGATATCTCTTTGCCTTGCTCCTAGTGATTGGTCCACTTGCTAGCTTCAAGGGATCCTTTCTTGCATCATTCTCCCCCTCTTCAAAAAGATTTGTCCTCAAATCTGCATCATCAAAAGGAGAAAGATCGCTTACATTGAAAGTAGCACTAACATTATACGTACCTGGTAAGTCGATCTTGTAGGCATTGTCATTAATCTTCTCCAGCACTTGGAATGGGCCATCTCCCCTTGCTTGCAACTTGTTCTTCCTTTGGTTAGGAAACCTCTCTTTTCGAAAATGTACCCAAACCCAATCTCCTACTTGAAACTTAATCTCACGTCTCCCTCTATTTGGAGAATCAGCATATCTCTTATTCCTTTTCTCAATATTCGCCCTTGCTTTCTCATGCATCTCTTTCACCAATTTAGCTTTCTTCTCACTATCTAAACTAACAAGCTCATGAGAAGGTAAAGAAACAAGATCCAAAACTGTTAGTGGGTTAAAACCATAAACAAGCTCAAAAGGTGAATATCCTATAGAAGAATGAATAGCACGATTATAAGCAAACTCAATAAATGGCAAACAATCTTCCCAAGAACTCAAATTCTTACCCACTAAAGCTCTCAACATGGTACCTAAAGTTCTATTTACTACTTCTGTTTGTCCATCCGTTTGAGGATGACAAGTGGTGGAAAATAACAACTTGGTACCTAACTTTCCCCAAAGCACACGCCAAAAGTGAGACAAAAACTTGGTGTCTCTGTCAGAAACTATGGATTTTGGTATCCCATGAATTCGAACCACCTCCCTAAAGAAGAGTTCGGCCACTAAACTAGCATCATCACTCTTATGACATGGGATAAAGTGTGCCATCTTACTAAACCTATCAACAACCACAAATATGCTATCTCTCCCCCTCTTAGTCCTTGGTAATCCTAAAACAAAGTCCATACTAATGTCCATCCAAGGAGAACTAGGAACGGGTAATGGCATATACAAACCATGAGGCATAGACTTAGACTTATCTTGCCTACAAGCCAAACAAGCCTTACAAATCCGAATTACATCCCTTTTCATATTTGGCCAATAAAAGTGTTCATTCGGCATGTCTAAAGTCTTATCAACTCCAAAATGCCCCATCAAACCCCCACAATGTGATTCTAATACTAGTAAATCTCTCATAGAACATGTAGGCATGCATAATTTCGAACCCTTACACAAAAACCCATCATGTCTATAGAAAGAATTAAAAGCATCATGCTCACAAGCATACCTCCTTGAAATCACCAACATATAAGTCCTTTATACATTCAAATCCAGGCAATTTAGTACTCAAAACATTAAGTAAAGCATACCTCCTTGAAAGTGCATTTGCCACTACATTGTCTTTACCTTGCTTGTATTTGATCACATAAGGAAACTTCTCAATCTTCATAACCCATTTTGCATGTCTTTTATTCAACTTGCCTTGCCCTCCAAATGCTTCAATGATTCATGGTCTGAATGGATCACGAATTCCTTGGGCAGAAAATAATGCTCCCATACTTCCAATGCTCTCACCAAAGCATATAGGTCCTTGTCATAAGTTGAATAATTCAGCTTTGCTCCATTAACCTTTTCACTAAAGTATGCAATGGGCTTCTTCTCTTGCATCAAAACAGCTCCAATACCTACACCAGAAACATCACATTCAATTTCAAAACTAGAATCAAAGTTAGGTAAAGCTAAAACGGGTGTAGTAGAAAGCTTCTCTTTCAAAGCATCAAATGCTTCTTGTTGCTCCTTGCCCCAAATGAATCCCACTTCTTTCTTGATTATGCTAGTCAAGGGGGCTGCCAATGTAGAGAAATTAGGGACAAATCTCCTATAGAAGCTTGCCAATCCGTGAAAACTCCTCACTTCTGTCACACTTGAAGGATTCGGCCACTCTTGGATAGCTTTCACCTTCTCTTGATCAACTTCAATTCCCTGCATACTTACAATAAAACCAAGAAAAACAACCCTATCTAGACAAAAAGAACACTTCTTAAGCTTAGCATAAAGGTTTTGCTCCCTAAGGATTTCAAGCACTTTCCTAACATGTTCAACATGTTCTTCCTCAGTTTTGCTATAAATCAGAATATCATCAAAGTAAACTACCACAAACTTACCTAAATAGGCTCTCAAAACATGGTTCATTAATCTCATGAAAGTACTAGGTGCATTAGATAAACCAAAAGGCATAACTAACCATTCATACAAACCATATTTCGTTTTGAATGTAGTATTCCATTCATCTCCCGGCTTCATGCGAATTTGATGATAACCACTCATAAGATCAATCTTTGTGAAATATTTCGCCCCATGTAATTCGTCCAACATGTCATCAAGTCTAGGAATGGGATGTCTATACTTCACAGTAATCTTGTTCACAGCCCTACAATCAACACACATTCTCCAAGAACCATCTTTCTTGGGTACTAATAAGACTGGAATGGCACAAGGACTAAGGCTCTCGCGAACCAAGCCTTTCTCCAAAAGCTCTTCAACTTGTCTTTGCATCTCTTTTGTCTCCATAGGATTGCTCCTATATGCTGGCCGGTTTGGAATTGTAGAACCGGGTATGAAATCAATTTGATGTTCAATCCCTCTTAATGGTGGCAAACCACTAGGATGGTCTTCAGGAAACACATCCTTAAAATTCTGCAACAAAGACACAAAACTAGAAGGTAAAGAATCAAGAGATTCTTCATTGTCAGCAAGTAACAATTCTTTATACATAATAATGAGTACAGGCTGCCCTACATCTATCTCTCTTGCTCTTGCATAAAAAGTATGTTTTGCTTTTTCTCCTTGATTATTTTCTCTCACCAATAGGCCATTTATTTGTTTGCTTACTTTCTTTTGACTCTCTGCCTCTTTTCCCTTTTCTGCACTCACTCACTTTATTATTTTCTCTCTCCCTACCCTTAGAATTACCCTTGGGTGTTGAAGAAACATCATTGGCCAAATTTGAACCCCCTTGGGTCATCTTGGCCGAAACTTCTTTCTCCCTCTCTAGCATCCTCTTCTGATCTTCATACACCTCTTGAGGTGATAATGGTGCTAGAACAACCTTCTTTCCTTCATAAGTAAAGGTATACTTATTAGAAAAGCCATCATGTTGTGCCCTTCTATCATGCTGCCATGGTCTTCCTAGTAGCAAATGTCCAGCTTGCATTGGCACTACATCACACAAAACCTCATCTTTATACCACCCAATGGAGAATGGTACCTTGACTTGCTTCAACACTTTTACTTCCCCAGCGTCATTGAACCATTGCAACTTGTAAGGATTGGGATGTTTAAAACAAGTTAACCCCAATTTATCCACCATTGTAGTACTAGCAGCATTGGTACAACTTCCACCATCAATGATAACTGTACAAACCTTACCATTCACCAAACACCTAGAGTGGAAAAGATTCTCCCTTTGATCCAAGCCTTTTTCCTTGACTTGAATATTCAAGGCTCTTCTAGTAACAAGCATCTCTCCATGTTCAGCATTCAAGACTTGATTCTCCCATTGATCCAAGCCTTCTTCCTAATTCCATACTTTATGTTTTCCTTATGCAATTAGGAATGTTTTCCTTATGCAATTAGGAATGTTTTAGTTTTCCATATGCAATTAGGAATTTTGTAACCCTTATTTAAGGGCACTATTAGGCCGAATTTCAGACTACAACATTGAATAAAAATTTTTGAATTCTTCTACAAGTTCTTCTTGTGAATTTTCGTGTGAGAGAGATTAGAGTGGATTCTTTAATTCTTTCTTTGCTTCAAGAATTAGGTTTACTTATCAACAAGAGTTGTGGCGTTTTCCTTCTTCTTACCAACTAAATCCTTCAATCATAGTGAGTTCGCGTCTCTTTATAGGCGTTGGGTTCCTTAGGAGGTGATTATCAAGTTTCAAGGAGTTCTCTACCATTGTTATACGTTTGGTTTGCTTCTATCGTTGCTAAGGGTCCGCGTCATTTGGTATCAGAGCCTTGTTACAAGGTAATTTTTATCTACTTTGTCTTTCTAGGGTTTGTTAATTTAGGTCTTTTAAATTTCTGCATTTTAGGATTCTTAGAGAGTCTAGTCTTTAATTTTCAAAAAAGAGTCATATATCAATTCTGATCAAGGCCGAATTGAAGGAGGGTATTCTTAGGGTGAAAACGAAACCTAGGAATGGATTCTTATAGAATTTCGAAACCAAGAATTAGGGTTCTTGAAAGAAAGCAAAAGCTAGAGTTTGTGTTCAAGTTTGATTTCGATTTGGTCTTGAGTGACTCTAGGGTTGCGAATTAAGTCCAGATTTTGAAAAGTCCTTGGGAGTAAATTAAGTCCCGAATCAAGAGGATAGTGAGAGGAAGCAAAAAAAAAAAGAGTACAAAACCACCTCAAGAAAAATTGTTTGATATTCTTGCTATTTGGGTGCTAAGGATCAGATCTAGGTGGGTGAGAAGTAATAAAATTATTGGGTGAAAAAATTTCACCTTTTGAGGGGCTTTTGGAATTCAAAAATCAGACCTTAATATTCATGTTATTTGAGTGTTATAGGTGGGAATTAGAGTTTAGAAGCTAGCATTTTGGGTAGAATTGATTAGGTCAATAAAGCAGCTTGCCAAGTGTGGGTTGTTTTTGATTCAATATATCCAAATTTGTCTTGTTTATTGTCTTCATTGTTTCTGATTTCTTTATCTAGGTTTTAATTCCATTACATTGCTAAGTATCATTTGCTTGTGTCGATACTTGGTTTTATATCGTGTAGTGCAAATTACCTTGCATTGCCTCCGGATACTTGTCTTGTTTTCTATCTAGTTCTAGGATTTAGGTTCTAGTTTCTTGAACGACTTGACAATTGTTGGTTGTTGAGCTTGGTTCTGAAGTGCAATCAAGGAAGACAAGACAAGTAAGGTAATTCTAAACACTTGAGTGAATTTTGATTATTACTAATCTTGTTTCTTTGAGTTTGTTTGTTTGTTAACATGGCTGGAAAAGGAGAAGAGACTAGCAAAGAAGGAGCTATGGCCGAACGCTTGGCTAGGCTTAATGAAACTTTGGCAGCAATGCTTGGTCGAATGGAGATGATGGATACTAGATTGCAAGAGAATGCAGCACGACAAGCACAACAAATTCAGCAAGTGCAACAAGGGCATCCAGCCGCACATCCAAATCCCATAATGCGAGCTAGAAGAGTGCTTAGGAGAGAAGGGCAAGGAAATCTTGAAGCCCTAGAAGCAGCCGAAAGGGTAGAAGATGAAGATGAAGGTGGAAATCAACCTACCATTGATGGTGACCTTACTTCCATCAAGATGAAGATTCCTTCCTTTGAAGGGAAGAACAATGCAGAAGAGTTCATAGAATGGGAGAGGAAAGTTGAGCAGATTTTCGAATGCCATAACTACACAGAAGAGAAGAAATCAATTTTGGCAGCCATAGAGTTCAAAGGGTATGCTACATTTTGGTGGGATCAATTGAAAGCTAATAGAAGAGGGAAAGGTATGAGGCCTATTCCTGAATGGTCAACCTTGAAAGAACTAATGAGAAGCCAATTTGTACCATCTCACTACATTCAGGATTTGTATAATCGACTAGCAAGACTAATTCAAGGTGGAAGAAGTGTGGAAGAGTACCACAAAGAGATGGAGATGATCATGGCTAGGGCAAATATTGATGAAGATGAAGACAAGAAGATGTCACGATTTCTTGGGGGGATTGAATTTGAACATAGCCAATGAATTGGAGATGTATGAATTCAACACAATGGAAGAGTTAGTTCAAAAGGCCATGAAGACAGAGAGAAGATTGAAGAATAAAGCTATTTCGAAAACTGGCTACTCTAAAGCTAGTGGAAATTTTTCAAACTTCAAGGGTTCAAGTTCGAGTGGAGGTTCCTACAAAGGGGATTACAAGGGTTCTTTCCAAAAGAATTCTTCCTACAATCCTAATTTCAAGAAGCCGAATGATGGGGATGCAAAAACAGCCAAGGAAACACCTTCTAGACCTACTCCAAGTAGGGAAATTAAATGCTACAAGTATTTGGGAAGTGGACACATTGCTTCTCAATGTCCGAATAAGAGGGTGATGATTGCAACCCATGTAGGGGAAATTGAATCAGAATCTGAACATGAAGAAGAAGAGGAGGCCGAATGTGGTGATAGGGCCAAATATGATGAAGAGGCTTGGGAAAATCAAGTCTTGAATGCTGAACATGGAGAGATGCTTGTTACTAGAAGAGCCTTGAATATTCAAGTCAAGGAAGAAGGCTTGGATCAAAGGGAGAATCTTTTCCACTCTAGGTGTTTGGTGAATGGTAAGGTTTGTACACTTATCATTGATGGTGGAAGTTGTACCAATGCTGCTAGTACTACAATGGTGGATAAATTGGGGTTAACTTGTTTTAAACATCCCAATCCTTACAAGTTGCAATGGTTCAATGACGCTAGGGAAGTAAAAGTGTTGAAGCAAGTCAAGGTACCATTCTCCATTGGGTGGTATAAAGATGAGGTTTTGTGTGATGTAGTGCCAATGCAAGCTGGACATTTGCTATTAGGAAGACCATGGCAACATGATAGAAGGGCACAACATGATGGCTTTCTAATAAGTATACCTTTACTTATGAAGGAAAGAAGGTTGTTCTAGCACCATTATCACCTCAAGAGGTGTATGAAGATCAAAATAAGAGGATGCTAGAGAGGGAGAAAGAAGTTTCGGCCAGCAAGAACCAAGGGGGTTCAAATTCAGCCAATGATGTTTCTTCAACACCCAAGGGTAATTCTAAGGGTAGGGAAAGATAAAATAATAAAGTGAGTGAGTGTAGAAAGGGAAAAGAGGCCGAGAGTCAAAAGAAAGTAAGCAAACAAATAAATGGCCCATTGGTAAGAGAAAATAAGCAAGGAGAAAAAGCAAAACATACTTTTTATGCAAGAGAAGAGAGATAGATGTAGGGCAGCCTGTACTCATTAATATGTATAAAGAATTGTTACTTGCTGACAGTGAAGAATCTCTTGATTCTTTACCTTCTAGTTTTGTGTCTTTGTTAGGATTTTAAGGATGTGTTTCCTGAAGACCTTCCTAGTGGTTTGCCACCATTAAGAGGGTTTGAACATCAAATTGATTTCATACCCGGTTCTACAATTCCAAATCGGCCAGCATATAGGAACAATCCTATGGAGACAAAAGAGATGCAAAGACAAGTTGAAGAGCTTTTGGAGAAAGGCTTGGTTCGCGAGAGCCTTAGTCCTTGTGCCGTTCCAGTCTTATTAGTACCCAAGAAAGATGGTTCTTGGAGGATGTGTGTTGATTGTAGGGCTGTGAACAAGATTACTGTGAAGTATAGACATCCCATTCCTAGACTTGATGACATGTTGGACGAATTGCATGGGGCAAAATATTTCACAAAGATTGATCTTATGAGTGGTTATCATCAAATTCGCATGAAGCCTGGAGATGAATGGAAGACTGCCTTCAAAATGAAATATGGTTTGTATGAATGGTTAGTTATGCCTTTTGGTTTATCTAATGCACGTAGTACTTTCATGAGATTAATGAACCATGTTTTGAGAGCTTATTTAGGTAAGTTTGTGGTAGTTTACTTTGATGATATTATGATTTATAGAAAAACTGAGGGAGAACATGTTGAACATGTTAGGAAAGTGCTTGAAATCCTTAGGGAGCAAAACCTTTATGCTAAGCTTAAGAAGTGTTCTTTTTGTCTAGATAGGGTTGTTTTTCTTGGTTTTGTTGTAAGTATGCAGGGAATTGAAGTTGATCAAGAGAAGGTGAAAGCTATCCAAGAGTGGCCGAATCCTTCAAGTGTGACAAAAGTGAGGAGTTTTCATGGATTGGCAAGCTTCTGGAGGAGATTTGTCCCTAATTTCTCTATATTGGCAGCCCCCTTGACTAGCATAATCAAGAAAGAAGTGGGATTCGTTTGGGGTAAGGAGCAACAAGAAGCATTTGATGCTTTGAAAGAGAAGCTTTCTACTACACCCGTTTTAGCTTTACCTAACTTTGATTCTACTTTTGAAATTGAATGTGATGCTTCTGGTGTAGGTATTGGAGCTGTTTTGATGCAAGAGAAGAAGCCCATTGCATACTTTAGTGAAAAGCTAAATGGAGCAAAGCTGAATTATTCAACTTATGACAAGAAGCTATATGCTTTGGTGAGAGCATTGGAAGTATGGGAGCATTATTTGCTGCCCAAGGAATTCTTGATCCATTCAGACCATGAATCATTGAAGCATTTGAGAGGGCAAGGCAAGTTGAATAAAAGACATGCAAAATGGGTTATGAAGATTGAGAAGTTTCCTTATGTGTTCAAATACAAGCAAGGTAAAGACAATGTAGTGGCAGATGCACTTTCAAGGAGGTACGCTTTACTTAATGTTTTGAGTACTAAATTGCTTGGATTTGAATGTATAAAGGACTTATATGTTGGTGATTCTGATTTCGACAATGTTTATGATGCTTGTGAGCATGGTGCTTTTAATTCTTTCTATAGACATGATGGGTTTTTGTTTAAGGGTTCGAAATTATGCATGCCTAGATGTTCTATGAGAGATTTGCTAGTATTAGAATCACATTGTGGGGGTTTGATGGGGCATTTTGGAGTTGATAAGACTTTAGACATGCTGAATGAACACTTTTATTGGCCACATATGAAAAGGGATGTAATTCGGATTTGTAAGGCTTGTTTGGCTTGTAGGCAAGCTAAGTCTAAATCTATGCCTCATGGTTTGTATATGCCATTACCCGTTCCTAGTTCTCCTTGGATGGACATTAGTATGGACTTTGTTTTAGGATTACCAAGGACTAAGAGGGGGAGAGATAGCATATTTGTGGTTGTTGATAGGTTTAGTAAGATGGCACACTTTATCCCATGTCAAAGAGATATCAAGCTAGTATGGCTTTGCATATTCAAGAAGAGATTTCCAAAGAGCTTCAAGAATTATCATTCAAGAAGATGGAGATAGAGCTTGAAGAAGGCACACCAAAGCTGATTATGATGCTTAGTGTGGAAGCTAAAGGCTAGCTAAAGAAATGTCCAACGTGCAAGAAAGGTCCATGGGGGTTCATATAAAGCCTTGGGAAGTAATTTAAGGCCCATGGACAGCCCAAATAGTGTGGGGCATTTCTTATGTTGAAGGGATTAGTTTGGTTGTTTCCATACTTTATATTTTCCTTAGTGGATTAGGATTTTGTTTCCATACTTTATATTTTCCTTAGTGGATTAGGATTTTGTTTCCATACTTAATGTTTTCCTTATGCAATTAGGAATGTTTTCCTTATGCAATTAGGAATGTTTTAGTCTTAATTTTCCATATGCAATTAGGAATTTTGTAACCCTTATTTAAGGGCACTATTAGGCTGAATTTCATATACAACAATTAATAAAAATTTTTGAATTCTTCTACAAGTTCTTCTTGTGAATTTTCATGTGAGAGAGATTATAGTGGATTCTTTAATTCTTTCTTTGCATCAAGAATTAGGTTTACTTATCAACAAGAGTTGTGGCGTTTTCCTTCTTCTTACCCACTAAATCCTTCAATCATAGTGAGTTCGCGTCTCTTTATAGGCATTGGGTTCCTTAGGAGGTGATTATCAAGTTTCAAGGAGTTCTCTACCATTGTTATACATTGGGTTTGCTGCCATCGTTGCTAAGGGTCCGCGTCAAGTGTAATTAGAGTGATGGAAGAGGAATATGAATAATATATACTTAATGTACATGCAAGATATACATAAAGTATATATTTCACTAAAAGAAAAAAGTCAAAAAGTAAAAAGGTAAAAGTTAAAATTGAAAGGTAAAAAATTTTAAAAAATAAAATAAAATAAATCAAAATTAAAACCAGTTTTGGATGGAAGATGATAAATATTATAATTATTGGTTAATTAATTAATTAATTAATATTAGATGTTGAGAAAGAAAGGAGAATAAAAGTTAAATTCTCATCATCTTCTTCTTAGTTAAATTCTCATCTTCTTCTTCGTCTCCCTTTTGGCAAATTTCCATGGAAGGCTAAGGAATGTTTTTTGTTCCTTTAATTACATCAAATTTTATGAGGATTGCTAAGGAATTAAGATAGTTTTGAAGAATCAACAAGTAATATGTTTCCTTGGAAATTTTGATTGTGTAAAAATTGGGATTTTGATGGAGGGATTTATAATTGTTATAATGAGTTATTTTGAAGTTATCTTGATATATTTATATTTATTTTTATAATCAAAAGTTGAATATGTATACATGTAAAATGTTGAATTTGTGACTTACTTGAAGTTGATGGAGATTGTTGAATGTTTGGGTAAATGAGTATTTTTCTAGGAATATATTTGATTGCAGGTTGAGTTTGATTGACTTTTTGATAATTGTCTGATTTACAGATAAAACTCTGATGAATTTTTTTCATAGATTTTCTTTTAAATTTGTGTTTTTAATATTTGTTTATTGAAATATTGTAGACCCTTATTTTTGGCCCAGTCCAGTCCATTATATTTTAATTAGTCTAAAATAATTTTGTGTTGTCTAATATATTTTAATTAGTCCAAAATAATTTTTGTTATCTTAATTAAATAATATTTGCTTTAGTATTTAATTTTTATAATTAATAAAAAATAAAAAATAATAATAATAAACAAATAAATAAAAATAAAAATAAAAATCGGCGACGGAAAATCGGAGACAAAAAATTTCGTTGCCGAAAAGGGTTACGGCAAATGGCCCGCAGGCCAATTTTTGCCCCGCACCCCGCAGCCAATTGCGGCAGCTTTTTTGCCAGCGCAATTTTTTCGTAGACGCAAATTTTTTCGAAACCAAATACAATTAGGTTTCGGTTTTCTTTTCTTAATTAATGTTAGATTCCGTGAATAACTAAAATTAATCATAAAAATCTTCTATAAATAAGGACTAAAACAACATAGAAAGGGGACCGAAATTGGGGGGTGAAATTTGGGATCGAAATTCAGGAGAAAAAAGGGACAATCAAGTGAATTGAAAAACTTTGAATAAATCGGACTTTTTGAGAGAAGCAAACAAGCAAATTCAATCCATCAAAGGCAACCATCTTGCCTTTGTTCTTGTTCATCCAAGAAATAATTTTTGGTGGAACCAACAAACGAAGGTATGAATTTCTTTATTTATTTTTCTTTACAATAGCTTCATCACTCAAGATTAAAAAATTATTGTTTCTGTTTCTTCAAAATCTGAAAACCCTAATCTACTTTCTAACTTTTCAAAACCTTAAATCGCTTCAAGATTTACCAAAACCCTAATTTGCTTTTTCAATTCTTCAAAACCATAAATTGAATCTATTTCTTTCCAAAACCCTAAAAAATATCTTTTTTTGTTTCTATAAACCTTAAATCGTTTTGTTTATTTTCATAAAACTTCATAAAACTATAAATTGTTTCTCCAAATTCTAAAATCAAATACATTCTCCGAAAACACTAAACCCTAATTCAACTTTAGAATCAAGACAGTAAACTCAAACAAATTATTCTAAACTCTAGTTTTCTTAAACACTAATTCCCTTAAAACTTTAAAACCTAATTTTTCTATATCCTAATCTTTAAAATTTTAAAACCTTATAAATTTAAATATTAAAATTCAATATGTTAAATACAAAATAATGATTCAGTAACCGTAAATCATAATCCTAATGTTTTAAAGTGTACAAATCCTAGTTTCATGATTTCACTTCTCAAACACTAATTTGGTTAATCAAAGAACTTTATCAACCTCTTAAATTATAAAACTTTAATTCATTTCAATTCCTTTAAAACATACAGTAGCTTATTCCTAAACCTATTAAATAAAGAATCTTAAATAGAAACGTAGCCCTAATTTGAATATTTACTTGCTTTATTTAATTTTATAGTTGATTATGTAGTCTATTATATGCTTTAATTTATTTTCAATGCTTTGTTGGTTTATTTAAGTTCAATGCTTGATTTATTTAATTTATTATGGATGGATGTTTATTTTATATTTTGATTGATATTTTTGATGAATGATTTATTTATCATGAATGGTTATTTACTTTTATCGATTTATTTAGATTTTCAAATGTTGTAAGAGGTATGTTTCCACTTGGTGTGTACCTCATTAGTTAAATATCATGTAATTTAAATTGCTTTTATGTTTTAGACCAATGTAAAGGACATGTTTCCATCCTCGAATGGGTGTCCATTTATTTGCTTTTTTTGGACATTATTTTAATTTTTAATATATCGATGCTTTATTTTAATTGTTGTGTGTAATATGGATAATATTGTTATATTTAAGAATTTTATAATATTAAGACCTATAAAGGAGGCCGATTCTAATGAATCGGGCATTGTGGGGGTACTGGGCCATTTCTCACCTTCCCCACACGTACCCAACTTTTCGAACCTATTAGGGGGTTGGGGATTCCTTAGGAATCGAGTCATCCACCCCTTTCTTTTTCCCGGCCCGTCCGAGTGGCGACTCCATTTTTTCTGAACTTAGGTCCGTGTTCTCTAAGGCCCCGAGCCTAAACAGTGCCGAAGTCGCAAGAACCATTCCACCGGGAGTGGGGGCGAAAATCCCCGCTCACACATATAAATTTATTTATCTACTAAATTGATCTTTTTAAAGATAATCTATTTGGATAAAATTACAGATAATTTCCTACTAGCAAGGTGGTGACATTCTTGTATTATACATGTGTATTTTACAATATTGAGTGTATGTATTATACATACGGTATAAGGGTGTTATATTTATTTTTGTATCAAATCTTAGGTTTGAGATTCTCAATCTAGGTGGATTTTTAAAAGAGAAAAGGGATCTTAAATGGTGATTTTAAAGAGTGATATATGCATATGGATTGACACCTAAGTTAGTCTCTGATGTGACAATATTTGTTTATTATTACAAATATGGATTGAAATGGCATCGTAGATGCATAGATCAAAGGATAGTGTGGAGAGTGGGGCTCCATGTGAGAGTAGAGCTAGAGGTAGAGTAGACACTGGAGAGGCCTCTAAGGTAGTTAAATCAAAGGTATAGGGTCCTTCAGCATTAATGCATCAGATGGTAGAGTTTTTTCGTCAAGCCTCAGCATTTCAGCAGACTAGGAAATATGATTAGCTCAAGAAGTATGGGGCTACTAATTTTATAAGCACTATAGATCCAACTGAGGTAGAGCAGTGGCTAAATAAAGTGGAGCAGCTATTTGTTTTGCTAGAGGCTACTACGAAGAGAAGTTTAATTATGTTGTGTCTCTTAGGGGATAGGGGAATGTTTATGACTAGTGGAAGAGTGTTCCACATGGGTTAGATAGGCCACCAATATTGTCATATGATGATTTCCTGTGAGATTTTCGGAGGAAGTATACAACCTATGATTATAAAATGGGAATAAAAGAGAGTTCTTAAATCTAAAGCAAGGGGAAAGACTGTCACCAAGTATGAGAAAGAGTTTCCCCGACTGAGTAAGTATGCTGATGATATTATCACTAATGAGGTAGATAGATGTAGGAGATTTGAAGAGGGATTGAGATTATCAATCATGTGTCATGTGGCTGCAATATAGTATGAGGATTTCTCTAGATTGGTATTAGCTACCCGGGGTGTGGAGAAGGCCTAGGGGATTGCGACTACTACTAGTGTGGATGAGAGTAGAGCTAGGAGACCTCAGACTAATGTAGAGTTATCATCTCACAAGAGGGGTGTGAGCAGGGATTTTTGCCTCCACTCCCGGTGGAATGGTTCTTGCAACTTCGGCACTATTTAGGCTTAGGGCCTTAGAGAACACGAGCCTAAGCGCAGAGAAAATGGAGTCGCCACCCGAACAGGCCGAAAAAAAGAAAGGGGTATATGACTCGATTTCTAAGGAATCCCCAACTCCCTAATGGGTTCGAAAAGTTGGATATGTGTGGGGAAGGTGAGAAATGGCCCAGCACCCCCACAACGCCCGGTCATTGGAACCGACCTCCTTTGCAGGTCTTAATAATATAAAATTCTTAAATATAACAATATTATCCATACTACATGCAACAATTAAAATAAAGCATCATTATATTAAAATTAAAACAATGTCCAAACAAAGCAAATAAATGGACACCCATCTGAGGATGGAATTACATCGTCCATGTCTAAAACTAAATAGGACACCCACCGAAAGGTGGAAATGTGTCCTTTACATTGGTTCAAAATATAAAAGCAATTTAAATTACATGATGCTTAAGACATGAGGTATCCAAAATATAGAAACATACCTCTTACAATTTTTTGAAACCAAAGCAAATTAATAAAAACAACCAACCAACTATTCATCATAAATAAATCATTCATTGAAGACATAAATTGAATATAATAATTAATCAAATTATATAATAAATACTCACTTAATAACAAAACAAATAAAGATGCAAATTTAAGTGTATCAACTTAGGGTTTCTTAGATAACATTTAGGGTTTTGGAATTTATATCTAAAAGCTAGGGTTTTGGAATTTTAAAGAACTAGTATTATTGTTAGGTTTATTATTTTAGAAAGATTATGCTACTGTGTGATTAAAATTATAATTTGGAATTTAAGTGAATAAGGTACAATCCTATGAAAATAAAATTAAAACTTAAATATATAAAAAGAAATAGCTACTTTGATAATAAAATAAACAAATTTGATTAAGGTTTTAACAAAATAAGTTAGGGTTTAATTTAAATTAGGCTTTGGAATTCTTATGGAAAAGGATTAGGGTTTTAAACATGCAATATGGTTTTTTTAGGATTTTAGATGGGAAATTAGGGTTTCTAGGGTTCTTGAACTTTAGAAACATAGATTAGGGTTTTATAAAAATATGATCACTATAAAAACTCTAAGACCACTTTAACATGGAATTTTGATAAATACTTAAATGTAATATGGCTACCGGATGTTTAAAACATTATTTAAATAATCTAATGTTATGGTGATTTAATGGAACAAGCTACTGACCATGCAAACAATAAAAAGAAAATGCTATGCTCATTGTATATTTGTATATAAATCAAAAGTTAAAAGAATGAACTTTAAAAGAAGAAAGTTTGATAGATGAAATTATAATAAATTATCTCAATATAAATTTAAATGAATTAAGTTAGAAAGACACACATCCATTTGTTGGCTCCATCAAAATTGTTTGAATGAAATTCTAGATGAGCTTTGGCAAAGACAATGATTACACTGTCTTTGTAGAGTTTTTTGTTGTTAATCTTCCTCTTCTAGCTTTTCTGTTTCTTTTTGTTCCTCTCCAAAAGTTTGTTCCTGTTAGAATTCTGTGATGACTACCCTTTGCTAATTTCTTTTCTGTGTTGCTAGTTTAGGGTTTCTTCATGCTTGCTAGGGTTTGTTGAAAACCCAAGAGTCTCCCAACTCTCCTAAAAAAAAATAAAGGTCTAAAGTTTCTTCCAATAATTTCCACACCCAATCCATGTGTTTAATGCTAGTATTTATAGGAAAACAAAAAGACCTAATCCTATTTTAATAAGGAAATACCAACTGTTTAGGAAAAATTACAAAATCTGGTAAACTAAGGCTTGGTAAAAAAATTGACAGTGCACGAGGGCTGCTGGGCCTGTGGGCTGCGCTGGTAAAAATTACTGCGAGGATCGGGCTGGGTGAACTGGGCAAGCTAATTCGCTGCAAGCAGCGCCCGCGGCGATCTGGACAAGCCCAGCTGCGGCGAACTAGACAGTGCCCAATTCACCATAGATATTTTTTTGCGGTGAATTGGGCAATGCCCAAACCCAGTTGGCTGCGAGGCAGTGCGCCAGCATTGTCGCGCGTCGCTCGCCAATCAGTCTGACTTTTTATTTTTTCATTATTTTTCATTATTTTTATTTTTATTATTAAAAATAACTATTAAATATCATAAAGATAAATATTATACCATAAAAATTATTTTGGACTATCGGATTAGACTGGGTAAAAAATTAAGGGTCTACAATTTGCCCCCTGCTTGACTGATCTGAGACTTTCAGTAGAAGAGAGTGAAAAGCGACATGACTGAATTAGGTTTAGGCACTTGGATTTGATTTGGGTACTTGGGCCCGAGACTAAATTAGGTTTGGGTACTTGGATTTGATTTGGGTACTTAGACCCGAGACTGAATTAGGTTTCGGCACTTGGATTTGATTTGGGTACTTGGGCCCGAGACTGAATTAGGTTTGGGTACTTGGATTTGAGATTAGGTTTGATTTGGGTACTTGAACCCAAAATTGGGTACTTGGACTTGAGACTGGATACTTGGACCTGAGATTGGATTTGATTTGGGTACTTAGACTCGAGACTGAATTTAATTAGTGTACTTGGACCCATGATTGGATTGGATTTGGCTACTTGGACCTGAGATTGGGTACTTGGACTCATGATTGAATCTAATTTGGGTACTTGGACCTAAGACTGGATTTGATTTGGGTACTTGGACCCAAGATTAGGTACTTGGACTCATGACTGAATTTGATTAGGGTACTTGGACCCGAGGCTAAATTTTTTTTGGGTACTTGGACCCGAGACATGGTACTTGGATTTGAGATTGGGTACCTAAACCTAAGATTGGATACTTGGACTCAAGACTGAATTAGATTTCGGGTACTAGGACCCGAGACTAGGTACTTGAACCCCAGACTGAATTTGATTTGGGTACTTGGACCTAAGACTGGGTACTTGGACCCGAGGCTAAATTTTATTTGGGTACTTAGACCCAATATTGGGTACTTGGACCCGAGATTGGGTACTTAAACCCGAGACTAAATTTGATTTAGGTACTTGGATCTAAGACTGGGTACTTGGACCTAGACTGAATTGAGTTTGGGTATTTGGACCCGAGATTGGATATTTGGACTCGAGATTGGGTTGTGTTTGGATACTTGGACCCGAAACTGGGTACTTGGACATGAGACTGAATTAGATTTGGGTACTTAGACCAAAAACTGGGTACCTGGACCCGAGACTGAATTAGATTTGGGTACTTGGACCTAAAATTAGGTACTTAGACCCGAGACTGGGTACTTGGACCCGAGATTGAATTTGATTTAGGCACATGGACCCGAGACTAAATTGAATTTGGATAGTTGGGCCCGAGATTGGGTACTTGGATCCGAGACTGAATTTAATTCGTGTACTTGGACCCATGATTAGATTGGATTTGGATTCGAGATTGGGTTGGGTTTGGGTACTTGGACCCAAAACTAGGTACTTGGACCTGAGACTGAATTAGATTTGGGTACTTAGACTCAAATTTGGATACTTGGACTGGAGACTAAATTGGGTTTGGATACTTGGACTCGAGATTGGGTACTTGGATCAGAGATTGGGTACTTGGACCCGAGACTGGGTACTTGAACCCAAGATTGAATTTGATTTGGGCACTTGGACCCAAGACTGAATTGAATTTGGGTACTTAGACTCGAGACTGGGTACTTGGATTTGGGACTAAATTGGATTTGGGCACTTATACCCGAGATTGGTTACTTAGACCCATGACTAAATTGGATTTGGGTCCTTGGACCCGAGATACCTATATACTCTTGCCCCCTGTGTAGGCTTAAAGCAATGTTTTTTTCTATGAGGCTTTGCTTGATGTTTGTCTTGTCTGGCTCTTCACACAAGCATGTATTTCTTCTTTCACAAAATGACTAGAGCTTTCTCAAGCAATGGGGCCTTCCATGCCCTCTGATTTCATGTTTGCTTCATGGAGTATTGTTGTTTACTTTTGACAAAGAAAAATGCAGTGTGATATGTTCATATATGCATGATATGTATGAGTAATACTTAAAGTGGTTTCATTGACTCATAGACCAAGGTGATCAGCTAAAATGTTCTCATTGGTTCCTTTCAGAGGCTCATTTATATCTTGATTGGAATGACAGAAAACATTGCATTTATGGCTTTTATCTTCAAGATGTTGAGGACATGAGTGGTTGAGACTCCAAGTGGCAGAGTCAGAGATACATCCATTTCAAACTATGATTCAGCACATCAATTGGTAGCTTCTTCACAACCTTGCAAATAATTCTTTACTTTGCCCAGTGTGTCCTTTGAGGTTTGACTGTTCAACATATTTCCCTTAACTTGAAGGCTTTGTAAAAAAAAATTCTTTTTTTTTATTTTTGAATTTTGAAATTAAATGTTGGCTTTGCCAAATCAATGTCAATTTACCTCAGGACTTGATTTTCCAAATTAACATATCTATAACATGACAACCATTATTACCATACTAAACTCGAGAATCATTTCTATTTAAATAAGAATTGTTGCGCTTTAGATAGGCACATACACATTACTTGGTCAAAGGTCTTATTGAGTTTGAATATTGTCTATCTCATATGCATGCTTATTCAAACTATCTCCACTAATAGACTCTACCTACCAAGAGAGATCAACAGGTCTTTGATAGGCTTGAAATGGGATCTATAAGGGACATGGTTTAAATAAAGGTCATTTTGAGATTGGAGCTAATGTGACACAATGGATAAACCTTCATACTACAAACTGCTTGTTGAAACTTCAGATAGTTGGGAGCATGAAAAGATAGAGCTTTGAGTGTTCTCCCATCTTCTTGGCATTAATCTAGATCTTGATTGGGATAGTCTTTTTCCTTGCAAAAAAGTTTAGTACCCAAATTCATTTCTTTTCTTCTTTTCCCTTTTCTTTCTCTTTATTTTTCTCACTCTTCCCTTTCTTTGAGCATTTTATCATTTTGTCCTTCTCTATAGGATTGTTAACTACAGGACTTTCAAAAACTAGATGGTCTTTCCCCTTTTTCTCTGATTTTGATTGAATCTTTGGTTGGGTTGGACCATTTCATGTCAAACTATCCTTTTAAACCAAATGGATGCCTTTTACTACTTTAGGTAAAAGAGAACTCGGTTGGCTTTCTGAACCATTTTGGGTTTTATTTTATTTTCTTCTTTCTTCTTTTTTTTGTTTATCTTTTTTTTTTGTTCTAGCTCTAACAGAGTTGTCTTGTTTGTACCAACTTGTATTTCTAATAATGGATGAGTGGAGTGGTATTAATCTACTTCAGTCCTAACTTTCTTTGTGATATATTGTCTAATTCAGGTGAACTTTAACTACCTTTATCATCTTGAGAACTTCAACTACCCTTATAGTCTTGAGAATTCATTTCTTTCTTTGATCTTCTTGCCTCTTCATCTTAGTGATCATAAGACTTGTCAAAAGTATAACAACAACTCAGGGTAGGTTGTTGGGGTCTGTAAGCCAATGAAAAGAAAGCTAAAATTTTACGAAGGCTCAAAGGGACAACTAGGGATTGATATTTAATAGGGTGGATACTAGTTGTTGGCTAACCAAACAATGCCTATATCATTTCTCTTTTAAATAAGCAAAGTTGAATTTTTCCTTGAAAGTTTGTCAAAGCATGTTCTAAGACTGACTAGGACATAGACAAAGGTCATTATGCAAGAGCCCTCTCTAAGTAAGTATACACAACTCAGTGCTATAGAGCAATCTCCTCACCTAGTGATTCGAATCATGATGCATGGATATGCTAATTTATAAATATCAAGTTAAATTTGTCATTGGTTGAGCACCATAATGAATAGAGACTAGGAAAAATTTGATGAAAATAATTTATTCAAATAAACATAACTTGAAAAGCATAATTGTTCCAATTAAATATTAAAAAAATAAATAGAGCAACACTCCAGCTAAAGGAAGTTTGTTGAATAAAATTTCTCCTTATTCAACATCTTCAATATTCCCTTCTTGAAGGAGGATAAGACAAGATCTTCCTCCAATCCTCCTCCTACCATGAAAGCTGTTGGTGGTGGTGCTCTATTGAACCTAGGCAGAGGATTATTTTTGGTATTGGACTTATCCGGCTCAAGCAACTTTTCATTATCAATTAAATTCTGGATCTCATGCCTCAACTTCATACAATTGTCCATTTCATGTCTAGGCCTTTGATGGAATTGGCAAAATGCCTTAGTATCAAAGTTAGGTGGAAGAGGATTAGGCAAAGGACAAGGATTTAAGGGTTGTAACAATCCCTTCTTTTATAACTTATTGAGGACCCAAGACAGTGGCCTTCCCAATTTTTAAAAATGCCTTCTTCCTCCTTGGCTAGTAGCATTAACATCAACTAGCTTTTACATGCCTTGGTTACCAGACTGATAGTTTCCTTTCTCGTTCCTTCTTGTTGAAAAATGGTTCTTCTCTCTTTCCCACTCTTCAATTTGTAGACCAGCTTGTAAAAGGTCCTTGAAATCCCAAATGAGTGTATGAGACATCCTTTTGTGAAGGCTAGGTAACACTCCTCTTACAATCATTCTAATTTGATCGATTCATCAGGCCTTCTCTTGAGTAATGAAAGCTTATTTCTCCACCTCTTCATATAGTCCATGAAATTCTCATTCGGTACAACTGGATCCAATGGACTCCACCTCCATCAAGGTAACTTACAGCTCGACATTGTACCCATACTATTGAATGAAGGCTTTATACAACATGTCCCAATCTTTTTGGGTACTTTCTTCTAAGGTATTAAACCAATTTTGCACAACAGGATCCATTGAGAGCATAAAATACCTCAGAGTTTGAGCTTTAGTAGCTCTAGTAGATTGCATGTGTGAGCAGTGTAACACCCCCACATCCGGCACAAGCACACTACAAACACCACAATGTAGCATATGTGCACTGAACATAGGGATGCTATGGTCTTTCTGTAACAATCAAATCATTTTAAAAGATACCATAACCTTTCTCAACATACATTATAGAAAATAAGTAATTAACTTGTAATATAAAACAAAATAGATATATATATATATATATCCATTTACTTAATACGCAGCGAAATTTATAAAATATTTACATATACAATTACTTTCAATCCACATTTATACTTATACATATATTTACATTAGAATCAATACTTTACAAAATATAAAGAAATTATACATGATTGGCAGCTCTTCTTTGATCTTTAAGTCCCAAAATAAACCCTTCAATGTCTACTCTCACTCGGTCTCGAAGAGCTCTCAGGTTCAACTCTATCACCTGCGCGATCAACACTATCGCGCTAAGCCAACGGCTTAGTAATACAAAGTATGCTAACATTATGTTTCAATGCAATGCAATGTCATTCATATTAATAACACAACATCATAGGTGGAAATATAATACCACATCTTTGCATCTCACCATTCATACTCATATAGCATATCACATTTCAAAATCCATCCATGGATCACATTATTCAATCATTTTACCATCAATGACTCACATTTAAAACAAAGACAAGCATGGGCCCAAAACACACTAATATGCCATTCAATTTTCAGAGTTAATGCTTTGGTTTTGTTATCACATTTATCATTATCATAATCCCAACTAGGCTTCAAGGATTTAGGTTCAACCAAGCTTCAAGGGGAGCAAAGCATGCTAAGCATCAACCCAACTTGGCTTCAAGAACCAATCCAACCTAGCTTCAAGGGTTGTAACATCTCAATTAGGCTTCAAGGACTTAGCCAACCTAACTTCAAGAGATTGTTACTCATATTAGGCATGCCACCAACAACAAACTTTGAAAATGGAATAACACATTAGCCACACAATTTATTTATCAATTTCATTCTCAATTGAATCATCATAGCCAATCACAATGGCTTCACATCACATTTGAGTTATCATAGCCAACCACAATGGCTTCATATCACATTGAGTTTCATAGCCAATCACAATGGCTTCATATCACATTGAGTTTCATAGCCAATCACAATGGCTTCATATCATATCATGTCTCAAATCATATTATAATATTTCATTATTCAATTATACATATAGCATCATTGATATAACATTACCAAGTACAATATCCATATAACACATTACCATTCACAAGATTCACAATGCATAAAACATAGCATTGTTTATGTAGTATCATATGCATCATCATTATCATCAAATGTGTATTCAATCTCAATATCATATAAATATATGCAACAATGCAAGGTTTGTACTTACCTCAATAACAATTTACACAATTCTAAACACTTTCCTTTTCCAAAATTCTTCACTTCCCAAATTAGGGCAAATCCCCTTCCTTCAAAACCTAATCCCAAAAATGATACAACACATAAGTTCCAATATAATTTATCACTTAATAACCTCTTACTAAACCCTTAAATCACAAATTACACTTCAACATCACTGACAAAGGCCCACGGTCGTGGCCACCTCAACCCCCACGAGCGTGGCTTAAGGAATGGTTCTGCCACCCTTGCTCCCATCCTCTACGGCCATGGTTCTAATTGGCCACGGCCATGGCCAACCAAGGCCACGGGCGTGGCATCCACAAGGCTACTGCCCTCGGCCAAAATCTCAATTTTAAGCTTATAATTTCCACAAACCTCAACCACATGCAAATCTATGAAAATAATCAAGCAAACTCAAGTTAAACATCAATAATCACTTCAAAACCCTAAAACAAACTCAATCCAACACTTCCAATATCAACAATAATTTAACTTCTTAACTTAACATCACTTTCAACACTTAAAAACATACCACAAACAAATCTAAACCACCATCCATATCAACTCATCAATCCCAAACACAATTTCAAAAGAACAAAGGAAAAGCAAGGAAAAGAACTTACCAAAGTTGATGAATTTCACAAATCTCCAACTTAATCCTTTGATTCTTCCTTCAATTTGAGTTTAGAAATCACAACACCTCACTTGCTCTCTTTCCCTTTGGATAGCCGGCCACACACAAATGAGAAGAAAAGAAAATAAAGCCAAGTCAAACTTCTCTTCTTCTTTAAATCTCCACCATGCAATTCTAACAAAGCAATTACCTAAATACCCTCATCCATTTAACTTAACCTCTTTTAACTTATATGACCAATTAAATAATTTCACATATCACAAAATAAAATATCTTCTTTCATTGACCATTCATTTGACTTATGTATATGTTATATATATTACCATATACCCAACATATACACTTTCTCTCTACACATTACTTCCCTTTTTAAACAATACATAGACATTCTCTTTTCAATTTCTTTTCTTATCAACATAACATATACACATAATTCAATCAACAACAATTATATCCAAACTTATAGGGCACACATTGGGATATTACAATTCTCCCCCTCTAAAAAGAAATTTCGTCCTCGAAATTACCTGATATCAAGTATGAAATAATTGAGGATATTGATCTCGCATTGTTTGTTCATTTTCCCAAGTTGCCTCTTCCTTTGCATGATTCTTCCATAAAATTTTCACAAGTGGCACTTTCTTATTTCTTAATTCTTTCACTTCACGTGCCAAGATAGCAACTGGTTCCTCTTCAAATGTTAAATCTGGACTCACTTCGATAGATTCAATAGGCAACACATGAAATGGATCCGATCTGTACCTCCTCAACATAGAAACATGGAATACATTATGGATCCTATCCAACTCGGGTGGTAAAGCAAGCCGATAAGCAACTGGTCCAACTCTTTCTAAAATTTCATACGGTCCAATGAAACAAGGACTCAATTTTCTTTTCCGACCAAACCTCAAGATCTTCTTCCAAGGAGACACTTTCAAAAATACCTTATCTCCAACATCAAACTCTATGTCTCTCCTTTTCAAATCCGAATAAGATTTTTGTCGGTCTGAAGCTGTTTTCAATGTCTCAAATCATTTTCACTTTCTCTTCAGTTTCTTTAACCAAATCAGGACCAATTAATTTACCTTCACTAAGTTCATTCCAACATAGAGGTGTCCTACACCGTCTACCATACAATGCTTCGAATGGTGCCATACCAATGCTGGATTGGTGACTGTTATTGTAAGCAAATTCCACAAGTGGTAAGAATCCATCCCAACTTCCAGAGAAATCAATGACACAGCTTCTCAACATATCCTCGATAATCTGTATCACTCTCTCTGACTACCCATCTGTCTGCGGATGAAAAGCAGTGCTAAAGTGTAGTCGAGAACCCAAAGCACCATGTAAACTCTTTCAAAACCTGGAAGTAAACCGGGGATCTCGATCAGACACTATAGAAATTGGGACACCATGCAACTTCACAATCTCATGGATATACAGCTCAGCTAACCTCTCCAAAGAGTAATCCATCCGAACCGGAAGGAAATGAGCTGTCTTAGTCAATCTATAAACAATCACCCAAATAGCATCATGCTTCCTTTGTGTCAAAGGTAAACCAGACACAAAATCCATTGTCACTCTTTCCCATTTCCATTCAGGCACTGATAAAGGTTGGAGCAATCCTGTTGGAACTTGATGCTCAGCTTTTATCCTCTGACATGTGAGACATCTGGATACAAACTCTGCTATGTCTCTCTTCATATCGGACCACCAGTAACATTGCTTCAAATCATGATACATCTTTGTATTGCCCGGATGCATAGCAAATACTGAATGATGGGCTTCTTCTAAAATAATTCTTCTCAATTTAGCATCATCAGGTACACACAATCTGTTCTTAAACCAAAGACTCCCATCATTTCTCACAATAAAATCTCGACTCTTTCCATTATGGCAATCTGAAATAATCTTCTGAATCTTCTCATCAGCCGCTTGAGCCTCTCTAATATGCTCCAACAATACTGGTTTCACTTGCAACTGTGCCAACAATGCACCATCATCACAAGATACAAAACTAGCACACAACGCTCTCAACTCAACAAGCAACGAGAGTGAATAAATAGTCAAACCTGCTAAAGACTTCCGACTCAAGGCATCAGCAACAACATTTGCTTTGCCAGGAAGATAATCAATCAAACAGTCGTAGTCTTTAATCAATTCCAACCATCTTCTCTGATGAAGATTGAGCTCTCTTTGGACACCCAAATATTTCAAACTTTTATGGTCTGTATAGATAAAACACTTCTCCCCATACAAATAGTGTCGCCAAATCTTCAATACAAACACAATGGCTGCTAACTCTAAATCATGGGTAGGATAATTGAGCTCATGCAGTTTCAACTGTCGAGAAGCATAAGCTATCACTTTACCTTCTTGCATCAGTACACAACCCAAACCACTATGTGAAGCATCACTATAAATCACATATGGTTTATCTTCCACAGGTAAAGTAAGAACAGGTGCTTGAGTCAACATTTCTCTCAACTGTTCGAAGCTATCCTGACACTGATCTGTCCACACAAATCTAACCCCCCTTTCGAAGTAATCTGGTAAGTGGAGTAGCTATTAAAGAAAACTCTTTTACAAAACGTCGGTAATAGCCTGCCAAACCCAGAAAACTTCTAACTTCAGTCACAGACTTTGGTGGACTCCAATTCAAAATAGCTTCAACTTTACTCAGATCAACTCTAATACCTTCTGCTGAAACTATATGACCGAGAAAAGTTACTTGATCAAGCCAAAACTCACACTTCGATAATTTAGCAAATAATTGCTTCTCTCTCAAAATTTGCAACACAGTCCGCAAATGTTTGTCATGCTCCTCCTCATTACGCGAATACACCAAAATATCATCGATAAACACTACCACAAACTGATCCAAATAGGGCCTAAACACCCTATTCATCAAGTTCATAAAAACTGCAGGTGCATTCGTCAAACCAAAAGGCATAACTAGAAACTCATAATGCCCATACCTGGTCCGAAAGGCGGTCTTAGGAACATCTTCAGCTCTGACCCTCAACTGATGGTACCCTGATCTCAAATCAATTTTAGGAAACACTGCTGCACCCTTCAATTGATCAAAGAGATAATCAATTCTAGGTAAAGGATATTTATTTTTAATAGTCACCTTGTTCAATTGCCTATAATCGATAGACAATCTCATAGTACCATCTTTCTTCTTCACAAACAAAATAAGAGCTCCCCATGGTGAAACACTAGGGCGAACAAACCCTTTATCTAACAACTCCTGCAACTGCACCTTTAACTCTCTCAGTTCAGCTGGTGCCATTCTATAAGGACTAATAGAGATAGGAGTGGTACCAGGCAATAATTCCATACCAAACTCCACCTCTCTCTCAGGAGGCAACCCTGGCAATTCCTCTGGAAACACATCTGGAAACTCTGCAACTGTGGGTATGCTATCAATTTGAGAACCCCTTACTCTAGTATCTATCACATGAGCAAGATAAGCATCACACCCTTTTCTAATCAATCTCCTAGCTGCAATAGCTGAAACAAATAAGGATGCTAGCTGTTCCTGCTCATTAGATACTATCACATCTCTACCATCACCGGTTCTCAAGGTAACAACTTTCTTTTTACAATTTACCACAGCTCCATGTCTAGATAACCAGTCCATGCCTAGGATCACATCATATTCCTTAAAAGGCATCTCAATCAAATCTCCAAGGAACTCCTCACCTTGAACCACTACTGCACTATCTCAGTGCACTTTGCTAACAATCACACTATGCCCTAAAGGATTTGTCACCAATACATCAAATCCTAGGGATTCAACATGCAAATCAGACACAGGCAAAACAGATGCACTTATATATGAATGCGTGGATCCGGGATCAATCAAAGCAAGTACTGAAGTATCAAATAAAGAGAAAGTACCAGCTATGACTGCCGAAGCATCTGGTTGCCTCTGCATCACATAAATCCTCTGAGAAGATCCAGCCTCCTCTGGTCTGCTCTCCCTGGATGTAGAACCTCCTCTAGCACTGAACCCAGATCTGCCTCCTCTGCCGAAACCTCTGCCTCCTCGACTTCCTCTCACACTAGGTCGAGAAGCTGCAGTATCTACTGACATCTGCTCCTGTCTCTCAGGACAATCTCTAACAAAATGATCGGGAGATCCACATCTGAAACATACCCCTGCTACACCAGTCTTCCAACAAGGACCACCATGTGGTCTACCACAATGAATGCATATGGGTAAGGTGGATCTCTGCATCACTGGGGTCGGAGCACTCGCCACTGAAACTGTAGGTCTAGATCTATGCCTCTGAAACTGTACTGACCTACCAGCTGGCCTCTAACTCCTACTAACCCGAGGAACAAAACTTCCTTTACCTCTTTTCACCGACGAAGACCCTGCCTCAAACTGGGGCCTTCTAACCCTGATCTCTTCCTCTGAAGTAGCTGCAATAACCTGAGCTCTCTCCACGCTCCTAGCTGCTGCCACAAGCTGGGAAAAATCATGATATCTAGATCCAGCCACATGACACATGATAGAGGGCCTCAATCCCTCCTCAAATCTCCTGCATCTATCTATCTCATAAGATATAATACCCCCAACATACTGGCTCAACCGGACAAACTCTAGCTCATATTCCGTCACAGTCCGGTGATCTTGCTTCAAGCTTAGAAATTCAATTTTCTTCCCATCTTTATACTCCCTCGGAGTATACTTCAATTCAAACTCTCGCAGAAAATCAACATAGGACAATGTTGGTGGATCATCCATAGCATGGGGCACTGTCTTCCACCAATTGTATGCGTCCTTCTGCAACAAGGATCTTGCATAATCAAATTTTTCTTCTGAAGTGGCTTGTAATTGAACAAATATTCTTTGCACTTTATCTAGCCACTGCTCAGCTACAGCTGGATCAACAGTACCTAAAAAATCTTCTGCTCCATACTTCCGTAATTTGTCATAATGTCTCACTGCTATCAAAGGCTGTGGGGGTGGTAGGGGTGGTTGCACAGGTGCTTGCCTCAAAACCTCTACCACATGCCTAAGCCAAACTGGCGGAACATCCTCACCAGCTGGTCCCCCCGACACCGAAATAGGTACCTCTCCAGCACTATCCACTCTAGCTCCCTCTCTAACCTCATCAGGAGCTACACTCTCCTCACTACCCTCGATAGATTGACGTATGTGAGAATCCATCACAACCTATATCTGCAAACACAGCAGAATATATCTTATTAAAGATCAGAGACTGCCAATCCCAAACATATATATTATTCAAAAACCAACTTTTTAAACTAAAATATGCTTTTTCTTATATTTCACCTAGGTTGAGAATCTCAGCACGCGCAGAGCGGGCTCGTAAACTATTTCGCAGGAAGAAAATTTCTGCGCGCGAAATACCTGTGCAGGCACAAAATTTCTGCGTGTGAAATAGCATAGTGATTTCGCCCGCATGAATTTCCTGCGGGCGAAATGCCCACGGGCCAGCGCGACGATTTTTTCGTCGCTGATTTTTAGAATCCGACTCCGACTTTTATTTTTATTTTTATTTTTTGATTTTTATTTGTTTATTTTTATTTTTTATTAATAAAAATTAAATACTAAAGCAAAAGTTATTTAACAAAAATTATTTTGGACCAATTTGACAACAAAAATCATTTTGGACTAAATAAAACATATTGGACCGGATTGGGTCAAAAATTAAGGGTCTACAGTTTGCCCCCTGCTTGAATAATCTGAAACCGAGAAAAAAAAATTAGATACTAAAGCAAAAATTATTAATAAAAATTATTTTGGACCAATTAGACAACAAAAATCATTTTAGACTAAATAAAACATATTGGACCTGATTGGGTCAAAAATTAAGGGTCAACAGTTTGCCCCCTGCTTTATTGATCTGAAACCTTAGTGAAAGAGAGTGAAAAGCAATAAGACTTAATTTTTGATGAAATGGTTGAGGTTTTGGGTTCTGGACCCGGTTCGAGTTCTAGACTCAAGGATAATTCTAGGTTATGGACCTAAGGAAAATTTGGATTCTAGACCCGGTTTGAGTTCTGAACTCAAGGATAATTCTAGGTTCTGGACCTAAGGAAAATTTGGGTTCTGGACCCGGTTCGAGTTCTGGACTTAAGGATAATTCTAGGTTCTGGACCTAAAGAAAATTTGGGTTCTGGACCCGATTTGAATTCTGGATTCAAGGATAATTCTAGGTTATGGACCTAAGGAAAATTTGGGTTCTGGACCCGGTTCGAGTTCTGGACTCAAGGGAGATTCTAGGTTCTGGACCTAAGGAAATTTGGGTTCTGGACTTGGTTCGAGTTCTAGACTCAAGGATAATTTTAGGTTCTGGCCCTAAGGAAAATTTGGGTTTTAGACCCGGTATTGGGTACTTGGACCCGAGATTGATTTGATTTGGGTATTTGGACCCGAGATTGATTTAATTTGGGTACTTGGACCCGGGATTGGGTACTTGGACCCGAGATTGATTTGATTTGGATACTTGGACCCGAGCTTGGGTACTTGGACCCGAGTATGGGTGCTTGGACCCGAGATTGAGTTTGACTGACCTTTTATCATTTGAGAAATCTGACTACTCCGACTGTTTTATGCATTGTGATTCTTCACCATCAAAATGGATTTTCATCCTTTGAGATCGGGTCTTCACCCTTAAAAATGGATCTTCATCCTTTGAGATTGGGTCTTCACCATTAAAAATGGATCTTCATCCTTTGAGATTGGGTCTTCACCCTTGAAAATGGATCTTCATCTTTTGAGATCGGGTCTTCACCCTTGAAAATGGATCTTCATCCTTTGAAATCGGGTCTTCACTATTGAAAATGGATCTTCATCTTTTGAGATCGGGTCTTCACCCTTGAAAAATGGATCTTCATCCTTTGAGATCGGGTCTTTACCCTTGAAAATGGATCTTCATCCTTTGAGATCGGGTCTTCACCCTTGAAAATGGATCTTCATCCTTTGAGATCGGGTCTTCACCCTTGACTTGAAAATGGATCTTCATCCTTTGAGATCGGGTCTTCACCCTTGACTTGAAAATGGATCTTCATCCTTTGAGATCGGGTCTTCACCCTCGATAATGGATCTTCATCCTTTGATATCGGGTCTTCACCCTTGAAAATGGATCTTCATCCTTTGAGATCTGGTCTTCACCCTTGAAAATGGATCTTCATCCTTTGAGATCGGGTTTTCTTTGTTCTTTGAAGATGGGAGTGACACGGCCAGTGGCTTGGCCGTGTCCCCTGGGTGTGTCAGCTTCTATGTTTTTTCTTTGGTTCTTCTTTATTCTTGGCTTAGGATGGGACACAGCCAGTGGCTTGGCTGTGTTGCTTGCCAGTGTAACCTACTATTTCTTTTCTTTCTTTGCTTGGTCCTTCTTGATGTTGTCCTTTAGGTGAGACACGGCCAGTGGCTTGGCTGTGTCTCCTACCCTTGTCATGTTCTGCTAAGATTTCCTTTGAGGTGACACGGCCAAGCTTGATTTGGCTTGGCCATGTCTTGCATGATCCATGTTCTTCTTTCCTTGTTTTGATCTTCCAAGGGAGTTTTTGCACTTTAACAACTTTTCCCTTGCAACTGCTTTTCCTTTTTTCTCCAATTTTGATTGGATCTTATATCCTCTCCTTGCCCCCCCCCCAAGGATTTTTTCTTTCATGCAAGCTTTGATTGATGTTTTTCTTGTCTAGTTCTTTGTATAAGCACACATTTCTTCTCTTTGCAAAGTGACTGGGGCTCCCACAAGGGAATAGGCTTTCCATGCCCTCTTGATTCAATATCTTCTTTTGATTCTTTAATTCGCAGGGTGTTTGTTGTTCATTAAGACAAGAAAGTGCGATGTAACATGCTCATGTATGCATGATATGCATGAATAATACTTACAGTCGTTCCATCGACTCACAGACCGAGGTGATTAGCAGAAGTGTTCTCATTGGTTCCTTTTTAACGCTCGTTCAAGTCTCGCATTGAAATGATCAAAAGCTTTGCATTTGGCTTTTATCTTCAAGATGTTGAAAACATGAGTGGTGGAGACCCTAAGCAGTAGAGTCAGGGATGTATCCATTTCAAACTATGTTTCAGCTTGTCAGTTGGTAGTTTCTTCATGACCTTGCCAATAATCAATTCAACATACTTCCCTTAACTTGAAGGCTTTGTATGACAAAACACTTTTTTTTTTAATTTTGATTTTGAAATCAAATGTTGGTTTTGCCAAATCGATGTCAATGTACCTCAGGACTTGATTTTTCCAAATTAATATATCTATAACATGACAACCCTAGTTACCGTACTAAACTCGGGAATCATTTCTATTTAAGCAAGAACTGTTGCACTTCAGATAGGCACATACACATTGCTTGGCCAAAGGTCTCATTTGATTTTAAATATTGTCTATCTCATATGCATGCTTATCCAAACTATCTCCACTAATAGACTCTACCTACCAAGAGAGATCAACAGGTCTTTGATAGGCTTGAAACGGGGTCTACAAGGGACATGGGTTAAAGTGGAGGCCATTTTGAGATTGGAGTTGGTGTGACACAATGGACAAACCCTCACACTACAAATTTCTTGTTGGAATTTTTAGGCAGCTGGGAGGCAATCTTTCTAGACTCCAAATTCCTTCTATTTTCTCAGCATTAGTCTGGATCTTAATTAGGACAGTCTTTGCCCTTGCAAAAAGTTTGGTACTCAAATTCATTTCCTTTCTTCTTCTCCCTTTTTCTTTCTTTTTATTTTTCTTACTCTTCCCTTTCTTTGAACTTTTATCATTTTGTCCTTTTTCCTAGTACAAAACTTTCAAGAGCTGGATGGTCTTCCTCCTTTTTTTCTCCAATTTTGATTGAATCTCTGGTTGGGTTGGACTAATTCAAGTCAAAATGTCCTTATAAACCAAATGGAAGCCTTTTGTTGTCTTAGGACAAAGAGAACTCAGTTGGCTTTTTGAACCATTTTGGGTTATATTTTTTTCTTCTTATTATTATTTTTCCTTTTTCTTTTCTTTTGTCTTTTTTGTTTTCCCCCTTTTTTTTTTAGCTCAAACTGAGTTGTCTTGTTTGTAACAACTTGGGCTTCCAATAGGGGGTGAGTGGAGGAACATAAATCTTCATTAACAGGGATAAACCATTTTTTACTCTAATGTTGTCTTGATATATTAGAGATATTAAGTGAACTTCAACTACCCTTATGGTCTTAAAAATATCAACTACCCTTATGGTCTTGAGAACTTCAACTATCTTTATGGTCTTGAGAACTTCAACTATCCTCATGATCTTGACTAATCATTATTTTCTTTGATCTTCTTGCCTCTTCATCTTAGTGATCATCAGACTTGTCAAAAGTATCACAACAGCTCAGGGTAGGTTATTGGGATTTTTAAGCCAATGAAAAGAAAGCTAAAATTTTATGAAGGCTCAAAGGGACAACTAGGGATTGATATTTAATAGGTGGATACTAGTTGTTGGCTAACCAAACAATGCCCAGATCATCTCTCCCTTAAATAAGCAGAGTTCAATTTCACCTCGAAAGTTTGTCAAAACATGTTCTAAGACTGACTACGACCTAGACAAAGATAATTATGCAGGAGCCCTCTCTAAGTAAGCATACACAACTCAATGCTATAGAGCAATTCCCTCACCTAGTAAAGTCATTCGAGTCATGATGCATAAATATATTAACTCAAGAATTATCAAGATAGATTCCTCATTGGTTGAGCATCAAAATAAACAAAGACCAACAAAAATTTTGATGAAAGTAATTTATTCAAGCAACTTTAAATTTGAAAAAAAAAAGATTGTTCCAATTTAATATTAAAGAGAGTAAAATTAAGAAGCAATATTCAAGCTAAGGAAAGTTTGTTGCATTTAAGCTTCTTTTTCTTTCATATCTTCAATATCCCCATCTTGAAAGGATGATAAAACAAAATCTTCTTCTAGTCCTTTTCCCACCATGAAGGTTGCCGGTGGAGGTACTCTTCCAAACTTAGGCAAAGGGTTGTTCTTGGTATTACGCTTATCCGGCTCGGGTAGCTTACCACTATCGATTAGGTCTTGGATCTTATGCCTTAGACAGGCACATTTATCTGTTTCATGCCCTCGCATTTGATGAAATTGACAGAAGGCCTCGGCATTGAAGTTTGGTGGCAATGGATTATGTAAAGGTCGAGGAGCTAATGGTTGTAACAACCCTTTTTTTTTGCAGCTTATCGAAGACCCAAGACAAAGGCTTCCCCAGATTTGAGAATTGTCTTTTATTCCCTTGACCGGTTACATTAACATTAACTTCTTTTTGTGTGCTTTGATTGTTAGGTTGGTTGTTCCCTTTCTCATTCCTTCTTATTGAAAAGCGATTCTTCTCCCTTTCCCACTCTTCAATTTGTAGACCAGCTTGAAGAAGATCTTTGAAATCACAGATGAGTGTATGAGACATCCTCTCACGAAGACTAGGCAACACCCCTCTTACAATCATCCTTATTTGATCGGATTCATCGGGCCTCTTCTTGAGTAAAGCGGCCTTGTTTCTCCATCTCTTCACATAGTCTACAAAATTCTCATTTGGCCTTTGTCTAATGGACTCTACTTCCATTAAGGTAACTTCCATCTCGATATTATATCCATATTGTTGGACGAAAGCCTTGTAAAGTAGATCCCAACTCTTTTGTGTTCCATCATCTAAGGTATTGAACCAATTTTGGACAATAGGGTCTAATGAGAGCATGAAGTACCTTAGGGTTTGAGCCTTAGTAGCTTGGGCAGAATGCATGGCAGTGATATACTGCTTCACATGGAGATGAGGATTTCCAGTGCCATTGTACTTTGCAAAGGATGGCATCTTGAACTTGTATGGGACTTCTTCATCTTGTTCAAATATTTTATCGATCTCGGACATCTCTTTGGTTTTCAGCTTCTTCTCAAATTTCTTTTCTAAATCAGCAAACATCGGATGTCTAAGATTTTTCAATTGTTGTTTTCTTAGCAACCTTCGGTTCTTTCTTCTTCTCTTGAACCTCTTGGTAGTATTGAGCCCAATCATCATTATTGATGCGGCCGGGCCAAGCACTTCCCAGAAGGTCACCCCTCCTGGTACTGACCTTGCACCAGCACGGCTGGGCCAAGCACTTCCCAGAAGGTCACCCATCCTGGTAATGACCCTGCACCAGCACGCTTAACCAGAAAGAACACTAACCATTTCTACCAAAAGCTTAAGCTATCAGCAGACCATTTCCTTTATTTAGATCAAACATGGGCTCACCAGTCTCTTTCGACTTTGTGTGCCACCTTTATCAAACCTGATCCACAACCCTCCAAACCCTCGGACATATCATTCCCTCCCTCTTTTAAGGAAGTTCATCCTCAAACTTGGAGTAGTGGGACCAGACCCAATAATAGGCTCTGATACCAAATGATACAGAACCTCCAAGAATAAGCCTGAGAACTCCTTGATGTCGAACCCCCAAAACATTAACTTGAAAACCCCTAGTCGAATTCGGTACAACCTCCAAAGAATAAAGGTTAGATTTCAGATTTCTTTGAATTGATCAGAGATCCAAGATGTCGAAACAAACTAGTTCCCAAAATCCCAGATTCGAAACACTCCACAAGAAAGTTGATCAAGCTGCTTGAATGTTTCTTAAGCATGTATTCAAGCAAGAACACAAAGATAAAAGCAAAATGGCTTTAGGTTATTAATTCATCCAAAAACCAAAACTAATGTCTTACAACCCTAAATGAGATATAAATAGCTAAACCCTATGACGCGAACCCTTAGCAACGATGGCAGCAAACCCAACGTATAACAATGGTAGAGAACTCCTTGAAACTTGATAATCACCTCCTAAGGAACCCAACGCCTATAAAGAGATGTGAACTCACTATGATTGAAGGATTTAGTTGGTAAGAAGAAGGAAAATGCCACAACTCTCGTTGATAAGTAAACCTAATTCTTAATGCAAAGAAAGAATTAAAGAATCCACTCTAATCTCTCTCACACGAAAATTCACAAGAAGAACTTGTAGAAGAATTCAAAAATTTTTTAATAATAATATGTCAAAAGTTCCCTTACAAGAAAAATAAGGCCCTATTTATACTAAAAGGCACACATAAATCCGAAACACTAATTCTAATGGGAAAAGGAAAGCTACAAAGTCAAAATCCTAACCCATTAAGGAAAATATAAAGTATGGAAACAAAATCCTAATCCACTAAGAAAAATATAAAGTATGGAAACAAAATCCACTAAGGAAAATATAAAGTATGGAAACAAAAAAACTAAATCCCTTCAACATAAGAACACGCCCCACACTATTTGGGCTGTCCATGGGCCTTAAATTACTTTCCAAGGCTTTATATGAATCCCCATGGACCTTTCTTGCAGGTTGGACCTTTCTTGCACGTTGGACCTCTTTAGCTAGCCTTTAGCTTCCACACTAAGCATCATAATCAACTTTGGTGTGCCTTCTTCAAGCTCTATTGTGCACTTTTCCATTGCCATTTCAGTCACTTCCTTTGAAATTTGATCTTGAATATGCAATCCCATAGCTGCTCCAAACTTCTTAGGTCTGCTCCTAGTCAATGGCCCATTTGGAAGCACCAATGGATCCTTACCTCTTGGCTGGTTCGTATCATTCTCCCCCTCTTCAAAAAGATTTGTCCTCAAATCTGCATCATCATAAGGAGATAAATCAGACACATTAAAAGTAGTACTAACACCATACTCACCAGGCAAGTCTATCTTGTATGCATTATCATTGATCTTTGCCAACACTTGAAATGGACCATCACCACATGCATCAAGCTTATTCTTCCTTTGATTTGGAAACCTCTCCTTTCAGAAGTGGACCCAAACCCAATCTCCTACTTGAAACTTCATCTCACATCTCTCTCTATTTGCAGAATCAGCATATCTCTTGTTCCTTTTCTCAATATTCGCCCTTGCTTTCTCATGCATCTCTTTCACCAATTTAGCTTTCTTCTCACCATCTAAACTAACAAGCTCATGAGAAGGTAAAGAAACAAGATCCAAAACTGTTAGTGGGTTAAAACCATAAACAACCTCAAAAGGTGAATATCATGTAGAAGAATGAATAGCACGATTATAAGCAAACTCAATAAATGGCAAACAATCTTCCCAAGAACTCAAATTCTTACCCACTAAAGCTCTCAACATGGTACCTAAAGTTCTGTTTACTACTTCTATTTGTCCATCCATTTGAGGATGACAAGTGGTGGAAAATAACAACTTGGTACCTAACTTTCCCCAAAGCACACACCAAAAGTGAGACAAAAACTTGGTGTCTCTATCAGAAACTATGGATTTTGGTATCCCATGAATTCAAACCGCCTCCCTAAAGAAGAGTTCGGCCACTAAACTAGCATCATCACTCTTATGACATGGGATAAAGTGTGCCATCTTACTAAACCTATCAACAACCACAAATATGCTATCTCCCCCCCTCTTAGTCCTTGGTAATCCTAAAACAAAGTCCATACTAATGTCCATCCAAGGAGAACTAGGAATGGGTAATGGCATATACAAACCATGAGGCATAAACTTAGACTTAGCTTGCCTACAAGCCAAACAAGCCTTACAAATCCGAATTACATCCCTTTTCATATTCGGCCAATAAAAATGTTCATTCAGAATGTCTAAAGTCTTATCAACTCCAAAATGCCCCATCAAACCCCCACAATGTGATTCTAATACTAACAAATCTCTCATAGAACATCTAGGCATGCATAATTTCGAACCCTTAAACAAAAACCCATCATGTCTATAGAAAGAATTAAAAGCACCATGCTCACAACCATCATAAACATTGCTGAAATCAGAATCACCAACATATAAGTCCTTTATACATTCAAATCCAAGCAATTTAGTACTCAAAACATTAAGTAAAGTGTACCTCCTTGAAAGTGCATCTGCCACTACATTGTCTTTACCTTGCTTGTATTTGATCACATAAGGAAACTTCTCAATCTTCACAACCCATTTTGCATGTCTTTTATTCGACTTGCCTTGCCCTCTCAAATGCTTCAATGATTCATGGTCCGAATGGATCACGAATTCCTTGGGCAGCAAATAATGCTCCCATACTTCCAATGCTCTCACCAAAGCATATAGCTCCTTGTCATAAGTTGAATAATTCAGCTTTGCTCCATTAAGCTTTTCACTAAAGTATGCAATGGGCTTCTTCTCTTGCATCAAAACAGCTCCAATACCTACACCAGAAGGATCATATTCAATTTCAAAAGTAGAATCAAAGTTAGGTAAAGCTAAAATGGGTGTAGTAGAAAGCTTCTCTTTCAAAGCATCAAATGCTTCTTGTTGCTCCTTGCCCCAAATGAACCCCACTTCTTTCTTGATTATGCTAGTCGAGGGGGCTGCCAATGTAGAGAAATTAGGGACAAATCTCCTATAGAAGCTTGCCAATCCGTGAAAACTCCTCACTTCTGTCACACTTGAAGGATTCGGCCACTCATGGATAGCTTTCACCTTCTCTTGATCAACTTCAATTCCCTGCATACTTACAACAAAACCAAGAAAAACAACCCTATCTAGACAAAAAGAACACTTCTTAAGCTTAGCATAAAGGTTTTGCTCCCTAAGGATTTCAAGCACTTTCCTAACATGTTCAACATGCTCTTCCTCAGTTTTGCTATAAATCAGAATATCATCAAAGTAAACTACCACAAACTTACCTAAATAAGCTCTCAAAACATGGTTCATTAATCTCATGAAAGTACTAGGTGTATTAGATAAACCAAAAGGCATAACTAACCATTCATACAAACCATATTTCATTTTGAAGGCAGTCTTCCATTCATCTCCAGGCTTCATGCGAATTTGATGATAACCACTCATAAGATCAATCTTTGTGAAATATTTCGTCCCATGCAATTCGTCCAACATGTCATCAAGTCTAGGAATGGAATGTCTATACTTCACAGTAATCTTGTTCACAGCCTTACAATCAACACACATCCTCCAAGAACCATCTTTCTTAGGTACTAATAAGACTAGAACGGCACAAGGACTAAGGCTCTCGCGAACCAAGCCTTTCTCCAAAGCTCTTCAACTTGTCTTTGCATCTCTTTTGTCTCCATAGGATTGCTCCTATATGCTGGCTGGTTTGGAATTGTAGAACCGGGTATGAAGTCAATTTGATGTTCAATCCCTCTTAATGGCGGCAAACCACTAGGAAGGTCTTCAGGAAACACATCCTTAAAATCCTGCAATAAATACACAAAACTAGAAGGTAAAGAATCAAGAGATTCTTCACTGTCAGCAAGTAACGATTCTTTATACATAATAATGAGCACAGGCTGCCCTATATCTATCTCTCTTGGTCTTGCATAAAAAGTATGCAATCATCACCTTCTTATTCGGACATTGAGAAGTAATGTGTCCAGTTCCCAAACACTTGTAGCATTTAATTTCCCTACTTGGAGTAGGTCTAGAAGGTGTTTCCTTGGCTGTTTTTGCATCCCCATCATTCGGCTTCTTGAAATTAGGATTGTAGGAAGAATTCTTTTGGAAAGAACCCTTGTAATCCCCTTTGTAGGAACCTCCACTCGAACTTGAACCTTTGAAGTTTGAAAATTTTCCACTAGCTTTAGAGTAGCCAGTTTTCGAAATAGCTTTATTCTTCAATCTTCTCTCTATCTTCATGGCCTTTTGAACTAACTCTTCCATTGTGTTGAATTCATACATCTCCAATTAATTGGCTATGTTCAAATTCAATCCCCCAAGAAATCGTGACATCTTCTTGTCTTCATCTTCATCAATATTTACCCTATATCTAAATCCTATTGAGTCTCTGCATGATTTCCCTATGGTAATGTCTAGGCACAAACCTCTTCCTCATGACCGATTTAAGATCAGCCCAAGTCTCAATAGGATACTCCAAATTCCTTCTTCTACTAGTCACTAACTGATCCCACCAAGCTATAGCATAATCTGTAAATTGAGTAACAATAAGCTTGACCTTCTTTTCCTCAGTACATCGATGGCAATCAAATATGAGATCAACCTGCTTTTCCCATTGCAAATAAGCTTCTGGATCTGATTTACCACGAAAGTTAGGAATTTTCAGCTTGATGCTTCCCAAGCTCCTATCAACGACTTCATCATCACCATGATTTCTACCATAGAAAGCATTATTATTCATCCTTCCTCTACCTCGACCAGTACCACGGCCTCCTCTACCTCCACCTCTATGTAGAGCTCCTCTAACCAGACTTGCATTATCATCCTCAAGCTCATTTTCATCTTCCAAATGTTCAGGCTGTTGCATTTGATTTCTGCCACCTCTTTGCCTCTCATTGGGCTCCGGTGTGGCTCTTTCAACATTTTACAACCTCAAATCCATGCTTTCCAATGTTTCTGTTATGTTCTCCATAACACGGTATAAACGTGTAAATTCAGCTTGCTGCGCCTCACGCAATCGAGCTGGATCAATTTGAACACCCCTTTCACTGTCATCTCGGCCAGACATTTTTCCTGCAATAAAAGGTTAGAACAAAACAAATAAAAGGCCTCACAACACTCCCTCACGTGTTTACACTCAATAGATGGGGTTGGTCACTCGTGTTCCACTCAATATAATGTGTTCACTCACGGCTTAGCTCACACCTCTCAAGCTAATTTCTTTTATGTTCTTAGGTGAATCACACTTTATGAAACAAATCAAATAGTCTTCCGTGTGTAGTATCCCAAATATGAAATTTTGAATGAATCACTAAGGCAATTCGAATCAAAACAGCCCCTCAATGGTGAAAATTTCGTGACAAAAAATTATATTGATTCTAACCTATCCAGATTTGACCCTTATCTCCTAAATAGCAAGGAGAATGAAAAATTTTTGTTGAAGTGGTTTTGTACTCTTTTTTTTTTTTTTGCTTCCTCTCACTATCTCTCTTGATGGGGGCGACCTTAGTTCACACCACATGAAACTTTTACCCAATTAAATAACAAGAACAAGATTGAATTTAGAGCACTTTGTTTGAAACTCGAAATTGAATCAGAATGAATAATCAAAACAAGATTCGAATTTAGCACACTTTGTTGAATTTCGAATTTCAAATCAGAATGATGAACAAGACCAAGATTCGAATTTAAAACACCTTTTCTTGAATTTCAAATTTTAGATTTTATAATAATTTTTTTTTGAATTTTCAAATTTGAAAGAAAACGAAAACGATTCAAGGAACAAACAACTTAGACGATCAAGAAACAAAGAAAATGATTCAAGAATCAAGAACAAAGAAACAGAACGAAAATAACAAGAGAAGAAACGAAAATGAAAATAACCCACAAAGAAAACAATTCAGAGGAACAAGGAAACAAGAGAACGAATTCAACAATTCAAGATCAAAGTAACGAAAATGAAAATAATAAGAGAAGAAACGAAAACGAATTTGATAGGGATAAAACCTGATCTAGAGCGTAGGCTCTGATACCAAATGACGCGGCCAGGCCAAGCACTTCCTAGGTGGACACCCATCTGGTACTGACCCTGCACCAGCATGGCTGGGCCAAGCACTTCCTAGAAGGTCACCCCTCCTGGTACTGACCCTGTACCAACACGACTAGGCCAAGCACTTCCCAGAAGGTCACCCATCCTGGTACTGACCCTGCACCAGCACGCTTAACCGGAAAGAACACTAACCATTTCTACCAAAAGCTTAAGCTGTCAGCAGAGGCGCATCCATTTCCTTTATTTAGATCAAACATGGGCTCACCAATCTCTTTCGACTTTGTGTGCCACCTTTATCGAACCTGATCCACAACCCTCCAAACCCTCGGACATATCAATCATCATCAATGATCACCTTTTCATCATCAAAAACCACTTCACTAACTTTGGTCTTCCCTTTGTCCTTTGGTTTCTTAGTGCTAGCAGATGCCTCGGCATGGTTTTCTAAGATTGCAGTCAATTGGTTCTTCATGGTCTCAGCTAGGGCCTCTTTGATTTCTTCCATTTTGGCATTGAGGGCCTCATCCACAATCCTTTGAATTTGTTCGGGCTCCATTATTTTAGGTGAGCAAGTGATTGAGTCGTTGCTAGATACTTCATCTCCGGCGTAGGTCGGATTGTTGTAAGCTTTTGAACTATCGTAATCCAGGGCTGTGAGCCAGAGAGGATCAATGATATAAAATGCAAATGTATGCATGTATGCACAAACAATCAAAAAGTAAAGATAAATAGGATGTTCCTTCCAACCTTATAACATCCACACACGAATGGCGAGTCTCTTTTCCTAGGCATATGGTTAACAAAATACCAACATGGGGTATCTTGCTTTCGAATAATTCCCTCGGACGTTTCAACCAATAGTTATATTTTCGAAAATGGAAATTAATCCATGATAATTCCTATTAATTAGGTTTTAATCCATTCAACCAACTATAGTAGCTTTTATGCTATATTGGATTAAAACAAAATTAAGAGGTTTATTATAAATAGATTTCTCACTTAAAAAGAGAAACCAATGGTTCATGCCAAAAACAAGCACATGGTTAATTTATTCTTAGTGTGAACTAGGCCCACAATTGATTTTTAGTATTTCATAATTGACCTAAATATTTTTGCAAGCTCTGTGTAAGAGAAGGTTGGCTGAAAATAGTTTTGTTTCTAAGCCCATTGTAAAAGATTTTTAAAAAATGGATTTTTGGGCTTAGTATTTAGGCCATGGGCCAAAGAATTTTTGGATTTGTTTTTAGAAAAGTCTTATGTCTAAAGATCATCTTGAAAAATTTTGAAAATAGATTTGGTCTTTTGGACTTTAAAGAAAAATTTATTTTAAGCTTACAATATACTTAGGTCATATTAGAAAAATAACAAACTAAATAAGCCATGATTTAAGCCAAGATAATTTAACCATAGTCAAACAACATGCATTTGGGGTAAAACCTAAGGAAAGTAACTAGGCCAATTACATGAGCTTTAGTCTTTGGGTTAAAAGGCTTAGGTTCCCATAGCAAGTATATACCAAATGGTATGAGGCTATGAGTGGTTATGCCATGCTCGCTCTCCATACCTTGAGTGAAAGTATGGTATCCTTTAATAACATAACACGGGTAACACGGGCGTCCTAACTCACGCACACAATGCAATCTAATATGATGCAATGGTTAATATCATTATAAGAAAGAAAAGAATAATATAAAGACCAATGGAATCAACTTCTCTTATCCCCAGTGGAGTCGCCACTGTGAGCGGGAATTTTCGCCCCCACTCCCGGTGGAATGGTTCTTGTGACTTCGGCACTGTTTAGGCTCGGGGCCTTAGAGAACACGAACCTAAGTCCGAAGAAAATGGAGTCGCCACCTAGACAGGCCAGGAAAAAAGAAAGGGGTGGATGACTAGATTCCTATGGAATCCCCAACCCCCTTAAGGGTTCGAAAAGTTGGGTACGTGTGGGGAAGGTGAGAAATGGCCCAGCACCCCCACAATGCCCGGTTCATTGGAACTGGCCTCCTTTACGAGTCTTAATATTATAAAATTATTAAGTATAATAACATTATCCATACTACACACAATTAAAAGAAAGCATCAATATATTAAAATCAAAGCAATGTCCAAACAAAGCAAATAAATGGACACCCATCCAAGGATGGAAACATGTCCTTACATCACATGCCTAAATAGGACACCCACCAAAAGGTAGAAACATGCCCTTTACATAGGTTCTAAAATAGAAAAGCAAATTAAATTACATGATGTTTAACAATTGAGGTACCCACCAAGTGGAAACATACCTCTTACAACTTTTAGAAATCTAAATTAATTGATAAAGGTAAATAATCCTTCATCATAAATAAATCATTCATCAAAGCTATTAATCAAAATATAAAATAAACATCCATCCATGATAAATTAAATAAATCAAGTATTGAAATTAAATAAATTAAAGCATAAGAAATAAATCAAAGCATAATCAAGTATGGAATTGAATAAAGCAAATAAAAGTTCAATTATGGCTACTGTGACTTTTTATGGAATTAAAATAAATTAGGGTTTTATGTTTTAAAGGGTTGGTAAGACTCTTTGATTAACAAAATTAAGGTTTGAATGATGATATCATGAAACTAGGGTTTTAAACACTTTAAAATACTTTAATTTGTGATTTTTGGTTATTTGGTTCCTATGCTACTGTGTAAAATTTAGGTTTTTAGGTTTTTATGTTTTTTAATGTTTTAAAAGGATTAGGGTTAATAAAAATTAGGGTTTAAGGTTTTAAAAGGGTTAGTGTTCATTATTTTGGGTTTACAAGTTGAATTTTGGATTTTAAGATTTAGAAGTAGGGTCACGGGTGGTGAATAATTTTTAGGGTTTTAGAAATCAATTTGATAATTTCATGAAGTTTTATGAATTTAAACAAATAAATTAAAGTTTTTATAAGTAGAAAAGATGTTTTGGAAGACTTTTTGAATGAAATAGAACCTACTTTAAAATTTTAAAAGAAGCAGAATTTACATCTTAGTTTTGTTGAAAAATATGTTCAATTAGAGTTTTAAGGTTTTTAAGAAGAAAAAATAACAATTTTAAGCCTTTTGGAAGATAAACCAACGAAATAAGTTTTTTTTTTGGCTTTAGAAAAACTAAATTAAAGTTTAAAGGTTTTTAATTTTGATTTCATAGATTTGCTACTGTGTAAAAAAAATAATTAAAGAAAATTAATTAACACATACCTTCTTTTGATGATTTCTCCGAAAATAATTCTTCTTAGATGAACTAGTTCCAAAGACAAGCTTTTTTTACCTTTGAATCCTCTAAATCGTGCTACAGTTGTTCCAGAAAAGAGTTGAATTGAATTTCTTCTTTTCCTTCCTTGATTTGGTTTCAAATTTTCCAAACTCCTCTTGGATTTTTGCCTCCCCTTTTTTAATTGTCTTTGGTCCTTATTTATAGTGGTTTGAGGTTGTTTATTCCTAATTAGTTAAGGTAAGTAATATTAATAAAAAAAAAAAAGAAACCAAAACCTAATTGGATTAGGTTTCGAAAAATTTGCGTCGGAAAATTTGCGCTGCCGAAAAAAAATTGTGCTGGCAAAAAAATCTGCCGCAGCTGGCTGAGGCAGCTCGCGTGGAGCGAGCCCGTAAGCTATTTCGCAGGCAGAAAATTTCTACGTGCGAAATAGCTGGGCTATTTCACAGGCACAAAATTTCTGCGTGCGAAATAGCACAGTGATTTCGCCCGCAGGAATTTCCTGCGGGCGAAATGCCCACGGGCCCGCGCGATGATTTTTTATCGGTGATTTTTTCTACTCTGATTTTTATTTTTATTTTTATTATTTGATTTTTATTTATTTATTTTTATTTTTTATTAATAAAAATTAGATACTAAATTAAAAATTATTTAACAAAAAAAATTTTGGACCAATTAGACAACAAAAATCATTTTGGACTAAATAAAACATATTAGACCGGATTGGGTCAAAAATTAAGGGTCTACAGTTTGCCCCCTGCTTGAATGATCTGAAACCGAGAAAACAAATTAGATACTAAAGTAAAAATTATTTAATAAAAATTATTTTGGACCAATTAGACAACAAAAATCATTTTAGACTAAATAAAACTTATTGGACCGGATTGGGCCGAAAATTAAGGGTCTACAGCATGGCAGTGATGTACTACTTCACATGGAGATGAGGGTTTCCAGTACCATTGTACCTAGAAAATGAAGGCATCTTGAACTTATAAGGGGCCTTGTAACACCCCTACATTCAATACATGCACACTACAAACACCACAATGTAGTATACATGCACTAAACATAGAGATGCTACGGATTTTTTTTTAACATTTAAAAACATTTTAAACCATACCATAATTTTTCAATTGTATACATTATAGAAAGATAAGTAGTTAACTTGTAATACAAAACTAAATAGATATATATATAGATACATTTAGTTGTTACGCAGCGGAATTTATCAAATATTTACATATATGAAAACATTTAATTTCATATTTACAAATATACACATATGTACATTAAAATCATTACTTTACAAAATATAAAAGAGTTATACATGATTGGCAAGTCTCCTCTGATCTTTAAGTTCCCAAAATCAACTCTTCACTGTCTACTCTCACTCGGTCTCGAAGAGCTCTCGGGTTCAACCCTATTACCTGCGCGATCAAACACTATCGCGCTAAGCCAACGGCTTAGTAAGATAATTCATGCTAATGTTATGCTTTAATGCAATGCAATGCCAATTCTCAATCCATATTATACATGTAACATCATATATGCAAAGCTAACAACATACCTTTACATTTCATAACTCAACATAAATAGACATATCATATTTCAACATCTTATCATATACCTCATTAGTATTCATTTAATCATTCATAATCAACACTAAACAAAGACAAGCATGGGCCCAAAACACACTAATATGCCATTCAATTTTCAGAGTTAATGTTTTGGTTTTATCATCACATTTATCAATATCATAAACCCAACTAGGCTTCAAGGATTAGGTTCAACCAAGCTTCAAGGGGAGCAAAGCATGCAAGCATCAACCCAACTTGGCTTCAAGAACCAACCCAACCTAGCTTCAAGGGTGGTAACATCTCAATTAGGCTTCAAGGATTCAATCCAACCTAACTTCAAGAGATTGTTACACTTATTAGGCATGCCACCAACAACAAACTCTGAAAATGGAATAACACATTAGCCACACAAATCATTTATTATTTAATTATCATTTCCATTCTCAACTCTCATCATAGCCAATAACAATGGCCTCATATCACATATAAGTTACCATAGCCAATCACAATGGCATTATATTCCATCACATTATACATATAGCATTATTGATATAAACATAACCAAACACATTACTCATCACATGAGTCACGATACATGAAATATCACATTGTTCACATAGTATCATATACATTGCCATTATCATCATATGCAACAATGCAATAATACAAGATTTGTACTTATTTTACTAACAATTCATACAACTCCTAACATTTCCTTGTCCAAGATTCTTTAACCTCTTAGATCAATGATCAATCACTATCTCCAAGACTTAAATCAAAAGTAATAGCATATACTTGTTTAGGGATAAACAAGAGATAATCCAATTAGGAATTAATTAGGGCAAACCTCAACCCTGACACGTTCACCCACACGGGCATGTTCATGGCCGTGCCCTAACTCCACAACACAGAAATATTTACACGCTCAACAACATGGGCGTGTTCCTGGGCGTGTAAATTCTCAAATCTTACAGTAGCTATGACACGCTCAATAACACGGGCGTGCTACTGGTCGTGTCAAACCTACTGCCTCCAACACAATTGACACGCCTAAAAACCCTGGACGTGCTCATGGGCGTGTCCGGCCACAAATTAAGACTCCAATCAAAGACAACCATACACTCAACAACACACTTCTATACATTAACATCCTCTTCAAATAATCTTAACAAAACATACTCAAAACTCATCTCAAACTTGCAACACACCCAAAACAAACCAAAACACACATCAAACACCAAACACAAAATCATCTCAAAACCCTTACCACATATACAACATCATCTCTTCCAACCACTTACTCTTTTCTTCCATCCATACTCAAAATCCATTATCAACTCACTCAAACACTTCTCACATCTCAAAATCAACCAACACACTCTTAAAATCTATCAAACTCAAATATCATTTCAAATAAGCACAAAAATCACAAGAGAACTTACAAAAGTTACAAAACTTCTTGAATCACCAACTTGATCACTTAATCTTTCTTCAATTTGAGCTTCACTCAACAAGATCTTCTCTTTGCCTCTTGCTTCCTTTGTCTAAGGAGGAGCCGGCCACAATGGAAAAGAAGAAGAAAATACCAAGAAGCAAAGTCAAATTTTGCTTTTAATCTCCACCAAGTGATCTTATCCAAGCAATTACCAAAATGCCCTCAATCATATAACTAACTTTTTGTCTCATATAAGCCCTTATATGTAATTGCACATTCCACATAAAATATCTCTACCCCCTTGACTCTTCATTTGACCAATTTATATGTTATATATATCATCATATACACAACATATACCATTCTCTCTAAACCCTAATTCCTTCCCAATTTCTTGTCTCTTGCAATTAACACATATATACAATCCAATATAACAACAACAACAATAACAATAACATAATAAAAACTTCTAGACCATAAATGAGGATATTACAGGCCTCCTCATCTTGTTCAAATAATTTGTCGATCTCGGATATTTCTTCAGTTTTTAGTTTCTTTTTAAATTTCTTTTCTAAATCAGCAATCATCTTCTCAACATCAGACGTCTCGGTCTTTTCAACAGTTGACTTTTCAACAACCTTTGGCTCCTTCTTTTTATCTTGAGGATCTTGAAAGTATTGAGCCCAGTCATCATCATCATCAGCAGCCACCTTATCATCATCAAAAGCCACTTCACCAACTTTAGCCTTCCCCTTATCTTTCTTGGTGCTTGCAGATGCTTTGGTATTGTTCCCAAATATTGTAGTCATTTGAATCTTCATGATCTCAGCTAGGGCCCCCTTTAGTTCTTCCATTTTAGCATTGAGGGTGTCATCCAACATTCTTTGAATTTGCTCGGGCTCCATTGCTTTTGGTGAAAAAGTAATTGAGTTGCTGCTAGATTTTTCATTTTCGGCATAGGTCAAATTATCGTAAGCTTTTAAACTATCATAATCCAGGGCTGTGAGCCATAAATGATTAATGATATGTGATGTGATGCATGTATGAATGTATGTACAAATAATAAACAAACAAGGATAAATAGGACGTTCCTTCCAATCATATAACATCCACATACGGATGGCGAGTCTCTTTTCCTAGGTGTATGGTTAACAAAATACCAACATGGGGTATCTTGTTTTTGAATATTTTCCTCGGACGTTTTAACCAATAGTTACATTTTCAAAAATGGAAATCAGTTCATGATAATTCTCATTAATTAGGCTTTAATCCATCCAATCAACTAGAGTAGCTTTTATGCTATATTGGATTAAAACTAAATTAAGAGGTTTATTATAATTAGATTTCTCACTTGAAAAAGTAACTAGTGATTCATGCCAAAAATAAGCCCATAATTAATAATTCTTAGTATAAACTAGGCTCAAGATTGATTTTTGGTATTCCATAATTGACCTAAATAATTTGCAAGCTCCTCGTAAGAAAAGGTTGTATGAAATGCAAAAATAGTTTTGTTTTAAAAACCAATTGTAAAAAAGATTTTTAGAGAAAATGGATTTTTTACTTTGTATTTGAGTCATGAGAAAGGAATATTTTTGATTTATTTTAGAAAATTTTTATGTCCAAAGACCATCTTGAAAAGTTTTGAAAATAGCTTTGGTCTTTTGGACTTTAAAGAAAAATTTATTTCGAGCTTACAATGTACTTAGGTCATATTAGAAAAAGAATAAACCAAATAAGCCATGATTTAAAATAAGATAAATTAACCACAGTCACAGAACAAGTATTTGGGGTAAAAACCTAAGGAAAGTAACTAGGCTAATTACATGAGCTTTAGTCTTTGGGTTGAAAAGGCTTAGGTTCCTATAGCAAGTATATGCCTAAAAGATATAAGGCTATGAGTGGTTATGCCATGCTCGATCTCCATACCTTGAGTGAAAGTATGGTATCCCTTACATAACACAACACGGGTAACACGGCATCCTAACTCACGAACACGATGCAATATAATATGATGCAAAGGATAATATCATGATAAGAAAGAATAAAATAATATAAAGACCAATGGAATTAACTTCTCTTATCCCCAGTGGAGTCACCACTGTGAGCGAGGATTTTCGCCCCCACTCCCGGTGGAATGGTTCTTGCTACTTCTGCACTGTTTAGGCTCAAGGCTTAGAGAATAAGGGCCTAAGTCAGAAGAAAATGGAGACGCCACCCTGACGGGCTGGGAAAAAGAAAGGGGTAGATGACTCGATTCCTAAGGAATCCCCAACCCCTAATGGGTTCGGAAAGTTGGGTACGTGTGGGAAATGTGAGAAATGGCCCAGCACCCCCACAATGCCTGGTTTATTGGGACTGGCCTCCTTTGTAGGTCTTAATATTATAAAATTCTTAAGTATAATAATATTATCCATATTATATGCAACAATATAAACCATCATTATATTAAAATCAAAGCAATATCCAAACAAAAGCAAATAAATGGACACCCATCCAAGGATGAAAAAATTTCCTTACATTGTCCATGTCTAAAACTAAATAGGACACCCACCGAAAGGTGAAATCGTGTCCTTTACATTGGTAAAGAGATTTGGGCTTTGTATTTGAGTCTTGAGAAAAGAATGACTTTTTTTAAAAAAAGTTTTATGTCCAATTGAAAAGTTTTAAAAATAGCTTTGGTCTTTTGGACTTTAAAGAAAAAATTTATTTTGAGCTTACAATATATGTAGATCATATTAGAAAAAGAGCAAACCAAATAAGCCATGATTTAAGCTAAGATAAATTAACCGTAGTCAAACAACAAGCATTTGGGGTAAAACCTAAGGAAAGTAACTAGGCCAATTACATGAGCTTTAGTCTTTGGGTTAAAAGGATTAGGTTCCCATAACAAGTATATACCAAAAGGTACAAGGCTATGAGTGGTTATGTCATGCTCGATCTCCATACCTTGAGTGAATGTATGGTATCCCTTACATAACACAATATTGGTAACACGGGCGTCCTAACTCACGCACACGATGCAATCGAAAATGATGCAATGGATAATATCATGATAAGAAAGAGTAGAATAATATAAAGACCAATGGAATCAACTTCTCTTATCACTAGTGGAGTCGCCACTGTGAGTAGGGATTTTTGCCCCCACTCCCGGTAAAATGTTCTTGCGACTTCGGCAATGTTTAGGCTCGGGGCCTTAGAGAACACGGGCCTAAGCCCAGAGAAAATGGAGTCGCCACCCAGATAGGCTAGGAAAAAGAAAAGGATAGATGACTCAATTCCTAAGGAATCCCCAACCCCCTAATGGGTTCGAAAAGTTGGGTATGTGTGGGGAAGGTGAGAAATGGCTCAGCACCCCCACAATGGCCGGTTCATTGGAATCAGCCTCCTTTGCAAGTCTTAATATTATAAAATTCTCAAATATAACAATATTATCCATACTACATTCAACAATTAAAATAAAGAATCATTATAATAAAATCAAAGCAATATCCAAACTAAATAAATAAATGGACACCCATTCGAGGATGAAAACATGTCCTTACATAGTCCATGTCTAAAACTAAATAGGACACCCACTGAAAGGTGAAAATATGTCCTTTACATTAATCCCAAAATATAAGAAAGACACACCTTCATTTGTTGGCTCCACTAAAATTGTTTGAATGAAATTCTGGATGAGCTTTGGCAAAGACAATGATTACACTGCCTTTGTAGAGTTTTTCATTGTTAATCTTCCTCGTATAGCTTTTTTGTTTCTTTTTGTTCCTCTCCAAAAGTTTATTCCTGTTAGAATTTCATGAAGATTTCCCTTTGCTAATTTCTTTTTTGTGTTGCTAGTTTAGGGTTTCTTCATGCTTGCTAGGGTTTGTTGAAAACCCAAGAGTCTTCCAACTCTCTTGGGAAAAAATAAAGGTCCAAAGTTTCTTCTAATAATTGCCACATCCAATCTGTGTGTTTAATGCTAGTATTTATAGGAAAACAAAAAGAAATAATCCTATTTTAATAAGGAAATACCAACTGTTTAGAAAAAAATTTCAAAATCGGGTAAAACAAGGTTTGGTCAAAAAATTAGCAACGCGCGGGCTACTGGGCCTGCGGGCTACGCTGGCAAAAATTGCTGTGAGGATCAGGCTGGGTGAATTGGGCAAGCCTAGCTGCGGTGAATTGCTGCAGAAAATTGGACAGTGCCCAATTCGCCACAGATATTTGTTGCGGTAAATTGGGTAGTGCCCAATTCACCGCAGACAATTGCTGCGGCGAAGCCCAGTTGGCCGTGTGACACTGAAACAACGCTGCCGCTCATCGCTCGCCGATCTGTCCAATTTTTTATTTTTTTATTTTTATTATTAAAAATAACTATTAAATATCATAAAGATAAATATTATACCACGAAAATTATTTTGGACTATCGGATTGGACTGGGTCAAAAATTAAGTATCTATAAGGGGGCGAGAAGATTCTTTATAAAGGGTTGAAGAGAGTTAGGAGCATATTGGTAGATAGAGGTAGCAACCTACAAAATCGATAGCTAGTACCCTACCCCTTCTTTTTAAACATCCATTCCACCTACTTATACCTAGTGTAGGTGAAATCAAAGATCCATTATAGAGGATCTTATAAAATCAAATACGAGCCTATTGGAGAATATTGGATGAAGTATACTCGACTCGTGAAAAATTAAAGAGTTAAACACTATACTCAGGGGTTTCTATTGTATCTATTAGGGGCAACCATAGTGGGCAGTACTGAGTCTGCCATCCATCTATCTGTGTTACATGCCCTTTCTAATTTAGATTGTGTGCCAACTTATGCATGGGGAGAAGCCAATCTTGCATGCCTTTACCATGATTTTGATGCGATTTGCAGGAATAGAAGATCCTTTACCAATTTTATGGCTATCATCGAGGTATCACTTTACTTATAAATACTGGTCCAAATAATGCATGTGTGTGGACTTTGATCTATCTTTTTCATGCATATGTATGGGCATATGAGCACAATTTGGTGAGAGCTCCCACGAAAAATGTGCGATTTGGATACCCACGACTAAGCTTCTAGCTATCAGGCCATAGAAAATTGCCTGGAAGCCATCGTGTACACACTCACCGCTATCACATGAGTCGCCTAACCTGGGATCAAGTAAGAAAAATAATGTTAGTATCAAAACTTATGAGTAAAACCACTTACCTGTTTGCTTTTTTGAAGGTGAACGTAGCTTGGTGGAGTGCCAAAGAAAGAAATAATTAGACTGTGTGTATGATCAACGCACTACCCTTGCAAGAGTCTCATCGGATCATTGCTGGCCTAGTCTCTTGTGGCTAGTTTCTTGGTGAAAGGGTATATAACTGGATTCTTGGCCCAGATTAGAGGAGGGTATTGGGAGATTTTCCATTGTTTATGTTGAACACCATATCCATGTAGGAACCGTATTAGAGTCATGATCGTAATGGCTTCCATATTGAAGACCTTTTGCTTCCACCAAATATATCATATTTCCAATTCATTGGGGATCAATTGCTAAATTTTGAGGTGTCTCCCGTGTAATATCCCAATGTGTGCCCTAGAAGTTTGGATATAATGGTTGTTTGATTTGAATTATATGTATATATGTTTTTGCAAAGGAGATGATTGTGTTAATGGAATGTATATGTTGTATATATGTTAATATATATAACATATAAGTTGGTCAAATGGAGAGTCAAGGGGAGAAGATATTTTTAATTTGGGATTAGTGCAATTACTAAATAGGGCATGTGGATGAAGGATAGTTAGAACAAGTGAGAAGAGGGTATGTTGGTAATTGCCTTTTTAGAATTGCTTGGTGGAGATTTAAAGAGATGATAATTTGACTTTTCTTTATCATCTTTTCTTCTTTTCTCTTATGGTGGCCGGCTCATCCAAAGACAAAAGGGAGCAAGAGAGCAAGAGAGGATCTTGAAGTTCTAAGCTCAAATTGAAGGAGGAATCAAAGGAGTTGGTTGGAGATTTGTGAAATTTCTTCATTTAAGGTAAGTACTCTCTTGTTTTCCTTTGTTCTTTTTGAAGTGGTGTTTGAAGTGAGTTTTGAATTGTTAGTAATATGATTAGTTGTGCTTGTGGTGTGTTTTTAAGTGGTGAAAGTGATTGTAAGTAAAGAAGCTATATTATTGTTGATATTGGAAGTGTTGATTTTGGTTTGAAGATGGTAAGCTAAGAGTGATGTTGGTTTTTAGGGTTTTAAAGTGGTAAAAGATTGAATGTGTTGTTAATGTGCAAATTGTGATGAATATGTAAAATATGTGTTTAGAACATTGATTACATTCATTTGAATTAAGTTATATTGTGTATAATGTAATTGAGTGCAACCAAAGGAGACTTGGACATGTTTAGGGTTTCATTCCATGAGTGACACGGCCAAAAGCAAGGAGAGACACGACCAATTCATGGGAGACACGGCCAAGCCAAGGAAATTTGGTCTGTGTTGGATTGATTTTGGAGAGACACGGCCGTGTCCCATGCCTGTGTTTGTTACTGCCAAATTTGTGTTGAGAGACACGGCCACAAGCTTGGCCGTGTCCCTCAAATGTGTTAGTTAATGTTTCTATTCTTTGTTCTTCTTGCATTGTTTTGATTCTCCAAAAGAATTTAGGTACCTAAACCTAAACATAAACACTTTAAACACACTTAAAACAATAATGATCCAAACAAATGTATGTGGAAGATTCTAAATTCATGAATAATGTAAATTGTTATGTATATATATATATATGATGATCATTGAAAAAGTATGTGCAATGCCATTGATTATGTATACTTGAGTGATGAATTGATCAATGTGAATCTTGTTAATGGTAATGTGTATATGAATAATGTACTTTGAAATGCTATATTAATGAGGCTATATGTATAATATGAATGGAGATATGAAATGATATAAGGCCATTGTGATTTGGCTATGATGATTCCATTGAAAGAAATATAAGGCATGTTTGCCTAATTGATGATGAGAATTGAGAATGAGATAATAAATGAATTGTGTGTCTAATGTGTTATTCATTTTCAGAGTTTTGTTGTTGGTGGCATGCCTATGGGTAACATTCTCTTGAAGTTAGGTTGGATTTGATCCTTGAAGCCTAATTGAGATGTTACAACCCTTGAAGCTAGGTTGGGTTGGTTCTTAAAGCCAAGTTGGGTTGATACTTAGCATGCTTTGTTCCCCTTGAAGCTTGGTTGAATCTAAATCCTTGAAGCCTAGTTGGGTTTATGATAATGATAAATGTGATAACAAAACCAAAGCATTAACTCTGAAAATTGAATGGCATATTAGTGTGTTTTGGGCCCATGCTTGTCTTTGTATACAATGTGATTCTTGAATGGTAAAATCAATGGAACTATGAAAATGTAATATGAATATTGTTATGACATTGCATGTAGTATGATGTGGTAATGTGATGAGCTTCTATGTGTATGGTTTATGAAATATAAAGGTGTGATGTTAACTCTATGATTTAGATGTGTAACATTATTTTACCTTATAGTATAATGTTGGTATATTTTGTACTACTAAGCCGATGGCTTAGCGCGATAGTGTTTGATCGCGCAGGTAACAGAGTTGAACCTGAGAGCTCCTCGAGACCGAGTGAGAGTAGACATTGAAGAGTTATTTTGGGACTTAAAGATTGGAGAAGAGCTGCCAATCATGTATATATATTCTATGTTTTGTAAACCTTGATTTATAACATATTTGTAATAACTTCCGCTGTGAATTATTAAACATTTTATATATAGTGTCTTTTGGATTTCTTTTATTTGTTTGAGATCGGTTTCACTTATTTACAAAGATATTTGTTGTCTTTTTAAACCGTGGCATTTTCTATATTCAGTATACGTATATTACGATCGTTTAAGCATGCTTGGTACGTATACAGGGTATAGAGGTGTTACATCCCGCTAGTGTTCAGGGGCTTTCCGGAGATGAAGAAAGAGATATAGAAGTGGAGGGAGGAGAGGATGAAGAATACAAAGGAGAGGATGAAGATGATGAGGAGGAGGATGAGTCTTCTTCCTATCCTCGTGGTGATTCCGGAGCTAGCACTTCTGAAGTAAACATTTACCATTTTATCATTGCAACTATTTGTAGACCCTTAATTTTTGACCCATTCCAATCCGATTTTTTTAAACAGTCCAAAATAATTGTTGTAGTGTTTTAATTAAAAAATATTTATTTTAATAATATTTATTACTTATAATATTTATTTTTAATAAAATTAAAAATGTAATAATAAAAAAGGATAAAAAATAAATAAATAAAAATCGACAACGGAAGAATTGGTGACGAAAATTTTTCATTGCTGGCGATGAATTGGCTTGGACCAATTTGCCGCAAATTTTTCCTGAGGCGAATTGGCTGGCCAGCGCCCAGCACCTGCAGAACTTCTTTGCCAGCGCACTTTCGCAAGCCCTACCCGTGCACAGTTTTGCCAAAACTCTATTCTCCTTGATTTTTAATTTTATTTCCTAAAAAGTTTTTATTTCCTTAGCCAATTAGTATTAGGTTTTTTATTTTTTCTTATAAATACCACATTAAAGACACATAATGAAGGATCTGAAATTTTTTATCAGACTTTGGACTTTTGGATTTTTTCGGCCAAAATAGAGAACCTTGAAGGAGTAAGAGGCAGTGAGCAAGCAATAACAATCCATTAAAGGTAGCCTACACTATCTTTATTATTGTTCAACTAGAATTTAAAGGTTGTGGTGAAACCAACAACGGAGGTTTGAATCTCTATTTCTTTGCTTATGTTTACACTAGCTTTATCATACAATTTGATAAATTTTTTAAACATGCATGTTTTTGTTATTTGATCAATTGTTCTACTTACTATCCAAATTTTATTTAAAATCTTAAAAAGCATTTTTCTAAAACCCTAATGTCTTAATACCCATAAAACATATTTTTGAAAACTAAAACCCTAATTACACTTTTCTAAAACCACAAAATACAAATCTAATTTCTTAGACCCTAAGTTATTCAAACCCTAAATCTTAATTAATTATGTTTTCAAATCTTCATAGTAGCTTGTTCCATTAAATAACCATAGGATTAGATTATCCAAATAATGTTTTAAACGTCCAGTAGTCATATTACATATAAGTATTTATCAAAAAATCCATGTTAAAGTGGTCTTAAAGTTTTTATAATAATCATATTTTGATAAAACCCTAACTCCAATAAACTCTAAGACCCAAACCCTAATTTTCCTTGTAATCCCTAAAACCCCAAAATAGTTTTGCAATTATCAAAACCCTAAATTATTTTCTAAAATTCTAAGATTCAAAATTGCTTTCTTAAATCCTAATCTATTTTCCAAATATACAGTAAACCCAAAAATTAACTTTCAAACCTTAGATCCCAAATTCTTAAGCTCTTCTTCCAGAACCATAAATTATTCTTCAAACAAACCCTAAAGTGCTTTATTTTTCAAAAAAACCCTAAATCATTTTTCCCAAACCCTAAATTCTTTAAAACCCTAATTCTAAATGCCAAAAGCTTAATTCCTCAAAGCCAAAATTTAGAAATCATAATTTATTAAACCAACACCCAGTACTTCCAGTAGCCTAAAGCCATAACCAAAGCCCTATTTCCTTAAACTTTAAATCCTAGAACCCTAATTTCTTAAATCCTAAATCTTAAACAATAACATTGTTTATTTAATGGATTGAATTATAATTTTATTTATTTATTTGATTATGTGATTTGTTCTATGTTAATGATGAATGATTTATTTTATTTTATGAATAGTTTTCTTCTATTTATAATTAGATGATTGAATATTCTTTTTATTTGTCTTAGTTTTAAAATTGTAAGAGGTATGTTTCCACTTTGTGGGTACCTCATTAGTTAAACATCATGTAATTTATTTTATTTTAAAATTTTTTAGACCAATGTAAAGGACACGTTTCCACCTTTCGATGGGTGTCCCATTTAGTTTTAGACATGGACTATGTAAGGACATGTTTCCATCCTCGGATGGGTGTCCATTTCTTTATTTTGTTTAGACATTGCTTTGATTTTAATATAATGATGCTTTATTTTAATTTTAATAATTTTATAATATTAAGGCCTGCAAAGGAGGCCGGTTCCAATGAACAGAGCATTGTGGGGGGTGCTGGGCCATTTCTCACCTTCCCCACATGATGCAAGAAAGGATCCCTTGAAGCTAGCAAGTGGACCAATCACTAGGAGCAAGGCAAAGAGATATCAAGTTAGTATGGCTTTGCATATTCAAGAAGAGATTTCCAAAGAGCTTCAAGAATTATCATTCAAGAAGATGGAGATAGAGCTTAAAGAAGGCACACCAAAGCTGATTATGATGCTTAGTGTGGAAGCTAAAGGCTAGCTAAAGAAAGGTCCAACGTGCAAGAAAGGTCCATGGGGGTTCATATAAAGCCTTGGGAAGTAATTTAAGGCCCATGGACAGCCCAAAAGTGTGGGGCGTTTCTTATGTTGAAGGGATTAGTTTGGTTGTTTCCGTACTTTATATTTTCCTTAGTGGATTAGGATTTTGTTTCCATACTTTATATTTTCCTTAGTGGATTAGGATTTTGTTTCCATACTTTATATTTTCCTTATGCAATTAGGAATGTTTTCCTTATGCAATTAGGAATGTTTTAGTTTTCCATATGCAATTAGGAATTTTGTAACCCTTATTTAAGGGCACTATTAGGCCAAATTTCAGACAACAACAATTAATAAAATTTTTTGAATTCTTCTACAAGTTCTTCTTGTGAATTTTCGTGTGAGAGAGATTAGAGTGGATTCTTTAATTCTTTCTTTGCATCAAGAATTAGGTTTACTTATCAACAAGAGTTGTGGCGTTTTCCTTCTTCTTACCAACTAAATCCTTCAATCATAGTGAGTTCGTGTCTCTTTATAGGCGTTGGGTTCCTTAGGAGGTGATTATCAAGTTTCAAGGAGTTCTCTACCATTGTTATACGTTGGGTTTGCTGCCATCATTGCTAAGGGTCTGCGTCACCATAAGTACCCAACTTTTCAAACCCATTAAGGGGTTGGGGATTCCTTAGGAATCGAGTCATCCACCCCTTTATTTTTTCCGGCCCGTCCAGGTGGAGACTCCATTTTCTTCGGGCTTAGGCCTGTGTTCTCTAAGACCCCGAGCCTAAACAGTGCTGAAGTCGGAAGAACCATTCCACCGGGAGTGGGGGCAAAAATCTCCACTCATAGTGGCGACTCCACTGGGGATAAGAGAAGTTAATTCCATTGGTCTTTATATTATTATATTCTTTCTTATCGTGGTATTATCCATTGCATCATTAGATTGCATTGTGTGCGTGAGTTAGGATACTCGTGTTACCCATGTTGTGTTATGTAAGGGATACCATACTTTCACTTAAGGTGTGGAGATCGAGCATAGCATAACCACTCATAGCCTTATACCCTTTGGTATATACTTGCTATGGGAACCTAAGCCTTTTAACCCAAAAACTAAAGCTCATGTAATTGGCCTAGTTACTTTCCTTAGGTTTTTACCCTAAATGCTTGTTGTTTGACTATGTGTAGACCCTTAATTTTTGACCCAGTCCGGTCCGTTATTTTTTATAGTCCAAAATAATTTTTGTGATTTTTTAATATTTATTTTAGTATTTATTATTTATAATTTTTAATAAAAATTAAAAATGGTAAAGTTAATAATAATAATAACAATAATAAATAAATAAACAAAAAAATAATAAATAAATAAATAAATAAAAGTAAAAATAAAAATCGACGACGAAAAAATTGGCGATAAAAAAATTCGTCGCCGAAAATGTTGGATGAAATGGCCTTGGGCCATTTCGCCCGCAGGAGTTTCCTATGGGAGAAATGGCCTGTAGACCGCCAACGCAGTTCTCTCTCGTAGTTCCTTGCAGCAGCCCGCAACAGTTTTTTCGTCAGCGTAATTTTTTCGACACAATTTTTTCCGAAACCAAATTCTATTTGGTTTCAGTTTCCTTTTCCTAATTAATGATAAATTCCTTAAACAATTGGAATTAAGCTTCTAAAATTTCCTATAAATAACACTATAAAGACACAACAAAAGGGGAGGAATCGGACTTTGGATTTGGACTTGGATTTTGAACTGAAACTTTACAAATTGATCAAACTTTTTAGAAGAGAATAAGCTAGCAAGCAATCAAGCTATCAAAGGCAGCAACCTTGCCTTTGTCCTTGTTCATCCAAGAAGCAATTTTTGGTGGAACCAACGAACGAAGGTTTGAATCTTTAATTTCTTTTTATTTCTTACAGTAGCTTCGTTCTTTATTTGATTCATAAGATTATACATGCAAAACTTCGATCTTTGAAGATGTAATAATTTGATCTTCATTTCCAAAAGCCTTAAATGATTTCCTCTGTTTCTAAATACCTTAAAAAACCTTAATTCGTTTCTTTGTTTTCCAAAAATCTTAAATGATTCCCTCTGTTTCTTTTAAAACTCAAGAACCCTAATTTTCTTTCTTCTAAAATTTAAAACCCTAAATTGATCCTTTTATTTCAAAAACCCTAAAAAATACTTTCTGTTTCCAAAAACCTTAAATCGTCTTGCCTATTTCCAAAAACTTTATAAACTCTAAACTATTTTCTTCAATTCCAAAACCAAGATAGTAACCCCCAAACTAGCTAATCTAAACCCTAAGTTTTCTTAAACCCTAATTCCCTTAAAACCTTAAACCCTAGTTTTCCTAAACCCTAATCCTTAAAACCTTAAAACCTTATAAACTTAAACATTCAAACCCAATATAGTAAATCCAAAATAATAATCCAGTAACCGTGAATCCTAAACTCAAATGTTTTAAAGTATCCAAACCCTAATTTCATGATTTTACTCCTCAAACCCTAATTTGGCTAATCAAAGAACCTTATCAATCACTAAAACCTTAATCCATTTCAATTCCCTTAAAACTTACAGTAGCCTAAACCAATAAATTCCAAAACCCTAAATATTAATTAAAGAACTTTAAATGAGAAACAGTAAACTTCAATTTGTATCTTTACTTACCTTATTTGATTATGCAGCTTATTATATGCTTTGATTTATTTAAGTTCAATGCTTGATTTGTTTAATTTATCATGGATGGATGTTTACTTTCTATTGATGTTTAATAACTTTGATGAATGATTTGTTTATGATTATTTACTTTTATCAATTTATTTTGATTTCCAAATGTTGTAAGAGGTATGTTTCCACTTTGTGAGTACCTCATTAGTTAAATATCATGTAATTTAAATTGCTTTTATATTTTAGACCAATGTAAGGGACATGTTTCTACCTTTTGGTGGGTGTCCTATTAGTTTAGACATGGATGATGTAAGGGCATGTTTCCATCTTCGGATGGGTGTCCATTTTATTTGATTTGTTTGGACATTGCTTTATTTTTAATATAACGATGCTTTATTTTAATTGTTGTGTGTAATATGGATAATATTGTTGTATTTAAGAATTTTATAATATTAAGACCTGTAAAGGAGGCCGGTTCCAATGAACCGGGCGTTGTGGGGTGCTGGGTTATTTCTCACCTTCCCCACACGTACCCAACTTTTTGAACCATTAGGGGGTTGAGGATTCCTTAGGAATCGAGTCATCCACCCCTTTCTTTTTTTCGGCCCGTCCGGGTGGTGACTCCATTTTCTCCGGACTTAGGTCCGTGTTCTCTAAGGCCCCGAGCCTAAACAGTGCCAAAATCACAAGAACCATTCCACCGGGAGTGGGGGCAAAAATCCCCACTCACAGTGGCGACTCCACTAGGGATAAGAGAAGTTGATTCCGTTGGTCTTTATATTATTTTATTCTTTCTTATAATGATATTATCCATTGCATCATATTAGATTACATCGTGTGCGTGAGTTAGGATGCCCGTGTTACTCGTGTTGTGTTATGTCAGGGATACCAAACTTTCACTCAAGGTATGGAGATTGAGCATGGCATAACCACTCATAGCCTCATACCATTTGGTATATACTTGCTATGGGAACCTGAGCCTTTTTACCCAAAGACTAAAGCTCATGTAATTGGCCTAGTTATTTTCCTTAGGTTTTTAGCCCAAATGCATGTTGTTTGACTATGGTTAATTTATCTTGGCTTAAATCATGTCTTATTTGGTTTGTTCTTTTTCTAATATGACCCAAGTACATTTGCAAGCTCAAATAAATTTTTCTTTAAAATCCAAAAAACCAAAGCTATCTTCAAAACATTTCAAGATGGTCTTTGGATATAAAACTTTTCTAAAAACAAATCAAAAATTCTTTTGCTCATAGCCCAAATACTAAGTCCAAAATCCATTTTTTCTAAAATCTTTTTTCAATGGGCTTAGAAACAAAATTATCCAACCTTTTCTCACAAAGAGCTTGCAAAATATTTAGGTCAATTACGAAATACCAAAAATCAATTGTGAGCCTAGTTTATACTAAGAGTAATTAATCATGGGCTCATTTTTGGCATGAATCAGTAGTTGCTTTTTCAAGTGAGAAATCTATTTATAATAAACCTCTTAATTTAGTTTTAATCCAATATAACATAAAAGCTACTTTAGTTGGTTGAATGGATTAAAACCTAATTAATGGGAATTATCATGGATTGATTTCTATTTTTGAAAATATAACTATTGGTTGAAACGTCCGAGGGAATTATTCAAAAACACGATACCCCATGTTGGCATTTTGTTAGCCATATACCTAGGAAAAGAGACTCGCCATTCTTGTGTGGATGTTATAAGGTTGGAAGGAACGTCCTATTTATCATTGTTTGTTAATTGTTTATGCATACATGAATGCAAGAATACTTTTGCATCTCATATCATTAATCCTCTCTGGCTCATAGCCCTGGATTACGACAGTTCGAAAGCTTACAATAATCCAACCTATGCTGGAGATGAAGAATCTAGCAACAACTCAATCACTTGCTCACCAAAAGCAATGGAGCCTAAACAAATTCAAAGAATGGTGGATGAAGCCCTCAATGCCAAGATGAAAGAAATAAAAGAGGCCCTAGTTGAGACCATGAAGAACCAATTGGCTGCAATTTTAGGAAATCATGTTGAAGCATCTGCTAGCACTAAGAAGCCAATGGACAAAGGAAAGGCTAAAATTGGCATAGTAGCTTTTGATGATGATAAGGTGATCACTGATGATGATGAATGGGCTCAATACTTTCAAGATCCTCAAGACAAAAAGGAGTCGAAGGTTGTTGAGAAGACAACTTTTGAAAAGACTGAAAATTGTGATGTTGAAAAGATGATCGCGGATTTAGAAAAGAAATTTGAGAAGAAACTAAAAACCGAAGAAATGTCCGAAGTTGACAAATTATTTGAGCTAGATGAAGAAGTTCCAAGCAAATGCAAGATGCCATCTTTTGCGAAGTTTGATGGAACCGAAAATCCTTACCTCCATGTGAAGTAGTATATCACTGCTATGCAGTCTGCCCGAGCTACTAAGGCTCAAACTCTAAGGTACTTTATGCTCTCATTGGATCTTGTTATCCAAAATTGGTTCAATACCTTAGATGATGGAACACAAAAGAGTTGGGTTTTGCTATACAAGGCCTTCATCCAACAATATGGATACAACATTGAGATGGAAGTTACCTTAATGGAAGTTAAGTCCATTAGACAAAGTGACGCGAAACCCTATGGCAATGAAGGCCTCAAATCCCAACACACGATTGATAGAAGAAAACCAAGAACGAAGGAAAAACCACCTTCTAAAGCACCCAATTGCTTAGCAAAGCACGAACACTTATAACGGAAGGATTTAGGAAGCTCGAATTAAAAGAACACCACAATTGAAATTGATAAGTATATCTAATTCTTGATGCAATCAAAAGAAAAAGAGAATCCACTCCTGTTCTATGATGGCCGAAATTTTCAATAAGAAAATTGAGAATATAATTTGTCATAAAGTGTCCTTACAAAAAAATAAGGCCCTATTTATACTAAAAGGCACACATAAATTCGAAACCCTAATTCTACTGGGAAAAGGAAAGCTACAAAGTCAAAATCCTAACCCATTAAGGAAAATATAAAGTATGGAAACAAATTAATATTCTGAAATAACTAAATAGGAAACCACACATCCTAACCCACTAAGGAAAATATAAAGTATATAAAAAAGGGCCAAACTAAAACCCTTTAAAATAAAAACACGCCCCACTCTATTTGGGCTGTCCATGGGCCTTAAATTACTTCCCAAGGCTGTATATGAACCCCCATGGACCTTTCTTGCACGTTGGACCTCTTTAGCTAGCCTTTAGCTTCCACATTCACACTAAGCATCATAATCAGCTTTGGTGTGCCTTCTTCAAGCTCTATTGTGCACTTTTCCATTGCCATTTCAGTCACTTCCTTTGAAATTTGATCTTGAATATGCAATCCCATAGCTGCTCCAAACTTCTTAGCTCTGCTCCTAGTCAATGGCCCATTTGGAAGCACCAATGGATCCTTACCTCGTGGCTGGTTCGTATCATTCTCCCCCTCTTCAAAAAAATTTGTCCTCAAATTTGCATCATCATAAGGAGATAAATCAGACACATTAAAAGTAGTACTAACACCATACTCACCAGGCAAGTCTATCTTGTATGCATTATCATTGATCTTTGCCAACACTTGAAATGGACCATCACCACGTGCATCAAGCTTATTCTTCCTTTGATTTGGAAACCTCTTCTTTCGGAAGTGTACCCAAACCCAATCCCCAGGAGCAAACACTATCTTCTTGCGTCCTCTATTCGCTCGATCAGTATATGACTTGTTCTTTTTCTCCATATTAACTCGAGCTTTCTCATGCATAACCTTCACCAATTCTGCTTTCCTGTCTCCATCTAAACTAACAAGCTCATGTGAAGGTAAAGGAATAAGATCAAGTATAGTTAATGGGTTAAAACCATAAACAAACTCAAATGGCGAATAACCTGTAGAAGAATGAATATAACGATTATAAGCAAACTCAATAAAAGGTAAACAATCTTCCCAAGCAGCCAAATTCTTTCCCACTATAGCTCTCAACAATGTACCAAGTGTACGATTAACTACCTCTGTTTGCCCATCTGTTTGTGGATGACAAGTAGTAGAAAACAAAAGCTTAGTTCCTAATCTACCCCATAAAACTCTCCAAAAATGAGACAAAAACTTAGCATCTCTATCAGACACAATAGTCCTAGGCACCCCATGTAGTCGAACTACTTCTCTAAAGAACAAATCAGCTACAACAATTGCATCATCAGCTTTATGACAAGGAATAAAATGTGCCATCTTACTAAACCTGTCAATAACTACAAAAATGTTATCTCTAACTTTTCTAGTTCTAGGCAATCCAAGCACAAAATCCATGCTAATATCAATCCAAGGTGAACTAGGTACTGGTAAAGGCATATATAGACCATGAGGCATAGACTTAGATTTCGCCTGTCTACAAGCAATACAAGCAGAACACAATCTCTCAACATCCTTACGCATAGACGGCCAATAAAAATGCTCAAACAAGATATCATAAGTCTTAGCTACCCCAAAATGTCCCATCAATCCCCCACAATGAGATTCTAACACAAGCAAATCACGCATGGAACATTTAGGCACACATAATTTATTTCCCTTAAATAAGTATCCATCATGCCTATAAAATGAATTAAAAGCTCCATGTTCACATGCAACATACACATTACCAAAATCAACATCACCTACATATAAGTCCTTAACGTACTTAAAACCAAGCAATTTAGAACTCAACACAGATAGTAATGTATATCTCCTAGACAACGCATCAGCCACTATATTATCCTTTCCTTGCTTGTATTTAACAACATAAGGGAATTGTTCTATAAATTCTATCCACTTACCATGCCTCTTGTTCAACTTACCTTGTCTCTTCAAGTGTTTGAGGGACTCATGATCCGTATGTATCACGAACTCCTTTGGAAGGAGGTAGTGCTACCACACGTCCAATGCTCTCACCAAGGCATACAACTCCTTATCATAAGTGGAATAGTTCAATTGTGCACCATTGAGTTTCTCACTAAAATAGGCTATGGGCTTTTTCTCTTGCATCAATACAGCTCCAATACCTACACCAGAAGCATCACACTCAATCTCAAATGTACTCTCAAAATTAGGTAATGATAAAATAGGAGCGGATATCAACTTCCCTTTCAGGCAGTCGAAGGCTTTTTTTTGCTCCTCACCCCATTGGAACCCAACTTCCTTTTTGATTATGCTAGTTAGCGGTGCTGCCATAGTAGAAAAGTTCTTCACGAACCTCCTATAGAAACTAGTCAATCCATGAAAGCTCCTCACGTCTGTCACACTCTTTGGAGTAGGCCACTCCTTTATAGCTTTCACTTTCTCTTCATCTACTTCAACGCCCTGCGCACTCACAACAAAACCAAGAAACACAAGCCTATCTATGCAAAATGTGCATTTCTTAAGCTTGGCATATAAGTTTTCATTTCTCAATACTTCCAAAACTAGCCTAGCATGCACAACATGGTCATCCAAAGTCTTACTATAAATCAGAATATCATCGAAATAGACTATAACAAATTTGCCCAAATAAGCTCTCAAAACATGGTTCATTAGTCTCATAAAAGTACTAGGTGCATTAGACAACCCAAAAGGCATTACTAATCACTCATATAGACCATATATAGTTTTAAAGGCTGTTTTCCATTCATCACCAGGTTTTATACGAATTTGATGATATCCACTCATAAGATCAATTTTAGAAAAATACCTGGCACCATGCAGCTCATCCAACATGTCATTAAGTCGTGGTATAGGATGCTGATACTTCACTGTGATCTTATTTACAGTCCTACAATCAACACACATTCTCCACGTGCCATCCTTCTTTGGAACCAACAACACAGGAATAGCACACGGACTCAAACTCTCTCTAATCAGCCCTTTCTCCAGTAACTCATCTACTTCCTTTTGCATCTCTTTCGTTTCCACGGGATTATTTCGGTAAGCTGGTCTATTTGGGATGGTAGAACCAGGCACGAAGTCTATTTGATGCTTAATTCCTCTTAGCTGTGGCAATCCACTAGGTAATTCATCTGGAAACACATCCTGAAAATCCTGCAACAAAGACACAAAACTAGAAGGTAAACTATCAAGCGAAACATTAGTGTCAGCAAACAAAGTTTCTTTGTATCTAATGAGCAATAATGGCTACCCAATAGACATTGCAAAATTAACCTCTCTCGCTCTTGCATAAAAAGTTTGTTTTGCTCTCCCTTCTTTCTTATTTTCTCTCACCAATGGGCCATTTATTTGTTTTGTTTCTTTTCTAGCCTCTTTTCCCATTTTCTTTTCACTCACCTTATCATGTTCTCTCAAACTCCCTTTAATTTTTGAATTGGTAGCCCCAACTTGCCTCTCTGCCTCAATCATCTTTCTTTGATCTTCATACACTTCTAGGGGTGATAATGGAACAAGAGTGACCTATTTTCCTTCATAGGTAAATGTGTACCTATTAGAAAACCCATCATGTTGCTCTCTCTGATCATATTGCCACGGTCTGCCCAACAACATATGTCCAGCTTGCATAGGAACTACATCACAATCAACTTCATCTTTGTACCAGCCTATTGAAAATGGTACCCTCACTCACTTAGTTACTTTCACCTCACCACTGTCATTAAACCACTGCAACTTATAAGGATTGGGATGCTTCATACATTCTAACCCCAATTTTTCAACCATAGTAGTACTTGCAGCATTAGTACAGCACCTACTATCAATAATAAGTGTAAAAACCTTATTATTCACTAAGCATCTAGTATGAAAAATATTATCACGCTGTACTAGACTTTCCTCTTTCACCTGCATATTCAATGCACGCCTAGCAACTAACAATTCACCATGCTCAGCTAACTGTTGCGCTCAAATTAACTCTACCACAAAGCGTCAGTCGCAAGTATACGAGGTAGCTGTAGCAAAGGTGATTGCCCCAAGGTCGTCTCACAAGGAAGCTAAAGTGGCTAATTGATTATCAAATTATAAATAAAAAGTAATAAAGAAATTTAAATTGCTAAATAATGAAGAAGTTTGATTAAAGTTTAAAACGAATAAAAGTAAACTAGAACTGATGTTTTGATTCACTTGATAAAAAGGTCTAGGGTTTGCACTTCTCTACTACTTGTATGTATGAATGGTTATTTCTCTTAACTAATTCAATTTCAAAGATTAAATCTCAAACAACTTAATTAATTGAGTCAAGGAAATAAGCTCTCGCATTCAAACCTCTTACAACTAATCTTGTTATAATTGAAACAATCTTTTAATAGGTTATATCTCTAATTCACCTAAGTCCCTAATTGAATTGATCCAGCATTAGACTTCATCTCTCAATCCATCATCTAATACCTAAAACACATAATTGGTGGCCAATCAATTATATATTAAAATATTTCATTCAATCAAGGCTAAAGAAATTATTAGCTAAGAGAATAACCAATTCATACAATCATAGCAGATCCATACAAACCCTAGACTAGATCAAATTAGTTCATGATGCAATCAAACATATTCATCTCATTAATGTTCAAAGAAATCAAAATAGACATGATAATATCCGTTAATACAATTTCAATGAAAATAAAGAGAATAAGTTCGAGAACAAAACCAAGTTACAAACTCCTTGAAGTTTCTGAAGAATCTTTTGATCAAATCTTGCAAGAAGGATGTCTCGATGGCTAGAACAATCTAATCTAAGCTAAAGTAATCAAAAGTATAATCAAAATCAAAGAAATCAAAGTTAAAACCCTAACTTCACTCTTGGACGGCTCAAATCTTTCTCAAAATCGTCAACAGTCCCTCAAACCCTAACTTCCTTTTCCTTTTATATGAATCGTCAGTTTAAAATCCGCTGCGTGTTTGGTTCATGAGGGACACGGCCAAGTCAAAAGTGACTTGGCCGTGTGAGTGCTTTTTGGAGGGACACGGCCAGTGACTTGGCCTTGTCCCTTGCATGTGTTCACTTCTGTCTACTTTCGATCCTTTTTCTTCTTTGGTTGAGTGACACGGCCAAGTCAGAGGTGACTTGGCCGTGTTGCACCATTTTGGAGGGACACGGCCACAAGACTTGGCCGTGTCCCTTGCCTGTGTCTTCCACTATGAGTTTTTGATCTTCTTTGCTTTGGACTTTGGTGAGACATGACCAGGTCAGAGTGACTTGGCCGTGTCTGGGCTTCATTGGAGGGACACGGCCACTGACTTGGCCGTGTCCCTTGAGTGTGTTCCTCTCTATGCTTGATTTCCATCTTTAGCTTGGTATGGGACACGGCCAGTGACTTGGCCGTGTCCCTTGCATGTGTCAGCTACTGTCCATTTTTCCTTCAGTCTTGGTTCCTTGGCTTTTTTAACCTAAAACAAAACTTGAACAAACTTTAAACAAGAATTAAATAAACAATAATCTACAAAACATAAACACACACTAAAAACTAGGACAAAAATGACAAAAACACTGAAATAAACTAAAACTATCACAATTAATGAAAACACTAAACAAACCGATTAAAACTAACAAAATACCTAAATAAAACAATAATTATTATAATAAACAAGACACAAATCTATAACAAAAACTAATAAAACACTAAAAAAGTACAATTAACATGCTCATCACTACCAACATCATCATATATAGGAGAATCCAAGTTCCCAACATCATCATTATCATTATCACTAGGTTCAGAATCAGACACAACATCACCATCAGCTGTAGCAATAATAACTCTTCTATTTGGACATTGGGATGCAATATGACCATTCCCTAAACACTTAAAACATTTAATCTCCCTACTAGGAGTGGTAGTTTTAGGTGTACCTGTTTGCCTGTTTGGACCACTAAATGGCCCTTTTCCACTGGAGGTTGTAGCATTGCTTTTCTGGAATGAATTCTTGAACTCCCCTTTCTCTCCACCCCTATTGGCTGAATTTGTCCCACCACTATATTGGGGTCCTCTATAGGCCAAATTACTCCCAAACACATTTTGTGGTCTCCCATAGCCAAGTTTGGTGGAACTCTTACTCTTTAACCTCCTCTCTATCTTCATAGCTTTATCAACCATCTCCTCCATGGTATTGTAATCATACATGTTCAACTCACTTGCAATATTCTGATTAAGTCCTCCAAGAAATCTAGACATCATCCGTTGTTCATCTTCCTCAATATTGGCTCTAGCCATGATCATCTCCATCTCCTTGTGGTATTCTTCTACACTCTTACCACCCTGCATGACGCAGACCCTTAGCAACAATGGTAGCAAACCCAACGTATAACAATGGTAGAGAACTCCTTGAAACTTGATAATCACCTCCTAAGGAACCCAACGCCTATAAACAGATGTGAACTCACTATGACTGAAGGATTTAGTTGGTAAGAAGAAGGAAAATGCCACAACTCTTATTGATAAGTAAACCCAATTCTTGATGCAAAGAAAGAATTAAAGAATCCACTCTAATCTCTCTCACACGAAAATTCACAAGAAGAACTTGTAGAAGAATTCAAGAATTTCTTTAATAATAATGGTGTCCCCAATTCGGCCTAATAGTGCCCTTAAATAAGGGTTACAAAATTCCTAATTGCATATGGAAAATTAAGACTAAAACATTCTTAAAGGATCCTAGGCTTGTATGGGAAAACACTTCCAAAAACCCAACAAGAATAGGATTTGACAAAGTCAAAACAACTTAACTAATTAAAATAAAAGGATGGGGACCACAAAATAACGAAAATATCCCCTCTAACTAACTATGAAGATTCGGCCAAGGGGTGTAACAAACTCCCTTAGAATTCGGCCAACTTGCATCCATGAATGTGCATGCATGTGCATGGAAATAAGATTGACCAAGCTTTGACTCTTCCTTGGTAGTTTCGGCCTAGGCTTAAAAATAGCCTTCAAAGGCTCCTTCTTGGCTTCCATTGCATGCTTCTAGAACCATGATATATTTAGGCCTTCCTTGCAGCTCCATCTCCATCTTCTTGAATGATAATTCTTGAAGCTCTTTGGAAATTTCTTCTTGAATATGCAAAGCCATGCTAGCTTGATATCTCTTTGCCTTACTCCTAGTGATTGGTCCACTTGCTAGCTTCAAGGGGTCCTTTCTTGCATCACTGCACCAGTCGTGCTAAGCTATTATAAAGATCCCTATAATAATGAGAAGGGATAAAACGCTGCCTCATCAGGTCTCTCAACTCCTCCCATGCGGGTACGGCTCTCAACCCCTTGCCTCTTCTAGTGGATTTTAGTTGATCCCACCAGAATGTTGCATATGTAATATCCCAATGTATGCCCTAGAAGTTTTAATACAATTGTTGTTTGATTTGAATTTAATGTACATATGTTTTTGCAAAGGAAATGATTGTGTTAATGGAATGTATATGTTGTATATATGTTAATATATATAACATATATGTTGGTCAAATGGAGAGTCAAGGGAAGAAGATATTTTAATTTGGGATGTGTGAAATTACTAAAGAGGGCAAGAGTTTTAAAGGATATGTGAACAAATAGAAAAGGGCATTTAAGTAATTTTCCTTTTTGGAATGCATGGTGGAGATTTAAAGAGATGATAATTTGATTTTTTTTTCATTTCTTCTTCTCTTTCCCATATGTTGGCCGGCCATTTCAAAGGAAGGGAGCAAGAGTGAGATTTGTTTAATTCAAATTCAATTTGAAGGAAGAATCAAAGGATTAAGTTGGAGATTTGTGAAATTTCTTCAATTTAGGTAAGTACTCTCTTGTTTTCCTTTGTTATTTTGAAGTGGTGTTTGAGGTGATTTATGAATTGTTGATTTTATGAATAAGTGTGTTTAAGATGTGTTTATAAGTGTTAAATTGATTGTAAGTTAAAAGGTTGAATTGGTGTTGGTTTTGGTTTGAAGATGGTAAGTTAAGGGTGATGTTTGGTTTTAGGGTTTTGAAGTGGTAAGTGATCAAATGTATTGTTGATGTATTGTTAGTGTGTATATTGTGATGAATATGTAAATTAAGTGTTAATGACATTGATTATATTCATTTGAATGAGGTCATGTTGTGTATAAGGTGTTCTTAATTCAATCAAAGGAGTTTTGGTTATGTTTAGGGTTTTATTCATGAGAGACACGGCCAAACCAAGGAAGAGACACGGCCAAACTAAGGATTTTTGAGAGACACGACCAAGTCTTAGGAAATTTGGCCGTGTTGGATAAATTTTAGAGAAGACACGGCCGTGTCCCTTGCCCATGTTTGCTTCTGTTGCTTTTGGTTGAGAGACACGGCCACAAGCTTGGCCGTGTCCCTTGAGTGTGTTGGCTACTGTGATTTTTCCTTGCTCTTCTTACATGGTTGAGATTGAACTTACATTTGATAATGCATATGATATTATATGAACAAGGTTGTGTATTATGGATTGTGAATCTTGTGAATGGTAATGTGTTATATGAATAATGTACTTTGAAATGTTATACCAATGATGTTATATGTATAATATGAATGGAGATATGAAATGATATGAAGCCATTGTGATTGGCTATGATGATTCCATTGAAAGAACATAAGGCATGTTTGCCTTATTGATGATGAGAATTGTGAATGAAATAATAAGTGAATTGTGTGTCTAATGTGTTATTCATTTTCAGAGTTTTGTTATTGGTGGCATGCCTATTAGTAACATTCTCTTGAAGTTAGGTTGGATTTGATCCTTGAAGCCTAATTGAGATGTTACAATCCTTGAAGCTAGGTTGGGTTGGTTCTTGAAGCCAAGTTAGGTTGATACTTAGCATGCTTTGTTCCCCTTGAAGCTTGGTTGAACCTAATCCTTGAAGCCTAGTTGGGTTTATGATAATGATAAATGTGATAATAAAACCAAAGCATTAACTCTGAAAATTGAATGGCATATTAGAGTGTTTTGGGCCCATGCTTGTCTTTGTATATAATGTGATTCTTGAATGGTAAAATCAATGGAACTATGAAGATGTAATATGAATATTGTTATGACATTGAATGTAGTGTGATATGGTAATGTGATGTGCTTCTATTTGTATGGTTTATGAAATATAAAGGTGTGATGTTAGTTTTTCACTTTTGATGTTAACTTTATGATTTAGATGTGTAACATTACATTGCCTTAAAGTATAATGTTGGTATATTTTGTACTACTAAGCCGATGGCTTAGCGCGATAGTGTTTGATTGCACAGGTGACAGAGTTGAACCTGAGAGCTCCTCGAGACCAAGTGAGACTAGACATTGAGGAATTCCTTTTGGGACTTAAAGATCAGAGAAGAGCTGCCAATCATGTATATATATTCTATGTTTTGTAAACTTTGATTTATAACATATTTGTAATAACTTCCGCTGTGAATTGATAAACATTTTTATATATGGTGTCTTTTGGATTTCTTTTAAATGTTGAGTTCGGTTTCATTTATTTACAAAGATATTTGTTGTGTTTTCTTTTTAAACTGTGGCATTTACTATATTCAGTATACGTATATTACGATCGTTTAAGCATGCTTGGTACGTATACGGGATATAGGGGTGTTACAATTGTTTTGGTATCAGAGCCTAGGTTTGAGATTCTCAACCTAGGTCAAGTGTAAGAAAAAGAGTGTTTTGATTTTAAAACGTGGATTTTTGAATAACATACATGTTTGGCATTGGCAGTCTCTGATCTTTAATGAGAGGTATTCTGCTGTGTTTGCAGATATAGGTTGTGATGGATTCTCACTCACGTCAGTCAGTCGAGGGTAGTGCTGAGAGTATAGCTCCTGATGAGATTAGAGAGGGAGCTAGAGTGGATAGTGCTGGAGAGGTACCTGCTTCTGTGTCGGGGAGACCAGCTGGTGAGGAGGTTCCGCCAGGTTGGTTTTGGCATGTGATTGATTTGTTGAGGCAAGCACCAGTACAACCACCACCGCCACCCCCACAGCCTTTGGTATCAGTGAGACAGTATGATAAATTAAGGAAATATGGAGCAGAAGACTTCTTGGGTACTATTGATCCAGCTGTAGCTGAGCAGTGGCTAGATAAAGTACAGAGAATATTTGTTCAGTTGCAAGCCACTCCAGAGGAAAAGTTTGATTACGCAAGATCATTGTTGCAAAAGGACGCATATGACTGGTGGAAGACAGTGCCCCATGCTATGGATGATCCACCAACATTGTCCTATGCTAATTTTCTAAGAGAGTTTGAATTGAAGTATACTCCTAGGGAGTACAAAGATGTGAAGAAAATGGAGTTTCTAAGCTTGAAGCAAGATCACCGGACTGTGACGGAATATGAGCTAGAGTTTATCCGGTTGAGCTAGTATGCTGGGGGTATTATATCTGATGAGATAGATAGATGCAGGAGATTTGAGGAGGGATTGAGGCCTTCTATCATGTGTCTGGTGGCTGGATCTAGATATCATGATTTTTCCCAGCTGGTTGCAGCAGCTAGGAGTGTAGAGAGAGCTCAGGTTATTGCAGCTGCTTCAGAGGAAGAGATCAGGGTTAGAAGGCCCCAGTTTGAGGAGGGTCTTCGTCTGTGAAAAGAGGTAAAGGAAGTTTTGTTCCTCAGGTTAGTAGGAGTCAGAGGCCAGCTGGTAGGTCAGTATAGTTTCAGAGGCAGAGATCTAGACCTACAGTTTCAGTGGCGAGTGCTCCGACCCCAGTGATGCAGAGATCCACCTTACCCATATGCATTCATTGTGGTAGGCCACATGGTGGTACTTGTTGGAAGACTGGTGTAGCAGGGGTATGTTTCAGATGTGGATCTCCCGATCATTTTGTGAGAGATTGTCCTGAGAGACAGGAGCAGATGTCGGTGGATACTGCAGCTTCTCGACCTAGTGTGAGGGGAGGTAGAGGAGGCAGAGGTTTCGGCAGAGGAGGCAGATCTGGGTTTAGTTCTAGAGGAGGTTCTACATCCAGGGAGAGTAGACCAGAGGAGGCTGGATCTTCTCAGAGGATTTATGTGATGCAGAGGCAACCAGATGCTTCGGCAGTCATAGCTGGTACTTTTTCTTTATTTGATACTTCAGTACTTACTTTGATTGATCTTGGATCCACGCATTCATATATTAGTGCATCTGTTTTGCCTGTGTTTGATGTGAATGCTGAATCCCTAGGATTTGATATATTGGTGACAAATCCGTTAGGGCATAGTGTGATTGTTAGCAAAGTGCACCGAGATAGTGCAGTGATGGTGCAAGGTGAGGAGTTTCTTGGAGATTTGATTGAGATGCCTTTTAAGGAATATGATGTGATCCTAGGCATGGACTGGTTATCTAGACATGGAGCTGTGGTTGACTGCCAAAAGAAAGTTGTTACCTTGAGAACCAGTGATGGTAGAGAGGTGTTAGTATCTAGTGAGCAGGGACAGCTAGCATCCTTGTTTGTTTCAGCTGTTGCAGCTAGAAGATTGATTAGGAAAGGGTGTGATGCTTACCTTGCTTATGTTGTAGATACGAGAGTAAAGGGTTTTCAACTTGATAGTATACCCACAGTTGCAGAGTTTCCAGATGTGTTTCCAGAGGAGTTTCCAGGGTTGCCTCCTGAGAGAGAGGTGGAGTTTGGTATTGATTTATTGCCTGGTACCACTCCTATCTCTATTACTCCTTATAGAACGGCACCTGCTGAACTGAGAGAACTGAAGGTACAGTTACAGGAGTTGCTGGATAAAGGGTTTGTTCGCCCTAGTGTTTCACCGTGGGGAGCTCCTGTTCTGTTTGTAAAGAAGAAGGATGGTACTATGAGATTGTGTATCGATTATAGGCAGTTGAACAAGGTGACTATTAAAAATAAATATCCTTTGCCTAGAATTGATAATCTCTTTGATCAATTGAAAGGTGCAGTAGTGTTTTCCAAAATTTGATTTGAGATCAGGGTACCATCAGTTGAGAGTCAGAGCTAAAGATGTTCCTAAGACCGCCTTTCGGACCAGGTATGGGCATTATGAGTTTCTAGTTATGCCTTTTGGTTTGACAAATGCACCTACAGTTTTTATGGACTTGATGAATAGGGTGTTTAGGCCCTATTTGGATCAGTTTGTGGTGGTCTTTATTGATGACATTCTGGTGTATTCGCGTAATAAGGAGGAGCATGATAAGCATTTGCGGATTGTGCTGTAGATTTTGAGAGAGAAGCAATTGTTTGCTAAACTGTCGAAGTGTGAGTTTTGGCTTGACTAAGTTACTTTTCTCGGTCATATAGTTTCAGCAGAGGGTATTAGAGTTGATCCGAGTAAAGTTGAAGCTATTTTGAATTGGAGTCCACCAAAGTCTGTGACTGAAGTTAGAAGTTTTCTGGGTTTGGCAGGCTATTACCGACGGTTTGTGAAAGGATTTTCTTTGATAGCTACTCCACTTACCAGATTGCTTCGAAAGGGAGTTAGATTTGTGTGGACAGATCAGTGTCAGGCTAGTTTCGATCAGTTGAAAGAAATGTTGACTCAAGCGCCTGTTCTTACTTTACCTGTGGAAGATAAACCATATGTGATTTACAGTGATGCTTCACATAGTGGTTTGGGTTGTGTTCTGAAGCAGGAAGGTAAAGTTATAGCTTATGCTTCTCGACAGTTGAAACCGCATGAACTCAATTATCCGACCCATGATTTAGAGTTGGCAGCCATTGTGTTTGCATTGAAGATTTGGCGACATTATCTATATGGGGAGAAGTGTTTTATCTATACTGATCATAAAAGTTTGAAATATTTGGGTGTCCAAAGAGAGCTCAATCTTCGACAGAGGAGATGGTTGGAGTTGATTAAAGACTACGACTGTTTGATTGATTATCATCCTGGTAAGGCAAATGTTGTTGCTGATGCCTTGAGTCGGAAGTCTTTAGCAGGTTTGACTGCTTATTCGCTCTCGTTGCTTGTTGAGTTGAGAGTGTTGCATGCTAGTTTTGTATCTTGTGATGATGGTGCATTGTTGGCACAATTGCAATTGAAACCAGTATTGTTGGATCAGATTAAAAAGGCTCAATTGGCTGATGATAAGATTCAGCAGATTGTCGAGATTTCATTGTGAGAAGTGATGGAAGTCTTTGGTTTAAGAACATATTATGCGTACCTGATGATACTAAATTGAGAAGGATCATTTTAGAAGAAGCACATCAGTCAGTATTTGCTATGCATCCGGGCAGTACAAAGATGTATCATGATTTGAAACAGTATTACTGGTGGTCTAGTCTGAAGAGAGATATTGCAGATTTTGTGTCTAAATGTCTCACATGTCAGAAGGTAAAAGTTGAGCATCAAGTTCCAACAGAATTACTTCAACCGTTATCAGTACCTGAATGGAAATGGGATAGAGTAACCATGGATTTTGTATCTGGTTTACCATTGACACAAAGGAAGCATGATGCTATTTGGGTGATTGTTGACAGGTTGACTAAATCAGCTCATTTCCTTCCGGTTCTGATGGATTACTCTTTGGAGAGGTTAGCTGAGCTGTATATTCATGAAATTGTGAAGTTGCATGGTGTCCCAATTTCTATAGTGTCTGATCGAGATCCCCGGTTTACTTCAAGGTTTTGGAAGAGTTTACATGGTGCATTGGGTTCTCGATTGCATTTCAGCACTGCTTTCCATCCACAGACAAATGGGCAGTCCGAGAGGGTGATACAGATGATCGAGGACATGTTGAGAAGCTGTGTCATTGATTTCTCTAGAAGTTGGGATGGATTCTTACCACTTGTTGAATTTGCTTACAATAACAGTCACCAATCCAGCATTGGTAGGGCACCATTCGAAGCATTGTATGGTAGACGGTGCAGGACACCTCTATGTTGGAATGAACTTGGTGAAAGTAAGTTAATTGGTCCTGATTTGGTTAAAGAAACTGAAGAGAAAGTGAAAATGATTCGAGATAGGTTGAAAACAGCTTCAGACCGACATAAATCTTATTCAGATTTGAAGAGGAGAGACATTGAATATAATGTGGGAGATAAAGTATTTTTGAAGGTGTCTCCTTGGAAAAAGATCTTGAGGTTTGGTCGGAAAGGGAAATTGAGTCCTCGTTTCATTGGACCGTATGAAGTTTTAGAAAGAGTTGGGCCAGTTGCTTATCGGCTTGCTTTGCCACCTGAGTTAGATAAGATCCATAATGTATTCCATGTTTCTATGTTGAGGCGGTACAGGTCGGATCCATCTCATATTTTGCCAATTGAATCTATCGAAGTGAGTCCAGATTTGACATTTGAAGAGGAACCAGTTGCTATCTTGGCACATGATGTAAAAGAGTTGAGAAATAAGAAAGTTCCTTTGGTGAAGGTTCTGTGGAAGAATCATGGAAGAGAAGAGGCAATTTGGGAGAGTGAGCAATCAATGCGAGATCAGTATCCTCAACTATTTCAGACTTGATATCAGGTAATTTCGAGGGCGAAATTTCTTTTTAGAGGGGGAGAATTGTAATATCCCAATGTATGCCCTAGAAGTTTTAATACAATTGTTGTTTGATTTGAATTTAATGTACATATGTTTTTGCAAAGGAAATGATTGTGTTAATGGAATGTATTTGTTGTATATATGTTAATATATATAACATATATGTTGGTCAAATGGAGAGTCAAGGGAAGAAGATATTTTAATTTGGGATGTCTGAAATTACTAAAGAGGGCAAGAGTTTTAAAGGATATGTGAACAAATAGAAAAGGGCATTTAAGTAATTTTCCTTTTTGGAATGCATGGTGGAGATTTAAAGAGATGATAATTTGATTTTTTTTCATTTCTTCTTCTCTTTCCCATATGTTGGCCGGCCATTTCAAAGGAAGGGAGCAAGAGTGAGATTTGTTTAATTCAAATTCAATTTGAAGGAAGAATCAAAGGATTAAGTTGGAGATTTGTGAAATTTCTTCAATTTAGGTAAGTACTCTCTTATTTTCCTTTGTTATTTTGAAGTGGTGTTTGAGGTGATTTATGAATTGTTGATTTTATGAATAAGTGTGTTTAAGATATGTTTATAAGTGTTAAATTGATTGTAAGTTAAAAGGTTGAATTGGTGTTGGTTTTGGTTTGAAGATGGTAAGTTAAGGGTGATGTTTGGTTTTAGGGTTTTGAAGTGGTAAGTGATCAAATGTATTGTTGATGTATTGTTAGTGTGTATATTGTGATGAATATGTAAATTAAGTGTTAATGACATTGATTATATTCATTTGAATGAGGTCATGTTGTGTATAAGGTGTTCTTAATTCAATCAAAGGAGTTTTGGTTATGTTTAGGGTTTTATTCATGAGAGACACGGCCAAACCAAGGAAGAGACACGGCCAAACTAAGGATTTTTGAGAGACACGACCAAGTCTTAGGAAATTTGGCCGTGTTGGATAAATTTTGGAGAAGACACGGCCGTGTCCCTTGCCCATGTTTGCTTCTGTTGCTTTTGGTTGAGAGACACGGCCACAAGCTTGGCCGTGTCCCTTGAGTGTGTTGGCTACTGTGATTTTTCCTTGCTCTTCTTACATGGTTGAGATTGAACTTACATTTGATAATGCATATGATATTATATGAACAAGGTTGTGTATTATGCATTGTGAATCTTGTGAATGGTAATGTGTTATATGAATAATGTACTTTGAAATGTTATACCAATGATGCTATATGTATAATATGAATGGAGATATGAAATGATATGAAGCCATTGTGATTAGTTATGATGATTCCATTGAAAGAACATAAGGCATGTTTGCCTAATTGATGATGAGAATTGTGAATGAAATAATAAGTGAATTGTGTGTCTAATGTGTTATTCATTTTCAGAGTTTTGTTATTGGTGGCATGCCTATTGGTAACATTCTCTTGAAGTTAGGTTGGATTTGATCCTTGAAGCCTAATTGAGATGTTACAATCCTTGAAGCTAGGTTGGGTTGGTTCTTGAAGCCAAGTTGGGTTGATAGTTAGCATGCTTTGTTCCCCTTGAAGCTTGGTTGAACCTAATCCTTGAAGCCTAGTTAGGTTTATGATAATGATAAATGTGATAATAAAACCAAAGCATTAACTCTGAAAATTGAATGGCATATTAGAGTGTTTTGGACCCATGCTTGTCTTTGTATATAATGTGATTCTTGAATGGTAAAATCAATGGAACTATGAAGATGTAATATGAATATTGTTATGACATTGAATGTAGTGTGATATGGTAATGTGATGTGCTTCTATTTGTATGGTTTATGAAATATAAAGGTGTGATGTTAGTTTTTCACTTATGATGTTAACTTTATGATTTAGATGTGTAACATTACATTGCCTTAAAGTATAATGTTGGTATATTTTGTACTACTAAGCCGATGGCTTAGCGCGATAGTGTTTGATCGCGCCGGTGACAGAGTTGAACCTGAGAGCTCCTCGAGACCAAGTGAGACTAGACATTAAGGAATTCCTTTTGGGACTTAAAGATCAGAGAAGAGCTGCCAATCATGTATATATATTCTATGTTTTATAAACTTTGATTTATAACATATTTGTAATAACTTCCGCTGTGAATTGATAAACATTTTTATATATGGTGTCTTTTGGATTTCTTTTAAATGTTGAGTTCGGTTTCATTTATTTACAAAGATATTTGTTGTGTTTTCTTTTTAAACTGTGGCATTTACTATATTCAGTATACGTATATTACGATCGTTTAAGCATGCTTGGTACGTATACGGGATATAGGGGTGTTACAGCATAACCCTTGAACTCCACAACTGTAATGTGTGACTTCTTTTCTTCAGAATAATTATGGCACTCAAAAATTTGCTCTACTTTGCGCTCCCATTCAATGTATTCTTCAGCATTGTTGTTCCCTCTAAATTCAGGAACCTTCATTTTGATGGAAGTCAAATCATTATCATTGATAGGTGCTTGATAAATTCCAGCTTCTCCTTCTTCAAATCCATAATCAGCCATACGGCCTCTCTCATATGCACCTCTTGGTGCCCTCCTCCTAATTGGCTCTTCTCTCTCTTCAGCTCTTGCTGGTTGTAGAATTCTCTGTGGTAGCCTTATTGGAGCAGGTTGTTGTGCTTGCATTAAGCGTTCCATAGACTGCTGTAAGCTAGCCAACGTATTTGCTATTCTTTCCATATTGTCCTCATTTCCTTGCTTGTACGTCTCAAGATCATCTGCAATATCCCGGATACTCATCTCTTCTTTCTCAGCAGCTATGCCTTTATCTCTACTAGAATTGCTACTCATTATCTCACAAAACAAAGAACTCACCTTCGCTAATTCTTCGATTGCACTTCAGAACAAAGGCTCACAAATTAATCACCAAGCACGTTCAAGGGAACTAGAACCTAAATCCTAGAATGACACCTAGAAAGAAACTTGAAAAATTTGGAGGCAACACAAGAAAATTTTGTGTCACACGATTATATCAACCAGAGTATAGAATCAAACAAATAATACTCTAGTAATGTCACGGAATCAAAACGGTAGCTCAAACAAGAAATAGAAATAAAGAGGTAAAAAATTATGACGAATCTGGTCAAAATGTATCAAAACCAACTCACCTTAGCAAGTTAGTTTATGGACCTAATAATTCTACCCAAGAAAGCTAGTATCAAGACTCCCCAAGAATTCAATTTCGAAAAGGAAACTTCCAAATCAGTAAGAAAAACATAATAAAACAGCCCCTCAATTGACCAAAATTGGTGGCCAAAATTTTGATTACTTTCAACCTGATTCAAAACGATTCTAATACCTTAAATTACTAGAAAAGCAAAGAATTTTTGTTGAAGTGATTTTGTACTCTCTTTTTTTTTTTAGGATATGGTCACTATCCTTGGATCACCAACGAAACACAAAGCCTTCAGTCCAATTTATACCCAATTCAGAATAAGAAAAATGTATTTTGAATCAAAAGGCAAGAACACAATTTCAAAATTGAACAAAGAATTCTATAACCCTAATTCGAAAATCCAATTAGAACCCTAACGGAACAACTACAACAACCCTAGAAAGACAGATAGATAAAGATTTACCTGTAATTGGCTCTAATACCAAATGACGCGGAACCCTATGGCAATGAAGGCCTCAAACCCCAATGCATGATTGATAGAAGAAAACCAAGAACGAAGGAAAAACCACCTTCTAAAGCACCCAATTTCTTAGCAAAGCACGAACACTTATAACGGAAGGATTTAGGAAGCTCGAATTAGAAGAATGCCACAATTAAAATTGATAAGTAAATCTAATTCTTGATGCAATCAAAAGAAAAAGAGAATCCACTCCTGTTCTATGATGGCCAAAATTTTCAATAAGAAAATTGAGAATATAATTTGTCATAAAGTGTCCTTACAAAAAAATAAGGCACTATTTATACTAAAAGGCACACATAAATCCGAAACCCTAATTCTAATGGGAAAAGGAAAGCTACAAAGTCAAAATCCTAACCCATTAAGGAAAATATAAAGTATGGAAACAAATTAATATTCTGAAATAACTAAATAGGAAACCACACATCCTAACCCACTAAGGAAAATATAAAGTATAAAAAAGGGCCAAACTAAAACCCTTTAAAATAAGAACATGCCCCACTCTATTTGGGCTGTCCATGGGCCTTAAATTACTTCCCAAGGCTATATATGAACTGTTAATAAATCGAGAAGAATCTGCAACCCTTTTGCCGCAGCGGAAAACAAAAATTATCTTTCGATTTATTCCCAGGATCCATGTGATCCATTCAGTTCGATAAAAGAGATTCGAAACTAACCTTTTGTGTAGCTTCAAATCGATTAACAGATGCTGCCTTCTGAAGACGAACACCCTCTAGCGAAGTCCACACGAACGTACGCCGGTCTGAGTGCTAGCTCACCAACGGCAGTGGCTGAACCTTTTCAAAAACGAAACTAGGGTTTTTAGGATTTTGTCTTCTTCCGTTTTCTTTCAAAACGAATAATAATCAGATCATCATCCCTCTAGCCCTTTTAAAACCATTTAAAAGACTTTCCTTGTCAAAACCCTAACTGTCCATATCCTATATAGACCCACGTTTTTAATAATTATTATCTAATAATAATTATTATAACAATATTATTATTATTAATATCTAATAATAATAATACTAACAACAATAATAAAAATATAATTATTATTATTTAAGTACAGCCTACGTTGTATGTGTGTGACCCGATAGGCTCATATTAACTGGTAGTGTATTTCAATCTCTATTGAAATGCACAAATCATAATTGGCCTCTAGCAAGACATTACGACTACCCAATTAATCATGAGAATCATTATAAATGAAAACCTGAAATAGTACATGCATTAATCCCTTTGTCACACGATATCTAGTTTGAACATAAGTCATAGTAAATGTCATACTTATATTGTCCAAACTTATAATTACTCGATCTCCAAGTTAACTGATAAACAAATAAGATTGATCTTATATCAACTTATTTGAGCATGGCCATGCATTTCTCAGTTACACTTATTGAGGGGCCCATAAGATATCTCTCTCATAGAGAGGGACAAATTCCATCTTGATTGTTCATTTTCCTCTACATAATTTATACCATGTTCAAGCATAACCTTTATAATTATCTAGTTACAGATAACGTTTGATCATGTCAAAACATAATATTCCTTATGTTGGAAACCATGACAATCTCAAGTCAAAGGATTAAATGAAAACTATTATGAGATACACTTATGACATTAAACCATGAAGTGATATCTATGTGGGTCTATCCAATACAATGTTCTCTAACATGTATCCATAATATTGATTTGTATCTTCATACCTATATTCATCTTATGATTATCAAATCAATATTACACTAGTTATATTTATTATTATCTCCATAACAATAATAAACCAGGGATATAATCATTATTATATATAACATGCAAACATAACAATGATAATAAAAACTTCTTTATTAATAACAAAATGAATAACATTAAGGTCCAAATCAATGGCCTAGGGCATATACACTAACAGTCTCCCACTTGCACTAGGCCTAGTCTAACAAATATCTCATGCCCATAGACCTAGTGTGCTGATCATGCTTGACCCGCGAGAGAGGCTTTGTCAATGGATCTGCTATGTTGTCATTTGTGTCAACTTTGCATATCTTGATATCACCTCTATCAATGATGTCTCGAATGAGGTGAAATCGCATGAGTATATGCTTAGATTTCTGATGGGACCTTGGCTCTTTTGCTTGCGCTATGGCACCATTGTTGTAACAATAGATAGCCATAGGATTAGCAATGCTAGGCACCACTCCAAGCTCAGTGATGAATTTCTTCAGCCAAACTGCTTCCTTAGCTGCATCTGATGCTGCTATATACTCAGCTTCTGTTGTAGAATCTGCTACTGTGTTCTGCTTGGAACTTTTCCAAGTAATGGCTCCACCATTCAATGTGAATACAAAACCTGACTGCGATTTGTAATCATCTATATCAATTTGAAAACTAGCATCTATGTAACCATTTACAACTAGCTCATCTTCCAAACCTCCATAAACCAAGAAGGCATCCTTAGTTCTTCTTAGATACTTAAGAATGTTCTTAACAGCTGTCCAGTGACCCTCACCAGGATCAGCTTGATATCTACTTGTTGTGCTCAAAGAATATGAGACATCAGGTCTAGTACATAGCATGGCATACATAATAGATCCAATAGCAGAAGCATAAGGGATCTTATTCATTCTATCTCGCTCATCAGATGTCTTAGGACATTGATTCTTGCTAAGATGAATACCATGTGACATAGGCAAAAATCCCTTCTTGGAATCTTGCATGCTGAACCTCTTCAACACTTTGTCAATGTATGTACTTTGACTTAAGCCAATTATCCTTCTAGATCTATCTCTATAGATCCTTATACCAAGGATATATGCAGCCTCACCCAAGTCCTTCATTGAAAAAGAATTCCCTAACCAATCTTTAACCTTTTGTAAAGTGGGGACATCATTTCCAATGATCAATATGTCATCTACATATAGGATTAAGAACACGATAGCACTCCCACTAACCATCTTGTAAACACATGGTTCATCTTCATTTTGAATGAAACCAAAGTTCTTAACTGTTTCATCAAAACAAAGATTCCAGCTTCGAGATGCTTGCTTCAATCCATAAATGGACCTTTGAAGCTTGCAAACCTTCCCAGAATTCTCAGGATTTACAAAACCCTCAGGTTGTTTCATGTACACATCCTCGAGTAAATTTCCATTAAGGAAAGCGGTTTTGACATCCATTTGCCATATCACATAATCATAGTATGCAGCAATGGCAAGGAGAATCCTAATAGATTTAATCATAGCAACTGGAGAAAAGGTTTCATCATAGTCTATACCATGAGTTTGTTTGAAACCTTTAGCAACCAACCTTGCTTTATAGGTTTGTACATTTCCATCCATGTCAATTTTCTTCTTGAAAACCCATTTGCAACCAATAGTCTTAATACCTTCGGGAGGATCAATTAAGGCCCAAACTTGGTTGTCAAACATGGACTGCATCTCAGAGTTCATGGCTCCAAGCCATTTCTCTAAATCTGGACCTGACACAGCTTCAAGATAGGTAGTTGGCTCATCTTGATCTATGAGCAAAACTTCATGACTTTCATTCATGAGAAATCCATATCTCTTAGACTGATGACGTGGTCTATCAGATCTGTGCAGAACTTGTGTAACATTTTCAGTTTCCACAATGGCTTGTGGTTCTGAAACTGTTTCTACAGGCGGTTCAATATCTTCTTGTGGTTCTATAAATTCATCTAATTGAACTGTACTCCCACTAGTTCTTTTAGAAATGAATTCCTTTTCCAAAAAGGTTCCATTTCGAGCAACAAACACTTTATTCTCAGATGGAATATAGAAATAATATCCTTTAGTTTCCTTAGGATATCCCACAAAGATACATTTAGCAGATTTTGGAGCTAACTTATCTGAAACTGGTCTTTTCACATAAGCTTCACAACCCCAAATCTTAAGAAAAGACAAACTAGGTGTTTTGCCAGTCCATATCTCATATGGCGTCTTTTCAACCGCTTTAGATGGTACACGGTTTAAAACAAAAGCAGCTGTCTCCAAGGCATAACCCCAAAACGATAATGGAAGATCTGCTTGACTCATCATAGATCGAACCATATCTAATAAAGTTTTATTTCTTCTTTCAGAAACACCATTCCACTGTGGAGTTCCTGGAGGAGTTAATTGTGAAACAATTCCATAATTTCTTAGATGTTCGTCAAACTCTTGGCTCAAAAATTCACCACCTCGATCAGATCGAAGTGCCTTAATAGTTTTACCAAGTTGATTTTGTACTTCATTTTGAAAAGTTTTGAACATTTCAAAAGCCTCATGCTTATGTTTCATTAGGTAGACATAGCCATACCTACTGAAATCATCAGTAAAAGTAATGAAGTAATTATATCCTCCTCTGGCACTAATGCTTAACGGGCCACATACATCTGTATGTACTAGTCCTAGCAAGTCATTAGCCCTTTCACCTTGTCCGATGAAAGGATTCTTTGTCATTTTGCCAAGTAAACAAGATTCACATTTATCAAATGATTCAAAATCAAATGAATCTAATAATCCATCTTGATGGAGTTTAGAAATGCGTTTCTCATTTATATGGCTAAGACGACAATGCCATAAAAATGTAGGGTTTAGGTCATTTTGCTTAATTCTCTTAGAGTTTATGTTATAAATATGATTCTCCCTAGAATCATCTAAGTCAAGGACATAAAGGCCATTAAAAGATCTTGCAATACCATAAAGCAAATCATCTTTATCAAAAATAGAACAGGTCTTATTTTTAATTAAAAATGAAAAACCTTCATCATCCAAAACTGAAACTGAAATAAGATTCCTACTCAGAGTAGGAACATAATAGCAATTGTTCAAATTTAACAAAAAACCATTAGGCATATGAAGTTCATAAGATCCTACAGCTAGTGCAGCAACTCTTGCTTTATTCCCAACTCGTAGGTCAACTTCGCCCTTTTTCAGTGATCTACTCCTTTTGAGTCCCTGCACATTTGTACAAATGTGAGAACCACATGCAGTATCCAATACCCATGAAGTAGAAGCAGATAAGTTAATTTCTATAACATATATACCTGAAGATGTAGTCGCACTACCCTTCGATTTCTTCAATTTAGCCAAATAAAGTGGGCAATTTCTTTTCCAATGCCCAGGCTCCTTGCAATGGTGATAAGTTCCTTCCTTAGGAACAGGTGCCTTGGGTTCTTTTGGCTTAGGCTGTCCCTTAGGCTTTGTAGCAACTGTTGCTTTACCCTTTGCCTTGCCTTTCTTCTTCATAGGCTTACCCTTATTGACATTCAATACATGGGTAGCCTTAGTGGGCTTTTTGATATTCCCTTCAGCAGTTTGAGCATACCATGTAGCTCAGGAATGGACTTTTCCATGTTGTTCATATTATAGTTCATAACAAAATGTGAAAAACTGCTGGGCAAAGAATGAAGGATCAAATCCGTGGAGAGTTCTAAACTCAAGGGATATCCAAGTCGGGCAAGGTGATCAATGTAGCCCTTCATTTTCAAAACATGAGCGCTAACCGATTCGCCCTCTGACATCTTGCAGTCAAATAATGCAACAGCAGTGTCGAATCTATCCTGCCTAGCTTGCTGTTGGAAAGCTTGTTTGAGATGGACACTCATCTCATAAGCCTCCAAGTGTTCCAGATCCTTCTGAAGTTCTGGACACATAGTAGCAAGCATAAGACATCCAATGTCATTGGAATCATCCATATGCTTCTTATGCTTGTTCTTATCAGCATTAGAAGCATTAGCAGGAGGTGGCTCAGGGACAGCTTCATCAAGCACATAGGACTTCTTTTCTTGTTTGAGAACAATTCTCAGGTTCCTAAACCAATCAACAAAATTAGTCCCATTCTCTTTCAGTTTTTCCTTCTCAAGAACGGATCGCAGTGATAAAGTGGAGTTATTGTTGGTAGCCATTTCAATCTACAAAATATGCAAATTTTAATTAATAAAAGGTGATAAGTAATTAAAATCCCACTAAAATATAACCCTCAATCATCACAATGACATTTTAGTGGGCTAAGATCCAATTTTTACTTAATATCAAGTCAGCTTTGGCATGACACTTAAAATCAAGTTATTATGGTAGGTAACCCCTTACCAATTACGTCACATGTAACTCTTAGATAATATGGGATCATGACATCATATGTCATAGCATGTTATACCCCATCTAATGCCTTAGGCCCAAAACCATTTTGATAGCCTAATTAAGTCTAACCAATTTTAAACGCATGAGCAGCACCATTACTCATCATATCTTACTAGGATAACCTAAAGTACTTTGCTTTGGCAAAATCTACATTTAGATGATCTTAGCCTTGATAAGTGTTTAAGATATGGATGGCATTAAAACTTAAATTAATAGTGAGGGTTCATTCCATTTAATTTTGAAAACATGTTAAAATTAACATTTATATATCACATCCTATATGCATATATAAACTATCAAACATGACATCTCATACATATTCGATAAAAATAAACGTGACATAGTATGGCCAAACTAGATATGATCTTCATGAGACCAAATGAAGATCATATAGGCAACCCTAGGTGAAAAGAAAACCTATCTATTATAACATTTGCAATAGTACATTTCTTCATATCTTGAAAGGCAACTTCATCTCCATGGAATTTTTCATCTTCTTCTCCAGGCTTGAGTCTTCATTATTACATTAATAATAAAAACTAAATACTAAACTAGTAATAATAAAGTTACAAAAATAAACGACACGCAAGCCATATTTATAATCCATAGATATGAATAAACAATCACATAGATCATAAAGCCATACTATGCACCATGCCAAGACATCAAATAATCATAGCATATTTCATATAAACATCTTAAAATAACCAAATAAGTTGACATTCATAATGTCACCGGAACGAACTATAAGGCGCTGCGCACACGGCGGTCCCGCTGGCCGGTCAGCGGGCGGGGTTCCGAAGGGGCAGCACCCCTGGGCGGGGTCGAGGGGCAGCGCCCCTCGAAGCTAAACAGAATCATTAATCCAATTAATTATTTTTGTAACACCCCTTCCCAGCCTACATGTGTAAGCCGAGTAGAGGCGCCACACTATCCTAATGTTGCTACCAATTTTACTTAATTCGAATTTTAGTTCCGGTTTTACAGAAATTTTGCCATAGTTTCGCCTAAAAATTGAGTCCCAAGTGTCGACAAAACTGGTTTTTTTCTGATTTAAAAAAAAACATTTTACACAAACCAATGCAACAAAATCATTTTCAGTACACTCCCAATAAATCCCCCTTATAACCTCAACTACAACCTGCAAAAAGGATTTACACTTCTAGTACAAAATAAGTAGAGGTTTATTATTATCACATACTTTCAATAATCTTATATATATATATATGATAATCTTGTCTTTACCAAAATTTCATTTATACATATGAATACATTCTTGTCAGAAATACAACATAATGAAATTATACATGTATGCATCACCTTCTAGTTGGTCTCGAAATACTCTTACCCTACTCGTGGCATAACAGTTTGACTTCCAGATCAACCACCTACTCACCTGCGCGATATATACAACCGCGCTAAGCCCGAAAGCTTAGTAGTACAAATAAATATTTTAAAAATACATAACAGACAATCATACTTATATTAACTTCATATATTATTATTTTTTTATCATATTTTCACATTTCAATTACACCTTATTTATATTTCTACTAATCTCATAATTATATACATATGAACGTATTTCATTAATACAACCCACAAATCCATATTATGCATCATATTGTATTTTCATGTAGTACCTTCAGATTTCATCATTCAACATAGTTTTTCAATCTACATTCACCTTCAATAATTTACTTATACATTCTAATCATCTCATTTCATAATTATCATCATATATCTCATATCATTACATCTTATTCCATAATTCACATTTAAACAAAAATAATCATTGGTCTCATTATTCATTCATTTCTCATTTCATGAATCACATTTAAACAAAGACAAGCATGGGCCCAAAAGACACTAATATGTTATTCAAAGTTCAGAGTTACTGCTTTGGTCCATAATCATAATCATCAAGCCCGTAGGCGATATACACACATATATATATATCTATCCATGGATAGGGTAACAGACCCAGTCTCTTGGACCTCTACTTGGCTAGACTCAAGGAGATCCTCAACCCGGCAAGACTGTTACCAAAACAAGTGTAACAGACCCAGTCTCTTGGACCTCAACCCGACTAATCTCGAGGAGATCCTCAACCCGGCAAGACTGTTACTATTTTTCATATATTTCACATTCATATTTCATAGGCATGCCGCCAAACCCAGAACTCTGAAAATTGAATAACATATCAAGCACACAATTATTTCATTCATCTCTTCATAATCTCTTTCTCAATTCATTTTATATTTCATAAGCAAATTAAGCAACCATGTCTCAATCATCTCATGTGCATCATCATAGCCAACAATCATGGCCTCATATCTCATATGATCTCAAATCACAATGAAGCAACTCTTCATAACATCATATCTTTCACATTACATTTCATCATCACATCTTGCACATTTCACATTTCGTTATATTTCAAATCACATTAATCAATTCATTATTCAAATGGATATAATCAATGGCATTAACACATATTTTACATGCTCATCACAACATTCACATTATAACCAAATATGATATTATTAATATACATCAACAATGCATTAGATTCCTTATCACATTTACAATCAAATTTGTGTCAAATCTCAATATCATATGAATGTATGCAATAATGTAGTTTTTACTTACCTTAAAACCAACTCACACCAATCTATACACTTACTCTTCAAAGAATCCTCAACACTTAGGTTAGGGCAATTCAACCTCTTCACAACCTAATTCAAAAGGAATATTAGCAAAATGACCATATGAATAGTACATTCTGGTTTTAGACTCCATTTTATCCTTATTTTGAAAAATTGTATAAAATAATATACTTGACTAAAAATTCTAAAATTTTTACAGAATTTAGTTTTACATCTTAAAATCATTCCTTTCAAATTTCATATCAAACTGAACACAAAATCTTGGTCAAATAGTTCACCTAACCAGACTGCCCCAATTGCCCTGCATCCTGGCAGCAGTTCTGAACTTTGTGAATTCCATAAATCAAATTCAATCAACGTGGTTCCAAATTATTTTTCTCAAATACTAGACTCACTAAGCAACAACATATCCAAAATTCAATTGGATATGATTTTTCTACATTTTATTAAAAATCCCGAAAGATAGCTGTCTCAGTTAAGGTACCTGCTGGAACAGGTCTAATAAAAATAATCTTTCCAAAATCATAACCATTTCAAAATCGAATCAACATATTTTTCGGTCATTCTAGACTCATAGAGGCACAACATATCAAAAATTCAATTCAAGATCATTTTTCTATAATTAATTAAAAATCATACAAGTCACAGCCTTTACTAATTGTAAAACAGAAAAAATTTCACTAAACACAACTCTTACTCTTCCATCACCAACACCAACCTAACTTCTTATCTTTAATTCCATTTCAACACTTTTACACACACCATACACAAACACACTCCATCAAACTCAAACAAAATTCCAAATAGAACAAGAGAAATCAAGAGAAAACTTACCAAAAATGATAAACTTCTTGAATTTCTAACTTGTTTCCTTGAAATCTTCCTTCAATTTGAAACTTGGAACTCAAAACAACTTCTTGCTCTCTTGACTAAGTGATACCCGGCTACCCCAAAAGAAAAGAAGAAAAATGAAAGAGACAAAAGAAACAAAGTCAAATTTCCCCTCTCTTTAAACCTCCACCAAGCAATTTAAAAAGAAAATTACCTAAATACCCTCTTTTATACAATTAAACTCCCTTTCACTTACTTGCCCTTTTTAGTAATTTCATACATAACCAAAATAAATATCTTCTTTTTCTTTTTATTATTATTATTATTATTATTATTATTATTATTATTATTATTATTATTAATTAATTAATTATATAAACTTACTTTTCCTACACCACTTTATACATTATGTATATGTAATATATATGTTGGTATATGTATATCTCTTTTATATTTCCTTTATATTTTCCATATTTTTCAAATACCACATAAATATATATCATCCCTCATATACACCTATTTCTTATAATATTTTCCTTACATATTTTACCAACATATCTTCTCACAACTACCATTCCAATGTACACCAAAATCGGGTATTGAATTAATTCATTTATCTTCTTTTGACTTTCATTAGTTTAACTTATATATGTTATATATACCTTCATTTCTTTTCTCCTTCCATTAAACATACTCCTTAAATCCAAATACCACAATAATTATTCCAAAACTTTTAGGGTGTACCTTGGGATATTACAATTCTCTCCCCCTTAAATAATTTCGTCCTCGAAATTATCTAGTATAATAGCAATCCACTCTTAACATAATACCATCTTAACTTTCATATGAAGTTAATTATATTTTTAAGTTATTATGTCATCACATCATATAACATTTACTCTCTCCCTTATTAGAGTCAATCATTTTCTCTAAATTTCATAACTCATCATTAGATCCATTTATATATCTTATTACTTTCTTATCCAAACATTCAAAATATCTCATTACATTCCCAATTAATTTACCTTGATGCAAGAATCAGATCATCTTATTTTATACATGTACTTTGTCTAATTATTACATTCAAGATATTTTATTACTTCATCTCTTTATAATTACTCTCTTAACTTCAACCTAAAAAAAATCATTGATTATCCCATCATTAAAATCACTTCCAGAATAGACATTTATCACACCTTAATTGATAACAATATCCTTATTTTTCCTACACTTAATTTTTTTTTTTAGCATGCTTCTCACTTAACATAAATATTAGTACAATGCCTTTCAACTTACTTTACAGGTGATTAATTTTTTTCCCTTTTATCTTCATTTACAACTGATTTAACTCAATACATTCACGTCCATACATTTGTCAGAATATTACATCACATACATTATCATTTAAATCTTATGCTCCTAGTACAACTGTACACATTAAATTTCAATAATGATTCATAGTCTTCATAGAATCTAGATCAATTGATCTATCTGTCACAATATACCCACGTTTCAATCTTGTTTAAATCAAATCAACAATTAATTTATTTAAACTATCATGAAATTCACAATATATATATATATATAACCTAATTCAATTAAAGCAAACTTATATTCAAATCCTGATTTCTTCAGATCCATATTCAGTAAAATTATCATGATTACAAATCACTTTAAATTATCTTTCAATATACACATAGTTTATTTCCTACTATCTTAGTATAATTTCTACCAATTCTCATGATAATCTCATACCATACTTTCTATCCATAGTTCACTCACATAAATCTTAAGTCCATTCATTTATTCACTTTATACCATAAACATATTTAGTATAACTTTCAGTCACATTTTGTAATTTCCCCTTTTTAATATCTCCTCACATTTCATACCATTACGATCTTTACATAATCAGCTTTTTATCACATTAGCCATAACTCAAAACATTTTACATTTCTCTTTTGTTTCCTTACTTTTCATAATTATAACCAAATTTCTAACATAAAATGATAAAGTATAACTTTACCAGTCATAATTCTTGACCATGTTTCTAGAAACATAATTATCAATCTCACCAAAACTGCACTACAGTCATGTTATCTCAGTTCCAAATCTGTGGATAACAAAATTAATCGACCAAAATATACTAAACAAATCATAAGAGATTAATGGTCATGCCTGAAGCTTATAAATCCATATTGTTCCTTTATTATTCAACTTCCAACCTTTTTAATTACAATGCTAAATTATATCACAAGAATTACATATTCATTCTCTAAACTTTTGCTACACCAAGAGTTAACACATTTCAACTCTATCTCAAAACAATTTGCACTCGATTATGTTCATCATTAGCCTAACTCCTGCTCAACAATATTATTATTATTATCATCTCTTATGTATACATATTCAATCATATGCAATTCTTACACAATTTCCCTTTTGTTATTCCATTTCGAATCTACTTCTAATCCATTTACAATCTCTTATTATACACATATACATAAAACCTTCCCACATGTGGATACTTTGATACTCAAAATATTATATGATCATCAGGTTCAGTGTTTACCATAACAATTTCACCATCCAATATTACTCGTCCATTCTCACTCTTAATTTCGTTACATAATCCATCTAGCTTTGCACAGTTCAAGACCTAATCTCTCTTAGGTCCATTAATACATGCAATATCATTCTTAATATCATTATACCAGTAATTATACCACCTACATATTCATAGGTCACATCCATAATGTGACTCACTTCCCACATTTCTTACATAATACAATTACATTCATATCGAAAAACTCATCTCACATATCCTATACATGTATACACTTAAGCATGTAATTTTATTTAATTTCTCTTTTGCATACAATCTGTACAAATTTAATGTTTATCATTTTTCTTTGAATATTATCATACTCATTCTTTTGACATGATTTAAATTATTCATCAACACAACAAATATATACATTCTAACCATAATAACACTTCAAATATATATTCAAGTCACATTTCTAATGTGACATCTATCTCATTATATATATATATATTTAAAGCATTTAATGTACCTTCATATCCATTTTCACCCTTTCCAGTCAAATGACTTAAAGTAACTCATTTTCACTCGCTCAATCACTTTCTTTTATTTCAAAACAAATTCTCATACTATCAATCTCATTACCCAATTCGTAGTATTCTCATATGCAAGAATATTCATTGCAAATAGCTCATATGTTTAATATCTAAATAATCTTTTTCAACATTCCATTAAAATTCTAAATTCTCAAATCACTATTTCACCTAAACTTCAACTTACAATTCTCATCTTTTCTTAATATCAACTTTAAAAACATCTTATATATATACCACAAAGCAACATCCAAACATATAGTTTTCACAATATTCAAACATATCATATTTCTAACATTGAAATCACAATGTTGCATTAAAATAACAATACAAACAATACCAGTATATCTTTTTACTTAACCAACATCATCTCTTTTTCTTTTAAACAAAACTTTAACTTTATACACCCAAACCTTAAATGATCACATTTTGTCTATACCAATCAACTCACTCAATGTTCCACCATATTTCCTTCAAGTTAATAACATATATATTCATTTTAACATCCGAATAATATTTTTTTTCTCTAATAATCCAATCATAAGCTTTATTAGAAAGAGATTCAAATTACAGAGGAAAGAGTACCTACTTAAATCTTGATTTTGTTTTTAGCTCATTTTCAACTTTATTCTCTTATTCATTTCTTTATATTTCAAACACATTTCAAAAATAAAAAATTTAACAATTTACTTTACTTGGATAAATTTACATTCTTTAATTTATCAATTAAACTCATATGAATATTTCCATATCATTTTTTTTTCTTTCATGTAGAACTTCATCCACACACTATCATCCATCTCATCTAATTCAAATACATTACAATTCACATAATGCCACATCCGAGACCAACCTAGGTGTTAATGCATATGCATGTATTACAAATTTCATTTCAAAACTTTTCTTTTTAATTCTCTTTAAGCTTTTCAAAACTTTCTCTTTTTAATTTTATTTAGGCCAAGAATCTCAAACCTAAGCTCTGATACCAAAAATTGTAACACCCCTTCCCAGCCTACATGTGTAAGCCGAGTAGAGGCGCCACACTATCCTAATGTTGCTACCAATTTTACTTAATTCGAATTTTAGTTCCGGTTTTACAGAAATTTTGCCATAGTTTCGCCTAAAAATTGAGTCCCAAGTGTCGACAAAACTGGTTTTTTTCTGATTTAAAAAAAAACATTTTACACAAACCAATGCAACAAAATCATTTTCAGTACACTCCCAATAAATCCCCCTTATAACCTCAACTACAACCTGCAAAAAGGATTTACACTTCTAGTACAAAATAAGTAGAGGTTTATTATTATCACATACTTTCAATAATCTTATATATATATATATGATAATCTTGTCTTTACCAAAATTTCATTTATACATATGAATACATTCTTGTCAGAAATACAACATAATGAAATTATACATGTATGCATCACCTTCTAGTTGGTCTCGAAATACTCTTACCCTACTCGTGGCATAACAGTTTGACTTCCAGATCAACCACCTACTCACCTGCGCGATATATACAACCGCGCTAAGCCCGAAAGCTTAGTAGTACAAATAAATATTTTAAAAATACATAACAGACAATCATACTTATATTAACTTCATATATTATTATTTTTTTATCATATTTTCACATTTCAATTACACCTTATTTATATTTCTACTAATCTCATAATTATATACATATGAACGTATTTCATTAATACAACCCACAAATCCATATTATGCATCATATTGTATTTTCATGTAGTACCTTCAGATTTCATCATTCAACATAGTTTTTCAATCTACATTCACCTTCAATAATTTACTTATACATTCTAATCATCTCATTTCATAATTATCATCATATATCTCATATCATTACATCTTATTCCATAATTCACATTTAAACAAAAATAATCATTGGTCTCATTATTCATTCATTTCTCATTTCATGAATCACATTTAAACAAAGACAAGCATGGGCCCAAAAGACACTAATATGTTATTCAAAGTTCAGAGTTACTGCTTTGGTCCATAATCATAATCATCAAGCCCGTAGGCGATATACACACATATATATATATCTATCCATGGATAGGGTAACAGACCCAGTCTCTTGGACCTCTACTTGGCTAGACTCAAGGAGATCCTCAACCCGGCAAGACTGTTACCAAAACAAGTGTAACAGACCCAGTCTCTTGGACCTCAACCCGACTAATCTCGAGGAGATCCTCAACCCGGCAAGACTGTTACTATTTTTCATATATTTCACATTCATATTTCATAGGCATGCCGCCAAACCCAGAACTCTGAAAATTGAATAACATATCAAGCACACAATTATTTCATTCATCTCTTCATAATCTCTTTCTCAATTCATTTTATATTTCATAAGCAAATTAAGCAACCATGTCTCAATCATCTCATGTGCATCATCATAGCCAACAATCATGGCCTCATATCTCATATGATCTCAAATCACAATGAAGCAACTCTTCATAACATCATATCTTTCACATTACATTTCATCATCACATCTTGCACATTTCACATTTCGTTATATTTCAAATCACATTAATCAATTCATTATTCAAATGGATATAATCAATGGCATTAACACATATTTTACATGCTCATCACAACATTCACATTATAACCAAATATGATATTATTAATATACATCAACAATGCATTAGATTCCTTATCACATTTACAATCAAATTTGTGTCAAATCTCAATATCATATGAATGTATGCAATAATGTAGTTTTTACTTACCTTAAAACCAACTCACACCAATCTATACACTTACTCTTCAAAGAATCCTCAACACTTAGGTTAGGGCAATTCAACCTCTTCACAACCTAATTCAAAAGGAATATTAGCAAAATGACCATATGAATAGTACATTCTGGTTTTAGACTCCATTTTATCCTTATTTTGAAAAATTGTATAAAATAATATACTTGACTAAAAATTCTAAAATTTTTACAGAATTTAGTTTTACATCTTAAAATCATTCCTTTCAAATTTCATATCAAACTGAACACAAAATCTTGGTCAAATAGTTCACCTAACCAGACTGCCCCAATTGCCCTGCATCCTGGCAGCAGTTCTGAACTTTGTGAATTCCATAAATCAAATTCAATCAACGTGGTTCCAAATTATTTTTCTCAAATACTAGACTCACTAAGCAACAACATATCCAAAATTCAATTGGATATGATTTTTCTACATTTTATTAAAAATCCCGAAAGATAGCTGTCTCAGTTAAGGTACCTGCTGGAACAGGTCTAATAAAAATAATCTTTCCAAAATCATAACCATTTCAAAATCGAATCAACATATTTTTCGGTCATTCTAGAATCATAGAGGCACAACATATCAAAAATTCACTTCAAGAGCATTTTTCTATAATTAATTAAAAATCATACAAGTCACAGCCTTTACTAATTGTAAAACAGAAAAAATTTCACTAAACACAACTCTTACTCTTCCATCACCAACACCAACCTAACTTCTTATCTTTAATTCCATTTCAACACTTTTACACACACCATACACAAACACACTCCATCAAACTCAAACAAAATTCCAAATAGAACAAGAGAAATCAAGAGAAAACTTACCAAAAATGATAAACTTCTTGAATTTCTAACTTGTTTCCTTGAAATCTTCCTTCAATTTGAAACTTGGAACTCAAAACAACTTCTTGCTCTCTTGACTAAGTGATACCCGGCTACCCCAAAAGAAAAGAAGAAAAATGAAAGAGACAAAAGAAACAAAGTCAAATTTCCCCTCTCTTTAAACCTCCACCAAGCAATTTAAAAAGAAAATTACCTAAATACCCTCTTTTATACAATTAAACTCCCTTTCACTTACTTGCCCTTTTTAGTAATTTCATACATAACCAAAATAAATATCTTCTTTTTCTTTTATTATTATTATTATTATTATTATTATTAATTAATTAATTATATAAACTTACTTTTCCTACACCACTTTATACATTATGTATATGTAATATATATGTTGGTATATGTATATCTCTTTTATATTTCCTTTATATTTTCCATATTTTTCAAATACCACATAAATATATATCATCCCTCATATACACCTATTTCTTATAATATTTTCCTTACATATTTTACCAACATATCTTCTCACAACTACCATTCCAATGTACACCAAAATCGGGTATTGAATTAATTCATTTATCTTCTTTTGACTTTCATTAGTTTAACTTATATATGTTATATATACCTTCATTTCTTTTCTCCTTCCATTAAACATACTCCTTAAATCCAAATACCACAATAATTATTCCAAAACTTTTAGGGTGTACCTTGGGATATTACAATTTTCTATCAAAACCCTTATTCTATCAATCATATTAAACATAATATAATAGCAATCTATTAATCATATTAACAGAGAACTATTACAAGAAACCTTAGAAAACGATTTACTCAATAATCATATTAATCAAAATCGAAATCTATGTATACATTCAATATGAATAAACGAATTGAATTAATCATATTAACCCTAATTTGAAACCATAACAGATTGTATACCAACCCTAATTCGACTTCACAGAATTGTATCTTATACAATTGGTCATCTTTGATATCATATATCAACAACGATTTAGGTTATATCTCATATAACATATTCGAATCATCATCAAATGATAAAACGAATCCAATCATGCCATTCGAAAAATAGTAGATCACATCAACACATCAACATGGCATATTTCGAATTAAATGGAATCAACAAGGGGCTCTGATACCACTGTTAGTAAATCGAGAAGAATCTGCAACCCTTTTGCCGCAGCGGAAAACAAAAATTATCTTTCGATTTATTCCCAAGATCCATGTGATCCATTTAGTTCGATAAAAATGATTCGAAACTAACCTTTTGTGTAGCTTCAAATCGATTAACAGATGCTGCCTTCTGAAGACGAACACCCTCTAGCGAAGTCCACACGAAAGTACACCGGTCTGAGTGCTAGCTCACCAATGGCAGTGGCTGAACCTTTTCAAAAATGAAACTAGGGTTTTTAGGTTTTTCTCTTCTTCCGTTTTCTTTCAAAACGAATAATAATCAGATCATCATCCCTCTAGCCCTTTTAAAACCGTTTAAAAGACTTTCCTTATCAAAACCCTAACTGTCCATATCCTATATGGACCCACGTTTTTAATAATTATTATCTAATAATAATTATTATAACAATATTATTATTAATATCTAATAATAATAATAATACTAACAACAATAATAAAAATATAATTATTATTATTTAAGTACAGCCTACGTTCTATGTGTGTGACCCGATAGGCTCATATTAACTGGTAGTGTATTTCAATCTCTATTGAAATGCACAAATCATATTTGGCCTCTAGCAAGACATTACGACTACCCAATTAATCATGAGAATCATTATAAATGAAAACCTGAAATAGTACATGCATTAATCCCTTTGTCACACGATATCTAGTTTGAACATAAGTCATAGTAAATGTCATACTTATATTGTCCAAACTTATGATTACTCGATCTCCAAGTTAACTGATAAACAAATAAGATTGATCTTATATCAACTTATTTGAGCACGGCCATGCATTTCTCAGTTACACTTATCGAGGGGCCCAGAAGATATCTCTCTCATAGAGAGGGACAAATTCCATCTTGATTGTTCATTTTTCTCTACATAATTTATACCATTTTCAAGCATAACCTTTATAATTATCTAGTTACAGATAACGTTTGATCATGTCAAAACATAATATTCCTTATGTTGGAAACTATGACAATCTCAAGTCAAAGGATTAAATGAAAACTATTATGAGATACACTTATGACATTAAACCATGAAGTGATATCTATGTGGGTCTATCCAATACATTGTTCTCTAACATGTATCCATAATATTGATTTGTATCTTCATACCTATAATCATCTTATGATTATCAAATCAATATTACACTAGTTATATTTATTATTATCTCCATAACAATAATAAACCAGGGATATAATCATTATTATATATAACATGCAAACATAACAATGATAATAAAAACTTCTTTATTAATAACAAAATGAATAACATTAAGGTCCAAATCAATGGCCTAGGGCATATACACTAACATGAACCCCCATGGACCTTTCTTGCACGTTGGACCTCTTTAGCTAGCCTTTAGCTTCCACATTCACACTAAGCATCATAATCTGCTTTGGTGTGCCTTCTTCAAGCTCTATTGTGCACTTTTCCATTGCCATTTTAGTCACTTCCTTTGAAATTTGATCTTGAATATGCAATCCCATAGCTACTCCAAACTTCTTAGCTCTGCTCCTAGTAAATGGCCCATTTGGAAGCACCAATGGATCCTTACCTCGTGGCTGGTTCGTATTACAAAGGTCAAATGAAAATTTTGTGGACTATGTGAAAAGATGGAGAAATAAGGCTGCTTTGCTCAAGAAGAGGCCCGATGAATTTGATCAAATAAGGCTTATTATGAGAGGGGTGTTGCCTAGTCTTCGTGAAAGGATGTCTCATACACTCATAAGTGATTTCAAATATCTACTCTAAGCTGGTCTACAAATTGAAGAGTGGGAAAGAGAGAAGAATCGCTTTTCGGTAAGAAGGATTGAGAAAGGGAATTATCAGCCTAGCAATCAAAGCACGCAAAAAGAAGTTGATGTTAATGCGACTGGTCAAGGAAATAAAAGACAATTCTTAGAATTGAGGAAACCTCTATCTTGGGTTTTTAGCAAGCTACAAAAGAAAGGGTTGTTACAGCCATTAGCCCCTCGACCTTTGCCAAATCCTTTACCCCCAAAAATTGATACTAAGGCTTTTTGTCAATGTCATCAGACTCAAGGACATGAGACTAATAGATGTACCCAATTGAAGCATGAGATCCAAGATCTAATCGATAGTGGTAAGCTACCGGAGTCGAATAAGCCCAATACCAAGAACAATCCTTTCCCTAAGTTTGGAAGAGTACCTCCTCCGACAACCTTCATGGTGGAAAAAGGATTGGAAGAAAATTTTGTTTTATCCTCTTTTCAAGATGGAAATATTGAAGATGTGAAAGGAAAAGAAGCTTAAACTCAACAAACTTTCCTTAGCTTGAATGTTGCTTTTCAATTTTACTTTCTTTAATATTTAATTGGAGCAATCTTATTTTTCAAATTTAAATTTATTTGAATAAATTACTGTCATAAAAAATCTTGTTGGTCTTTGTTCATTTTGGTGCTCAACCAATGAGGAATCTAGCTTGATAATTCATGAATTAATGCATCATGACTCGAATAACTTTACTAGGTGAGGAAATTGCTCTATAGCATTAAGTTATGTATGCTTACTTAGAGAGGGCTCCTGCATAATTACCTTTGTCTAGGTCTTAGTCAGTCTTAGAACATGCTTTGACAAACTTTCAAGGCGAAATTGAACTCTACTCATTTAAGGGAGGCATTGTTTGGTTAGCCAACAACTTGTATCCACCCTATTAAATATCAATCCCTAGTTGTCCCTTTAAGCCTTCATAAAATTTTAGCTTTCTTTTCATTGGCATATAACCCCAACAACCTACCTTGAGCTGTTGTGATACTTTTGACAAGTCTTATGATCACTAAGGTGAAGAGGCAAGAAGATCAAAGAAAGGAATGAATAGTTAAGATCTTAAGGATAGTTGATGTTCTCAAGACCATAAGGGTACTTGAAGTTCACTTAATATCTCCAATCTATCAAGATAAAATCAGAGTAGCAAATGATTTATCCTTATTAAAGAAGATTTATGTCATTCCACTCATCCATTATTAGACACCCATGCTGGTACAAACAAGACAACTCTTTTAGAGCTAGAACCATAAAAAAAAGAAAAGAAAAGAAAAGAAAAAAGAAAAAAAAGGAAAATAAAGAAGGAAAAAAAAGAGAAGAAAAAAGAAAAAAGAAAAATAAAACAAAAAAAAAAGAGAAGAAAAATAAAACCCAAAAAGGCGGTTCAAAAAGCCAACTGAGTTCTCTTTTACCTAAGACAACAAAAGGCTTCCATTTGGTTTATAAGGACATTTTGACTTGAATTGGTCCAACCCAACTAAAGATTCAATCAAAATTGGAGGAAAAAAGGAGGAAGACCATCCAGTTCTTGAAAGTTCTGTATTTGACAGTCCTACAAGGAAGAAGGACGAAATTAAAAAATGCTCAAAGAAAGGAAAGAGCAAGAAAAAGAAAAAAGAAAGAAAAGGGAGAAGAAGAAAAGAAATGAATTTGGGTATCAAACTTTTTTGCAATGTCAAAGACTATCCCAATCAAGATTCAGGTTAACACCAAAAAGAAAGAAGAATGTTCAAAGCTTTGTCTTTTCATGCTCCCAAAAGTTTTAACAAGCAATTTGTAGTGTGAAGGTTTGTCCATTGTGTCATATATGCTCCAACTTACAAATGGCTTTCACTTTAAACATGTGTCCCTTATAGACCCCATTTCAAGCCTATCAAAGACCTGTTGATCTCTCTTGGTAGGTAGAGTCTATTAGTGGAGATAGTTTGGATAAGCATGCATATGAGATAGACAATATTTAAACTCAATAAGACCTTTGGCCTAGCAATGTGTATGTGTCTATCTGAAGTGCAACAATTCTTGCTTAAGTAGAGATGATTCCCGAGTTTAGTATGGTAACTAGGGTTGTCATGTTATAGATATGTTAATTTGGAAAGATCAAGTCCTGAGGTACATTGACATTGATTTGGAAAAGCCAACATTTGATTTAAAAAAAAATATTTTTGTCATATGAAGCCTTCAAGTTAACGGGAGTTTGTTGAACTATCGAACCTCAAAGGACACATTGGGCAAAATAAATAGTTATTGGCAAGGTTATGAAGAAGCTACCAACTGACATGCTGAAACATAGTTTAAAATCGATGTATCCCTAACTCTGCAACTTGGGATCTCCACCACTCATATTTTTAACATCTCAAAGATAAAAGCCATAAATGTGAAGCATCCTATAATTCCAGTGCAAGAACTGAACGAGCATCTGAAAGAAATCCGTGAGAGCATTTCAGTTGATAATTTTGGTCTGTGAGTCGATGGAACCATTTGAACAGGGAATATCTTGCGAGGTAAAGAATCAAAAGAAGATATTGAATCAAGGGGGGCATAGAAAGCCTATTGCTTGAGGAATCTCTAGTAATTTTTCAAAGAGAAGAAATGCGTGCTTGTACGAAGAACTAGACAACAAAAACATCAATCAGAGCCCGCATAGAAAAATCATGGGTTTGGGCCTACACAGGGGGCAAAGTTTCTCCGTTTCAATTTTTTGAGTTTATATATAAAACATTTTCAAACTCACTTGCAAATATTTCGCCACGCAGGGGCAGGAGAAGATATGAGAGCCAACTAAAAATAGCTGAATTTTTGCAAAAAGGAAGAACAAAAGAATGGGACATTAGAACTATCAAAAGAATGAAGACACAAATGACAAAAGATTAGTCCAGCTAGAAGAGCTGAAGCCAATATAGGACAAATCTCTAAGGATGAAGATCCACTTTCAAGGGTGAAGTCCTGATTTCCAAGGATGAAGATCCAGCTTAAAGGATGAAGATCCATTTTCAAGGGTGAAAACCCGATTTTCAAGGATGAAGATTCATTTTCAAAGGTGAAGACCTGACTCAAAGGATGAAGATCCATTTTCAAAGGGTGAAGACCCGAAGTCCAAAGGATGAAGATCCATTTTCAAGGGTGAAGACTCGATTTCCAAGGATGAAGATTCATTTTCAAGGGTGAAGACCCGATTTTCAAGGATGAAGATCCATTTTCAAAGGTGAAGACTTGATTCCAAGGGTGAAGATCCAATTTCAAAGGGTGAAGACTTGAAGTCCAAAGGATGAAGATCCATTTTCAAGGGTGAAGACCCGATTTACAAGGATGAAGATCCATTTTTCAAAGGTGAAGACCTGAAGTCCAAAGGATGAAGATCCATTTACAAGGGTGAAGACCCGATCTCCAAGGATGAAGATCCATTTACAAGGGTGAAGACTTGATCTCCAAGGATGAAGATCCATTTACAAGGGTGAAGGCCCGAATCTCCAAGGATGAAGATCCATTTTCAAAGGTGAAGATCCGATGCTAAGGATGTAGATCCAAGGTCCAACGATGAAGATCCATTTTGAGGGTGAAGACCCACAATGCGTTAAAGAATAGAACATCCAGAACAGTCAAAATTCTCAACTGATAAAAGGTCAGTCAAACTCAGTGTTGAGTCCAAGCACCCAAATTAAATTCAATATCGGGTCCAGAACCCGAATTATCCTTAGGTCCAGAACCTAAAATCTCTTTTAAGTCCAGAACTTAGCTCAGGTCCAGAACCCAAATTATCTTTAGGTCCAGAACCTAAAATCTTTTTTAAATCTAGAACTTAGTTTGGGTCTAGAACCCAAAATTACCCTTAGGTCCAGAATATAAAATTATCCTTGAGTCCAGAACTCGAACCGGGTCCAGAACCCAAAACCTCAACCATCTCAGAAAAATTAAAGTTTTATTGCTTTTCACTCTCTTTTACTAAAGTCTCAGATCGTTCAAGCAGGGGGCAAACTATAGACCCTCAATTTTTGACCCAGTCTGATCCGTTATTTTTATAGTCCAAAATAATTTTTGTGATATTTTAATATTTATTTTAGTATTTATTATTTATAATTTTTAATAAAAATTAAAAATGGTGAAGTGAATATAAATAAATAATAAATAAATAATAATAAATAATAAATAAAAATAAAATAAAAATCTACGGCGAAAAAATTGGTGATGAAAAAATTCATCGTCGAAAATGTTGGACGAAATGGCCTTGGGCCATTTCGCCAGCAAGATTTTCCTACCGGTGAAATGGCCTGCACCCCGCAACACAGTTCTCGCTCGTAGTTCCTCGCAACAGCCCGCAGCAGGTTTTTTGCCAGCGCAATTTTTCTGACGCAATTTTTTTCAAAACCAAATTCTATTTGGTTTCGGTTTCCTTTTCCTAATTAATGATAAATTCCTTATACAATTGGAATTAAGCTTCCAAAATTTCCTATAAATAACTCTATAAAGACACAGCAAAAGGGGAGGAATCAAACTTTGGATTTGGACTTGGATTTTGAACTAGAACTTTACAAATTGATCGGACTTTTTAGAAGAGAATAAGCAAGCTAGCAATCAAGCTATTAAAGGCAACAACCTTGCCTTTGTCCTTGTTCATCCAAGAAGTAATTTTTGGTGGAACCAACGAACGAAGGTTTGAATCTTTAATTTCTTTTTATTTCTTACAATAGCTTCGTTCTTTATTTGATTCATAAGATTATACATGCAAAACTTTGATCTTTGAAGATGTAACAATTTGATCTTCGTTTCCAAAAGCCTTAAATGATTTCCTCTGTTTCTAAATACCTTAAAAAACCTTAATTCGTTTCTTTGTTTTCCAAAAATCTTAAATGATTTCCTCTGTTTCTTTTAAAACTCAAGAACCCTAATTTTGTTTCTTCTAAAATTTAAAACTCTAAATTGATCCTTTTATTTCAAAAACCCTAAAAAAAATACTTTCTGTTTCCAAAAATCTTAAATCGTCTTGCCTATTTCCAAAAACTTTATAAACTCTAAACTATTTTCTTTAATTCCAAAACCAAGACAGTAACCCCAAACTAGCTAATCTAAACCCTAAGTTTTCTTAAACCGTAATTCCCTTAAAACCTTAAACCCTAATTTTCCTAAACCCTAATCCTTAAAACCTTAAAACCTTAAAACCTTATAAACTTAAACATTCAAACCCAATATAGTAAATCCAAAATAATAATCCATTAACCGTGAGTCCTAAACTCAAATGTTTTAAAGTATCCAAACCCTAATTTCATGATTTTACCCCTCAAACCCTAATTTGGTAATCAAAGAACCTTATCAATCTCTAAAATCTTAATCTATTTCAATTCCCTTAAAACTTACAGCAGCCTAAACCAATAAATTCCAAAACCCTAAATATTAATTAAAGAACTTTAAATGAGAAACAGTAAACTTCAATTTGTATCTTTACTTATCTTATTTGATTATGTAGCTTATTATATGCTTTGATTTATTTAAGTTCAATGCTTGATTTATTTAATTTATCATGGATGGATGTTTACTTTCTATTGATGTTTAATATCTTTGATAAATGATTTATTTACTTTTATCAATTAATTTTGATTTCCAAATGTTGTAAGAGGTATGTTTCCACTTTGTGGGTATCTCATTAGTTAAATATCATGTAATTTAAATTGCTTTTATATTTTAGACCAATTTAAGGGACATGTTTCTACCTTTTGGTGGGTGTCCTATTAGTTTAGACATGGATGGTGTACGGGCATGTTTCCATCTTCGGATCGGTGTCCATTTATTTGATTTGTTTGGACATTGCTTTATTTTTAATATAACGATGCTTTATTTTAATTGTTGTGTGTAATATGGATAATATTGTTGTATTTAAGAATTTATAATATTAAGACCTGTAAAGGAGGCCAGTTCTAATGAACCGGGCATTGTGGGGGTGCTGGATCATTTCTCACCTTCCCCACACGTACCCAACTTTCCGAACCTATTAGAGAGTTGGGGATTCCTTAGGAATCGAGTCATCCACCCCTTTCTTTTTCCAGACCCATCCGGGTGGCTACTCCATTTTCTCCGAACTTAGGTCCGTGTTCTCTAAGGCCCCGAGCCTAAACAGTGCCAAAGTCGCAAGAACCATTCTACCGAGAGTGGGGGAAAAAGTCCCCGCTCACACTACGGTTAGTTTATCTTGGTTTAAATCATGGCTTATTTGGTTTGTTCTTTTCCTAATATGACCTAAGTACATTGTAAGCTCAAAATAAATTTTTCTTTAAAATCCAAAAGATCAAAGCTATTTTCATAACTTTTTAAAATGGTTTTTGGATATAAAACTTTTTCAAAAACTAGTTCTTTTCCCATGACTCAAATACAAAGCCCAAAATCTATTTTTTCTAAAATCTTTTTACAATGGGCTTAGAAACAAAATTATTTTCATCCTACCTTTAAAAGAGCTTAAAATTATTTAGGTCAATTATGAAAATACTAAAAATTAATTGTGACCCTAGTTTATACTAAGAGTTATTAATCATGGGCTTGTTTTTGGCATGAATCACTAGTTACTTTTTCAAGTGAGAAATCTATTTATAATAAACCTCTTAATTTAGTTTTAATCCAATATAACATAAAAGCTATGTTAGTTGGTTGAATGGATTAAGACCCAATTAATGGCAATTATCATGGACTGATTTCCATTTTTGAAAATATAACTATTGGTTGAAACGTCTGAGTGAATTATTCGAAAAAAGATACCCCATGTTGGTATTTTGTTAACCATGTTACCTAGAAAAAGAGACTTGCCATTTGTCTGTGGATGTTATAAGGTTGGAAGGAACGTCCTATTTATCCTTGTTTGTTTATTGTTTGTGCATGTATGTATAAATACATGCATTACATGACATATCATTAATCTCTTTTGGCTCACAGCCCTAGATTATGATAGTTCAAAAGCTTACGACAATCCGACCTACACCGGAGATGAAGAATCTAGCAGCAACTCAATTACTTTCTCACCAAAAGCAATGGAGCCCGAACATATTCAAAGAATGGTAGATGACACCCTCAATGCTAAAATGGAAGAACTAAAGGAGACCCTGGCTGAGACCATGAAGAACCAATTGGCTGTAATTTTAGGAAACAATGCCGAAGCATCTGCTAGCACCAAGAGGCCAAAGGACAAGGGGAAGGCTAAAGTTGGAGAAGTGGTTGTTGATGATGATAAGGTGATCATTGATGATGATGACGACTGGGCTCAATACTTCCAAGATCCTTAAGATAAAGAGAAGGAGCCAAAGGTTATTGAGAAGACAACTATTGAAAAGATCGAGATGTCTGATGTTGAAAAGATTATTGCAGACTTGGAAAAGAAATTTGAGTAGAAACTAAAAACCGAAGAGATGTCAGAGATCGACAAACTATTTGAACAAGATGAGGAGGTCCCTTATAAGTTCAAGATGCCATCCTTTGCAAAGTTTGATGAAATTGAAAATCCTCACCTCCATGTGAAGCAGTATATCACTTCTATGTAGTCTGCCCGAGCTACTAAGGCTCAAACTTTAAGGTACTTTATGCTCTCATTGGATCCTGTTGTCCAAAACTGGTTCAATACCTTAGATGATGGCACTCAAAAGAGTTGGAATATGCTATACAAGGCCTTCATCCAACAATATGGATACAATGTCAAGATGGAAGTTACCTTAATGGAAGTTGAGTCCATTAGACAAAGGCCAAATGAGAATTTTGTGGACTATGTGAAAAGATGGAGGAATAAGGCTGCTTTGCTCAAGAGAAGGCCTGATAAATCCGATCAAATTAGAATGATTGTAAGAATGTCTCATATACTCATTCAGAATTTCAAGGACCTTTTACAAGCTGGTCTACAAATTGAAGAGTGGGAAAGAGAGAAGAATCACTTTTCAACAAGAAGGAATGAGAAAGGAAACTATCAGTCTAGTAACCAAGGCATGCGAAAGGAAGTTGATATTAATGCGACTGGTCAAGGAAATAAAAGACAATTCTCAAAGTTGGGGAAACCTCTTTCTTGGGTTTTCAACTAGCTACAAAAGGAGGGACTATTACAACCATTAGCCCCTCGACCTTTGCCAAATCCTTTACCCCCAAAATTTGATACTAAGGTTTTTTGTCAATTTCATCACACTCAAGGACATGAGACTGATAGATGTACCCGATTGAAGCATGAAATCCAAGATCTAATCAATAGTGGTAAGCTACCTGAGCCGGACAAGCCCAATACCAAGAACAATCCTTTGCCTAAATTTGAAAGAGTACCTCCACCGACAACCTTTATGGTGGGAAGAGGATTGGAGGAATATTTTTGTCTTATCCTCTTTTTAAGACAGGATTATTGAAGATGTGAAATAAGGAGAAATTTTATTTAACAAACTTCCCTTAGCTTGAAGTGTTGTTCTTTTTATTTTGCTTTCTTTAGTACTTATTTGGAACAATTATGTTTTTCAAATTATGTTCGTTTGAATAAATTATTTTCATCAAAATTTTCATGGTTTTTATTCATTTTGGTGCTCAACCAATGAGGAATCTAGCTTTATAATTCATGAATTAATATATTTATGAATCATGACTTGAATGACTTTACTAGGTGAGGAAATGTTTCTATAGCATTGAGTTGTGTATGCTTACTTAGAGAGGGCTCCTGCATAATGACCTTTGTCTAGGTCCTAGTCAATCTTAGAACATGCTTTAACAAACTTTCGAGGCAAAATTAAACTTTGCTTATTTAAGGGAGAGATGATCTAGGCATTGTTTGGTTCGCCAACAACTAGTATCCACCCAATTAAATATCAATCCCTAGTTGTCCCTTTGAGCCTTCATAAGATTTCAACTTTCTCTTTATTGACTTATAAGCCTAACAACCTACCCTGAGCTGTTGTTACACTTTTGACAAGTCTGATGATCACTAAGGTGAAGAGGCAAGAAGATCAAAGAATGGAATGCATAGCCAAAACTGTAAGGATAGTTGATGTTCTCAAGACCATAAGGGTATTTGAAGTTCACCTAATATCTCCAATCTATCAAGACAACATCAGAGTAACAAACGATTTATCCCTGTTAAAGAAGATTTATATCACTCCACTCATCCATTATTAGAAACCCAAGTTGGTACAAATAAGACAACTCTTTTAGAGCTAGAACAAAAAAAAAGAAGAAAAAAAGAAGAAAAAAAAAAGAAAAAAATAAAACCCAAAACAGTTCAGAAAGCCAACCAAGTTCTCTTTTACCTAAAGCAGCAAAAGACTTCCATAAGGATAGTTTGACTTGAATTGGTCTAACTGATTCAATTAAAATTATAGAGATAGAAGAAAGGTCATCCAGTTCTTGACACTCCTATAAGGAAGAAGGACAAAATGATAAAAAGCTCAAAGAAATGGAAGAGTAAGGAAAAGAAAGAGAAAGAAAAGGGAAAAGAAAAAAATGTTCATGAATATGGGCACCAAACTTTTTGTAAAGGCAAAGACTGTCCCAATCAATATCCAGATTCATGTCAAAAAGAAAGAAGAACACTCAAAGCTCTATCTTTTCATGCTCCCAACTGTCTAAAGTTCCAACAAGAAATTGCTAGTGTGAGGGTTTGTCCATTGTGTCACAACGGCTCCAATTTACAATTGGCCTCCACTTAACCCATGTCCCTTATAGACCCCATTTCAAGCCTATTAAAGACCTGTTGATCTTTATTGGTAGGTAGAATCTATTAGTGGAGATAGTTTGGATAAGCATGCATATGAGATAGACAATATTTAAACTCAAATGAGATCTTTGACCAAGTAATGTGTATGTGCCTATCTTAAGTGCAACAGTTCTTGCTTAAATAAAAATGATTCCTGAGTTTAGTATGGTAGCTAGGGTTGTCATGTTATAGATATGTTAATTTGGGAAATCTAGTCCTGAGGTACAATGATATTGATTTGACAAAGTCAACAATTGATTTAAAAAAAATATTTTCTTGTTATAAAAACCTTTAAGTTAAGGGAAATATGTTGAACAATCGAACCTCGAAAGACACATTGGGCAAAGTTGTAATATCCCGGAATAGACCCTAAGAGTTTTGGAGTTATTGTTGTTGTATTTGGATTTAATGTATATGTGTATATGTGAAATATAAGGATAATATATGTAAGACATATACATATACATCACATATACATGGGATATATATAATGGTGAAGGATAAGTGAGTTGTATATATATTTGTATAACTAAATAATAATAATAATAATAAAGACAAAAAGAAAAGAGAAGAAGAAAATCAAAGAAAGAATATGTGGTGGAGATTTAAAGTATTATTATTGTTATTATTATTATTATTATTATTACTATTGTTATTGTTATTGTTATTATTATTATTATTATTATTATATATATATATATGGATAAGGACAAAGGAAAGAAGTAGAAACTTCTTCTTCCTTTTACTCCTTCTTCGTCTTCTTCGTTCTTCTTGGCCGAGAGAGAGAGAGAGAGAGAGAGAGAGAGAGAGAGAAAGAGAGAAAGATGTGATTTTCTTACCAAATTTCTTAAGGAATTCAAGAGATTTGATGATAGAGATGAAGATTTGATAAAGGATTCAAGTAAGTAATTATTTCTTTAAATTGATTTTCATTGTTTGAGTTGGGTTTGGTATGGTTGATGTGTGATGATGATGATATTGAAAGATTTAAGTATATATATGTGTTGATTTAGTATTTGGATGATGATAATATGATTATTTGTGAAGATGATGATGAATTGTTGAATAAGGGTTGAGTTTAATGAAATTTGGGGATTTGATAAATTGGTATATGAATGATGTTTATAATGATGATTGGTGTGTGTTTTGAGTGTTGTTGATGTTTTGGTAAGTTTGTTATGGTTTTTGGGTGTGTTTGATGAAGATTGTTTGAAGTGAGTAATGATAAAAAGATGGGTATTGTTGGATGTTGTTGTGTGTTGACCGGAATCTGGGTTTTTAGCCGGACACGTCCAGAGACACGGCCAGTTTGTTAGGCGTGTCGTTGGTTCTGTTTTCTGGAGTTGGTAGCACGAGCAGTGACACGCCCATGTTATTGAGCGTGTCATAAGTTCTGTGTGGCAGTAGAATTGACACGACCAGTAACACGCCCGTGTTATTGAGCGTGTCATAGCTACTGTGAGTTTGGAGAATTGACACAGCCATGAGCACGCTCTTGTTGATTGGACGTGTTGATGTTTTTGAGATACAGAATGTATTACACGCCCAGTGACACGCCCATGGTTATGAGCGTGTCAATGTTTCTGTGTTGTGGAGTTAGGGCACGATCAGGGACACTCCCGTGTTGATGAGCGTGTCATGTGTTGAGTTTGCCCTAATTGATTCTTATTTGTATTATCTCATGTGTATTTCTAAGTGAGTGTGTATGATTACTTTTGGATTAGGTTTTAAGAGATGGAATTGCCCCTAATCCAAGTATTGAAAGATCTATTGAAGAGAAGTTATATGGGAGTGAGTTCTTTAGAGGTAAGTACAAAACCCTATTGGATTGCATATAAGTATATTGTTAAAATAAATATTAATATTGTATATGCAATGAAAAGATAAGAGATATGATAATACATTAATACATATAAGATGTGAAGGCATTCAATATATATATGTTATGAAATGTGAAAGATGTGAGGATATGATTTGTATGATGTGTATTCCAATTTATATGGTAATGCAATTGATTGTGCATACTTGAGTAATGAATGATTATGTATATAAATATCAATGATGAACTATGAAATGTGATAATGTGATATTGTGATGAACTATGAAGTGTGATAATGTGATATTGTGATGAACTATGAAATGTGATAATGTGATATTGTGATGAACTATGAAATGTGATAATGTGATATTGTGGTGAACTATGAAATGTGATATTGTGATGGAATATGAAATGTAAATTGAGAGGTGATGATGTATAAAGCCATTGTGGTTGGCTATGATATTGAGAATGAGATAAATGAGGCATGTTTTGCCTAAATGATGCCATTGTAGTTGGCTATGATGATGTAAATGATGATGAGAATGAGAATGAAATTGATAATGAAATAATAAATGAATTGTGTGGCTAATGTGTTATTCATTTTCAGAGTTTTGTTGTTGGTGGCATGCCTAATAAGTGTAACAATCTCTTGAAGTTAGGTTGTATTGAATCCTTGAAGCCTAATTGAGATGTTACCACCCTTGAAGCTAGGTTGGGTTAGTTCTTGAAGCCAAGTTGGGTAGAAGCTTAGCATGCTTTGCTCCCCTTGAAGCTTGGTTGAACTTAATCCTTGAAGCCTAGTTGGGTATATGATATTGATAAATGTGATAACAAAACCAAAGCATTAACTCTGAACTTTGAATGACATATTAGTGTCTTTTGGGCCCGAGTCTGTCTTTGTTGTTAATGTGATGTATATACAAGTTGAAATAAATGAGTAATGGGATCTATGTTGCCTTTGTTGGAAATGTGAGTTGTGAATGATGAATTGTGGTTAGTGATATGATTATATAACATACATGAATTATTGAAAGGAGATATGGTTTGTGAAGTTATTTGCAATATGCGATTATAAAGTATAAAATGATATATATGATATGTATGAGGTGAAATTGGTAAGTATCATAATATGAAGGTTCTATCAATTTATTGAATTATGTTTGATGGTTATGTTATATGTGTATATGTATATCCTCTATAAGGTTAATAGGATTATATGAAGAATGCATTGAAAAAGGGGAAAACGGAGTAAGAAAATGTTAAAACATGAGACTAAACATATGAGGTATGTTTCCTTTATATTGTATATTTTAATGGTTACTTGTACTACTAAGCTTTCGAGCTTAGCGCGGTTATCTTAATCGCGCAGGTATATAGGTGATGAAGCTGGAGTTAAGCTACTATGTCACAACGAGGACAAGTATAGTTCGAGACCAACTAGATGGTGGTGCATGCATGTAATTATACTGTATTTTCATAAGAATGTATTCATTTGTATAAATGAATCTTTGGAAGAAACAATGTAACTTATATTTATGTATTACCATGATAAGAATAACCATTTTGTAAATACTTTCATATGATTTAAATGTATTATGGTTTTAAAAATTAAAGTAAAGAGTTATAATGGTGATGAAAAGTGACATTCTTATACTCTATATACATATTGTATGTGTACCTGGTATATGTACAGTATTTATATGGGGTATCGGGGTGTTACAAAAGTAAAGAATTATTTGCAAGGTTATGAAGAAGCTACCAACTGACATGCTGAATCATAGTTTGAAATGGATGAATCCCTAACTATGCTACTTGGACCTCACCACTCATATTTTCAACATCTTTAAGATAAAAAGCCATAAAAGCAAAGCCTTCTATGAGACATGAACGAGCATCTAGAAGGAGTCAATGAGAACACTTCAGCTAAGTAGCTCGGTCTATGAGTCAATGGAACCACTGTAAGTATTATTCATGCATATCATGCATACATGAGCATATCACACTCCATTTTTCTTTGTAAAAAATAAACAGTAATATTCTTTGAAGTAATCATAAAGCGGATATGGAATCAGGGGGCGTGGAAAGCCCACTGTGTGAGGAAGCTCCAGTAATTTTACAAAAGAAAGAAGAAATTCATGCTTGTTCGATGAGATAGACAATATACAAACCTCAACCAAAGCCGCATAGAAAAAATCTTGGGTTTGAGCCTACACAGGGGGCAAAGTTTCCTTTCAATATTTTTTGAGTTTATGTATGTAAAAAAATTTTGAGACTCATTTCCAATATTTTTCCACGCAAGGGTCAAGGAGAAGATATGAAGGCCAGATAAAAAATAGTTAAAAAATAAAAAAAGTCAAAGTATTATAGTTTACTGTTCACGAATTGATTACAACCACTTTGTTTATTTATGTATAATTAATTTCATACAAGCTAGTATAATTAATTTCATACAAGGTAATCACTGAGAAGGAGGTGGTGGATCATAATCAAACAAAGCCCTGAAAAAGTCATCGCCTATTGGAGGAGGAGGCATATCATTTATCCCGAGTCAGCCTAAAGCAAGAGCGCTTGAACCTCTATTACCTTGGAATTCAAATCTGTAACGGTCCTCATCCGAAGTAGCCAAAAGAATCTCATGGTCATCAATTTGGAGTCCCCTAGACGATGAAGCACCAGGATCTCTCATCCCCTGAAATTGAAAGTCTCAAAAATCTTGCTCTGACTGGTGATACAATTTTTCAAAATGGGCAACCTGTTGATGATTAGCAGCTAACTCTTCTTGAAGATTATTGTGTTGTTCCTCAAGCATCCACTATGAGTTAGAAGGGAAAGATTAAGAGCATACATAATCATTTATACATGTAGCATAAATTATCATGGAATAGGAAAACCTACCAAGTAATTCATATCAATGCCCTGTGGATGATATGGCATCTCCGGTTGATTAATGAGCAAATGGAGGAGCGGTAAAGGAAGGTCCAGCCTCATGACCAAATGAACCAATGGCCTAAAAATAATCATTAAGACAGTTAAAATAATTTAAGAAAGAAGTAATCGCAATGGTAAAATGGTAAAAGTTTACCTGAGAGGTGCTAGCCCCGGGATGCAGGACGGACCCTCCTCCCTCTCCGTGATACTCCTCTTCATCGCTATCCTCCTTTTTCTCGGGAATCTCCTAAATGCCAACAAGAGATACATCAAAGTTCAAGAGTCCTACTCGAATAAACTGGGCATATGATGCACCCGGTGGATAGAGAAAAGAACCATGCAAAGCTAACCACCACGCATTCTCTGGCATTGATGTGATATTTAAAGTATACTTTGGGCAATTCATTGGGATCCTCCATCGTTCAGGACCAAGGAACCACTCATACACCCTCTCCCTAAGAAATCAACCACTAGACATAGGACAGGCAATGACTCAATGGGTATGCTGAAAAGGCAATGCGGCATTCATGGAAGAAGTCTAGTTCATCCGCTCTTCTGTGTTCCACCAAGCCAAATTGACCTACAAAATGACATAAGGTAAGTGAACTTTTATTTAAATTTTAAAGTATACTAATACTATTTTACCTGGCCCCAGGTTAAGCAACTCAAGAGATAGCGCTGGGTGTGCACCTGGTGAGAGCCGAAAATTGATACAAGATCGGACAACCAAAAATTCAATCTCGGATACCCGACTCTCTCTTGGGAAATTCCAGGAACCCTCACAAGATTATGCTCATATGACCATACCTACAACAACAATAAAAATCAAATTCATGTAAGAATAAGAATGGAATTGACATTGGTGGAAGAAGAATACCTCGACAACCACCATGAAACCAATGAAAGACTTCTTATTTTTGCAAATCTTATCTAGCCCATGATAGAGACAGGCAAGGCCAGCTTCACCACAGTCTTAAAGTGGTACCATACTCATGTCAGTAAGGGCCCTCAACACTGGCAGATGTATGGTAGATTTGGTGCTGCAAAAAATAGTTGACCCGAGCAGATACAGTAAAAATCCTCGAGCATATTGTTTGGTTGTTTCCCTACGAACTCATCCTTTGTAATTCATCCAATAACTCCGAATTGGCTCAATTTTTATCTTAAAATGCCCTTTTAATGATGGTTTCATATCGATTAACTATTGAATTTCTTCGCGTGTCAGAATATCATTGGTAATAGGGACCGAAAGGCCATAGTACCGGATACCAGTTATGGCTGTATAATCGACTGTGCCAATAGTCATCTCTCCTATAGGTAGGTGAAAAGTATGGGTCGTGTCCATCCATCACTCTGATAATGCTTGAACTACACTCTTGTCTATCGGACACTCCTCAGATGGTAATTGCAAGATAAAGCTTTCAAAACCACAATCTCGAACAATCTGTTTTACCCGAGAAGGTGCTACATTATGCCATTCTCAGGCTTTATATACACACCCTCCGCCCCGGATAACACAACGATCATGCTAACATAGTAAATCTGTCTCAGGTAATTTAACATAAGGTAAATATATCATCATACCAATACCACTTATTCATAGACTAAACTTACTCAATCTGTCTATCTATTTGTTTATTAAATTCTTAAACATAGTCCTCTAATTAATTTATTTTTCCTAATCTTAAAAAATAAAAAAATAATAAATAATAAATATCAAATTGCATTGTTACCTTAGTTTTTTGACTTGAACTGCGATGAAGCTGCATCCCAGCTAGTAAACTTATAGTTCCATTTTCATGTCATCAAATAAATTTCAATAACTCAGCATTGGATGGGGGTCCTAATCTCGAAGCATGCATTTTCTCCTTAACTCTCTGCTAAACTTTTTGTTTTAATTATGAGAATATGTAAGTGTGGATGAGTATTGAAGAAATAAAACTTTCATGGTTTATAAAGACAAATTGCAAAGGAAAAGAAAAAGGAAATGAAGATGAAAGTTTTGAAAATGGTGTGAGAATGAAAAGAAGGAATGAAAAGTTTATATAGAAAATTGCAAAGGAAAAGACAAAAATAAATAAGTGAAAAATAGTATTCTTGTAAAAAAAAGAAGAAAAAGTAAATATTATTGTTGATAAACAGTAAATGAATAGTTAGTAAATAGTGCATAAATAGTGACTACACAGTGAATAAATAGTAAACTCAATTATTTAGATATTTGCGCGTATACAAATATTTTTGCACTTTTAAAATATTTTTAGACGCAGGGGGCAAGAAGGTATGTGCATGGTAAAAAATAGCTAATATAGGCATGGGAACCTAAATTTTCTTATATTTTTACACCCAAATACTTGCTTTGGGATCCTGAATTTTTTGCAAATTTCTTTAGTATTTTACTGACTACAATTATTTTTTGTAGATAACCAAATTATTTTTAAGTCCAGAACTTACCTCGGGTCCGGAACCCAAATTACTCTAGCTCGGGTCCAGAACATAAAATCTAAAACTTATCTCGGGTCTAAAACCCAAATTACTTTTAAGTCAAGAACTTACCTCGGGTCTAGAACCCAAATTCTAAATTTACCTTGGGTTCAGAACCCAAATTCTAAATTCACCTTGGGTCCAGAACCCAAATCCTAAATTCATCTTGGGCCCAGAACCCAAATCCTAAATTCACCTCAGGTCCAGAACCCAAATTATTTTTAAGTCTAGAACTTACCTCGGGTCCATAACCCAAATTAAGTCCAGAACTTATCTCGGGTCTAGAATCCAAATTACTCTAGCTCGGGTATAGAACTCAAAACCCAAAACTTATCTCAGGTCCAGAACCTAAATTACTTTTAAGTCTAGAACTTACCACGGATTCAGAACCCAAATTAAGTCCAGGACTTACCTCGGGTCTAGAATTCAAATCCTAAATTCACCTCGGGTCTAGAACCCAAATTATTTTTAAGTCCAGAACTTACCTCGGGTCCAGAACCCAAATCTTAAATTCAGCTTGGGCCTAGAACCCGAAACCCAAAACTTACCTTGGGTCCAGAACCTAAATTACTTTTATGTCCAGATCTTACCTTGGGTCCAGAACCCAAATTGCTTTTTAAGTCCAGAACTTATTTCAGGTTCAGAACCAAATTATTTTTAAGTCTAGAACTTACCTCGTGTCCAGAACCCAAATTCTAAATTCACCATGGGTCTAGAACCCAAATCCTAAATTCACCTCGGGTCTAGAACCCAAATCCTAAATTCACCTCAGGTCCAGAACCCAAATTATTTTTAAGTCTAGAACTTACCTCAGGTCCAGAACCCAAATCCTAAATTCACCTTGAGTCCAGAACCCAAATTATTTTTGAGTCCAGAACTCAAACCAACCTTGGATTCAGAGTACAGTATGGCTCTAAATCCAATAAAAAATCACATTCCTTTTCACTCTCTTTTGTTGTAGTCTCAGATTGCTCAAGCAGGGGCAAACTGTAGACCCTTAATTTTTGACTCAGTCCAATCTGATATTTTTAAATAGTCCAAAATAATTATTGTGGTATTTTAAGTCCAGAACTTATCTCAGGTTCAGAACCCAAATTATTTTTAAGTCTAAAACTTACCTCGGGTCCAAAACCCAAATTTGAAATTCACCATGGGTCCAGAACCCAAATCCTAAATTCACCTCTGGTCCAGAACCCAAATTATTTTTAAGTCCAGAACTTCCCTCAAATCTAGAACCCAAATCCTAAATTCACCTTGGGTCTAGAACCCAAATTATTTTTTAGTCCAGAACTCAAACCAACCTTGGATACAAAGTCCAATATGGCTCTAAATCCAGTTAAAAATCACATTGCTTTTTGCTCTCTTTTGTTGTAGTCTCAGATTGCTCAAGCAGGGGGTAAATTGTAGACCCTTAATTTTTTACTCAGTCCAATCCGATATTTTAAATAGTCCAAAATAATTATTGTGGTATTTTAATTAAATAATATTTATTTTAATAATATTTATTACTTAAAATATTTATTTTTAATAAAAATAAAAAAGTAATAATAAAAAAAGGTAAATAAAAAAATAAAAGTCGGCGACAGAAGAATCGGCGATGAAAATTTTTTTCTCTGACGACGACGAATTGGCTTAGGTCAATTTGCCGCAGGAAAAACCTACGATGAATTGGCAACAGGCCAATTTGTCATAGGAAAATTAGGAAAATCCTACGGCGAATTGGCTGGCCCATGCCCAGTGCCCACAGAATTTCTTTGCCAGTGCAATTTCGCACGCTCGCCCGCGCGCAGTTTTGCCAAAACCCTATTCTACTTGGTTTTTAATTTTATTTTCTAAAAAGTTTTTATTTTCTTAGCCAATTAGTATTAGGTTTTTTTTATTTTTTCTTATAAATACCACATTAAAGACACAAAATGAAGGATCTGAAATTTTTTATCAGACTTTGGACTTTTGGATTTTTTAGCCAAAAAAGAGAACCTTGAAGGAGCAAGAGGCAGTGAGCAAGCAACAACAATCCATCATAGGCAACATATATTGTCTTTATTATTGTTCAACCAGAATTCAAAGGTTGTGGTGGAACCAACAACGGAGGTTTGAATCTCTATTTCTTTGCTTATGTTTACAGTAGCTTCATCATACAATTTGATAAATTGTTTAAACACGCATGTTTTTGTTATTTGATCAATTGTTCTACTTACTTTCCAAATTTTATTTAAAACCCTAAAAACTATTTTTCCAAAACCCTAATGCCTTAATACCCGTAAAATATATTTTTGAAAACTAAAACCCTAATTACACTTTTCTAAAAGCACAAAACACAAATCTAATTTCTTAAACCCTAAGTTATTCAAACCCTAAATCTTAATTAATTATGTTTTCAAATCTTCACAGTCATTAAATCACCATAGCATTAGATTATTCAAATAATGTTTTAAACATCCAGTAGTCATATTACATATAAGTATTTATCAAAAAATTCATGTTAAAGTGGTCTTAAAGTTTTTATAATAATCATATTTTGATAAAACCCTAACTCCAGTAAACTCTAAGACCTAAACCCTAATTTGCCTTGTAATTCCTAAAATCCCAAAATAGTTTTGCAATTATCAAAACCCTAAATTATTTTCTAAAATTCTAAGATTCAAAATTGCTTTCTTAAATCCTAATCTTTTTTCCAAATATCCAGTAACCCAAAAATTAACTTTCAAACCTTAGATCCCAAATTCTTAAGCTCTTCTTCTAGAACCATAAATTATTCTTCAAACAAACCCTAAAGTGCTTTATTTTTCAAAAAACCCTAAATCATTTTTTCCAAACCCTAAATTCTTTAAAACCCTAATTCTAAATGCCAAAACCTTAATTCCTCAAAGCCAAAATTTAGAAATCATAATTTATTAAACCAACACCCAGTACTCCCAGTAGCCTAAAGTCATAACCAAAACCCTATTTCCTCAAACTTTAAATCCCAAAACCCTAATTTCTTAAATCCTAAATCTTAAACATTAACCATATTTATTTAATGGATTGAATTCTAATTTTATTTATTTATTTGATTATGTGATTTATTATATGTTAATGATGAATGGTTTATTTTATTTTATGAATGGTTTGCTTTCATTTATAATTAGATGATTGAATATTCTTTTATTTGTCTTAGTTTTAAAATTGTAAGAGTTATGTTTCCACTTTGTGGGTACCTCATTAGTTAAACATCATGTAATTTATTTTATTTTAAAGTTTTTTGGACCAATGTAAAGGATACGTCTCCACCTTTCGGTGGGTGTCCCATTTAGTTTTAGACATGGACTATGTATGGACATGTTTCTATCCTCGGATGGGTGTTCATTTATTTATTTTGTTTAGACATTGCTTAGATTTTAATATAATGATGCTTTATTTTAATTTTTGCATGTAGTATGGATAATATTGTTATATTTAAGAATTTTATAATATTAAGCCCTGCAAAGGAGATCAGTTCCAATGAACAGGGTGTTGTGGGGGTGCTGGGCCATTTCTCACCTTCCCCACACGTACCCAACTTTCAAACCCATTAAGGGGTTTGGGATTCCTTAGGAATCAAGTCATCTACCCCTTTCTTTTTCCTTACTCATCCGGGTGGCAACTTTATTTTCTCCAGGCTTAGGCTCATGTTCTCTAAGGCCTCGAGCCTAAACAGTGCCAAAGTCGCAAGCACCATTCTACCGGGAGTGGGGGCAAAAATCCCTGCTCACACTATTTGTTCTTAACTTGTTCTGACTATTTTTATATTTATTGCAGGCTGCTGGCTCATTTGGTCACAAGGCTGGACCTTCCTCTGTCATTCCAGTTCAACGACCATTTTCACCAATTCAACGACAATTTTCACCATTTGCTCCTTTTCAGCCAGATGTGTCATCTTATCCTCAAGGCTTTGATCTAAATTACTTGGTCTATCATCATGTTTCCTAATGATATATGTTTGCATGTATGCATGAAAATGCATGTATTTACCTTTTCCTTATCTGGCTCACAGCGGATGCTCAAAGAGCATAACAGAAAACTACAGGAAGAGTTAGCAACTAGTCGTCAACATGCTGCCCATTTCGAAGGATTATACCATCAGGAGGCATAAAACTTTCAGGATTTTTGATTTCAAGGTATGAGGGATCCGCATGCTTTTCCTTTGGGAAGGCCCCAGACTGGTGACCATGGTACACCCCCTACATTTTCAAGTGATGACTATTACAGAACCGACTCCCAGGGTAATAGGGGTTTAGGTGCTTCCTCTTTGGGTGGACTTAGGACAGATGATATGCCTCCTCCTCCAACAAGCGATGACTTTTTTAGGGCTTTATTTGATTATGGACCACCCCCATCTGAATGAATGAAAATGTATCGACCAATCATGTAAAATAAAAAGTATTTACTTTAACACTTTCGACTTTTTTTCTTCTCTCTCTTTTTCTTTTTCTTTTCTTTTTTTTAACTTAATTTTGAAATCAAATGTTGGCTTTGTCAAATTAGTGCCGATATACCTCAGGACTTGGTCTTTTTAAATTAACATATCTATAGCATCATAACCCTAGTTGCCGTACTAAATTTGGGAATCATTTTTATTTGAGCAAGAACTGCTGCACTTCAGATAGACACATACACATTACTTGATCAAAGGTCTCATTGAGTTTAAATATTATCTACCTCATATGCATGCTTATTCAAACTATCTCCACTAATAGACTCTACTTACCAAGATAGATCAATAGGTCTTTGATAGGCTTGAAACGGGGTCTATATGGGACATGGGTTAAATGAAAGCCATTTGTAAGTCGGAGCCATTGTGACACTAAAGGCAAACCCTTACACTATAAATTTCTTGTTTAGAGAGTTGGAAGCATGAAAAGATAGAGCATTGAACATTCTTCTTTCTTCTTGGTGTTAATATGGATCTTGATTGGGATAGTCTTTTCCCTTATGAAAAGGTTGATACCCACATTCCTTTCTTTTCTTCTTTTATTCTTTTGTTCTTCTTCCCTATAGGACTGTCAAGCATAGGACTTTCAAGAACTGGATGACCTTTCTCCTTTTTCTCTGATTTTTTATTGAATCTTTGGTTGGGTTGGACTAATTCCAGTCAAACTGTCCTTATAAACCAAATGGAAGCCTTTTGCTGCCTTAAGTAAATGAGAACTCGGTTGGATTTCTAAACCATTTTGGGTTTTATTTTATTTTCTTTTTCTTTCTTCTATTTTCTTTTTCTTTCTTCTTTCCTCTTTCCTCTTTTTTCTTCTCCTTTTTTTGTTTTTTTTTTTGTTTTTTTTCTTTCTTTTCTCTTTTTTTGGTCCTATCTCCAAAAGAGTTGTCTTGTTTATACCAACTTGTATTTCTGGTAATGGATGAGTGGAGTGGTATTAATCTGCTTCAATCCTAACTTTATCTATGCTATTTGGTCTAATTCAGGTGAACTTCAACTACCCTTATGGTCTTGAGAACTTGATCTTCTTGTCTCTTTATTTTAGTGATCATAAGACTTGTCAAAAGTATTACAATAGCTCAGGGTAGGTTGTTGGGGTTTGTAAGCTAATGAAAAGAAAGCTAAAATTTTATGAAGGCTCAAAGGGACAACTAGGGATTGATATTTAATTGGGTGGATAATAGTTGTTGGCTAACCAAACAGTGTTTAGATCATCTCTCTCTTGAATAAGCAGAGTTCAATTTCACCTAAAAAATTTTTCAAAGCATATTCTAGGACTGACTAGGGCCTAGACAAGGGTCATTATGCAGGAGCCCTCTCTAAGTAAGCATACACAACTCAATGTTATAGAACAATTCCCTCATCTAGTAAATTCATTCAAATCATGATGCCTGGATACATTAATTTATGAATATCAGGCTAGATTCCTCATTGGTTGAGCACCATAATGAGCAAAGACCATGAAAAATTTGATGAAAATAATTTATTCAAACAAACATAATTTGAGAAACATAATTGTTCCAATTAAATATTAAAGAAAGCAAAATAAATAGAGAAATACTCCAAGCTAAGGGAAGTTTGTTGAATAAAATCTCTCCTCATTCTGCATCTTTGACATTCCAGTCTTGAAAGACAGAATCTTCCTCCACTCCTCCTCCTACCATGAAGGTTGCTGGCAGAGATACTCTTTAAAATTTAGGCAAAGGATTGCTCTTGGTATTGAGCTTATCAGGCTCAGGCAACTTTCCACTATCATGCCTCAGCTTCATACAGTTGTTTGTTTTATATCCAGGCCTTTGATGGAATTGGCAGAATGCCTTGGTATCAAAGTTAGGTAGAAGAGGATTAGGCAAAGGATGAGGAGTCAAGGGTTGTAACAATCCCTTCTTTTGTAGCTTATTGAGAACCCACGTCAGTAGCTTCCCCAATACTGAAAACTGCCTCATTCCTCCTTAACCAGTGGCATTAACATCAACTTCCTTTTGCATGCTTTGATTACCCAACTGGTAGTTTCCCTTCTCATTCTTTCTTACTGAAAAGCGATTCTTCTCCCTTTCCCACTCTTTGATTTGCAAGCCAACTTGCAAAAGGTCTTTGAAGTCCCTTATAAGGGTGCAAGACAACATTTCATGGAGATTGGGTAGGACGCCTCTCACAATTATTCTTATATGATTAGACTCATCGGGCCTCTTCTTGAGCCTTATGCCTTATTCCTCCATCTCTTTACATAGTCTAAAAAATTCTCATTTGGTCATTGCCTAATGGCTTCCACCTTCATCAAGGTAACTTCCAGCTCGATATTATACCCATATTGCTGAATGAAAGCCTTGTACGACATGTCCCAATATTTTGAGTACTTTTCTCAAAGGTGTTGAACCAATTTTGCACAACATGATCCAATGAGAGCATAAAATACCTCAAAGTTTGAGCTTTAGTAGCTCTGGCAGATTGCATGGCAGTGATGTATTGTTTGACATGCAAGTGAGGTTTTCCTGTACCATTGTACCTAGCGAAGGAAGGCATTTTGAACTTATAAGGGACCTCCTCTTCTTGTTCAAACAACTTGTTGACCTCCGACACTTCTTCAGTTTTTAGCTTCTTTCAAACTTCTTTTCCAGTTCAGCAATCAACTTCTCAACATCTGAAGTTTCAGTCCTTTCCATTGTCAATATTTCAACAACCTTTAACTCCTTTTTCTTGTCTTAAGGATCTTGGAAATATTGAGCCCAGTCGTCATCATCACCAATGACTACTTTATCATCTTCAAAGGCTACTTTACCAACCTTTGCCTTTCCCTTGTCTTTCTTGGTGCTTGTGGATGCTTCAGCACTGTTCCCAAACATTGCAGCCATTTGACTTTTCATGATCTCAGCTAGGGCCCCCTTTAATTCTTCCATCTTAGCATTAAGGGCGTCATCCACCATTCTTTGAATTTGTTCAGGCTCCATTACTTTTAGTGAAAAAGTAATTGAGTTGTTGGAATTCTTCATCACCGGCGTAAGTGGGATCATCGTAGGCTTTTGAACTATTGTAATCCAGAGCTATGAGCCAGAGAGGATTAATGATATGAGATACAAATGTATGTATGCATGTATGCATGTATGTACAAACAACTAGCAAACAAAGATAATTAGGACGTTCCTTCCAACATTATAGCATCCACACATGAATGGTGAGTCTCTTTTCCTAGGTATATGGCTAACAAAATACCAATATGGGATATCTTGCTTTCAAATAATTTCCTCGGACGTTTTAACCAATAGTTGCATTTTCTAAATAGAAGTTGTTTCATGATAATTCCCATTAATTAAGCTTTAATCCATTGAATCTCAACTAAAATAGCTTTTATGCAATATTGGATTAAAACAAAATTAAGAGGTTCATCATAAATAGATTTCTTTATTTGAAAAAGTAACTAGTGATTCATGCCAAAAACAAGTCCATGATAAATAATTCTTAGTATAAACTAGGCTCACAATTGATTTTCGGTATTTCCATAATTGACCTAAATAATTTGTAAGCACTTTTAAAGAAAAGGTTGGATGAAATGAAAAAATAGTTTTGTTTGAAAAACCCATTGTAAAAAGATTTTAGAAAAAATGGATTTTTGACTTTGTATTTGAGTCATGAGAAAAGGAATTTTTGACTTGTTTTGGAAAAATTTTATGTCCAAAGACCATTTTGAAAATTTTAAAAATAGTTTTGGTCTTTGGATCTTAGAGGAAAAGAATTATTTTTGAGCTTACAATATAGGTAGGACATATTAGAAAAAGAACAAACCAAATAAGCCATGGTTTAAACCAAGATAAATCAATCATAGTCAAACAATAAGCATTTGGGGTAGAAACCTAAGGAAAGTAACTAGGTCAATTACATGGGCTTAAGTCTTGGGTTGAAAGGTTTTAGGTTCCCATAGCAAGTATATACCAAATGATACAAGGCTATGAGTGGTTATGCCATGCTCGATCTCCATACCTTGAGTGAAAGTATGGTATCCCTTATAAGGCACAACACGGGTAACACCGGCATCCTAACTCACGCACACAATGTAAAATAAATGACGCAATGGACAATATCATAATAAGAAATAATAGAATAATATAAAGACCAACAGAATCAACTTCTCTTATCCCCAGTGGAGTGGCCACTATGAGCGGGGACTTTTGCCCCCAGTCCAGGTGGAATGGTTCTTGCTACTTGGCACTGTTAGGTTCGGGGCCTTAGAGAATACAGGCCTAAGCCCGGAGAAAATGGAGTTGCCACCCGGATGGGCCAAAAAAAAGAAAAGGGTGGATGACTCGATTCCTAAAGAATCCCCAAGCCCCTAATGGGTTCGAAAAGTTGGGTACGTGTGAGAAAGGTGAGAAATGGCCCAACACCCCCATAATGCCCGGTTCATTGGATCCGGCCTCCTTTTCAGGACTTAATATTATAGAATTCTTAAATATAATGATATTATCCATACTACATGCAATAATTAAAATAAAGCATCGTTATATTAAAATCAAAGCAATGTTCAAATAAAATAAATAAATGGACACCCATCCAATGATGGAAATGTGTCCTTACATCGTCCAATGTCTAAAACTAAATAGGATACCCACCAAAAGGTGGAAATGTGTCCTTTACATTAATCCCAAAATATAAAAATAATTTAAATTACATGAAAATTAATTAATGAGGTACCCAATCATGGAAACACACCGCTTACAATTTTAATAAACAAATAATAATTGAAAAAATATTCATCCATGATAAATTAAATAAATCAAGCATTGAAATTAAATAAATCAATCATCAAAACATATAATAAACTACACAATTAAATCTAAAACTTTAAATGAAGCAATAAAAATATAAATTAAGGTTTACATCTTGAATTAGGGTTTCTTGAACAAAATTAGGGTTTAGAATTTTTATAAAAATAATTTTAGAGTTTAGACAAAAAAGTGTGATTTTATGGGTACTTGGAATCAAACTAGGGTTTTAGGACTTTAGAAAATAGCATTAGAGTTATAGAGTTTTTGGATACTGTAAGTGATTATAAAATTTGTTGCAAAATCCTATTTCATGAATTATTATCACAGTAAGTTAAATGTGTTAAGTGTTGAAATTAATCAATGTATTTAACTGGATGAGATAATAAGAACATTACTTATATTGTAGGCTCCACCAAGTTGATATGTTGATCCAAGCTATCTTTTCTTTTATGCCTAGAACAATTGATTCTTGGTTGAAGACTTCGTGATCCAAAGATCAGCCAATGCCGCTTTGCTTTGCTTTCTTCTTTGTTTTCAGATTATTTTCTTCCTTGCTTGATGTTGCTCAGTTGCTTTTTGATGATTCCCATTTTATCAAACTGTTACTGTCTTTTTTACTGCCAATTTATTAATCCAAGTTCCTTCATTCCTCCTTTGATATGTTAATCCCCCTTGCCTATCTATGTTAATTACATATTTATAGGGAAACCAACACTTTAACTTAAACCTAATCCGACTCTCATAAGTTAATTAGGAAGTCTAATGGCCCGTACAATTATGTTTAGGACTCGGATTAAAGGCTGAAATTGACATGGAGTGCACTCATATCTATTTGGGCTAGCCAAATCGATATGAGGCAGATTCCATATCGATTTGGGCTCGCCAAATCGATATGAAATTGCCTCATATCATTTTGGCTTGCCAAAATCGATATGAGGCAATTGCCCATATCGATTTGGCAAGCTCAATTCAATATGGGTAGTACTCATATCAATTTGGCCCTCCCAAATCAATATGGGCAATACCCATATCAATTTGGGAAAACCAACTCGACCAAAACCATTAATTTCGACTCAAACCGATCCAAAATAATTAAATTTTCAGCCAATATTTCTACAATTTTAATATAACTTCCAATTTAATTCTAAAATTAGGTTTAAGAAATCTAAATTCATAATTGACCAACATAAACCTTTTAAATTTAAACCAGTTTAAATTTAAGGGTCTACAATTTGCCCCCTGCTTGAACGATCTGAGACTTGGTTGAAGAGAGTGAAAAGCAATATGACCTTTAGTAGATTTTGGATGAGGATGGGTTCTCGACCCGAGGTTGAAAATGGTTTGGGTTATTGATCCAAAAAAGATTTGGGAATTTGGACCTGGGACCGGGTACTTAGACCCGAGATTGAATCTGATTTAGTTACTTGGACCCGAGACTAGATTGGATACTTAGACCCGTGATTGGTTACTTAGACCCTAGAATTAATGATACGAACCAGCCACGAGGTAAGGATCCATTGGTGCTTCCAAATGGGCCATTGACTAGGAGCAGAGCTAAGAAGTTTGGAGTAGCTATGGGATTGCATATTCAAGATCAAATTTCAAAGGAAGTGACTGAAATGGCAATGGAAAAGTGCACAATAGAGCTTGAAGAAGGCACACCAAAGCTGATTATGATGCTTAGTGTGGAAGCTAAAGGCTAGCTAAAGAGGTCCAACGTGCAAGAAAGGTCCATAGGGGTTCATATAAAGCCTTGGGAAGTAATTTAAGGCCCATGGAAAGCCCAAATAGTGTGGGGCGTGTTCTTATGTTGAAGGGATTTAGTTTGGTTGTTTCCATACTTTATATTTTCCTTAGTGGATTAGGATTTTGTTTCCATACTTTATATTTTCCTTAGTGGATTAGGATTTTGTTTCCATACTTTATATTTTCCTTAGTGGATTAGGATTTTGTTTCCATACTTTATATTTTCCTTAATGGGTTAGGATTTTGACTTTGTAGCTTTCCTTTTCCCATTAGAATTAGGGTTTCGGATTTATGTGTGCCTTTTAGTATAAATAGGGCCTTATTTTTCTTGTAAGGGGACTTTTTGACATATTATTATTAAAAAGTTTTGAATTCTTCTACAAGTTCTTCTTGTGAATTTTCGTGTGAGAGAGATTAGAGTTGATTCTTTAAATCTTTGTTTGCATCAAGAATTAGGTTTACTTATCAACGAGAGTTGTGGCGTTTTCCTTCTTACCAACTAAATCCTTCAATCATAGTGAGTTCGCATCTCTTTATAGGCATTGGGTTCCTTAGGAGGTGATTATCAAGTTCCAAGGAGTTCTCTACCATTGTTATACGTTGGGTTTGCTGCCATCGTTGCTAAGGGTCCGCGTCATTTGGTATCAGAGCCTTGCTACAAGGTAATTTTTATCTACTTTGTCTTTCTAGGGTTTGTTAATTTAGGTCTTTTAAGTTTCTTCATTTTAGGGTTCTTACAGAGTCTAGTCTTTAATTTTCGAAAAAAGAGTCATATATCAAAATTCAAAAAGCCTAAAGATTGTTCAAAGAGTAATTCGAAACCTAGGAAAAGGAGTCTGATTGAATTTTGAAACCTAGGCCTTGCATCTGAATTGGATTCGAAACCAAGATTAGGGTTCTTGAAAGAAAGCAAAAGCTAGAGTTTTTGTTCAAGTTTGATTTCGATTTGATTTTGAGTGAATCTGGGGTTGCGAATTAAGTCCAGATTTTGAAAAAGTCCTTGGGAGTAAATTAAGTCCCGAATCAAGGGGATAGTGAGAGGAAGCAAAAAAAAAAAGAGTACAAAACCACCTCAACAAAAATTGTTTGATATTCTTGCTATTTGAGTGTTAATGATCAGATCTAGGTGGGTGAGAAGTAATAAAATTTTTGGGCGAAAAATTTCACCTTTTGAGGGGCTTTTGGAATTCAAAAATCAGACCTTAATATTCATGTTATTTGAGTGTTATAGGTGGGAATTAGAGTCTAGAAGCTAGCGTTTTGGGTAGAATTGATTAGGTCCATAAAGCAGCTTGCCAAGTGTGGGTTGTTTTTTATTCATTATATCCAAATTTTTCTTGTTTATTGGCTTCATTGTTTCTGATTTCTTTATCTAGCTTTTAATTCCATTACATTGCTAAGTATCATTTGCTTGTGTCGATACTTGGTTTTATATCGTGTAGTGCAAATTACCTTGCATTGCCTCCGGATACTTGTCTTGTTTTCTATCTAGTTCTAGGATTTAGGTTCTAGTTTCTTGAACGACTTGACAATTGTTGGTTGGTGAGCTTGGTTCTGATGTGCAATCAAGGAAGACAAGAAAAGTGAGGTAATTATAAACACTTGAGTGAATTTTGATTATTACTAATCTTGTTTCTTTGAGTTTGTTTGTTTGTCAACATGGCTGGAAAAGGAGAAGAGACTAGCAAAGAAGGAGCTATGGCCAAAAGCTTGGCTAGGCTTAATGAGACTTTGGCAGCAATGCTTGGTCGAATGGAGATGATGGATACTAGATTGCAAGAGAATGCAGCACGGCAAGCACAACAAATGCAATTAGTGCAAAAAATTCATCAAGTGCAACAAGGTAGCCAGCCGCACATCCAAATCCCATAATGCGAGCTAGAAGAGTGCTTAGGAGAGAAGGGCAAGAAAAATCTTGAAGCCCTAGAAGCAGCCGAAAGGGTAGAAGATGAAGATGAAGGTGGAAATCAACCTACCACCGATGGTGACCTTACTTCCATCAAGATGAAGATTCCTTCCTTTGAAGGGAAGAACAATGCAGAAGAGTTCATAGAATGGGAGAGGAAAGTTGAGCAGATTTTTGAATGCCATAACTACACCGAAGAGAAGAAATCAGTTTTGGCAGCTGTAGAGTTCAAAGGGTATGCTACCTTTTGGTGGGATCAATTGAAAGCTAATAGAAGAGGGAAAGGTATGAGGCCTATTCCTGAATGGTCAACCTTGAAAGAACTAATGAGAAGCCGATTTGTACCATCTCACTACATTCGGGATTTGTACAATCGACTAGCAAGACTAGTTCAAGGTGGAAGAAGTGTGGAAGAGTACCACAAAGAGATGGAGATGATCATGGCTAGGGCAAATATTGATAAAGATGAAGACAAGAAGATGTCACGATTTCTTGGGGGATTGAATTTGAACATAGCCAATGAATTGGAGATGTATGAATTCAACACAATGGAAGAGTTAGTTCAAAAGGCCATGAAGATAGAGAGAAGATTGAAGAATAAAGCTATTTCAAAAACTGGCTACTCTAAAGCTAGTGGAAAATTTTCAAACTTCAAGGGTTCAAGTTCGAGTGGAGGTTCCTACAAAGGGGATTACAAGGGTTCTTTCCAAAAGAATTCTTCCTACAACCCTAATTTCAAGAAGCCGAATGATGGGCAGGCAAAAACAGCCAAGGAAACACCTTCTAGACCTACTCCAAGTAGGGAAATTAGATGCTACAAGTGTTTGGGAAGTGGACACATTGCTTCTCAATGTCCGAATAAGAGGGTGATGATTGCTACCCATGAAGGGGAAATTGAATCAGAATCTGAACATGAAGAAGAAGAGGAGGCCGAATGTGGTGATAGGGCCGAATATGATGAAGAGGCTTGGGAGAATCAAGTATTGAATGCTGAACACAGAGAGATGCTTGTTACTAGAAGAGCCTTGAATATTCACGTCAAGGAAGAAGGCTTGGATCAAAGGGAGAATCTTTTCCACTCTAGGTGTTTGGTGAATGGTAAGGTTTGTACACTTATCATTGATGGTGGAAGTTGTACCAATGCTGCTAGTACTACAGTGGTGGATAAATTGGGGTTAGCTTGTTTTAAACATCCCAATCCTTACAAGTTGCAATGGTTCAATGACGCTGGGGAAGTAAAAGTGTTGAAGCAAGTCAAGGTACCATTCTCCATTGGGTGGTATAAAGATGAGGTTTTGTGTGATGTAGTGCCAATGCAAGCTGGACATTTGCTATTAGGAAGACCATGGCAGCATGATAGAAGGGCACAACATGATGGCTTTTCTAATAAGTATACCTTTACTTATGAAGGAAAGAAGGTTGTTCTAGCACCATTATCACCTCAAGAGGTGTATGAAGATCAGAAGAGGATGCTAGAGAGGGAGAAAGAAGTTTCGGCCAACATGAACCAAGGGGGTTCAAATTCGGCCAATGATGTTTCTTCAACACCCAAGGGTAATTCTAAGGGTAGGGAGAGAGAAAATAATAAAGTGAGTGAGTGCATAAAGGGAAAAGAGGCCTAGAGTTAAAAGAAAGTAAGCAAATAAATAAATGGCCCATTGGTGAGAGAAAATAAGCAAAGAGAAAAGGCAAAACATACTTTTTATGCAAGAGCAAGAGAGATAGATGTAGGGCAGCCTGTACTCATTATTATGTATAAAGAATCGTTACTTACTGACAGTGAAGAATCTCTTGATTCTTTACCTTCTAGTTTTGTGTCTTTGTTGCAGGATTTTAAGGATGTGTTTCCTGAAGACCTTCCTAGTGGTTTGCCGCCATTAAGAGGGATTGAACATTAAATTGTCTTCATACCCGGTTCTACAATTCCAAACTGACCAGCATATAGGAGCAATCCTATGGAGACAAAAGAGATGCAAAGACAAGTTGAAGAGCTTTTGGAGAAAGGCTTGGTTTGTGAGAGCCTTAGTCCTTGTGCCATTCCAGTCTTATTAGTACCCAAGAAAGATGGTTCTTGGAGGATGTGTGTTGATTGTAGGGCTGTGAACAAGATTACTGTGAAGTACAGACATCCCATTCCTAGACTTGATGACATGTTGGACGAATTGCATGGGGCGAAATATTTCACAAAGATTGATCTTATGAGTGGTTATCATCAAATTCGCATGAAGCCTGGAGATGAATGGAAGACTGCCTTCAAAATGAAATATGGTTTGTATGAAATGTTTGTTATGCCTTTTGGTTTATCTAATGCACCTAGTACTTTCATGAGATTAATGAACCATGTTTTGAGAGCTTATTTAAGTAAGTTTGTGGTAGTTTACTTTGATGATATTCTGATTTATAGCAAAACTGAGGAAGAACATGTTGAACATGTTAGGAAAGTGCTTGAAATCCTTAGGGAGCAAAACCTTTATGCTAAGCTTAAGAAGTGTTCTTTTTGTCTAGATAGGGTTGTTTTTCTTGGTTTTGTTGTAAGTATGCAGGGAATTGAAGTTGATCAAGAGAAGGTGAAAGCTATCCAAGAGTGGTCGAATCCTTCAAGTGTGACAGAAGTGAGGAGTTTTCACAGATTGGCAAGCTTCTATAGGAGATTTGTCCCTAATTTCTCTACATTGGCAGCCCCCTTGACTAGCATAATCAAGAAAGAAGTGGGATTCGTTTGGGGCAAGGAGCAACAAGAAGCATTTGATGCTTTGAAAGAGAAGCTTTCTATTACACCCATTTTAGCTTTACCTAACTTTGATTCTACTTTTGAAATTAAATGTGATGCTTCTGGTATAGGTATTGGAGCTGTTTTGATGCAAGAGAAGAAGCCCATTGCATACTTTAGTGAAAAGCTTAATGGAGCAAAGCTGAATTATTCAACTTATGACAAGGAGCTATATGCTTTGGTGAGAGCATTGGAAGTATGGGAGCATTATTTACTGCCCAAAGAATTCATGATCCATTCAGACCATGAATCATTGAAGCATTTGAGAGGGCAAGGCAAGTTGAATAAAAGACATGCAAAATGGGTTGTGAAGATTGAGAAGTTTCCTTATGTGATCAAATACAAGCAAGGTAAAGACAATGTAGTGGCAGATGCACTTTCAAGGAGGTACGCTTTACTTAATGTTTTGAGTACTAAATTGCTTGGATTTGAATGTATAAAGGACTTATATGTTGGTGATTCTGATTTCGGCAATGTTTATGATGCTTGTGAGCATGGTGCTTTTAATTCTTTCTATAGACATGATGGGTTTTTTTTTAAGGGTTCAAAATTATGCATGCTTAGATGTTCTATGAGAGATTTTCTAGTATTAGAATCACATTGTGGGGGTTTGATGGGGCATTTTGGAGTTGATAAGACTTTAGACATGTTGAATGAACACTTTTATTGGTCGAATATGAAAAGGGTGTAATTCGGATTTGTAAGGCTTGTTTGGCTTGTAGGTAAGCTAAGTCTAAGTCTATGCCTCATGGTTTGTATATGCCATTACCTGTTCCTAGTTCTCCTTAGATGGACATTAGTATGGACTTTGTTTTAGGATTACCAAGGACTAAGATGGGGAGAGATAGCATATTTGTGGTTGTTGATAGGTTTAGTAAGATGGCACACTTTATCCCATGTCATAAGAGTGATGATGCTAGTTTAGTGGCCGAACTCTTCTTTAAGGAGGTGGTTTGAATTCATGGGATACCAAAATCCATAGTTTCTGATAGAGACACCAAGTTTTTGTCTCACTTTTGGCGTGTGCTTTGGGGAAAGTTAGGTACCAAGTTGTTATTTTCCACCACTTGTCATCCTCAAACGGATGGACAAACAGAAGTAGTAAACAGAACTTTAGGTACCATGTTGAGAGCTTTAGTGGGTAAGAATTTGAGTTCTTGGGAAGATTTTTTTCCATTTATTGAGTTTGCCTATAATCGTGTTATTCATTCTTCTACAGGATATTCACCTTTTGAGCTTATTTATGGTTTTAACCCATTAACAGTTTTGGATATTGTTTCTTTACCTTCTCATGAGCTTGTTAGTTTAGATGGTGAGAAGAAAGCTAAATTGGTGAAAGAGATGCATGAGAAAGAAAGGGCGAATATTGAGTAAAGGAACAAGAGATATGCTGATTCTGCAAATAGAGGGAGACGTGAGATGAAGTTTCAAGTAGGAGATTGGATTTGGGTACACTTCCGAAAGGAGAGGTTTCCAAATCAAAGGAAGAATAAGCTTGATGCACGTGGTGATGGTCCATTTCAAGTGTTGGCAAAGATCAATGATAATGCAAACAAGATAGACTTGCCTGGTGAGTATAGTGTTAGTACTACTTTTAATGTGTCTGATTTATCTCCTTATGATGATGCAGATTTGAGGACAAATCTTTTTGAAGAGGGGGAGAATGATACGAACCAGCCACGAGGTAAGGATCCATTGGTGCTTCCAAATGGGCCATTGACTAGGAGCAGAGCTAAGAAGTTTGGAGCAGCTATGGGATTGCATATTCAAGATCAAATTTCAAAGGAAGTGACTGAAATGGCAATGGAAAAGTGCACAATAGAGCTTGAAGAAGGCACACCAAAGCTGATTATGATGCTTAGTATGGAAGCTAAAGGCTAGCTAAAGAGGCCCAACGTGCAAGAAAGGTCCAACGTGCAAGAAAGGTCCATGGGGGTTCATATAAAGCCTTGGGAAGTAATTTAAGGCCCATGGACAGCCCAAATAGTATGGGGCGTGTACTTATGTTGAAGGGATTTAGTTTGGTTGTTTCCATACTTTATATTTTCCTTAGTGGATTAGGATTTTGTTTCCATACTTTATATTTTCCTTAGTGGATTAGGATTTAGTTTCCATACTTTATATTTTCTTTAGTGGATTAGGATTTTGTTTCCACACTTTATATTTTCCTTAATGGGTTAGGATTTTGACTTTGTAGCTTTCCTTTTCCCATTAGAATTAGGGTTTCAGATTTATGTGTGCCTTTTAGTATAAATAGGGCCTTATTTTTCTTGTAAGGGGACTTTTTGACATATTATTATTAAAAATTTTTGAATTCTTCTACAAGTTCTTCTTGTGAATTTTCGTGTGAGAGATTAGAGTGGATTCTTTAATTCTTTCTTTGCATCAAGAATTAGGTTTACTTATCAATGAGAGTTGTGGCATTTTCCTTCTTCTTACCAACTAAATCCTTCAATCATAGTGAGTTCGCATCCCTTTATAGGCATTGGGTTCCTTAGGAGGTGATTATCAAGTTTCAAGGAGTTCTCTACCATTGTTATACATTGGGTTTGCTGCCATCGTTGCTAAGGGTCCGCGTCACTTAATTGGATACTTGGACCCGTGACTGAATTGGGTACTTGGACCCGAGACTGAGTACTTGGACTTGTGATTGGGTACTTGGAATGGTGATTGGGTACTTGGACTCGAGGTTGGGCACTTGGACCCGTGACTGAATTGGATACTTAGACTCAAGACTGCGTACTTGGACCCAAGACTGAAATTGATTTGGGTACTTAGACCCGAGACTTAATTGAATTTGAGTACTTGGACTAGACAAATCCCTATAATAGGTAGAAATAAAGGACCCCTCTATATCCAAAGAAAACAAAAGTTTTTACAATACTTGAATTAGAAAACCCAACATTCTCAGCCAAAAACTAAATCTTAAACATGATAGTTGAATTAAGAAGTTTCAAAACAAAAATCTAACAGATCTAAAATATAAAAATTTAGAGTTAAAAGATTGAGCATAAAATTCCAAGAACTCAAAAGTCATGAACAAAGTAAGAAAGTGTAAGTTTTCTCTTAAGTTCTTTGACCCCTTCGTAAAATGCATTGTGTGAAACATTATTTTTTTTCAAAAGGAGCCCGACTTGTTTGAACTGATAATAACTTTTTGACGTGAAGGTAAACATTTATGATGTCGACCTTCGGTTACTCAGTTAGAGTCACCATTCAAATGGCTACTAGCACTATTCATGATTCCAACTCATTTGTTTCAATTCAAGAGTTAAAATTAGCGGAATAGGAATAAATTTTCAAAGCTCCTGAAAAATAATTTTAATTTATTTATTTATTATTTATCTATTATCTATTATTTTTATTTATTATTTTTTTTTGTAAAGTGGTTAGGAACTTAAGATAATAAAGATGTAATACTAAGTTCGACTTAAGTATCTAAAGAATTGGGATACGCTAAAAAATGTAACTAAGGTTTTAAACTTCAGATGTGCAACTCTCATCAATCAACTACCTAATTCAAACTATCACATTTAGTCTTTAGCAATCAATTAAGAAAATTGAGTCAACTTCAACAAGAAATTGTCATTCGTTAAATCAATCATTATTTTAATAAAAAGAGGAACCATTTCACTTCATATTATAATAGTAATCTAGTTTAGTTGAACCCAAAAATAAAATCAAAGAAATTAAATGAGACAAATGCATTAAATGGTAAGAATGAAAACAAAAGCTCTATCTATAAAATATACCTCTTCCCCATACTTAAGACGCACGTTGTCCCCAATGTGTGTAAAATAATAAAAAGAACAAAAGAGAGAGAGAACTACCCTGACATGTCCTAAATTAACATATATGAATATAGTCCCAAAAGCGTTGCAATGTTGATTGAGCTACAAGACAAAAAATGGACATACAGAATTGTGAATGCTCAAAGACATATATAAAAATAATAATAATAAAACACAAATATAAAATATAAAAATTAAACGTACAGTCATCCATAAGAAAATAAAAAGGAAAATTAAAAAATTAAAAAAATGAGCTAGTCGGTCATGGGCTCAGCACTAGAATAATTACTAGCACTGGTATCATCACCACTGGCACTGGCATCATCACTATCATCGTCGTCCAAAACATCAACACGGGGTGCTGAAGGCTGGTACGGTGGTGGCGGTGGCTGTGAAGAGTTATATCCCTGAGATCTCCAATACTCGAGCATAGACTGCTCCAGCCATTGCCTCCTCAGTATCTCATGATCCAGTTACGCTTGGAAGGATGAGTAGTGCTGCTCCATGGAACACTGGATCTGATACTGCTGAGTCAATAATTTATTTTGGTTCATCTTGATTTTTTTTATTTTTCCTTTTATCCTGCATATCTAGTGTTCAAACTCAGTTTGTTTATGGTCATCATCCCACTCAATATTCACATAATGAAGGCAGTCTCTAATGGTAGGGACTAGAGTAAAAGACGGGCCAGCTGAGGAAGAAGGTCCGATAGTGGTGGACAGGCCGGGGACGTCTATCGTTGGAGGTGGAGGTATGTCAAAAGTGGGAGCAAGAGGAACTGGCTCAAAATTTGTAGGAGGAACTGGCTTAGAATCCATGGGTGGTGCCTGCAGCTCCACCACCTTCTCTTGATTTAACCATTTCAAAGTATCTATGCCTAAAAGTTTGGGGAGACCATCCAAAGTCATCGGGAGGCATCCATCCAACACCCCCAAACTGCGAGCAAGTCTCGTGACATACATGCCACCATGCAAGTTACCAGATGCCCCTTTCTTAGACTGCTTATAGAAAAAGTGTGTGATAACGTGAGCTACATTGCACCGGATCTTTTGGACCATGCAATTTAAGAAGAACAGCTCTCTCAGGCCAGCAACCATTGTACTGCTAAGTCGAGCCACAATGGTGTGAACCAACAAATTATGTACTACTCGATAAGGGAAGGACTCAAAATTTGATGCCTTGGATACCTTCGGCTGATACTTAGCGGAATTCGGTGCAAACGTGCTCCAAACCCTAGGAGGAATTACATCGTATTCCGCAAAGTCTACCTCAGAGTTAAGATACTCTTCGGTCTACACCTCCTCCATAGTAAATAGACCCAAACAAGCACCAAGTTTATTGATGCTCATGTGGAATCGCTGACCTCCCAACCAAAACTTCATCATTGGCTTAATGATGATGATCTTGTTTTTATAGAATTGAAATGTGCAGAAGACTCCAAGGTTAACTCTCTGTATGAAGGTTCATTAATGGAGAAGAGTTGTTCCCATCCCGGCTGGTTTATCAAATCCCAAACCTCATTTAGTATGTTTGCTCACTCCATGGCACCCCAATCCAAAACCCTAGGTGGTGACCAATCCTTGTTCCCTAACAGTTCAAACCATTTTTGCTCCTCTGAAGTTGAGAATCGAAGGCACTTATGGTGGCCATAAATTTCAAGATGGGATGGGTAGCGGGTCGGCTTGAGCTACCTTCACCTCTAGCCTACGTAGTTGGTAATTTAGATGGCACGTGTTTGTGAGGACCCATGATCTGCAAAATAAACAAGAATAGCCTCAAAACAAAGTACACCAAACAATCCAAGAAGAGCAAGACAATAGACCAACCCAACAAAACCAACAATAGCAAAGCATTATCAAACAATAAAAGAACAATTTTAGCCAGAACGACATTAGCAATGCATTAACAACAAGAGACATAAACTAATGCTTAACAAAGGCAATTTTTTTTAAAATCCACACAATAGTCAATCTCCATACCAGGCATTGCTACAAGTCAATAAGACCATAGCCCAACGTAACAAAAACAAAGGATTTCAACTCATTATGCATAAACAATCAATAACAGTGTGCCAATATGTGTAACTTAATTATGGCCATAGAATTTTCTAAAACACAATGAGTAAAGCACAACAAATCCATAAAACTCAAATAAAACTCAAAATCCCATATTCAAAAACTTGAAATCCCTAGAAAATAGCTATGGCAAATAAACAAATCCAAAACAAAATAAAATAGAGTCTCTAAGAATCCAAGAAAATAAAGCAAATCCAATAATCAATAAAGCTCAAAGAATCTTCAATCAAATCACAAGAAATCGAGTGTTGAAATTGTAAAAAATCACAAGAAGCAAAATGAAATTTCAAAAGTTAAGAGTGTGTACTTGAATAGTGTGAAGAATGCGATAAAATCAAAGGAAAATGATTAAATCCCATCCAAATCATGAAATGGGAGTCAAAATCCCCTCTAGAATGATTGGTTATGTGATTGCAAGTGTGGGAGTGTGAAGATTTGAGAGAAAATAAAAAAAAAAGGGGAAGAGGAGATAGGAAATTATGTTTAATTCAAAATCGGGTACGACTTAAAAACCCATGGATATGCCCATAGACACAGATGTGCCTATAGGCTTGTCATAACTACTACTTCTGAACTAAAATGACATGCTCACTGACATGAGTGTGTTAGTGGGCATGTTGTAGCTACTGTGACTCAATTAAATCAACACGGCCAGTGACATGGGCATGTCACTAGGCGTGTGGTTGCTACTGTGAATATCAAATTTAACCAAAACGACATGACCAATGACATGGGCATGGTGATGGGCGCGTTGTAGCTATTGTGGTGCCATCTAAATGACACATCCAGTGACATGGGCGTGTCACTGGTCGTGTCATAGCTACTATCTCTAAAAATAAATGACACGCCCACGTTAAATCAAGCTCAAATTGCCCCTCAAAAAAAAATTTTCCTCTATAAATTCAAGTGAACTCAAAGCAACACACCACCAACCAATGATAGAAGAATTAAAAAGAAATAATGAAACAAACTAAAAACATGAAATTTAAAGAAAAAATATCAAAAACAAATAAAATATTGGGTTGTCTCCCACCCAGCACTTCTTTAGCGTCGTATTAGTTGGACATTTGGAATCAGTTCATTTTTAGTCTTAGAGGTATAAAACCTCCTTCAACTCACTCAAGTCCCCCCTAAATACAGTTTAAGTCTTAGCCCATTAACCTTAAAATTTCCTTTTTCTGGGAAAGTAATTTTGATTATCCCATAGGGAAAAACTTCTTTGACTGTAAACGGACCAGACTATCTTTATTTTAACTTACCTAGAAAAAGTTGAAGCCTCGAATTGTAAAATAATACATGATCTCCAACTTGAAACTCTTTTCGTTCCTTAATGTGAGCATCATGTCATTTCTTAGTCCGCTCCTTATACATCCTTGCATTGTCATAAGCTTGTAATCTCCATTCATCCAGCTCATTGATCTGTAATTTCCTTTTATGACCTGCACTAGCTAGTTCAAGGTTAATATGTTTTATAACTCAATAAGCATTATGTTCAATTTCCACAGGCAAATGACAAGCCTTTCCATATACTAACCTAAATGGCATAGTACCCAATGGAGTTTTGAATGCAGTCCTAAAGGCCCATAGATCATTGTCTAATTTCTCAAACCAATCCTTTCAGGATCGCTCTATAATTTTTTCAAGAATCCTTTTTATTTCTCTATTTGTGTTCTCAACTTGGCCATTAGTTTGGGGATGGTAAGGAGTAGAAAACCTATGTGTAACACCTAGCCTTTTGAAAACTTTCTCAAGCTGAGCGTTACAAAAGTGAGCACCCCTATCATATATGATTACTTTTGGTGTACCAAATCGAGAAAATAACTTTTTCAAAAAACTCATCACTACCCTAGCATCATTCATTGCTAAAGGTTGGGCTTCATGCCATTTAGAGACATAGTCTATAGCTACAAGAATATATTTATTACCAAAAGAACTAGGAAACGGTCCTATAAAGTCGATACCCTATACATCAAAGACTTCACACACTAGAATTCCATTTTGGGGCATCTCATCACGAGAGGAGATGTTTCAAGTTCTTTGACAATGATCACAACATTTCACAAAATCATAGCTACCCTTAAACAGCATGGGCCAATAAAATCCTGATTCTAGCACCTTTTGGCTCACATATGACCACCAGCTGGTCCAGCATGATAATGAAAAAGAATATTCATCATGTCAGGCCATGCCACACAATGTCGGATCATGTGGTCTTTACATAACCTAAACAAGAAAAGATCCTCCAGAAGAAATATTTCAAGTCAAAAAAGAATTTCTTCTTCTCTTGATAAGTCATATCTTTAGGGAGTTCCATAGTAGCTAAGTAATTAGCAAAATCTGCAAACCAAGGTACTTCAAAAGTTGAAACACTTACCTCACTTACCATGGCATAAAGCTACTCATCAGGGAAATGATCATCAATGTTCCCTTCTTTGAACTTCTCCAAGGTTGGGTTCTCCAAGCGATAAAGGTGATATGCTGCCAGATTTTTAGTTCCCTTTTTATCTTGAATCTTCAAAGTAAATTATTGCAATAACAAAACCCAACGAATTAGCCAAGGCTTTGTATATATTTTGGCAAATAAATACCTTAAAGCCGAGTGGTTCATATTCACAATCACTTTGGACAAGATCAGATATGATCTAAACTTGTCAAAAGCAAAAATCACAGCTAAAAGTTCTTTCTCTGTAGTTGTGTACTTGGCTTGGGCTATTCTGAAAATGCTTCTCTTTGCGTTGACCCAAAATTGCCCCCATTGTAATATCACTTGCATCACACATCAATTCGAATGGGAAATTCTAATCGAGAGATACCATGATTGGAGCATGGGTCAATTTCTCCTAAAGTGTTGTGAAAGATCTTAAACATTCCTCGTCAACCACAAAATTAACATCCTTCTCAAGGAGTCTTGTTAGAGGATGATCTATCTTAGAAAAGTCATGTATAAACCTTCGATAGAAGCCTGCATGTCCCAAAAAGCTTTTAATGGCCTTGACTGATGTGGAGGGTGGTAGTTTTTCAATGGTTTCCACCTTAGCCCAGTCCATCTCAATACCCTTGCTTGAAATCTTTTGTCCCAACATGATTCCTTCTTAAACCATGAAATGACATTTTTCCCAATTAAGTACCAGGTTTGTTTCCTCACATCTTATCAAGACCCTCTCAAGGCTTTCCATGAACACCTCCATAATATCCTCAATAAGCTCATTGAAGATTGCCACCATGCACCATTGAAAAGTTGCAGGTGCGTTGCATAATCCAAATGGCATCCTTCGATATGCGAATGTCCCATATGAACAAGTGAATGTAGTTTTCTCTTGGTCTTTCGGGGAAATAGGAATTTGGAAGTAGCCGAAAAGGCCATCCAAAAAACAGTAATACTCACCGAAATTGAATATATAATTTTCCATCAAGTAGCTTGATTACTTCAGCTTTAACTACTTCTTTCATCTTAGGGTTCAGTCTCCATTGTGGTTTCACCACTAGCTTGAATTCATCCTCCATTAGTATTTTGTTAGTGTAATAGGATGGATTAATACCCTTTATGTCTACTATCTTCCAAGCTATAACTTGCTTACGCTTTTGTAACAACTCAATGAGTTTTACCTTCTGCTCAGAAGATAGGTGAGAACTTAAAATAATTGGCAATTTATTCTCCTCCCCTAGGAATCCATACTCAAGATGATCCGGAAGGATCTTAAGTTCTAAGTTGGGTGGATCAATCATAGATGGTCGTAGCTTCTGTTCTTTTGGCATTTTAATGGTTTCATATGCCCGACTCTTAAATGATTTGCCTGCTTCAAGATAAGCAAGCTGCTCTAGTGCTTCCTGATCCTAAACATTATCCTGTAATAAACACAACTCAAGGAAATCCTTGGAAACAACATTAGTAACACAATTTAAGGTTTCATGCTCAATGATATCATTGCATGAATCCACCTCATTGAGTGTAAGTGGGTGCTTCATAGCATAATGTATATTAAAAACAACTTTCTCGCTTCCCACTCTTAAGGTCAATGTGCCATTATGGACATCGATAAGCGCACGGGCTGTATTAAAAAATGGCCTACCAAGGATAAGCGAAACATCTGCATCCTCATCTGTTGTCCCAAGATGGCAACCAAGAGGGGGGGTGAATTGGTTTCTTCAAGAAATGATAGCAAATTGAAAAACTTCAACAAATAAGAAATGTAGAAGATGTAGAAGATTGAGTAGAGAGTAGAAAATTCAACACAAGAGATTTATAGTGGTTCGGATTCAACAATCCTACATCCACTCCCCAACCTCAATTGGGTATTCCACTATACTTGAAGTTTTACAAGCTCACTTCCAACTTTGGTGTTTTTACAAGCTCACACCTAACTTGACAAGTGTTTTACTAAGGCTAACACTCAAACCACTTACAAGAGTTTTACTAGGCTCACTCTCACAACCTTTACAAGAGTTTTTCTCAGGCTCACTCTCACAACCTTTACAATTGGTGTTTTAATGGCTAACACTCAACCTTACATGAAGAGATAAATAGATGAATGCTTAAGTAAATAAATTGCAAGAGTTTGGACAATATTAGTATTTATTCTCTTGCTATAAGACTTGTTTGAGGTGGTATTTATAGGCCTCAAACCAGTTCTGCCCGTTGGTGAAGTGGGTAGAAAAGTGAAACTCCAACAGCTACAAAATCTTCTTGGATTTTTGTGTCAGACTGTTGGGATGGTCGCGCACCACCTTTGGATGGTCGCGCATCCTGGGATGGTCGCGCACCCCCTTGGGGCGGTCGCGCATCTGTTTGTGCGGGCATCCCAGCAGTCTGGTGCGGTCGCGCAATTCAAATCTCTAACGGCTACTTGACACATGGCATCTTCTTATTAATTCTTTAACTAGCCGTTGAAGCCCACCAACGGCTATATAAATGTAGCGGTCGCGAAGCCACATTGGGCGGTCGCGCATTGTCTTGCGTCGAGTCATTCACCGTTCTTGTCACCGCGAACCTTACTGTCAAACCAAGACAGTTTGGATGGTCGCGCAACCCCTTGGGGCGGTCGCGCGTTCTTGGATGGTCGCGCAAGGCCTTGGGGCGGTCGCGCATCCCTTCAAAGACAGATTTTCAGCACTTAGGAAATCTTCAAATTTCTTTGCATTTCAGCTCATTCTAAGTTGCTTTCCTGCCATATAAACACTCATTGAAGCCATTAGATCACTTCAATTTGTTTGCCAAGATCAAAAATAAGATTGACCTAAATCTAGGTCAACAATCTCCCCCTTTTTGATTTTGGCAATCAAATTGAATTTGAAATAAAAATAATCAACAAAAATAGGCAATACTTCCCATTATGGAAAAACATCAAAAATAGGCAATACTTCCCATTATGGAAAAACATAAGAAAATTCTCAAATTCATCAAATTCTCTCCCCCTTTGCCAAAATTCAAAAAGAGGAGGTAGAGATGAAGATCAATCAAGCAATCTTCAAAGATGATATAAGAAATAAGGAAATATAAACACAAGACAAGATCAAAATCATTGTTGGTGTGACTTTATAATAGAATTCAAAGCCAATGGTCAATCACCAAAAACAAAATTCACAATTAACACAAATCTAAGTCATATACTTAGGAAAAATAAAAGTACCAATCAATGAAAATATCAAAATCAATGAAAAATATGTTAAGGATACCAATTGATTGGATTATACTCCCCCTCAATTGATGATCTCCCCTTCAAGAAGTGAAAAACTTAGAAACAATTGAGATCAATTTTTATCAAAATATTCAAGTTTTCTCCTCTCTTGTTGGAGTCAAATCAAGAGGAATATAAAAAGAAAATTAAATACAATTCAAGAAAGTGATTGACTTAATTATGAACAAATTTAAAATGTAACAAAAATAATTTAGTCAACCATAAAATCATTTTTCAACCTTAATGTCAAACACAACATGTAAAGTAAAAATTAAAAGTATAAAAGTTCAAATGTTGTAAGGCAAGAATTGTTACCAATTTTTCAATGCCAATTGCCTTACTCTTAGCATTGTTTGAACTTGGTTTGATGGAGTACTCATTCTCCTCCATCTTCATGCCATTTGCCCTTGTCAATTAAGGGATTTTCCTTGATAACCTTTTCTAAGCTATGTTTGCTTTTAGATATTTGTTCATTTGAGGTTTTTAATTCTAAAGTAGAATTTTTTAAACATACAAAATCCTCTTCTAGTTTAGAGCATTTGTCCTTATGAAATTTTATCTTAGAAAAATATTTTTCTACTCTAAAGTTCATATGTTCAATTATATCACTATCATCTAAAGCATCATCAATATTGTTGTAATTTAAATTCATGTTTAAAGATTGGGTACCTACCTCATTGGAGTGTTCATCATCTCCCATAGCCATGAGACATAGATTTGCAATTGCTTGCTCTTCTTCTTCTTCTTGCTCTTCTTGCATTTCCATTGCCATCTCATGTGTGAGTAATTTTCCAATGAGGACATCCGTTGGAAGCTTGCTCAAATCATGTGCTTCCTCAATGGATGATACTTTTGCTTCAAATTCCTTCTTTGTAAGAATTCTAAGGATTTTGCAATTTATGTCTTCCAAAGAGTATACTTTGCCAAATTTCCTCAAATCATTGACAATGGCAAGAAGTCGGTTGGTCATCTCTGTGACATCTTCAAAGGACTTCATTTTGAAGAGTTCATACTCTTGAATAAGCATTTGGGCCTTCATGAATTTTACTTGATTAGTACCTTCATGATAATTCTCCAAGGTCTTCCAAATACTATAGGCACTTGAGCATCCAAGAATTCTTCCACATTCTTCCTTTGGCAATGAGCTTAGGAGAATGAAAGAAGCCTTTTTATCTCTCCCATTGCTTCTTCTTTGTTCTTCATTCCACTCTTTTCGTGGAATCTCTTTTTCTACACCATCAACCATTCTTGTAGGAATCTTCCACTCATTTTCAACATAATCCCAAAGCTCTATTCCTTCACTATCTAGGAGCAAAAACATCTTGTGTTTCCAATATGAATAATCAAAGTGAGGTATAACAAGGGATTTTGAGTTTCCATAATAATGAGCCATGGAATTGGAAGAGAAAGTTGATGTAGAGGTATTAGTGGGTGTGGTTGCCTTTGAGGATCAAATTTCACAATTAAGTTTAAGAAATTTCAAAGCTCTGATACCAATTGTTGTCCCAAGATGGCAACCAAGAGGGGGGGTGAATTGGTTTCTTCAAGAAATGATAGCAAATTGAAAAACTTCAACAAATAAGAAATGTAGAAGATGTAGAAGATTGAGTAGAGAGTAGAAAATTCAACACAAGAGATTTATAGTGGTTCGGATTCAACAATCCTACATCCACTCCCCAACCTCAATTGGGTATTCCACTATACTTGAAGTTTTACAAGCTCACTTCCAACTTTGGTGTTTTTACAAGCTCACACCTAACTTGACAAGTGTTTTACTAAGGCTAACACTCAAACCACTTACAAGAGTTTTACTAGGCTCACTCTCACAACCTTTACAAGAGTTTTTCTCAGGCTCACTCTCACAACCTTTACAATTGGTGTTTTAATGGCTAACACTCAACCTTACATGAAGAGATAAATAGATGAATGCTTAAGTAAATAAATTGCAAGAGTTTGGACAATATTAGTATTTATTCTCTTGCTATAAGACTTGTTTGAGGTGGTATTTATAGGCCTCAAACCAGTTCTGCCCGTTGGTGAAGTGGGTAGAAAAGTGAAACTCCAACAGCTACAAAATCTTCTTGGATTTTTGTGTCAGACTGTTGGGATGGTCGCGCACCACCTTTGGATGGTCGCGCATCCTGGGATGGTCGCGCACCCCCTTGGGGCGGTCGCGCATCTGTTTGTGCGGGCATCCCAGCAGTCTGGTGCGGTCGCGCAATTCAAATCTCTAACGGCTACTTGACACATGGCATCTTCTTATTAATTCTTTAACTAGCCGTTGAAGCCCACCAACGGCTATATAAATGTAGCGGTCGCGAAGCCACATTGGGCGGTCGCGCATTGTCTTGCGTCGAGTCATTCACCGTTCTTGTCACCGCGAACCTTACTGTCAAACCAAGACAGTTTGGATGGTCGCGCAACCCCTTGGGGCGGTCGCGCGTTCTTGGATGGTCGCGCAAGGCCTTGGGGCGGTCGCGCATCCCTTCAAAGACAGATTTTCAGCACTTAGGAAATCTTCAAATTTCTTTGCATTTCAGCTCATTCTAAGTTGCTTTCCTGCCATATAAACACTCATTGAAGCCATTAGATCACTTCAATTTGTTTGCCAAGATCAAAAATAAGATTGACCTAAATCTAGGTCAACATCATCTACATCAATGACAACAAAATCATTAGAGAAAATGAAATTCCTAACTTTTATTAACACATCCTCAATAATACAACAAGGGTGAATTACTGACTTATCAACAAGTTGAATGGTCATGAGTGTTGGTTTAGGTTTTCCGACTCCTAACTCTTTAAACATATTGAGGGGAAGAACAATGCAAGCCCCCAAGTCAGCCAATGCACTTTAAACTTCAAGATTACCTATCAAACATGGAATAGTAAAACTACCAGGATCTTTTAATTTCTTAGGCAACCTCTTCTGCAAAATTGTTGAACTATTTTTCGACAATTGTACCAAAGATACTTCCTCAAGTTTCCTTTTGTTAGAAAGGATATCTTTTAAAAATTTAGTATATTTTGGCATCTGTGATAAATCTTCAACAAATGGAATATTATTGTGTAGTTGTTTAAAGAGTTCAAGGAACTTACTGAAACGAGCATCCATCTTGTCCTTGTTCAACATTGCTGGATATGGCACTCGAGGTTTGTATTCCTTCACTACTGGACTGGGTTCTTGACATTGATTTCCTTTCTCATTTTCCACTGCAGCCTTCTCACCCGAAGTGGCAGTAGGGTTATCTTCTTCTTCTTTCTGTGTCTCAACCTCTTTTGTTTGTGACTCAACCTCTTTTTCAACCACAGACCCTTAATTTCCTTTCCACTCCTTAAAGTAATTACCTTCAACTGCTCCTTTAGATTTGCCTCGGTATTGCTAGGTAAGCACCCTTGTGGTCGTTCATTGAGTAACTTGGCAATTTGTCCCACCTGATTTTCCAAATTGTGAATGGAGGCTTGCTGATTTCTAAGGATAGTTTCTATTAATTGAAATCTGGTTTCTAAAGCTGCTATAAATTTCTCCATCATGTCCTCCAAATTGCTCTTTCTTGGAGAGGCAGCTTGTTGATGTTGAGGCTGCTGAAATCCAGGGGGAGGCCTTGGATTATTCTGATTATTCCAGGAGAAATTATGATGATTTCTCCACCCTGGATTATATGTGTTGCTATAGGGGTTGTTCTGTTGTTGCCTAGGCATATTTCCAACATAATCCACCTGCTCCTGTTCAACAAACATATTTCCACTTTGGTAATCTTAACTTTGATGTCCACCCCCACACCATTCACAAGACATCACTTGCATTGATTTCCCCGAAGATGAAGCTAAAGAATCAATCTTTTTATTCATTGCTTCCAACTGTACTGTCAAAGCCACCATGAGAACCAATTGATGTGAACCAGTGAACCTCAGTTTTCCTTGTTCCCTTGGATTTTGCCACTGACAATTGGTAAGGGCCATATCTTCAATCAAATTCCTTGCTTGTTCAGGTGTCTTATTATTTATGATACCTCCTCCAGCTGCATTGATGGATTGCTTACTTGCATAATTCAATCCATTATAGAAAGTTTGAATCTGGAGCCACAATGGAAGCCCATGATGAGGACACCTTCTCAATAAATCATTAAACCTCTCCCAAGCATCATAAAGAGTCTCACCATCCAATTGGAGAAAAGATGAAATATCATTCCTCAACTTGGCAGTCTTCGACAGTGGAAAATATTTTTCTAAGAACGTTTCTACCAGTTGACCCCATATGGTGAAAGTGTTTTGGGGGAAAGATTTCAGCCATTTCTTCGGTCAATCTCTAAGTGTGAATGGGAACAACCTCAGCCTAATTGCACCTTTGGAGATATTCTGTATCTTGAATGTGTCACATATTTCCAGAAAAGTGATGCAAGAAAGGATCCCTTGAAGATAGCAAGTGGACCAATCACTAGGAGCAAGGCAAAGAGATATCAAGCTAGTATGGCTTTGCATATTCAAGAAGAGATTTCCAAAGAGCTTCAAGAATTATCATTCAAGAAGATGAAGATAGAGCTTGAAGAAGGCACATCAAAGCTGATTATGATGCTTAGTGTGGAAGCTAAAGGCTAGCTAAAGAAAGGTCCAACGTGCAAGAAAGGTCCATGGGGGTTCATATAAAGCCTTGGGAAGTAATTTAAGGCCCATGGACAGCCCAAATAGTGTGGGGCGTTTCTTATGTTGAAGGGATTAGTTTGGTTGTTTCCATACTTTATATTTTCCTTATTGGATTAGGATTTTGTTTCCATACTTTATATTTTCCTTAGTGGATTAGGATTTTGTATCCATACTTTATATTTTCCTTAGTGGATTAGGAATGTTTTCCTTATGAATTTAGGAATGTTTTCCTTATGCAATTAGGAATGTTTTAGTTTTCCATATGCAATTAGGAATTTTGTAACCCTTATTTAAGGGCACTATTAGGCCGAATTTCACACAACAACAATTAATAAAAATTTTCGAATTCTTCTACAAGTTCTTCTTGTGAATTTTCGTGTGAGAGAGATTAGAGTGGATTCTTTAATTCTTTCTTTGCATCAAGAATTAGGTTTACTTATCAACAAGAGTTATGGCGTTTTCCTTCTTCTTACCAACTAAATCCTTCAATCATAGTGAGTTCACATCTCTTTATAGGCATTGGGTTCCTTAGGAGGTGATTATCAAGTTTCAAGGAGTTCTCTACCATTGTTATATGTTGGGTTTGCTGCCATCATTGCTAAGGGTCCGCGTCATTTGGTATTAGAGCCTTGCTACAAGGTAATTTTTATCTACTTTGTCTTTTTAGGGTTTGTTAATTTAGGTCTTTTAAATTTCTGCGTTTTAGGGTTCTTAGAGAGTTTAGTCTTTAATTTTCAAAAAAGAGTCATATATCAATTATGATCAAGGCCGAATTGAAGGAGGGTATTCTTAGGGTGAAAACGAAACCTAGGAAAGGATTCTTGGAGAATTTTGAAACCAAGAATTAGGATTCTTGAAAGAAAGCAAAAGCTAGAGTTTGTGTTCAAGTTTGATTTCGATTTGGTCTTGAGTGAATCTGGGGTTGCGAATTAAGTCCAGATTTTGAAAAAGTCCTTGGGAGTAAATTAAGTCCCGAATCAAGGGGATAGTGAGAGGAAGCAAAAAAAAAAAGAGTACAAAACCACCTCAACAAAAATTGTTTGATATTCTTGCTATTTGAGTGTTAATGATCAGATCTAGGTGGGTGAGAAGTAATAAAATTTTTGGGCGAAAAATTTCACCTTTTGAGGGGCTTTTGGAATTCAAAAATCAGACCTTAATATTCATGTTATTTGAGTGTTATAGGTGGGAATTAGAGTCTAGAAGCTAGCGTTTTGGGTAGAATTGATTAGGTCCATAAAGCAGCTTGCCAAGTGTGGGTTGTTTTTTATTCATTATATCCAAATTTTTCTTGTTTATTGGCTTCATTGTTTCTGATTTCTTTATCTAGCTTTTAATTCCATTACATTGCTAAGTATCATTTGCTTGTGTCGATACTTGGTTTTATATCGTGTAGTGCAAATTACCTTGCATTGCCTCCGGATACTTGTCTTGTTTTCTATCTAGTTCTAGGATTTAGGTTCTAGTTTCTTGAACGACTTGACAATTGTTGGTTGGTGAGCTTGGTTCTGATGTGCAATCAAGGAAGACAAGAAAAGTGAGGTAATTATAAACACTTGAGTGAATTTTGATTATTACTAATCTTGTTTCTTTGAGTTTGTTTGTTTGTCAACATGGCTGGAAAAGGAGAAGAGACTAGCAAAGAAGGAGCTATGGCCAAAAGCTTGGCTAGGCTTAATGAGACTTTGGCAGCAATGCTTGGTCGAATGGAGATGATGGATACTAGATTGCAAGAGAATGCAGCATGACAAGCACAACAAATTCAGCAAGTGTAACAAGGGCAGCCAGCCGCACATCCAAATCCCATAATGCGAGCTAGAAGAGTGCTTAGGAGAGAAGGGCAAGGAAATCTTGAAGCCCTAGAAGCAGCCGAAAGGGTAGAAGATGAAGATGAAGGTGGAAATCAAACCTACCACTGATGGTGACCTTACTTCCATCAAGATGAAGATTCCTTCCTTTGAAGGGAAGAATAATGCAGAAGAGTTCATAGAATGGGAGAGGAAAGTTGAGTAGTATTTCGAATGCCATAACTACACCGAAGAGAAGAAATCAGTTTTGGCAGCCATAGAGTTCAAGGGGTATGCTACCTTTTGGTGGGATCAATTGAAAGCTAATAGAAGAGGGAAAGGTATGAGGCCTATTCCTGAATGGTCAACCTTGAAAGAACTAATGAGGAGCCGATTTGTACCATCTCACTACATTTGGGATTTGTACAATCGACTAGCAAGACTAGTTCAAGGTGGAAGAAGTGTGGAAGAGTACCACAAAGAGATGGAGATGATCATGGCTAGGGCAAATATTGATGAAGATGAAGACAAGAAGATGTCACGATTTCTTGGGGGATTGAATTTGAACATAGCTAATGAATTGGAGATGTATGAATTCAACACAATGGAAGAGTTAGTTCAAAAGGTCATGAAGATAGAGAGAAGATTGAATAATAAAGCTATTTCGAAAACTGGCTACTATAAAGCTAGTAGAAATTTTTCAAACTTCAAGGGTTCAAGTTCGAGTGGAGGTTCCTACAAAGGGGATTACAAGGGTTATTTCCAAAAGAATTCTTCCTACAATCCTAATTTCAAGAAGCCAAATGATGGGGATGTAAAAACAACCAAGGAAACACCTTCTAGACCTACTCCAAGTAGAGAAATTAAATGCTACAAGTGTTTGGGAAGTGGACACATTGCTTCTCAATCTCCGAATAAGAGGGTGATGATTGCTACCCATGAAGGGGAAATTGAATTAGAATCTGAACATGAAGAAGAAGAGGAGGCCTAATGTGGTGATAGGGCCGAATATAATGAAGAGGCTTGGGAGAATCAAGTCTTGAATGCTGAACATGGAGAGATGCTTGTTACTAGAAGAGCCTTGAATATTCAAGTCAAGGAAGAAGGCTTGGATCAAAGGGAGAATCTTTTCCACTCTAGGTGTTTGGTGAATGGTAAGGTTTGTACACTTATCATTGATGGTGGAAGTTGTACCAATGGTGCTAGTACCACAATGGTGGATAAATTAGGGTTAGCTTGTTTTAAACATCCCAATCCTTACAAGTTGCAATGGTTCAATGACGCTGGGGAAATAAAAGTGTTGAAGCAAGTCAAGGTACCATTCTCCATTGGGTGGTATAAAGATGAGGTTTTGTGTGATGTAGTGCCAATGCAAGCTGGACATTTGCTATTAGGAAGACCATGGCAGCATGATAGAAGGGCACAACATGATGGCTTTTCTAATAAGTATACCTTTACTTATGAAGGAAAGAAGGTTGTTCTAGCACCATTATCACCTCAAGAGGTGTATGAAGATCAGAAGAGGATGCTAGAGAGGGAGAAAGAAGTTCCAGCCAACATGAACCAAGGGGGTTCAAATTCGGCCAATGATGTTTCTTCAACACCCAAGGGTAATTCTAAGGGTAGGGAGAGAGAAAATAATAAAGTGAGTGAGTGCAGAAAGGGAAAAGAGGCCGAGAGTCAAAAGAAAGTAAGCAAACAAATAAATGGCCCATTTGTGAGAGAAAATAAGCAAGTAGAAAAAGCAAAACATACTTTTTATACAAGAGCAAGAGAGATAGATGTAGGGCAGCCTGTACTCATTATTATGTATAAAGAATTGTTACTTGCTGACAGTGAAGAATCTCTTGATTATGTCTTTGTTACAGGATTTTAAGGATGTGTTTCCTGAAGACCTTGCTAGTAAGAGGGATTGAACATCAAATTGATTTCATACCTGGTTCTACAATTCCAAACTGGCCAGCATATAGGAGCAATCCTATGGAGACAAAAGAGATGCATGAGAAAGCAAGGATGAATATTGAGAAAAGGAACAAGAGATATGCTGATTCTGCATATAGAGGGAGACGTGAGATTAAGTTTCAAGTAGGAGATTGGGTTTGGGTGCATTTTCGAAAAGAGAGGTTTCCTAACCAAAGGAAGAACATGTTGCAAGCAAGGGGAGATGGCCCATTCCAAGTGTTGGAGAAGATTAATGACAATGCCTACAGGATCGACTTACCAGGTACGTATAATGTTAGTGCTACTTTCAATGTAAGTGATCTTTCTCCTTTTGATGATGCAGATTTGAGGACAAATCTTTTTGAAGAGGGGGAGAATGATGCTAGAAAGGATCCCTTGAAGATAGCAAGTGGACCAATCACTAGGAGCAAGGCAAAGAGATATCAAGCTAGTATGGCTTTGCATATTCAAGAAGAGATTTCCAAAGAGCTTCAAGAATTATCATTCAAGAAGATGGAGATAGAGCTTGAAGAAGGCACACCAAAGCTGATTATGATGCTTAGTGTGGAAGCTAAAGGCTAGCTAAAGAAAGGTCCAACGTGCAAGAAAGGTCCATGGGGGTTCATATAAAGCCTTGGGAAGTAATTTAAGGCCCATGGACAGCCCAAATAGTGTGGGGCGTTTCTTATGTTGAAGGGATTAGTTTGGTTATTTCCATACTTTATATTTTCCTTATTGGATTAGGATTTTATTTCCATACTTTATATTTTCCTTAGTGGATTAGGATTTTGTTTCCATACTTTATATTTTCCTTAGTGGATTAGGAATTTTTTCCTTATGCAATTAGGAATGTTTTCCTTATGCACTTAGGAATGTTTTCCTTATGCAATTAGGAATGTTTTAGTTTTCCATATGCAATTAGGAATTTTGTAACCCTTATTTAAGGGCACTATTAGGCCGAATTTCACACAACAACAATTAATAAAAATTTTTGAATTCTTCTACAAGTTCTTCTTGTGAATTTTAGTGTGAGAGAGATTAGAGTGGATTCTTTAATTCTTTCTTTGCATCAAGAATTAGGTTTACTTATCAACAAGAGTTGTGGCATTTTCCTTCTTCTTACCAACTAAATTCTTCAATCATAGTGAGTTCGCGTCTCTTTATAGGCGTTGGGTTCCTTAGGAGGTGATTATCAAGTTTCAAGGAGTTCTCTACCATTGTTATACGTTGGGTTTGCTGCCATAATTGCTAAGGGTCCGCGTCAAAAAGTCTCAATATGTACATTAGAATCTTCATTTGGGAACCCATCAAACTGGCAAGTCTGCTGCACCATTTGAATTATAGTTGTCTTTATCTCAAATTTGTTTGCAACAACTGCTGGTCTCTATATGCTTGAATTAGCCCCATTAAGAGTGGGCCTAGAAAATTCTTGCATTGTACTTGGCTCATTTCCTATCATCACTTCAAGTTCTTCTTTTAAGCTGAGATCTTTAAAGTTTGGTTCCATTCTGCCAAAACTGCTTCCCTTTATTCCTTTCACTTTCTCCTCAATGTTCTCTCTAACTCTGGATCTAATTCAAGTAATTGGGAAGAGCTATCTCTGGTCATAAACGGGAAGAAGTACCTAAAATGACAATCATGTAAGAAATAATGTTAAAATGAATAAAAATAGAAACTAAATCGGCAGTCTTAATTATATTAATAATATTGAAAATCGTTATCCCCGACAACGGTGCCAAAAACTTGATGGCAAATTTATGCTATCACAGTGTTACCGCAAGTGCACGGGTCGCGTAAGTAATAAAATAGTGAGTAAGATATCATTCCACTGGGGACAAGGTCAAATATTAGTGCAAATTTCAACTGTTGTTTAGCGAATCAATAGTTTTTGTGATGATTAAACTAAAAGATGAATTACTTAATAAATTAAAGTAAAGAAAAACTTAATATTATGCAACAAAAGTTGATAATGAAAATACTATCTAGATATTGAATCTCCCTAGCCATAAAAAGCATTTATGAATATCAATTCAATTAAATCAAATAATAGAGTTGAATTAGCATTTTCCTAAATTAGATTAAAACCTCTCTCAAGTGAATTAATCCTAATCACTAAGTAGAATGCTAGGAATCTCTTCTCAAGCACAATTAAATAGATCTTGCAACAAGAACAAGGAACTTTGTACCAAAGGGTCTTGTAAGTCTATCTCTAGCACTCCAATCAACCCTCAATCCTAATGAAAATTATGTTCATATCAAGCTTTCTCAAGTCAATAATATGAAAATTGCAACCAATCAATAAGCATGCTATTATCAATTGGAAATAAGAAATTAAGAAACAAAAGGATAAAACAACTCAATCAATTGATTTAACTTAACAAGAACTATTCAATCCATACAATAAAGCTAGGGTATATCAATATCTAGATAGATAAAATTTAGCTCATGTTCATAACTAGAATACCAAAATAGAAGAAATAAGTAAAAGAATTCAAACAATCCATAATGAACAATTTGTGTTTCTTCACTTCAATCCTTGAAACTTGGATTAAATCTCACATGAATTGGACCTTCACCTTCACTCTTAGCTACAAAAAACTCTCTTTTTCTCTGGAGGTCAACTCTAAAAATAAAAAATGGATCCCTAATTTACTCTTTAGCTCAGATTTTATAGCCTAGAGATTTTTTCTTGACACGCCCATGGACATGCCCGTGTCTGTGGGCGTGTCAATGGTGTTGTTTCAAACTTTAATGACATGGGCAGTGACACACCCATGTCCTTGGGCGTGTCGTTACTACTACAATGCTGAGTTAGGGACACGGTCAGGGACACACCCCTGTCATTGGGCGTGTCACAACTTCTGTAAGTCATGAGTAATGGCACGTCTAGTGACACACTCATATCTCCGGATGTGTTGAAGCTTCTGTAAAGTAGTTGAATGACATGGCCACTAACACGCCCATGTCACTGGGTATGTCAATTGAAGAATTTTCCCAAAATAGCTTCTTTTCTTATTTTTCGTCTGTGATTATGGCCTAAATAACCTTATGGTCCCAATGTGTCAAAAGTTCCTAGAATCAACCCTAATAAACACTTGAACAAACAAATTAAACTCAATTTGACAATAAATATATTAAGAAATAGGGGCAAAAATATCATCAATTATACAATTATTAGTACTTCACAAACAGATTGAGTTTGATTGACTTTTTGGTAATTCTTCAACCTATAGGCAAAACTCTGGCAAATTTTTTTCTAGGGATATTCTTTTAAATTTGTAATTTTAATAGTTGATTATTGATATACAAATTTATTTATCTATTAAATTGATCTTTTTAAAGATAATCTATTTTGATATAATTATAGAGAATTTCCTATTATTAAAGGTGGTGACATTCGTGTATTCTACATAAGTATTATATATATGGGGTGTATGTATTATATATATATAGGGTATAAGGGTGTTATAATTATCACCAAAGGGCTAGCCACAAGAATGGTGTATACATTAATCTGAGGCAAAAGATATAGGATCTAGTTGAAAATGGCTTAATGCTACCCACGAGACCCCGACCTAACATAACCATTACTCATTTATCAACTCACCCACCATCAGTTGTGTAACACCCCCTCAATAACCCATAGTTGAATTATTAAGGGTTGTTACAAACATTATAATTCTATGTGATACGGAACCTCCAAGAATAAGCCTGAGAACTCCTTGATGTCGAACCCCCAAAACATTAACTTGAAAACCCCTAGTCGAATTTGGCACAACCTCCAAAGAATAAAGGTTAGATTTCAAATTTCTTTGCATTGATCAGAGATCCAAGATGTCGAAACAAACTAGTTCCTAAATCCCAGATTCGAAACACTCCACAAGAAAGTTGATCAAACTACTTGAATGTTTCTTAAGCATGTATTCAAGCAAGAACACAAAGATAAAAGCAAATCGACTTTAGGTTATTAATTCATCCCAAAAACAAAAACCTCTACCCTAATTCGTCCAAGGCATATTTTTAGCCTTTTCATAACATAAAATCCTAACCCAATAAGGAAATACTTAATTAAATAAGGCCCCAGTCTTAAATATATAGGACCACCCATTAAAAACATAACATGGTCCCACCATAACTAAATAACACATGTTTAAAATAACTAAATAATAAAACAAGGCTAAACAAGCCTCATTCGTGAATTTCAACTTGTAGCAAGTTGTAATTGACTTCCTTTGGTCTTGTCTCCAAGCTTGTAATTCCTTGCAAACCATAGTTAGCCAAATTCACCAAATCTTGCAAATGGAAAATTAGTGCTTGCTGAATCTTTTTGGCTCGTGATCTAGTTATAGGACCTTGTGGCAGAATAATTGGATTGATGATCTCCTCAACTTGTTCCTCACGTCCTAACTCTTGCTTATCCTTGCGGTGTGCTGGTTGTTCCATAACATTTCCCCTCTCCTCAAAAGGATTCGTCCTCGAATCAAAAGCATCACCTACATCAAAAGGACTTAAATCAGCAACATTAAACGAAGCACTTACATTATACTCACCTGGCAAATCCACTTTATATGCATTGTCATTAATCCTTTCAAGTATCTAAAAAGGACCATCTCCTCGTGGGTTTAACTTGGACTTTCTTTGGGTGGAAACTGTTCTTTGCGAAAATGAACCCAAACCCAATCACCAGGCTGAAAAATCATTGGCTTCCTTCCTTTATTCACTCGAGAAGCTACTTTAGCATTTTGCCTTTCAGTCCTTTCCTTAACCTGTTTATGTAACTTCACAAAATCTGCCTTTGAGCTAGCATCAACACTCACAAAATCATTAGATGGCAATGGCAAAATATCCAAAGGAGTAAGCGGATTAAAACCATAAACAATTTCAAATGGTGAACAATTAGTAGTTCTATGAACAGCCCTATTTTAAGCAAACTCCACAAATGGTAAACAATCCTCCCTCATCCTAATATTCTTTTCTATCATTACCCTAAGCAAAGTAATCAATGTTCGATTCACAACCTCAGTTTGGCCATCGGTTTGAGGATGGCAAGTAGTAGAAAACAACAACTTAGTCCCCAATTTTCCCCATAAAACACGCCAGAAATGACTCAAAAACTTAACATCTCTATCACTAACAATGCTTTTGGGTATGCCATGCAAACGAACAACCTCTTTAAAGAACAAATCAGCAATCAATTTAGCATCATTAGTTTTATGACATGGTATAAAATGAGCCATTTTACTAAATTTATCAACCACAACAAATATACTATCACGACCTCTCCTAGTTTTAGGTAATCCAAGCACAAAATCCATAGACAAATCAGTCCAAGGTCTTTTAGGAACGGGTAATGGCATGTACAAACCATGCGGTTTCATCCTAGACTTAGCTTCTCTACATGTTATGCAATGCTCACAAACTTTATGCACATCATGTTTCATACCAGGCCAATAAAAATGTTCTATCAACACATCATAGGTCTTACTTGTAACACCCCTTCCCGACCTATGAATAAGCCGAGGAGAAATGTACATCGGGATACGAGCTCTGGTTATGTCAGCTTACTTAATGTTCCTTATAAAAATTTTCCAAAAATTTTGACGGAGTCTCCCTTAAAATTCTAAGTCCCAAGTGTCGACAAAACTGATTTTTCTTATTTTTGAAAAACATTTTGTTTCACAATTCAACTCAAGCACACTCCCAATAATCCACCCTTATAACCTCAACTACAATCCTACAAGAAGAATTCACACTTCTATATTCACAACCCAACTCAATTTAAAACCATACAGTTATTATACATTACTAGATTTACATGCTACATCAAGTTATCTCTTTGTACTGTTCAAATAAGTACATGCTAGTTTCTAATACCAAAATACAAAATGAAGAGCACCACCTAAGTTTGTTGATGACCGACAGATCGCTGGACTCCTCTGCTCGCTACTGGCTCCTTGCTAATAGCCTACGAGTTTAGAAGAAACTAAACTCGCTAAGCATTGCTTAGTGGGTACTTTAACTAATTACGGAAAATAAATAATAAAAGCATAATGCACTTTTAAAAGCAATGAGTCGTATTGAAAAATAATATCATAGTAAAAACAATCCATACATGTCATATATTCAGTTATTATCATTTTATCAGTTCGCTCCACAAGGTAATTTGGTAGACTAACGTATGGTAAGGAACTAACTGAAACAACTGTATATATATTCTGTGGCTGTGGCCCAAAAAAAATTGTGGACCAAGCCCTGTAGAATCTGTGGCCGAAGCCCTCGGACCGAAGTCCTATATAACTCGGGCGATTGCCCTATATAACTCGGACCGAAGTCCTATATAGCTCGGGTTGTCACCTTATATAACTCGGACCGAAGTCTTATATTAAAGCCGCACTGCATATAGTATGATATATCATACCCTTACCCTACTCAATACTATCCCAGATACCCAGTGGAGCCAAAATTTTCATGCCATTTCTTAATCGAATATGCATTATACAATTATCGACTTATGTTTCTTATATTATTTCAACGTGAAATATCTTATTTTGTCATTTTAATAACATATTATGCTCATTTATATGTATAAGGAATCAATTGGATTACTTTTGAAAAATGACCAAATGAATATTAGCAAAATGACCATATGAATAGTAAATTCTGGTTTTGGACTCAACTTGATCCTTATTTTGAAAAATTGTGTAAAATAATCTACTTGACTAAAAACTATAAAATTTTTACATAATTTAGTTTTACATCTTAAAATCATTCCTTTAAAATTTCAGATCAAACTGGACACAAAATCTTGGTCAAGTAGTTCACCCAACCAGACTGCTCCAGTTGCCCTGCATCCTGGCAGCAGTTCTGAATTTTGTGAATTCCGTAAATTAAATTCAACCAATGTGGTTCCAAATTATTTTTATCAAATACTAGACTCACTAAATAACAACATATCCAAAATTAAATTGAAGGTTATTTTTCTAAATTTTATTAAAAATCTGGAAACATGGCTGTCTCAGTCAAGGTACCTCCTACAGCAGGTCTAACAAAAATAATTTTTCCATAATCATAACCATTCCGAATTCAACTCAAAATATTTTTCAGTCATTCTAGACGCATCGAGGCACAACATATCAAAAATTCACTTCAAGAAAATTTTTCTATGTTTAATTAAAAATCATACAAGTCACAGCATTTCACTAATTCTAAAACAGAAAAATTTCAAGAAAATGAACAAACAATTAGTTAAAGTACCAAACCTTGCTTTTTCTTAGTCCTTTATCTATATCACTTCCTTTCCTTCCTTGTCTCCTTGATTTCCTATGAAATTTAACATCACATATACAAAGGTAAGAACCCTAGGTATAGACATAGCCTTATCTTATGATTTTTCTAATGGTTGCTAGCTTATTTTCACCAAAAAACACCATTATTTCTTTCATCAAATCCTTCAAATAATTATTTCTTGAATTTTCTCCAAATTTAGCTACATGAACCCTAATTTCAATCTCTTAAATTAACCATTAATCCATGAAACTAAAACTAGAGATAGGTTTATCTTACCTTATAATCTTGTTTGTCACCAAAATCTTCAACCAAAAGCCTTAAACTTTGGAAAAATCAACTCTTTCTTCCTTCTCTTATGGTTTGGACGAGTTCACCATGTAAGAGAGGGCTTTTATTTTCTTTCCTTAGCTTATTTTGATCCAAATGGCAGCCATAAGTGGTGAAAATATGTTGGTATAGATGCTGGCTTCCAATTGGTACACCTTATAGCAAAAATGGCCACTTTTAATTGGTCCACTTGCCTTTTTCTTTTAATTGGTCCATTAGGCTTCCTTTTATTCATATTTTGACCCCCTCAACTTTCTTGTGCTGTAATTTTATAGTATAGGGTGTGAAAATACCAAAATACCCTCCAGCGATTAATCGATTGTAACTTTTAAACCGTGCGTTTACGGGAAAAATTGAAACCCACGGTTATGACCCGATTAATCCCGAGAACACATTTATGGCATCCGTTAGGGTCACTATTAAGAACCGACACAACTTTTTGGAAAATTACTCTTAGGTCCTCGACCTTTCAAAAAATTACCTTTAGGTCCCATCGACTTCACGGGCCTCCTTTGCACACCGATTTTGTTTTTTACTATCTCGAGCCTCTATGTGACCACTTATTTATGTCCTTCTTGCCTAATACTCGACTACCTAAACTTTGGGATGTGACATTACTTACCCCAAAATGACCCATCAAACCTCCTCCATGTGCTTCCTTAACTAACAACTCTCTCATGGAACACTTAGGAATACACAATCTATTTCTCTTAAACAAGAAACCATCAAACAAATGAAAGTCTTTTGAAACAGCCACATCTCCACACGAATTATATATGTCACCAAAATCCACATCACTAACATATAATTCCTTAATATGCTCAAAACCCAATAATCTAGCACTAAGAGAATTAAGTAAAACATACCTTCGCGACAACGCATCAGCCACTACATTCTCTTTACCTCGCTTGTATTTAATCACATATGGAAATGTTTCTATGAATTCCACCCATTTGGCATGTCTACGATTCAGCTTATCTTGACCTTTCAAATGCTTTAAACTTTCATGATTAGTATGTATCACAAACTCTTTTGACTACAAATAATGCTGCCATGTATGCAAAGCTCGAAACAATGCATATAACTCCTTATCATATGTCGGATACTTCAAAGCCGCTCCACTTAGTTTTTCGCTAAAGTACATCAATGGCCTTTGATCCTGTATCAAAACAGCTCCAATTCCTATGCCACTTGCATCACATTCAATCTCAAAAGTCTTATCAAAATTAGGCAAAGCAAGTAAGGGTGCATTACACAATTTATCCTTAAGTTCATTAAATGCATGTTCTTGTGCATCTCCCTAAACAAAACCGACATTTTTCTTAACTAATTCATTCAAAGGTGTAGCTATAGTACTGAAATTTCTAATGAATCTCCTATGGAAACCAGCAACTCCATGAAAACTCCTCACCTCACTAGCATTCTTAGGTTTCGGCCAGCCCTAATAGCCTTTACCTTTTCCTCATCAACCTCAATACCTTGACTAGACACCACAAAACCAAGAAAATGAACCTTATCCATGCAAAAACTACACTTCTTAAGGTTAGCATACAACTTCTCATGCCTAAGAATGTCTAACACAAGACGCATATGTATGACATGATCATCCAAACACTTAGAGTAAACAAGAATATCATCAAAGTAAACAACAACAAATTTACCCAAGTGCTCATGCAACACATGATTCATCAAACGCATGAATGTGCTAGGTGCATTAGTAAGACCAAACGGCATAACCAATCACTCATACAGCCCATATTTAGTCTTAAATGTTGTTTTCCACTCATCACCCACACTCATTCGAATTTGATAATAACCAGATTTCAAATCAATTTTCGTGAACAAACAAGAACCATGTAACTCATCAAGCATATCATCTAGTCTAGGAATAGGATGACGATACTTTACAGTGATTTTATTGATGGCTCTGCAATCCACACACATCCTCCACATCCCATCCTTCTTTGGCACAAGAATAACAGGAACTGAACAAGGACTCAAACTTTCCCTCACGTATCCCTTAGCTAGCAATTCCTCCACTTGCTTTTGTATCTCCTTTGTCTTGAAAGGATTAGCTCGATACGCTGGCCTATTGGGAATGGAAGCTCCCATAATGAAATCATTTTTGATGCTCTATGCCTCTGATTGGCGGTAATTCATCAGGCATTTCTTCGGGAAACAAATCCACATATTCTTGCAAAAGATCAACAAACACACTAGGCAAAGATTGGTTAAAAACAGTAGTATCTAAACGAGCCTCTTTGCACAAAAGCACAAACATAGGTTGATTGGTGTAAAAAGCATGTTTAACCTCACTTGTACTAGCTAACAAACTCACATTCTTCTCTCCTTCTCTATTTTTCTCAAACTTAATTTGTTTTTATTTTTCTTTTCTCTCTTTCTTTTCATTTGCAATCTGATTTTTTTCACTCATTATTTTGTCACTCTCTCTTTCTTTCTTTTCAAATTCAAGTCTCATTCTTTCCATTTTACATTGATCTTCATACACTTCTTTTGAAGAGAGTGGGATCAGAATTGTCTTTCGTCCATCCTTAGTGAATGAATACCGATTGAGGTATCCATCATGCATAGCTCGCCTATCATACTGCCATGGACATCCAAGTAAAATCTCTCCAGCATGCATTGGCACCACATCATGATATTTACCAATGGAAAAAGAAATGTTAGATTGTCGATTTACCTTAACCTCTCCACATTCATTCAGCCACTGAAGTTTGTAAGGTCGGGGGTGAGGTTTTGTAGGCAGCCCCAATCGATCAACCAAGAGTGTACTTACCACATTGGTACAGCTTCCACCATCCACAATCACAATACAAGCCTTGCCTTGAACGTGACACCTTGTATGGAACAAGTTGTCTCATTGTTCTTCATGGTTTTCCTCCTTCAATTGTGTGTTAAGAGCACGCCTAGCAACCAGCAAGTCTCCCTTTATTGGTTCTTCAATGCTCCCATCACTACAACATTCCAAGTCTTGCTTTTCTCCATCTTCACTCTCATCGTCACCTTCTTCTTCATCAGTCACTATCTGACCATTTCTTACGGTCAAACTCTCTTGTTTGGACATTCTTTGCTGATATGTCCCACACCTTGGCACTTCCAACACTTAATATCTCGATTTTGCAGCTTAGGCTCTTCAACTTTGGATTTGTCTTTAGAACTTGTATCGGCCTTTGCTTTCCCACTATCTTGACCAGCCTTGTTTCTTTCCTTGTAATCACGCCTTCCTTCCCTATTCCAAGGAGAAATAGAATTAGAAACAGGTTTCGAATGATACCTTGATGATCGTCTTCCTTGGAGTTATTTTTCCACCTTGACGGCAATATGCACCATCTCTTCTAACTCCACATAAGGCTGCAAATCAACCTGATCAACAATGTCTAAATTCAAACCAGCTAAGAAACGTGCCGTAGTAGTCTCCATGTCTTCATCTATATTAGCTCTAGTCATTAACATTTCCATTTCTTTGTAGTAGTCATCAACACTTTTACTACCTTGTTTAAGAACCTGAAGTCTTTGTATAATTTCCCTATGGAAATGTCTAGGCACAAACCTCTTCCACATGATCGATTTAAGATCAGCCCAAGTCTCAATTGGATACTCCAAATTCCTTCTTCTACTAGTCACTAACTGATCCCACCAAGCTATAGCATAATCTGTAAATTGAGTAACAATAAGCTTGACCTTATTTTCCTCAGTACATCGATGGCAATCAAATATGAGATCAACCTGCTTTTCCCATTGCAAATAAGATTCTGGATCTGATTTACCACGAAAGTTAGGAATTTTCAGCTTGATGCTTCCCAAGTTCCTATCAATGACTTCATCACCACCATGATTTCTACCATAGAAAGCATTATTATTCATCCTTCCTCTACCTCGACCAGTACCACGGCCTCCTCTACTTCCACCTCTATGTAGAGCTCCTCCAACCAGACTTGCATTATCATCCTCAAGCTCATTTTCATCTTCCAAATGTTCAGGCTGTTGCATTTGATTTCTGCCACTTCTTTGCCTCTCATTGCGCTCCGGTGTGGCTCTTTCAACATTTTGCAACCTCAAATCCATGCGCTCCAATGTTTCTGTTATGTTCTCCATATCACGGTATAAACATGTAAATTCAGCTTGCTGCGCCTCACGCAATCGAGCTGGATCAATTTGAACACCCCTGTCATTATCATCTCGGCCAGACATTTTTCCTACAATAAAAGGTTAGAACAAAACAAATAAAAGGCCTCACAACACTCCCTCACGTGTTTACACTCAATAGATGGGGTTGGTCACTCGTGTTCCACTCAATATAATGTATTCATTCACAGCTTAGCTCACACCTCTCAAGCTAATTTCTTTTATGTTCTTAGGTGAATCACACTTTATGAAACAAATCAAATAGTCTTCCGTGTGTAGTATCCCAAGTCTGAAATTTTGAATGAATCACTAATGCAATTCGAATCAAAACAGCCCCTCAATGGTGAAAATTTCGTGACCAGAAATTATATTGATTCTAACCTATCCAGATTTGACCCTTATCTCCTAAATAGCAAGGAGAATGAAAATTTTTGTTGAAGTGGTTTTGTACTCTTTTTCTTTTTGCTCCCTCTCACTATCTCTCTTGATGGGGGCGACATTAGTTCACACCACACGAAACTTTTACCCTATTAAATAACAAGAACAAGATCGAATTTAGAGTACTGTCTTTGAAACTCGAAATTGAATCAGAATGAATAATCAAGAACAAGATTCAAATTTAGCACACTTTGTTGAATTTTGAATTCAAATCAGAATGATGAACAAGACCAAGATTCGAATTTAAAACACCTTTTCTTGAATTTCGAATTTTAGGTTTTATAAATTTTTTTTTGAATTTTTGAATTTGACAGAAAACGAAAACGATTCAAGGAACATACAACTTAGGCGATCAAGATACAAAGAAAACGATTCAAGAATCAAGAACAAAGAAACAGAACGAAAATAACAAGTGAAGAAAACGAAAACGAAAATAACCCACAAAGAAAAACAAATCAAAGAATCAAGAATGTGTCTAACAAGAGTTAAGAAGAAAACGAATCAAACAAAGAATTCAGAATCAAGAATTCGAATAATAAGAGAACAAGAAAGAAACGAAATAAACAAAGAATTTGAAATTGATAGAGATAAAACCTGATCTAGAGCGCTGGCTCTGATACCAAATGATGCGGAACCTCCAAGAATAAGCCTGAGAACTCCTTGATGTCGAACCCCCAAAACATTAACTTGAAAACCCCTAGTCGAATTCGGCACAACCACCAAAGAATAAAGGTTAGATTTCAAATTTCTTTGAATTGATCATAGATCCAAGATGTCGAAACAAACTAGTTCCTAAATCCCAGATTCGAAAAACTCCACAAGAAAGTTGATCAAACTACTTGAATGTTTCTTAAGCATGTATTCAAGCAAGAACACAAAGATAAAAGCAAATCAGCTTTAGGTTATTAATTCGTCCCAAAAACAAAAACCTCTACCCTAATTCGTCCAAGGCATATTTTTAGCCTTTTCATAACATAAAATCCTAACCCAATAAGGAAATACTTAATTAAATAAGGCCCCAGTCTTAAACATATAGGACCACCCATTAAAAACATAACATGGTCCCACCATAACTAAATAACACATGTTTAAAATAACTAAATAATAAAACAGGGCTAAACAACTAAAATAAGCCTCATTCGTGAATTTCAACTTGTAGCAAGTTGTAATTGACTTCCTTTGGTCTTGTCTCCAAGCTTGTAATTCCTTGCAAACCATAGTTAGCCAAATTCACCAAATCTTGCAAATGGCAAATTAGTGCTTGCTAAATCTTTTTGGCTCGCGATCTAGTTATAGGACCTTGTGGCAGAACTTGTTCCTCACGTCCTAACTCTTGCTCATCCTTGCGGTGTGCTGGTTGTTCCACAACACTATGTCACTCTAAACTAAGTCTCAACTTAAGTTTAAAATACACGGCCCTAGTGATTCAGGAGGCCATGTTGTGCGAATTGAAATAGTTATGTCTTACATGTTGATTATAAGGGGGCATAGCCATGGCAAATTGAGGGCCACACCCGTGCATTTCAGTTTGCTACTACCTCTATTAAAATTTTTCCCAAATAGCCTCTTTCAAAAGCCACGCCCATGGGAATTTAATTGCCCCTGCCATCTTAAAAACAATTTACACAACCTGTAAATAACACTCCCAAATTTTTATATGCATACAATCTCACTCCATTCCCTTCACTATTCTATCAAGCATCCATAATTCAAATCAAAACTTGAATCTTCATTCATATACTTTTACATGGTGTCATTTGTTGTACTAATATTTTATCGTTAACTTTACCATACATGCTAATACTTTACAACTAAAAATCATCCCATATCACTAAACATTTATAATTATATAACCATCATTCAAGTTTTAACATTGCCATGTGAACACAAGAAAAATTTTTATACAAATTTTTCTTAGAACCACCTTTTGGAGATGCATTTGAACTTGATCCTGTAAAACTCACTCACCTACGTCTACTCTTGTCATCTGATCTGTGAGTTAGAAACATATCCAACACACTAACCTACTACTTGGTGATGCTTGTATATTTATAATTGCCACAATATAATGGAAATATAATACAAGAAGTACCTATTAAATTCATTAAATAAAAAGGATTAAGTCAATATGTTCATCAAATATAAGAAGTTTTAAGCTAAAACAATTTAATGAATCTCTTTATAGGTAAACATATCATTTACATTATTAGTGAAAATTGTTCTTTCAAAATATTATCTACACAAGTTCTTTCATAATGCCCGCACACACACTGAAATATAAATTATAGGGATGGATAATGGATCATTGGTGGCAAATAAAGGCCCACTATAAAGTTTTGGCCAATGGCCCACTAATGACGCAAAGCGTCCACTGGTGACAATAATGCCCACTGTCACTAATGACACAGAGTGTCCACTGATGCACAAAATGCCCACTATCACTAGGACGTCCACCCTCTTTGACTAGACATTCAATCCAAATACTAAGTTTAATTATAGTACATTTTGGTCAATTTACTATTCTTTATGTAATAATTCATATTCAATCACAAATCACTTCATCAAATATTACTATGTTGGAATATAAAATTCTTCATAGTTTCACTTAATAACTCTTATTTGAACTCTACATTTATGTCACTACTATTCCTTTCAAATTATTTAGCATTAATTATGCTCAATATCTTTTCTTCATACATTATCTATATGATCCTATATTTTATAACTATGGTGACTTTCAATCTGTCCACTTTTGTGTTATTTTTGCCAAAACTTCATGACTAACAATATTCTTACTCTTTTATATTTTCAAATATATTTTTCTTTTGAGAAAATCAACATATTCAACTATAAACCCTACTTTGACAAAAACCCTAATCAATTTTTATGGCTTACTAAATATGTTAAACAAACATTTAACTAAAATCTATAAATTGTTCTTAATGTTTCATACTTTAAAATCAAATATCAATTTCTTTCAAAGAATTTCCTTTACTAACTCTTTATACAAGAATTATTCTACTAGTCCATTCTTTTACAAACAACTCAATCAATAGAGTTCAATCAACACACTTTTGTAATAAAATCAAAGAAAAACTAAATAATAACAATTTACAAATACACAAGCAAAAACCTCTTATAGTAATACTTCTTTTCTTCTTTTCATAATTTATCTTGAACACTTGATGACTATTTCACTTAATTTATTGAATTCAACTAGAAATTCAAGGTCTCTCACTAAAAATCCCTAAGTTTCCCTCTTGTATTTTGACGAAAGAAGAAGGAAGAAAATGGAGTTGCTAGGTTGATGTTGAAGGTCGGCCAAGGAAGAAGAAATAAGGAGAAATTTCTAGTCTCTTCTTTTTTTATAGCTTTAGGATTTTTTTTTGGGAGTGATACCTGCATTGAAACTTCAATATGCTTATCTTCTTAAATTGTTTTTAACCCTAATTTCTAATATCGTAAATTCACAAAAATTATTATACACTTTTATCACTTCATTTCTGATAATGTCCCAATTTTTTAATCATTAGAGTTTTATGGTAAAATTTCAATTAACTTGCTATCAGGGTTTACAAATCCTATTTTCAATGCATTTCACATTTTCTGGTCATTTCCTACCCTTTTATAATCTAATTCCTATGTACTTCAAAGACTTATTATGCAAAAATTATAACCATTACAATTATGTCCCACTTAAAAAAAATTCATCCTCAAAATTTACATGTTAAGATGTCTAGAACAATTAGAGATATTATTGTCTCATTACTTCTTCACATTCCCAGTTGTTTATCTGATTGAGTATTTTTTCACTGAACTTTTACCAAAGAAACACATTTTCTTCTTAAAATTTTAATTTCTCGAGCTAAAATAGCTACAAGTTCTTCTTCATAGCTTAAATTTGGTTGTACTTCAATAGATTTCACTTGTATTACATGCAAAGGATTCGATTTGTATCTGTGAGCAAGAATTTTAGCCACACCTATATGTGGAATGGTTCTTGCAACTTTGACATTGTTAGGCTTAGAGCCTTAGAAAGCATATGCCTAAAATCGGAAAAAATGGAGTCGCTACCCGGATAAGCTGGGAAGATAGAAAGGGGTGGATGACTCAATTACTAAGGAATCCCTAACCCCTTATTAGATTCAAAAGGATTGGCACACATGGGGAATGTAACATCCCTAATTTTTGGAAATTAAATTAAATAAATTATTTAAATGGGAAATGGAAGGTTTAGAAGTCAGAATATGAGATGTATATATGAAATATACATGAAATATACATAATATATATAAAGTCAACTAAAAGTCAACACTTTAAAAGTCAAAAGTCAAAAGTCAAATAACAATTTTGTAAATATACTTCGAAAATTAAAATTATTTAAATAATTTAAAAATAAATTATATAAGAATGGAAGATGTAATTTATGGTTTTTATTAAATAAATAAATAAATAATTAAAAATATAATAAAATATAATATATATAATACATATAAGGTATGTTTGATGTGTATATGAGATACACATTATATGTCCATATGAGTATTTAAATACATTAAATATACATTAAACATATATAGTATATACATTATATATATAATGTTATATGTGAAATATAAGTAGTATATATATGACATATACATATACTTAAAGTATATACAACATATAAATTGCATATAAATATATATATATATAGATAGATAGATATTTATGGATGGAAAAGATGGAAAAAATTAAATAAATAAATAAAAAGAAAAGAAAAAGATAAAAGTCAAAGAAGAGTGCTTGGTGGAGATTTAAAGTAATTAAAGTAATTAAATAATTAATTATTACATATAAGTGATAAAGATGGAAATTAAATGGAAAAAAGATACTTCTTCTTCTTCTTCTTCTTCTTCTTCTTTTTCTTCTTTTGGATGTGACATTGAAAGAGGCAAGAGCTTGGGTTTTGTTTCATGTTATTCTTCTTCTTTTTCTTCTTTTGGATGTGACATTGAAAGAGGCAAGATCCTGGGTTTTGTTTCATGTTATACATCAAATTCATAGGACTTTAAGAAAATTTTGAAGAAAATCAAGATGCAAGTAAGTAATATTTCTTTTTAAGTTTGTTTTAATTGATTTTAAGTTTGTGTAAGATGGCTAGAGAGAGAAAGTTATTTTAAATTGTTTAAACAAATAAAAATGATGTTAAAATGATGATTATGCAATGATTTTTAATTTGCATTGAAGAAATGATTAAGTTTGAGATGAGTTAGTTGAAGAGAGAGAATTTAGGGTCATGAAACTTTTAGATTTTGAGTTCATGTGATTTAATTGTGCAATTTGGTTCTAAATGTGTTATTTAGATGCATAAATAAGTATTTTAAAGTTAAATGATGAATTTGGTTAAGTTTGGTTAGAGTTTGAAAATAGTAGTGTTGAATTCAGGGTTTTAGAAAGGGAATTTTCAAAGATTGGTTAATTGTTTGGTTTTAATGCTTAAATCACATTCTTTAATGATATAAGTGATGGAAATAAGATTGGATTAATAATTGGATTGAGTTGGAATGAAGAACCTTCAATGGTGAAGGTTATACTATTTTAGGGTTTTGAACAAAAGCATGTATTTAATTGATGTAATTGGTTTAAACATGTTAAAATATGTTTATAATGATATAAATAAACTTAGAACACCAATTTGAATGGTTTAATATGGTTTTTCTAAGTTAAAGTAAGGAAAGGCTATATTTTGGGATTTTAATTAGAGTGATGTTTAATTAAGGTTTGATGCTTGTAATGCCTTAGAATGTGATATTAAATGATTGTATTTGTTCACAATTGGTAAAGGCATTATGGAGAGGACATTTGCCCAACCATAGTATTGAAGGGAAACTTGGAAGTGAAGGTTTGTGGGAGTTTTTGAGCTTGCTTTTGAGTGCTTTCTAAGGTAAGTAGAAACTTTTAATAAACGAGATATGTTGGCAATAAATTAGGCTTAACACATTTTGGAGGGAAATTGTGTTAAGCTGCATGATACATTAAACATTATTGTGTTAAGCTACATGATACATTAAACATTCATGAACATTGTGAAAAGCATTGTTAATGGCTAAATTGCATTGTGAAAAGCCATTATTAATGGCTAAATTGCATAAAAATGTGATTTATATGAATTATTTGAAAGTAACCCAAAATATTTGGGTAATGTAATGTTGATGTAAAATGTCATACATTGTAATAAAATGATGGAATGTAATGAGATATGATCAATTAATATTTATATGAATGAGAAAAATGAGAAAATGAGGCAATGCGCTTAATTGATAATGAGAAAATGAGGCAATGTGCCTAATTGATAATGAGAAAAGAGGCAATGTGCCTAGTTGTTTATGGAAAAATGAGAAAGAAATTGATGATGGAAAATATGAAATAATTGTATGACTAATATGTTATTCAATTTTTATAGTTATGCATTTGACGGTATGCCTATGAGGTTATCCTCATTATTTGCCTTTGGGGCTAGCTTTTGAGCATTACTTCGATTTGCCTTTGGGGCTATATGTTTGGCGTCACTGTGATATGATTTGTCTTCCTTTGAGCATTACTGTGATTTGCCTTCGGGGGTAGATACTTGGTGTCAATTTGGACCAAAATAATAACTCTGGGATTTGAGTGGCATATTAGATCCTTTGGGCTCATGTTTTTGTTTGTTCCTATGTGAATTGTAAAATGATTAAAGGATATGTTTTATGGTGAAATTAAGTACCACATTGTGAAACATCATATGAAGGCATTTTGCATGTGCAATGTTTTACAGTTTTATTGTTATCAAAGTTTGTACTGCTAAGCTTTTAGCTTAGTGCGATTGTAATTTATTGAGCAGGTGACAGGGCCGATCCAGTAGAGCCAGAGAGTTCTACTAGACCTAGTTAGGTCTAGGCTTGTGTTTTATTGAGTTTGAAGTGTTTTTTGATACATCAAGATAAGAGCCATTTGCCAGCATGTACATATTTGATATTATAATACATTTTGATGTTGTGTCTATTATGTTTATGTTTTTTAAATATATATATATATATTGTAAAATATAAAGATTCTTTGGACAAATTGTATAATATGGGTTGTTTACATGTGTTTTGATATATATATATATATATATAAATAAATGTTTTGAGAAAATTTGGAGAAGTTGAGTATTTGGGGTGGAAATTTATGCTTTATTTAATTAGGAGTGTATTTTATGTAGGTTGGGTAATTGTTGATAATTTGGGATGTTCAAATTACAAGTAAAACTCTGACGAATTTTTTTCAGAGATTTTCTAATAAAATGCTTATTTTGAAACCTATAACTAAAAAGGAATATTTTATTACTATTTAAATATATAATTTTAAGTATGTGGGATCCTAAATTTGAAATGTGAAAATTTTTATTTTACCGGGTTATAACATTTTTATATCGTATAGGCGTATTTTATAGATATTAGGTGTATGTATTATATGTATATAGGGTATAAGGATGTTATATTTATTTTGATATCTGAGCCTATGTTTGAAGTTCTTGACCTACGTGGGTTTTTAGAGAGAGGTAAATGGGAGTTTTAAATGTGGTTTTAAATGATGATACGTGCATTAGCACTACAATTTATTTGATCCATGATGTGGCAATGTCCGTTCGATGTAATAGAAATGAGTTGAGAAGGCATCTGGGTTGTATAGATCAAAGTGGCGCAGTGGAAGCGTCATTCTGGAGATTATAGATGAAGAATTTTTGGAACTTTTATTTGGAATTAAAATTCATAACTGATTCATTTGATGAATAAGTGAAATTAAAAAAAATAATATAGGGAATGATTTAAGATATGAAATAAAAAGTTTGAGATTTGAGTATGATAGTTACGAAAAATTCTATATGTGTACTGCAAAGTGATATTATTTAAATTTTTGGATAAATCTAGGAATGTTGGATGAGTTTGAAAATTTAATGGAAAGTTATTTTATATGTTAGAATCCAATGTATAAAATTTCATAATTTTTGAAGATGGATCACTAATTAAGAAAAATATAAAAACACAGATTGTTGGAACAGTTCCAGCAACTCAGAATTTGTAGAAATTGAGAAACATATTTAAAAACTATGACAAACTAACCCAGAAAAATCTAACAATTTTCATACAATATCATATGTATTCCTAGAACATATGGTTAAATTTCATTAATTTTTTTAAGGTTTGATACTAGAAAAAAAAAAGGATAACCGGGTGCTGCTAGAAGAATTATTAAAGAGACAAATTCTGTAGGTTTTGAAGAATTAATTTTTAAATATAGTAACTCAGCTTGGAAAAATCTAAAATTTTAAATATAAGTCCATTTCTGTGTCAACCACACATGGTTAATGTAATATCCCAAAATATACCCTAAAAGTTTTGGAGTTATTGTTATATTTGGAGTTAATGTATATGTTTAATGGAAGTAAAAAGGGGAAATATTATAAGATGATATATATATAAGGAAATATGGGAATATAAATACCATATAAAAGATATATACATATACATCACATATACATGGGATATAAAGTGGTGTAGGGAAAGTGAGTTATGTATATATTTTTATAATTAATTAATTAATAATTATGATGATAAGGACAAAAAGAAAAAGAGAAAAGAAAGTCAAAGGTTGGAAGAGAGTGTGTGGTGGAGATTTATTGTTTTTATTATTATTGTTATTGTTATTATTATTATTATTATTATTATATATATTTGAGATAAGAATAAGAAGAGAAGAAAAGGAAAAACGTGCTCTTCTTCTTCTTCTTCTTCTTTTTGGTCGAGGGAGAGAGAGAGAGAGAGAAGCTAGAGAGAGAAGGAGGTGATTTTGCTTTTATTTACACCAAATACTTAAGGATTTCAAGTGGATAGTGAAGATTTGGCTAAGAATCCAAGTAAGTTCTCTTTCTTGATTTCTTTGGTTTATTTGAAGTTGTATGAAGGTTTGATTGTTGATAATTGAAATTAGGGTTGTATTATTGTAGTATGTTGGAGTATGTTTGATTTAATTAGGTTGGTGTTGGTGATTGAAGAGCAAGAGTTGTGTTTAGTGGAATTTCTTTCTATTTTACAACTAGTAAAGGCTGTGACTTGTATGATTTTTAATTAAATATAGAAAAATGTTCCTGAAGTGAATTTTTGATATGTTGTGCCTATATGAGTCTAGAATGACTGAAAAATATGTTGATTCGATTTTGGAATGGTTATGATTTTGGAAAGATTATTTTTATTAGACCTGTTCCAGCAGGTACCTTAACTGAGACAGCTATATTTCGGGATTTTTAATAAAATGTAGAAAAATTATATTCAATTGAATTTTGGATATGTTGTTTCTTAATGAGTCTAGTATTTGAGAAAAATAATTTGGAACCAAGTTGATTGAATTTAATTTATGGAATTCACAAAGTTTAGAACTGCTGCCAGGATGCAAGGCAATTGGGGCAGTCTGTTTGGGTGAACTATTTGACCAAGATTTTGTGTTCAGTTTGATCTGAAATTTTAAAGGAATGATTTTAAGATGTAAAATTAAGTTCTGTAAAAATTTTAGAGTTTTTAGTCAAGTATATTATTTTATACAAATTTTCAAAATAAGGATAAAATTTAGTCTAAAACCAGAATTTACTATTCATATGGTCATTTTGCTAATATTCCTTTTGGATTAGGTTGTGAAGAGGTTGAATTGCCCTAATCTAAGTGTTGAGGATTCTTGGAAGAGTAGGTGTATAGAGTGGTGTAAGTTGGTTTTAAGGTAAGTACAAAGTTTATATGATTGCACTTATTTACATGAATTAAGACTTAACACATTTGTTTGTAAATGTGTTAAGTGAATTACTATATTGTCAATATAATTTGATTAAGGTTATGATGGGATGATGTGAAAGATATGAAGATCATTCAAATAGGTATGTACAATGCAATTTGTTATGATAAATATTGTAATGATGAATTGTGCTAATGTGTTTTGAGAAATGATGAAATGTATTGTAATTGTGGTTGGTAATAATGATTGAAATGAAATAAATAGACATGTTGATTATATGATGATGAATTTAAGATATATGCTCAATATAATTGTTTATGTATACTTGAATGATGAAGTGCTATAATGTGAATTGAAATATGATAAGAGATGAAGCCATTGTGCTGGCTATGAGAATGTAAATGAATTATAATTGAGGCATGGTTGACTGTTTTGGAATATGAAATGAATTGAGAAAGAAATGTACAAAGATATAAATGAAAAGAGTTGTGTCTAATATGTTAATTCAACTTTCAGAGTTCTGGATTTGACGGCATGCCTATAACATATGAAATGAAACAGTCTAGCCAGGTTGAGGATCTCCTCAAGTTGTTGAGTTGATGGTCCAAGAGACTGTGTCTGTTACAAGTGTTAACAGTCTAGCCGGGTTGAGGATCTCCTCAAGTTGTTGAGTTGATGGTCCAAGAGACTGGGTCTGTTACACTATATGAATTATAAATGTGAAATATATGAAAAGTAACAGTCTTGCCGGGTTAAGGATCTTCTCGATTAGTCAGGTTGATGGTCTAAGAGACTGGGTCTGTTACACTATCTATGGATAGAGATATGATATATGTTGCCTACGGGCTTGATTATTGTGATTATGGATCAAAGCAGTAACTCTGAACTTTGAATAACATATTAGTGTGTTCTGGGCCCAGGTCTGTCTTGATTTTCGATGTAGTTTATGAAACGTGAAATGAATGAATAATGAAATCTATAGTTGCCTTAATTGGAAATGAAATGTTATGAAATATGTTATGTAATATGTATATTGATATGTTCCTTGTGAGTAGTAGTGATGGAATTGTGGTTGGTGTTATTGATATGTATGCATGTATGTAATATATGAGATTAGTTGAGATATGTGTAAAATGTAATTGAAAAGGGAAACTACGATAAGAAACTAACAGTACTTAAAGTTAGTATATGGATATACGTTAGAATTTATGTATTGTATGTTTATATTATTCATTTGTACTACTAAGCTCTCGGGCTTAGCGCGGATGTGTTAATCGCGCAGGTGAGTAGATGGTAGATCTGAAGTCTTTCGTTTTACCACAAGAAGAGTAAGAGTTTGTCGAGACCAACTAGAAGGTGATGCATGCATGTAAAGTTTTTTAATATTGTATATTGACTAAAATGTTTTGTTACTATATATTTGGATTGTTTTGAGAAGTAAGGATTTTTTTTTAATTATAATGAACAGTGACATTCTTATACTTTATATACTTACTGTATGTATACGAGGTATATGTATAGTACTTATATAGGGTATGAGGGTGTTACAATTATTTTGGTATCAGAGCTTAGGTTCGAGATTCTCGGCCTAAGTAAATTTAAAAAGAAATGTTTTAAAAAGAAAAATGATGATGAATGAAAATGAAAAGAATGAAATTTTTTATACATGCATATGCATTAACATCTAGGTTGGTCTCGAATGTGGTATTATATGAATTGAAATGTATTGAATTGTATGAAATGGATAATAATGTGTGGATGAAGTTCTATATGAATGGAAATTTAAAGAAAGCAATGAGATGGAAAAATTTATGTAAGTTTAAGTGATAAATTAAAGAATGGTAGTTTCCTTGAGGAAAGAAAAATTTTGAAATATGATTATAATATAAAGAAATGATCAGGAAAATAAAGTTAAAAATGAATTAAAAACAAAATCAAAATCAAAGTATGTAATCTTTCCTCTACTATTTGAATCTCTTTCTAATAAAGCTTATGTTTGGATTGCAAGGGAGAGGAAATATTGTTGATGGATAATATGGATGGATATGTAATTATAATGAAGAGAGTATGGTGGAATATTGAATGAGTTGATTGATATAGACAAAGTGTGATAACTTAAGGTTTGAATATGTAAAGTTAAGATTTAAAAAAAAAAAGATGATAGGGGTTAAGCAAGGAGATAAAATGGTGTTGTTAGTATTGTTAATTTAATGTAAACATTGTGGTTTGAATGGTAGGAATATAATATGCTTGAGTATTGTTAAAGCTCATGTTAATGGTGATAATGTGTAACATTTGGATTTTTGAAATGAGCTTTAATGATTGTAAAAAGGATATATTTTGATGTTGCTTTGTAGTATGTATATATAAGATGTTTTCTTAAGTTTATATTAATAAAACGAGATGAGTAAATTGAAGTTTAAGCAAAGTAGTAAGAGGAGAATTTATAATGTTAACGGAATTTGGATAAAGATTATTTAAATATCGAAAGTTTAATGTATAGTACGTATATGAGTTATGTGGAATGAAAATTTTTGCATATTAAGAATGACTTACAGATATGTAATTTGATGAACTAAAAGTTGGCAAGTGATGAAGTAATCATGATAAGGTTGACTACTTGGAAGGTGATAATGGGATGTAAGATGCTAGTGATCAAGGATTGAGTTGATCACTTGAAAGTGTAATGTATGCATAGTATTGCGTGTTTGTAACCTATACAACTACATATCTATTAGTGTTGAGAATGAGTACTCTTGCATTGATAAACTTGTGCAAAGTTAGGTCATGTGATAATATTAATAGTGAGAATTGGATTGAGCAATGTTAGTTCAAGAAATTGAGATTTGTGATAACGAAATTTGGAAATTTTATAGGGATTAAGGGGCGATGTGTATATGATTGGATGTAAGGGACATATGTATAAATATGTGAGATATATATAAATATTGAATGGTAAACAAATGGATATAAAGATGGTATACTAACTGCATTTAAAAATAAATGTGAGAGAGATGTCACCTTAGTAATGTGATTAAGATTTTGTGAAGTATTATCATAGTTAGAGTATATATATGTGTTGAGTTGATAAATAATTTAAGTCATGTAAAAAGGGATGAAAATGGTGTTGTTCAATGAAAAGTAATAAATGTTAAATGTGTATTGATGGTATGAAAAAGAGGAATTAAATATAATTGCATGATTATATGTATGCATGTATAGAAAGTGTGGAATGAGCTATTTGATATGAATATAATTGTAAAGTGTAAGAAATATGAAAGCAAGTCACATTGTGAACGTGACCTATGAATGTGAATGTGGTATAATTATTTGTATAGTGGTATGAAGAATGATATGGCATGTATTAGTGGATCTATGAGAAATTAAGTTTTGATTTGTGAAGAGTTAGACTATGGATTGAAATGGAAAGTGAAAAAGGACTCGAGTAACACTGGACGATGAAATTGTTATGATAATAACTGAGCTAGACTATCATATAATGCTTTCTGGTTGAAGGATTATGCTTGTGGAAATATATTATATGTATATGTGTTTAATAAAGATGGAAAGTATAATGTATGAAAAGTTTTATAAGAGATAGGTTAGAAATGGAAGTTGTATAAAGTTTGTATATGATTGAATGTTGTACACATAAGTGTTATAAGTAATATTGTTGATGTGAGTTAGGCTAATGATAATCATATGATCAAGAACAAATTGTTTTGGAGACAAAGTTGAATTATGTCAACTTTTGAGATAGTTGGAAATGTTTGAAGAAGAATAATAGAGGAACAATATTGATTTATAAACTACATATGTGACTATTAATATACTCTGGCTATATAATTTGTTTAGTGTAATTGGCTGGTTAATTTTGTTATCAGCAAATTTGGGCCTAAGGTGATAGGATTGTAGTATTATGTGGGTGAGATTGATAATTTTGTTTCAAGAAATATGGTTAGGAGTTGTGATTGGTAAAGTGGTATCTTATCAATTCTATGTTAGAAATTTGTTTATAATTATGAAAAATATGGATAGAGAAGAGAACCGTGTAAATGTCTTGAATTGTGAAGAATGAATAAAAAGTGATTATGTAAACATAGTAATGGTATGATAATGTGAGAATATGATAAATGGGAGAAATTTATGAAATGTGATTGAAAATGATACTGAATATATTTTTGTTATAAGATGAATTAATTGATAGAAACAATGTTAAGTGAATGAACTATGGGTAATAATTATAGTATGAGAGAATTATGAGAATTATGGGAGATTGCACTGCTATTATTGAAAGCAGAAGATATATATGAATATTGAAAGATAATTTGAAGTGATTTGTTAGTAAGGAGTCGAACAGATGGATCCTAAGGGATTAGAAGTTGAGAATGAGTTTGACCTAATAGAATTGTGTTATGTATATTGATATGTGATGATAAGCTTAAATAAGTTAATGGTTGGTTTGAATGGAATAAGATTGAAATGTTGTTATTTTATGACAGCTAGATCAATTGATCTAGAATTCATTAAGATTGTGAATTATTATCGAGATTTAATATGTATAGTTATGCTAAGAGTATAAGATATATATGATAATGTATATATGAAGTGATATGCTGATACATGAATGAATTATGATATATCAGTTATTAAAGATAATGAAAGGAAAAAGGTTGATTATCTGTAAAGTAAGTTTATAAAGATTGTATCGATATTAATATTAAGTGAAAAACATGGTAAAGAGGGATTTAAGTATAAGAAATGAAAATATTGTTATCAATCAAGGTTTGATAAGTGGTTATTTTCAAAAGTGATTGTAATAACAGGATAATCTATAGTAAGATTTAATTCAATAATTTCCAAGATTAAAGTTAAGAGATTGCCTATAAAAAGATGAAGTGATAAATATCTTGAATGTAATAGATGAATGGTATATTTATAGATTATAAGATGATTTGATTATTATATAAAAGAAAATTTCTTTGAAATGTAATGAGTTATTTTGGGTGTTTTGTTGAAAAAGTAATAAGATAAATATAGCTATATAATGATGAGTTGTGAATTGGGAAAAGATGATTGACTAAAAGTGGAAGAGTAAAAGTTATGTAATTTGATGAAAACATAATGTGAGAATACGATTATCTTCATATGAATTAAGATGGTGTTTTGTTATAAATGAATTGTTATTGTGCTGGATAATTTCGAGGACGAAATTATTTAAGGGGGAGAGAATTGTAATATCCCAAAATATACCCTAAAAGTTTTGGAGTTATTGTTATATTTGGAGTTAATGTATATGTTTAATGGAAGTAAAAAGGGGAAATATTATAAGATGATATATATATAAGGAAATATGGGAATATAAATACCATATAAAATATATATACATATACATCACATATACATGGGATATAAAGTGGTGTAGGGAAAGTGAGTTATGTATATATTTTTATAATTAATTAATTAATAATTATGATGATAAGGACAAAAAGAAAAAGAGAAAAGAAAGTCAAAGGTTGGAAGAGAGTGTGTGGTGGAGATTTATTGTTTTTATTATTATTGTTATTGTTATTATTATTATTATTATATATATATTTGAGATAAGAATAAGAAGAGAAGAAAAGAAAAAACGTGTTCTTCTTCTTCTTCTTCTTTTTGGTCGAGAGAGAGAGAGAGAGAGAAGCTAGAGAGAGAAGGAGGTGATTTTGCTTTTATTTACACCAAATACTTAAGGATTTTAAGTGGATAGTGAAGATTTGGCTAAGAATCCAAGTAAGTTCTCTTTCTTGATTTCTTTGGTTTATTTGAAGTTGTATGAAGGTTTGATTGTTGATAATTGAAATTAGGGTTGTATTATTGTAGTATGTTGGAGTATGTTTGATTTAATTAGGTTGGTGTTGGTGATTGAAGAGCAAGAGTTGTGTTTAGTGGAATTTCTTTCTGTTTTACAACTAGTAAAGGCTGTGACTTGTATGATTTTTAATTAAATATAGAAAAATGTTCCTGAAGTGAATTTTTGATATGTTGTGCCTATATGAGTCTATAATGACTGAAAAATATGTTGATTCGATTTTGAAATGGTTATGATTTTGGAAAGATTATTTTTATTAGACCTGTTCCAGCAGGTACCTTAACTGAGACAGCTATATTTCGGGATTTTTAATAAAATGTAGAAAAATTATATTCAATTGAATTTTGGATATGTTGTTTCTTAATGAGTCTAGTATTTGAGAAAAATAATTTGGAACCAAGTTGATTGAATTTAATTTATGGAATTCACAAAGTTTAGAACTGCTGCCAGGATGCAGGGCAATTGGAGCAGTCTGTTTGGGTGAACTATTTGACCAAGATTTTGTGTTCAGTTTGATCTGAAATTTTAAAGGAATGATTTTAAGATGTAAAATTAAGTTCTGTAAAAATTTTAGAGTTTTTAGTCAAGTATATTATTTTATACAAATTTTCAAAATAAGGATAAATTTTAGTCTAAAACCAGAATTTACTATTCATATGGTCATTTTGCTAATATTCCTTTTGGATTAGGTTGTGAAGAGGTTGAATTGCCCTAATCTAAGTGTTGAGGATTCTTGGAAGAGTAGGTGTATAGAGTGGTGTAAGTTGGTTTTAAGGTAAGTACAAAGTTTATATGATTGCACTTATTTACATGAATTAAGACTTAACACATTTGTTTGTAAATGTGTTAAGTGAATTACTATATTGTCAATATAATTTGATTAAGGTTATGATGGGATGATGTGAAAGATATGAAGATCATTCAAATAGGTATGTACAATGCAATTTGTTATGATAAATATTGTAATGATGAATTGTGCTAATGTGTTTTGAGAAATGATGAAATGTATTGTAATTGTGGTTGGTAATAATGATTGAAATGAAATAAATAGACATGTTGATTATATGATGATGAATTTAAGATATATGCTCAATATAATTGTTTATGTATACTTGAATGATGAAGTGCTATAATGTGAATTGAAATATGATAAGAGATGAAGCCATTGTGCTGGCTATGAGAATGTAAATGAATTATAATTGAGGCATGGTTGCCTGTTTTGAATATGAAATGAATTGAGAAAGATATGTACAAAGATATAAATGAAAAGAGTTGTGTCTAATATGTTAATTCAACTTTCAGAGTTCTGGATTTGACGGCATGCCTATAACATATGAAATGTAACAGTCTAGCCGGGTTGAGGATCTCCTCAAGTTTTTGAGTTGATGGTCCAAGAGACTGGGTCTGTTACAAGTGTTAACAGTCTAGCCGGGTTGAGGATCTCCTCAAGTTGTTGAGTTGATGGTCCAAGAGACTGGGTCTGTTACACTATATGAATTATAAATGTGAAATATATGAAAAGTAACAGTCTTGCCGGGTTGAGGATCTTCTCGATTAGTCGGGTTGATGGTCCAAGAGACTGGGTCTGTTACACTATCTATGGATAGAGATATGATATATGTTGCCTACGGGCTTGATTATTGTGATTATGGATCAAAGCAGTAACTCTGAACTTTGAATAACATATTAGTGTGTTCTGGGCCCAGGTCTGTCTTGATTTTCGATGTAGTTTATGAAACGTGAAATGAATGAATAATGAAATCTATAGTTGCCTTAATTGGAAATGAAATGTTATGAAATATGTTATGTAATATGTATATTGATATGTTCCTTGTGAGTAGTAGTGATGGAATTGTGGTTGGTGTTATTGATATGTATGCATGTATGTAATATATGAGATTAGTTGAGATATGTGTAAAATGTAATTGAAAAGGGAAACTACGATAAGAAACTAACAGTACTTAAAGTTAGTATATGGATATACGTTAGAATTTCTGTATTGTATGTTTATATTATTCATTTGTACTACTAAGCTCTCGGGCTTAGCGCGGATGTGTTAATCGCGCAGGTGAGTAGATGGTAGATCTGAAGTCTTTCGTTTTACCACAAGAAGAGTAAGAGTTTGTCGAGACCAACTAGAAGGTGATGCATGCATGTAAAATTTTTTAATATTGTATATTGACTAAAATGTTTTGTTACTATATATTTGGATTGTTTTGAGAAGTAAGGAATTTTTTTTAATTATAATGAACAGTGACATTCTTATACTTTATATACTTACTGTATGTATACGAGGTATATGTATAGTACTTATATAGGGTATGAGGGTGTTACAGTTAAAATTTTACAAGCTTTTGTAAAGAATCGGTAAGGAATATAAAAATTGAAATTGAGATCAACATGAAATTGAAGAAGTCATGCAGCTTTGTGTAAGTAAGTAATAAATTAATTTCATGAGACAAATGAATGAGGAAAATTATAAAAATTTATATAAAGATGGGTAGAGGTATGAATAAAGAATATGGAGTTTTTGATAATTTATAACAAAGAGATTATAATTAAAAATCAAAGAGAGAAATGGTATATGATAGTGAATTGTTTATTAAGGAAAAATGATGCATGGTTTAGGGTTTGAGTATGTAAAATTAGAGTATCTAAATGGATGATGTTAATTAGTGTAATAAAATGAATTAGTATTGTTTAAATGTAAATGTTATGATTTTAAGATTTGGAATGTGATATGGATGAGATTTGGTGAGGTTCATGTTGTTGGTTGCACTATGTGAAATTTAAATTTTTGAAATGGGTTTCCATAATTGTGAAAGTGATGTGTTTTGATGTTATATTAATATATAGATATTTTTTATAAAGTTAGTTGTTGAAAATGGGATTAATAGATGAATTTTAAGTAAAGTAGTAAGTTGTAAATTTAGAGTTGTAAGAGAATTTTGATGAGAATTGTTTAGATATTGATGGTTTAATGTTTAATGAATATGTGAGTAATTTTGAATGAGTAATATTGTTTATGAAAGTATCATATAATGTGTAATGTGGTTGATAGTATAAAAACTAGATATGTAATAAAGAAGAATGATTAAGAAAGTGAATGTAACACCCCGATTTTTATGTATTTTGAAAAAGTAAATATGACAGAGTAAATAGTTGTGATGGATAGAGGAAATATAAGATGAATATGTATGATAGATATAATAAATATGTATATGTTATATATATTTAAAATATATTTAAAATAAACATGAGATATATAAGACATATACATATATCCAATATATACAACACATATACATGAAGTATAATTGGTTGTAGGGAAAGTTGATTTTAATTAATTAATTAATAATAATAATAATAATAATAATAATAATAATAATAATAATAATAATAATAATAATAATAAAGGTGAAGCAGAAAGTCAAAAGAAGGAAAAAGATGAGTGGTGGAGAATTTAAGTGGGAATTGTTTATAATATTTTATCTATGAATTGATACATAAATGAAGTAAAAATGGTTAGATCATGGGGACAATGATGAGTAGTTGGAATTGAGGAAAAGAGTAAGAGTTAAGTAAAGTTGAGTTGGGGATTTGGTGAATTGATATACGGATGATGGTATGAATGAAGTATATGATGATTGCTATTATGATTTTGTGTTTAGATTAACAAGAAGTAAGTAAAGAAGAGTAAACTTGGAATAACCAAAGGTTTGTACATAATCTCTTTGGTTTATACTCATGATCTTGAGTTTATATATATGATCTTGAGGTTGTATATATTTGTTTTAACATGATTTAGAGTTGCTTATGTGATATGTGAGTATTTTATTGATGAAAATGGAGTGAAAAAGTGTTTTTACGATGTCATGGGCGTATCCACAAATTTAGCCTAACACGCCCAATGGCATGCCCATGTCTCTTGACCTGAGTAGTGCTAGGTCATGCGATCGAGATCAGTGATGGTTTCGAGCAGAGCTAGACCATGAAACTATGTTAACTGGACATGTTAATTGCATAGAAGTGTTATGCCCAATAGTGTATTTGCATATATGTATGTTATATATATATATGAATATGTAGTGTGATGATGAATAAGATATTTAATGGTGATCCCAGTTTGATATGATCACATGAGTTCTAAGGAATGTGATTTATTGGTCACATTCACATTGTGATTATAACTCAAATTATGATGAATTGAATGTGAAATGATTAAAGGTATATAATTGAAAGTGCATAAGAAATTTTTTTTATAATGATTGAATGTAATTTAAAATGAAGTATATTATTTATATATAGTCTTTAGCTCCAATTAATTAAAATGATTATTATTTATGATGGATCCAAAGAAGATCAGAATTTGAAAACAAGTTTGACCTAATAAAGTTAGGTCATGATTTGAGATAGAATGATAAGTTTTAACATGCCAAACATTGATTAGAATAAAATAAGGTTGTGAGGTAGATATTGTGATAATTAGATTAATTGATCTGGAATGTGGTAAGTTTGTGAGTAATTATTGAGATTCGATATGTATAATTGTGTTAAGAATATGAAAGATATGTGATGACACATATATGATGTTATTCTGATGTGAGCATGGACCTGAAGTAAGTTTAGAGATATTATATTAATATTGATGCTACGAAAAGGACATTCTAGAGACTGAATTAATTATGTAAGAAATAAGAAAGTTGTTTAAGAACATGGTGGCTTAGTTGAGGAAGATGTCAATTATATGTGATTGAATGTATATGTATGTGCATTTGATGAATAAATCATGAGAATGAATTTTAATGTTGGAAATAAGATTTTAGTATTTATATATTGATTATATTAAAATCATATATGGTAATTGTATAAAGAATAAAATCATGGTAAAAATGCATACATTATCTCAATGAGATTGAGGATTGTTAACATTTATGGATTTACAAATACTTATTTAAAAATATAAGAAAGGGATAGTTGAATAGAGATACACTCCTGAAGATGATTATGGTGACTGAAAGGTTAGTGTTAAGGTGTAAATACATAACCTTTAAATTTAAGGATTATACAAGTATATTTGTAAAAGAATGAAGTGATAAAATATCTTGAGTATAACAGATATGTGATATATATATATATATATATGCTAACGAGATGAATTGAATTTTGTCTAATGACAATTTTCATTGATGATATAATGATTTATCATGATTGCTTGATGAGAGTGGAAAAGTATAGTGAAAAGTTATGATTATTTATGAGAAGATGATTAAGAATAACCCTAAGCGGGAGAGTAGAAGTTGTGTGAATTGATGACATGAATAATTTCATATGAGAATTTAAAATGATATTTTGTTATGGATGGATTATCACGTACTGGATAATTTCAAAGACGAAATTATTTAAGGGGGAGAGAATTGTAGCACCCCAAATTTTATGTATTTTGGAATAGTAAATGTGGGAGAGTAAATAGTTGTGATGGATAGAGGAAATATAAGATGAATATGTATAATATATGTAATATATATATGTATATGTTATATATATTTAAAATATATTTAAAATAAACATGACATATATAAGACACATACATATATCCAACATATACATAAGGTATAATTGGTTGCAGGGAAAGTTGATTTTAATTAATAATAATAATAATAATAATAATAATAATAATAATAATAATAATAATAACAATAATAATAATAATAAAGGTGAAGTACAAAGTCAAAAGAAGGAAGAAGATGAGTGGTGGAGATTTAAGATAAGATAAGTCTTATCTTATCTTATATAAGATAAGGATGAGAAAACAAGAGATAAGTCTTCTTCTTCTTCTTCTTCAATGTGAGATAGAGAGAGAGAGTGGGAAGAGTGAACTTTTCATGCTACATATCAAATTTTACAAGAGATTCAAGAGGGATTAAAGAAAATAGTCAAGATTTGGCAAGTAATTTAAGTAAGTACTTTCTTCTTGAGCTTATTTTATGGATTATATATATGTATGATATAGTTAGTGAGAGAAAGTGATGATTAATTGAATAATATGATAACAATGATATATTGAAGTATATATATGTTGAATTGATACATAGATGAAATAAATATGGTTAGATGATGGGAACAATGATGAGTAGTTGGAATTGAGAAAAAGAGTAAGAGTTTGACAAAAGTTGAGTTGGGGATTGGGTGAATTGATATATGGATGATGGTATGAATGAAATATATGATGATTGTTATTATAATTTTATGTTTAGATTAACAAGAAGTAAGTAAAGAAGAGTAAACTTGAAATAACCAAAGGTTTGTACATAATCTCTTTGGTTTATACTCATGATCTTGAGTTTATATATATATGATCTTGAGGGTGTACGTATTTGATTTAACATGATTTGGAGTTGCTTACGTGATATGTGAGTATTTTATTCATGAAAATAGAGTGAAAAAGTATTTTTGCGATGTCATGGGCATATCCAAAAATTTAGCCTTACACGCCCAATGGCATGGCCATGTCTCTGGGGGTGTCGTAGCCGCTGTAATACAGGATTAAAGACATGGGCAGTGACACGCCCATGTATTTGGATGTGTCATAGCTACTGTAATGCAGGACTAAAGACACGGGCAATGACACGCCCATGCCTCTGGGTGTATCATAGCTACTGGAAGGCAGCATTAAGGACACAGCCAATGACACTCCCATGTCCCTAGGCGTGTTAAAGTTTCTGTAAGTTGAGTGTGTTACTTGAAGAATTATGATAAAACATGTTGATTATGCTAAATATTGGTATATTGATGAGTCATATGGTGAGTGTGGCTTATACTTGTATGATGAAAGTATAAAATGGGAAAATGTGGTTGGATGTCAAGTGTGAATTATAAATGAATAATGATTGTGATAAAGAAGAGATGAATATGATATCATTGTTAGTTTGGAAACTTATTATAGTATTAGTTAATGAGAAACTCCAAAGTATGGAGCATTGAATTAAATGTTATGAGTTGAGAAGGAAAGAGAGGATTTGAGTTGTATAATTGAGATATATAGATTGATGTTATTAATAACTTGACTATTCATATCTTGATTAGAAGATCAAGTTATGAAGAGTTAGAGAAAGTAAAGATTTAAGCAGTTTGGCTTGAGTTTGAGTTATGTTGCATTACATCGGGCTTACACATTTTGGATGAAAAATGTGTTAAGCTAATTGATATATTGAACATTGATGAATAATGTGTTATGACATGTGATTTGTCATGTATGCATTAAATGCATTGAAAAGCCATTGATAATGGTTAAATTGAATAAAAAGTGAAATATGTACAATATGTGAAATGACCCAAAATATTTGGGTAATGTGGTTTGTTATGTATGCATTAAAGACATTGTGAAAAGCCATTATTAATGGCTAGATTGCGAACTATGTGAATTATATGAAGATACCAAAAATATTTGGGTAATGTGCTTTAATGTAAATATAATGTGATACAATGTGATGATATGACATTGAAATGATGAAATGAAATGATATGACATTGAAATGATGAAATGAAATGATATAATATTGAAATGAATGAGAAAAATGAGAAATGAGGCAATGTGCCAAAATGATAATGAGAAATGAGGTAATGTGCCTAGATGATAATGAGAAAAGAGGCAATAAGCCTAGTTGAATGTGAGGAAATGTTAAAGAAATTGATAATGGAAAATATGAAATAATTGTGTGCCTAGTATGTTATTCAATTTCTAGAGTTCTGTGTTTGGCGGCATGCCTATGAGTTTATCCTTATTATTTGCCTTCGGGGTTAGCTTTTGAGCAATTATTGATTTTCCTTCAGGCTAGATGTTGGATGTCACTTGCCTTTAGGCTAAATGCCGAGCATCACTATGATTTGACTTCGGGCTAGAAGCTGGGTGTCACTTGCCTTCAGGCTAGACACTGAGTGTTAATATGGACCAAAATAATAACTCTGAAATTTGAATAATATATTAGATCCTTTGGATCCATGCTTGTATTTGTTGTTATGTGAATTTTAAAATGATTGATAAATATGCTAAAAATGAAATGGTAGGTCATATAGTGACATGATGTACATAAGCATTGTGCATTGGCATTGCATGTAAATTGGTAAATGATGAAATAATATGATGATAAATTATATTAGTGTTGCAAATGTGATTTTCTATAATGTATGTATATGTTGTTTATAAGTATCACTAAGCTTTCGAGCTTAGCACGATTGTGTGAATTGCGCAGGTGAGTAGATTGCTGATCCGAGAATTGAAGAGTGGTGCTACAATAGAACTAAGGATATTACGAGACAAACTAGAAGGTGGTGCATGCTTGTATAATGTGTTATGTTGTATTTTGATCATATGTATATGTATATAAGTGAATTTTGGAAAGACAATGTATAAATATATATTTGTAATTAAATGAAAAGTTTAATGATTTTGGAAATGTTACTTCTTAAGATTGAGATTTGATAATTTAAAATGTTCTTTTATTAATTATATTATTAATGTGGAATTAAGGTAAAGGTTTAAACAATACTGTAATGTGACATCCTTATATTTTATATGTCTATTATATGTATACGGGGTATATATATGGTACATATGTAAGGTATAGGGTGTTATAGTGAAAATGAGTTTAATTAGGTAATTTGATTGGTAATGATGAAAATGAATATGAAGAGTATGGAAAATGTATGGAAAATGTGAGAGAGAAGTCACATTGGAAATGTGACTAAGATTTATGTAAAGTGAGATAAAAGAAAAGAAGGAAATGAATGAGGAATTGAGTATAATTGTGTGATTGTATGTATATAATATGATATGTGTGGTGAGTTGTCCAATATGGACACCATCATGATATGTAAGAAAATGTGGAAAGTAAGTCATATTATGAATGTGACTTATGGATGTGTATGTGGATGATTTAAAAATATGGGAAATGTTTAAAATGTGAAATAATATGAATTTGTGAGGTGAAGGTGATCATGATTAGGTTGATCACCTAGAAATTGTGACAATGTGATGTAATGTGAAAGTGATCAAGTATTGAGTTGATCACCCAAAAATGTGAAAAAATGTTATTGAAGTATTATTGTATATTTGTAACCCTATATAATTACTTATTTGAATTAAGAAAGAGAAATAGGTAAAAATTTGTTGGATAAATTGAGATATTACTGGTAATAATTGGTAAATGGATTTTAAATTTGAAAGGGAGTTTTTATTGAATAATTGTATAAAATTGGAGCATGAATATATATATATATATGAGTTATTGATAATAATGTTGGTGGATCATATGTTTAGGCTAATAAAAACAAATGGATAAGGGTAAATTGCCTCAAAACAGAGTTGATATGCATTAGCTCTTCATGTAGTAAGAGTTTAGAGAGTAATTATGTGATTTTGAAATGCCATGGGTGTGTGACCACTGAGACATGGGCATACTATCGAGATAAGAACTACTTGAGAAAGAGTTGTAGTGAAGGCGATATTTATTTGTAACCCACAGGCATGGGCTTAAGATGATACAACTGTGAAATGCATTTGGTGAGATTAATAGTTTTACTTCATGGGATAAAAGCAAGATTTGTGGTTGGTATAGTTGGACCTATAACCTTATGTTAGAAATTTATATATGACCATAGATAGTGTGGAAACATGAGAGAATTGTGAAAATATGATGAGCTATAAATGATGTGTAAGGAAAGTGATGTTGTAAATATGGTAACTATAAGAAATGTGAGAAAATGATAAATGAGAGGATTTATGAAATGTGAGTAAAAGTTATATTGAATGTGTTTGAAAATGGTATAAAATGAATAAGTTGATAAAAATGACGTTTAAAGAGAATGAGACTAGGGGAAATGAATATTATTTGTAATGATAAATTCGAAGAAAATTAATATTTGAGAATAAGTTTGACCTAATAGAGTTAGGTCACAAATTGAAACAGGATGATGAATTTAAAATAGGCTAAAGGTTGGTCAGAATAGAGTACAGTTGTGATGGTCATATTGTGATAGTTAGATCAATTGATCTGGAATGTAATGAGTTTACAAGTAATTACTGAAATTTAATGTATGTAGTATCAAGAGTATAAGAGATATGTGACAATGTGCATAATGTAGTGTTTTGATATGTATATGCATATGAAATAAGTTAAGTGCATATGAAAGAAGCTAAGTTATATTAGTTTTAAATGATTATAAGAGAAAAAATGTTAATTATAATATAATTGGAATGAATATATGTATGTTGGGTTAATGAATAACCTGTGGGAATGAATCTTAATAAGGAAATAAGATTTTGTTGTTTTATAATAGTGATATTAAATTAGTATGTGGTAATTGTATAAAAAGTAGGACCAAAGTGGAGATGTGCAAATTTATTGTGTTAAGACTTATTAATTGGAATTGGGAGTTATTATCATTTGTGGTTTTTACAAATAACTATTCGTAAATATTAGCAAGGTGGTAATTTAACAGAGATACAATTCTGGAAATGACTATGATGATGGGATAGTTAGTGTTAAGATATAAGTTATTAACATTTTATAAGAGATATATTTTTAAGATAATGAAGTATTCAAGTATCTTGAGTGTAATAGATGTGTGGTACACATATACTAAAGATATGAACTAATTTTGTCTAATGACAATTCGGTTAAAGATATGATAATCTATTGTGATTGTTTTATTAAATAGAAAGTATAATAATGAGTTATGAAACTGTAAAAAAGGTAATTGAGAATGATCCTAAGGGGGAAGTGTAGAAATTATGTAATTTGATGAAATAATGATTTGACAGAATGATTAATTTCATAATAGATTTTAAAATTATGTTTTGATTTGGAAGTTTTATTATAGTACTGGATAATTTTGAGAATAAAATTTTCTTTAGGGGGAGAGAATTGTAACATCCCTAATTTTTAAAAATTAAATAAATTAAATTAAAGTTAAATTAGATAAATTAATTAAATTATTTAAATGGAAAATGGAAGGTTTAGAAGTAAAAATATGAAATGTATATGTGAAATATACATAAAATATACAAAGTCAACTAAAAGTAAACACTTTAAAAGTCAAAAGTCAAAGGTCAAATGACATTTTTGTAAATATACTTTCGAAATTAAAATTATTTAAATAATTTAAAAATTAATTATATAAAAATAGAAGATGTAATTTATGGTTTTTACTAAATAATTAATTAATTAATTAATTAAAAATATAATAAAATATAATATATATAATACATGTAAGGTATGTTTGATGTGTATATCAGATACACATTATATGTACATATGAGTATTTAAATATATTAAATATACATTATACATATATAATATATACATTAGATATATATATCGGTATATGCGAAATATAAGTAGTATATATATGACATATACATATACTTGAAGTATATACAAAATATAAATTGCATATAAATGTTTATATATATAGATATTTATGGATAGAGAAGATGGAAAAAAATAATAAATAAATAAATAAAATCAAAGAAAAAGAAAAAAATCAAAGAAGAGTGCTTGATGGAGATTTAAAGTAATTAATTAATTATTATAAAAAAGTGATAAAGATGAAAATTAAATGGGAAAATGATATTTCTTCTTCTTCTTCTTCTTCTTCTTCTTCTTTTGGATATGACATTGAAGGAGGCAAGAGCTTGGGTTTTGTTTCATGTTATACATCAAATTCATAGGAAATTCAAGAGGACTTTAAGAAAATTTTGAAGAAAAATCAAGATGCAAGCAAGTAATATTTCTTTTAAGTTTGTTTTAATTGATTTTAAGTTTATGTGTAAGATGGCTAGAGAGAGAAAGTGATTTTAAATTGTCTAAATAAATAGAAATGATGTTAAAATGATGATTATACAATGATTCTTAAGTTGGATTGAAGAAATAATTAAGTTTGAGATGAGTTGGATGAAGGGAGAGAATTTAGGGTTATGAAACTTTTAAATTTTTGAGGTCATGTGATTTAATTGTGCAATTTGGTTCTAAATGTGCTATTTTGATGCATAAACAAGTATTTTGAAGTCAAATGATGAATTTTGTTAAGTTTGGTTAGAGCTTGGAAATGGTAGTATTGAATTTAGGATTTTGAAAAGAGATTTTCAAAGATTAGTTAATTGTTTGGTTTTAATGCTTAAATCATGTTCTTTAATGATATAAGTGATGGGAATAAGATTGGATTCATAATTGAATTGAGTTGGAATCAAGAACCTTCAATGGTGAAGGTTATGCCATTTTAGGGTTTTGAACAAAAGCATGTATTTAATTAATGTAATTGGTTTATACATGTTAAAATATGTTTATAATGATATAAATAAACTTAGAACACCAATTTGAATGGTTTAATATGGTTTTTCTAAGTTAAAGTAAGGAAAGGCTATATTTTGGGATTTTGATTCGAGTGATGTTTAATTAATGTTTGATGCTTGTAATGCCTTAGAATGTGATAGTAAATAATTGTATTTGATCACATTTGGTATAGGAATTAAGGAGAGGTGATTTTCCCAACCTTAGTGTTGAAGGGAAACTTGGAAGTGAAGGTTTGTGGGAGTTTTTAAGCTTGCTTTTGAGTAGTTTCTAAGGTAAGTACAAACTTTTAATAAACTAGATTTGTTGGCAATAAATTGGGTTTAAGACATTTTGGATGGAAAATGTGTTAAGCTACTTAATACATTGAACATTCATGAACATTATGCTATGATATGTGATTTATTATATATGCATTAAATGCATTGTGAAAAGCCATTGCTAATGGCTAAATTGCATAAAAATGTGATTTATATGAATTATGTGAAAGTAAAAAAAAATATTTGGGTAATGTAATTTTGATGTAAAATGTCATACATTGTGATAAAATGATGGAATGTAATGAGATATGATGAATTAATATTTATATGAATGAGAAAATGAGGAAATATGCTTAATTGATAATAAGAAAATGAAGCAATTTTCCTAATTGATAATGAGAAAAGAGGCAATGTGCCTAGTTGATTATGGAAAAATGAGAAAGAAATTGATAATGGAAAATATGAAATAATTGTGTGCCTAGTATGTTATTCAATTTTCAGAGTTCTATGCTTGGCGGCATGCCTATGAGGTTATCCTTATTATTTGCCTTTGGGACTAGCTTTTGAGCATTACTTTGATTTACCTTTGGGGCTAAGCACTTGGCGTCACTGTGATATGATTTGCTTTCGGGGCTAGCTTTTGAGCATTACTATGATTTGCCTTCGGGCCTAGACACTTCGTGTCAATTTGGACCAAAATAATAACTTCAGGATTTGAATGGCATATTAGATCCTTTGGGCCCATGCTTGTGTTTGTTCCTATATGAATTGTAAAATGATTAAAGGATATGTTTTATGGTGAAATTAAGTGCCACACTGTGAAACATCATATGAAAGCATTTTGCATTGGCATTATTTTACAGTTTTATTGTTATCAAAGTTTGTACCACTAAGCTTTTAGCTTAGCGTGATTGTAATTTATCATACATGTCACAGGGGCAATCCAGTAGAGTTAGAGAGTTCTACTAGACCTATTGAGCTTGAAGTATTTTTAGATACATCAAGATTAGAGCCATTTGCCAACATGTACATATTTGATATTATAATACATTTTGATGTTCTGACTATTATGTTTATGTTTTTAAAGTATATATATATTGTAATTATAAAGATTCTTTGGACAAATTATATAATATGGGTTTTTATATGTATTTTGATATATATATATATATGTATATAAATAAATATTTTGAGAAAATGTGGAGAAGTTAAGTAGTTATGGTGAAAATGTATGATTTATTTTATTGTGAGTATATTTTATGTAGGTTGGGTAATTGTTGAAAATTTGTGATGTCCAAATTACAGATAAAACTGTAGCGAATTTTGTCTAAAGATTTTCTAATAAAATGCTTATTTTGAAACCTGTAACTAAAAAAAAATATTTTATTACTATTTAAATATAAATTTTTAAGTATGTGGGATCCTAAATTTGAAATGTGAAAATTTTTATTTTATCGACTTGTAACATTTTTATACCGTATAAATATATTTTACATATATTAGGTGTATGTATTATATGTATATAGGGTATAAGGGTATTACAGGGAAGGTGAGAAATGACCCAGCACCCCCCCCCCCCCCAAAATGCTCGATTTATTGGAATCAGCCTCCTTTTCATGTATAAATATTATTGAATTCTTAAGCATTATAATATTATCCATACTACATGCAATTATTAAAATAAGTAATCATTATAATATAATCAAACAAATAAATAAAATAGATGCCCATCCAAAAATAAAAACATACCCTTACAAATGTCCAAATGTCCACAAAAAAAAATAAGTAAAATAAAATATCCACCAAAAGGTGAAAACATGTCCCTTACAATTATCCCAAAGACTTTAAATAAATTAAATTACACAAAATAAATAAATTAAATAAATAAGGCACCCACGAGTGGAAACATGTTTTTACATCCTTAAAATCCAAATAATAAAATTACAACCATTCAACCATTCATAGCAAAACAAATAATCCAAACATGAAGTTTAATCATTTTAAAAATAATAATAAATTAAAGTTTAATAAAAGAAAATTAAGGTTAATTAGAAATTGAAATCTACAAATAAATATTGACCCAATTGATGAGGCGTCACGTACTATCGTATCTCCCCTGAAAGGTAAACGATTTACAAGATAGGGTTTGTTGGGGAATTAGGATTTCTATCTAAACCAGGGTTTTAATATAAAATTTAGAGTTTTAGGGATCAAATTAGGGTTTTGATTTTAAGAACATGCAAGTAGGATTTTGGATGGACTAACTAGGTTTTTGAGTTTTAAAAATATGCAAGCCAGGGTTTTGGTGATTAAATTAGGGTTTTTAGGTTTTGGACACAAAATTAGGGTTTTAGGGTTTTTTTGAAAACAAGATTAGGGTTATTAAATGAAAACTAGGGTTTTTAAAATAGAAGCTAGGGTTTTTAAGATGAAAGTTGGGGTTTATATTTAATTTTATTACTGTGCTCAAAATCTATGAATTCATGTGATATGTTATTAGGGTTCAATATTTAAATTAAGTTTTGCTTGAATTTATATGCTACTGGACATGTTTAAACAAAATCACAATAAATATGAATTGACAATATTAATGAATAAAGCTTTCTGTGAATTCAAACAAATTGAAAGCCAAACCTCTGATTGTTGGCTCCAATAATATTTATATACTGATCCAAGCCTTCTGCCTACACCAATATTGAATCTTGTTTGAGCAAGGTGACAGTGCTTACAGCCATTTTCTGTGTGTTGATTATTTTTTATTACTTGGTTATCTTGATAGTTGTTGCCATGTTTGCTTACTGCCTTTTCTAGCTAATTGTGTTGCTCCACCTTTAATAATTCTGGTTCCTTGATAATTGTCACTTCATTTTGTTAATTGTTGCTCCACCTTTCTCTGTTGCTTTAACCTTCTATTTAAAAGAAAAATTAGGTTAACATCAGTTACATAAACCAAGCTTAATCAGGATTAGGGCTCAGATTAAGTACCAAAATAGGAACATATGTCAAATTAAAATCATTTAAGTTTGACATAAAACAGCGGCCATATTGAATTAAAACCTATTTAATTTGACATGGATCAATATCCATATCGAATTAGATAAAGTCCAATTCAATATGGACAACTGTCCATATCGAATTGGACTTGATCCAATTTGATATGGAAGCTATCCATATGGAATTAGATCAAGTACAATTTGATATGGACACTATCCATGTCGAATTGGGCAGGCCTAATTCGATTTGGCATGACCCATATCAAATTAAACTGAACCAAACCTATTCCAACCTCAGATTGGGCCATTTTAGTGCTTGAAAAGTTAAACTGGTTTATTTTTGCACCTTATAAAACTAGACCAATCTAATTAAAAGCTGTAAACTAGGTTTAAGCCATTAAGAATAGATCAAACTTGACTAGGCCTCTATTAATCGATATTAAACTAGCTTAGGGCCAAAGCTAAGGGTCTACAGTATCTCTTAAGCATCGATGCATGGAATACATTATGTATCTTGGCTAATTCAGGAGATAGTGCTAGTCTATAGGCTACTAAACCCACAAATTCAAGTACTTCATATTGTCCAATAAACCTAGGACTAAGCTTCCTTCTTTTGTCAAATTGATGAACTTTCTTGCATGGTGATACTTTTACGAATACTTTATCCCCCATATTATATTCAATATTCTTCCTCTTTCAATCTGCATAAGATTTTTGTCTATTTGTTGCAATCTTCAATTGATCCTTTATAAGCTTTTCTTTATCTTCCATTTGTTTGATAAGATCAAGCCCTATATGTAACATCTGATAATTTACTAAAATTAGATTAAATTAATAAGTTTGAGGGTCAAATGAAGTGTTGGAAGTGAGAAAATATGTAGTGTATATGTGAAATATAAAGAAAATATACTTATATATAAAGTCAAACATAAAATAGAAAAAAGATAAAAGATGAATAGTAAAAGGAGGGGCAAAATAGTAAATTTACTTTAAAATTTTCACAAAGAAAATAATATGGATGGAAGATAAAAATTAGAATTTAAAAATAATTATTTAAAATAATATTATAATGTATATATATATTGATGGAAATGAAAGAGAAGAAAAAGTTAAATTTTAAAACTCATCTTCTTCCTTCTTTTTCTCCTCCTTGCTGTGACCTCCATCGACAGGTTTGTAAGATGTTATTTTGGTGAGGAGACAAGGATTCATTAGTTATTTGGTTGATTTTCTCAAGTTTAGTAGAAGTTTGGAAGAAGTAGTATTGATTTAGGGTTTTAGAAATGGTTTTGGTAAAAAGTGATAATGCATTTGGTTTTATGATTTTAATTGTGTTGTTTAAGGATGTTAATGATAGAAATGAGATTAAATTAGCTTTTTGAATTGGTTAGAATGAAGAATTAATATTGTAGTGAGTTAGGACACATTTTTTGATTTTGAAGGGGATGTTTCTAAATTAAGTTTTATTGCTTAAAATGTGTTAAAATATAAAGTTTTAGATATATTTAAGATTAAAAATCAATTTGGCTAGGTTGAATTGGATTTCTAAAGTTAAAGTGCATTAGGGCTGAGAAAAGGGGAAATTGAAGGAATGTGCCTTAATTTGTATTGTATGCCTAAAACACCTTTAAATGTGATTCTCATGTATATTATATATTCACATTTTGCATAGGAGTTGAGTAGACTATTGTTCTCATAGCCTAGTAGTGAAGGGCATTTGAAGATTTTGAAGTGGAGTGGAGTTTTTATTCCCATTTGTGCTTGATAAATGTTAGTACATACTTAGACATTAAATTTAATTCATTTCATTGATTATTGAGCATAACACATTACGTTTAATGAATGTGTTATGTTGCTTGATTTTTAGTGTTATGTGTGTAAAGCATTGTTTGAAGTAACAATACTTGTTTTGGATTGATTATGGCATGATAAGCTAGTTAAGAATGGCTAAATGTGATATTTGTGTAAAATGTGAAAAGTACAAGTTGTGCACTAAAATGTGGAATTAAATGGCATTTGAATTATTTGTGATGTTGATGTTGATCATGTGTTGAAAAATGGAAAACAAAAATGTGAAAGGTGTAAAAATATGAGAAAAGAGACATATGAGAAATGTGAATGCATGTTTACTTTATATAGAGTTCAGTTCTAGATTATTCTTCTCGAAAATATTTTACACCTTCAGGTGAGACATATTGGTGTTATATATTTATTATGCCTTCGGGTGAGACACACTGGTGTCACAAAGTTATTACGCCTTCGGGTGAGACACGTTATTGTCACAAAGTTATTACACCTTTGGGTGAGACACATTGGTGTCACAGATGAATAATATAGCCCAAGATAATATTTCTAGAACTAGAACATTATATAATGATTTTTGGGCCCAATGTGTGTGGATGATTGATATGTTAAATAAATATACATGTGTTGGGTGACATTTAAAATATAATGCATTCATGGCATTGTATAAAAATTTAGTTTATTTTTATACCAAAGTATGTACCACTGGGCAAAATACTTAGCGCGGATGAATTTCATCACGCTAGTAACAGGACAGATTCGAAGGATCTGGAGAGTGCTGCTAGACCACACTAGGTCTAGATTATAGTTTGTTGATTTTGGAGATTGTCAAGCTGTCATGGACCAGAGCCATCTACATCTCATGTATATATTTTAAACTTTTAGAAATTAATTAAAGTATGTACATTATGTTTTTTTTATCATGTATATGATGTAAATTAAAAGGGATTTTTGGGTTTTAATGTTGAGAAGTTAAGATGTGGAGTGTATGTATTGTTGTACATAAATGTTTGTGAAATTTTAGCGGGTTTGAGCCATTAGGCTATTTTGGATAAATGAATATTTGAAGTGTTTGTTCAAATGCAAGTTAAATAAATTGGAATTTGGGAATATCCGAAATACAAATAAAATTCTAGCAATTTGTTTTCAGAGATTTTTCTTTAATGTATGTCCTTTTAATATTTAAATTACTGATGAATATCTTAATTTATTTATTAAGATACATTTTAAATGGTTTAAATACTTATTTTGGAGTTATGAAAAATTTTGGAAAGATTTTTATGTGACGTTCTTATATTCTGTATACGTATTTTACATATATTGGGTGTGTGTATTATATCTTTATGGGGTACAAGGGTGTTACACTATAAGCTTATTTTCACTTAGCTCTATCCAACAGAGTGGAGTTCTACACTTCCTTTTCATACAATGATTCATATGGTGTCAGGTCGATGCTTGTTTGGTAGCTGTTATAATAAGTAATTTCTACTAATAATAAATATTTATCCCAACTACCTGCAAACTCAATAGTGCAACTTCTCAACATATATTCAAGGACCTATATTATGCTTTTTGATTGACCATCCTTTTGTTGTTGGGTGGAATGCTATACTAAAATGGAGTCAAGTATCTAATGCATTTTGGAAACTCTCCCAAAACCTCAAAGGAAAGCGTGGATCTCAATCTGATATAATAAACTCTGGCACCCCATGAAGTTTAACTATCTCATTTATATATATGCAAGTTTATTCAAAGGATAATTAGTCTTGACTATAAGAAAATGAGCAAATTTCGTTAATCTATCAATAATTACCCAAATTGAATCATGTTTCCTTTCAGTGTTTGGAAGGCCAGTCACAAAATCCATGGTTCTATCCCATTTCCACTCTGGTATTGAAATATGTTGTAGAAGTCTGAATAGCATTTGATGTTCTGCCTTGACTTGTTGATAAACTAAACATTTGGTCACATATTCAGTGATATCTCTCTTCATACCCGGCCACCAATAGAAAGACTACAAATTTTTATACATTTTGTTGCTTCCCGAATGCATAGTATATGATGTACTGTGAGCTTCTTTTAAAATACCTTCTTTTAATTCTTTGGCTTCAAGAACATAAAGTCGATTTTTATAATGCAAACTATCATCTTCCATTACCATAAAATTCAATTGTTCAACCTTGTATACTTATTCTTTCACTTCCAACAACTTTTGAATACTTTCTCTGCTTCAAATTAAGCTCTACCCAAATAGTTCAAACTTTTATGATCAGTAAAAATATAGCATCTTTCTCTGTATAGATAATGATGCCAAATTTTCACTTCGAAAACAATTGCTGCAAGCTCCAAATCATGTGTAGGATAATTTAGTTCATGGGATTTCAATTGTCGAGAGGCATAAGCAATCATCTTGCCTTCCTACATCAACACACAACCTTGTCCCTAGTGAGAAGCATCACTATCAATCACTTACATGGGGTTGGTTGTGTCAAGATAGGTGCTTCCATCAACATAATTTTCAATTGTTCAAAGCTAGTCTGGCATTAATCATTCCATTTGAATTTGGTCTTCTTCTAAAGTAATTTAGTTAAAGGAAGAGCTATTTTTGAAAAACCCTGTACAAACCTTTTATAGTAACCCACTAACCTAAAAAAGCTTTGAACTTCAGTTATATTCTTTGAGGGTTGCCATTTTAGAATAGTTTTTATTTTACTAGGATCTACACAGATACCATCTGATGATACCAGGTGTCTTAGGAATGTCACCTCTATCAGCCAAAATTCACATTTCTATAATTTAGTATACAATTGATTTTCCGTCAATGTCTGTAATACGGTTCCTAAGTGCTTATCATGTTCTTTTATATTCTTGGAATAAAATAATATATCATTAATGAAAACAAACGCAAAATTGATCCAAAGCTTAAAAACCATATTCATTAGATCCCTAGATGCTGCTGGAGCATTAGTTAAGCCGAATGGCTTGACTAAAAATTCAAAATGTCCATATCGGGTCCTAAAAGCCATCTTTAGAACATTAACTTCTTTGACTTTCATTCGATAATAACCCAATTTAAGGTCAATTTTAGAGAAAACTCTTGCTCCCTTCAATTGATCAAACAAATCATTAATTCGAGAAAGTGGATATTTATTTTTAATAGTCACTTTATTCAACTGCCAATAATTAATGCATAACTATAGTGTACCATCCTTATTTTTACAATTAAAACTGGTGCACCCTAAGGTGATAACTAGGTCTAATAAACCCTTTATCAAGCAGTTCCTAAAGTTTCTCCTTTAATTCCTTCAATTATGGAGGTGATATCCTGTAAGGTGTTATAAAAATTGGTGTAGTACTTGTAACTACATCAAGAACAAACTCTACCTGCCCATTAGGTGGTATGCTAGGTAATTCCTCTGAAAAAATATCTAGAAACTCACATACAGTCAGTATAATTTATAAAGCTTTACTTGAATGGCATGTATCAATCACATATGCAAGGTAAGCTTTACACTTCTTCCTGATTAATCTTTTAGCCTTAGCAGCAAAAATTAGGCTAGAAGGATAAAATTATTTTTTTCCTTGAATCACAATATCATCCCATCCGTGGACCTTAAAAATCACAATCTTTCTATAATTGCTTAATGTCACAACAACCAATTCATTTCTAAGATTACATCAAAAACTTATAACAGAAGTTCAATTAGATCGGCTGAAAAATACTATGTTATGAGTTTCTATTGGATAGTTTCGATGCACATTATTTACTCTCACACTATGGCTTAACAGATTTGTAACATCCATATAATACTCAAGCCTATCAACATGTATATTCTTTTTTGAGGTTATTGCAGTACATACATATGAGCGTGTAGAACTAGGGTCTATCAAAGCATAAATATCAAGAAAGAGCAAAGAAAATTTACCCACAACCACCTCTGCAACATCTTGATATTCCACAACTTTCATAGAATACACTCTAGCTGGAGTGCTTCCTCTTGTTTAAGATCTATCTACAGTCTGTGATCCCCTTTGTTGACTAGAACTAGGTCATCAACCTCTACCTGGTCTTCGATTCAATTATGATCACTGCATGGATCCTTGCTTCTCAACATCATCTGCTTCCTTTGTCATAGGACAATCCTTAATCCTATGTTCATAAGAACAACATTTCAAATAAGCCCCACTTTGATACTAGTAAACAACACTGTTATGTACCTTGCCACAGTGTTGACAAGGTGTAGCAGCTACTCTCAAAGAAGAACCCATAAAAGTAGTAGATCCTATATCTTGGGATATTTGTTAACTCGATCCACCAGCACGATTTTTTCTACCAGATCCCTGTGTTTGCATCTTCACTTGTCCACCTCTTTGTCTTTTTTAACCACCTTGTTGTTGCTCGCTAGGTGATCCTTTTCTTTGTTGCTATCTTTTTCTTCTGCTCCTATTTAGTTTCATTCTCTATGCCCACTATTACATTAACTAGTGTGGAAAACTCCTTAATTCTCATTGCCACAAAATACACGTGAATTTGCCTATCCAATCCTTGCTCAAACCACTTAGATTTCTCTTCTTTAGATTCAACTAATTCTAGAAAATACTTGTTGAGGCATATTAATTACCTTTCATACTCTAATATAGATAATTGGCTCTGCTCTAGATACAAAAAATCCTTACACTTCTCCCCTATATAAACCTCACTGATATACTTCTTTTTGAACTCTTCCTCAAAAAATGTCCAAGTGAGTCTATCTGCTTGAGTGGCCTTTTGTTTCATATCCCACCAATCATATGCTTGTTCTTGTAATAGAGAAACTGCACACTCCAGTCTCTCCTTATCAGTATAGTGTAATAATTCAAAAACTCTTATAATACTCTTTAGCCAATACTTTGTAGTAGAGGTCTCATCAGTATTTCGCGCTTTAAAATCTTCCGTCCTAAGCTTCCTAATTTTCTCCAAAGGTGATCTTTGTGCTGCTGGTGATTCTAAAGGAATTACATCAATAATTTGCCTAAGAACTTCCAGCATATTTTTCGTAAACTGGGGGTCCACGTGTACTTGTTCCATAATGGGTTCAGACAGTTGTTGATTCCCATACTAGGCTGACTGTATAAGGACACAGTGTAGACCCTTAATTTTTTACCTAGTCTAGTCTGATATTTTTAAGTAGTCCATAATAATTTTTGTGGTATTTTAATTAAATAATAATATTTATTACTTATAATATTTATTTTTAATTAAAATAAAATAAAAAAGATAATATATATATATAAATCGGCGATGTGAGAATCGGCGATGAAAATTGCTGGCGACGAATTGGCTTGGGCGAATTGGCCACGAGCCAATTCACGGCAAGTAAAACTTGCGATGAATTGGTCTATGGCCCACGCCCAGCCCGTAGAAAATTTTTGCCAGCATAATTTTTCTGAAACCCTATTCTACTTGATTTTTAATTTTATTTTCTAAATGGTTTTTATTCCATTAACCAATTAGTCTTAGGTTTTATTTTTTCTTATAAATACTACATTAAAGACACAGAAAGGGGGGATTGGGATTTTTCGGCATGAAAGAGGATCGAACTTTGATATTTTAAAAGGAGATTAAAATTTTGGAAGGAGCTGGACTTTTTGAGAATAAATTCAGAACCTTAGACTTGAAGGAGGAAGAGGCAATTAGCAAGCAATAAACAATCCATCAAAGGCAGCCCACACTGTCTTTGATATTGTTCAACCAAAATTCAAAATTGTAGTGGAAGCAACAATGGAGGTTTGAATTTCTACTTACTTGTTTATGTTTACAGTAGCTTCATCATTCAATTAGATCAATTATTTAAATATACAATAGATGATGTTTTGTTAGGCACATTAATCGATTGTTCTACTTACCATCTGAACTCTATTTAAAACCCTAAAAATTATTTATCAAAATCCTAATGCCTTAATACCCATAAAACATATTTTTGAAATCTAAAATCCTAATTACACTTTTCTAAAACCACAAAACAATAGACTATTTTCTTAAAACCCTAAGAAAATCTATTTTTTTAAAAGATTCACAGTAGCCTATTCTTTCCAAATACCTAACTTAAAATTTAATTTTTAGGATCTTCAATCTTATTTATTTAAACCCTAAACTTTAATATTATTTTCATAAAACTTTTGAAACCCTAAATCTTTAAAACATACAGTAGCTATGTTACTTTTTTTATATTAAATATTTCTCAAATTGATTAATCCAATAAACTAAATTACAAGACAATATTTGTTAAACATGAAACCAAAGAAACATAAATTGATGCATGAACCCTAAATTTATATACTTACTATTTTATTTAAATTAGATGAATGTGTATTATATATTTTGATTGATATTTAATGTCTTTGATGAATGATTTATTTACAATGAATGGTTGGCTATTTTTATTGGTTTGTTTTTATTTCAAAACATTGTAAGAGGTATGTTTCCATTTTTGAATACCTCATGTCATAAGCATCATGTAATTTATTTTATTTTAAAGTTTTTTGGACCAATGTAAAGGACATGTTTTCACCTTTCGGTGGGTGTCCTATTTAGTTTTAGACAAAGACAATGTAAGGACATGTTTGCATCCTCGGATGGGTGTCCATTTATTTGTTTTGTTTGGACATTGTTGTGATTTTAATAAAGTATTTATTTATTCTTATGATCGCATGTAGTTTGGATAATATCATTATATTTAAGAATTTTATAATATTAAAACCTGAAAAGGAGGCTGGTTCCAATGAACTGGGCATTGTGGGGGTGTTGGGTCATTTCTAACCTTCCCCATACGTACCTAACTTTCCAAACCCATTAGGGGGTTGGGGATTCTTTAGGAATCAAGTCATCCACCCCTTTCTTTTTCCCGGCCTATTTGGGTGGCGAATCCATTTTCTCAGGGCTTAGGCTCGTGTTCTCTAAGGCCCCAAGCCTAAATAGTGATGAAGTTGCAAGAACCATTCCACTAGGAGTGGGGGCAAAAATCCCTACTCACAGTGGCGACTCCACTGGGGATAAGAGAAGTTGATTCTGTTTGTCTTTATATTATTCTATTCTTTCTTATCATGATATTATCCATTGCATCATTTAGATTGCATCGTGTACGTGAGTTAGGATGCCCGTGTTACCCGTGTTGTGTTATGTAAGGGATACCATACTTTCACTCAAGGTATGGAGATCGAGCATGGCATAACCACTCATAGCCTTATACCATTTTGTATATACTTGCTATGGGAACCTAAGCCTTTTCAACATGTAATTGGCTCAGTTACTTTCCTAATGTTTTTACCCCAAATGCTTGTTGTTTGACTGTGGTTAATTTATCTTAGTTTAAATCATGGCTTATTTGATTTGTTCTTTTTCTAATATGACCTAAGTATATTGTAAGCTCAAAATAAATTTTTCTTTAAAGTCCAAAAGACCAAAGCTATTTTCAAAACTTTTCAAGAGGTCTTTGGACATAAAACTTTTCTAAAAAAACAAATAAAAAATTCTTTTCTCATGACTCAAATACAAAGTCAAAAATCCATTTTTTCTAAAAATCTTCTTTACAATGGGTTTTTCAAACAAAACTATTTTTTCATTTCATCCAACCTTTTCTTACAAAGAGCTTGCAAATTATTTAGGTCAATTATGAAATACCAAAAATCAATTGTGAGTCTAGTTTATACTAAGAATTATTAACAATGGGCTTATTTTTGGCATGAATCATTAGTTACTTTTTCAAGTGAGAAATCTATTTATAATAAACCTCTTAACTTAGTTTTAATCCAATATAGCATAAAAGCTACTATAGTTGGTTGAATGGATTAAAACCTAATTAATGGGAATCATCATGAACTGATTTCCATTTTTGAAAATATAACTATTGGTTGAATCGTCCGAGGGAATTATTCAAAAATAAGATACACCATGTTGGTATTTTGTTGACCATAAACCTAGAAAAAAGAGACTCGCCATTTGTGTGTGGAAGTTATAAGGTTGGAAGGAACATCCTAATTATCTTTGTTTGTTGTTTGTGCATACATGTATACATGTATACATATATTTGTATCTCATATCATTGATCCTCTCTGGCTCACAAACCTGAAGTATGGCAATTCAAGAGCATACAACGATACCACCTAAAATATTGATTTTGATTCAAGTACTTCATTGGAAGGATGGATGCAAAAAAGCTAAGGGACATAGTTGATGAAGTTGTCAAAGCTAGGACGATCGATCTATGAGATCAGCTAGTGGAAATTATGAGGACCCACTTGATTCAAATTCTGGAGATCATCAATAATGCTAATGAGGCATCTCTCATTGACATAAGAAAGAAGAGAAAGGCAGCATCAACAGGGAATAAGTTCACTAATAGAGATAAAAAATGAGGGATCAATCCCTATTCTACAAGACCAGCTGAACCATGTGATATCTTTGTGGAGCAATAAGGGCAGCTACCACCCTAGTGGGCAAAGTCAAAGGGAAAGAGAGAAGAATCATTTTTCTATAATCAAAATACACAAAAGGAAGTTGATGCTAATGCCACTGGTCAAGGAGGAATTAGGCAGTTTTCAAAATTGGGGAAGCTGCTATCTTGGATTCTCAATAAGCTACAAAAGAAGGGATTGTTACAACCCTTGACTCCTCGACCTTTGCTAAATCCTTTACCCCCAAAATTTGATACTAAGGCTTTTTGTCAATTTCATCATACTCGAGGACATGAGACCGATAGATGTACCCGATTGAAGCATGAGATCTAGGATTTAATCGACAGTGGTAAGCTGCCTCAGCCTGATAAGCACAACACTAAGAATAATCCTCTGCCTAAATTTGGAAGGGCGCCACCACTTACAACCTTCATGAAGAGTTTTATCTTGTCATCTTGTGATGATATGAATAGAGAAGCTACTAAAGATGATGTGCTACTAAGAAAGCTTGGACTAACTATGAATGATGAAGCAATGACCCTTGATAATGGAAAAAATCCTTAACCTTGATATGTCTAAATAAATGAAATATTTTTTACTCTAACTCAACGAACCTCCCTTAGCTTGAAGTGTTACACTTTTTATTTTATTTTGCTTTCTTTGGTATTTATTTGGAACAATTATGTTTTACAAATTATATTTGTTTGAATAAATTATTTTCATCAAATTTTTCATGGTCTTTGTTCATTTTGTTGCTCAATCAATGATGAATCTAGCTTGATATTTATAAATTAATATATCTATGCATTATAATTTGAATGACTTTACTAGGTGAGGAAATTATTCTATAACATTGAACTATGTATGCTTACTTAGAGAGGGCTCCTGCATAATTACCTTTGTCTAGGTCATAGTCAGTCTTAGAAGATGCTTTGACAAATTTTCGAGGTAAAATTGAACTCTGCTTATTTAAGAGAGAAATGATCTAGGTATTATTTGGTTAGCCAACAACTAGTATCCACCCAATTAAATATCAATCCCTAGTTGTCCCTTTGAGCCTTCATGAAATTTTAGCTTTCTTTTCATTGGCTTACAAACCCCAACAACCTATCCTGAGCTTTTGTGATAATTTTGACAAGTCTTATGTTCACTAAAAGGAAGAGGCAAGAAGATCAAAAAGAAAGGAATGCATAGCCAAGACCGTAAGAATAGTTGATGTTCTCAAAGCCATAAGGGTAGTTGAAATTCACCTAAATTAGACCAAATATCATAGATAAAGTCAGGACTGAAGCAGATTAATACCACTCCACTCATCCATTACCAGAAATATAAGTTGGTACAAATAAGACAACTCTTTTGGAGCTAGGACCAAAAAGAAGAAGAAGAAAAAAATATAAAAAAAGAAAAAAAAAGAAGAAAGAAAAAGAAAAAAATAAAAAATAAAACCCAAAATGATTCAAAAAGCCAACCAGGTTCTCTTTTACCTAAAGCAACAAAAGACTTCCATAAGGACAGTTTGACTTGAATTGGTCCAACTCAACCAAAGATTTAATTAAAATTAGAGAGATAGAAGAAAGGTCATCTAGTTCTTGACAGTCCTATAGGGAAAAAGGAAAAAATGATAAAATGCTCAAAGAAAAGGAAGAGAAAAAAAAAGAAAGAAAAGAAGAAAGAAAAAAAAAGAAAAAAATGATGATCAATATGGGTACCAAACTTTTTGTAAAGGCAAAGACTATCCCAATCAAGATCTAGATTCATGTCAAAAAGAAAGAAGAACACTCAAAGCTCTATCTTTTCATGCTCCCAACTGTCTAAAGTTCCAATAGAAAATCATAGTGTGAGGGTTTGGCCATAGTGTCACAATAGCTCCAATTTACAATTGGCCTCTGCTTAACCCATGTCCCTTATAGACCCCATTTCAAGCCTATTAAAGATCTGTTGATATCTCTTGGTAGGTAGAATCTAGTGAAGATAGTTTGGATAAGCATGCATATGAGATAGACAATATTCAAACTCAAATGAGACCTTTGACCAAATAATGTATATGTGCCTATCTGAAGTGCAACAATTCTTGCTTAAATAGAAATAATTCCCGAGTTTAGTACGGTAACTAGGGTTGTCATGTTATAGATATGTTAAATCTAAAAATTAAGTTCTAAGGTACAATGACATTGATTTGACAAAGTCAACATTTGATTTAAAAAAAAAACTATTTTCTTGTTATAAAAACCTTTAAGTTAAGGGAAATATGTTGAACAGTCAAACCTCGAAGGACACATTGGGCAAAGTAAAGAATTATTTGCAAGTTTATGAAGAAGCTACCAACTGACATGCTGAATCATAGTTTGAAATTGATGAATCCCTGACTATGCTACTTGGGCCTCACCACTCATGCTTTCAACATCTTTAAGATAAAAGCCATAAAAGCAAAGCCTTTTGTGAGACCTAAACGAGCATCTAGAAGGAGTCAATGAGAACACTTCAGCTGAGCACCTCGGTCTGTGAGTCAATGGAAGCACTGTAAGTATTATTCATGCATATCATGCATACATGAGCATATCACACTCCATTTTTCCTTGTAAAAAATAAACAGTAATATTCTATGAAGCAATCATAAAGTGGATATGGAATCAAGGGGCATGGAAAGCCTATTACGTGAGAAAGCTCCAGTAATTTTGCAAAAGAAATAAGAAATGCAAGCTTCTTTGATGATATAGATAATATACAAACATCAACCAAAGCCGCATAGAAAAACTCATGGTTTTGAGCCTACACAGGGGGCAAAGTTTCTCCTTTCAATAGTTTATGTATGTACAAAACATTTTGAGACTCACTTCCAATATTTTGCCATGTAGGGGGCAAGGAGAAGATATAAAGGATAGATAAAAAATGGATAAAAAATAAAAAAAAGAGTCAAAGTATTATATTAATTATAGTTTACTATTCATGAATTGATTACAACCACTTTTTTTATTTATGTATAATTAATTTCATACAATCTAGTACAATTAATTTCATACAAGGTAATCACTGTATGGAGGCTGTGGTTTATAGTCAAATAGAGCACTCAAAAAGTAATCACCAGTTGGAGGAGGATGCATATCATCTATCTCGAGTCCACCCAAAGCAGGAGCACCTGAACCTCTATTATCTTGGAATTCAGATCTGTGACGGTCCTCATCTGAAATAGATGAAAGAATCTCATGGTCATCAGTTTGGGGTCCACTAGATGACGAAGCATCAAGATCTCTCATCCCCTAAAATTGAAAGTATTGAAAATCTTGCTTTGACTGGTGATACAATTTTTCAAAATGGGCAACCTGTTGACCACTAGCAGCTAACTCTTCTTGAAGTTTATTGTTTTGTTCCTCAAGCATCCGCTGTGAGCCAAAAAGAAAAAGGTAAGAGCATACTTAATCATGCATACACGTAGCATAAATCATCATGGAACAAGATAACCTACTAGGTAATTCATATCAACACCCTGTGGATGAGATGGCATCTCTGATTGATTAGAATGAGCAAATGGAGCAGCGGCAGAGGAAGGTCCAACCTCATGACCAAATGAGCTAGTAGCTTGCAATAATCATTGAAATAGTCAAAACAAGTTAAGAAAGAAGTAATTGCAATGGCACAATGGTAAAAGTTTACCTGAGAGGTGCTAGCCCCGGGATATGAGACGGACCCTCCTCCCTCTCTGTGATACTCCTCTTCATTGCTATCATCCTTTTCCTCAGAAATTTCCTAGATGCCAATAGGAGATATATTAAAGTTCAAGAGTCCTACTTGAATAAACTGGGCATATGATGCACCCGGTGGATAGAGAAAGGTTTCAACATCATAACCATATTGAGCTAACCATCACGCATTCTTCGGCTTTGATGTGATATTTAAAGTATACTCTGGAAAATTCATTGGGATCCTCCACCGCTCAAGACCAAGGAAACACTCATACACCCTCTCCTCGAGAAACCAGCCACTAGACACAGGGCCAGTAATGGCTCGACGAGTATGCTGAAAAGACAATGCAGCATTCATGGAAGAAGTCCAGTTTGTCTGCTCTTCTGTGTTCCACCAAGCCAAATTGACCTACAAAATGACATAAGATAAGTGAACTTTTTATATAAATTTTAAAGTTTACTAATACTATTTTACTTGGCCCTAGGTTAAGCAACTCAAGAGATAGCGCTGGGTGTGCACATGGTGAGAGCCAGGAACTGCTACACGATTTGACAATTAAAAATTCAATCTCGAATACTTGACTCTGTCTCGGGAAATTCCAGGCACCCTCACAAGATTATGCTCATATGCCCATACTTACAACAACAATGAAAATCAAATTCATGCAAGTATAAGAATGGAATTGACATTGGTAGAAGAAGAGTACCTCAACAACCACTATGAAACCAATGAAAGACTTTTTATTCCTGCAAATCTTATCTAGTCCATGATAGAGACAAACAAGGCCAGCTTCACCCCAGCCGTAAAGCGGTACCATACTCATGTCAGTAAGAGCCCTCAACACAGATAAATGGATGGCAAATTCAGTGCTTCATAAAATGGTCGACCCGAGCAAATACAGTAAAAATCCTTGAGCATATTGTTTGGTTGTTTCCCTACAAATTTGTCCATCGTAGTTCATCCAATAACTTCAAATCAGCCCAATTTTTATCTTAAAGGACTCTTTTAATGACAGTTCCATACCGATTAACTGTTGGACTTCTTCGTATGTCAGAATATCATTAGTAAAAGGGACCGGAAGGCCATAGTAGCGAATACAAGTTATGGCTGTATAATCGACTGGGCCAATGGTCATCTCTCCCACAGGTAGGTGAAAAGTATGGGTCGTGTCCATCCACTGCTCTGACAATGCTTGAACTACACTCCTATCTATCGGACACTCCTCATATGGTAATTCCAAGATAAAGCTTTCAAAACCGCAATCTCGGACAATCCATTTTACTCGAGAGGGTGCTAATCATATCATTGTCAGGCTTTATAGACACACCCTTTGCCCTGGATAACACAGCGATCGCGCTAACACGGAGTAAGGTGTGTTAACACGAGGTAAGTATATCATTATACCAATACCACTGTTTCATATACTAAATTTATTTGTTATGTTCTATTTTAATCTATCTATATATTTGTTTATTAAATTCTTAAAAATAGTACACTAATTAATTTATTTTTCCTAATCTTTATTAAAAAAATGAGATAATAAAATAATAAATAAATATTTGTGCTATTAAAATATTAAGTTGCATTGTTACCTTAGTCTTTTGACTTGAACTGCGATGAAGCTGCATCCCAGCTAGTAGACTTACAGTTTCATTTTTATGCCATCGAATAAATTCCAATAACTCAGCATTGGATCGAGCTTCTAATCTCGAAGAATGCATTTTCTTCTTAACTCTCTGCTAAACTCTCTGCTTTAATGATGAGAATATGTAAATGTGGATGAGTATTGAAGAAATGAGCCGTTTATATAGAAAAATAAAAAAAAAGTAAAAGGAAATGGTGTGAGAATGCAAAGATAAAAGAGGGTTTATAAAGAAAAAACTAAGGTAAGAAAACAAAATTACAAAGTGAAAATAGTAATTCTTGTGAAAAAAGAAAAAAAAAGTCAATATCATTGTTGATAAATAGTAAATAAATAGTGAGTAAATAATTATAAATAGTATCTAAATAGTAAATTCAATTATTCAATTCAATTATCTATATATTTGCATTTCTAAAAATATTTTATCACTTTAAAATATTTTTACACGCATGGGGCAATAGGATATAAGCATGGTAAAAAATAGCTAAAGTTTTTACAAATTTCCTTATTATCCTACTAACTACAATCATTTTTCACAGATAACCCAAATTATTTTTTAAGTTCAGAACTTGTCTTGAGTTCAGAATCCAAATTATTTTTTAAGTTCAAAACTTATTTCCGGTCTAGAACCCAAATTATTTTAGAGTCCATAACTCATTTCGGGTCCAAAATCCAAATTATTTCTTAAGTCCAGAACTTACCTCGAGTCCAGAATCCAAATTATTTCTTAAGTCCAGAACTTATCTCGGGTCCAGAACCCAAATTATTTTTTAAGTTCAGAACTCATTTTGGGTCCAGAACCCAAATCATTTTTAAGTTTAGAACTTATCCCAGTTCCAGAATCCAAAATTATTTTTAAGTCTAAAACTTATCCCGGGTCCAGAACCCAAATTATCTTTAACTCCAGAACATAGCTCGAGTCCAAAACCCAAAATTATTTTTAAGTCTAGAACTTATTTTGGGTCTAGAATCCAAATTATTCTAGAGTCCAGAACTCATTCCGGGTCCAGAACCCAAATTATTTCTTAAGTCCAGAACTTACCTCAGGTCCAGAACCCAAATTATTTCTTAAGTCCAGAACTTATCTCAGGTCCAAAATCCAAATTATTCTAAAGTCCAAAACTAATTTTGGGTCCAGAATCCAAATTATTTTTAAGTCCAGAACTTATCCCGGGTCCAAAACCCAAAATTATTTTTAAGTTTAGAACTTATCCCGAGTTCAGAACCCAAATTATCTTTAAGTCCAAAACTTACCTCGGTCCAGAACCCAAATCCAAAAATCACCTCGGGTCCAGAATCCAAATTATTTTTTAGTCCAAAACTTAAAGCAACCTTGGTTACAGAGTTCAGTATGGCTCTAAGCCCAGTCAAAATTCACATTGTTTTTCGCTCTCTTTTGCTGTAGTCTCCGATCGCTCAAGCAGGGGGCAAACTATAGATCCTTAATTTTTGACCTAGTCCAGTAAAATATTTTTAAAACTCAGAACCAAGTTTTACTTGCAGTGAATTAGCCTATGGCCCGAACCCAGTCCACAATACCCCGCAGTTTTTTTTTTTCGCCAAGGCAGTTTTGCACGCCAGTGGCTCGGCCCAAGTGTAATTTTTTTGAAATCCTATTTTAATTAGTTTTTTATTTTATTTCTGAAACAATTTTTATTTCCTTAACCAATTAGTATTAGGTTTTTATTTTTCTTATAAATACCACATTAAAGACACAGAAAAGGAGGAATGGGGATTTTTCGGCCAAAGAGAGGATTGAACTTTTGGGATTGAGACTTTTTCAAGAACTATCCAAATTCCTTTTGGTAGTTGATTGACAATTTCAAGCTTGAAGGATAAAAATGTAGCAAATAATATACAACCCATCAAAGGCAGCCCACACTGTCTTTGTTACTGTTCAACCAAAATTCAAAATTGTGGCGGAACCAACAATAGAGGTTTGAATTTCTACTTACTTGTTTATGTTTATAGTAGCTTCATCATTCAATTAGATCAATTATTTAAACATACAATAGATGATGTTTTTGTTAGGCACATTGATCAATTGTTCTACTTAGCATTCGAACTCTATTTAAAACCCTAAAAATTATTTTTCAAAACCCTAATGCCTTAATACCCGTAAAACATATTTTTGAAATCTAAAACCCTAATTACACTTTTCTAAAACCATAAAACAATAGATTGTTTTCTTAAAATCCTAACCAAATCTATTATTTTGAAAGATTCACAGTAGCCTATTCTTTCCAAATACCTAACTTAAAAATCCAATTTTCATGATATTCAATCTTATTTATTTAAACCCTAAACTTTAATATTATTTTCATAAAACTTCCGAAACCCTAAATCTTTAAAACATCCAGTAGTTATGTTACTTTTTTTTATATTAAATATTTCTTAAATTGATTAATCCAGTAAACTAAATTACAAGACTATAATTGTTAAAAATGAAACCAAAGAAACATAAATTGATGCATGAACCCTAAATTTATATACTTACTTTTTTTATTTAAATTAGATGAATGTTTATTATATATTTTGATTGATGTTTGATGTCTTTGATGAATGATTTATTTATAATGAATGGTTGGCTATTTTTATTGATTTGTTTTGATTTCAAAACATTGTAAGAGGTATGTTTCCATATTTTGGATACCTCATGTCGTGAGCATCATGTAATTTATTTTATTTTAAAGTTTTTTGGACCAATGTAAAGGACATGTTTTCACCTTTCGGTGGGTTTCCTATTTAGTTTTAGACATAGACGATGTAAGGACATGTTTCCATCCTCGGATGGGTGTCCATTTATTTATTTTGTTTGGTCATTGTTGTGATTTTAATAAAGTATTTATTTATTCTTATGATCACATGTAGTATGGATAATATCATTATATTTAAGAATTTTATAATATTAAGACCTGAAAAGGAGGCTAGTTCTAATGAACTAGGCGTTGTGGGTGTGCCGGGCCATTTCTCACCTTCCCCACACATACCTAATTTTTTGAACCCATTAGGAGGTTGGAGATTCCTTAGGAATTGAGTCATTCACCCTTTTCTATTTTCCCGACCCATTTGGGTGGCGACTCCATTTTCTCCGGGCTTAGGCCCGTGTTCTCTAAGGCCCCGAGCCTAACAGTGCCGAAGTCACAAAAACCATTCCACTGGGAGTGGGGGTGAAAATCCCCGTTCACACATAGCTTCTTCTTCTGTACCCAGAAGACATTTTATACCTATATACATTTTAAGTTCAACAGCATCAACATATTCATTCATTTATACAATTCACATAGCAATTACAACTGTATACTTCTCTCTCCCATAACCCATGTGCTAGAATCACCTAAACCAGGCTCTGACACTAAATGTAACACCCATCAATAACCCATAACTAAATTATTAAGGGTTAATACCAACACTATACTTCTATATCACTCTAAATTTAAGTCTCAACTTAAGTTTAAAAGATATAGTTGTGGCGATTTAGAAGGCCATGTGTAGACCCTTAATTTTGGCCCTAAGTTGGTACGCTTGTGAGTGGAGATTTTTGCCCCTACTCCCGATGAAATGGTTCTTGCGACTTCAGCACTGTTAGACTTAAGGCCTTAGAGAACATGGGCCTAAACCCGAAGAAAATGGAGTCACCACCCAGACGGGCCGAGAAAAAGAAAGGGATGGATGACTCGATTCCTAAGGAATCCCAACCCCCTAATGGGTTTGAAAAGTTGGGTAAGTTTGAGGAAGGTGAGAAATGGCCCAGCACCCCCCACAACACCCGGTTCATTGGAATAGGCCTCCTTTGCAGGTCTTAATATTATAAAATTCTTAAATATAATGATATTATCCATACTACATGTAATCATAAAAATAAACAAATACTTTATTAAAAATCATAGCTATGTCCAAACAAAATAAATAAATGGACACCCATCTGAGGATGAAAACGTGTCCTTATATCGTCTAATATCTAAAACTAAATAGGACACCCACCGAAAGGTGGAAACATATCCTTTACATTAATCCCAAAATATAAAAACAATTTAAATTACATGAAAATTAATTAATGAGGTACCCAATCATGGAAACATACCTCTTACAATTTTAATAAACAAATAATACTTGAAAAAAATATTCATCCATGATAAATTAAATAAACCAAACATCAAAATTAAATAAATCAATCATCAAGACATATAATAGACTACATAATCAAATCTAAAATTAGATAAAGCAAAAAAAAATTATATTTACATCTTGAATTAGGGATTCTAGGGTTTTTTAGGGTTTTAGATGGAAAATTAGGGTTTCAAACATGAAATATGGCTTTAGGTGGGAAGCTAGGGTTTCAAATATGAAATATGGTTTTTTAGGGTTTTAGATGGGAAATTGTGATTTTATGGGTATTTGGAATCAAACTAGGGTTTTAAGACTTTAGAAAAATAATATTTGAGTTATAGGGTTTTTGGATTGGGAATTAGGGTTAGTGTTTTAGGATCCGGGTTTTAAGGTTTTAAACCTTGGTTTTGTAGATTATGATTTTGAAATTAGGGTTTGGGGCTTATGGTGATTCAAAGTTCAAGTGTGGTTTTAATATTGACTATAATAACTACTTAAGTATTTTTAGGTGAAACAAACATAGAAAGACAAATTAATTATTGAAAAATTAAAATAACTTACTGGATCAAACTATGATAAAATATCTGCTGTAAATTTAAATTACTTAAATATAGAAATCAAACCTTAGTTTGCTTGGTTCCTCCAAATTAGAATGATGAATCCAATCATTGCTACAGCTTGGATCGATCTTTTCTTTGGTGGGAATGGGGCAAACTGAAGATTATCGTTACTGTCTCTTTTTCTTTGTTGCTATTAGTTTAAATTCTGTGTGTTTATTTTTTGCTTCGGTTACTGCACTCTCACCAATTATCAGTTACTCTCTCTTATTAAGATATTGCTCTTTTTTTTATTACCAATTTCTTAATCAAAATTACTCGTCGATTCCCCCCCTCTTGCCTATCTATGTTAATCACGTATTTATAGGGAAACCAACACTTTAACCTAAACCTAATCCAACTCTCATAAGTTAATTAGGAAGTTAAATGGCCGATGCAATTGTGTTTAGGACTCGGATTAAAGGTTGAAATCGACATGGAGTGCACCTCATTTAAATTTGGGCTAGTAAAATCGATATGAGGCAGATTCCATATTGATTTGGGCTAGCCGAATCGATATGAAATTGTCTCATATCGATTTGGACTAGCCAAATCGATATGAAATTGTCTCATATCGATTTGGACTAGCCAAATCGATATGAAATTGCCTCATATCGATTTGGCTTGCTAAAATTGATATGAGGCACTTGCTCATATCAATTTGGCAAGCTCAAATCGATATGGGCAGTACCCATATAGATTTGGTCCTCCCAAATCGATATGGGTACCCATTTCAATTTGAAAAAACCAACTCGAGCAAAACCATTAATTTTGACTCAAACCGATCCAAAATAATTAAATTTTCATCTAATATTTTTGGAATTCTGATATAACTTCCAATTTAAGTCTAAAATTAGGTTTAAGAAATCTAAAATAATGGACCAACATAAACCTTTTAAATTTAAACTGGTCCAAATTTAAAGGTCTACAATTTGCTTCCTCCTTGAACGATCTGAGACTTAGTTGAAGAGAGTGAAACGTAACATGACTTTGAGCAGATTTTGGATGAGGATGGGTTCTCGACCCGAGGTTGAAAATAGTTTGGGTTATTGATCCAAAAAGATTTGGATTTTTGGACCTGGGACTGGTACTTAGACCCGAGACTGAATCTGATTTAGGTACTTAGACCTGAGACTGGATTAGGTACTTAGACCTGTGATTAGGTACTTGGACCCGAGACTTAATTGGATACTTGAACCCGTGACTGAATTGGGTACTTAGACCTAAAATTGGGTAGTTGGACCCATGATTGGGTACTTGGACTTGAGATTAGGTACTTAGACCTGTGAGTAGGTACTTGGACCTGAGATTGGGTAATTGGACCCGAGGTTGGGTACTTGGACCCATGACTGAATTGGGTACTTGGACCCGAGACTAGTACTTGGACCTAAGACTGAAATTGATTTTAGTACTTGGACCTGAGACTGGGTACTTGGACCCGAGACTGAATTAGATTTGGGTGCTTGGACCCGAGACTGAATTAGATTTGGGTGCTTGGACCCAAGACTGAATTGAGTTTGGGTACTTAGACTCGAGATTGTGTACTTGGACTCGAGATTGGGTACTTGGGCTCGAGATTGGATCCTTAGACTCGAGATTGGGTACTTGGACTTATAACTGAATTAAGTTTGGATACTTGGACCCGAGATTGGGTATTTGGACCAGAGATTGGATATAAAGACTCGAGATTGGATACTTGGACTCGAGATTGGGTAGTTGAACCCGAGATTGGGTACTTGGACCCGAGATTGGGTACTTGGACCCATAACTGAATTGAGTTTGGGTACTTGGACCCGAGATTGGGTACTTAGACCAAAAATTGAATTTGATTTGGGTACTTGGACCCGAGACTGGGTACTTGGACCTGAGACTGAATTTAATTTAGATACTTGAACCTGAGATTGATTTTTGGACTAACTTTTTATCAGTTGAGAATTCTGACTGTTCCATTAATTAATCGATTGTGGGTCTTTACCCACCAAAAATGGATCTTTATCCACTAAAGATCGGGTCTTTACCCTTAAGACATGGATCTTTACCCTTTTGGACATTTGTTTTATATTTGCTTTAGCTCTTTTAGCAGGATTGATCTTTTGAGTTTTGCATCTTCATTCTTTTGATAGTTTTTGTGTTTCATTCTTTTGCACTTTTTCAAAAAATTCAGCCATTTTTAGCTGGCCCCTTATATCTTCTCCTTGTCCCTAATGATTTATCTCATGCAGGCTCTGATTTATGTTTATATTTTGTCTGGTTCCTTGCATAAGCATGCATCTCTTCTTTCTTTTGCAAAATGAATGGAGCTTCCTCAAGCAATGGGCCTTCCATGCCCCCTGATTTAAAATCTTCTTCATGTTTGCTTCATAAAGTATTGTTGTTTACTTTTGACAAAGAAAAATGCAGTGTGATATGCTCATGTATGCAAGATATGCATGAGTAATACTTACAATGGTTCCATCAACTCACAGACAGAGGTGATCACCTGAAGTGTTCTCATTGACTCCTTTAAGATGCCTATTAGGTCTTTCATTGGAATGACAGAAGGCTTTGCATTCATGGCTTTTATCTTTAAGATATTGAAAACATGAATGGTGAGGACCAAGCAACATAGTTAGAGATACATCCATTTCAAACTATGATTCAACATGTCAATTGGTAGCTTCTTCACAATCTTGCAAATAATTCTTTGCTTTGCCCAATGTGTCCTTCAAGGTTTGACTTTTCAACATATTTCCCTTAACTTAAATTTTTTTATAACAAGAAAACAATTTTTTATTTTTTTGTGTTTAAAAAAATCAAATTTGACTTCATCAAATCAATGTCATTGTACCTCAGGAGTCGATTTTCCAAATAACATATCCATAACATGACAACCCTAGTTACCGTACTAAACTCGGGAATCATTTCTATTTAAGCAAGAATTGTTTCACTTCAGATAGGCACATACACATTACTTGGTCAAAGATCTCATTTGAGTTTGAATATTGTCTATCTCATATGCATGCTTATTCAAACTATCTCCACTAATAAAATTTAATTACCAAGAGAGATCAAAAGGTCTTTAATAGGCGTGAAATGGGGTCTATAAGGGACACGGGTTAAATGAAGGCCATTTGTAATTTGAAGCCATTGTGACACTATGAGCAAACCCTTACACTACAAATTTCTTATTTAGAAAGTTGGAAGTAGGAATAAGATAGAGCTTTGAACATTCTTCTTTCTTCTTGATGTTAATTTGGATCTTGATTGGGACATTCTTTACCTTTTCAAAAGTTTGATACCCACATTTCTTTCCTTCTTTTTTTTTTTATCTTTTGACTTTTCTTTCTCTTTCTTTTTCTTACTCTTCCCTTTCTTTGAGCATTTTATTATTTTGTTCTTCTTCCATGTAGGACTGGCAAGTACAGGACTTTCAAGAACTGGATGACCTTTCTTCTATCTCTCTAATTTTGATTGAATCTTTGGTTGGATTGGACCAATTCCAGTCAAACTGTCCTTATAAACCAAATGGAAGTCTTTTGCTGCTTTAGGTAAAAGAGAACTCGGTTGGATTTCTAAACCATTTTGGGTTTTACTTTCTTGTCTTTTTCTTCTTTCTTTTCTTTTTTTTTTCTTTTCTTTTTCCTTTTTTTTTCTTTTTTTTAGGTCTTAATTCCAGAAGAATTGTCTTGACTAAAGATGAGTGGAGTAGAGTGAGTCTACTTCAGTGAGGATAAATCATTTTTTGTTCTAATGTCATCTAAATAGATTGGAGATATTAGGTGAACTTCAACTACCCTTATGGTCTTGAGAACATCAACTATCCTTACTGATATGAACCAGCCATGAGGTAAGGATCCATTGGTGCTTCCAAATGGGCCATTGACTAGGAGCAGAGCTAAGAAGTTTGGAGCAGCTATGGGATTGCATATTCAAGATCAAATTTCAAAGGAAATGACTGAAATGGCAATGGAAAAGTGCACAATAGAGCTTGAAGAAGGCACACCAAAGCTGATTATGATGCTTAGTGTGGAAGCTAAAGGCTAGCTAAAGAGGTCCAACGTGCAAGAAAGGTCCAACGTGTAAGAAAGGTCCATGGGGGTTCATATAAAGCCTTGGGAAGTAATTTAAGGCCCATGGACAGCACAAATAGTGTGAGGCGTGTTCTTATGTTGAAGGGATTTAGTTTGGTTGTTTCCATACTTTATATTTTCCTTAGTGGATTAGGATTTTGTTTCCATACTTTATATTTTCCTTAGTGGAATAGGATTTTGTTTCCATACTTTATATTTTCCTTAGTGGATTAGGATTTTGTTTCCATACTTTATATTTTCCTTAATGGGTTAGGATTTTGACTTTGTAGCTTTCTTTTTCCCATTAGAATTAGGGTTTCGGATTTATGTGTGCCTTTTAGTATAAATAGGGCCTTATTTTTCTTGTAAGGGGACTTTGACATATGATTATTAAAAAATTTTGAATTCTTCTACAAGTTCTTCTTGTGAATTTTCGTGTGAGAGAGATTAGAGTGGATTCTGTAATTCTTTCTTTGCATCAAGAATTAGGTTTACTTATCAACGAGAGTTGTGGCGTTTTCCTTCTTCTTACCAAGTAAATCCTTCAATCATAGTGAGTTCGCGTCTCTTTATAGGTGTTGGGTTCCTTAGGAGGTGATTATCAAGTTTCAAGGAGTTCTCTACCATTGTTATACGTTGGGTTTGCTGCCATCGTTGCTAAGGGTCTGCGTCACTTACGATCTTGACTATGCATTCCTTTCTTTTTGATCTTCTTGCCTCTTCACCTTAGTGATCATAAGACTTATCAAAAGTATCACAATAGCTTAGGGCAGGTCATTGGGCTTATAAGTCAATAAAGAGAAGACTAAAATCTCATAGAGGCTCAAAGGGACAACTAGGGATTGATATTTAATTGAGTGGATACTAGTTGTTGGCTTACCAAACAATGCCTAGATCATCTCTCCCTAAAATAAGTAGAGTTCAATTTCGCTTCGAAAGTCCGTCAAAGCATGTTCTAAGACTGACCAGGATCTAGACAAAGGTCATTATGCAGGAGCCCTCTCTAAGTAAGTATACACAGCTCAATGCTATAGAACAATTCCCCCACCTAGTAAAGTCATTCAGATCATGATGCATAGATATACCAATTTATGAATATCAAGCTAAATTCGTCATCGGTTTGAGCACCAAAATGAACAAAGAGCATAAAAAATTTAATGAAAATAATTTATTCAGACAATCTTAAAAAAGAAAACATAATTGTTCCAAATAAGTACTAAAGAAAAAAATAAAAAGAGCAACACTTCAAGCTAAGGGAGGTTCATTGAGTTGGAGTCGAAGATACTTCATTTATTTAGACATATCAAGGGCAAGGATTTTTTCCATCATCAAGGATCATTGCTTCATCATTCACAATTAGTCTAAGCTTACTTAGTAACACATTCTCTATAGCAGCTTCTCTATCCATATCATGGCAAGATGTCAAGATAAAACTCTTTATTAAGGTTACAAGTGGTGGCACCCTTCCAAATTTAGGTAGAGGATTATTCTTAGTGTTGGGTTTATCAGGCTCAGGCAGCTTTCCATTGTCAATCAAATTTGGGATTTCATTCCTTAATCGAACACATTTATTAGTCTTGTGCCCTTGAGTCTAATGAAATTGACAAAAACTTTGGTATTAAAGTTTGGAGGCAGAGGATTCGGCAAAGGGTCGAGGAGCTAATGGTTGTAGCAAATCCATCTTCATTAGATTCTCTAATATTTTCAACAAAGGTTCCCCCAAATATGAAAATTTATGCTTCTTTGTTGGTTCAGTTGTTGCATTTTTCTCAACACCTCTTCTTTTCCTTTGATTTTGCTCATTGGGGTGTTAGCCGCCCTTATTGCTTCAGTTAGACAGCACATGGTTCGACTGGTCTTGCAGAATAGGGATTGATCCCTCATTTTTTATTTGATCTCTATTAGTAGACATGTTCCTTGTTAATGTTTCCCTTTCCTTCTTCTTTACATCAATGGGAGATACCTCGTTGGTATTATTGATGATCTCTAGAATCTGAATCAACTGGATCCTCATAATTTCAACCAGTTGATCTCTTAGCTGATTTGCATCCATCCTTCCAATGAAGCACTAGAATCAAAATCAATGTTGTAGGTGGTATCGTTGTATGCTCTTGAATTGCCGTACTCCAGGCCTATGAGCCAAAAATGATTAATGATATGTCATGTAATGCATGTATGCATATATACATGTATGCACAAACAATAAACAAATAAGGATAAATAGGATGTTCCTTCTAACCTTATAACATCCACACACGAGTGGTGAGTCTCTTTTCCTAGGTTTATAGTCAACAAGATACCAACATGGGATATTTTATTTTTGAAAAGTTCCCTCAGACGGTTTAATCAGTAGTTGCATTTTCTAATATAGAAGTCGGTCCATGATAATTACCATTAATTAAGCTGTAATCCATTGAATCTCAACTAAAATAGTTTTTATGCTATATTGGATTAAAACAAAATTAAGAGGTTCATCATAAATGGATTTCTTTATTTGAAAAAAGTAACTAGTTATTCATGCCAGAAACAAGCCCATGGTTAATAATTTTTGGTATAAGCTAGGCTCGCAATTGATTTTTGGTATTTCATAATTGACCTAAATATTTGTAAGCTCTTTGTAATCTCTAATAAAAAATAATTTTATTGCAAAATTCCTTGGGCCATAAGGTAGAAAAAGATTTTTTGACCCATCTTAAAAGGTTTTAATGTCAAAAGACCTTCTTAAACATTTTGAAAATAGTTTTGGACTTTTGGATCTTAAAGGAAAGGAATTATTTTTGAGCTTCCAATATAGGTAAGTCATATTAGAAAAAGAACAAACCAAATAAGCTATGTTTCAAACCAAGATAAATTAACCATAGTCAAACAACAAGCATTTGGGGTAAAAACCTAAGGAACGTAACTAGGCCAATTACCTGAGCTTTAGCCTTTGGGTTAAAAGGCTTAGGTTCCCATAGCAAGTATTTACCAAAAAGTACAAGGCTATGAGTGGATATGCCATGCTCGATCGCCATACCTTGATTGAAAGTATGGTATCCCTTACATAAAACAATACGGGTAACACGGGCGTCCTAACTCACTCACACGATGCAATATAATATGATGCAATGGATAATATCATGATAAGAAAGAATAGAATAATATAAAGACCAAAGGAATCAACTTCTCTTATCCTCAGTGTAGTCGCCACTGTGAGTAGGAATTTTTGCCCCCACTCCCGGTGGAATGGTTCTGGCAACTTTGGCACTGTTAGGCTCGGGGCCTTAGAGAACATAGGCCTAAACACGGAGAAAATGTAGTCGCCATGGGCCAGGAAAAAGAAAGGGGTGGATGACTCGATTCCTAAGGAATCCCCAAGCCCCTAATGGGTTTGAAAAGTTGGGTACATGTGGGGAAGGTGAGAAATGACCCAACACCCTCATAATGCCCGGTTCATTGGAACCGGCCTCCTTTGCAGGTCTTAATATTATAAAATTCCTAAATATAATGATATTATCCATACTACATACAATCATAAACAAATACTTTATTAAAAATCATAGCTATGTCAAAACAAAACAAATAAATGGACACCCATCCGAGGATGAAAACGTGTCCTTATATCGTCCAATATCTAAAACTAAAAAGGACACCTATCGAAAGGTGAAAACATGTCCTTAACATTAATCCCAAAATATGAAAACAATTTAAATTACATGAAAATTAATTAATGAGGTACCCAATCATGGAAACATACCTCTTCCAATTTTAATAAACAAATAATAATTGAAAAAATATTCATCCATGGTATATTAAATAAACCAAACATCAAAATTAAATAAATCAATCATCAAGACATATAATAAACTACATAATCAAATATAAAATTAGATAAAGCAAAAAATATAAATTTAGGTTTACATATTGAATTTGGTATTCTAGGGTTTTTTAGGGTTTTAGATGGGAAATTAGGGTTTTAAACATAAATTATGGCTTTAGATGGGAAGCTAGGGTTTCAAACATGAAATATGGTTTTTTAGGGTTTTAGATGGGAAATTGTGATTTTATGGGTGTTTGGAATCAAACTAGGGTTTTAGGACTTTAGAAAATAACATTTGAGTTATAGGGTTTTTGGATTGGGAATTAGGGTTAGTGTTTTAGGATCTAGGTTTTAGGTTTTAAACCTTGGTTTTGTAGATTATGATTTTGAAATTAGGGTTTGGGGCTTATGGTGATCAAAGTTCAAGTGTGTTTTAATATTTACTATAATAACTGCTTAAGTATTTTTAGGTGAAACAAACATAGAAAGACAAATTAATTATTGAAAGAATAAATAACTTACTAATCAAACTATGACAAAATATCTACTGTAAATTTAAATTACTTAAATATAGAAATCAAACCTTAGTTTGGTTGGTTCCTCCAAATTAGAATTGTAATACCCCGATTTTTAATGTATTTTGGAATAGTAGTTATGAGAGAGTATGTTCTTCAAATAGGTAAAGAAAATATAATAAGAGATAGATGTGTATGAAGGATTTTATATATATATTGTATTTGAAATATATGGGAAATATAAATACAATATATAAGACATATACATATATTAATATATACACAATATATATATGATGTATACATTGGTGTAGGAAAAGTAAATTTTAAATAATTAATTGATAATAATAATAATGATAATAATGACAAGAGAAAAAGAAGAAATGAAAGTCAAAAGAAGGACAAATATTTGTGGTGGAAAATTTTTAGGTGGAAATAATTATATTATTATATATATAAGATATGGATGAATTGAAAAGAGAGCTTTCTCTCTTTATTTCTTTCTTCTTCTTCTTCCTCATGGAACGTGGGACTAGAGAGAGAGAAGAAGAGTTTGATTTTGTTCATATACACATCAAATTCATAAGAGTCTTAAGAGAATTGAATGTGGACATTGAAGATTTGGCAAAGAATTCAAGTAAGTGCTCTTCTCCTTGAGTTGATTTTTATAGATTTTGAGTTTATATGTGATATGTTTAGTGAGAGAGAGTGATGATTAATTGGATATTATGATGATAATGAAGTATTGAAGTATATATATATGTTGAATTCGTACTTCGATGATGAAAATATGATTATTTGTGAGGATGATGATGAGTATTTGAAATTGAGAAGTAAGGGTTTAGTATAAATGAGTTGTGGAATTGAAAAAATTGATACATGGATGATTGTATAAATGAATTATATAATGATTATTATTATTAGATGTTGGAGTTATATAAGTGTTGAATTGATGGGTGAATTATGAATGTAAACTAAGATGATGATTAAGGGTGTTGCAGTATGGATTTTGGAATGATTGTGTTCATTTGGATGAGAGTTTGAAATGCAGAAATTTTGCCTGACATGGCCAGTGACACGCCTATGTTGTTGGGCAAGTCAATGGTGCTGAGTTTAACGATTGATGACACGACCATTAACACGGCCATGTGTCTGGGCGTGTCATAGCTACTGTGAGATTAGATTATTGACACGTCCATAAACACACCCGTATTGTTGGGCATGTCAATGTTTCTATAAGGCAGAATGAATGACACAGGTAGTGGCACGCCCATGTCATTGGACGTGTCAATGCTTCTATATGAATGAGTTAATGACACGGTCATCAACACACCCGTGTTGTTGGGCGTGTCACTTGAGAATAAACTCCTTTTGTTGCTTTTTATTTGTAATTCCTATTTAAATGATTTCAATGTTAAGAATTCCTTATAATGTGATACTAAATGGTTGTTTATGATCACATTTAGTATAGGCATTGGGAGAGAGTAATTTGCCCAACCTTAGTGTTGAAGGGCAACTTGGAAGAGAAGGTTAGAGGAAGTTTTAAAGCTTATTTTGGAGTGTTTCATAAGGTAAGTACAAACTCTGAGTAATTGTTTATATTTACATGACATTGGGACTTAACACATTTGGTTGAAAAATGTGTTAAGTTACTACATGATTGGTACATGAATAATATGCTATGATTTTTATGATGTCACAAATGCATTATATATAATGTGAACTATGTGCAAAATATGATAATGAACCTAAACGTATGAATATTGGAAATTATTATGTGTACATTAATGATGGTATGTAAAGACATTGGTGATGACTATATAGATATAAATGAGATAATTGAGACATTTTGCCTAGCTTGATCTTGAGAAAATGAGAAAGATATTGATAATAAAAATATGAAAGAATTGTGTGACTAATATGTTATTCAATTTTCAGAGTTCTGGGTTTGGCGGCATGCCTATGAATTGCCTATGGGCTAGATGCTGGGCGTCACTGTGAAAATGTTTTTGAGGTGAAATGACCAGGTCGTAAGCCTCAAAAATAAATCCTTGAAGCTAGGCTGGGTGAAATGACCAGGTCATAAACTGAGACCTAGTTGGATTAATCCATGGATATATTGCCTACGGGGCTAGACACAAGGTGTCATTATAGACCAAAGCAGTAACTCTAGAATTTGAATAGTGTATTAGATCCTTTTGGGCCCATGCTTGTGTTTGCTTCTATGTGAATTATGAATTGTGGAATAATTGAGCAATATAATGTGATATAATGTTATGAGATATATGATGATCACAATACATAAGCAAATTACTGAAAGGAATGTGGCTTAAGAAAATATGCTAAATGATGAGAAATGAATTGTTGAAAAACTTTAGCAGAGCTAAGTCTTGATATTGAAAATGAGATTATGGAAATATAATGTGATGTGTAATATGTATATGGATGTGGAAATTGTGTGTATTATTTCATGAATGGTATGATAAGCCATCGAATTGCAGCTTGTGTTAATGATATATTTATAAATTATGAAATTAGTGAAAAGATATGAAAAGTTCATTGAAAATGGAAAACATGATAAGAATATGATGATGAATGATGTTAGTATGTGAGTATGAATTTTTGTAATATATGTATATAATATTATTTGTACTACTAAGCTTTCGAGCTTAGCGTGGTTGTGTAAATCGCGCAGGTGAATAGATGGTTGCTTCAGGAGTCAAACAGTTGTGCTACGAGAAGAATAAGAGCATTTCGAGACCAACTAGAAGGTGGTGCATACATGTATAATTTTATTATGTTGTATTTTGATAAAAATGTATATGTACATAAGTGAATTTGGGAAAAGACAATGTAATTTATATTTATATGCAATATCATCAAAAGTATAATGATTTTGTAAATGTTATTTAATAAAATATATTATTGTTTAGAACTAAGGTAAAGGTTTTAAACAGTAATGAAAAGTGACATCCTTATATTTTATATATGTATTATATGTATACAAGGTGTATGTATAGTACTTATATAGAATATATGGGTATTACAATTATTTTGGCATCAGAGCTTAGATTTGAGATTCTCAACCTAAGGAGATTTTAAAAAAAACTGAAATTTTGAAAAAAAAAAAGAAGATGAAACTTGTGATACATGCATATGCATTAACATCTAGGTTGGTCTTGGTTGTGGCACTATGTGATTTGTGATATGATATATTTGAATTACATGAGTTGGATGATAATGTGTGAATGAGGCTTTACATGAAAGTAAAGCTAGAGAAGGAAATGATATGGAAAAATTTGTATAAGTTTAATTGATAAATTAAAAAATTGGAGTTTACTTAAGTAAAACTAATTTTGAAATTATTGATTGTTGAAATGTGTTTGTGAAATAGGTTATAAAAGAATGAATATGTAAATAATGTTAGAAAGGAGTTAAAAAATCAAGATTGAAGTAAGTACCTCTTCTCTAAAGTTTGGTTTCCTTTCTAATAAAGACTATGTTTGGATTGCTAGAGAGAGAAAATAATGTTTGATTGTTAAAATGGGTAGATATGATATTAAAATGAAGAGAGTATGGGAAAATATTGAGTTGGTTGATTGATATGGACAAGGTGCGAAAATTTAGGGTTTAATTATGTAAAGTTAAGGTTTTAAAAAAAATTAATGATGTTGGTTAATGTGAAGAGATATATTAGTGTTGTTTAATACAAACATTGTGATTTTAATGTTAGAAATGTGATATGTTTGAGTATTGTTAAAGCCTATGTTAATGGTGCCAATATGTGAAATTTGGATTTTTGAGATGAGTTTTCATAATTGTGAAAATGATGTGTTTTGATGTTATATTATTATATAAATAATGTTTTAAAGTTAAATATTAAAAATGAGATTAGTAGATTGAAGTTTAAGTAAAGAAGTAAGTTGAGAGTTTGGAGTTTTAATGGAATTTTAATGAGGATTACTTAGATATTGATAGTTTAATGTATATTAAGCATATGAGCTATTTTTAATGAACAACATTGCTCATGAAAGTGTTATGTAATGTGTAATGTGGTTGATAATATAAAAATTTGTTATGAAATAAAGGGAAATGATTTAGCAATTGAAAATGAGTTACTTTAGGTAATTGGTTTGGAAATGATGAAAAATGGATATGAAGGGTAAGATAAATGCATAAAAAAATGTGAGAGAGATGTCACATTGGAAATGTGACTAAGATTTTATGTGAAGTGTTGTAAAAAGAAAGAGATGGAAATTTCTATATATATATATATAATATAACGAGGAAAGTATTTAAGAGAAGAGCGGTTAAAAAAATATATTAATTATGTTTGTTGTCAAAGTGTATATATATGTTGAGTTGATGAATAATCTAAGTCATGTCAAAAGAATGAGAAATGATAATATTCTCTGAAATATGATAAATGTTAAATTTGTATAGATTGTAAGTAAAAGAGGAATTGAGTAAAATTGTATGATTATGTGTATACATGTATATGATATGTGAGATGATCTTTTCAATATGGACGCAATTGTGATGTGTAAGAAAATGTGGAAAGTAAGCCACATTATGAATGTGACTTACGAATGTGTATGTGGATGATTTAAAAAAAATAATAATAATGTTATTGTGTGTTTGTAACCTGATATAATTATTTGTCCAGTGATATTGAGGATGATATTGCATGTACTAGTAGACCTAAGAGAGATTAGGCCTTGACTTGCACAGAGCTAGGCTATGTGTTGAAATTGAGAGTGAGATTGGACTCGAGTAACACTTGATGGTGAAATTGTTATTGTAATAACTAAACTTAATGATTGTATAGTGTTATGGGCCCAAAGTATTTGCTTGTGGAAATGTTCTATGTATATGTGTATAATAAGAGATTGTAAGGAAAAAGGGAAGTATAATGAATGAAAATTTTTGTAAGAAATAGATTAGAAATGGAGTAATAAATGGAAATTGTGTAAAATTGGCATATGAATGAATGTGTATATGTAAGAGATGTTAATGATAATATTGTTGAAACATGAGTTAGGCTAATGATGATCAAGTGATCAAGAGTAAATTGCTTTGAAACAGAGTTGAAGTGTGTTAACTCTTTGTGTAGCAAAAGTTTAGAGAATGAATATGTGATCTTTGCGATACAAACTTAGCATTGTGATTGGAAATGTTTGAAGAAGAATAATAGAGGGGCAGTATTGATTTATAAGCCACAGGCATGACCATTAATATGCCATGGCCATATGATTTTTTAGTATATTGGCCAGTTAGTTTTTTTATCCACGGGCATGGGCCTAAGATGACATAACTGTAGGATAGTTTTGGTGAGATTAATAGTTATGCTTCAAAAAACATGGTCAAGATTTATGGTTTTTATAGCTGTATCTTATAATTTTATGTTAGAAATTTGTTTATAATTATAGAAAGTATGGAAAGAGAAGAGAATTATGAAAATGTAACGAGTTGTGGATAATGTATAGGGAAGTGATTATGTAAATATAGTAATGGTATGAAAATGTGAGGAGATGATAAATGGGAGAAATTACAAAATGTGATTGAGAGTTATATTGAATATGTTCACAATGGTATAATGTGAATAAGTTGATGGAAATGATGTTGTAATGAATATGGTATGAGATAATCATGAGAATTATGTGGAGATTGTATTGAGATAATAGAAAAACAAAATATATGAATATTAAAAAAATAATTTGAATTGATTTGTTATAAATAATTATTAATTTTAGAAAGTTGAAATGATGGATCTAAAGAGACCAGAATTTGAATATAAGTTTGACCTAATAGAGTTAGGTCATATATTGAAATATAATGATAAGTTTAAATAAGTTAATTGTTGGCTTGAATCGAATAAGATTGCGACGTTGGTAAATTGTGACAGTTAGATCAATTGATCAAGATTTCACTAAGGTTGTGAATCATCATTGAGATTTAATATGTATAGTTGTACTAAGAGTGTAAGAGATATGTGATAATGTATATGATGTAATATTCTGATATGTACATGGACATGAATGAGATAAGGTATATCAATTGTAAATGATGATAAAAGGAAAAACGTTGATTATCAGTAAAGTAAGTTTAAAGGCATTGTATTAATGTTAATGATAAGTGGAAAACATGTTAAAGAAGGAATTAAGTGTATCAAAAAAATAAGAAAATTATTATCAATTAAGGTTTGACAAGTGTCTATTTATAAATATAAAAAAGAGATAGATAAACAATGATATAGTTATGAAAATGACTGTGGTGACTGGATAGTCAGTGTTAAAATATAATTCAATAACCTTTAAATTTAAGGTTAAGAAAATATATCTATAAAATGATGAAGTGATAAAATGTCTTGATCATAATAGATGGGTAAGGCATATATACTAATAAGATGATGTGATTATTGTCTAATAATTTGATTCGTAATGTAATGAGTTATCATGATTGCTTTGTTTAGAAATATATATATATATATATATATAGTGATGAGTTATGGAATTGGGAAAAAATGATTGGCCCTAAGGGGGAGAGTAGAAATTATGTGATTTGATGAAATAATAATTTAATAATATGATTAACTTCATATGAAAATTTAAGATGGTATTTTGTTAAGGGTGGATTATTACCGTACTGGATGATTTCGAGGACGAAATTATTTAAGGGGGAGAGAATTGTAATACCCCAATTTTTGATGTATTTTGGAATAGTAGTTATGAGAGAGTATGTTGGTGAAATAGGTAAAGAAAATATAATAAGAGCTAGATGTGTATGAAGGATGTTATATATATATATTGTATTTGAAATATATGGGAAATATAAATACAATATATAAGACATATACATATATCAACATATACACAAATATACATGATGTATACATTGGTGTAGGAAAAGTAAATTTTAAATAATTAATTGATAATGATAATAATGATAATAATGACAAGAGAAAAAGAAGAAATGAAAGTCAAAAGAAGGAAAAATATTTGTGGTGGAAAATTTTTAGGTGGAAATAATTATATTATTATTATTATTATTATATATATATATATATATAAGATATGGATGAATTGAAAAGAGAGCTTTCTCTCTTTCTTTCTTTCTTCTTCTTCTTCCTCTTGGAACGTGGGACTAGAGAGAGATAGAGAAGAGTTTGATTTTGTTCATATACATATCAAATTCATAAGAGTCTTAAGAGAATTGAAGGTGGATATTGAAGATTTTGCAAAGAATTCAAGTGAGTGCTCTTCTCCTTGAGTTGATTTTTATAGATTTTGAGTTTATATGTTATATGTTTAGTGAGAGAGAGTGATGATTAATTGGATATTATGATGATAATGAAGTATTTAAGTATATATATATATATATATGTTGAATTGGTGCTTAGATGATGAAAATATGATTATTTGTGAGGATGATGATGAGTATTTGAAATTGAGGAGTAAGGGTTTAGTATAAATGAGTTGGAGAATTGAGAAAATTGATACATGGATGATTGTATAAATGAATTATATAATGATTATTATTATGAGATGTTGGAGTTATATAAGTGTTGAATTGATGGGTGAATTATGATTATAAACTAAGATGATGATTAAGGGTGTTGTAGTATGGATTTTGGAATGATTGTGTTCATTTGGATGAGAGTTTGAAATGCATAACTTTTGCCTGACACGGCCAGTGACACGCCTATGTTGTTGGGCGTGTCAATGGTGCTGAGTTTAACGATTGATGACACGACCATTAACACGACCATGTATCTGGGCGTGTCATAGCTACTGTGAGATTAGATTATTGACACGTCCATGAACACACCCATGTTGTTGGGCGTGTCAATATTTTTGTAAGGCAGAATGAATGACACGGGTAGTGGCACGCCCATGTCATTGGACATGTCAATGCTTCTGTATGAATGAGTTAATGACATGGTCATCAACACGCCCGTGCTGTTGGGTGTGTCACTTGAGAATAACTCCTTTTATTGTTTTTCATTTGTAATTCCTATTTAAATGATTTCAATGTTAAGAATTCCTTAGAATGTGATACTAAATGGTTGTTTATGATCACATTTGGTATAGGCATTGAGAGAGAGTAGTTTGCCCAACCTTAGTGTTGAAGGGCAACTTGGAAGAGAAGGTTAGAGGAAGTTTTAAAGCTTATTTTGGAGTATTTCATAAGGTAAGTACAAACTCAGAGTAATTGTTTATATTTACATGACATTGGGACTTAACACATTTGGTTGAAAAATGTGTTAAGTTACTACATGATTGGTACATGAATAATATGCTATGATTTGTATGATGTCACAAATGCATTATATATAATGTGAACTATGTGCAAAATATGATAATGAACCTAAACGTATGGATATTGCAAATTGTTATGCGTACATTAATGATGGTATGTAAAGACATCGGTGATGACTATATAGATATAAATGAGATAATTGAGGCATTTTGCCTAGCTTGATCTTGAGAAAATGAGAAAGATATTGATAATAAAATTATGAAAGAATTGTGTGCCTAATATGTTATTCAATTTTTAGAGTTTTGGGTTTGGCGGCATGCCGATGAATTGCCTACAGGCTAGACGCTGGGCGTCACTGTGAAAATATTTTTGAGGTGAAATGACCGGGTTGTAAGCCTCAAAAACAAATCCTTGAAGCTAGGCTGGGTGAAAAGATTTGGTCGTAAACTCAGACCTAGTTGGATTAATCCATGATATATTGCCTACGGGGCTAGATACAAGGTGTCATTATAGACCAAAACAGTAACTCTGAATTATGAATAGCATATTAGATCCTTTTGGGCCCATGCTTGTGTTTGCTTCTATATGAATTATGAATTGTAGAATAATTGAGCGATATAATATGATATATTGTTATGAGATATATGATGGTGATCATTGAATGATATCATCACAATGCATAAGCAAATTACTGAAAATGAATGTGGCTTAAGAAAATATGCTAAATGATGAGAAATGAATTGTTGAAAGACTTGAGCAGAGCTAAGTCTTGATATTGAAAATGAGATTGTGGAAAAATAATGTGATGTGTAATATGTATATGGATGTGGAAATTATGTGTATTGTTTCATGAATGTTATGATAAGCCATCAAATTGCGGCTTGTGTTAATGATATATATATATATATATATAAATTATGAAATTAGTGAAAAGATATGAAAAGTGCATTGAAAATGGAAAACATGATAAGAATATAATGATGAATGATGTTAGTATGTGAGTATGAATTTCTGTAATGTATGTATATAATATTATTTGTACTACTAAGCTTTCGAGCTTAACGCGGTTGTGTAAATCGTACATGTGAATAGATGGTTGTTCCAGGAGTCAAACAGTTGTGCTACGAGAAGAGTAAGAGTATTTCGAGACCAACTAGAAGGTGGTGCATACATGTATAATTTTATTATGTTGTATTTTGATAAAAATGTATATGTACATAAGTGAATTTTGGAAAAGACAATGTAATTTATATATATATATATATGTGCAATATCATCAAAAGTATAATGATTTTGTAAATGTTATTCAAATAAAATGTATTATTGTTTGGAACTAAGGTAAAGGTTTTAAACAGTAATGAAAAGTGACATTCTTATATTTTATAACATATTATATGTATACAAGGTGTATGTATAGTACTTATATAGAGTATGGGTGTTACAAGAATGATGAATCCAATCGTTGCTACAGCTTGGATCGATCTTTTCTTTGGTGGGAATGAGGCAAATTGAAGACTATCGTTATTGTCCCTTTTTTTGGTTGCTATTGGTTTAAATTCTGTGTGTTTATTGATTGCTTTGGTTACTGCACTCTCACCAATTATCAGTTTCTCTCTCTTATTAAGATATTGCTCTTTCTTTTACTGCCAATTTCTTAATCAAAATTCCTCGTCAATTCCCCCTCTCTTGCCTATCTATGTTAATCACATATTTATAGGGAAATCAACACTTGAACCTAAACCTAATCCAACTCTCATAAGTTAATTAGAAAGTTAAATGGCCGGTGCAATTGTGTTTAGGACTCGGATTAAAAGCCAAAATCGACATGGAGTTCACGTCATATCGATTTGGGCTAGCCAAATCGATATGAAATTGCCTCATATCGATTTGGCTTGCCAAAATCGATATGAGGCACTTGCCCATATCAATTTGGCAAGCTCAAATCGATACGGGTAGTACCCATATTGATTTGGTCCTCCCAAATCGATATGGGCAGTACCCATATCAATTTGGAAAAGCTAACTCGACCAAAACCATTAATTTTGACTCAAACTAGTCCAAAATAATTAAATTTTCAGCCAATATTTTTACAATTTTGATATATCTTCCAATTTAATTCTAAAATTAGGTTTAAAAAATCTAAAATAATGGACCAACATAAACCTTTTAAATTTAAACCGGTCCAAATTTAAGGGTCTACAACAGTCCTGAGTAAAGAATGCCAAAATAAATTCGATCCAACTTTTAAAGATTTAAAAATAGTTTAAAATTTTAAATAAGTTGGTTCGGTTTCTAAAGACATAAATTCAACTGATTAAAGCCCTAAAATCAAATTTGTTTGGCCCAAATTGAAGTTGTCCGGTCCATTAACTAAAAATACAATGCTAATTTCAGTCGGGATGGCCCTGGGTGACTTGAGCCATTGCTCATGTTAACCTGGAGGGCCCAGGTCGACATGAGCATGGCTTATGTCAATCTATTTGCCTAGGTTGATATGGCCTTGGCCCATGTTTATCTAGCACACCAGATCGACATGGTCCTAAATTATTTTAAGTTTTGGCAAGCCATTATTTCCTAATTAGGTAATAAGTCATTTTAAAGGCAGATTACTCATATTAGGTTTAGGATTTTTAGGATGGTTTGCCTATAAATAATAAGGTTTAATGCTAATAATAGGAAGAAAGAACAATAAAAAAAGAATTAAGGGTTGAGCAAAAGAAGGCAATAATAATCCAAAAGTCATAATCAATCAGGCGGCAAAAAAGAGGAGCAACAAAGAATTAAAAAAACCCAGCAGCAGCACTACCAAAAATAATTCAAAGATATAGAGAAACTCAATAAAATAGAAGGCAGTAGCATACTGCCTTTACTTTACTCATTTGAGACTTTAATACTGGTGCAAGCAGGAGGTTTGGATCAGCATACGATTCGGTGGAGCCAACAAACAGAGGTTTGGTTTTTATTACTCAATTCATTTAAGGTTACAGTGGTCACAATGATTATTATTTCATTTAATGTCTTGCAATTATTTGAGATATCCCATAGCAATCCACATTCATTAAAAATAATAATTTTCATCCAGTAACAATTATTTTGTTAAAGTTTACAATTACAATCTTAATAACACAAACAGTAATCTAGCAAAAACAATAGACAGTGATCATCAGTTTGTGAACTTACTTACAATAGCTAAATTTAAGAATAAAACCATAACCTTCATCCATAAGTCATAATTTCCATCCAAAACCCTAATCATATTTTTCTAAAACCAAAAACCCTAATTTTATTTTCTAAAAGCAAAAATCTTAAATCTGTTTTCTATAACCAAAACCCTATATTTTTATAAAACCCTAAAACCTTAATTTATATAAATATAAAATCCTAATTTATATAGAAAACCTAATTCACCAATAAAATCATATCATGTAAACCGTCTACCTTTCGGGGGCGCTACCCTCGAACCCCTACAAAGGATGCTGCCCCCTTGACCCCCGCCCGCTAATAGGCTAGCGGGACCATCGTACGTGATCCCTTGTCAATAGGGGTCAATATTTATTTATAGATTATAATTTATGATTAACCTTTTATTAAACTCTAATTTATTATTATTATTTGGACTATTTGTTTTGCTATGAATGGTTGGATGTTGTTAATTTTATTATTTGGATTTCAAGGATGTAAAAGGCAAGTTTCCATTCTTGGGTGCCTTATTTGTCAAATTTATTTATTTTTCGTAATTTAATTTATTTTAAGGCTTTGGGACAATTGCAAGGGATACATTTCCACCTTTTGATGGGTGTCCTATTTTATTTTCTTTATGGACATATGGACATTATAAGGGCATATTTTTATCTTTGGATGGGTGCCCATTTATTATTTTGTTTTGACTTATTTTGATGCAATAAATTCTTTATTTATTTTGAATCGCATGTAGTATGGATAATAACATAATATTTAATAATTTTATAATATTTAGACTTGAAAAGGAGGCTAGTTCTGATAAACTGGACATTGCGAGGGTGCTGGGTCATTCTCACCTTCCCCACACATGCCTAACTTTTCGAACACATTAAGGGATTGGAGATTCCTTAGGAATTGAGTCATCCACCCCTTGCTTTTTTTTTCGGCCCGTCCTGGTGGCGACTCCATTTTCTCTGGATTTAGGCCCGTATTCTCTAAGGTCCTAAGCCTAACAGTACCAAATTCGCAAGAATCATTCCATCAAAAATGGGGGTGAGAATCCCCGCTCACACCATGCCCATGCAAACTGAAAACAATTTTGTCTTACATGTTGACAACAAAGGGCACTGCTATGACAAATTGAGAGCCATGTTTGTGCGCTTCAGTTTGCTACTGCCTCTAATAAATTTTTTTCCAAAAAGCTTCTTTCTAAAAGCCATGCATATGGCCTCCATGTCCACATCCGTGGTAATTAAATTGCCCTTGCATCTTGAAAACAATTTATACAACTTGTAAAGAATACTCACAAATTTTTATATACAAACAATCTCACTCCATTTCCTTCACTTTTTTTGTCATCCACAATTAAAATCAAAACTTGAATCTTCATTCATATACTTTTACATGGAGTCATTTGTTGTACAAATATTTTATTGTCAAATTTACCGTACATGCTAATACTTTACATCAAAAAATCATCCCATATCACTAAACATTTAAAATTATACAACTATCATTCAAGTTTTAATATTGCAGTGTGAATACAAGAAAAATGTTTATACAAATTTTTCTTAGAATCACCTATTAGAGATGCAGTTGAACTTGACACTCTAAAACTCATTTAGCTGCATCTACTCTTCTCATCTGATTTACTCTTTAGAAATATATCCAGCATACTAAGATATTGCTTAGTGATGCTTGTTTATTTGTAATTGCCATAATATAATGGAAATATAATAAGAAGTAACTATTAAAATCATTAAATAAAATGGATTCAGTCAATACGTGCATCAAATATAAGAAGTTTTAAGCTAAAACAATTTAATGAATCTCTTCATAAGTAAACATAGCATTTACATTATTAGTGAAAATTATTCATTCCAAATAATATTTACGCGAGTTCTTTCATAGTGGCCACATACACACTAAAATATAAACTCTAGGGTTAGATAATGGGCCTCTAGTGGCAAATAAATAACCACTGTAATGTTTTGTCCAATGGCCCACTAATGACGCAAAATGCCCACTGGTGGCAATAATGCACACTATCACTAATGACACAAATTATCTATTGATGGCACAAAGTGTCCAATGATGACATAAAGTGTCCACTATCACTAGGACGTCCACCTATTTTGGTTATCCATTCAATCGAAACACTAAGTTTAGTCCTAGTATGGTTTGGGCAATTTACTACTCTTTATGTAATAATTAATATTCAATCACAAATCACTTCATCAAATATCACTATGTTGGAGTATAAAATTCTTCATAATTTCACTTAATAACTCTTATCTTAACTTTACATTTATGTCACTACTACTTCTTTCAAATTTATTGGCATTAATTACGTTCAATAGCTTGTCTTCATACATTATCTATATGATCTTAGATTTTATGACTATGGTGATTTTCAATCTTTCCACTTTTGTGTTATTTTTGCCAAAACTATATCCAATATTCTTACTCTTTTATATTTTCAAACATATTTTTCTTTTAAGAAAATCATCATATTCAACTATAAACCCTAATTTGCCAAAACCCTAATCAACTTTTTATGGTTTTCTAAATATGTTACACAAACATTTAACTAAAAGCTATATATTATTTTAATATTTCATACTTTAAATCAAATATCAATTTCTTCCAAAGAATTTCCTTTACTAACTTTTTATACAAGAATTATTCTACTAGTCCATTCTTTCATAAACAACTCAATCAATAGAGTTTAATCAACACACTTTTGCAATAAAATCAAAGAAAAACTAAATAATAATAGTTTACAAATGCGGAAGCATAAACCTCTTGTAGTAACACTCTTTTTCTTCTTTTCTCAATTCCTCTTAAACACTTGATGACTATTTCAATTAATTTATTGAATTCTGCTAGAAATTCTAGGTCTCTCACTAAAAATCATTATGTTTCTCCCTTGTATTTTGATGAAAGAAGAAGGAAGAAAAGTGGAGGTGCTAGGTTGATGATAAAGGTTGGCCAAGGAAGAAGAAATAAGGAGAAATTTCTTGTCTCTTCTCTTTATATAAGCTTAGGGCTTTTACTGGTTATGATACTCACACCAAAACTTCACTGCGCCTATTTTCTTAAATTATTTTAAACTCAATTTCTATTTTCATAAATTCATAAAAAGTATTTTTTTATTAAATTTAAAACTATGTTATACACTTTCTCACATCAGTTCCAACAATATTCCAATTTTTGAATAATTAGAGTTTTCTGGTAAAAGTTTAATTAACTCACTATTAGGGTTTACTAATCCTATTTTCAATGCATTTCATGTATTTGGGTCATTTCCTACACTTTTATAATCCAATGACTATATACTTCAAAGGCCCTTTATGTAAAAGTTTCGACCATTACAAGTTGTCAACTGTATCACCACCAACCCAACAAGTAATGCGATTCAATCTCTTTAATCCAGCTAGTTCAATCAAATAATAATTATTGTGTTTTAGACCTAAATAATTTTGCGGATGAGGATGAAGAAGTATACACCCTAACTAGAAATGGGTAAGTGACCTATCCACCTACTTTCCCTTAGTAACCAAATCCCTTACCTACCCTACAACCATAAGAAGATCCACTACTCACATAGTTAAAAAAGGCACATGCCAACATTTCCATATGGACTCTCCTTATGTCCTCCTACCCCTATAGACAAGCTATCTTGGAAAGCCCTAGACCAGTGGCAAGCTTCTAATGATATAACCCTTTAGGCATTGGTTGCTTCCCTAACCTAGTCCTCCGAAATAACCTATATAACTTTTGATTATAAGGACATTCCAAGAAAAAAGGAGGATCATAACTAGGCCTTGTAGATTACAGTTATAGCCGAGGGGAAAACTATACCCATGGTATTAGTGAAAAACATTCAGGTATAAATGTTTGTCCACTCAAAATAGCCAGCTATTTGGGAATAGGGGCTATATAATTGGTACCCTCAGACCAGATCATGAGAGCTTATAATAAATCTAAGAGGGAAGTTGTAGACCCTTGATTTTGGCCCTATGCTAGTTCGGTCCTAATTAAAGAAGGCCTAAGTCATGATTGGTCCATTCTTAATAAGCTTAAATCTATTGTAAGCCTTTGATTAGATTGCTCCGGTTTTATAAGGCCTAAAATAAGTCTGGTTCAATTTTTAAAGCCTTGAAATGGTCCGATTTGAGATTGAAGCAAGTTTGGTCGATATGGATCATGCCATATCTAATTAGGCTTGTCCAATTCTATATGGATGGTCCATATTGAATTAGACCATGCCTAATTTGATATGGACCATATCAAATTAGAATGATTCTAATTCGATATGGGTGGTCCATATCGAATTAGAATTACTCTAATTTGATATGGACCATGTCCATAACGAATTAGATTTATTGTAATTAGATCAATTCTAATTCGATATGGAGCTTATCCATAATGAATTGGACTTACTAATTTGAAATGGACTTTGGTCCATGTGGGATTAAACTTGTCTTAATCTGATATGGTCACAGATTCCCTGGAATTTAAAAGAATTTAATTCGATATGCTTCAGAATGGAGCCGTGCTTGAATAGGAAATCATAATTAAGCAAAGGCTTGGTCACAAGGTGTTAACCTAATACATTTTTCTTTAAATATAGGATTAAAGGAAGTAATTGGGTAGCAATAGATTAAGAAAACCCTAGCAACACTAAATAGAGGGAGAATTAGCTACTTGAGTTATCAAGAGCAACCAACAACCGAAGCAAAAAGTAATAAAAAATACACAGAACCATAACAAACCAAAAGACAGTGGATGTTGACTTCAATTTGCTCAACCAAGATTCGACACTAGTGCAAACATAAAGTTTGAATCAATGTAAAATATTGATGGAACCACCAAACAGAGGTTTGAAATTCTTTATCTAATTTGTTTTAAATTCACAGTAGTTCATCCATTATTATTTCATTAAATTATTTTATTTTATTCTAGTGCTTTTTTTATAAAATATCTAGTAGACTATTTAAGAACCCATGTCTACAAAACTAATTTTGAGTGTCCAGCGAATTATTTTATTTATATCTACGGTAGATTATTTAAAGCTTCATAGGAAACACTAATTAATATCACCGCAGCTTGTTCAATCCAATTGGTATTAAAATATTAACATCACAATAGCAGTAGCAATTTATCACTTTGTAATATTAATTTAAATTAAATATCCAGTAAACTCAAAGTTTATGAATATAACCAAAGTAGCTAAGTTTTTTAAATGTCTGAAACCCTAATATTATTTTCTAAACCCTAATTTTATAAAAACCCTAAACCCTAGTCATATTTTTCCAAAATCTAAAACCCAACCAGTAAAACCAATTCCCAAACCTTGAAACCATAAGCCCTAATTTCCAAAACCCTAATCTAAGACCTCAAACCCTAATATCCTAATGTCCAGTAATCTAATTTCTAAAACCCAAAATCCAAAACCCTAATTTTCATTTATAAATCATAATTCATATATTAAACCCTAATTTTACATGTCTTATGCTTAATTTAGAGATTATGATCCTAGTTTTAATTGTTTCATATTTGTGATGAGTGATTTATTGATGTTCTATTCATCATGGATGATTTTCATTTAATTATTGTGAATGTTTGAATGATTTAATTCATTTGGTTAATTATTTTAATGTTGGTTATTTTGGTTTCAATAATGTAAGAGGTATGTTTCTACTTTGTGGGTATATCATTAATTAAGTTCAATATAATTTATTTTGAGTTTTGGATCAATGTAAACGACATGTGTCCACCAAGTGGTGGGTGTCCCATTTTATTTAATTTTGGACTTTGGACATTGTAAGGGCATGTTTCCATCCTTGGATGGGTGCTCATTTATTATTTTGTTTGAACTTATTTTGACTTTAATACAATGATTATTTATTTTAATAATTACATGTAGTATGGATAATATTTTATAATATTTAAGAATTTAATAATATAAAGACCTGAAAAGGAGGTCGGTTCCAATAAATCGGGCGTTATGGGAGTGCTGGGTCATTCTCACCTTCCACATACGTACCCAACTTTCCAAATTCATTGGTGGGTTGGGGATTCCTTAGGAATAAAGTCATCCACCCCTTTCTTTTTCCTAGCCCATTTGGGTGGTGACTTCATTTTCTTCGGATTTAGGCTTGTGTTCTCTAAGGATTTGAGCCTAACAGTGCCGAAGTTGTAAGAACCATTCTACTAGGAGTGGGGGAAAAAATCTCCACTCATAGTGGTGACTCCACTGGGGATAAGAGAAGTTGATTTTGTTGGTCTTTATATTATTTTATTCTTTCTTATTATAGTATTATTCATTACATCATTTAGATTGCATTGTGTGCATGAGTTAGAATGCCTGTGTAACCCATATTATGTTATGTAAGGGATACCATACTTCGACTCAAGGTATGGAGATCGAGCATGGTATAACCACTCATAGCCTCGTACTATTTGGTATATACTTACTATGGGAGCCTAATATTTTCAACCTAAAGACTAAAGCTCATGTAATTGGCCTAGTTACTTTTCTTAGGTTTTTACCCAAATGCTTGTTGTTTGACTATGATTGATATATCTTGGTTTGAACCATGGCCTATTTGTTTATTTTTTTTCTAAGATGACCTAACTATATTATAAGCTTAAAATAATTTTTCTCTTTTAAGCCCAAAAGACTAAAATTATTTTAAAAAAATTTCAAGATGGTCTTTTATGGGTCAAAATTCTTTTTTACCTCATGGCCCAAATATAAAGCCCAAAATTCATTTTTAAATGAACCTTTTTACAATGGGCTTTAAAATAAGACCATTTTTCACTTCGTTCAAATTACAAACCTTTCTTAAATGGGCTTACAACTAGTTAGGTTAATTATAGAATATTAAAATCAATTGTAGGTCTAATTTATACCAAGGCTTATTAATCATGTGCTTGTTTGTGGCATGAACCATTACTTGCTTTTCTAAATGGGAAATCAATTTATGATAAACCTTTTAATTTAGTTTTAATCCAAAACATTGCATAAAAGCTATTTCTAGCTGATCCAATGGATTAAGGCTTAATTAATGAGAATTATCATGGACTGACTTCTAAGTTTGAAAATACAACTATCAGTTAAATCGTCCGTGTAAATTTTTTGAAAATAAGATATCCCATGTTGATATTTTGTTGACCATATACCTAGGAAAAGAGACTCACCATTCGAGTGTGGAAGATATAACATTAGAAGAAATGTCCTATGTATCTTTGTTTATTTGTTACTTATGCATACACACATACACGCATAAATGCATTGCATTACATGGCATTGATCTTTTTTTGCTCATAGACCCGGAGTATAACAGTTCAAAAGCCTAAGACAACTCGACCTGCACAAGTAATTCTAATTCATGTGTTTTATTTGGAAGATGGATGCAAATCAGCTTAGGGATATAGTTAATGAAGTTTTTTAAGCCAAGATGGTTGAGCTACGGGATCAATTGACTGAGATTATGAAGACCCAGTTGATTAAAATTCTAGAGATCATCAATAATGCTAACAAGGCATCTCCCATTAACATAAAGAAGAAGGAAAAGGCAAACTTAACAAGGTACATGTCCACTGATGGAGATCAAATGAGAACTACGGCGTCAATCCCTATTCTACAAGACCGATCGAACCATGAGCCGTCTAAGTGGAGCAATAAGGGTGGCTACCACCCAGTGGGCAAAGTCAAAGGGAAAGAAAAGGTTTAAGAAAAATGCAACAACTGAACAAGCAAAGAAGTGTAAATTTTTACACTTGGGGGAACCTTTGTCAAAGATGTTAGAAAATATGATGAAGATGGATTTGCTACAACCATTGGCATCTCGACCTCTACACAAGCCTCTATCATCAAATTTTGATGCCAAGGCCTTTTGTCAATTCCATCAAGTGCAAGGGCATGAGACAGATAAATATGCTCAATTAAGGTATGAGATCTAAGATTTGATTGACAGTGGAAAGCTGCCTAAGCCTAATAAGCCCAACACCAAGAATAATCCTTTGCCTAAATTTGGAAGGGAGCCACCGCCTGCAACCTTCATAATAGAGGGAGGATTGGAGGAGAGTTTTATTTTGTCATCTTATTATGATATGGATGGAGAAGCTACTAAAGAGGAGGTGATACTAAGAAAGCTTGGACCAACTGTGGATGATGAAGCAATGATTATTGATGATGGAAAAATCCTTGCCCCTGATATGCCTAAATAAATGAAGCATCTTTGACTTCAAATCAATAAAACTTCCCTTGGTTTTTTTTCATTTTACTATTTTATGGAACAATCATGTTTTTCAAATTATGATTGTTTGAATAAATTATTTTTATTAAATTTTTATTTGTCTTTGTTCATTTTGGTGCTCAACCAATGATGAGTCTAGCTAGATATTCATAAATTAGTGTATCTATGCATCATGATCCGAATGACTTTACTAGATGAGGGAGTTGTTCTATAGCATTGAGTTGTGTATGCTTACTTAGAGAGTGTAACATCCGTGATTTTGGAGAATTAAATAAGTATTTGGAGATATAAATTGTATATACTCAATATATATATCTAGAGTATATATAACATATACATATGGTATATTAATTATATATGTTGGATTAATACATTACATACTTAATATTTAATACACATATAAGGTACATTTGATGTGTATATAAGATACACATTACTTGTACATATGTGTAATATCCTAAATTTTTGAAAAGTTCTAATTTTTGGAAATTTGATAAAATAAATTATAATTTAAATGGATAAATTAAATTAATAATTTTAAATGAAAAATGAAGGGGTTTTAAATGAAAAAGTGATAATATATGTGATATATATGTAAAATATACATAACATATAAAAATCAACACTTTTTAAAAGAAAAGTCAAAGTAAAAGGGTATTTTGGTAATTAAATCTTAGAAATTTAAAATTAATAAAATAATTCAAAAATAAATTATTTTTGAATGGAAGAGGGAATTTAGGACTTTAATTTATTAAATAAATAATTAAATAATTAAATATTAAATTATTTTAATATATATATATATATATTGTTTAAAATTAAAGGGTGAAAGCAAAGAGAAATAAAAAAAAAATAAAGTCTTCTTCTTCTTCTTTCCTTCAAGGCCGAATTTCATGGCTTCAAGAGAGGGATTTGCTTCTTCCATACTCCAAAAATTGAAGAGATTTTAAGGATTCAAGTGGAGTTTTAGAAGTTTCTTCATCAATTGGTAAGCTTTCTTACCAAATTTTCAAATTCTATGGAAAAGTGTGTTATGTAAATTTTGGAATTCTATAGTAGCATGATTTAATTGCTTAATTGGATATGAATGAAGTTGTTTTGATTGGTTATTAATGATTTTAAGGTTGGATTAAAGAAATGGTTGAGTTTGGGTAAGATTGGTGAAGAGAGAGAATTTAAGGTTATGTAATTTTTGGGGTTTTGAAATCATGGTTTTTAATTGTGTAAATTGATTCCAAATGAGTTGTTTTGATACATAAACAAGTATTTTAAGTCAAATATTGGATTTGGTTGTGTTTGTTTGGAGTTTGAGAATGGAAGTGGGGACTTAGGGTTTTGGAAAAGTGATTTTCCAAAGTGGTTGAATTGTGTGATTTTATTTGTTTAAGCTTGTTGTTTAGTGTTAAAAGTAATGAATATAAGCTTGAAATAAGTAATGGATTGTGTTGGAATGGAAAACCTTCAATGGGAGAAGGTTATGCCATTTTTGAGATTTTGTGTATAAGAGTATATTGTTATAATGTAAATGATTTAAAAGTATTAAAATATGTTTTTAATGATATTAATAAACTTAAAACACTAATTTAAATGGCTTGATATGGTTTTTCAAAGTTAAAGTGAGGTGAAGCTTAATTTTGGAATTTGGTTTAGAGTGATGTTTAATTATGATTTGATGTTGATAATACCTTAGAATATGATATTAAATTATTATGTATGATCACATTTGGTATAGGCATTGAGGGAGGTTGATTTGCTTCATCCAAGTGGTGATGGACAAGTTGGAAGGATAGGATTGGAGGTTGTATTAAGCTTGCTTTGGGTTGCTAGTAGAGGTATGTACAAACTTTGAGTATAATGTTTATATTTGCATGACATTTGGACTTAACACATTTTGGTTGAAAAATGTGTTAAGCTACTTGGTTCATTGATTGTGCATGAATAATGTGCTATGACATTTGTAATGTCATATATGTGTTAAATGCATTGTGAAAAGCCATTGATAATGGCTAAATTGTGTAAAGTGTGAAATATGCATATTATGTGAAAATATCCAAAGTAATTGGGTAATGTGTTGTGAATGCAAAAATGAGATATGTGGAATAATGAAATGAATAGATATTAATAAAAATGAGAAAAAAATGAGAAAAGTGAGAAAAATGAGAAAGATGTGAAAATTGAGAAAAATGAGAAAAAAAATGTGAAAATAAGGCAATGAGCCTAGTTTGATTATGAGAAATAAAATGAGAAATGAATTGTGAAAGTATTTGATAATGAGATAAATAAATTAATTGTGTGCTTAGTATGTTATTTAATTTTCAGAGTTCTGGGTTTGGCGGCATGCCTATGAATTGCTGGGCATGTGAAAAGACAGGGTCGTAAGCCGAGCCCAGCTGATAAATGATAAATATGATGTTTTTGGGGGTGAAAAGACTGGGTCGTAAGCCTCAAAAATCGTAGCAGTCTAGCCGGGTTGAGGACCAAGATACTGGGGCCTAAGGGTCTAGCCTGGTTGAGGTCCAAGAGACTGGAGCTGTTACATTATCTATGGATATATTGCCTACGGGCTAGACACATGGTGTCATTATAGACCAAAGCAGTAACTCTGAAATTTGAATAGCATATTAGATCCTTTTTGGGCCCATGCTTGTCTTTGCTTTAATGTGAATTATGAATTATGATACAATTGAGCAATATAATATTATGAGTTGTGAGTATCAAATATTTGAAAAATATAATAAAGTGAAATGATGTGACCTCTATATGCATTGTGCATTGGCATTACTTTATATTTTTATTATTATCAAAGTTTGCACCACTAGGCTTCGGCTTAGCGCGATTGTAATTCGTCGCGCAGGTGTCATGGATGTTTTGGTAGAGCCGGAGAGTTTTACTAGACCTGGTCGGGTCTAGGTTTGTATTTTTTGAGCTTGAAGAGTTGTTTTGGATACATCAAGATCAGAGCCAGTTGTCAGCATGTACATTTTTTATATTATGTATGTTATGATATATTTTTGAAGCATATATTATAAATTGTAAAGAATAATTTGAATAATATTGTTTAAGATGGGATTTTATATATAATGTTGATATATATATACCTGTATATAAGTATTTTGAGAAAATATGGAGAAATTGAGAAGTATTGGTGAATTGGTGAATTGATTTTATTTGGAGTGTTTGTTTTATGTAGGTTGTGTTTTGTTGAATTTTGAAAACGTTCAAATTACAAACAAAACTCTGGCGAATTTTTCCCAAAGATTTTCATATAAAATATTTATTTTGGATTCCTATAACAAGGAAAGAATATTTATATACTATTTATTTTATATATTAGTATTTGAAATCTTAAAACAGAAATGTAAAATTTTTTATTAAATCGGTCTGTGACATTTTTATACCGTATATGCGTATTTTACATATGCTGAAAATATGTATTGTACGTATATAGGGTATAAGAGTGTTACATTTATTTTGGTATCAGAGCCTAGGTTTGAGGTTTTCGACCTAGGTGGGATGATAGAGAGAGAAAATTGAAATAAAAAAATGATTTTTCAATTATAATGCATGCATTGGCATTGGCAATTTATCTGATCCCTGATGTGGCAATGTCCATTTGATATAATGGATATGAGTTGAGATGGTGTCTGGGTTGCATAGATCAAAGTGGCGCAGTGGAAGCGTCATTCAAGAGATTATGGATTAAGAATTTTTGGAACTTTTAATTGAAATTTAAAATTTATAGCTGATTCAATTGATGAATAAGTGAAATTAGAAAAACAATCTAGGAAATAATTTAAGATATAAAAATAAAAAGTTTGAGAAATGAGCATGATAGTTACAGAAGATTTTATAGATGTACTGCAAAGTGATATTGTCTGAATTGTTGGACAATCTAGAAATGTTGGATGAGTTTGAACATTTAATAGAAAGTTTTTCTATATGTTAGAATCCAAATGTATAAAATTTTATAAATTTTAAAGATGGATCTCTAATTAAGAAAAATAGAAGAACACAGATTGTTGGAGAAATTTCAGCAACTCAAAATCTGTAGAAATTAAAACAACATAAATCTAGAAACTATGGTAAACCAACCCAGAAAAATCTAAATATTTGCACACAATATCATATTTATTTCTATAACATATGGTTAAAATTTCATGAATTTTTATTAAGGTTTGATACCTGAAAAAAATGGACAACCGGGTGCTGCCAGAGAAATTATTAAAGAGACAGATTCTCTGATTTTGGAAGATTTAATTTTTAAATATATTAAATCAACTTAGAAAAATCTAAAACTTTAAATATAAGTCCATATATGTGTCAAGTGCACATGGATAAAAGTTTACAAGATTTTATAAAGAATTGGTAAGGAATATAAAAATTGAAAGTGAGAGTGACATGAAACTGAGGAAGTCATACAGTTTTGTGTAAGTAATAAATTAATTTTATGAGACAAATGAATGAAGAAAATTATAAAAATTTATATGCATATGGGTATAAGTATAGAAGGAATATGGAGTTTTTAATAATTTTCAACAAAGTGTTCATAATTAAAATCAAAGAGTGAAATCATATATGATAGCGAATTATTTATTATGGAACAATGATGCATAATTTAGGGTTGAGTGTGTAAAATTAAAGTATCTAAATGGATGATGTTAATTAGTGTAAGGAAATGAATTAGTGTTGTTTAAAAGTAAATGTTATGATCTTAAGATTGGGAATGTGATATGGGTGAGATTTGGTGAGGTTCATGTTGTTGGCTGCATTATATGAAATTTGAATTTTTGAAATAGGTTTCCATAATTGTGAAAGTGATGTGTTTTGATGTTATATTAATATAAAAATAATATTTATAAAGTTAGCTCTTGAAAGTGAGATTAATAGAGTGAAGTTTAAGTAAAATAGTAAATTGGAAATTTAGAGTTGTAAGGAAATTTCGATGAGGATTGTTTAGATATTGATAGTTTAATGTTTAATAAGCATGGGAGTAATTTTGAATGATTAATGTTACTTATAAAAGTACTAACTAAGGTGTAATGTAGTTGATAATATAGAAATTTGTTATGAAATAAAAGGGAAATGATTAAGTAAGTAAAAATGAGTTACTTTAGGTAATTGAATTGGAAATGATGAAAAGGGTTATGAAGGGTATGATAAATGCATAAAAAAATGTGAGAGAGATGTCACATTGGAAATGTGACTAAGATTTATGTGAGGTGCTAAATATATATATATATATAATAAGAAACTTATTTAAGAGATGGGCGATTAAATAAGGAAGATGTTAATTATGTTGTGGTCAGAGTGTGTATATATGTTGAATTGATGAATGTCAAAAAATGAGAAATGATAATGTTCTCTGAAAGGTGATAAATGTTAACTTTGTATAGGTTGTATGTAAAAGAGGAATTGAGTATAATTGTATGATTTGTGTGATGAGTTTTTTTTTTCTATATGAACACAAATATGATATGTAAAAAAAATGTGGAAAGTAAGTCACATTGAGATTATGACTTACGAAAGTGTATGTGGATGATTAAAAAAAATGTTATTGAGTGTTTACTACCTTATACAAATACGTGTCTGGTGATATTGAGAATGATATTGCATGTATTAATAGACCTAAGAGAGATTAGGTCTTGACCTGCGTAGAGTTAGGTCATGTGATGAATTGAGATTGAGAATGGACCCGAACAGAGCTGGACGGTGAAATTGTTATTTTAACAACTAAACTTGATGATTGTATAGTATTTTGGGCCTAAAGTATATGCGTATAAATAAGAGATTGTACGGAAAAAGGAAAGTATAATGAAGAAAGTATGGAAGTGAAAAAAAAATGAATGAAAATTTTTATAAGAGATAGATTAGAAATGGAGTTATAAATGGAAATTGTGCAAATTAGCATATGAACGAATGTGTATATATAAGAGATGTTAATGATAATATTGTTGAAACATGGGTTAGGCTAATGATGATCAAGTGATCAAGAGTAAATTGCTTTGAAACAGAGCTGAAACGTGTTAACTTTTTGTGTATCAAAAGATTAGAAAATGAATATGTGATTTTTGTGCTACGAACTTAACATTATGATTGGAAATGTTTGAAGAAGAATGATAGAAGGGTAGTATTTATTTATAAGCCATGGATGTGACCATTATTATGGCATGACCGTTGAATTGTTTTGGTGAGATTGATAGCTATGCTTCAAGAAACATGGTGCATAGTTGTATCTTATAATTTTATACTAGAAATTTGTTTATAATTATAGAAAGTGTGGAAACAGAAGAGAATTGTAAAAATATGATGAGCTTTAAATGATGTATAAGAAAAGTGATTTGTGCAAATGGGGTAACTATAAGAAAAGTGAGAAAATGGTAAATGAAAGGAATTATGAAATGTGAGTAACAGTTATAATAAATGTGTTTGTGTGAATACTCAAATTTTGAGGCTCGGAAAGCCGATTTTCTCAGACTGCTGACGACCAAGCCGGACCAGAGGTTCACGGTAAAGTTCACCAAAAGTATGTCTCCATGGTACTTGAAATGTCCGGTATGATGCGAGGATCATGGATATGGTCCCGGAATATTTTTTGGAGGTCTGTAGCTCCCGAAAAATCAGTTTGAGCGAAAATCGTGCGACCCGATGTGCTGTTTTGGGGGCAGAACCGCCGAAGGCGGCGGTCCGACCGCCGTTGTTTTTGTCTTTCCATTTTTTTCGGCTGGTCACATCCACGGCGGTCTGACCACCGTACGGGTGCCAATTGCCGTCCCGACGGTCCGACCACCGTCCAGGTCCGAATTTGGTCCATTTTCACTATAAATAGCCCTAAAATTTTCAGAAGAGAGGTTGGCTTTTCGGGTGAGCTTCGGGCGGACGAACTCTCTATTTTCCATACGCTTAAGAACTTCTCTTGGACTTTTCTTTGCATAAATCTAACCTTGTGCTGTAGGAATTAATCTAAATCAAAATAATAATAAAAAAACCGTAATCAAGAATCATAATCCAAGGCCCGAGAAAATGAGATCTGGAACTACGAAGTGGGAGAACCCTAAACAAGGTAATATCCTAATTTATCCTTTGTCAATTCAGGCATATCATAAGCACTACATCTCCTTCTTAATTTCTTTTTGGGTCAAATACCTAATCTCTTTTGGCATGAAGTCTATCCAAATTAAAATCAATCTTTGGCATGAAGCCGATCTCAACTAAAATCAACCTTTTGGCATGAAGCCTAAATTGCATTTTCTTTTGGTACCAAGTACCCAAATTTCATCAAATTTAGCACTAAGTGCTCAAAATCTCACAATTTTGGCAAAAAGCCCGACAATGCACGAAGCATACACACACATGCATAAATGCATAATTGCCTTTAAATAGGCTTTTCCGAACTACATGGGCTTTGATCTCTCATAAAAAACGAGAGTATGTAGGCATATTTGGGATTCACCCCAAATAGCAAGTCCACAATCTACTAACAATCTGTTTGTCTTCCTTTCTGTGTTCCTTTTAGGTTCATTTCTTCTTTGGCAAGTTAATCAAATGCATGACATAGTCCCCGAATCCTCCTTGGGTTCGTAGATTAGAAACCTTTACATTGGATGCATTATTGGAGTCAAACAAGGGTTTTCTTAGTTTTTCCCTTTGAACAGAAAAAACTGAGTGGCGACTCCTAACAACAAGTGAATGTTCATCCAAATCCTTTTTGGGTGGAAACTGAGGTTCACAATTTGGCGACTCCACTGGGGACCATAAAAATGATTTATGGGATCCTAGTAGACTACTATTGTTTATTTGACTAATTTGCCCTTCTTCAGGGTACTTTTATTTATTTTGCAGGGTACCTTAGCAATATATATCCTTTCCTTAAGGATATTAGAATAAAATTGACAAAAGAAATCTTTTTCCTTTGATGGACCCCTTGTTTGATTAATTGTGCATTTGTTTTGTCATTTAGAGAATCTTTTTCTCTTGCATTATATGGGGGAATAATTTTCCTCCATTACATAAAAAAAAATTGTTTTTAAATGAATTTCTTCTCTTTCTGTTCAAAATTCTGAGTCTGGATAGCAAGTAGCGCTGACCGGAAGGTCTCCTTGATTATGCCGGCGGACAGCCAAAGCGTCCTCCCTGTTGTCGCAAACCATTCCAATCCTTTTGAAGTGGCCCATGAGTAAACGTACTGTTGGACCCACGCGAAGCTCTTTGTTTCACATGTGGTTAGGTATATCTTACTCAAGACTCAAGGGTCCCTATTATAAGTCTATTCTCTATTTTTCATGTAACAATAGAACCCTCCCTTAGGTTGTATGTACCCAATAATAGTGCCACATTCCATTAAAATGAATTATGATGTGATGAGGTGCATTCATGCAACATAACAACATTGTTTTGGGGAAAACCTTTTGATATATACAAGTGGACCAAGAGTCTTCCTACCCTACACACTACCCTGATCCTTTACCCTTAACCTTTGCAGGTACCCATTATCTGTGTGCCTTCACCTACACAAGCTACACCAACTCCAACTGTGCAATCACCCACAAGTCCTACTACCCTAACTTCACCAACTACTCCAATTACTGAAATGGCTACTATTGAACAGATTAAGGCCTTGCTAGATGGACAGGTTAAGGAGATGGAAGCTAGGATGCAAGAAAGAATTGATGAAGCCTTGACCGCCCAAAGGGTAGCCATCTTGGCTGAATTGGGAGGGGCACCAAAGACAGCCACTACTCCTGGAAATCTAGGGAAGGAACCTATTATGGGACAAACTAGTACCCCCATGACTGCTCAGAGTAATACCCCTGTCATCAATTTGGAGGATCCACCCTCTAAGAATGCTACTGAAATTGATGAACTAAAAAAGAAACTTGAATTGCTTGAAAGGTCAATCACTGCCATGAAAACTCATAAAGAGGTGGTAGACATGGATTCCTTATCCTTGTTTCCCCAAGCTAGGTTGCCTCCAAAATTCAAGATGCCTGGGATGGACATATTTGATGGGACTACTTGCCCTAAAACCCACCTGAAGATGTATGTGGGGGCCTTAAGCCCTTGGGGTTTAAATGACGAGCTCTTTGCTCAACTCTTCCAACAATCCTTGAATGGTGCTGCCCTTAAATGGTTTGTAAGCCTGGATCGTGCCAAGATTAAGACCTGGGAAGACATCTGCAATGCATTTAACACTCAATACCACTACAATATTGAGGTAGATGTCACTAGAAGGGAGCTTAAGACTACCAAGCAAAACAACAATGAACCCTTCTCCTCGTTCCTTATGAGGTGGAGGGCGAAGGCTGCCCAAATGATCAATCGCCCTTCAGAACAGGAGCAGATTAATATTATAATCAAGAATTTAAGGCCTACATATCAAGCTCAACTGCAAACCCAATACCTACCTACTTTCAAATCGCTCATTGCGACTGCAACTAAGGTAGAAGATTTGATACAATTGGGTAAGATAGTAGATGAGGGAGCTACTTCAAAGTATAAGAAACAGGGCCAAGCTGCTTCTTCAAGCAAGTTCAATGAAGTGGCCAATATTGCCCCTGCGAATCCTTTACGTGTGGGCAATCTTGGGTAGAGAAATCAGCCAAGAAGGCAATATACCGACCTTGGGATGCCCCTTCATCTGGAGTTTAAAAAGGCCATGGAAGGAAAGTACTTGAAGCCTTTGGACCCAAGGCCTCCTCCAAACCCATTACCCTCCAATTATAGGGCCAATGAGTATTGTGAATACCACCAAGGAAATGGGCATAGGACAGATGCTTGCTGGACTCTGAAAAACCGCATCCAAGATCTGGTGGATAGTGGTGACATCATTCCTCTCAGGAGTCAACCAAACATTAATACTAACCTTTTGCCCAATCATTCCATCCATGCCATCACTGTGGAAGAAGAGTTGTTTGATCCTTTCAAACTTCTCTTGGAAATGAATGAAGTATGTGTGCTGGATCTGAATGACCTCGCTGAAGAGGTCGATGCTTTGACAAGAAGTGGAAGGCAATATCAGCCACTTGACTTGGGGTAAGCCCCTAAAACCCCAAATCACCCATATAAGAAGACGCCAGAACCAAAGGAAGACCCTGTCCTCACTCAGCTTAAACAAACTCAAGCTAAGGTGTCAATTTGGGAGCTCCTTGCTTCCTCATTCCCACACCGTCAGGCTCTCAGTAAAGCTTTGAGTCAACTTGATACATCAGTAGACATAAGCCCAGAAGCTTTGGTGGCCACTTTGACCCAATCAACCAAGGCATTGAGTATCCGGTTTTCTGATGTAGACCTACCTGAAGATGGCATGAAACACAATAATGCTCTATATATCACCTTACAAACTGGGGGAAAGACTGTGCCCATGGTTCTCATTGATAATGGGTCAGCCTTAAATGTATGTCCTTTGAAAGTAGCAAGCTGTCTGGGATTGGAGGCTACAGATCTTACACCTTCTGATCAAATTGTTAAAGCATATGATAACACTCGAAGAGAAATTTTGGGTGTTGCTACTCTGGAAGTTGCTATTGGACCGGTAAAAATGGGAGTGCCGTTCCAGGTCATTGATGTACCCGCGAGCTTTAATCTCCTCCTTGGAAGGCCGTGTATTCATCAGAATAATGATGTACCTTCTTCATTACATCAAAAACTTAAGTTCCCTTTTGAAGGAAAAATCATCACTATTAAAGGAGACACATGTGAAATCAACAAGAAAACCACGGATCAGTCTCTCTTTGAGGTTGTTCCTAGTGAAACTGCTATGGCCTTGACTGGGTTCCATTATGACACTATTCAATGCATTGAAGGAGACAGGCTCAAAGGGCCATTTATCCTATACGACTTTGGGGAGGTCCAAGTCAATTGCCTGGTGGGAATGATGCTAAGGGTAGGTCTGCTACCCGGGATGGAAATGATAAGGTGTGGGAGGAAATCATCCAGAGTGCGGCCATGGGAAGAGCCTGAGAATAAGGGAACTTTTGGCTTGGAGTACAAACCCATAGACGAGGAGATAGAAGAGTTTGAGCATGGGAAGAAGAAAAAGAAGACTTGGGGGGCAAAAAGCCTCAAAATGCGCCCTTACTTTAAAACTCTGAACGGTCACTTTTGCAAACCTGGAAAAGCAGTTCCTTACTATGGTTTTCAGGAGCCATTCTATTCTCCTATGACTAGAAAGAAGCTACCGGGTTTAGAGATGTTCGCTGATGTTTTAGTCATAAAGGGAGAAGAGCCAGAACCTATAACTGACCCACAAGTGGAAGATTTCATGCAACCTAGTCTCTTTGATGAGGTTGCTATGATTACCAATTTTGAAGACAAAAGGGACTTCACGAAGCTAATCAAGACAACAGATGGACCACTGATGAACTGGTATGCCGAGGAGGGACGAGCAGCTATAGTCAAACCTAGTCATGTGTCATACCCTGAACCTGAGTCTTGTACCGAGTCAAATCTTGAGTCAAACACCGAGTCAGAGTCCAGTTCCGAGTCTTCCTTAGCTTCAGGAATAGAAAACCCTAATGTCGAATATAATGTAACTCTGGAGGATGACTCCGCCATTATTAATAAAATTGTTCAAGTTCTTAGTTACCCTGTGTCTTTTGCTTTCCAAGTATTCTCTAGCAAAAATGAAATAAATGAAATAAATGAAAAGATAATAATTGGCAAAGAAAATGAATATACATACATTGCATATGATTTTGTGAATAAAGAACAGGTTGTTGAGTGCATTAGAAGATATGTCGACTGCTTCATGTGGAAGACAAGTGATGTCATGGGAATAGACCCAGCCATAGCAGTTCATAAGATTCGCTATACCCCGATGCAAAGCTGGTTAAGCAGAAGTTGAGAAGAATGAAGCCGGAATGGTCTTTGAAAATTAAAGAAGAGGTTGCCAAGCAACTGGATAATAAGTTCATAGAACCAATTGTCTACCCTTCCTGGTTAGCAAACATTGTGCCAGTCCCGAAGAAAGATGGAAAGGTCAGGATGTGTGTTGACTATAGAGATTTGAATAAGGCTTGTCCCAAGGATGATTTTCTGTTACCACATATCGATTTGCAAATAGACAGGATGGCTGGGCATGTGATGGTTTCCATGACTGACTTTGCGGTTGGGTACAATCAGATCATGGTGCACCCACCAGACAAAGAGAAGACAGCTTTCATTACAGAATGGGGCACTTTCTGCTATAGGGTTATGCCTTTTGGATTGATAAATATAGGGGCTATCTACCAAAGGATGGCGACAACAGTCTTTCATGACATGATTCACAAAGAAGTAGAAGTGTATGTTGACGATATGATTGTTAAGTCAAAATATCCAGAAGAACACGTTGAAGCACTTGAGAAGTTCTTCCTTAGACTTCGCGAGTACAATTTGAAGCTCAATCCTGCAAAGTGCCTCTTTGGAGCAACATCAGGCTTATTTTTGGGATATTTGGTCAGCAAGAAAGGAATAGAAATTGATCCAGCAAAGTCAAAGGCTATTCTGGAAATGCCTCCACCAAGAACAGAAAAGGAGATTCGAGGTTTGCTAGGTAGATTACAGTATATCAGTTGATTCATATCGCAGTTGGTAGAGACTTGTGGTCCTATCTTTAAGCTACTAAGGAAAGGTGCTTCACAAGAATGGAATGAAGACTGCCAGAAGGCCTTCGATAAGATTAAAGAATATTTGTTAAGTCCACCAATTCTACAACCTCCCAGAATGGGAAAACCTCTGCTCTTGTATTTGTCCGTAACAGATGAAGCCATGGGTGCAATGCTAGCTCAAGAGGCCGAAGGTACAAAGGTAGAAAATGCAATTTACTACCTCAGCAAAAGGATGCTGGACTATGAGTTAAAGTATAACAAGATTGAGAAGTTGTGTTTAGAGTTGTTTTGGACCTGCACGAAGTTACAACACTACTTGTCTTCTTACACTACTTGTGTCATCGCAGAACAGAGTCCCTTGAAATTCCTTATGGAGAGGCCTGTTTTGGACAGCAAAATGGCAAAGTGGGTGTCAACATTGGCAGCTTTTGACTTAAAATTCATTCAAAGGAAAGCTGTGAAAGGTGGGGCAATAGCTGACCAGTTAGCAGAATTACCCATAAAAGACGAGATGCGAGAAATGAATTTCCTTGACGAAGACCTCTTGAATGTGGAAAGAAGTGTTTGGGAGATATATTTTGATGGGGCATCCAATTATCATGGAAATGGAATTGGGATTGTGTTCAAAACTCCTTGTGGAGAATACATTCCCTTTGCAGTTAAACTTGACTTTAGCTGCACAAACAATGAAGCAGAATATGAAGCTTGCATCAATGGGTTCAAAGCCGCCCTGAGATTGGGGATTAAGAACCTAAAGGTCTATGGTGATTCTATTTTAATAGTATCACAAGCTTTAAGGAAATGGAAAATAAGAGAAGAGCATTTGGTTCCTTACCTACAACACCTTGATCATTTGGCACAACAATTCGATGATCTGTCCTTCGAATATCTCCCAAGAGCAAAGAATCAGTTTGCTGATGCTCTGGCTACTTTAGCTTCCATGATCAATATCAAGGAGGGGAAAGTCATTCGTCCATTGAAAGTTCAACTTCAGAAGCAACCTGCCCACGTAATGCATTTGGCCGATGGTAAACCATGGTTCTGGGATATCAAGAGTTATCTCAAGGATAGAAGTTATCCGGAGGTATCATCAAGGGTTGATTAGAGAGCAATAAGGCAGCTAGCCACAGGTTACATTCTTAATGGAGATATCCTCTACAAAAGAAGTTGGAATGGAATGCATTTAAGGTGTGTGAATGAAGCAGAGGCTAAGCGGATAATGGAAATGGTGCATGGTGGCGAATCAGGACCGCATATGTATGGGATCGCCTTGGCTCAAAAAATAGCCAATCTAGGATATTATTGGTCCACCATGAATACAGACTGTGTGGCGTTTGTGCAAGAATGCCATCAGTGTCAGATATTTGCTAAGCTGTAGAAGCAACCTCCCATTGCCTTGAATCCAATCACTTCTCCATGGCCCTTCGCTACTTGGGGAATAGATATAATTGGCAGAATACATCCGAGAGCTTTGAATGGACATCACTTTATCTTGGTAGCAGTGGATTACTTCACAAAGTGGGTTGAAGCAGCTTCCTATACAGAAGTAGACGCCAAAAAGGCAGCACAGTTTGTCCGAACCAACATCCTTTGTCGGTACGGAACGCCATTTGAGATTATCACTGATAATGGAACTCATTTCCAGGCAGAATTTGCTAAACTCTTGAAGGATAAGAAGGTCCAACATCATAAGTCCTCTCCTTATAGACCTCAAACAAATGGAGCTGTAGAAGCAGCAAATAAGTCTATAAAGGTGATCATACAAAAAATGATCAAGGAACATAGGTGTTGGCATGAGAAGTTACCACTGGCTTTGTGGGGATATAGAACATCAATTAGAACTCCTACTGGGGCAACCCCATATTCACTGGTGTACGGAATGGAAGCAGTACTCCCCATTGAACTGGAAGTTCAATCGGCGAGGATAATTCAAGAAAGTCAGATAAATGAAGCTGAATGGATTAGCAATTATCATCATCAGTTGTTGGGTTTGGATGAAAAAAGACTTCAAGCTCTCCATCAAATTCAAGGGTATCAGAGGCGAATGGCCAGACATTTCAACAAAAAGGTCAAAGATTGAAAGTTGGAAGAAGGTTGTTTGGTTCTGAAAGAGATCAGAACACCCGTTACAGATCCTCGTGGGAAGTTTCGTCCTCATTGGGCTAGACCCTACATTGTAAAGAAAATACTTTCCGGCGTCTGGAGTTCACAAACCCATGCAATCTGGATCAATTAAAGAAATATTATGTATAATCATGCATTGTAAGGAACTATATTAGACATGATTCTCTCAAACTAATTCGAGATATGTAGGCAGCTCTCCTTGAGCACGGTCTAAATTTTAATGAAAACCATTGATTCATTTTTCTTTTGCCAACATAAAAAAAATTCCACTAAGTTGAAAACCCGCAAAGGGCGGCTTAGGCAAGGATGGGTAAGAGCTAGCTAAGTTGAAAATCTGAAAGGACAGCTTAGGCAAAAATTAGAGCAAGTAAATAAAGTAGATAATGCTTGGAAAGCAAATGAAAGAGTCATTCATTCCAAAAAAAGAATCATTCATTACAAAAAGAGTCATTCATTCCATGAAAAGAGTCAAACCATAAGTCCTAAACATCCAATGAACCAAAAAGGTAAAAGCAATCCAAAAAAGCAGACAATAGAGTCAACCCTAGGATGTAAATCCTACGTCTCCTACGTGGGGCAGAGTCTTCGGTATCTTCCTTAGTTCTGAAACTTTCTGCAACATCTATCTTCCCCTCGTTAAGAGGAACCACATCCTCTCCCTCCAACTCCTGCAGCAATGCATGCCTCCTTGGCTTTTCAATTGGCCAAACTTCGGCTATAAACTAAGTTCTATACTCTGGAGTAGGCTGAACAAAGGAAGGCTCTGCAAAAGGCTTGATCATCTGATGGTTCCTAACCCAAGTTTGTAGAACAATTCGAGTAACTATGGGAGTAATAGGGGAAGCAATGGTAAGCCCAACAGGAAGAGGAACCCTCTGATCAATTCCCATCTATCTGAGGACGCGAGAAGCACTATACTATGTATTATGAGTGAAACCAAGAAGGTAGACATGGTTATGCATTGCATTTGCCTCCTTGAATCGAGAAATTCCATACCAAGAGATGTACCACAGCAATTCTTCTGGTCCAAGCTCATACAACCAGATAGTCCACTTAGCCATAGAAGGAAAAGAAACCTGGATTCTTCTAGTGCGGTACTGAAAAGGGTTATAAGTCAAGGCATGGGGAGCGACAACCACTCGGAGATGGTCTCTCAGCCAAACCTGAAAAAAATAGATCCTTTCTATTTACAAGGAAAAAGAGAGATGATGAAATGAGAAGAAGCAAAAAGTATAACAGAATTACTTGAAGAATGATCGGAGTAATAGTCCAATTTTCAAATTCAAGTGCAGTTCTGTCAAGACTCTGAATAGTCTCAGCCAGAATCATACCACCAATGCAGTTAAGTTCTTCCATTTGCCTAATCATGGGGCAAAGCTTTAAATCTCCAAAGCCAGGGTCCCGGTTGAAAAGAAATCTAGCTTACAGGCAGAAAACAAAAGCTCGCATCCTATGTTTCAGTTGAATCTCATCTTCAAAATTAGCAGTCAGGAATTCATCAATCAAAGGAAGCAGCATCGCCTTATTCGCATCCGCAATCATAGCTTGAGCTTGAGGCCTTGTAAAGTTGAAAAGCCTCTGAAAAGACCCCACATAGCCAACTTGAACCTCATGCCTTACAAGAGGGGCATTTGGGTCACATCCAATAATTGAGCAGAATTCCTCAAAAAGAGGACACATCTCCTCCATCTGGGCACCAAATCTGAAAACGTGGGCTTGGGGATCCCAAAATCTGATACAAGCATGCAAGAAATCCCAGTCCACAGCTACACCTCTAAGGGTGGCAACAGCTTTCAATCCATATCTTCCCATGTTGATCCTTTCAACATTATGAAAGCTCTTGGTCCAGTTATGCATCACATGATTAAAAAGAGGGTTCATTGTTGAGAGAAAAATAAAATCCTGCAGTGAAAAACCTATTTTCTGGCCTGAAAATGCACTTCAACTTCGTTTTTATACAGCCCTGGCCCAGATGGCGGTCCGACCGCCGACTCCAGCGGCTCGACCATCGCCTCCGGCGGTCCGACCGCCGCCAACCCAGTTTCGATTCCTGTTTTTGATGTTTTGTGGAATTCTTGTGTTTTGGCCCTATTTTGGCCCTGTTAGGTGCTATTTTTGGGGGTTGTTTCAGGGATTTATTTTGAAAATAGATTTCTAAAAAACAAGCATCATACATACATATTTGCTGTCAATACTAACAAATAAATGCAGGTTTGTATCTAAGTTCAAATAACAGGTGGAAAACATGGAAAGTACAAAGTACAAAGCGAGAATAATTCAAATACGACAAATATAATTTAAGACAAGTATGAAAAATCAGCGCTGGGCTCTCCGTCTTTGCGGCCTGTTCTGCCTCTCATAAGCACTATCAGTCCAAGCGCTAAACAGCTCATCCGACAAAGCAGTGATCAGTGCCGCCATGTCAGCAACTAGGCCCGTAGGTACCTGCAAAAAAGACATAGAATCACAGTCAATTTCAAGAGAACTTTGTGAATCCTTTTCATGAAAAGTTCTAAAAGAATACCTGAGTGATGTGAGCAAGGCTCCGATATGGTACACCCTCCACACTAATTGGTCGGGTCATCCAACCGTCGGGTGCACGATAACGAACAGCATAAGGCAGCCTCAGGTCGGCCAAAGTAGGGTCCAATTGACCGGTAGCCACAAGAATAGATGGGGGAGGCCTCAAATGTGATGAACTGCTGCTTGCTCCAGTGTGTGATGGTCCAGCCCTGAAAGCGGAAGCCTCAGCCCTAGAGGAAGAAGGTCTGTCAGCTCGCCAGCTGGAAGAGGGATGGTCTCCCGGAGTGCTAGTAGTGGGAGCCGAAGAATGGGAGGACTGATAAGGTGGTACAGGGTCGAACCGTGTCCCAATGCGTGGCATCAGTCGCTGAAGATAGTAGAAATCATAATCATCATCCGGGGCATAGGCCGACTCGAAGGGATCACCCTCATACTGGGACGCAGTAACAAGCAGAAGCGTCAGAGATAGCATATCATCAGGGGGATCCAGGGGAGCTGCACAGAAACCGGCGATCTGGAAAGTCACTCTCTCAGCGAGATAATACCGTCGATACTCTGGATGGGGAAGTATGAATCGACGGTGAGTCAGGAACTGTGATCGCTGAAAGCTGTGATCTTGAGCAATCCACTCTACCAGCAGGCTAGACATCGCTGTAAATACAACCTGTAAAAATTTATTATGTTAGTGAATCATTTTCTCTAATACAATAAATAAGGATGAGAATAAAGTATTTACCGAGTTCATGGAGCAGCTGTTGAAGAACGATCTCAGCTCTCTGATAGGAAGCTTCCTCTTTGGTGCTTCTACCCTCTCTTTATACCATCTCCAAGCAATGGGAGAAAGAGGATCTACAGGGGCAGGTGGCTCACGAAGAAAAGAGGCGACACCAGGAAAGTACTCGTAAGCCCAAGTCTGGAAAAGATGAAGAAGATATCAGAGTTGGTGTATGTCAACATATATAAGATAAAAGAAATGTTCTTTACATTACCTCCCAGAAGTAGTACAGGCCACATGGAGCAATGCGGGTATAGCAGAGGTCTGACATGTCATCATACAATCTACACAGCATCATGCTAGCCCAATCGTATGTCTGAAGTCGTGTCAGGTCGAGTAGGCTCTTCAGCACATTGAGACTTTCTGCATCCTTCCTATTTGCTAAGAAGGAGCTAGCAAACAGGAGAATCAGGGTAAACTTGGCCACATGATCAGCAGTAAGATCGCCTACCTCGTAGCAAGCATAGATGACTGGCGCCTGCTCTACAAGCCACCTCCGCTGAATGCAGGGAGGTGCCTGGTGTCGAGGATAGTCAACCTCGATCAAAGTGACCATGTCGGCTGAAGAAATGTCATGCCACCAATCATCATAGAACTCCACCATCTCAACGCCGAAGGGAATCCAGGAAATGATGGAAAAGTCGGTAGGCGTCATCGTCATCTCCCCCCAAGCAAAATGGAAGGTATTAGTAGTGGGCCACCATCGCTCAGCCAGCGCGCAGATCAACTCCCTGTGGATATCTCTGCCCACATCTATAGTCCTCAAACAGTGGAGGAAAGCAGGTCTGATAAGATCCCCCACCGGATGCCCGGCATCAAAGATGTAAGCTGGAATAGTGCTCATTGGACTCTCGGCGATGGATATCCTAATCGCAGTGTCCTAAAAAAGCAGAGAGAGGGATTTTCTAATTCATTATTGTGGATAATTTGGGGGGCAATTTCAGAAAAATTTAAGTTCTATCCCCAGCCGGGTGTGACTTCCTAGAGGATTATTTTTAAGTTCTTTACTAGAAATAATTACTGATAGCAGAACTTAGTTGTAATATCCCAAAATGTACCCTAGAAGTATTGGAGTATTTTTTTTTTGTTATTATGGGATTAAGTGTATTTATTTTATTGGAAAGAGGATTGAGGTTAGAGTAGTGTGTATATGTTGCATATATTGAGATATACATAACATATACAAACATTTGATTGAAGGGTATATAAGTAATTAATTTGAATTTGAGTTAGTGGATTAAGATGGGTGGATGGTGATGTTTTGAGATTATTTTATTATTATTTGTGTGGAGGGGATTGTTTTGAGGAGAGAGAGGGTTGACTTTTGCCTCTTTCTTCCTTTTTCCTTTTCTTCTTTCTTCCTCCTTCTTCGTGCCTTTCATTTTCTTTCTTTCCTTTGTTTTTGTTGGCCGGCTGTTTCAAGAGATAGAGCAAGAAAGAGAGGTTTGATTCTACCAAGCTCAAGATTGAAGAAGTTTTCAAGAGATCTAGTAGGAATCTAAGAGTTTTCTTCTTATTTGGTAAGTTTCCTCTTGATTCCCTTATTTTCTTTGAGTTTGTATTGTGAGTTTGGTGATTGATGGATTGTTGGTATGTTATGGTTGAGTGTGTTGTGTTTAAGAACGTTGGATTTAAGTGATTTTGGGATTTTTGGGTTGGATTGAAGAAAAGAGTAAGTTAGTTGGTATAGATTGAGTTGTGGTTGTGTTTAGAGTTTTGATGATGTTGTGATTTGTGTTTGATGTGTGTTTTAGCTTGTTTTGGTGTTGTTGTAATTTTGAGATGGTTTTTGGGTATGTTTTGTGAAGTTTGTTTGAAGTGGATGTTGATGGATAGAAGTGTTTTGTTGGTAGTGGTGTTGTCTTGGCCGGAATCTGGGTTTTTGGCCTGACACGCCCAGGAGCACGTGCAGGTTCTTAGGCGTGTCAATTGTTCTGAGTGGCAGTAGGTGTGACACGGCCATTAACACGCCCGTGTTGTTGAGCGTGTCATAGCTACTGTGAGTTTTGAGAATTTACACGGCCATGAGCACGCTCATGATGTTGGACGTGTCGTTGTTTCTGAGAGACAGAATGTATTACACGCCCAGTGACACGCCCGTGGTTCTGAGCGTGTAAATGTTTCTGTGTTGTGGAGTTAGGGCACGGTCAGGGACACGCCCGTGTGTGTGAGCGTGTCAAGTCTAGAGTTTGCCCTAGTTGATTCTTAACCTTTTTATCTCATGAGAGTTTCCTCATTCTTTTGGAATAGGTTGTGAAGAAGGTGATTTACCCTAACTCAAGTGGTGATAGATTCTTGAAAGGTAAGTGTTTAGAGTTGTGTGGGTCACATTTGAGATAAGTTTATACTACATTATTGCATACATTCATATGATATTGAGAATTGAGGCATAATTGGTTATATGTTGTGATGAGCATGTGAATATATGTGTTAATGCCATTGATGATATCTATGTGATTAAAGAATTGGTTAATGTGATGAAATATAATGTGAAAAATATGAGGCCATGATTGTTGGCTATGATAGTGAAAATGAGATAATTATGGCATGATTGCCTATTTGATTATGGAAATGAAATGCGAAGTGAATTGAGAAAGAAATTAATAAAGAGATAAATGAAATCATTGTGTTTCTAATATGTCTATTCAATTTTCAGAGTTCTGAGTTTGGCGGCATGCCTATGAATAACTGGATAGGTGAAATGGCCGGGCCGTAAGCCGAATCCAGTTGATAAATATGAAATGTGATGTTTTTGGGGTGAAATGACCGGGTCGTAAATCTCAAAAACATATTATTGAAACTAGATTGAGTGAAATGACTGGGTCGTAAGCTTCAATCTAGTTGATTATCCATGGATATAAATATTGCCTACGGGGCTAGACACAAGGTGTCAATATGGACCAAAGCAGTAACTCTGAACTTTGAATAACATATTAGTGTGTTTTGGGCCCGTGTCTGTCTTATTTGTAATATGTGATTTATGAATGAAGAAACAATTGAATAATAAGATCTAATGTATAAATATAAAATGTGATATGATTATGTATGGTTTATGAAATGTTTAATGGTGACATGTGCATCACATTAAAGCATCATGTTTGTATGAGTTGCACTACTGAGCTATTAGCTCAGCGCGATTGTGGTTCATCGCACAGGTAACAGAGTTGAACCCGAGAGTTCTTCGAGATCGAGTGAGAGTAGGCATTGAAGAGTTGACTTTTGGGCTTAAAGATCAGAGAAGAGCTGCCAATTATGTATATATTTTATATTTGTGTATTCGGATTTTGATGTATATATATTTGTAAATATTTGTTCTATTTTACGCTGCGTTTCGAAATGAACTTTCTATTTATTTGATTTTATAAACTCTATTAAAAGTTTTTAATTTGTTTACATTTTTATGAGTGATAACTTAAATGATTTTTAAAATGTGGCATTTCTATATTCAGTATACGTATATTACGATCGTATTAGCATGCTGTGTACGTATACGGGGTATAGGGGTGTTACAATTATTTTGGTATCAGAGCCTAGGTTTGAGATTCTCAACCTAGGTATATTGTAAGGAAAAAGGATATTTTGCTTTTAAAAGTTGATTTTTGAATAAGATATATACTTGATATTGGCAGTCTCTGATCTTTAATAAGGTGCATTCTGCTGTATTTGCAGATATAGGTTGTGATGGATTCTCATTTACGTCAGTCAGTTGAGGGTAGTGCGGAGAGTGTAGCTCTAGATGAGGTTAGAGAGGGAGTTAGAGTGGTTAGTGCTGGAGAGATATCTGTTTCTGTACCAGAGAGACCAGCTGGTGAGGAGGTTCCGCCAGTTTGGTTTAGGCATATGATGGAATTGATGAGGCAAGCCCCAGTACAACAGCCACCACCCCAGCCTCAGGTGTCAGTGAGACAATATGATAAACTAAGGAAGTTTGGAGCAGAAGATTTCTTGGGTACTATTGATCCAGCTGTAGCTGAGCAGTGTCTAGATAAAGTACAGAGAATATTTGTTCAGTTGCAAGCCACTCCGGAAGAAAGATTTGACTATGCTAGATCATTGTTGCAGAAAGATGCAAATGACTGGTGGAAGACAGTGCCCCATTATATGGATGATCCACCTACCTTGTCCTATGCTGATTTTCTCAGGGAGTTTGAATTGAAGTATACTCCGAGGGAGTATAAAGATGTGAAGAAGATGGAGTTTTTGAGTTTGAAGCAAGACCACAGGATAGTAACCGAGTATGAAGTTGAGTTCATCCGGTTGAGCCATTATGCTGGGGGTATCATATCCGATGAGATTGATAGATGCAGGAGATTTGAGGAGGGATTGAGGCCCTCTCTCATGTGTCATGTGGTTGGTTCCAGATATCATGATTTTTCCCAGCTTGTTGCAGCAGCTAGGAGTGTGGAGAGAGCTCAGAGTATTGCAGCAGTTGCTATAGAGGAAGAGACCAGGGTCCGACCGCCGTGTATGGCAGTCCGACTGCCGTACGGGTGCCAACTGCTGTCCCGACGGTCCGACCGCCGTCCAGGTCCAAATTTGGTCCATTTTCACTATAAATAGCCCTAAATTTTTCAAAAGAGAGGTTGGCTTTTCGGGTGAGCTTTGGGCGGACTAACTCTCTATTTTCCATACGCTTAAGAACTTCTCTTGGACTTTTTTTTGCATAAATATAACCTTGTGCTGCAGGAATTAATCTAAATCAAAATAATAATAAAAAAAACCGTAATCAAGAATCATAATCCAAGGCCCGAGAAAACGAGATCTGGAACTACGAAGTGGGAGAACCCTAAACAAGGTAATATCCTAATTTATCCTTTGTCAATTCAGGAATATCATAAGCACTACATCTCCTTCTTAATTTCTTTTTGGGTCAAAGACCTAATCTCTTTTGGCATGAAGTCTATCCAAATTAAAATCAATCTTTGGCATGAAGCCGATCTCAACTAAAATCAACCTTTTGGCATGAAGCCTAAATTGCATTTTCTTTTGGTACCAAGTACCCAAATTTCATCAAAATTAGCACTAAGTGCTTAAAATCTCACAATTTTGGCAAAAAGCCCGACAATGCACGAAGCATACACACACACATGCGTAAATGCATAATTGCCTTTAAATAGGCTTTTCCGAACTACATGGGCTTTGATCTCTCATAAAAAACGAGAGTATGTAGGCATATTTGGGATTCACCCCAAATAGCAAGTCCACAATCTACTAACAATCTGTTTGTCTTCCTTTCTGTGTTCCTTTTAGGTTCATTTCTTCTTTGGCAAGTTAATCAAATGCATGACATAGTCCCCAAATCCTCCTTGGGTTCGTAGATTAGAAACCTTTACATTGGATGCATTATTGGAGTCAAACAAGAGTTTTCTTAGTTTTTCCCTTTGAACAGAAAAAACTGAGTGGCAACTCCTAACAACAAGTGAATGTTCATCCAAATCCTTTTTGGGTGGAAACCGAGGTTCACAGTTTGAAAGTGGTATAAAATGAATAAGTTGATGAAAATGATGTGTAAAGTAAACGAGACTAGGGGAAATGAATATTATCTGTAATGATGAGCTCTAAGAGAATTAAAATTTGAGAATAAATTTGTCCTAATAGAATTAAGTCATGAATTGAAAACAAATTGATGAATTTAAAATAGACTAAAGATTGGTCAGAATAGGATAAGGTTGTGATGGTCATATTGTGATAATTAGATCAATTGATCCTCAATGTAATAAGTTTACAAGTATTTATTGAAATTCAATGTGTGTAGTTGTATTAAGAATATGCAAGCTATATGATAAAGTGCATAATACAGCATTTTGATATGTATATGCATATGAAAGGAGCTAAGTTATATTAGTTTCAAATAATTATAAGAGAAAAGTGTTAGTTATAGTATAATTGGAATGAATTTTAATAAGAAAATAAGATTTTGTTGTTGTATAATGGTAATATTAAATTAATATGTAGTAATTGTATAAAGAGTAGGATCAAAGTGAAGATGTGTAAAATTATTGTGTTAAGATAAAAGTTATTAACATTTGAATTTAAGGTGATGAGAGTATATTTTTAAGATAATGAAGTGATCAGATATCTTGAGTTCAATAGGTGCGTGGTGTGTATATATTAAGTAGATGAACTAATTTTGTCTAATGACAATTCAATTGAAGATATAATAATCTGTTATGACTGTTTGAGTAAATAGACAGTATAATGATGTGTTAGGAAATGGTCAAAAGGAAATTAAGAATGAACCTAAGGGGAAGAATAGAAATTATGTAATTTGGTAAAATAATGATTTGGATGATTTATTACTATATTGGATAATTTCGAGGACGAAATTATTTAAGGGGGAGAAAATTGTAACATCCGTGATTTTAGAGAAATTAAATAAGTATTTGGAGATATAAATTGTATATACTCAATATATATATCTAGAGTATATATAATATATATATATGGCATATTAATTGTATATGTTGGATTAATACATTACATACTTAATATTTAATACACATATAAGGTACATTTGATGTGTATATAAGATACACATTACTTGCACATATGTGTAATATCCTAAATTTTTAAAAAGTTCTAATTTTTAGAAATTTGATAAAATAAATTATAATTTAAATGGATAAATTAAATTAATGATTTTAAATGAAAAATGAAGGGGTTTTAAATAAAAAAGTGGATAATATATGTGATATATATGTAAAATATACATAACATATTGTGAACACTCGAATTTTGAGGCTCGGAAAGCCAATTTCCTCAGACCAGACCGGACCGGAGGTCCACGATAAAGTCCACCGAAAGTATGTCTTCATGGTACTTGAAATGTCCTGTGCGACGCAAGAATCATGGATATGGTCTCGGAATAATTTTTGGATGCCCGTGGCTCCCGGAAAGTCAGTTTAAGCAGAAATAGCGCGAGTCGCGGTGGGCCAGGACAGCGGCTCAGCCGCCGGGATCGGCGGCCCGGCCGCTTCACGGCAGCCCAGCCGGCGTACAGCCCGATTTTGCCTATAAATAGGCTTCAGATTTTCAAAAGAAGGAAAGTTTTGGAAGATCCGACGCCCGGGTGCTGACGAAATTTTTATGCTTAAAAATTTCTAATATTGTGTTGTAAAAAGCAAGAATCATACTTAAAAGTGCAAGGAAACAAGATCTGGAACTTAGAAGTGGAAAAATTCTAATCAAGGTAATATCATAATTCAGCTTTGGTCAATTCAAGCATATCATAAGCATTCTAATCTTCTTCTTAATTTCTTCTTGGTCAAAGATCTAATCCTTTTAGATCTAGAGGCCTAATGGATTAATCAATCAACCTTTCGGCATCAAGCCGTGAATAAAATCAACCTTTTGGCACGGAGCCTAAATTTCATCCTTTAAATACGAAGTATTTAAACATTACAATTAAGATCAAAATTTGGCATGAAGCCTAAATCGAACTCTTTTGGTACCAAGTACCCGAAATTATACAATTTTTGCACTAAGTGCTAAAACTCACAATCCTGGCAAAATGCCTGAAAAATGCACGAAGCATACTCACACATGCATGAAGCATAAATTTCATCGCCTTTAAATAGGCTTTTCCGAACTACATGGGCTTTGATCTCTCATAAAAACGAGAGTATGTAGGCATATTTGGGATTCACCCCAAATAGCAAGTCCACAATTTATCAACAATCTCTTCTTCTTTCTTTTTGTTTTCTTTTCGGATTCAATTCTAAATTGGCAAATTAATCAAATGCATGACATAGTCCCCGAATCCTCCTTGGGTTCGCAGACTAGAAACCTTTACATTGGATGCATAATTGGAGTCAAACAAGGGTTTTCTTAGTTTTTCCCTTTGAACAAAATAAACTGAGTGGCGACTCCCGACAACGAGTGAACGTTCGCCCGAATCTTTTTTGGGCGGAAACCGAGGTTCACATATTGGCGACTCCACTGGGGATCCATAAAAATGATTTATGGGATTCTAAGTGGACTACTATTGCTTATTTGATCAATTTGACACTAGGGACCATAAAAATGATTTATGGGATCCTAGTAGATTGTTATTATTTGTTTAACCGATTTGCCCTTCTTTAGGGTATTTTTGTTTATTTTGTAGGATACCTTAGCAATATATATCCTTCCTTTAAGGATATTGGACTGAAGATTGAAGAAAGGAATCTTTTTCCTTTGATGGATCTATTGTTTGACTACTTGTGCATTTATTTTGTCATTCAAAGAATCTTTTTCTCTTGCATATATGGGGGAATCATTTTCTTCCATTGCATAAAAAATTATTTTTAAATGAATTTCTTCTCTTTCTGTTCAAAGTTCTGAGTCTGGATAGCAAGTAGCGCTGACCGGCAGGTCTCCTTGATTATGCCGGCGGACAGCCAAAGTGTCCTCCCTGTTGTCGCAAACCATTCCAATCCTTTTGGAGTGGCCTATGAGTAATCGTACTGTTGGACCCACGCGAAACTCCTTGTTTCACATGTGGTTAGGTATATCTTACTCAAGACTCAAGGGTCCCTATTATGAGCCAATTCTCTATTTTTCATGAACAATAGAACCTTCCCTTAGGTTGTATGTACCCAATGATAGTGCCGCATACCATTAAAACGAATTATGATGTGATGAGGTGCATTCATGCAACATGACAACATTATTTTGGGAAAATTGTTTTGGGGAAAAATTTTTTTTGATGTATATAAGTGGACCAAGAGTTTTTCCTACCCTACACACCACCCTGATCTATTGCCCTTAACCTTTGCAGGTACCCGCTGTCCGTGTGCCTTCACCTACACCAGACACACCAATACCAACTGTGCTATCCCCTACAAATTCTACTACCCCAACTTCACCAACTGCTCCAATTACTGAAATGGCTACTATTGAACAGATCAAGGCTTTGCTGGATGGACAGGTTAAGGAAATTGAAGCTAGAATGCAAGAGAGAATTGATGAAGCTTTAGCTGCCCAAAGGGTAGCCATCATGGCTGAATTGGGAGGGGCACCAAAGACAGCCTCTACTCCTGAAAATTTAGGAAAGGAACCCATTGTGGGGCAAACTAGTACCCCCATGACTACTCAGAACAATACCCCTGTCATCAATTTGGAAGATCCACCCTCTAGGAATGAGACTGATGAACTAAAAAAGAAAATTGAATTGCTTGAAAGGTCAATCACTGCCATGAAAACTCATAAAGAGGTGGTAGACATGGATTCCTTATCCTTGTTTCCCCAAGCTAGATTGCCTCCAAAATTCAAGATGCCTGGGATGGACAGATTTGATGGGACTACTTGCCCTAAAACTCACCTGAAAATGTATGCGGGGGCCTTAAGCCCTTGGGGTTTAAATGATGAGCTCTTTGCTCAGTTATTCCAACAATCCCTGACTGGTGCTGCCCTTAAATGGTTTGTGAGTCTAGATCGTTCCAAGATTAAGACATGGGAAGACATCTGCAATGCATTCAACTCTCAATACCACTATAATATTGAGGTGGATGTCACTAGAAGAGAACTTGAGACCACCAAACAAAACAATAATGAACCCTTCTCCTCGTTCCTTACGAGGTGGAGGGCAAAAGCCGCCCAGATGATCAATCGCCCTTCAGAACAAGAGCAGATTGATATCATAATCAGGAATTTAAGACCTACATATCAGGCTCAACTGCAAACCCAATATCTACCTACTTTCAAATCGCTCATTGCGACTGCAACCAAGGTAGAAGATTTGATACAGTTGGGTAAAATAGTGGATGAGGGGGCTGCATCAAAATATAAGAAACAAAGCCAAACTCCTTCCTCAAGCAAGGTCAATCAAGTGGCCAATATTGCCCCTGCGAATCCTTTATGTGTGGGCAATCTTGGGCCGAGAAATCAGCCGAGAAGGCAATATACAGACCTTGGAGTGCCCCTTCATTTGGTGTTTAAAAAGGCTGTGGAAGGGAAATATTTGAAGCCTTTGGACCCAATACCTCCTCCAAACCCATTACCTTCCAGTTATAAAGTCAATGAATATTGTGAATACCATCAAGGGAATGGGCATAAAACAGATGCTTGCTGGACACTGAAAAACCGCATCCAGGATCTGGTGGATAGTGGTGACATCATTCCTCTCAAGAGGCAACCAAACATTAACACTAATCCTTTGCCCAATCACTCCATCCATGCCATTACTGTGGAAGAAGAGTTGTTTGATCCTTTCGAACTTCTCTCAGAAATGAATGAAGTGTGTGTGTTAGATTTGAACGACCTTACTGAAGAGGTCAGTGCTCTGACAAGAAGTGGAAGACAATATCAGCCACTTGACTTGGGAAAAACCCCTACAACTTCAAATCACCCCCATAAGAAGACTCCAGAGCCAAAAGAAGACCCTGTCCTCACTCAGCTTAAGCAAACCCAAGCTAAGGTGTCAATTTGGGAGCTCCTTGCTTCCTCATTCCCACACCGCCAGGCTCTCAGCGAAGCTTTGAGTCAACTTGATACACCAGTGGACACAAGCCCAGAAGCTTTGGTGGCCACTTTGACTCAATCAACCAAGGCATTGAGTATCAGGTTTTCTGATGTGGATTTACCAGAAGACGGTAAGAAACACAATGATGCTCTATACATCACCATACAGACTGGGGGAAAGACTGTGCCCATGGTTCTCATTGATAATGGGTCAGCCTTAAATGTGTGTCCTTTGAAAGTAGCAAGCTGTTTGGGGTTGGAGACTACAGATCTTACACCTTCTGATCAGATTGTGAGAGCATATGATAACACTCGAAGAGAAATTTTGGGTGTTGCCACTCTAGAAATTGCTATTGGGCCGGTGAGAATGAAAGTGCCCTTCCAGGTCATTGATGTACCCGCGAGCTTTAATCTCCTCCTTGGAAGGCCGTGGATTCATCAAATTAATGCTGTACCTTCTTCATTACACCAAAAACTTAAATTCCCTTTTGAAGGAAAAATCATCACTATCAAAGGGGATACCTGTGAAATCAACAAGAAAACCATGGATCAGTCTCTCTTTGAGGTTGTTCCTGGTGAAACCGCCATGACCTTGACTGGGTTTCATTACGACACAGTTCAGTGCATTGAAGGTGAAAAACCCAAAGGGCCATTTGTCTCATATGACTTTGGGGAGGTCCAAATCAATTGCCTTGTAATATCCTCATTTATGCCCTAGAAGTTTTGCATATTGTTGTTGTTGTTATTGTTATATATTGGATTGAATATATGTGTTAAATTGTAAGAGAAAAGAAATTGAGAAGAGAAAGTATATGTATATGTATTTTGGGAAGAAATAGGGTTTAGAGACAAATTTATATGTTGTGTATATGTTAATATATATGACATATAAAGTGGTCAAAAGGCTTGGTCAATGCAAGAGAAGATATTTATTTGAGATTGGTAAATTACTTAATTGGGCACATATAAGACAAAAAGATAATTATGTGAATAAGGGCACTTTGGTAATTGCTTGGATAAAATCACATGGTGGATATTTAAAGAAGGTTTGATTTGTGTTTTCTTCATCATTTCTTCTTCTTCTTCTTGTTGATGGCCGGCCCTCCATAGCCAAAGAGAAAGAAAGAGACAAGTGATGGTTTTGATGATTTCAAGCTTAAATTGAAGAAAGATTAAGTGTTCAAGTGTTGATTTAAGAAGTTTTTAACTAAGGTAAGATCTTTTCTGTAATTTCTTCAATTCTTTTGAAGTGGTATGATTAAGTTGCTTATGGTATGATTGTAAGTATTGATTTTGCTTGATAGATGAGAAGTTGGGTTGGTGTTGGTGATGGAAGAGTAAGATTGGTGTTTAGTGAAATTGTTTCTGTTTTAGGATTAGTAAAGGCTGTGATTTGTATGATTTTTAATTAATTTTAGAAAAATGTTCTTGAAGTGAATTTTTGATATGTTGTGCCTCTATGAGTCTAGAATGACTGAAAAATATGTTGATTCGATTTTGGAATGGTTATGAGTTTAGAAAAATTATTTTCATTAGACCTGTTCCAGCAGGTACCTTAACTGGGACAGCTATATTTCGGGATTTTTAATAAAATGTAGAAAAATCATATTCAATTGAATTTTGGATATGTTGTTTCTTAGTGAGTCTAGTATTTGAGAAAAATAATTTGGAACCACGTTGATTGAATTTGATTTATGGAATTCACAAAGTTCAGAACTGCTGCCAGGATGCAGGGCAATTGGGGCAGTCTGGTTAGGTGAACTATTTGACCAAGATTTTGTGTTCAGTTTGATCTGAAATTTTAAAGGGATGATTTTAAGATACAAAACTAAATTCTGTAAAAATTTTAGAATTTTTAGTCAAGTAGATTATTTTATACAATGTTTCAAAATAAGGATAAAATGGAGTTTAAAACCAGAATGTACTATTTATGGTTAGGGTTTTAATTCTTTGTTCTTCTTGCATTGCTTTGGTTCTCCAAAGGTAGGTTGGTCCTTAAACCTAACCCTAAACACTTTAAACACACTTGAATCAATGAATGTTATAATCAATTGTTCTTTGCCCTAATTGCATTGTTGAGATTGAACAATGTTATGTTGTGCATTGTGAATGGTAATGTGTTTCATGAGTAATGTGGAATGAAATGTTGATATTTATGAATGATGCTATGTGAGATATAATGTGATCATGGATGAGATATATATATATATATATATATACTTGAATAATGAGATGTTATATTATGAAATGAAATGTGAAGCCATTGTTATTGGCTAAGATGATGTAATTGAAAGAAAGAAGGCATGTTTGCCTAAATGTGATGAGAATTGAGAATGGAAATGAATTGTTTGTTTAATATGTTATTCAGTTTCAGAGTTCTGGATTTGGGTGGCATGCCTAAGAAATGATGAAAGGTAACAGTCTTGCCGGGTTGAGGACCTCCTCATAGGTGTTGAGTTGATGGTCCAAGAGACTGGGTCTGTTACACTATGAGATACATGATTTGTAACACCCCTTCCCGACCTACGTGTGTAAGCTGAGTAGAGGCGCCACCCTATCCTAATGTTGCTACCACTTTTACTTAGTCAAATTTTTGTTCCGATTTTTATAGAAATTTTGCCATAGTTTTGCCTAAAAATTCAATCCCAAGTGTCGACAAAACTGGTTTTTTTCTAATTTTTGAAAACATTTTTACACAAACCAATGCAAACAAAATCATTCTCAGTACACTTCCAATAAATCCCCCTTATAACCTCAACTACAACCTGCAAAAAGGATTTACACTTCTAGTACAAAATAAAGTAAAGGTTTATTATGAAATACAGCAGATAAAATCTTTGTTCACTATGCAACGGAAAGTAACAATATTTACAAATTCATATACATCAAAACTCAAGTTTTACAACACATAAAATTTATACATGTTTGGCAGTCAGTCTTCGATCTTAAAGCCCACTATTCACTCTTCAAAATCTAGGCTCGACTCGGCCTAGAGGAACTCTCTGGTTCTTCCTTGTCACCTGCGCGAAGAATCACATTCGCGCTAAGCCAACGGCTTAGTAAGATAAAACATGCTAATGGTATGCTTTAATGTAATGCAATGCCACATATGTTATTGATAAGATCAATATCATAAATATAAAGTTAACCACATAATTATGCATTTCACAAATCATAGTCATATGAGCATACCACATTTCAACATCTTTCCACATTCAACATTAATCAATCATACTCAATAACCAACATCTCATTTCATTAACTCATAACATTATTTAGGACATTCATATAACCCTGACACCTATGGGCCCAACAAGTATTTAATATGATATTCAGAGTTCAGAGTTACTGCTTTGGTTCATAGTCACAATAATCACGCCCGTAGGCAATGTATATACATGTATCTCTATCCATGGATAGTGTAACAGACCCAGTCTCTTGGATCATCAACTCAACACATATGAGGAGATCCTCAACCCGGCAAGACTGTTACAAATCATATATCTCATAGTGTAATAGACCCAGTCTCTTGGATCATCAACTCAACACATATGAGGAGATCCTCAACCCGGCAAGACTGTTACCTTTTATCATTTCTTAGGCATGCCACCCAAATCCAGAACTCTGAAACTGAATAACATATTAAACAAACAATTCATTTATTATATAGTTACCATTTCCATTCTCAAATTCTCATCACATTTAGGCAAACATGCCTTCTTTCTTTCAATATCATCATCATAGCCAATCACAATGGCATTGCCTCATATCATGTCTTATTTGAATTATCATTTCAATTTCAATGTATATTATTCATGAAACACATAACCATTCACAAAATCGAATCAACATATTTTTCAGTCATTCTACACTCATAGAGGCACAACATATCAAAAATTCACTTCAAGAACATTTTTCTATAATTAATTAAAAATCATACAAATCACAGCCTTTACTAATTGTAAAACAGAAACAATTTCACTAAACACAACTCTTACTCAACACAATCACTTCCAACACCTTCACCAACTCAACTTCTCATCATCAAACCAACAAACCCTAATTCCTTTCTCACACCACTTCAAAAGAATTGAAGAAATTAAAGAAAAGATCTTACCTCAAATGAAGAAATCCACAAATCTTTAACCAAAACCCTTGCTTCCTTCTTCAAAATGCTTCAAACCTCAAGATCACCTCTCTTTCTCTCTTTGTCTATGGAGAATCCGGCCACTTCAAGAAAGAAAGAAGAAAATGCACAAGTCAAACACCTTTTCTTCTTTTAATCTCCACCATGCATCTTACAAGGAAAATTACCAAAACACCCTTAACCATATAACTAACTCTTTGTCTCATATAAGCCCTTTATAGTAATTTCATTAACAACCAAAAATATCTTCTTCCACTTAACCATCACCTTGACTCTTCATTTGACCAATGTATATGTTAATTATATCATCATATAAACAACATATACATTTGTCTCTAAACCCTAAATTTCTTCTCCAAAACACATATACATATACATTCTCTTCCCATTTCTTTTCTCTTACAATTTAACACATATATGCACAAACATTCACTTCCCAATATATATATCAACAACCACAATAACAACAACATACTCAAAACTTCTAGGGCATAAATGAGGATATTACATGATTTGTAACAGTCTTGCCGGGTTGAGGATCTCCTCATATGTGTTGAGTTGATGATCCAAGAGACTGGGTCTGTTACACTATCCATGGATAGAGATACATGTATATACATGATTATTGTGACTATGAACCAAAGCAGTAACTCTGAACTCTGAATATCGTATTAAATACTTGTTGGGCCCATAGGTGTCAAGGTTATATGAATGTCCTAAATAATGTTATGAGTTTAATGAAATGAGATGTTGGTTATGGAGTATGATTGATTAATGTTGAATGTGAAAAGATGTTGAAATGTGGTATGCTCATATGACTATGATTTGTGAAATGCATAATTGTGTGGTTAACTTTATATTTATGATGTTGATCTTATCAATAACATATGTGGCATTGCATTTCATTAAAGCATACCGTTAGCATGTTTTATCTTACTAAGCCATTGGCTTAGCGCGATAGTGTTTAATCGCGCAGGTAGTAGAGTGGATAGAGTTGAACCCGAGAGTTCATCAAGACCAAGTGAGAGTAGACCTTGAAGAATCCATTTTGGGAGCTTAAAGATCAGAGCAGACTTGCCAATCATGTATAAATTTTATGTGTTGTAAAACTTGAGTTTTGATGTATATGAATTTGTAAATATGTAAATATTTTATAACTTCCGCTGTGTAATATTTAAATATGGGGGTTGTCCCAAAACCTTTATTTTATGTTGTACTAGAAGTGTAAATCCTTTTTGCAGGTTGTAGTTGAGGTTACAAGGGGGATTTATTGGGAGTGTATTGAGAATGATTTTGTTTGCATTGGTTTGTGTAAAATGTTTTTAAAAATAAGAAAAAAACCGGTTTTGTCGACACTTGGGACTCAATTTTTAGGCGAAACTATGGCAAAAATTTTGTAAAAATCGGAACTAAAATTTGACTAAGTAAAATTGGTAGCAACATTAGGTTAGTGTGGCGCTTCTACTCAGCTTACATATGTAGGTTGGGAAGGGGTGTTACAATTGTTTTGGTATCAGAGCCTAGGTTTGAGATTCTCAACCTAGGTAAAATGTAATAAAAAGAATATTTTTACTTAAAAAGTGGTTTTGAATAACATATACGTTTGAGATTGGCAGTCTCTGATCTTTAATAAGATATAATCTGCTGTGTTTGCAGTGTTAGGTTGTGATGGATTCTCACTCACGTCAGTCGATTGAGGGTAGTGCCGAGAGTATTGCTCCTGCTGAGGGAGCTAGGGTTGATAGTGTTGAGGAGGCACCTGCTTCGATGTCGGGTAGACCAGCTGGGGAGGAGGTTCCGCCAGCCTGGTTTAGGCCTATGATGGAAGCTATGAGACAAGCACCTGTGCAACCACAGCCACCGCCACCACCCCCTCAGCCTTCAGTACCAGTAAGGCACTATGATAAGCTAAGGAAATATGGAGCAGAGGATTTCTTTGGTACAGTTGATCCGGCTGTAGCAGAACAGTGGCTTGATAGAGTTCAGAGGGTATTTGTGCAGTTGCAAGCCACTTCAGAGGAGAAGTTTGACTATGCAAGATCTTTGCTACAGAAGGATGCCTACGACTGGTGGAAGACAGTGCCCCATTCTATGGATGATCCTCCAACACTATCTTACACTGATTTTCTGAGGGAATTTGAGTTGAAGTATACTCCTAGGGAGTATAAAGATGGGAAGAAAAGAGAGTTTCTAGATTTGAAGCAAGATCATCGGACCGTAACTGAATATGAAGTTGAGTTTATTCGACTGAGTCAGTATGATGGGGGTATCATTGCTGATGAGATTGATAGATGTCGGCGATTTGAGGAGGGATTGAGACCCTCGATCATGTGCTTAGTGGCTGGATCCAGATATCAGGATTTCTCACAGCTTGTGGCAGCAGCTCGAAGTGTAGAGCGAGCTCAAGTTATTGCAGCTGTTTCAGAGGAGGAGGTTAGGGTTAGAAGGCCCCAGTTAGAGGCAGGGTCTTCTTCTGCGAAGAGGGGTAGAGGAAGTTTTGTTCCTCGGAGTAGTAGGAGCCAAAGACCAGCGGGTAGGTCAGTGCAGTTCCAGAGGCAGAGATTTAGACCTGCAGCTTCAGTAGCGAGTGCTCCTACTCCTGGAATTCAGAGATCCACCTTACCTGTGTGTGACCAGTGTGGTGGAAGACATGGGGGCGTTTGTTGGAGGTACAGTAGATCAGCTGTATGCTTCAGGTGTGGATCACCTGACCACTTTGTGAGAGACTGTCCTGAGAGGCAGGAGCTGATGCCAGTGGATTCTGCTGCTTCTCGAGCTAGTGTGAGGGGAGGCAGAGGAGGCAGAGGTGCCAGTCGGGGAGGTAGACCAGGATTCAGTTCTAGAGGAGGTGCTACATCCAGGGAGGGTAGACCAGAGGAGGTTGGATCTTCCCAGAGGATGTATGTTATGCAGAGGCAGCCAGATACATCGGCAGTCATAGCTGGTACTTTTTCTTTATTTAATATTCCAGTACTTGCTTTGATTGATCCGGGTTCCATGCATTCATATGTTAGTGTATCTGTTTTGCCTGTCTCTGATTTGCATGCTGAGTCCCTAGGATTTGATGTGTTGGTGACAAATCCGTTAGGGCATAGTGTGGTTGTGAGTAAGGTGCATAGAGATAGTGCAGTAGTGGTGCAGGGTGAGGAGTTCTTAGGGGATTTGATTGAGATGCCATTTAAGGAATATGATGTGATCTTAGGTATGGATTGGCTATCTCGACATGGAGCTGTGGTAGATTGTAAGAAGAAAATTGTTTCTTTGAAAACTGTTGATGGTAGAGAGGTGATAGTATCTAATGAGCAGGAACAGCTAGCCTCCTTATTTGTTTCAGCTGTTGCAGCCAGGAGGTTGATTAGAAAGGGATGTGAAGCCTATCTTGCTCATGTGGTAGATACTAGAGTAAGAAGTTCTCCCATTGATAGCATTGCCACAGTTGCAGAGTTCCCAGATGTGTTTCCAGAGGAGTTGCCAAGATTGCCTCCTGAGAGAGAGGTGGAGTTCGGTATTGAATTGTTGCCTGGTACCACTCCTATCTCTATTACTCCTTATAGAATGGCACCAGCAGAATTGAGGGAGTTGAAAGTGCAATTACAGGAGTTGTTGGACAAAGGATTTATTCGCCCCAGTGTTTCTCCTTGGGGAGCTCCTGTGCTATTTGTGAAGAAGAAAGATGGTACTATGAGGTTGTGTATTGATTATAGGCAATGAAACAAGGTGACTATTAAAAATAAATATCCTTTGCCTAGAATCGATGATCTCTTTGATCAGTTGAAGGGAGCGTCAGTGTTCTCCAAAATTGATTTGAGATCTGGGTATCATCAGTTGAGAGTCAAAGCTGAAGATGTTCCTAAGACCGCTTTTCGGACCAGGTATGGGCATTATGAATTTTTAGTTATGCCTTTTGGTCTGACGAATGCACCTGCAGCTTTCATGGATTTGATGAATAGGGTGTTTAGGCCCTATTTGGATCAGTTTGTAGTGGTCTTCATTGATGATATACTGGTGTATTCGCGGAATGAGGAGGAACATGATATGCATCTGCGGATTGTGTTGCAGATTTTGAGAGAGAGGCAGTTGTTTGCTAAATTGTCGAAGTGTGAGTTCTGGTTGGATCAGGTAGCTTTTCTCGGACATGTTGTTTCAGCAGAAGGCATTAAAGTTGATCCGAGCAAAGTTGAAGTTGTATTGAATTGGAATCCACCTAAATCAGTGACAGAGGTTAGAAGTTTTCTGGGTTTGGCAGGCTATTACCGGCGGTTTGTGAAAGGATTTTCTTTGATAGCTACTCCACTCACCAGATTGCTTCGTAAAGGAGTGAGATTTGTGTGGACGGATCAGTGTCAGGCTAGCTTTGAGCAGTTGAGAGAAATGTTGACTCAAGCGCCTGTTCTAACTTTACCTGTTGAAGGCAAACCATATGTGATCTACAGTGATGCTTCACATAGAGGTTTGGGGTGTGTATTGATGCAAGAAGGTAAAGTTATAGCTTATGCATCTCGACAGTTGAAACCGCATGAGCTTAACTATCCGACCCATGATTTGGAATTGGCTGCCATTGTTTTTGCATTGAAGATTTGGTGCCATTATCTGTTTGGGGAGAAATGTTTCATCTACACTGATCACAAGAGTTTGAAGTATTTGGGTGTCCAGAAAGAACTCAATCTTCATCAGAGGAGATGGTTAGAATTGATTAAAGACTACGATTGCTTGATTGACTATCATCCAGGTAAAGCAAATGTTGTTGCTGATGCCTTGAGTCGGAAGTCTTTAGCTGGTTTAACAATTTACTCGCTCTCGTTGCTTGTTGAGTTGAGAGCATTGCATGCCAGTTTTGTACCTTGTGTTGATGGTGCATTATTGGCACAGTTGCAATTGAAGCCGATTTTGTTGGATCAGATCAAAGAGGCTCAATTGGCTGATAAGAAAATTCAGAAGATTATTTCAGATTGTCAGAATGGGAAGACTAGAGATTTTGTTGTGAAAGATGATGGGAGTCTCTGGTTTAAGAACCGATTGTGTGTACCCGATGATGCTGATTTGAAAAGAGTCATTTTAGAAGAAGCTCATCAGTCAATGTTTGCTATGCATCCAGGTAATACGAAGATGTATCATGATTTGAGACAGCATTATTGGTGGATTGGTTTGAAGAGAGACATTGCAGATTTTGTGTCGAAATGTCTCACTTGTCAGAAGGTTAAAGCAGAGCATCAAGTTCCAACCGGGTTGCTTCAACCATTGTCAGTGCCAGAATGGAAGTGGGAAAGAGTGACAATGGATTTTGTGTCTGGTTTGCCATTGACACAAAAGAAGCATGATGCCATATGGGTGATTGTGGATAGATTGACTAAAACAGCTCATTTCCTTCCGGTTCGAATGGATTACTCTTTGGAGAGATTGGCTGAGCTGTATATCCATGAGATTGTGAAACTGCATGGTGTTCCAACTTCTTTAGTGTCTGATCGAGATCCCAGGTTTACTTCCAGATTTTGGAAGAGTTTGCATAGTGCTTTAGGTTCTCGACTGCACTTCAGCACTGCTTTTCATCCACAGACGGATGGACAGTCAGAGAGGGTGATACAGATTATTGAGGAACAAGAAAGTGCCATTGGTGAAGATTCTTTGGAAGAATCATGGAAAAGAAGAAGCAACTTGGGAAAGTGAACAATCCATGCGAGAACAGTATCCGCAGTTGTTTCAGAGTTGATATCAGGTAATTTCGAGGACGAAATTTTCTTTTTAGAGGGGGAGAATTGTAATATCCTCATTTATGCCCTAGAAGTTTTGCATATTGTTGTTGTTGTTATTGTTATATATTGGATTGAATATATGTGTTAAATTGTAAGAGAAAAGAAATTGAGAAGAGAAAGTATATGTATATGTATTTTGGGAAGAAATAGGGTTTAGAGACAAATTTATATGTTGTGTATATGTTAATATATATGACATATAAAGTGGTCAAAAGGCTTGGTCAATGCAAGAGAAGATATTTATTTGAGATTGGTAAATTACTTAATTGGGCACATATAAGACAAAAAGATAATTATGTGAATAAGGGCACTTTAGTAATTGCTTGGATAAAATCACATGGTGGATATTTAAAGAAGGTTTAATTTGTGTTTTCTTCATCATTTCTTCTTCTTCTTCTTTTTGATGGCCGGCCCTCCATAGCCAAAGAGAAAGAAAGAGACAAGTGATGGTTTTGATGATTTCAAGCTTAAATTGAAGAAAGATTAAGTGTTCAAGTGTTTATTTAAGAAGTTTTTAACTAAGGTAAGATCTTTTCTCTAATTTCTTCAAATCTTTTGAAGTGGTATGATTAAGTTGCTTATGGTATGATTGTAAGTATTGATTTTGCTTGATAGATGAGAAGTTGGGTTGGTGTTGGTGATGGAAGAGTAAGATTGGTGTTTAGTGAAATTGTTTCTGTTTTAGGATTAGTAAAGGCTGTGACTTGTATGATTTTTAATTAATTTTAGAAAAATGTTCTTGAAGTGAATTTTTGATATGTTGTGCCTCTATGAGTCTAGAATGACTGAAAAATATGTTGATTCGATTTTGGAATGGTTATGAGTTTAGAAAAATTATTTTCATTAGACCTGTTCCAGCAGGTACCTTAACTGGGACAGCTATATTTCGGGATTTTTAATAAAATGTAGAAAAATCATATTCAATTGAATTTTGGATATGTTGTTTCTTAGTGAGTCTAGTATTTGAGAAAAATAATTTGGAACCACGTTGATTAAATTTGATTTATGGAATTCACAAAGTTCAGAACTGCTGCCAGGATGCAGGGCAATTGGGGCAGTCTGGTTAGGTGAACTATTTGACCAAGATTTTGTGTTCAGTTTGATCTGAAATTTTAAAGGGATGATTTTAAGATACAAAACTAAATTCTGTAAAAATTTTAGAATTTTTAGTCAAGTAGATTATGTTATACAATTTTTCAAAATAAGGATAAAATGGAGTTTAAAACCAGAATGTACTATTTATGGTTAGGGTTTTAATTCTTTGTTCTTCTTGCATTGCTTTGGTTCTCCAAAGGTAGGTTGGTCCTTAAACCTAACCCTAAACACTTTAAACACACTTGAATCAATGAATGTTATAATCAATTGTTCTTTGCCCTAATTGCATTGTTGAGATTGAACAATGTTATGTTGTGCATTGTGAATGGTAATGTGTTTCATGAGTAATGTGGAATGAAATGTTGATATTTATGAATGATGCTATGTGAGATATAATGTGATCATGGATGAGATATATATATATATATATACTTGAATAATGAGATGTTATATTATGAAATGAAATGTGAAGCCATTGTTATTGGCTAAGATGATGTAATTGAAAGAAAGAAGGCATGTTTGCCTAAATGTGATGAGAATTGAGAATGGAAATGAATTGTTTGTTTAATATGTTATTCAGTTTTAGAGTTCTGGATTTGGGTGGCATGCCTAAGAAATGATGAAAGGTAACAGTCTTGCCGGGTTGAGGACCTCCTCATAGGTGTTGAGTTGATGGTCCAAGAGACTGGGTCTGTTACACTATGAGATACATGATTTGTAACAGTCTTGCCGGGTTGAGGATCTCCTCATATGTGTTGAGTTGATGATCCAAGAGACTGGGTCTGTTACACTATCCATGGATAGAGATACATGTATATACATGATTATTGTGACTATGAACCAAAGCAGTAACTCTGAACTCTGAATATCGTATTAAATACTTGTTGGGCCCATAGGTGTCAAGGTTATATGAATGTCCTAAATAATGTTATGAGTTTAATGAAATGAGATGTTGGTTATGGAGTATGATTGATTAATGTTGAATGTGAAAAGATGTTGAAATGACTATGATTTGTGAAATGCATAATTGTGTGGTTAACTTTATATTTATGATGTTGATCTTATCAATAACATATGTGGCATTGCATTTCATTAAAGCATACCGTTAGCATGTTTTATCTTACTAAGCCGTTGGCTTAGCGCGATAGTGTTTAATCGCGCAGGTAGTAGAGTGGATAGAGTTGAACCCGAGAGTTCATCAAGACCTAGTGAGAGTAGACCTTGAAGAATCCATTTTGGGAGCTTAAAGATCAGAGCAGACTTGCCAATCATGTATAAATTTTATGTGTTGTAAAACTTGAGTTTTGATGTATATGAATTTGTAAATATGTAAATATTTTATAACTTCCGCTGTGTAATATTTAAATATGGGGGTTGTCCCAAAACCTTTATTTTATGTTGTACTAGAAGTGTAAATCCTTTTTGCAGGTTGTAGTTGAGGTTACAAGGGGGATTTATTGGGAGTGTACTGAGAATGATTTTGTTTGCATTGGTTTGTGTAAAATGTTTTTAAAAATAAGAAAAAAACCGGTTTTGTCGACACTTGGGACTCAATTTTTAGGCGAAACTATGGCAAAAATTTTGTAAAAATCGGAACTAAAATTTGACTAAGTAAAATTGGTAGCAACATTAGGTTAGTGTGGCGCTTCTACTCAGCTTACATATGTAGGTTGGGAAGGGGTGTTACATGCCTAGTGGGAATGATGTTGAGGGTAGGTCTATTGCCCGGAATGGAAATGATGAAGTCTGGGAGAAAGACACCTGTAGTACGGCCATGGGAAGAACCCGAGAATCAGGGAACTTTTGGCTTGGGGTACAAACCCACAGATAAGGAGATTGAAGAGCTTGAGCATGGGAAGAAAGGGAAGAAGACTTGGGGAGCAAAAAGCCTCAAAATGCGCCCTTACTTTAAAACTCTGAATGGTCACTTCTGCAAACCTGGGAAAACAGTTCCTTACTGTGGTTTCCAGGAACCATTCTATTCTCCTATGACCGGAAAGAAGCTACCGGGTTTTGAAATGTTTGCTGATGTTGTGGCCATAAAAGAAGAAGAGCCAGAACCTGAAACTGACCCCCAAATGGAAGATTTCATGCGGCCTAGTCTCTTTGATGAGGTTGCTATGATAACCAATTTTGAGGACAATAGGGATTTCACAAAGCTGATCAAGACCACGGATGGACCGCTGAGAAACTGGTACGCCGAGGAGGGACAAGCTGCTGAGGTTAAACCTAGTCCTGTGTCACACCCTGAACTTGAGTCTTGTACCAAGTCTTGTACTAATTCTGAGTCAAAAACCAAGTCAGAGTCTAATTCTGAGTCTTCTGTAATTTCAGATTTAGAAAGCCCTAATGTCAAGTCTAATGTAATCTTGGAGAATGACTCCGCCATTATCAATGAAACTGTTTCGATTCTTGGTTACCCTGTGTCTTTTGCTTTCCAAGTATTATCTAGCAAAAATGAAATAAATGAAATAAAAGAAATAAATGAAAAGATAATAATTGGCAAAGAAAATGAACATACATACATTGCATATGATTGTGCGAATAAGGAACAGGTTGTCGATTGCATCAGGAAGTATGTCGACTGCTTCATGTGGAAGGCAAGTGATGTCACGGGAATAGACCCAGCTATAGCAGTGCATAAGATTCCGCTATACCCAGAGGCAAAGCCGGTTAAGCAGAAATTGAGAAGAATGAAGCCAAAATGGTCTTTGAAAATTAAAGAGGAGGTTGCCAAGCAACTAGACAATAAGTTCATAGAACCAATTGCCTACCCTTCATGGTTAGCAAACATCGTACCGGTCCCGAAGAAAGACGGAAAGGTCAGGATGTGTGTTGATTACAGAGATTTGAATAAGGCCTGTCCCAAGGACGATTTTCCACTACCACACATCGATTTGCTGATAGACAGGATGGCTGGGCATGTGATGGTTTCCATGACTGACCTCGCGGTTGGGTACAATCAGATCCTAGTTCACCCACCAGACAAAGAAAAGACAGCTTTCATCACAGAATGGGGCACTTTCTGCTACAGGGTTATGCCTTTTGGGTTGATAAATGCAGGGGCTACCTACCAAAGGATGGCGACAACGGTCTTTCATGACATGATTCACAAAGAAGTAGAAGTGTATGTTGATGATATGATTGTTAAGTCAAAATCTCCAGAAGAACACGTTGAAGCGCTTGAGAAGTTCTTCCTTAGACTTCGCAAGTACAATTTGAAGCTTAATCCTGCAAAGTGCCTCTTTGGTGCAACATCAGGCTTATTTTTGGGATATTTGGTCAGCAAGAAAGGAATAGAAGTTGATCCAGCAATGTCAAAGGCTATTCTGAAAATGCCTCCACCAAGAACAGAGAAAGAGATTCGAGGCTTGCTAGGTAGATTACAGTATATCAGTCGATTCATATCACAGTTGCCTGAGACTTGTGGTCCAATCTTTAAGCTACTAAGGAAAGGTGCTTCACAAGAATGGAATGAAGACTGCCAGAAGGCCTTCGACAAGATCAAAGAATACTTGTTAAGTCCGCCAATTCTACAACCTCCCAGAATGGGAAAACCTCTGCTCTTGTATTTGTCTGTAACAAATGAAGCCATGGGTGCAATGCTAGCTCAAGAGGCTGAAGATACAAAGGTAGAAAATGCAATTTACTACCTCAGCAAAAGGATGCTGGATTATGAGTTGAAGTACAACAAGATTGAGAAGTTGTGTTTAGCCTTGTATTGGGCTTGTACGAAGTTACAACACTACTTGTCTTCTTACACTACTTATGTCATCACAGAACAGAGTCCCTTGAAATTCCTTATGGAGAGGCCTGTTCTGGACAGCAAAATGGCTAAGTGGGTGTCAACATTGGCAGCCTTTGACCTAAAATTCATTCAAAGGAAAGCTGTGAAAGGGGGCACAATAGCTGACCAATTAGCAGAATTACCAGTGAATGACGAGATGCGAGAAATGGGTTTTCCCGACGAAGACCTCTTGAAAGTATTTGGGAGATGTATTTTGATGGAGCATCCAATTATCATGGAAACAGAATTGGAATTGTGTTCAAAACTCCTTGTGGAGAATACATTCCATTCGCAGTTAAACTTGACTTTAGCTGCACAAACAATGAAGCAGAATATGAAGCTTGCATTAATGGGCTTGAAGCCGCCCTGAAATTGGGGATTAAGGACCTAAAGGTCTATGGTGATTCTATTTTAATAGTATCACAAGCTTTAAGGAAATGGAAGATAAGAGAAGAGCGTTTGGTTCCTTACCTACAACGCCTTGATCATTTGGCACAACAGTTCAATGATTTGTCCTTCGAATATCTCCCAAGAGCAAAGAATCAGTTTGCTGATGCCTTGGCTACTTTAGCTTCCATGATCAATATCAGGGAGGGGAAAGTCATTCGTCCATTGAAAGTTCAGCTTCAAAAGCAACCCGCCCATGTAATGCACTTGGCCGATGGTAAACCATGGTTTTGGGATATCAAGACCTATCTCAAGGATGGAAATTATCCGGAGGGATCATCAAAGGTTGATCAGAGGGCAATAAGGCAGCTTGCCACATGTTACATTCTTAATGGAGATATCCTCTACAAAAAGAAGTTGGAATGGAATGCACCTAAGGTGTGTAAATGAAGCAGAGGCTAAGCAGATAATGGAAATGGTACATGGTGGCGAATCAGGACCACACATGTATGGGATCGCCTTGGTTCGAAAAATTGCCAATCTAGGATATTATTGGTCCACCATGAATGCAGACTGCATGGCATTCGTGCAAGGATGTCATCAATGCCAAATATTTGCTAAGCTACAGAAGCAACCTCCTGTTGCCCTGAATCCAATCACTTCTCCATGGCCCTTCGCTACTTGGGGAATTGATATAATTGGTAAAATACATCCAAAAGCATCAAATGGACATCAATTTATCTTGGTAGCAGTGGATTACTTCACAAAGTGGGTTGAAGCAGCTTCCTATGCAGAATTAGATGCCAAAAAGGCAGCACAGTTTGTCCGAACCAACATCCTTTGTCGGTACGGAACGCCGTTTGAAATTATCACTGATAATGGAACTCATTTCCAAGCAGAGTTTGCCAAACTCTTGGAGGATAAGAAAATCCAGCATCATAAGTCCTCTCCTTATAGACCTCAAACAAATGGAGCTGTAGAAGCAGCGAACAAGTCTATAAAGGTGATCATACAAAAGATGATCAAGGAACATAGGCGTTGGCATGAGAAGTTGCCATTGGCCTTGTGGGGATATAGAACATCTGTTAGAACTCCTACTGGGGCAACCCCGTATTCACTGGTATACGGAATGGAAGCAGTACTCCCCATTGAACTGGAAGTTCAATCGGCGAGGATAATTCAAGAAAGTCAGATAAATGAAGCTGAATGGATCAGCAATTATCATCATCAGTTGTTGAGTTTGGATGAAAAAAGACTTCAAGCTCTACATCAGATTCAAGGGTATCAGAGGCGAATGGCCAGACATTTCAACAAAAAGGTCAAGGATCGAAAGTTGGAAGAAGGTTGTTTGGTTTTGAAGGAGATCAGAACACCTGTTACAGATCCTCGTGGGAAGTTTCGTCCTCATTGGGCGGGACCCTACATTTTGAAGAAAATACTTTCCGGCGGAGCCGTCATCTTGTCTGATTTAGATGGTCTGGAGTTCACAAACCCATGCAATCTGGATCAACTAAAAAGATATTATGTATAATCATGCATTGTAATGAACTACATTAGACCTGATTCTTGCAAATTAATTCGAGATATGTAGGCAGCTCTCCTTGAGCACGGTCTAAATTTTAATAAAAATCATTCATTCATCTTTCTTTTGCCAAGAAAAAAAAAACAAAACAACAAAAACAACAAAAATAAAAAATCCCGCTAAGCCGAAAACCCAAAAAGGGCGGCTTAGGCAATAGTGGGGCCCGCTAAGTCGAAAACCCGCAAAGGGCGGCTTAGACAAGAATGGGTAAGAGCTCGCTAAGTTGAAAATCCGAAAGGACGGCTTAGGCAAAAATAAGAGCAAATAAATAAAGTAGATAATGCTTGGAAAGCAAACAAAAGGGTCATTCATTAAGAATCATTCATTACAAAAAGAGAATCATCTGTTACAAAAAGAGTCATTCAGCCTACAAAATACAAAAAGGTCAAGTCACATTCCCCAAAAAACCAAAAAGGTAAAAACAACCCAAAAACAGAAAAGACAATGGAGTCACCCTGGGATCTAAATCCTACGCCTCCTACAGGGGGCAGAGTCTTCGGCGTCTTCCTTAGTCCCGGAACTCTCCGCAATATCTACCTTTTCCTCACTAAGAGGAACCACCTCCTCTCCCTCCAACTCCTGTAGCAATGCACACCTCCTCAGTTTCTCAACGGGCCAAACCTCAGCTATAAACCAGGTCCTGTACTCTGGAGTGGGCTGAACGAGGGAAGGCTCTGTACAAGGCCTGATCATCCGATGGTCTCTGACCCAAGTCTGTAGAACAACCCGAGTAACCCCGGGGGTAATAGGAGAAGCAATGGTAAGCCCGACAGGAAGGGGAACTCTCTGATCAATACCCATCTGCCTGAGGACGCGGGAAGCACTGTACCAAGTACTGTGAGTGAACCCAAGCAGGTAGACATGGTTGTGCATGGCATTTGCCTCCATGAATTGAGGAATCCTATACCAAGGGACGAACCATAATAATTCTTCCGGTCCAAGCTCAAACAGCCAAACAGTCCATTCGGCCATAGAGGGAAAAGAAATCTGAATTTTCCTGGTGCGGTACTGCGAAGGGTTGTAGGTCAAAGTCTGGGGGGCTGCAACCACTCGAAGATGATCTCTCAGCCAAACCTGGAAAAAATAGATCCTTTCTATTTTACAAAGGAAAAGAGAGATGATGGAATAAGCAAAAAAACAAAAGGTATAAATTACCTGAAGGATGACCGGGGTGACGGTCCAACGTTCAAATCCAAGTGCACATCTGTCGAGACTCTGAATAGTCTCAGCCAGGATCATGCCCCCGATACAGTTGAGCTCTTCCATTTGCCTAACCATTGGGCAAAGTTTCAAATCTCCAAAGCCGGGGTCACGGTTGAAGAGGAACCCAGCTAACAGACAAAAGACGAAGGCTCGCATTCTATGCCTCAATTGAATATCGTCTTCAAAATCGGCGGTCAAGAATTCATCAATTAGGGGAAGCAGCATCGCCTTATCCCCATCTACAATCATAGCTTGGGCTTGGGGTTTTGTGAAGCTAAAAAGCCTCTGAAAAGATCCCACATAGCCGATTTGGACCTCATGCCTCACAAGAGGGGCATTTGGGTCGCACCCAATGATCAAGCAGAACTCCTCAAAAAGAGGACACATTTCCTCCATCCGAGCCCCAAATCTGAAAACATGGGCTTGGGGATCCCAAAACCTGATGCAAGAGTGCAAGAAATCCCAGTCTACAGCTACACCTCTGAGGGTGGCGACAGCTTTCAACCCGTACCTCCCCATGTTGATCCTTTCAACGTTGTGGAGACTTTTGGTCCAATTATGCATCACGTGATTAAAAAGGGGATTCATTGTTATTTGAAAAAAATAAATAATAAGATCTTGCGGTAAGAGGTTTGCTTTTTGGCCCACAGATGTAAGACAACCTTGAGTTTTATACTGGTCTGGCCCGGGCAGCGGCTCGGCCGCCGTTGCCGGCGGCTCGGCCGCCACCGACCGTCCTGATTCCTCTTTTTTGATGTTTTGTAAAATTCTCGTGTTTTGGCCCTGTTTAGGCCCTGTTATGTGCTATTTTTTGGGATTGTGTTAGGGATTTATTTTTAAAAGAGATTTCTAAAAAGAAAAAGCATCATGCATACATATGTGCTGTTAATACTAACAAATAAGTGCAGGTTTACAGATAAGTTCAGATAACAGCTGAAAAACATGAAAGGTACAAAGTACAGAAGGGGAGTAGTTCAAATACAGCAAGCATAGTTCAAGACAAGTATGAAAAAAAAATCAGTGCCGACCTCTCCGTCTTTGCGGCCTGCTCTACCTCTCGTAAGCAGCCTCAGTCCAAGCACCAGACAGTTCATCCGAGAAAGCAGTAATCAGTGCCGCCATTTCCGTGATCAGGCCCTCTGGTACCTGTAAAAGAGACAAAATCACAATCAATCTCAAGAGAATTTTATGAATCCTTTTCATGAAAAGTTCTATGAGAATATACCTGAGTGACATGAGCAAAGCTCCGATATAATGCACCCTCAGCACTAATTGGTCGGGTCACCCAACCACCAGGTGCATGATAACGAGCAGCATAAGGCAGCCTCAAGTCGGCTAAAATAGGGTCAAATTGGCCGGTAGCTGTAAGGACGGATGCGGGAGGCCTCAAATGAGATGAGCTGCTGCTTCCTCCAGTGTGTGATGGTCCAGCCCTGAAAGCGGAAGCCTCAGCCCTAGAGGAAGAGGGTCTGTCAGCTCGCCGGTCGGGAGAGGGATGGTCTCTCGGAGTGCTAGAAGTGGGAGCCGAAGAGTGGGAAGACCGATAAGGGGGTACAGAGTCAAATCGTGTCCCAATGCGTGGCATCAGTCGATGAAGACAGTAGAAGTCATAATCATCCTCATCCGGGGCATAAGCCGACTCGAAAGGGTCGCCCTCATACTGGGACACAGTAATAGGTAGAAGTGTTGAAGATAGCATATCATCAGGGGGATCCACGGGAACTGCACAGAAACCGGCAATCTGGAAAGTCACCCTCTCAGCGAGATAATACCGTCAAAACTCTGGATGGGGAAGTATGAATCATCGTCGAGTCAGAAACTCTGATCGCTGAAAGCTGTAATCTTGAGCTATCCACTCTGCCAGTCGGCTAGACATCACTTTAGATGCAACCTGTAAAAAATTTGTTATATTAGTGAATCATTTTCTTTAATATAATGAAAAAAGATGACGATAAAGCATTTACTGAGTCCATTGGGCAGCTGTCGAAGAACGATCTCAGCCCTCTGATGGGAAGTTTCCTCTTTGGTACTTCTACCCTCTCTCTATACCACCTCCAAGCAATGGGGGAAAGATGATCTGCAGGGGCAGGTATCTCACAAAGAAAAGGGGCGATGTCAGGAAAGTACTCGTAAGCCCAAGTCTGAAAAAAAAAAGAGGAGAGAGAGAAAGAGAAGGTATCAGAGTTGGTGTATGTCAACATATATAAAGATAGGGGAAATGTTCTTTACATTACCTCCCAGAAGTAATACAAGCCACACGGAGCAATACGGGTATAGCAGAGGTCTGACATGTCGTCATACAACCTACACAGCATCATGCTAGCCCAATCGTACGTATGAAGCCGTGTCAGGTCAAGTAGGCTCTTCAGCACATTGAGACTCACTGCATCTTTCCTGTTTGATAAGAAGGAGCTAGCAAACAGGAGAAGCAAGGTAAACCTGGCCGCCTGGTCAGCAGTAAGGTTGCCTGTCTCGTAACCAGTGTAGATACCTGGCGCTTGCTCCACAAGCCACCTCCGCTGAATGCAGCGAGGCGCCTAATATCGAGGATAGTCAACCCCGATCAAAGTAATCATGTCGGCTGAAGAAATGTCCTACCGCCAGTCATCATAGGACTCCACTATCTCAACGCCAAAGGGAATCCCAGAAATGATGGAAAAGTCAGTAGGCGTCATTGTCATCTCCCCCCAAGAAAAATGAAAAGTGTCAGTAGTAGGCCACCAGCGCTCGGCTAAAGCATAGATCAAATCCCGGTGGATATCTCTACCCACATCTATAGCCCTCAAATGGTGGAGGAAAGCAGGTCTGATAAGATCCCCCACTGGGTGCCCGGCATCAAAGATGTAAGCCGGAATAGTGACCATCGGACGCTCAGCTATAGATATCTTGATCGTAGAGTCCTAAAAAAAAAATTTCAGAAAAGTTGGACAAATTCAGAAAAGATTTAAGTTCTTTCCCCAGCTGGGTGTGGATTCCTAAAGGATTATTTCTAAGTTCTTTACTAGAAATAATTACTGATGGCAGAACATAATGAAGCCTAGTACTAATCCTAATTCATTACTAGTACATGTAAAGGAAAGGTTCCTAAAATTTATTTCTAAGTTCCTTACTGGAAATAAATAAAATTCCTAAGCATGCATACTAGATGGACAAACGGGAGAGTACTCACCTCATAGCAGCCGGTCCGAGAACTGTGCTTCTCCTCCTCAAGTAAAAGATTGCAGGGAGGGAGTGGGATTTCGAAGTCTTCAAAGCTGGTGAAATCCATCGTCGAAGGAAAATTTGAAAGAAGTGAAAGAAGAAGAATGAATGAAAGCAAATGAAAATTGAATGAAATGAGCCTATTTATAGGAAAAACTGAAAACGCGGGTCTTTTTGCACCTCGCTCAAAATTCGCTCTTTAGAAGACCACTGAGTTCCATAAATCATTTTTATGGATCCCAGTGGGGGGCAATTGTGAACACTCGAATTTTGAGGCTCGGAAAGCCAATTTCCTCAGACCAGACCGGACTGGAGGTCCACGATAAAGTCCACCGAAAGTATGTCTTCATGGTACTTGAAATGTCCGGTGCGACGCAAGGATCATGGATATGGTCTCGGAATAATTTTTGGAGGCCCATGGCTCCCGAAAAGTCAGTTTTAGCAGAAATAGCGCGAGTCGCGGTGGGCCAGGACAGCGGCCCAGCCGCCGTGCTTCCGGCGGCCAGCCGCCGTTGCTGGCGGCCCGGCCGCCGTACAGCCCGATTTTGCCTATAAATAGGCTTCAGATTTTCAAAAGAAGGAAAGTTTTGGAAGATCCGAAGCCCGGGTGCTGACGAAATTTTTATGCTTAAAAATTTCTAATATTGTGTTGTAAAAAGCAAGAATCATACTTAAAAGTGCAAGGAAACAAGATCTGGAACTTAGAAGTGGAAAAATTCTAATCAAGGTAATATCATAATTCATCTTTGGTCAATTCGAGCATATCATAAGCATTCTAATCTTCTTCTTAATTTCTTCTTGGTCAAAGATCTAATCCTTTTAGATCTAGAGGCCTAATGGATTAATCAATCAACCTTTCGGCATCAAGCCGTGAATAAAATCAACCTTTTGGCACGGAGCCTAAATTTCATCCTTTAAATACGAAGTATTTAAACATTACAATTAAGATCAAAATTTGGCATGAAGCCTAAATCGAACTCTTTTGGTACCAAGTACCCGAAATTATACAATTTTTGCACTAAGTGCTAAAACTCACAATCCTGGCAAAATGCCTAAAAAATGCATGAAGCATACTCACACATGCATGAAGCATAAATTTCATCGCCTTTAAATAGGCTTTTCCGAACTACATGGGCTTTGATCTCTCATAAAAACGAGAGTATGTAGGCATATTTGGGATTCACCCCAAATAGCAAGTCCACAATTTATCAATAATCTCTTCTTCTTTCTTTTTGTTTTCTTTTCGGATTCAATTCTAAATTGGCAAATTAATCAAATGCATGACATAGTCCCCGAATCCTCCTTGGGTTCGCAGACTAGAAACCTTTACATTGGATGCATAATTGGAGTCAAACAAGGGTTTTCTTAGTTTTTCCCTTTGAACAAAATAAACTGAGTGGCGACTCCCGACAACGAGTGAACGTTCGCCCGGATCTTTTTTGGGCGGAAACCGAGGTTCACACATATAAAAATCAACACTTTTTAAAAGAAAAGTCAAAGTAAAAGGGTATTTTGGTAATTAAATCTTAGAAATTTAAAATTAATAAAATAATTCAAAAATAAATTATTTTTGAATGGAAGAGGGAATTTAGGAATTTAATTTATTAAATAAAATAATTAAATAATTAAATATTAAATTATTTTAATATATATATATATGGTTTAAAATTAAAGGGTGAAAGGAAAGAGAAATAAAAAAAAATAAAGTCTTCTTCTTCTTCTTTCCTTCATGGCCGAATTTCATGGCTTCAAGAGAGGGATTTGCTTCTTCCATACTCCAAAAAATTGAAGAGATTTTAAGGATTCAGGTGGAGTTTTAGAAGTTTCTTCATCAATTGGTAAGCTTTCTTACCAAATTTTCAAATTCTATGGAAAAGTGTTATGTAATTTTGGAATTCTATAGTAGCATGATTTAATTGCTTAATTGGATATGAATGAAGTTGTTTGATTGGTTATTAATGATTTTAAGGTTGGATTAAAGAAATGGTTGAGTTTGGGTAAGATTGGTGAAGAGAGAGAATTTAAGGTTATGTAATTTTTGGGGTTTTGAAATCATGGTTTTTAATTGTGTAAATTGATTCCAAATGAGTTGTTTTGATACATAAACAAGTATTTTAAAGTCAAATATTGGATTGGTTGTGTTTGGTTGGAGTTTGAGAATGGAAGTGGAGATTTAGGGTTTTGGAAAAGTGATTTTCCAAAGTGGTTGAATTGTGTGATTTTATTTGTTTAAGCATGTTGTTTAGTGTTAAAAGGGATGAATATAAGCTTGAAATGAGTAATGGATTGTGTTGGAATGGAAAACCTTCAATGGGGGAAGGTTATGCCATTTTTGAGATTTTGTGTATAAGAGAGTATTGTTATAATGTAAATGATTTAAATATATTAAAATATGTTTTTAATGATATTAATAAACTTAAAACACTAATTTAAATGGCTTGATATGGTTTTTCAAAGTTAAAGTGAGGTGAAGCTTAATTTTGAAATTTGGTTTAGAGTAATGTTTAATTATGGTTTGATGTTGAGAATACCTTAAAATATGATATTAAATGATTATGTATGATCACATTTGGTATAGGCATTGAGGGAGGTTGATTTGCTTCATCCAAGTGGTGAAGGGCAAGTTGGAAGGATAAGATTGGATGTTGTATTAAGCTTGCTTTGGGTTGCTAGTAGAGGTATGTACAAACTTTGAGTATAATTTTTATATATGCATGCATTTGAACTTAACATATTTTGGTTGAAAAATGTGTTAAGCTACTTGGTTCATTGATTGTGTATGAATAATTGACTATGACATTTGTAATGTCATATATGTGTTAAATGCATTGTGAAAAGCCATTGATAATGGCTAAATTGTGTAAAGTATGAAATATGCATATTATGTGAAAATACCCAAAGTAATTGGGTAATGTGTTGTGAATGCAAAAATGAGATATGTGGAATAATGAAATGAATTGATATTGATAAAAATGAGAAAATGAGAAAAATGAGAAAGATGTGAAAAATGAGAAAAATGAGAAAAAAAAATGTGGAAATAAGGCAATGAGCCTAGTTTGATTATGAGAAATAAAATGAGAAATGAATTGTGAAAGTATTTGATAATGAGATAAATAAATTAATTGTGTGCCTAGTATGTTATTCAATTTTCAGAGTTCTGGGTTTGGCGGCATGCCTATGAATTGCTGGGCAGGTGAAAAGACAGGGTCGTAAGCCAAGCCCAGCTGATAAATGATAAATATGATATTTTTGGGGTGAAAAGACTGGGTCGTAAGCCTCAAAAACCGTAGCAGTCTAGCCGGGTTGAGGACCAAGATACTAGGGCCTAAGGGTCTAGCCGGGTTGAGGTCCAAGAGACTGGGGCTATTACATTATCCATGGATATATATATTGCCTACGGGCTAGACACATGGTGTCATTATGGACCAAAGCAGTAACTCTGAAATTTGAATAGCATATTAGATCCTTTTTGGGCCCATGCTTGTCTTTGCTTTAATGTGAATTATGAATTGTGAAACAATTGAGCAATATAATGTTATGAGTTGTGAGTATGAAATATTTGAAAAATATAATAAAGTGAAATGATGTGACCTCTATACGCATTGTGCATTGGCATTACTTTACATTTTTATTATTATCAAAGTTTGTACCACTAGGCTTCGGCTTAGCGCGATTGTAATTCGTCGCGCAGGTGTCATGAATGTTTTGGTAGAGCCAGAGTTTTACTAGACCTGGTCGGGTCTAGGTTTGTATTTTTTTTTAGCTTGAAGAGTTGTTTTGGGTACATTAAGATCAGAGCCAGTTGTCAGCATGTGCATTTTTGATATTATGTATGTTATGATATATTTTTTATGCATATATTGTAAATTGTAAAGAATGATTTGAATAATATTGTTTAAGATGGGATTTTATATATAATTTTGATATATATATATATACCTATATATAAGTATTTTGAGAAAATATGGAGAAATTGAGAAGTATTGGTGAATTGATTTTATTTGGAGTGTTTGTTTTATGCAGGTTGTGTTTTGTTGAATTTTGAAAACGTTCAAATTACAAACAAAACTCTGGTAAATTTTTTCCAGAGATTTTCATATAAAATATTTATTTTGGATTCCTATAATAAGGAAAGAATATTTATATACTATTTATTTTATATATTTGTATTTGAAATCTTAAAACATAAATGTAAAATTTTTTATTAAATCAGTCTGTGACATTTTTATACCGTATATGCATATTTTACGTATGCTGAAAATATGTATTATACGTATATAGGGTATAACAATGTTACAGAGAGGGCTCCTACATAATTATGAGTGTCTAGGTCTTAGTCAATCTTAGAACATACTTTGATGAACTTTCGAAGCAAAATTGAACTTTGCTTATTTAAGGGAGAAATGATATAGGCATTGTTTGGTAAGCCAACAACTAGAATTCACCCAATCAAATATCAATCCTTAGTTGTCCCTTTGAGCCTTCATGACATTTTAGCTTGCTCTTTATTGGCTTGTAAACTCGATAACCTACCCTAAGCTATTATGACTCTTATGACAAGTCTAATGATCACTAAGGTGAAGGCCAAGAAGATCAAAGAAAGGAATGCATAGTTAAGACCATAAGGATACTTGAAGTTCACATACTGGACCTAATATCTCCAATCTATTAAGATAACACCAAAAGCAATAAATGATCTATCCTTGTTGAAGTAAACTCACTCTACTCCACTCATCCATAGTCAGAAGCATAGAATAATGCAGACAAGACAATTTTCTTAGAGCTAAAAAAAAGAGAAAAAAGAGAAAAAATAATAAAGAAAAGAAAAAAGAAGAATAAGAAAATAAAAGAAAATAAAACCCAAAATGTGGTTCAGAAAGCCAACCGAGTTCTTTTTTACCTAAAGCAAGCAGGAGACTTCTACTTTACGAGGACAAATTGACTTGAATTGGTCCAATCCAATCAAAAGATTCAAATAAAATCAAATACATAAGGGAAAGACCATCTTTCATTTTATCCAACATAGCTCTAGGTCCGCAATCTTAAAAGACTTAGACTTGATATTCCAAAAAGAAAAAGGACAAAAAGAAAGAGGAAGAAAAAGGGTGGTCTAAAGATCAAGATAATATTGATTGGATCCAGATTTCTGCCAAGATGGAAGGACATTCAAGCTTTGTATTTTCATGAAGCCAAAAGATAAAAGTGATGCCTATAAGGTGAAACTGGAACCTCTAATAGTATACAATTCAAGCATAAAGTTTATAATGTAAAGGTTTGTCAGTAGTGTCACATAAGCTCCAATTTAAAAATGGCATTTGCTTAACCCATGTCCCTTATAGACCCCATTTCAAGCCTATTAAAGACATGTTGATCTCTTTTAATAGGTAGAGTAGTGGAGATAGTTTGGATAAGCATTCATATGAGATACACAATATTTAAACTAATGTAACCTTTTGCCAAGTAATGTGTATGTGCCTATCTGAAGTACAATAATTCTTACTTAAATGGAAATGATTCCCAAGTTTATTACGATAACTAGGGTTATGGTGTTATAGATGTATTAATTTAGAAAAATCGAGTCTCGAGGTACAATAACATTAATTTGACAAAGTCAACATTGGATTTAAAAAATAAAATAATAATAAATAAATAAATAATTGTCTTCTTATCTCATAAACCTTCAAGTTAAGGTAAGTATATTGCACCATCGAATCTCGAAGGACACATTGGGCAAAATAAATTATTATTTGCAAAGTCATGAAGAAGTTACCAACCGATGTGTTGAATCATGGGTTGAAACAACATTTTCTATGCTTCTAACTACCCTGCTGGGGCCTCCACTTCTCATGCTTTGTACATGTGGAAGATAAAGCCATAGCTATGAAGTCTTCTATTATTTTGAACATGTATCCAGAAGGAATCAATGAGAGTGCCCACATTAGTCTATGAGTCAATAGAACCACCGTAAGTATCACCATTGCATATTATGCATACATGAGCATATCACACTGTATTTTTGTCTTGTATTGCCTATTGTTTGTTAGAGTGAACAATAGACATGGTGAAGTAAATAATAAGATGCATATACAGAATCAGGGGTCATGAAAAGGTCATTACAAAAAAAAAGAGAGAAGATTCATGCTTGTGCAAAGAGCCGGACAAAATATAGACATTAGTCAGAGCCTGCATTGGTTTAAGCCTACACAGGGGATAAAACTTTTCTTGTCAATTTTTTAATTTATATATAGAACATTTTCAGACTCACCTTCAATGTTTTGCCATGTAGGGGGCAAAGCGAGGGTATGACAACCAAAAATAGCTAAATAGCCAAATTTTCTGCAAAAGAACAATGTGAAGAGTCCATTTAAGGATGGAACAAGAAGAAAATCAGAACTCAAAGAATGAAGATATAAAAAGACAAAGGATCAGTCCAGCTAGAAGAGCTAAAGCCAATGCAGGACAATTTTCAAAGGATAAAGACCCATTTTTGAAGGGTAAAGACCAAATCTCCAAAGGATAAAGACCCATTTTTGAAGGGTAAATACCCAATCTCCAAAGGATGAAGATCCAATTTGAAGGATGAATACCCGATCTCTAAAGGATGAAGATCAAATTTGAAGGGTGAAGACTTGATGTCCAAGGATGAAGATTCATTTTGAATGGTGAGGACCCAATGTCCAATGGATGAAGATTCAATTTGAAGGGTGAAGACCCAATTTCCAAAGGATGAAGATCCATTTTGAAGGGTGAGACCCGATGTTGAAGGATGAAGATCCATTTTGAAGGGTGAAGACCCAATGCCTAAATGATGATGATCCATTTTGAAGGGTGAAGACCCAATGTCGAAGGATGAAGATCCATTTTAAAGGGTGAAGACTCGATGTCCAAGGGTGAAGAGCCATTTTGAAGGAGGTGAAGACCCACTGTCCAAAGGATAAAGATCCATTTTGAAGGGTGAAGACCCAGTGTCTAAGGATGAAGATCAGTTATGAAAGGTGAAGACCTAAAGCAACCGGCTAGAAGAAAGCCAAAACTCTCAAATAATAAAAGGTCAGTCTAGCAAGAAGAGCTGAAGTAAATCCATTGAAGAATGGAACCTATTGGCTAGAAGAAAGCCAAAATTCTCAAACAACAAAAGGACAGTCTAGCTAGAAGATCTAAAACCCAACCTATAATAGAATTATTGAAGCATCCTAATGATTCAACTTTCCTTGATATGATTGAAGTATCCAAGTTTATTTCTAATGAGATATTAGAGTCTCTTATTATCCTACTAAGATATTAGAGTCGCTTGGTGGCTTTGATCAGGATACTATAGTTGCTCGATGATTGTTTTTTATTTAACAAGATACTAGAGTCGCTTGGTAGATTTCATTAGGATATTAAAGTTGCCCAATGATCCATTGAGATATTAGAGCCAACCAAAGGTTTTGTTGCTTGGTCATCAGGATATTAGAGTCGCTTGATAAACCTATTGAGATATCAGAATTTCCCAATGATCCATCAAGATATTAGAGCCACTCAGTAGTTTTTTGTCACTTGGTGGATTTCACCGGGACATCAAAGTCACCCAATAATCAATTAAAAAATCCAATCCAGTCTCGAGTCCAAGTACCCAAATCAAATCTAGCCTTGGGTCCAAGTACCAAAATCAAATATAGTCTTCGATCCAAGTATCCAAATCAAATCCAGCCTCGGGTCCAACTACTCAAATCAAATCTAGTCTCGGGTTTAAGTACCCAAATCAAATCCAGCCTTAAGTCTAAGTACCTAAATCAAATCCAATCTCGGGTCCAAGTACCCAAATCAAATCCAGCCTCGGGTCTAATTATCCAAATCAAATCCAATATCAAGTCCTAGTACCCAAATTAAATCCAGTCTCGGGTCCAAATACCCAACCAATCCAATCTTGGGTCTAGAACCCAAACCAATCTTGAGACCAGAACCTAATCCAATCTTGGGTTCAGAATCCAAATCAATCAATCTCATGTCCCGGGTCTAAGTACCCAACCAACCATGTTTTGGGTCCGGAGCCCAAACAAGTCTCAGGTTCAGAACTCAACCAATCCAGATTTGTGTCCATAACCCAATCAATCCAATCTCGAGTCTAGAACCCATCCTGATCCAAAATCATCTCAAAACCATGTTACTTTCCACTCTCTGAATAAATTCAAGATCGTTCAAGCAGGGAGCAAACTGTAGACCCTTAATTTTGAACCTAAGCTAGCTCGACCCTAATTAAAGAAGGTAAAGTTATGATTGGTCCATTCTTAATAAGCTTAAACCTACTATAAGCTTTTGATTAGATTGGTCTGGTTTTATAAGGCCTAAAATAAGTTCGGTTCAATTTTTAAAGCCCTAAAATGGTCCAATTTGAGATTGAAGCAAGTTTGGTCCGATATGGATCATGCCATATCAAATTAGGCTTGTCCAATTCGATATGGATTTAGAATCATTCTAATTCGATATGGACATAGTCCATATCGAATTAAGCTTGTCCAATTCAATATGGATGGTCCATATCAAATTAGATCGTGCCTAATTCGATACAGACTATGTCCATATCAAATTAGAATGATTCTAATTCGATATAGAAGCCCATATCAAATTAGATGAATTCTAGTTTGATATGGAGCTTGTACATATCGAATTAGACATACTAATTTGATAAGGACTTTGGTCCATGTCATAGTATGCTTGTTTGAACTTGCTATGATCGCAGTTTCCTTGGAATTTAAAAGAATTTAATTTGATATGATTCAGAACAGAGCCGTGCTTGAATAGGAAATCTGAATTAAGCTAAGGCTCAGTCACAAGGTGTTAACATGATATATTTTTCTATAAATATAGGATTAAAGGAAGGAACCGAGCATCAATAATAGATTAAGAAAACCCTATTAATACTAAACAGAGGGAGAATTAACAGCTTGAGTTATTGAGAGCAACTAACAACCGAAGCAAAAACTAATAAAAAATACACAGAACCACAACAAACCAGAAGGCAGAGGATGTTGCCATCACTTCGCTCAACCAAGATTCAACACTAGTGCAAACATAAAGTTTGAGTCAACATAAAATATTGGTGGAACCAGCAAACGGAGGTTTGAAATTCCTTATCTAATCTGTTTTAAATTCACAGTAGTTCATCCATTATTATTTCATTGAATTATTTTATTTCATTCTGATGTTTTTTAATAAATTATCCAGTAGACTATTTGAGAACCCATGTCTACAAAATTGATTTTGATTGTCTAATGAATGACTTTATTTATATCCATGGTAGCTTCTTTAAAGCTTCTTGGGAAACCCTAATTAATATCACAGTAGCTTGTTCAATCCAATTGGCATTAAAATATTAACATCACAATAGCAATAGCAATTTATCTCATTGTAATATTAATTTGAATTAAATATCCAGTAGACTCAAAGTTTATGAATATAATCACAGCAGCTAAGTTTTTTAAATGTCCAAAACCATAATATTATTTTCTAAACCCTAATTTTATAAAAACCCTAAACACTAATCATATTTTTCCAAAATTTAAAACCCTAACCAATAAAACCAATTCCTAAACCTTGAAACCCTATACCCTAGTTTCCAAAACCTAATCCAAGACCTCAAACCCTAATATCCTAATATCAGTAATCTAATTTTTGAAACCCAAAATCCAAAACCTTAATTTTCATTTATAAACCATAATTCATATACTAAACCCTAATTTTGCATGTCTTATGCTTAATATAGAGATTATGATCCTAGTTTTAATTGTTTCATACTTGTGATGAGTGATTTATTGATGTTCTATTTATCATGGATGATTTGCTTTTAATTATTGTGAATGTTTGAATGGTTTAATTCATTTGGTTAATTATTCTAATGTTGGTTATTTTAGTTTCAATAATGTAAGAGGTATGTTTTTACTTTGTGGGTACCTCATTAATTAAGTTCAATGTAATTTATTTTGAGTTTTGGATAAATATAAGGGACATGCTTCCACTAAGTGGTGAGTGTCCTATTTTATTTAATTTTTGACTTTGGACATTGCAAGGGCATGTTTCCATCCTTGGATCGGTGTCCATTTAATATTTTGTTTGAACTTGTTTTATTTTTATTCCAATGATTATTTATTTTAATAATTGCTTGTAGTATGAATAATATTTTATAATATTTAAGAATTTAATAATAAAAAGACCTAAAAAGGAGGCTAGTTCATTGGAATTGGGCGTTATGGGGGTGTTGGGTTATTCTCACCATCCCCATACGTACCCAACTTTTCGAATTTATTAGGAGGTTAGGGATTTCTTAGGAATCAAGTCATCCACCCCTTTCTTTTTCCCGGTCTGTCTAGGTGGCAACTCCATTTTCTCTGGATTTATGCTCATATTCTCAGAGGCCCTAAGCCTAACAGTATAGAAGTCGCAAGAACTATTCCACCGGGAGTGGGGGGCAAAAATTCACTATTAGAGTCCCTACTAGAACCACTGTAATATCCTCATATATGGTCTAGAAGTTTTGATTATGTTGTTGATGTTGTTGTTATTGTTGTTGTAGTAATATATTGGATTGAATATATGTGTTAAATTGCAAGAGAAAAGATATTGGAAAGTGAATGCTTGTGTATATGTGTTTTGGGGAAAAGAATTAGGGTTTAGAGAGAATGGTATATGTTGTGTATATGATGATATATATAACATATAAATGGGTCAAAGGAAGAGTCAAAGGAAGAGAGATATTTTTGTGTTGAGTGTATAATTACTTAAATGGGTTTATATGAGACAAAAAGTTAGTTATATGATAGAGGGTATTTTAGTAATTGCTTGGATAAGATCACTTGGTGGAGATTAAAAGCAAAATTTGACTTTGCTTCTTGATATTTTTCTTCTTCTTTTCCATTGTGGCCGGCTCCTCCTTAGACAAAGGAAGCAAGAGGCAAAGAGAAGATCTTGTTGAGTGAAGCTCAAATTGAAGAAAGATTAAGTGATTTAGTGGATGGTACAAGAAGTCTTATAACTTTGGTAAGTTCTCTTGTGATCTTTGTGTTTATTTGAAATGATATTTGAGTTTGATAGATTTTTAAGAGTGTGTTGGTTGATTTTGAGATGTGAGAAGTGTTTGAGTGATTGGATGATGGATGTTGAGTATGGATGGAAGAAAAGAGTAAGTGGTTGGTAGAGATGATGTTGTATATGTGGTAAGGGTTTTGAGATGATTTTGTGTTTGGTGTTTGATGTGTATTTTGGCTTGTTTTGGGTGTGTTGCAAGTTTGTGATGATTTTTGAGTATGTTTTGTTAAGATTATTTGAAGAGGATGTTAATGTATAGAAGTGTGTTGTTGAGTGTATGGTTGTTTTTTATTGGGGTCTTGTTTTGTGGCCGGACATGCCCATGAGCACGTCCAGGGTTTTTAGGCGTGTCAATTGTGTTGGAGGCAGTAGGTTTGACACGACCAGTAGCACGCCCGTGTTATTGAGCGTGTCATAGCTACTGTAAGATTTGAGAATTTACACGCCCAGGAACACGCCCATGTTGTTGAGTGTGTAAATGCTTCTGTGTAGTGGAGTTAGAGCACGGTCATGGACACGCCCGTGTGGGTGAGCGTGTCAGGGTTAGGGTTTGCCCTAATTATTTCCTAATTGGATTATCTCTTGTGTATCCCTAAACAAGTATATGCTATTACTTTTGATTTAGGTCTTGAAGATAGTGATTGATCATTGATTTAAGAGGTAGAAGGATCTTGAACAAGGAAGTGTTAAGAGTGGTGTGATTTGTTTTTGAGGTAAGTACAAAACCTATATGATTGTGTGTAAGTTCATATGTGGCATTACTACATTGTTAAGTTATTTGAGCAATGTGTATTGTTATGTTTATATCAATGATGATATATATATATGAATAATGTGAATGACATGATGATGCAAATGAATGTGTTTATGAAAGATTGAAATGTTATGTTGTAAATTGAGATGAAATGGAATATAGAGCCATTGTGATTGGCTATGTTGATCCATGTGAGAATGAACTTGACAACAAATAAATAAATGAGTTGTGTGGCTAATGTGTTATTCCATTTTCAGAGTTTGTTGTTGGTGGCATGCCTAATGATAGTAACAATCTCTTGAAGTTAGGTTGGGCTTGATCCTTGAAGCCAAGTTGGGTTGAAGTTTAACATGTTTTACTCCCCTTGAAGCTTGGTTGGGTCTAGTCCTTGAAGCCTAATTGAGATGTTACAACCCTTGAAGCTAGGTTGGGTTTGGTTCTTGAAGCCAAGTTGGGTTGAGACTTAGAATGCTTTGTTCCCCTTGAAGCTTGGTTGAACCTAATCCTTGAAGCCTAGTTGGGTATATGTGATAATGATAAATGTGAGAAAACCAAAGCATTAACTCTGAAAATTGAATGGCATATTAGTGTGTCTTTGGCCCAATGCTTGTCTTTGTTTAATGTGAGTCATGATTTGTTTAATGTTGTTCATGAATGGTTAAATGAATAACTAATGAGGCATATGAAATGTAAAGGTATGTTGTTAGCCTTGCATATATGATGTTACATGTATAATATGGATTGAGAATTGGTATTGCATTGCACTGAAGCATAACACTAGCACATTTTGTCTTACTAAGCCGTTGGCTTAGCGCGATAGTGTTTGATCGCGCAGGTAATAGGATTGAACCTGAGAGCTCTTCGAGACCGAGTGAGAGTAGACAGTGAAGAGTTGATTTTGGGAACTTAAAGATCAGAGGAGATTTGCCAATCATGTATAACTTCTTTATAATCTGTAAATATTGTTTATAATACGAATATATGTATATTTGTAAATATGAATTTAAATGTTTTCATATATGTAAATATTTTTCTATATTCCGCTGCGTATTAAGTAAATGTATATTCTATATATATATATATATTTGTTTTATATTAAAAGTTAATGACTTATTTTTCTGTAATATATATATATGAGAAAGATGATGGTATTATTAAAATGTTTTGAATGTTAATAGAATCCGTAGCATCCCTATGTTCAGTGCACGTATATTACATTGTGGGGTTTGTAGTGTGCATGTATTGGATGTGGGGGTGTTACAATTGTTTTGGTATCAGAGCCTAGGTTTGAGATTCTCAACCTAGGTAAAATGTAAGAAAAAGAATATTTTTACTTAAAAAGTGGTTTTTGAATAACATATATGTTTGGGATTGGCAATCTCTGATCTTTAATAAGATGTATTCTGCTGTGTTTGCAGAAATAGGTTGTGATGGATCCTCATTTGCGTCAGTTAGTTGAGGGTAGTGAGGAGAGTGTAGCTCCGGAGGATAGAGCTAGAGTTGATAGTGCTGGGGAGGCACCTGCTTCGGTGTCGGGGAGACCAGCTGGGGAGGAGGTTCCGCCAGCTTGGGTTAGGCATGTGATAGAAGCTTTGAGGCAAGCACCAGTGCAACCAGTGCCACCACCCCCTCAGCCTATGGTACCAGTGAGACACTATGATAAACTAAGGAAGTATGGAGCGGAGGATTTCCTTGGTACTACTGATCCAGCTGTAGCAGAACAGTGGCTTGACAAAGTATAGAGGATCTTTATTCAATTGCAAGCCACCCCAGAGGAAAAATTTGATTATGCCAGATCTTTGCTACAGAAGGATGCATATGACTGGTGGAGGACAGTACCCCATTCTATGGATGATCCACCAACCTTGTTATATGCGGATTTTCTGAGAGAGTTTGAGTTGAAGTATACTCCTAGGGAGTACAAAGACATGAAGAAGATGGAGTTCTTAAGCTTGAATCAAGATAGCAAGACTGTAACTGAGTATGAGGTTGAGTTTATTCGATTGAGCCAGTATGCTGGGGGCATTATAGCTGATGAGATAGATAGATGCAGGAGATTTGAGGAGGGATTGAGGCCTTCTATCATGTGCTTAGTGGCTGGATCTAGATATCACGATTTTTCCCAGCTAGTGGCAGCAGCTCGAAGTGTGGAGCGAGCTCAAGTTATTGCAGCTGCTTCAGAGGAAGAGATTAGGGTTGGAAGGCCCCAGTTGGAGGCAGGGTCTTCTTCTGCGAAGAGAGGTAAAGGAAGCTTTGTTCCTAGAGTTAGTAGGAGTCAGAGGTCAGCTGGTAGGTCAGTGCAGTTACAGAGGCAGAGATTTAGACCTGCAGCTTCAGTGGCAAGTGCTCCGACCCCTATGATTCAAAGATCCACCCTACCCATCTGTATCCATTGTGGTAGGCCACATGGTGGTCCTTGCTGGAAGACGGATGTAGCAGGGGTTTGTTTCAGATGTGGATCACCAGATCACTTTGTTAGAGATTGTCCTGAGAGACAGGAGCAGATGTCAGTGGATACTGCAGCTTCTCGACCTAGTGTGAGGGGAGGTCGAGGAGGCAGGGGTGTCAGCAGAGGAGGAAGATCTGGGTTCAGTGCTAGAGGAGGTTCTACATTCAGAGAGAGTAGACCAGAGGAGGTTGGATCTTCCCAGAGGGTATATGTTATGCAGAGACAGCCAGATGCTTCGGTAGTCATAGCTGGTACTTTTTCTTTATTTGATACTTCAGTACTTGCTTTGATTGATCCGGGTTCCACACATTCATATATTAGTGCATTTGTTTTGCCTGTGTCTGATATGCATGCTGAATCCCTAGGATTTGATGTGTTGGTGACAAATCCTTTAGGGCATAGTGTGATTGTTAGCAGGGTGCACCGAAATAGTGTAGTAGTGGTGCAGGGTGAGGAGTTCATTGGAGATTTGATTGAGATGCCATTTAAGGAATATGATGTGATCCTAGGCATGGATTGGTTAGCTAGACATGGAGCTGTGGTAGATTGTAAAAAGAAAGTTGTTACTTTGAGAACTGCTGATGGTAGAGATGTGATAGTATCTAATGAGCAAGAACAGCTAGCATCTTTGTTTGTTTCAGCTGTTGCAGGCAGGAGGTTGATTAGAAAGGGATGTGAAGCCTATCTTGCTCATGTGATAGATACTAGAGTAAGAGGTTCTCTTATTGATGATATACCCACAGTTGCAGATTTTCCAGATGTGTTTCCAGAGGAGTTGTCATGATTGCCTCGTGAGAGAGAGGTGGAGTTTGGTATTGAATTATTGCCTGGTACCACTCCTATCTCTATTACTCCTTATAGAATGGCACCAGCGGAATGAAGGAATTGAAAGTGCAATTACAGGAGTTGTTGGACAAAGGATTTATTCGCCCCAGTGTTTCTCCTTGGGGAGCTCCTGTCCTATTTGTGAAGAAGAAAGACGGTACTATGAGGTTGTGTATCGATTATAGGCAATTGAACAAGGTGACTATTAAAAATAAATATCCTTTGCCTAGAATCGATGATCTCTTTGATCAATTGAAGGGTGCAGCTGTGTTTTCTAAAATTGATTTGAGATCTGGGTACCATCAGCTGAGAGTCAAGGCTGAAGATGTTCCAAAGACTGCCTTTCGGACCAGGTATGGGCATTATGAATTTCTAGTTATGCCTTTTGGTCTAACGAATGCACCTGTAGCTTTTATGGATTTGATGAATAGGGTGTTCAGGCCCTATCTGGATCAGTTTGTAGTGGTCTTCATCGATGATATTCTGGTGTATTCGCGGAATGAAGAGGAACATGACAAGCATCTGCGGATTGTGTTGCAGATTTTGAGAGAGAAGCAGTTGTTTGCCAAATTGTCGAAGTGTGAGTTCTGGTTGGATCAAGTTGCTTTTCTCGGACATATTGTTTCAGCAGAAGGCATTAGAGTTGATCCGAGTAAAGTTGAAGCTATATTGAATTGGAGTCCACCCAAGTCGGTGACAGAGGTTAGAAGTTTTCTGGCTTTGGCAGGCTATTACCGGCAGTTTGTGAAAGGGTTTTCCTTGATAGCTACTCCACTCACCAGATTGCTTCGTAAGGGAGTGAGATTTGTATGGTCGGATCAGTGTCAGGCTAGTTTTGAGCAGTTGAGAGAAATGTTGACTCAAGCGCCTGTTCTTACTTTACCTGTGGAAGGCAAACCATATGTGATTTACAGTGATGCTTCACATAGTGGTTTGGGGTGTGTGCTAATGCAAGAAGGTAAAGTTATAGCTTATGCTTCTCGGCAGTTGAAACCGCATGAGCTTAATTATCCGACCCATGATTTAGAGTTAGCAGCAATTGTGTTCGCATTGAAGATTTGGCGACACTATTTGTTTGGGGAAAAATGTTTCATCTACACTGATCACAAAAGCTTGAAATATTTGGGTGTCCAAAAAGAGCTTAATCTGCGACAGAGGAGATGGTTGGAATTGATTAAAGACTATGACTGTTTGATTGATTATCATCCAGGTAAAGCAAATGTTGTTGCTGATGCCTTGAGTCGGAAGTCTTTAGCTGGTTTAACTGTTTACTCGCTCTCGTTGCTTTTTGAGTTGAGAGCTTTGCATGCCAGTTTTGTACCTTGTGATGATGGTGCATTATTGAAACAATTGCATTTGAAACCAATTTTATTGGATCAGATCAAAGAGGCTCAGTTGACTGATATGAAGATTCAAAAGATTATTTCAGATTGTAAGAATGGGAAGATTAGAGATTTTATTGTGAAAGGTGATGGGAGTCTCTGGTTTAAAAACTGATTGTGTGTACCCGATGATGTTGATTTGAAAAGAGTCATTTTAGAAGAAGCACATCAGTCAGTGTTTGCTATGCATCCGGGTAATACAAAGATGTATCATGATTTGAGACAGCATTACTGGTGGATTGGTTTGAAGAGAGATATTGCAGATTTTGTGTCGAAATGTCTCACCTGTCAGAAGGTTAAAGCAGAGCATCAAGTTCCAACTGGATTGCTTCAACCATTATCAGTGCCAGAATGGAAGTGGGAAAGAGTGACAATGGATTTTGTGTCTGGTTTGCCATTGACACAAAAGAAGCATGATGATATATGGGTGATTGTGGATAGATTGACTAAGACAGCTCATTTCCTTCCGATTCGGATGGATTACTCTTTGGAGAGATTGGCTGAGCTGTATATCCATGAGATTGTGAAGTTGCATGGTGTTCCAACTTCTCTAGTGTCTGATCGATATCCCAGGTTTACTTCCAGATTTTTGAAGAGTTTGCATAGTGCTTTGGGTTCTCGATTACACTTCAGTACTGCTTTTCATCCACAGACGGATGGACAGTCAGAGAGGGTGATACAGATTATTGAGGACATGTTGAGAAGTTGTGTCATCGATTTCTCTGGAAGTTGGGATAGATTTTTACCTCTTGTGGAGTTTGCTTACAATAACAGTCACCAATCCAGCATTGGTATGGCACCATTTGAAGCATTGTATGGCAGACGGTGTAGAACACCTTTATGTTGGAGTGAACTTGGTGAAAGTAAGTTAATTGGGCCTGATTTGATTAAAGAAACTGAAGAGAAAGTGAAGTTGATTCGAGGCAGGTTGAAAGTAGCTTCAGACCGACAGAAGTCTTATGCAGATCTGAAAAGGAGAGATATAGAGTTTGATGTTGGAGATAAGGTATTTTTGAAAGTGTCTCCTTGGAAGAAGGTTTTGAGGTTCAGTCGGAAAGGGAAATTGAGTCCTCGATTCATTGGACCGTATGAAGTTTTAGAGAGAGTTGGGCCAGTTGCGTATCGACTTGCTTTGCCACCTAAGTTGGATCGTATTCATAATGTATTTCATGTTTCTATGTTGAGGAGATACAGATCGGATCCATCTCATGTGTTGCCAATTGAATCTATCGAAGTGAGTCCAGATTTGACATTTGAAGAGGAACCAGTTGCTATCTTGGCACGTGATGTGAAAAAATTGAGAAACAAGAGAGTGCCATTGGTGAAGGTTCTATGGAAAAATCATGGAAAGAAAGAAGCAACTTGGGAAAGTGAGCAAACAATGAGAGAGCAATATCCTCAGTTGTTTCAGCTTTGATATCAGGTAATTTCGAGGACGAAATTTTCTTTTTAGAGGGGGAGAATTGTAATATCCTCATATATGGTCTAGAAGTTTTGATTATGTTGTTGATGTTGTTGTTATTGTCGTTGTAGTAATATATTGGATTGAATATATGTGTTAAATTGCAAGAGAAAAGATATTGGAAAGTGAATGCTTGTGTATATGTGTTTTGGGGAAAAGAATTAGGGTTTAGAGAGAATGGTATATGTTGTGTATATGATGATATATATAACATATAAATGGGTCAAAAGAAGAGTCAAAGGAAGAGAGATATTTTTGTGTTGAGTGTATAATTACTTAAATGGGTTTATATGAGACAAAAAGTTAGTTATATGATAGAGGGTATTTTAGTAATTGCTTGGATAAGATCACTTGGTGGAGATTAAAAGCAAAATTTGACTTTGCTTCTTGATATTTTTCTTCTTCTTTTCCATTGTGGCCGGCTCCTCCTTAGACAAAGGAAGCAAGAGGCAAAGAGAAGATCTTGTTGAGTGAAGCTCAAATTGAAGAAAGATTAAGTGATCTAGTGGATGGTACAAGAAGTCTTATAACTTTGGTAAGTTCTCTTGTGATCTTTGTGTTTATTTGAAATGATATTTGAGTTTGATAGATTTTTAAGAGTGTGTTGGTTGATTTTGAGATGTGAGAAGTGTTTGAGTGATTGGATGATGGATGTTGAGTATGGATGGAAGAAAAGAGTAAGTGGTTGGTAGAGATGATGTTGTATATGTGGTAAGGGTTTTGAGATGATTTTGTGTTTGGTGTTTGATGTGTATTTTGGCTTGTTTTGGGTGTGTTGCAAGTTTGTGATGATTTTTGAGTATGTTTTGTTAAGATTATTTGAAGAGGATGTTAATGTATAGAAGTGTGTTGTTGAGTGTATGGTTGTTTTTTATTGGGGTCTTGTTTTGTGGCCGGACACGCCCATGAGCACGTCCAGGGTTTTTAGGCGTGTCAATTGTGTTGGAGGCAGTAGGTTTGACACGACCAGTAGCACGCCCGTGTTATTGAGCGTGTCATAGCTACTATAAGATTTGAGAATTTACACACCCAGGAACACGCCCATGTTGTTGAGCGTGTAAATGCTTCTGTGTTGTGGAGTTAGAGCACGGTCATGGACACGCCCGTGTGGGTGAGCGTGTCAGGGTTAGGGTTTGCCCTAATTATTTCCTAATTGGATTATCTCTTGTGTATCCCTAAACAAGTATATGCTATTACTTTTGATTTAGGTCTTGAAGATAGTGATTGATCATTGATTTAAGAGGTAGAAGGATCTTGAACAAGGAAGTGTTAAGAGTGGTGTGATTTGTTTTTGAGGTAAGTACAAAACCTATATGATTGTGTGTAAGTTCATATGTGGCATTACTACATTGTTAAGTTATTTGAGCAATGTGTATTGTTATGTTTATATCAATGATGATATATATATATACATGAATAATGTGAATGACATGATGATGCAAATGAATGTGTTTATGAAAGATTGAAATGTTATGTTGTAAATTGAGATGAAATGGAATATAGAGCCATTGTGATTGGCTATGTTAATCCATGTGAGAATGAACTTGACAACAAATAAATGAATGAGTTGTGTGGCTAATGTGTTATTCCATTTTCAGAGTTTGTTGTTGGTGGCATGCCTAATGATAGTAACAATCTCTTGAAGTTAGGTTGGGCTTGATCCTTGAAGCCAAGTTGGGTTGAAGTTTAACATGTTTTACTCCCCTTGAAGCTTGGTTGGGTCTAGTCCTTGAAGCCTAATTGAGATGTTACAACCCTTGAAGCTAGGTTGGGTTTGGTTCTTGAAGCCAAGTTGGGTTGAGACTTAGCATGCTTTGTTCCCCTTGAAGCTTGGTTGAACCTAATCCTTGAAGCCTAGTTGGGTATATGTGATAATGATAAATGTGAGAAAACCAAAGCATTAACTCTGAAAATTGAATGGCATATTAGTGTGTCTTGGGCCCAATGCTTGTCTTTGTTTAATGTGAGTCATGATTTGTTTAATGTTGTTCATGAATGGTTAAATGAATAACTAATGAGGCATATGAAATGTAAAGGTATGTTGTTAGCCTTGCATATATGATGTTACATGTATAATATGGATTGAGAATTGGTATTGCATTGCACTGAAGCATAACACTAGCACATTTTGTCTTACTAAGCCGTTGGCTTAGCGCGATAGTGTTTGATCGCGCAGGTAATAGGATTGAACCTGAGAGCTCTTCGAGACCGAGTGAGAGTAGACAGTGAAGAGTTGATTTTGGGAACTTAAAGATCAGAGGAGATTTGCCAATCATGTATAACTTCTTTATAATCTGTAAATATTGTTTATAATACGAATATATGTATATTTGTAAATATGAATTTAAATGTTTTCATATATGTAAATATTTTTCTATATTCCGCTGCGTATTAAGTAAATGTATATTCTATATATATATATATATATCTATTTGTTTTATATTAAAAGTTAATGACTTATTTTTCTGTAATATATATATATGAGAAAGATGATGGTATTATTAAAATGTTTTGAATGTTAATAGAATCCGTAGCATCCCTATGTTCAGTGCACGTATATTACATTGTGAGGTTTGTAGTGTGCATGTATTGGATGTGGGGGTGTTACAACCACAGCCAGCTCATCAGTTAGACTCCTAGTTTGAGCCCCAGTCTCTTTTTAATCCAAAATGTGCTTTTGATTTTCAAGTTGTAATAGACAACTTTATCTTTAATAAAAAGTTTTGTTATTCTAATTACTCTCCTTTCTCTCCTTTTAACTCAAAAGAATCAATAAATGAAATAAAAGAAGAAAAAAGAATATCTAAAACTTGATACCAATGAAATTTAAAAAAGTCACATACATTGCATCTTCGTACCTTCACACACAAGAATTAGAGTAACTATTGAAAGACTTTGTCTATTATTTTTCTTGGGAACCAAAAGACATGACCATAGTTGATCCAGATATTGCTGTCCACAAAACTCCAACATATAACCGTATAAAACTGATCAAGCAGAAAGTCAAAAGGTTAAAACCTAAATGGTCCCTAGCCATCAAAGAGGAGGTTGAGAAGCTCTTAGCTAAAAGATTCATCGAACCTATAGCATACCCTACATGGCTACAATATAGTTGTAGTTCAGAAAAAGAATGCGAATATTAGGATGTATGTGGACTATAATGACCTCAATAAGGCCTGCCCCAAGGATGATTTTCCACTATCACATATTGATCTCTTGGTAGACTGCCTTATAGGCTTAGAGTTAATTTCTTTAATTAATTTGTATGTCGTTTATAACCAAATCTAACTTGCCATACAAGACAAGGAAAAGATTGGGTTCATCATAGAATGGGGCACTTACTATTATAGGGTCATGACTTTTGGATTGAAAAATATAGGGGCGACTTATCAAAGCATGGAAATCATAATCTTCCATGACCTAATGCGTAAGAAAGTTAAAGTATATGTTGATGATATTGTGACAAAGTCAAAGCCTGCAAAGGATCCCTTAGAAGTGTTAGGTATGTATGCCTTAAAGACAATCACTTTAGATTGTACTATGCACATTATCATTCATTTATATATTAATTAATTAAGGTATCCTTTATTATTCAATACTTATGTGGTGTATGAAATTGGTTATATATCTTAAACTTTAAATAAAGTCCCCAGTATAAAACATAGAATAAGGAAAACCATGATGAGTTCATAGTATGATATTCTTATTACATGCAAATTTGCTTATTCTAAAACTATCTGTAGTCATAATATTAACAAACTGGGACATTGTTAATACGAATAGAATAGCACATGTTATACTTCTTGATTTGATCAGCAATTATTCTCGTAAGTTGTAAGAATGGTGATGTTTAAAGTTAAAATGTGGATGCTTGTTAGAAGAACAAGTTCACTGGATGGCCTAACTATGAGATACTCACATGGATATCTATTCAATGTCAGTTATCTTATTTCGTCACAGTAGTTGTGCAAATATTCTTAGACTTGATGTAACACCTTTTGGCAATCCTCTCAGAGAATTATTAGAAGATGCTACTCTGTACACTAAATAAGCTTATAACAATCCAATCTCTAGTTCGAAGTAAATAGATCAACTAAAAACTTTGGCAAAGTCTCTTCTATAATATTCACTGTCCAAATTTACTTCAATCTAACTCCACCTGCAGAATAACACTTCTATTTCCATTCAAGCAAACTCAACTCCAATTTCTCCAATAAATCAACAATTAATCACAATCCAAATCCAATATCATATACTATATCAACTTGTACATATATATATATATATATATATATATTTGGATACACTTCACAATAGATCCTTATAATGCAAATAGAAGTTCAAAATAAATAAGAATCCCATCCAACACTTATGACATTTATAAACTATAAACTTAACCAATAATTATACAATTGTCTTTTAAATCACAATACCACAATGAAAGCTATGAATAAATATATAATATACTAACTTTATAAAAAAAAAAGTCATTATCTGTTCTGCAGTTGATCTTTGAAACCTTACATCTTCAATTGGCTTGTTTGCTCCAGTCCATCTTATCTGCATGTTAGAAAAATCTAACACGCTAAGCATAATGCTTAGTGGTGCTTGTATAGCTATAATATGTTATTTCATATCATAAATAATTAATCACAATAATAAATTAATATATTTAATTATGTATATTAACAAACATTTTATTATCTTCTTAAGATATCACTAATGTTCCAATAAAGCAGTCAATTTTTTTTTATTTTTCGGTTCAAGCTTTTAATGAACCACTCGCTATTCACACATGTTAATCTTCCAATAACACAATTAATTTTTTTTTTATTTTTTCGTTCAAGCTTTTAATGAACCACTCGCTATTCACACATGCTAATCATTTATCATTCATTACTATATAAAATATCATTATATCACATTAAGCATATATTTCAATACATACTATAGTATCACACCATATTATAAAATTATATTATCATATATCAATATAATGTATACCTTGCATATAGCATTAAAATAATGTTTTTGGCATCTTTATCTTGCTTTATCAGAATGCCAGAGATTAAAATAAAAATTACATTTTGACACTTAATTCTAGTACAATTCATTATAACCTATGTTTAAACTAGTTAATTATGTCAATACAATTCAATATAAATTTTTATAATGAACTTTCTATTCTTTAAGAATTGTCACTTATCAATTAGATTAATTGTAGACCTTATTTATGGATTTCTCATGTCTCAGTAAACTTCACTCATTAATACATTTTATTGTAATCTTTTTTAATGCACTTTTTATTTATTTCAATAAATTTCACTTGTTTCATTAAATTTCACTTGCTTCAGTAAATATCATTCATCTGATAAATATCATTAAATTGCCATCATATAGTAAGTTTCAAAATCCTTAATTCAGATAACAGGTCACTGAGGGCAAGTAAATGCCCATTGTAGAGAATATAGCCAATCGCCCACTGGCGACATGAATGCCCACTATCACTGATGACACAAAGTGTCCACTAATAGTGTAGAGCGCCCACAATTACTAGTGACACATAGTGTTCATTGATGGCAGAAAATGCCAACTAACACTATGGACGTCCACCCTCTAGCTAGTCATTCAATCTGATAACTAGATTTATCACCAATATAATTCGGGCAATATAGTTATTATCTTATTTCCAGCCAATTTCATAGTCAACAATTATAATTTTATTTTTGACAATTCTTTAAAGTAGTAATCTATTCTCTTATTAATCATATAATAGTCAATCTTTAACTATTTGATTAAATAAACTTTATATCATTTATCACTAATATATTTTCATTAATTATTCTCAAATTCTTCACTAATGAAATTACCCAACATGCATGTTTGTAAATAAATATATAAAAATTTTACTTCTAATCAAATATCACATATAAAAATAACATTACAAATTACTCTTTACACATCATTTCACCACTTACTTTAAACACACATAAATGGATTTAAATTTGTCAACTTTATTCATATAACAATGTTATCTTTTCAAGCTCAATTTTCACATTCTACTTTTAACAATTAAATTCCAAATAGATACTCTAGTTTTCCTTAAATAACTATTTCTAAATACATAAGTTTCATAAATTATCTTTATCATTTTGAAGATGTATATTTTGTGAATATATGTATATACATTATGTATGTTTCTTCTTTAATTGTATTCTTATTAAATTCACAATTATACTACTTTTCTTTTTCTCTTTAGTTACTTAACAAACAATAGTAATTTAGCGTATCAAACACATCCATATAAAATTTTTAAATTACCATAAATCACCTAATGGTGTTGCTATCAAGTATACAATAGGTATATTATTTGTATAACTACAAATTGTTTACTAAATTTAGCTACTAGGACTTATTTGATTGATCATTTCTTTTTCTCAACAACTAGTATGTATTCATACTTAAATAATAGAAAAAAAAAATAAATTCAATTTCAATTAATTATAAATAAATATATCAATTGATCTTTAATTATCAATTATGCTTCAAATAATCATTTTATTCCATAATTCTAAAATTTGTCATAAACCTAAAATTCAATGCTTATTAAATTCCAAATAGATACTCTAGTTTTCCTTAAATAACTCTTTCAAAATACATAAGTTTCATAAATTATCTTTATCATTTTGAAGATGTATATTTTGTGAATATATGTATATACATTATGTATGTTTCTTCTTTGATCGTATTCTTATTAAATTCACAATTATACTACTTTTCTTTTTCTCTTTAGTTACTTAACAAACAATAGTAATTTAGCGTATCAAAACATCCATATACAATTTTTAAATTATCATAATTAACCTAATGGTGTTGCTATCAAGTATACAGTAGGTATATAATTTGTATAACTACACATTGTTTACTAAATTTAGCTACTAGGACTTATTTGATTGTTCATTTCTTTTTCTCAACAACTAGTATGTATTCATACTTAAATAATAGAAAAAAATAAATTCAATTTCAATTAATTATAAATAAATATATCATTTGATAATTAATTATCAATTATGCTTCAAATAATCATTTTATTCCATAATTCTAAAATTTGTCATAAACCTAAAATTCAATGCTTATTTATTAAACTAAAAACCACATAAACATACTTAATTTTATTCACAATTGAATCTATAATCAATTTTCTTCTCTAATTAGTTCCATATTAATTTCTTCACAATTTATTCCATATTTAATTACTTTCACAATTTAACCCATAAATAATTATTTTCCATAACTTAATCCATAATTAATTATTTCTATTAATCAATCCATAATCAATTACTATTGCAAATGATCAATTATTTTCTCAATTTAATCTATAGTCAAATAATTTCGTAAACTAATTCATATTCAATTATTATAACAAGTTATCCATAATCAATTACTTTCACACTTTAGTCATTAATCTCTTTTTATCACCAATTAATTCATAATTAATTATTTTCACAATTAATCAACATGCAATTATTGTCACTAATTAATCCATAATTAATTATTTTCACAATTTAATTCATTCAATCAATTCTTAATCTTTCATTAGCAATTTAAATCAATCCTCTCAAAACCCTAAATTTTTCGATAACTTTAAGTTCAACACTTTATTAGCTCAAAAGATTTTTTAGGCATAATTTTAAGTTAGAAACTGCACAATTACACATATTTCACTTAATAATAAATCCATAACCAATTTCTTTAGCAATTAGTTCCATGTAGAATTCTAAACCCCAAATTTACAAAAAAAAACCTAAACAAATTCTTTTATGGATCAAAAGTTATTTTAAACATAACCTTAAGTTAAAAATTATACAAACACACTTGATATCTCTCGTCAATAAGTCAATAATCAATTTCTTCATACAAAAAAGTTCCATATTCAATTCTAACCCTAGATTTGCCATAATCCTAAATTTAATCTTTAATGAAGCAAAGGTAGTTTTAAACATAATTTTATGCTAAAAACTATATGTACACATTTAAAATTATTCAAAAGTGGATTCTAATCAATTTTCTCTTCATTTAGTGCCATACTCATATTTTCTCTCTCTATAAAATCAATTAACAAATTTCATCACAGAAATTCAATCAAAATAGTGAAATAAACTCACATAATTCATGAAAATCAAAAGAAAATGAAAGAATAGAAAATTTTAAATATACAAGCACAAACCTCTTTACAAAGTAGCAACTTCTCTCACTCTTCCTCAATTTTCCTTGAATTTTTAGTGGTGATTTTAAAGGATTTCATCTATTCTAATGAATTCTACAAAAAATATTAGGTTATGTATGAATTTTCCTTAATTTTTCTCTTAGGTTTGATAGAAGAAAGAGGAAGAAATGAAAATTTTGGATATGGTGGATGGTTAGGTCCATTTTGGCATGAAAAGAAGAAGAAGAAGAATTTCATTTCATGTATATATATATATTATAAGCACTTTGATTCCATAGGGTGAGCTTAACATAACTTCGATACACCCACTTTCTTAATTTATTTCTAATCTGACTTTTAATTTTGTGAAACCATAAAAATAAATTTTATTTAATTTAATACTCAATTATTCATATTTCACATCCCAATTTCAATAAAAAAAAATTAAATTCTATGGTTAAAAGGATATTTCTATAAAGTTTTACTATTTGAAGAATCTTTTTCAAAAATACCAATTTTGTCCATACTCGGATTTAACTTTCAAAATTTTAAGACTTGACTAACCCTATTTTCCATCTATTTCAAATATTCAGATCACTCTCACTATTATACACAGTCTAATATCTATATATAATTCAGAAGATACTGCTTAAAAATTTTAGATATTACACTTGAGATCTCCGAGATATCTTGGATATCAAGTGTTATACTTTAATCTCATTTCTTGTTGTCTTATAAGAGATAGCTCATAGGGTGGACATTGGGTATTAAATGAGGTATTCAAAGATAGTTGAGAGATCAACAAAGGATATATCACTCCTAATAGAAGGAGAGTATATGTCACGACCTCTTGTAGGAAGACAGTACTCTAAGAATCATTGGCCAAGCTAGATGGACCTTTGAGAGAGTCTCAAAGATGCCTTTTATAGAGTAATGAACTTTAGGAATAAGAAATAATAAACTTAGACTAGGTGTGACGTAGTCAGCCTAGCGGGAGTTGACACAAAGTCCATACTCTGAACGAATGAGATATGATATGATGTAAGGAGTTTATTGCATGGCCACTATCTATGGAAAGGTTAAATTCAAATCACTTGGACTTTCTCAACACTTGGTTGGCCATGATGCATTACTAGATACCAATCTTGGTCTCCTTAATACCAAGTAGTTGATTGGAGAATCAATCCTAAATGAAAAGTTCATTTTTAAAAAATATATTAATTTTAATTAAGGGTAAAATTGGTATTTAGCTACCAACGGGTTTGAGAGCCTAATAGGTCACACACTAAATAGGGTTCAGAATTAATTAAATTAGCTTTAATATACTATGAGTCAATATATCTAATGGATTTGATCCATTAAGGAAGAAGAAAATGGGTTTATTAACTATTGGGCCAAGTTGAACCCATTTGGGCATAATAAGATATTAAGTTTAGAAGCTCTAGTTAAATGAAACCCTAAAAGACCAAAAAGGATATAAATACCATCTTAAAAAGATGAGAGCATATCTTTCCCTCCTAACTGAAAGAAGATAAGAAAGAGTTTCTTCTTCTTCTTAGGTTTTCTTCTTCTTCTTCTTCTTCTTCCATTAGAGTGTCTCCTCCTTACTAGCACAAAGAATTTCTCTAAGCTACTCCTATTAAATAGGAGATTAATTATTCCCTTTGTGTGGATACTATTAGAGACAATCCTACCCTTGGATTGTTATGGTTTATGACAACCCAATAAGAATAGAAGGTGAAGAATTTATGAAGAACTCTTAGGTATAGTCTCTAAACCTTATATGTTCTTCCTTTATTTTGATTTTAATCAATATGGGATGATCTAGGATTTGGGAATTTTTGTTTTTCCATTGTATATTGGCTATTATGTTTATTTATTCTTACTATGAATTCCTAACAGTGGTATTAGAGCTCGCCTATATTGATTAAAATTAAAAGTAATGAAAAACAATTGATTTTAGAAACTCTAGATTTATGCCACATGTTTTTAATTGATTTTGCTTGTCCTTTTGTGTTTTTTATTATTTTTGTATGATTTTAATTGAATTAAAATGTTTATTTTGGATTCACAAAAAAAATGTTAATCTATTAAAATGATCGAAGTTATGATGATATTCTTCAAAGTTACAATGTGATTGTTTTGCATTATTGGAAGGATGCACAGAGTTCTAGTGTTAATGTTTCTATCCAAAAAGAGCCATGATTTCAAATCTTACACTTCCTACATGGCTTTTAATATATAATATGATCACTTAAACCATAGTAAACATATAAGATATGTTTTTGAAGGTTGGACAAAATGTATGAACAAGCCAAAGGGAATTTTATTAAATTTAGTAACCGAAAAGGTTATTGCTTAAAAACATTTTATGTAAGAACATAAGTGTGATATGCTTTGATAGCTTGTTGTTATAGTCTAGTAAGTTTTATTATTTATATGAAATTGGTTTGATGATTTTCAATTACTAAAATTTATTTTTTAATATGGATATTTTAGAAAATTCAATTAACAAATTTTATACTTTTCTTAAAACTTAAAATCATCAAATTTTTACATAGATTTTTACATAGGATCGTTGTCTTTTTCTTTTTTTTGTACTTCAGCCCTTTTCTCTGCCACTTCTCCTCTTTTCTCATCCACATTACCCTTGATCTCTTTTCCACTCCTTAGTGTAATTACCTTGAGCTACTCTTTAGGATTTGCCTCAGTATTGCTAGGCAAACTTCCTTGTGGTCTCTCACTGAGCAACTTGGCTATTTGCCCCACCTGATTCTCCAAATTATGAATAGAGGCTTGCTGATTTCTTAGGGTGGTTTCAGTTGATTGGAACCTAGTTTCAAAAGCTGCTATAAATTTCTCCATCATGTCCTCCAAACTACTCTTTCTTGGAGGGGCAGCTTGTTGATGTTGGGGCTGCTGGAATCCAGGGGGAGGTCTTGGATTATTTTAATTATTCCATGATAAATTTGGATGATTTCTCCACCCCGGATTGTATGTGTTGCTGTAGAGGTTATTCTATTGTTGCCTTGGCATATTTCCCATATAATCTACTTGCTCTTGCCTAGCAAACATGTTGCCACTTTGGCAATCTTGACTTTGATGTCCACCCCCACACCATTCACAAGACATCACTTGCATTACTTTAACAGAAGAAGAGGCCAAAGAATCAAAATTTTTATTCAATGCTTCCAATTGGGCTGTCAAAGCCACAACAAGATCTAATTGGTGTGAACCCATGACCTTCAACTTTCCTTGCTCCCTTGGGGCTTGCCACTGATAATTGGTGATAGCCATGTCTTCAATTAAATCCCTTGCTTGTTCAGGTGACTTGTTGTTTATGGTACCACTAGCTGCTGCATTAATGGATTGCTTACTTACGTAATTCAACCCATTGTAAAATGTTTGAATTTGAAGCCATAGTGGAAGTCCATGATGAGGACACCTTCTCAACAAATCTTTAAATCTTTCCCAGGCATCATAAAGGGTCACACCATCTTGCTGCAGAAAGGATGAGATATCATTCCTCAACTTAGCAGTTTTGGATGGTGGGAAGTATTTTTCTAGGAATTTCTCTGCCAACTGACCCCATGTGGTGAAGGTTCCTGGAGGAAAAGATTTTAGCCACTTCTTTGGTCTATCTCTAAGGGAAAATGGGAACAACCTCAGCCTAATTGCATCATCTGAGACATTATTTATCTTGAATGTGTCACATATCTCCAGAAAATTCTCAATATGTGCATTAAGATCTTCATCAGGAAACCCATCGAACTGACAAGTCTGCTGCACCATTTGAATTACATTTGCCTTTATTTTGAAGTTGTTCGTAGTAACTGGCCTACGGATATTAGAGTCAGCTCCATTGAGATTGGGCTTAGCAACTCCTGCATTGTTCTTGGCCCAGGTCCTTCCATCACTTCAAACTCTTCTTCTTCTTCTATTTCCAGATTTATTTCTGTTTCTGCGTCTTCCAAAACTACCTCCTATTCTTCCTTTCGCTTTCTCCTTAATATTCTTTCTAGCTCTAGGTCTAATTCAAACAGTTGGGATGAGCTACCTCTAGTCATAAATAGGAAGAAATACCTAAAATGATAGTCAACAAGCAAGAACCAATGTCAAAAACAAATGAAAATAAAACTAAATCAACAGTCTTGATTATATTACTAATATTGAAATCGTTGTCCCCGGCAGCGGCGCCAAAAACTTGGTGCGCGCGAGCCTAATGCTATAGCAATACCGCAAGTGCACGGGTCGCCCAAGTAATAAAGTAGTGAGTGAGTTATTGTTCCCTTGAGGACAAGGTCAAGTACTAGTGCAAATCTTAACCGTTGTTTAGCAAATCAATAGTTTTGTGATGTTTTGTAAGTAAAAACAACTAATTTAATAACTGAAAGTAAAGGGAAATTAAATGTTGTGCAAAAAGAATTGATGATAATACTATCCAGATATTGAATCCCCCTAGCCACAATTATATTTATGAAAATCAATTCAATTAAATCACATAATAGAGTTGAATTGGCATTCCTCTAACTTAGACTAAAACATCTCTCGAGTTAATTAATCCCTAATCACTAAGTAGAGTGCCGAAATCTCTTCTCAAACACAATTAAATAGATATTGCATTAAGAACAAGGAACTATAAACTAAAGGATCTTGTAAGTCTATCTCTAACACTCCAATCAATCCTCAACCCTAAGTGAGTATTCAATTCATATCAAGCTTTCTCAAGTCAATAATATGAAAATTGCAACCAATCAATAAGCATGCTATTATCAATTGGAAATAAATCATTAAGCATCATAAGAATAAAACAACTCAATCAAATGATTCAATTAAATGAGATTATTCAATCCATACAAATAAGCTAGGGTTCATCAATATCTATATAGAAAATGAATTAGTTCATGTTCAAAACCAAAAAAATAGAACAAGAGAAATGAGTAAAAGAAACCAAACAATCCATGGCGAATAATTTGTATTTCTTCACTTCAATCCTTGATTCTTGGTTTAGGTCTTGTATAGGATGTATCTCCTTCTTCAAACTCAGCTCAAGACTTTTCTCTTTGCTTCAGTAGTTGGCTCCTTCTCTCTTGTTCCACACACCCTCTCCTCTTCATTTTCTTCTCCTTTTAACTCCCTTCAAAGCTCACATCCCATACCTTCCAGCTCATAACCCATATTTTCCAACTCACACCACTCTCCCTTGTCTCCCACATTCCCTTTGTTTTATCTTTCTTTTTGACGCGGACCCGTAGCAACGATGGCAGCAAACCCAACGTATAACAATGGTAGAAAACTCCTTGAAACTTGATAATCACCTCCTAAGGAACCCAACGCCTATAAAGAGACTCGAACTCACTATGATTGAAGGATTTAGTTGGTAAGAAGAAGGAAAACGCCACAACTCTCGTTGATAAGTAAACCTAATTCTTGATGCAAAGAAAGAATTAAAGAATCCACTCTAATCTCTCTCACACTAAAATTCACAAGAAGAACTTGTAGAAGAATTCAAAATTTTCTTTAATAATAATGGTGTCTCCAATTCGGCCTAATAGTGCCCTTAAATAAGGGTTACAAAATTCCTAATTGCATATGGAAAATTAAGACTAAAACATTCTAGAAGGATCCTAGGTTTGTATGGGAAAACACTTCCAAAAACCCAACAAGAATAGGATTTGACAAAGTCAAAACAACTTAACTAATTAAAATAAAAGGAATGGCGACCACAAAATAACAAAAATATCCTCTCTAACTAACTATGAAGATTCGGACAAGGGGTGAAACAAACTCCCTTGGAATTCGGCCAACTTGCATCCATGAATGTGCATGCATGTGCATGGAAATAAGATTGACCAAGCTTTGACTCTTCCTTGGTAGTTTCGGCCTAGGCTTAAAAATAGCCTTCAAAGGCTCCTTCTTGGCTTCCATTGCATGCTTCTAGAACCATGATATATTTAGGCCTTCCTTGCAGCTCCATCTCCATCTTCTTGAATGATAATTCTTGAAGCTCTTTGGAAATCTCTTCTTGAATATGCAAAGCCATGCTAGCTTGATATCTCTTTGCCTTGCTCCTAGTGATTGGTCCACTTGCTAGCTTCAAGGGGTCCTTTCTTGCATCACTTTTCCTCAAATTAGGCAAGTTATTCTTTTGTTTAATATTACTTTTGGCAAAAGCTAGTCTTTGTTCCCCACTTGTCTGCAAAAGAATTCAATTATTCAAGGTTGCCCTAGGTGACACGACCAAGCTTGCTGGTCGTGTCTGTCACTTTACTTGGGACATGGCCAAGCTTTGTGGCCGTGTCTCCTTTTGCCATTTCTTTCCTTCTATTCTTCTAGGTGACATGGCCAGTGGCTTGGCCATGTCATGTGGGTGTATCACCTTCTGCTTCTAGCTTTGTCAATTTGTTTTCTTTGTTTCCAAGGGTGACACGGCCAAGCTCCTGGCCGTGTCATGTGACACGGCCTGTGGCTTGGCCGTGTCATGTGATGGTGTTAGCTTCTGCCTTCATTTCTTTGGTTTCTTGGTTTTGCTCTTCAGGTGGGACACGGCCAGTGGCTTGGCCGTGTCTCTTGGGTGTGTCAACTACTGTCTTGGACTTCTTTTGAGGGACACGGCAAAGCTTGCTTTGGGTTGGCCATGTCTTGCTTGATTCATGCTCTTCCTTCATTGTTATGATCATCCAAGGGAGTTTTTGCACTTTAACCTAAAACAAACACTTAAAACAAACTTTAAACAAAAATCAAACGAAACATTAATTAAAAACGAATAAAAATATACTAAAAACAAGTACAAAAATGCTCTTATCAAATACCCCACACTTAATTCCTTGCTTGTCCCCAAGCAAGGTTAAAATCAAAACAAACTAAACAAGATAAATTTTGTTAAGTTCAAGAGTTATAAAAATGTTTCAAGACTTCCCTATCCCTAAATTCGCAATCAATATCAAATCAAACAAAACCGATACCCAAGCAATTAAGTGGCTTTCCAAGCATAACCTATGCTTGTCACTCCCTCACCAACTCTTAGAAAATGTTTGATCAAGGTGGTGTTTACACTCATAACAATCAATGAAAGATTATTGTCATAGGCTTGCTTATCGATCAAATCTCCACTACCTAATTACAATCAAACATCAATCAAAAGGTCTTTTATTGGGTTGGAATGGGGTTAAGGTAGAGGCATGACCTTTAGGAAATGTGAGCTTAATCATTAAGTTCAAGAGCACTTCAAGAATGAAGTAACCGATCATATGTATAACCCAACGATCCCAAAACACCTTCCTCTTATCTACCCCTTGACATTAAAGAACTTTTCAAGGGAACTCACTTATTACATCTTGCAATGATTATTCCAAACATATTTCAACCCTTTCAACAAGAACAACAATTATTCTCATTATTTTTCTTCTTTTTACTTGATTTTTTTTCATTGTTTTTTTATATATTTTTTTTATATATTTCTTTTTCTATTTTGCTTTGCAATCTTAAACTTACTAAATTTAACCCCACACTTAATTCAACACAACACTCGGTCATAAATGCTCTTAAAATGCTTTTAACCTAATGAAAGGGTAAGAGACAAAATAGAATGATTCAAAGTTAGCAGCGTTGCGAAAAAGAAAGAAAAGGATAAATGGAATAAGCTCAAAATTGGCTAACTAAGATTAAAAATAGGGTTGGTCTTTTTAAGCCAAAGTGGGTTCACCTAATTGCCTTAATCATCTTGATGCCAAATTGAAATTTTTATGTAATCTTAAAATGCATGTCAAAGCAAGTTCTAGCAAGTCATCAATCAAAGATTTTCACCCATAGCAAGAATGATAAGTTGATGGCTCAATTTCTCACTAGGTTAAAGGCAATGCAAGGAAAAACCAACAAAATTGACAATAAGTATCAATTCTACTCAATTCTCAAATTCATGCTTTAAAAATTCAAAAGTCATCTATCAACAATATTTATAACAATTGAACTTTTCAAAATTCATTTATTCAAAGAAAAACAAGAAAATCATTAACTAAACTTAAACTAAAACAAGTAAAAGTAAAAACACAAAATGCACCCCACACTTAAAGATTCACATTGTCCTCAATGTGAGCATGCATAAACTAAGAGAGAGTTTAGATGAAACCTGTTTTCATATTTAACTAAACTTAAATATGCTCAATTTACCCTTCAAATTCAAATGAATGCACAATGATCAAACCACCAACCAACATCACAAACCACAAATATAGGAATTAAAGACACAAAAATTAATGAACGAATAAAATGGTGGGTTGTCTCTCACCCAGCACTTCTTTAACGTCGTATTAGTTGGACGTTCAGGGCAAGTTTCCCTAGTCTTGGAGGTGTAAAACCTCCTTTAAGTCCTATATTTCCCCTCCAAAGTAAAATTTGAGCCTTTGCCCATTGACTTTAAAATCTCCTTTTTCCGGGTGAGTTATTTCAACCACTCCGTAGGGGAAAACTTCCTTAACAGTAAAAGGACTAGACCATTGAAATTTCAACTTACCTGGAAAGAGTCGAAGCCTTGAATTGTACAATAATACCTGATCTCCTGCTTGAAACTCCTTCCGTTCCTTAATGTGAGCATCATGCCATCTCTTGGTACGTTCCTTATACATTCAAGCATTATCATAAGCTTGCAATCTCCACTCGTCCAACTCGTTTACCTATAATTTTTGCCTTTCACTTGCACAAGCTAGATCAAGGTTAATCTGTTTTATAGCCCAATATGCATTATGTTCAATTTCAACAGGTAAATGGCAAGCTTTTTCATATATCAACCTAAATGGCATAGTGCCCAAGGGAGTTTTGAATGCAGTCCTAAAAGCCCATAGAGCATTGTCCAATTTCTCGGACCAATCCTTTCGAGATCGCTCTACAGTTTTTTCCAGGATTCTTTTAATTTCCCTATTCGTGTTCTCAACTTGGCCACTAGTTTGAGGATGATAAGGAGTAGCAAACCTATGTGTAACTCCTAATCTTTTGAAAACTTTCGCAAGCTGAAAGTTACAAAAGTGAGTACCCCTGTAATATCCTAAAGTATACCCTAAAAGTGTTGGGATTACTGTTGTATTTGGATTCAATGTGTGTGTTGAAGAGAAAAGAAGAAGAAAGTCAAAAAGAAATTGTGTGTGGTGGAGATTTAAATGGTATAATTGTTATTATTGTTATTATTATTATTATTATTATTATTATTATTATTATTATTATTATTATTATTATATATATATATATAAGATAAGAACGAAGGAAGGATGGAGAACCTTCCTTCTTCCTCTTCTTCTGTTTCTTCTTCGTGGACAAGAGAGCACGAGAGAGAGAGAGAGCACGAGAGAGAGAGAGAGAGAGATTGATCTTCATCAAATTTCTTAAGGATTTTAAGAGTATTGAAGATGGAGATGAAGATTTGGCAAGCTATATAGGTAAGTACACATTTCTTGAATGAATTTTATTGATTATACATATATATAAGTATATACCTTCTTGTGTGGTTTTCTTTTGGATTGAGGTTATGTTGGGTATGATTGGTGTGTAAAATGATGATAACAAGAGATTTAAGTATGTAAATGTGTGGAATTGATATCTAAGTGATGATGAGTTGAGAAAATTGTGAGGAAAATGATGAAATGTTGAATTAGAGTTTGGTTTAGATGAATTTCGAAGTGTTTGGTCTATGAATTATTGAAGGACACGGCCAAGTTATGGGAGACACGGCCAAGTTAGGGCAAATTTGGCCGTGTTGGATGAGTTTTGGAGAGACACGGCCACTGGCTTGGCCGTGTCCCTTGCCTGTGTTTGTTACTGTCTGATTTATGTTGAGAGACACGGCCGTGTCCCTTGCCCGTGTCTGGTACTGGATTGTTGTGTTGAGAGACACGGCCACTGGCTTGGCCGTGTCCATTGCCCGTGTTTGCTACTGCTTGTATTGGTGTTGAGTGACACGGCCACAAGCTTGGCCGTGTCCCTTGGGCGTGTTGGCTACTGGATGTTTATATTGGGAGACACGGCCACAAGCTTGGCCGTGTCCCTTGAGGGTGTTTGCAAATGTGTTTGTTATTTGGTCTTCAACATTGTTGGATCTTCAAATGTCTTTTGTACCTAAACACACTTAAAACAATAATGATCCAACCAAATGTATATGGAGGATTCTAAGTTCTTGAATAAGGTAAATTGTTATGTATGAATATATCAATGATAATATAGGAAATGTGGAAGATATAATGATCAATGAAAAAGTATGTGCAATGTCATTGATTATGTATACTTGAGTGATGAATTGAATTGATCAATATGATTTGATGATAACGTTGATATTATATGAACCATGTTAGGTTTTATGCATTGTCAATCTCATAAATTGTATTGTACTATATGTAGATTGAGGATGCATATGAATAATGGCATGTTGTGTATAATGTGGAATATCATGAGATCATTGATGATGAATTACTTTAATGTTATGATTGAAGCATGCCTATATGGTATGATTGATTCATGATATGTTTGTGTAGTAATGTAATTGATGTTGCATATATCAATGATGAAACTTGAAATGTGATTTGAGATATAATGTGATATAAAGCCATTGTTCTTGGCAATGATGACTCAAATGTAATATAAAGCCATTGTGATTGGCTATGGTGATGCAATTGAAAGAAATAAGGCATGTTTGCCTAAATGATGATGAGAATTGAGAATAGAAATGATAATGAAATAATAAATGAATTGTGTGACTAATGTGTTATTCCATTTTCAGAGTTTGTTGTTGGTGGCATGCCTATTAGTAATAATCTCTTGAAGTTAGGTTGGATTTGATCCTTGAAGCCAAGTTGGGTTGAAGTTTAACATATTTTACTCCCCTTGAAGCTTGGTTGGGTCTAATCCTTGAAGCCTAATTGAGATGTTACAACCCTTGAAGCTGGTTGGGTTTGGTTCTTGAAGCCAAGTTGGGTTGATACTTAGCATGCTTTGTTCCCCTTGAAGCTTGGTTGAGCCTAATCCTTGAAGCCTAGTTGGGTCTATGATAATGATAAATGTGATGAATAAACCAAAGCATTACTCTGAAAATTGAATGGCATATTAGTGTGTCTTGGGCCCATGCTTGTCTTTGTGTAATGTGAGTCATGAATGGTAACATGATTGATAAATAAGATATATGGAAACAATGTTGAAACAAATGAATAATGAGATCTATGAATGCTTTTGATGGAAATGTGTTTCATGATTAATGAATTGTGAATAAAGTGATGTTATGAAGTATGAGTTTGTAATATATGTATTGATTTTGTTGAGATATGAGGTTATGGAGTTGTTGTATCATGTGTAACATGTTTGTGAATGTGGAATTTGTGAGAATTGTTCTTTTAAAGGTTTGAATGGTGTTTTGTTGTGATTATATATACATATATATGTGTATATGAAATAGAAAGGGTAGGTATTGTGTTGTGAATATGCTATGTAATGATGTATTTAATTTATGAGATTAGTGGCAATATATGAAGAATCCATTGAGAAAGGAAAAAGTGGTAAGAAAACAATAAAACATGATGCTAAAATTATAAGGTATGATTATTTTGTAATGTATATTTTATTATTTATTTGTACTACTAAGCTCTCGGGCTTAGCGCGGTTGTGTAATCGCGCAGGTATTTATGCGGATGATCTGGATGCTTAGCTGCTATGCCACGAGAAAAGTATGAGTGTCTCGAGACCAACTAGAAGGTGATGCATACATGTATGATTTTAATTATGTTTTATTTTTGATAACAATAATGATTCTTATAAATGTTTCTTAAATTAATATAATATTGCTTGACCTTGGATAAAGATTTTTAAATAGAAACTAAAAGTGACATTCTTATACTTTATATACACATTGTATGTATACCAAGTATATGTATAGTGCTTATATAGAGTATGGGGTGTTACAGTTATTTTGGTATCAGAGCTTAGGTTCGAGATTCTCGGCCTAAGTGAAATTTAAAAGAAAATTTTTTGAAGAGTTTAAATAAGAAGTGAAAAGAAGATTTTTGAAATGCAATTGGTAAGACATGCATATGCATTCACATCTAGGTTGGTCTCGAACGTGGCATTATGTGAATTGTGATGTATTTGAATTACATGAAATAAATGATAGTGTATAAATGAGGTTTCATATAAAAGCAAATTTTGAAATGTTGATAATTAAGAGATGAGTGTGATACAAAGAAATGATATGGAAGGTATAAGTAAAAAGTTTGATTATTGACATGTGTATGATATTTAAAGAAATGGCTAGAAGAATTAAGTGGGAAATGAGTTAGAAACAAATTAAGATTAAAGTATGTGATCTATCCTCTATTGTTTGAATCTCTTTCTAATAAACTTTATGGTTGGATTTATAGAAAGAGGAAATATTGTTGGATGGGTAATATGAAAAGATATATTATGTAAATGCAAAGAGTACAGTGAACTATTGAATGAGTTGATTGGTATAGATTAATTGTGATAATGTAAGGTGTCGATATGTAAAGTTAAGGTTATGTTCAAAAGAAAAAGAGATGACGTTGGTTAAGTACAAATATACATTGGTGTTATTTGTATTGCTATTTTAATGCAAACATGGTGATTTCACTATTAGAAATGTGATATGCTTGAATTTTGTGAAAGCTCATGTTAATGGTGGAGATATGAGATATTTAGATTTTCTTTGGAATAAGTTTAATAATTGTGAAACGTATATGTTTTGATGTTACTTTGTGGTATATACATATAAGATGTTTTAAAGTTAATATGAATAGTAGGAGATGAATAAATTGAAGTTTGAGTAAATTAGTAAGTTGGAAATTTATAGTTTTCATGGAATGTGGATGAAGATCAATGAAGTATTGATAGTTTAATGTATTTAACACATGAGATATATGAAATGAATATTAGTGCTCATGAAAGTATTATGAATTGGGAGATGTGATTGATAGTAGGAAAATTTGGTGTGAAATGAAAGAAAAGGAATTGAGCAAAAGAAAATGAGTTACTTTAAGTAATTTGATTGGGAAGGATGAAAAATGACTATGAAAGATGTGTTAAAGATATTTATAAACAAATGTAAGAGAGATATCACATTGGAAATGTGATTAAGTTCCTTGTGAAATAATATTATAAGTACAGTATGTATATTTATTGAAGTTAATGAATAACTTAAGTTATGGTAAACAAATGAGAATGATAATAGTTAAAGGAAAGTGATAAATATTAAATTCGTATAAATTATATGCAGAAGGGAAATTCAGTAAATTGCATAATTATGTGTTTGTATAAAGAGGATTGTGAAATGAACTTTTCGATATGAAAGTGACCTATGAAGGTGTATATAATATGTTTATTATTTTATATCATTAAATGTTTAATGGTATTAGAAGTAAGAATGGACCTGGGTAATATTGAACAGTGAAATTGTTATGGCAATAATTAAATGAGGTTATTATAAGATGTTGTGGAACTCAAAGTATTTGAGTGTGAAAATGTTTTATGTATAAATGTATAATAAGAATTGTAAGGAAGGAATTATGTATTTGAAAATTTCTAGAAGAGATGGATTGGAAATGGAGTAATGAAAGATACTTGTGTAAGATTTGTATCTAGTTGAAGGTTGGGTATTGGAAATGTTAAAGATAATATTATTGAACATGAGTTGGGTTAATGATGATTAAATAATCAAAAGCAAACTGTTTTGAAATAGAATTAAAATGTGTTAATTCTTGGTGTAATACAAGTTTGGAGAATACATATATATAATTTTTGTGATATAATCTAATATTATAATTGTAAAGGTTGGAAATCGAATAATAGAAGAACGAGATTGATTTACAAACCCCAAATGTGATTGCTTATATATTATGGTCATATGACTTGGTTAGTGTGATTAGTGGTTAGTTTTATTATCTTCAGATTTAGAACTGAGATTGATAACTATGTTTCTAGAAACATGGTTAAAAGATATGATTGGGGAAGTTATATTTTATAATTTCAATGTTAAAAAGTTAATTATACTTATGAGAAGTAAAGCAAGGGAAGAGAATTGTGATAATGTTTTAAGTTATGAATTGTGTAATAGAACAATAATTATATAAATATAGTAATATTGAGTGAAGAAATAATAACATGAAAGAAATTGTAATCATGATTGAAAGTTATACTGAATATATTTATAGTATAAAGTGATTAAGTGATTAAACTTAAAATTTATGGGAGTATGAATAATGTAAATTAATATGTGTATATCAATAATGTTGGAAATGATATGATTGAATAATGAGATGTTCAAAATAGTCGATGATATATAAGTATACTATTTTGATATGATGGGAAATCATAATTGTTGGCAATGATGTTAGAAATAAATTATATTGAGGTATAATGCCTAAATGATTATGAAAAATGAATTGTGAAAAGATAAATGAACGGACTTATCTGCCTCCTGTGGAACCATGCAGACTCAATGTGTTGGGCAATTGAACTTGGATTACTAATTTTGGTTGGAGGAAAAGTACGTTTATGAAGATATAGTTGTTGGCTATATTGATAAATTTTGAATGAGTATAAGAAATGATGAAATAATTATTGAAATAAGGAAATGTATATGTATAAGCATGATTCATATTGATTGAATATATGAATTTGGAAAGATTAGAATTTGAATATAAGTTTGACCTAATGAACTTAGGTTATATATAAGCATATATGGTAAAATCCAATGATAAATTCCAATAAGTTAATTGTTGGTTTGAATTAAATAAAGTTGAAATGTTAGTATATTGTGATGGATAAATCGATTGATCTAGGTTTCGTTAAAGTTGCAAGGCAACATTGAGATTTAATATGTGCAATTGTATTGGGAGTGTAAGATTTAATGGTAATGTGTATGATATAATATTCTGATTTATGAATGAACATAAATAAATTGAGGTATATTAATTGTACATGGTGAGAAACAAGCTTAAGAGAGTAAGAATTTAGTTATCCATTGAAGTTGTTTATTTTGAAAGTGATGGTAAGAATGGAATAAACAATGCTAAGATATTGATTAATGATTTTTGAGGTTAAAGTTAAGAGAATATCTATAAAGAGTTAAAGTGATAATCTGACTTTAGTACAAAGATAAAATGTATTGGAGATGTTATGAGATATCTTGATTGCTTTGTTGAGAAAGTAATAAGAGGTAAAGATATATATATATATATACCTATACAATGATGAATTATGAATTTCAGAGAAGATGATTATCTCTAAGGGGGAGAGTAGAAGATATGTGATTTGATAAAACTATATTGTAAGATACGATTATCTTCATATGGAAATTAAGATGGTAAATTGTTCTAAATGGGTTGTTATTATACTGGATAATTTCGAGGACGAAATTATTTAAGGGGGAGAGAATTGTAATATCCTAAAGTATACCCTAAAAGTGTTGGGATTACTGTTGTATTTGGATTCAATGTGTGTGTTGAAGAGAAAAGAAGAAGAAAGTCAAAAAGAAATTGTGTGTGGTGGAGATTTAAATGGTATAATTGTTATTATTGTTATTATTATTATTATTATTATTATTATTATTATTATTATTATTATTATTATTATTATTATTATTATTATATATATAAGATAAGAACGAAGGAAGGATGGAGAACCTTCCTTCTTCCTCTTCTTCTGTTTCTTCTTCGTGGACAAGAGAGCACGAGAGAGAGAGAGAGCACGAGAGAGAGAGAGAGAGATTGATCTTCATCAAATTTCTTAAGGATTTTAAGAGTATTGAAGATGGAGATGAAGATTTGGCAAGCTATATAGGTAAGTACACATTTCTTGAATGAATTTTATTGATTATACATATATATAAGTATATACCTTCTTGTGTGGTTTTCTTTTGGATTGAGGTTATGTTGGGTATGATTGGTGTGTAAAATGATGATAACAAGAGATTTAAGTATGTAAATGTGTGGAATTGATATCTAAGTGATGATGAGTTGAGAAAATTGTGAGGAAAATGATGAAATGTTGAATTAGAGTTTGGTTTAGATGAATTTCGAAGTGTTTGGTCTATGAATTATTGAAGGACACGGCCAAGTTATGGGAGACACGGCCAAGTTAGGGCAAATTTGGCCGTGTTGGATGAGTTTTGGAGAGACACGGCCACTGGCTTGGCCGTGTCCCTTGCCTGTGTTTGTTACTGTCTAATTTATGTTGAGAGACACGGCCGTGTCCCTTGCCCGTGTCTGGTACTGGATTGTTGTGTTGAGAGACACGGCCACTAGCTTGGCCGTGTCCATTGCCCGTGTTTGCTACTGCTTGTATTGGTGTTGAGTGACACGGCCACAAGCTTGGCCGTGTCCCTTGGGCGTGTTGGCTACTGGATGTTTATATTGGGAGACACGGCCACAAGCTTGGCCGTGTCCCTTGAGGGTGTTTGCAAATGTGTTTGTTATTTGGTCTTCAACATTGTTGGATCTTCAAATGTCTTTTGTACCTAAACACACTTAAAACAATAATGATCCAACCAAATGTATATGGAGGATTCTAAGTTCTTGAATAAGGTAAATTGTTATGTATGAATATATCAAAGATAATATAGGAAATGTGGAAGATATAATGATCAATGAAAAAGTATGTGCAATGTCATTGATTATGTATACTTGAGTGATGAATTGAATTGATCAATATGATTTGATGATAACGTTGATATTATATGAACCATGTTAGGTTTTATGCATTGTCAATCTCATAAATTGTATTGTACTATATGTAGATTGAGGATGCATATGAATAATGGCATGTTGTGTATAATGTGGAATATCATGAGATCATTGATGATGAATTACTTTAATGTTATGATTGAAGCATGCCTATATGGTATGATTGATTCATGATATGTTTGTGTAGTAATGTAATTGATGTTGCATATATCAATGATGAAACTTGAAATGTGATTTGAGATATAATGTGATATAAAGCCATTGTTCTTGGCAATGATGACTCAAATGTAATATAAAGCCATTGTGATTGGCTATGGTGATGCAATTGAAAGAAATAAGGCATGTTTGCCTAAATGATGATGAGAATTGAGAATAGAAATGATAATGAAATAATAAATGAATTGTGTGACTAATGTGTTATTCCATTTTCAGAGTTTGTTGTTGGTGGCATGCCTATTAGTAATAATCTCTTGAAGTTAGGTTGGATTTGATCCTTGAAGCCAAGTTGGGTTGAAGTTTAACATGTTTTACTCCCCTTGAAGCTTGGTTGGGTCTAATCCTTGAAGCCTAATTGAGATGTTACAACCCTTGAAGCTGGTTGGGTTTGGTTCTTGAAGCCAAGTTGGGTTGATACTTAGCATGCTTTGTTCCCCTTGAAGCTTGGTTGAGCCTAATCCTTGAAGCCTAGTTGGGTCTATGATAATGATAAATGTGATGAATAAACCAAAGCATTACTCTGAAAATTGAATGGCATATTAGTGTGTCTTGGGCCCATGCTTGTCTTTGTGTAATGTGAGTCATGAATGGTAACATGATTGATAAATAAGATATATGGAAACAATGTTGAAACAAATGAATAATGAGATCTATGAATGCTTTTGATGGAAATGTGTTTCATGATTAATGAATTGTGAATAAAGTGATGTTATGAAGTATGAGTTTGTAATATATGTATTGATTTTGTTGAGATATGAGGTTATGGAATTGTTGTATCATGTGTAACATGTTTGTGAATGTGGAATTTGTGAGAATTGTTCTTTTAAAGGTTTGAATGGTGTTTTGTTGTGATTATATATACATATATATGTGTATATGAAATAGAAAGGGTAGGTATTGTGTTGTGAATATGCTATGTAATGATGTATTTAATTTATGAGATTAGTGGCAATATATGAAGAATCCATTGAGAAAGGAAAAAGTGGTAAGAAAACAATAAAACATGATGCTAAAATTATAAGGTATGATTATTTTGTAATGTATATTTTATTATTTATTTGTACTACTAAGCTCTCGGGCTTAGCGCGGTTGTGTAATCGCGCAGGTATTTATGCGGATGATCTGGATGCTTAGCTGCTATGCCACGAGAAAAGTATGAGTGTCTCGAGACCAACTAGAAGGTGATGCATACATGTATGATTTTAATTATGTTTTATTTTTGATAACAATAATGATTCTTATAAATGTTTCTTAAATTAATATAATATTGCTTGACCTTGGATAAAGATTTTTAAATAGAAACTAAAAGTGACATTCTTATACTTTATATACGCATTGTATGTATACCAAGTATATGTATAGTGCTTATATAGAGTATGGGGTGTTACAACCCCTATCACTTATAATTGCTTTTGGTATACCAAATCGAGAAAACAACTTCTTCAAAAACATCACCACAACCCTAGCATCATTGGTTGCCAAGGCTTGGGCTTCAGGCCATTTAGATACATATTATATAGCTACAAGAATATATTTGTTACCAAGAGAATTTGGAAAGGGTCCCATAAAATCGATCCCCCATACATCAAAGATTTCACAAACTAAAATCCCTTTTTGGGGCATCTCATCACGAGAGGAAATGTTTTCAGTCCTTTGGCATCGATCACAGAGGTTCACAAATTTGTAGCTATCCCTAAACAAAGTGGGCCAATAAAATCCTGATTCTAGTACCTTTTGAGCAGTCCTATTGGCTCCCATATGACCTCCAGCTGGTCCAGCATGGCATTGACTAAGAATGTTCATTGTTTCGGGCCATGCCACACTTCGTCGGATCATGTGATCCTTACATAACCTAATCAAAAAGGGATCCTCCCAAAAATAATACTTTAAATCATAAAAGAATTTCTTCTTTGCTTAATAAGTTAAGTCCTTAGGAAGTTCCCTAACAGCTAAATAGTTAACAAAATCTGCAAACCAAGGCATTTTAAAATTTAAATTACTTACCTCACTTGCCATGGCGTACAGCTGCTCATCGGGGAAGTGATAATCAATGTCCCCTACTTCAAACCTCTCTAAGGTTGGATTCTCTAAGCGAGAAAGGTGATCGGCTACAAGATTTTCAACTCCCTTCTTATCTTGAATCATCAAGTCAAATTCCTGCAACAACAAAACCCAACGGATTAGCCTAGGCTTAGGATCAATTTTTGCAAATAAGTACCTTAAAGTCGAATGGTCCGTATAAACAATCACTTTTGACAAGATTAGATATGATCTAAACTTGTCAAAAGAAAAAACCACAACTAGCAGCTCTTTCTCTGTAGTTGTGTAATTAGCTTGAGCTGTGTTCAAGGTCTTGCTTGCATAGTAGATAGGCTGGAAGTATTTCTCCTTGCGTTGACCCAAGACTACTCCCACTGCAAAGTCACTTACATTGCACATTAGTTCAAACGGTAGACTCCAATTGGGAGCTACCATGATTGGAGCATGGGTCAATTTTTCCTTAAGAGTTGTGAATGCTCTCAAACATTCCTCATCAAAAACAAAATCCACATCCTTCTCAAGGAGTCTTGTCAATGGATGGGCTATCTTAGAAAAATCTCAAATGAACCTCCGATAAAAATCCACATGTCCTAGAAAACTTCTGATGGCCTTTACAAATGTGGGTGCTGGTAACTTCTCAATGGTATCTACCTTAGCCTGATCCACCTTAATGCCCTTGCTTGAAATTTTTTGTCCCAACATAATTCCCTCTTGAACCATGAAATGACACTTTTCCCAATTAAGCACCAAGTTGGTTTCCTCACATCTCATCAAGACTCTTTCAAGATTTTCCAAACATCTGTCAAATGATCTACCATAGACCAAGAAATCATCCATAAATACCTCCATAATATCCTCAACAAGTTCATCAAAGATTTCCACCATGCACCTTTGAAAAGTCGCAGGTGCATTGCACAACCCGAATGGCATTCTTCGATATGCTTATGTCCCATATGGGCAAGTGCATGTAGTTTTCTCTTGGTCTTTCGAAGCGATAGGAATTTGGAAATAGCCTGAAAGACCATCCAAAAAATAGTAATACTCATGCCCGGATAACCTCTCCAACATCTGATCAATGAAAGGTAAAGGAAAATGGTCTTTCCTAGTTGCATCATTCAATTTCCTGTAGTCTATGCAAACCCTCCAACTGGTAACTGTTCTTGTTGGAATCAGCTCATCATTCTCATTAGGGACCACCGTCACCCCTCCGTTCTTTGGTACTACTTGGACTGGGCTCACCCAAGAACTATCTGAGATCGGATATATAATCCTTGCATCAAGTAGTTTTATCACTTCAGACTTCACTACATTTTTCATCTTTTGGTTTAGTCTCCGTTGTGGTTGTACTACCGGCTTGAATTCATCCTCCATCAGTATCTTGTGAGTGCAATAGGATGGACTGATACCCTTGATGTCTGCTGTAACATCCAAAATTTTTTGAAAATTTCTAATTTTTGAAAAATTTGATAAAATAAATTATAATTTAAAAGGATAAATTAAATTAATAGTTTTAAATGAAAAATGAAGGGATTTCAAATGAAAAAGTGAAATATATATATGATATATATTCAAAATATACATAACATATATAAAAGTCAACACTTTTTAAAAGAAAAGGGTATTTTGGTAATTATATCTTATAAATTCAAAATTAATAAAATAATTCAAAAACAAATTAATTTTTAATGGAAGAGGGAAATTAGGACTTTTAATTTATTAAAAAAATAATTAAATATTAAATTATTTTAATATATATATATGTGGTTAAAACAAAGATGAAAATGAAAGAATACTAAAAATCTTCTTATTCTTCTTCTTCTTCTTCTCAAGAACGTGGCTTCCATGGATGTTTGAAGACCAAGGATTTTGCTTCTTCCATACTCCATAAATTGAAGGAATTAACAAGTTTCAAGTGGATTTTTGGTGATTTCCACCAAAATTAGTAAGTTTCCATCTCTTTTCTTTGAATTCCTTGAAAATTTAGATTATGTGAGAATTTGAATTTTTATGTAGTATATTATAATTGTTGGAATTGGTATGTATGATGTTATTTTGGATAGTTAACAATGATTCTAAGGTTAGATTGAAGAGATGATAGAATTTGGTTAAAGAATGGTGAAGAGAGAGAATTTAAGGTTATGGATTTTTGGGGTTTTGAAAACATGAATTTTTATTGTGCAAATTGATTCCAAATGAGTTTTTTTTTTATTTATAAACAAGTATTTTAAAGTCAAATATTGGATTTGGTGGTGTTGGGTTGGAGTTTGAGAATGAAAGTGGAGATTTAGGGTTTTGGAAAAGCAATTTTCCAAAGTGGTTGAATTGTGTGATTTTATTTATTTAAGCATGTTGTTTAGTGTTAAAAGTGATTAATATAAGCTTGGAATGAGTAATGGATTGTGTTGGAATGGAAAACCTTCAATGGGGGAAGGTTAGGCCATTTTTGAGATTTTGTGTATAAGAGTGTATTTTTTATTATGTAAATGATTTAAATATATTAAAATATATTTTTAATAATATAAATAAACTTAAAATACTAATTTAATTGTAGTAGAATGGAATTCCAATGTTGAAGTAAGGAAAGGCTAAATTTTTTTAAATTTATAGGAGTGATGTGTAATTATGATTTAAATTGGAAATACCATTAAATGTGATACTAAATGATTATTTGCTATCACATTTGGTTTAGGCATTAAGGGAGATTGATTTGCTTCATCCAAGTGGTGAAGGGCAAGTTAGAAAGATTGGATTGAAGGTTGTTTTTAGCTTGCTTTGGGTTGCTAGTGGAGGTATGTACAAACTTTGAATATAATGTTTATATTTGCATAACATTTGGACTTAACAGATTTTTGTTGAAAAATGTGTTAAGCTACTTGGTTCATTGATTGTGTATGAATAATATGCTATGAAATTTGTAATGTCATATATGTGTTAAATGCATTATGAAAAGCATTGATAATGGCTAATTTGTGTAACATGTGAAATATGCATATTATGTGAAAAAACCCAAAGTAATTGGGTAATGTGTTGTGAATGCAAAAATGAGATATGTGTAATAATGAAATGAATTTATATTGATGAAAATGAGAAAAGTGAGAAAAATGAGAAAGATGTGAAAAATGAGAAAAGTGAGAAAAAAAATGTAAAAATAAGGCAATGTGCCTAGATTGAATATGTAAAAATGAGAAAGAGATTAATAATGAGAAATATGAATAAATTGTGTGCCTAGTACGTTATTCAATTTTAAGAGTTCTGGGTTTGGCGGCATGTCTATGATTGCCTACGGGCTATACGCTGGAATGGTGAAAAGACTAGGTCGTAGGCGAGGCCAGCTGATAAATATGATGTTTTTGGGGTGAAAAGACTAGGTCGTAAGCCTCAAAAACTGTAGCAGTCTAGCCGGGTTGAGAACCAAGATACTGGGGCCTAAGGGTCTAGCCGGGTTGAGGTCCAAGAGACTGGGGCTGTTACATTATCCATGGATATATATATTGCCTATGGGGCTAGACACATGGTGTCATTATGGACCAAAGCAGTAACTCTGAAATTTGAATAGCATATTAGATCCTTTTTGGGCCCATGCTTGTCTTTGTTTTACTGTGAATTATGAATTATGATACAATTGAGTAATATAATGTTATGAGTTGTGCTTATGAATTATTTAAAAAATATAAGAAAGTGGATTGATGTGACATCTATATGCATTATGCATTTGGTATTACATTGAGTTATATTGTTACTATCAAAGTTTGTACCACTAGGCTTCGGCTTAGTGCGATTGTTTTCATTGCGCAGGTGACAGGGTAGACCCAGTTGAGCCAGAGAGTTCTTCTAGACCAGGTCGGGTCTAGACTTGTAGTTGAGCTTGTAGAGTTGCTATCGAGATCAGAAACACTGCCAGCAACATGTATATATTTTTATGTTATTGTACATTTTGAGTTTTATGCATAATATATTATGTTTTGAATTTTACGTATTGTATATTATAAAGAATGTTTCGGTCAATGTATTTGAAATGTGAGAGTAAGTGTGTTTTAAATTATATATATCTATATGTATAAAGGTTTGAGAAACTTGGTGAAATTGAGAAGTATGGTTGAGATGGTGGTTGGAAATTATTTGGGAGTGTTTTCTTTTTGCAGGTTGAGTAATTACTAAATTTTGAGATATCTAAAATACAGACAAATCTCTGGCAAATTTTTCCCAGAGATTTTTATATATATTATTTTTTTTGGTTCTTATAACAAGTAAATAATATTTATATTCTATTTAATTTTTATATATTTAGAATTTGAACTTTTAAATTGGAAATGTGAAAATTTTTTATTAAATCAGTCTGTGACATTTTTGCACCGTATATGCGTATTTTACATATGCTGGAAATATGTTTTTTTATGTATATAGGGTGTAAGGGTGTTACATTTGTTTCGGTATTAGAGCCTATGTTTGAGGTTCTCAACCTAGGTGGGATAATAGAGAGAGAAAATGGGGGATTTGAAAAATAGTTTTTAATTGTAATACATGCATTGGCACTGGCAGTTTCTAATCTCTGATATAGTATTTTCTGCTTTGCTTGCAGATATAGGTAATTATGGCGTCTCGGCCGCATCAGGCTGCTGAGGGTAGTGCAGAGAGTGTGGCTCCAGATGAGGGTAGAGATGGAGCTAGAGTTGTATCTGCTGGTGAGGTATCTGTTTCTGTGCCTGTGAGACCAGCAGCTGATGAGGTTCTGCCTGGCTGGGTATGGCATATGGTAGAGTTGTTAAGGCAGGCTCCAGTTCCACAGCCGCCACAGCCGCAGCCGCAGCCGCAGTTGCCGGTGAGGCAGTATGATAAATTGAGAAAGTATGGGGCTGAGGACTTTGTTGGTACTATAGAACTGGCTGTAGCAGAGCAGTGGCTAGACCGGGTTCAGAGGATATTTATTCAGTTACAGGCCAGTCCAGAAGAGAAGTTTGATTATGCCAGATCTCTTCGCATAGAGAAGCATATGATTGGTGGAAGACGGTTCCACATGCTCTGGATGATCCAACAGTCCTGACCTATGATGATTTCCTGTGGGAATTTGAGCAGAAGTATACTCTGAGAGAGTATAAAGATGCAAAGAAGATGGAATTCCTGAGTCTGAGATAGGATACCAGGACAGTGACCGAGTATGAGATTTAGTTTATTCGGTTGAGTCACTATGCTGGTGGGATCATTTCTGACGAGTTTGATAGGTGTAGAAGGTTTGAAGAGGGACTGAGACCCTCTATCATGTGCATCATCACAGGCTCTCGGTATCAGGATTTCTCCCAGTTAGTTGCAGCTGCCAGGAGTGTTGAGAGGGAGCAGAGTCATGCAGCAGCTGCCAGGGTTGAGGAGACCAGAGTTAGGAGATCCCAGAGTGAGGCAGGATCTTCATCAATGAAGAGAGGTCGAGGGGCACATTTTCAGAGGTTTAGTAGGAGTCAGGGGCAGTTTGGTAGGTCAGTACAGCAGCAGAGACAGAGACAGAGACCTGCAATTTCAGTGGCTAGTGCTCCGACCCCAGTGGCTCAGAGACCTACTCCACCTACTTGCGTTCATTGTGGTAGAGTACACGGAGGTGTCTGCTGGTGGAGAGGTGCTTCGGGAGTGTGTTTTAGATATGGGTTATCAGACCATTTTATCAGAGATTGTCCCGAGCCACCAGAGGTTAGGCAGGCAGATACTGCATCTTCTCATCCCAATGTCAGAGGGGGTCGTGGTGGCAGAGGTTTTAGTAGAGGTGGTCGCCCTGGGTTTAGTCAGAGAGGAGGCTCTACATCCGGAGGCAGTAGGCCAGATGAGGCTGGGCCATCTCAGAGGGTTTATGTGATGCAGAGGCAGCCACATGCTTCAGCCGTCATTGCGGGTATATTTTTTTATTTGGTATTTCAGTCCTTGCTCTATTAGATCCTGGACCTACGCATTCATACATAATTGCATCTATCTTGCCTGTGTTTGAATTGCATTCTGAGTCCCTAGGATTTGATGTCTTGGTAACAAATCCTTTAGGACATAGTGTTGTGGTGAGCAGGGTGCACCGAGATAGTCCAGTTGTTGTTCAAGATGAGGAGTTTCTTGGTGACCTGATTGAGATGCCTTTTAGGGAATATGATCTGATTTTGGGCATGGATTGGTTATCCAAGCATGGGGCTATGGTAGATTGTCAGAAGAAATGTGTTACTTTGAGAACATGGGATGGTAGGGATGTTATAGTATCTAGTGAGCAGAGGTATCTTTCATCTATGTTTGTTTCAGTTGTTTCAGCTGGGAGAATGATTCGGAAGGGATGTGAGGCTTATCTTGCTCATGTTGTAGATACTAGAGTAGTGGGATCCCTACTTGAAAGTATACCCACAGTTGCCGAGTTTCCAGATGTTTTCCCTGATGAGTTGCCAGAGGTACCTCCTGAGATAGAAGTTGAGTTTGGTATCGATTTGTTGCCTGGTACCACTCCTATCTCTATTACCCCTTATCGGATGGCACGTGCTGAGTTAAGAGAGTTGAAGGTGCAGTTGCAGGAGTTATTGGATAAAGGGTTTATCCGCCCTAGTGTGTCTCCGTGGGGAGCGCCTGTGTTGTTTGTGAAGAAGAAGGATGGCACCATGAGATTGTGTATTGATTATAGGCAGTTGAATAAGGTGACCATCAAGAACAAGTATCCTTTGCCTCAGATAGATGATCTCTTTGATCAATTGAAGGAAGTAGCAGTATTCTCTAAGATTGATCTGAGATCAGGGTACCATCAGTTGAGAGTCAGAGATGTGGATGTACCCAAGACAGCTTTTCATACGAGGTATGGGCATTATGAGTTTCTGGTGATGCCCTTTGGATTGACGAACGCGCCAGCAGCTTTTATGGATTTGATGAACAGGGTATTCAGACCATATTTAGATCAGTTTGTGGTGGTCTTCATTGATGACATCTTGGTGTATTCGCGTAATGAGGAGGATCATATAGGCATTTGCGGTTCGTATTGCAGACTCTGAGAGAGAAGCAGTTGTATGCTAAACTGTCTAAGTGTGAGTTCTGGCTTGATCAGGTAGCTTTTCTTAGTCATGTGGTTTCAACAGAGGGTATCAGAGTTTATCTGAGTAAAATTGAGGCTATCTTGAATTGGAGTCCATCGAAGAATGTGACAGAGGTTAGAAGTTTTCTGGGATTGGCAGGCTAATATCGTCAGTTTGTGAAGGGTTTTTCTATAATAGCTACACCACTCACCAGATTACTTCGGAAAGGAGTTAAATTTGTGTGGACAGATCAATGTCAGGCGAGTTTTGAGCAGTTGAGGGAGATGTTGACTGAAGCTCCTGTCCTTACCCTGCCTGTGGAAGGTAAACCATATGTGATATATAGTGATTCTTCACACAATGGTTTAGGTTGTGTTTTGATACAGGAGGGTAGAGTCATTGCTTATGCCTCTCGACAGTTGAAACCGCATGAGCTGAATTATCCTACGCATGATTTGGAATTAGCAGCAATAGTCTTTGCCTTGAAGATTTGGCGGGATTATTTGTATGGGGAAAAGTGTTTCATTTATACAAATCACAAGAGTTTGAAATACCTGGGTGTTCAGAGAGAGCTGAATCTTCAGCAGAGGCGGTGGTTAGAGTTGATTAAAGACTACAACTGTTTGATTGATTATCATCCTGGTAAGGCAAATGTTGTTGCTGATGCCTTGAGTCGAAAATCTTTGGCAGGTTTGATTGCTTATTCGCTCTCATTGCTTGTTGAGTTGAGAGCATTGCATGCTAGATTTGAGTCTTCTGATGATGGTGCTTTGATGGCTCAGTTGCAGTTGAGGCCAGTCTTGTTGGATCATATTAGGGAGGCTCAATTAGCATATGAGAGAATTCAAAAAATTGTGCTGGTTTGTCAGAATGGGGAAAGTCGAGACTTTTATGTGAGGGATGATGGCAGTCTATGGTACAGAGATAGATTTTGTATTCCTGATGATGCAGAAATGAAAAGAATGATATTAGAGGAAGCACATCAGTCACTTTTTGCTATGCACCCTAGGAGTACCAAGATGTATCAGGACTTGAAGCGACATTATTGGTGGTTAGGTATGAAGAGGGACATAGCAGAGTTTGTATCCAGATGTCTCACTTACCAGAAAGTGAAGGCTGAGCACCAAGTTCCTTCAGGATTGCTCCAACCTTTATCAGTGCCAGAGTGGAAATGGGAGCGAGTGACAATGGATTTTGTGACTGGACTACCTTTAACTCAGAAGAAGCATGATGCAATCTAGGTGATAGTTGATCGGATGACGAAGATAGCTCATTTTCTTCCAGTTCGGATGGATTATTCTCTTGAAAGATTGACTGAGTTATATATCAATGAGATAGTCAGGTTGCATGGAGTCCCAGTTTCTTTGGTGTCGGATCGAGATCCCCGATTTACTTTGAGGTTTTAGAAGAGTTTGCATAATGCTTTGGGTTCTCGACTGCATTTTAGTACTGCTTTCCATCCTCAGACAGATGGACAGTCAGAGAGAGTGATACAGATTCTGGAGGATATGTTGAGGAGCTATATCATTGATTTTGCTGGGAATTGGGACAAATTTTTGCCATTAATTGAATTTGCTTATAACAACAGTCATCAGTCGAGTATTGGAATGACTCCTTATGAGGCTTTATATGGTAGGAGATGTAGGACGCCTTTGTGTTGGGATGAAGTTGGAGAAGGTAAACTGGTTGGTCCCGATTTGATTAAGGAAACAGAGGAGAAAGTGAAGGTAATTCGGGGTCGTTTGAAAGCAGCTTCAGACCGACAAAAATCTTATTCAGATTTAAAGAGAAGAGACATAGAATTCAGTGTGGGAGATAAAGTGTTTCTGAAGGTGTCTCCATGGAAGAAGATTTTGAGATTTGGCTGCAAAGGGAAGTTGAGTTCTCATTTCATAGGACCATATGAGGTGTTGGAGAGAGTTGGTCCAGTGGCTTATAGACTAGCTTTGCCGCCTGAGTTGGATCGAATACATAATATTTTCCATGTCTCGATGCTTCGGAGATATAGGTCTGACCCATCTCATATCTTGTCAGTGGAGTCCATTGAGGTGAGTCTAGATCTAATTTACGAGGAAGAACCAGTAGCAATTTTGGCATGAGAGGTTAAAGAATTGAGGAATAAGAGAATTGTAACATCCAAAAATTTTTAAAAATTTCTAATTTTTGGAAAATTTGATAAAATAAATTATAATTTAAAAGGATAAATTAAATTAATAGTTTTAAATGAAAAATTAAGGGATTTTAAATGAAAAAGTGGAATATATATATGATATATATGCAAAATATACATAACATATATAAAAGTCAACACTTTTTAAAAGAAAAGGGTATTTTGATAATAAAATCTTATAAATTCAAAATTAATAAAATAATTCAAAAACAAATTAATTTTTAATGGAAGAGGGAAATTAGGACTTTTAATTTATTAAAAAAATAATTAAATATTAAATTATTTTAATATATATATATGTGGTTAAAAAAAAGATGAAAAGGAAAGAATAATAAAAATCTTTTTCTTCTTCTTCTTCTTCTTCTCAAGAATGTGGCTTCCATGGATGTTTGAAGACCAAGGATTTTGCTTCTTCCATACTCCATAAATTGAAGGAATTAACAAGTTTCAAGTGATTTCCACCAAAATTAGTAAGTTTCCATCTCTTTTCTTTGAATTCCTTGAAAATTTTGATTATGTGAGAATTTGAATTTTTATGTAGTATGTTATAATTGTTGGAATTGGTGTGTATGATGTTATTTTGGGTAGTTAACAATGATTCTAAGGTTAGATTGAAGAGATGATGGAGTTTGGTTAAAGAATGGTGAAGAGAGAGAATTTAGGGTTATGGATTTTTGGGGTTTTGAAAACATGAATTTTAATTGTGCAAATTGATTTCAAATGAGTTTTTTTTTATTCATAAACAAGTATTTTAAAGTCAAATATTGGATTTGGTGATGTTGGGCTGGAGTTTGAGAATGGAAGTGGAGATTTAGGGTCTTGGAAAAGTGATTTTCCAAAGTGGATGAATTGTGTGGTTTTATTTATTTAAGCATGTTGTTTAGTGTTAAAAGCGATGAATATAAGCTTGGAATGAGTAATGGATTGTGTTGGAATGGAAAACCTTCAATGGGGGAAGGTTAGGCCATTTTTGAGATTTTGTGTATAAGAGTGTATTTTTATTATGTAAATGATTTAAATATATTAAAATATGTTTTTAATAATATAAATAAACTTAAAACACTAATTTAATTATAGTAGAATGGAATTCCAATGTTGAAGTAAGGAAAGGCTAAATTTTTAGAAATTTGTAGGAGTGATGTGTAATTATGATTTAATGTTGGAAATGCCATTAAATGTGATACTAAATGATTATTTGCTATCACATTTGATTTAGGCATTAAGGGAGATTGATTTGCTTCATCCAATTGGTGAAGGGCAAGTTAGAAAGATTGGATTGAAGGTTGTTTTTAGCTTGCTTTGGGTTGCTAGTTGAGGTATGTACAAACTTTGAATATAATGTTTATATTTGCATAACATTTGGACTTAACACATTTTGGTTGAAAAATGTGTTAAGCTACTTGGTTCATTGATTGTGTATGAATAATATGCTATGACATTTGTAATGTCATATATGTGTTAAATGCATTGTGAAAAGCCATTGATAATGGCTAATTTGTGTAACATGTGAAATATGCATTATGTGAAAATACCCAAAGTAATTGGGTAATGTGTTGTGAATGCAAAAATGAGATATGTGTAATAATGAAATGAATTGATATTGATAAAAATGAGAAAAGTGAGAAAAATGAGAAAGATGTGAAAATTGAGAAAATTGAGAAAAAAAATGTGAAAATAAGGCAATGTGCCTAGATTGAATATGTAAAAATGAGAAAGAGATTAATAATGAGAAATATAAATAAATTGTGTGCCTAGTATGTTATTCAATTTTCAGAGTTTTGGATTTGGCGGCATGCCTATGATTGCCTATGGGCTATACGCTGGAATGGTGAAAAGACTGGTCGTAAGCCAGGCCAGCTGATAAATATGATGTTTTTGGGGGTGAAAAGACTGGGTCGTAAGCCTCAAAAACTGTAGCAGTTTAGCCGGGTTGAGGACCAAGATACTGGGGCCTAAGGGTCTAGCCGGGTTGAGGTCCAAGAGACTGGGGCTGTTACATTATCCATGGATATATATTGCCTACGGGGCTAGACACATGGTGTCATTATGCACCAAAGCAGTAACTCTGAAATTTGAATAGCATATTAGATCCTTTTTGGGCCCATGCTTGTCTTTGTTTTACTGTGAATTATGAATTATGATACAATTGAGTAATATAATGTTATGAGTTGTGCTTATGAATTATTTGAAAAATATGAGAAAGTAGATTGATGTGACATCTATATGCATTGTGCATTTGGTATTGCATTGAGTTATATTGTTATTATCAAAGCTTGTACCACTAGGCTTCGGCTTAGCGTGATTGTTTCCATTGTGCAGGTGACAAGGTAGACCCAGTTGAGTCAGAGAGTTCTTCTAGACCAGGTCGGGTCTAGACTTGTAGTTGAGCTTGTAGAGTTGCTATCAAGATCAGAAACACTACCAGCAACATGTATATATTTTTATGTTATTGTACATTTTGAGTTTTATGCATAATATATTATGTTTTGAATTTTACGTATTGTATATTATAAAGAATGTTTGGGTCAATGTATTTGAAATGGGAGAGTAAGTGTGTTTTAAATTATATATATCTATATGTATAAAGGTTTGAGAAACTTGGTGAAATTGAGAAGTATGGTTGGGATGGTGGTTGGAAATTATTTGGGAGTCTTTTCTTTTTGCAGGTTGAGTAATTGCTAAATTTTGAGATATCCAAAATACAGACAAAACTCTGGCGAATTTTTCCCAGAGATTTTTATATATATTATTTATTTTGGGTTCTTATAACAAGTAAAGAATATTTATATTCTATTTAATTTTTATATATTTAGAATTTGAACTTTTAAATTGAAAATGTGAAAATTTTTTATTAAATCAGTCTGTGACATTTTTGTACCATATATGCGTATTTTACATATGCTGAAAATATGTTTTGTATGTATATAGGGTATAAGGGTGTTACATCTGCTATCTTCTAAGCTATCACTTTCTTATGTTTCTGCAACAACTGGATAAGTTTTTCTTTCTGCTCAAAAGATAGGTGGGAACTTAGAATTATTGGTAATTTCTTCTTCTCTACTAGAAATCCATACCCAAGGTGATCTGGAAGGGGCTTTAGTTCCAAGTTGGGTGGATTAATCACCGATGGTTTTGGCTTCTCTTCCTTTGGCATCTCAATAGTCTCATATGCCCTGCATTTGAACGAATTACTTGCTTCAAGAAAAGCAAGCTGCTTCATTGCTTCTTGATCCTCAACATTTTCCTGCAATAAACACAACTCAAGGGGATCCTTGGAAACAATGTTAGTAACACAATTTATGGTCTCATGCTCAACAACATCATTGCATGATTCCGCCTCATCAAGTGAAAGTGAATGTTTCATGGCATCATGTATCCTAAAAGTTAAAGTGCCATCAGGAACATCGATAAGGGAACGGGCTGTATTTAAAAATGGCCTACAAAGAATAAGTGACACATCTGCATTCTCATCAATATCAATGACAACAAAATCATTGGGGAAAATGAAATCCCCGACTTTTACCAACACATCTTCTATAATGTCACGAGAGTGGATTACTGACTTATCAGCAAGTTTGATGGTCATAAGTGTTGGTTTAGGTTTACCAATGCCTAACTCTTTAAACATTTTATAGGGCATAACACTTATGCTAGCCCCCAAATCAGCTAATGCACTCTTAACCTCAAGGTTACCTATCAAACATGGAATGGTAAAACTACCTGGATCTTTTAACTTCTTAGGTGACCTCCTTTGTAAAATAGCTGAACTCTTTTTAAATAACTGCACTAAAGACACTTCCTCAAGTTTCCTTTTGTTAGAAAGGATTTCTTTCAAAAATTTAGCATATTTAGGCATCTGTGACAAAGCTTCAGCAAATGGAATGTTAATGTGCAATTGTTTAAAAAGTTAAAGAAACTTACCGAACTGAGCATCAATCTTATCCTTGTTCAATCTTGCCGGATAGGGAACTCTAGGTCGGTCTTCCTTCAGTATGGGGCTGCTTTCTTGTGGCTACTTCTCTTTCTCACTTTCTAGTGCAGCTTTCTCTCCAGAAGTGATAGGAGGATCATTGTCTTTTTCTTTTTCTTGTACTTCAGCCCTTTTCTCTGCCACTTCTCCTTTTTTCTCATCCACATTACCCTTGATCTCTTTTCCACTCCTTAGTGTAATTGCCTTAAGCTGCTCTTTAGGATTTGCCTCAATGTTGCTAGGCAAACTTCCTTGTGGTCTCTCACTGAGCAACTTGGCAATTTGCCCCACCTGATTCTCCAAATTATGAATAGAGGCTTGCTAATCTCTTAGGGTGGTTTCAGTTGATTGGAACCTAGTTTCAAAAGCTGCTATAAATTTCTCCATCATGTCCTCCAAACTACTCTTTCTTGGAGGGGCAGCTTGTTGATGTTGGGGCTGCTGGAATCCAGGGGGAGGTCTTGGATTATTTTGATTATTCCATGAGAAATTTGGATGATTTCTCCACCCCATATTGTATGTGTTGCTGTAGGGGTTATTCTGTTGTTGCCTTGGCATATTTCCCACATAATCTACTTGCTCTTGCCTAGCAAACATATTGCCACTTTGGCAATCTTGACTTTGATGTCCACCCCCACACCATTCACAAGACATCACTTGCATTACTTTCCCAAAAGAAGAGGCCAAAGAATCAAATTTTTTATTCAATGCTTCCAATTGGGCTGTCAAAGTCACCACAGGATCTAATTGGTGTGAACCCATGACCTTCAGCTTTCCTTGTTCCCTTGGGGCTTGCCACTGATAATTGGTGATAGCCATGTCTTCAATTAAATCCCTTGCTTGTTTAGGTGTCTTGTTGTTTATGGTACCACCAGCTGCTGCATTAATGGATTGCTTACTTATGTAATTCAACCCATTGTAAAATGTTTTAATTTGAAGCCATAGTGGAAGTCCATGATAAGGACACATTCTCAACAAATCTTTAAATCTTTCCTAGACATCATAAAGGGTCTCACCATCTTGCTGCAGAAAGGATGAGATATCATTCCTCAACTAAGCAGTTTTGGACGGTGGGAAGTATTTTTCTAGGAATTTCTCTGCCAACTAACCCCATTTGGTGAAGGTTCCTGGAGGAAAAGATTTCAGCCACTTCTTTGGTCTATCTCTAAGGGAAAATGGGAACAACCTCAGCCTAATTGCATCATCTGAGACATTATTTATCTTGAATGTGTCACATATCTCCAGAAAATTCTCAATATGTGCATTAGGATCTTCATCAGGAAACCCATCGAACTGACAAGTCTGCTGCACCATTTGAATTACATTTGCCTTTATTTCAAAGTTGTTCGCAGCAACTGTCGACCTCCGGATACTAGAGTTAGCTCCATTGAGATTGGGCTTAGCAAACTCCTGCATTGTTCTTGGCCCAGGTCCTTCCATCACTTCAAACTCTTCTTCTTCTTCTATTTCCAGATTTATTTTTGTTTCTGCGTCTTCCAAAACTACCTCCTCTTCTTCCTTTCGCTTTCTCCTTAATGTTCTTTCTAGCTCTGGGTCTAATTCAAACAGTTGGGATGAGCTACCTCTGGTCATAAACAGGAAGAAATACCTAAAATGATAGTTAACAAGCAAGAACCAATGTCAAAAATAAATGAAAATAAAACTAAATCAACAGTCTTGATTATATTACTAATATTGAAACCGTTGTCCCCGGCAGCGGTGCCAAAAACTTGGTGCGCGCGAGCCTAATGCTATAGCAATACCGCAAGTGCACGGGTCGCCCAAGCAATAAAGTAGTGAGTGAGTTATCATTCCACTGAGGACAAGGTCAAGTACTAGTGCAAATCTTAACCGTTGTTTAGCAAATCAATAGTTTTGTGATGTTTTGTAAGTAAAAACAACTAATTTAATAACTGAAAGTAAAGGGAAATTAAATGTTGTGCAAAAAGGATTGATGATAATACTATCTAGATATTGAATCCCCCTAGCCACAATTATCTTTATGAAAATCAATTCAATTAAATCACATAATAGAGTTGAATTGGCATTCCTCTAACGTAGATTAAAACCTCTCTCGAGTGAATTAATCCCTAATCACTAAGTAGAGTGCTAGAATCTCTTCTCAAACACAATTAAATAGATATTGCATTAAGAACAAGGAACTATAAACCAAAGAATCTTGTAAGTCTATCTCTAACACTCCAATCAATCCTCAACCCTTATGAGTATTCAATTCATATTAAACTTTCTCAAGTCAATAATATGAAAATTGCAACCAATCAATAAGCATGCTATTATTAATTGGAAATAAATCATTAAGCATCATAAAAATAAAACAACTCAATCAAATGATTCAATTAAATGAGATTATTCAATCCATACAAATAAGCTAGGATTCATCAATATCTAGATAGAAAATGAATTAGTTCATGTTCAAAACCAGAAAAACAGAACAAGAGAAATGAGTAAAAGAAACCAAACAATCCATGGCGAATAATTTGTATTTCTTCACTTCAATCCTTGATTCTTGGTTTAGGTCTTGTATATGATGTATCTCCTTCTTCAAACTCAGTTCAAGACTTTCTTCTTTGCTTCAACAGTTGGCTCCTTCTCCCTTGTTCCACACACCCTCTCCTCTTCATTTTCTTCTCCTTTTAACTCTCTTCAAAGCTCACAGCCCATACCTTCCAGCTCACAACCCATATTTTCCAACTCACACCACTCTCTCTTGTCTCCCACATTCCCTTTGTTTTATCTTTCTTTTCCTCAAATTAGGCAAGCTATTCTTTTGTTTAATATTACTTTTGGCAAAAGCTAGTCTTTGTTCCCCACTTGTCTGCAAAAGAATTCAATTATTCAAGGTTGCCCTAGGTGACACGGCCAAGCTTGCTGGCCGTGTCTCTCACTTTGCTTGGGACACGGCCAAGCTTGTTGGCCGTGTCTCCTTCTGCCATTTCTTTCCTTCTTTTCTTCTAGGTGACACGACCAAGCTCCTAGCCGTGTCATGTGACACGGCCAGTGGCTTGGCCGTGTCATGTGGGTGTGTCACCTTCTGCTTCTAGCTTTGTCAATTTGTTTTCTTTGTTTCCAAGGGTAACACGGCCAAGCTTCTGGCCATGTCATGTGACACGGCCAGTGGCTTGGCCGTGTCATGTGATGGTGTCAGCTTCTACCTTCATTTCTTTGGTTTCTTGGTTTTGCTCTTCAGATGAGACATGGGCCAGTGGCTTGGCCGTGTCTCTTGGGCGTGTCAGCTACTGTCTTGGACTTCTTTTGAGGGACATGTCCAAGCTTGCTTTGGCTTGGCCATGTCTTGCTTGATTCATGCTCTTCCTTCATTGTTTTGATCATCCAAGGGAGTTTTTGCACTTTAACCTAAAACAAACTTTAAACAAAAATCAAATGAAACATTAATTAAAAACACATAAAAATCATACTAAAAACAAGTAAAAAAATGCTCTTATCATGCATCTACCTAGGTTTGAACTAGTAGTTTCCTTCTTGGCTCGAGGAAACCAATGTAGATATGTCCATAATTGTAATACCCTTATACCTTATATACTTATAATATATACACCTTGTATATGTAAAATACATATACAGAATATAAGAGTGTCACCAACCTTATCAGTAGAAAATGCTACATAATTTTATCAAAATAGATTATTTTTTAAAGATCAATTTATTAGATAAATAAGTTTATAAATTAATCAATAAATATTAAATCACAAGTTTTAAAAAATTCTCTATAAAACATTTGCTAGAGTTTTATCTGTAAATTGAATATTTTTCGAAAATCAAATAAGCTCAACTTGCAAAAAACAACACTCCCAAAATATTCATAAATTCCATCAACTTGACCAAACCTCAAAAATCATCAAACATCCCTTAAACACATTTATATAAAGTTCTATAAATGTTTTACAATGCCTAACCATGCATTACTTTTTACAACATTTTACATAATATTATAGTGTATATAAACATAATGAGTTTAACAAAAATAAATATTTACATGCTATGCAGGCAAGCTTTGGTCTGGTGGCAAACTGACAAACTTTAAGTTCTAATCCGAACACCTAGACCTGGTCAGGTCAAGCTGGGCCCTCGGTCTCTCCACTGTCACCTATGGGATGAAACAATCATGTTCAGCTACTAGGTTAACAGTACATACTTTGATAACAAAGTAATTTTTAGAACAATGTAATATGTCTTTCCTTCACAAAATGATATGTAGTATGTGAAATGCTTTTGATACCCATGAAGACATCAAACTTTCACAAACATATTCATTGGGCCCAAATGACCCTATACAATATTCAAGTTCCAAAGATATTAACTTGGTTTACCATAACATCAGGGATCTAAGTGTCCAATCATACTGCCCGAAGGTGAGTTCCCTATTGACACTAGTGTGTTTAGCTCCAAAGGCAAATTAATATAACATCCTAAGTGACACCATCGTGTCTAGCCCCGAAGGCACATAATATATCATCACATATCAATGGCATGCTAATCTGACAGTACCAAATACAATTCTCTAGAACAAGATGTTATATAAGGCAAACAAACACACCAAACATACACTTTATCACATTATGTTCATTTCTATATCTTTTTCCATAATCATGTATAATTCCTATATTTTCAACGTATTGTAAACACATTTCACCTTTTCTTAGTCACATTTACAAGGTGACTTTTAAACCAAATTTCTTAGGCATTTATCACATTTTTCACAAGTTACATGTAACACAAATAATTGCATAATGCAATGGCTTAACATAACAAATTTCATGCATTGCACTCTTTATTATATGAAGCAATGCATTTACACTATGGCTACTAATGACAAAGTAGCTTAGCCCATTTCCAAAAATCACAATTTGTTAGGCAAAATCAAATGCGAAAAACATAATCATCAAAGTATGTACTAACCTTGAAAATGCTAAATTCCAAGCCCAATTCACTCTCCAACTCTAACTTCACCAATGTCCTTCTTCACTTTAATTGGGCAAGTCCACATTACTCACTTCTAAACCAAAGTATAAGTGCAAATTTAGAATTAATAACTCATTCTAACACATTTTAATCAATTAAACACCATTCATAACCATTCTACCCTAAAATTCCATCAAAACCCTAACTACCCTTACCACCTAACCTATCCATTTCCATCATCCATGTAACATCCTTATCTTTGTTAAAATTAAATTAAATAAATAATTTGGAGGGATAAATGAAGTGTTGGAAGTGAGAAAAGATGAAGTGTATATGCAAATATAAAGAAAGTATACATAACATATAAAGTCGAAGGGTAAAAAGTAAATGTCAACATGTGAATAGTAAATGGTGAAAAAGGTAAAAAAAATTCAAAAATATAAAATTTATAAATGGAAGATGAAAACTAGAATTTTAAAAATAACTAATTGTTTAATTAAAATAATTAAATATATAAATATATATGGTTAGAATTTAAAGAAGAATTAAAAAATCAAAATAAAAAGTTTGTCATCTTCTTCCTTCTCCTTAGGGTGGCTGAACCTCCATGGATTGGCAAGAGTGGATTTTCCTTCAACTAAACACCAAATGTTGCAAGGACTTTCAAGAATCAAAAGAAGTTTTGGTGGTTTTCTCCCTAATTAGTAAGTATTCTTTGGAAATTTTGAAGTTTTATTAAGATTTATGAATATGTGAAAAATTGAATTTTTATGGTGTTTGATATAATTGCTCAAATGGATTGGTAAGATTTTATTTTGATATATAGACAAGGATTCTATGGTTAAATGGTTGGTTTGTTTAAGGTTGGTGTAAGTTTGGATGAAGAAGAAGGTGATTTAGGGTTTTGGAAGAGCATTCTTAAAGAATTGAAGCAAATTGTGTTTAATGGTTTAAATCATGTTATTAAATGATTTTAATGATAAAAATGAACTTAGAATGCCAATTATAATTGGTTAGAATGGATTTCTAGAATTAAAGGGAGTTAGGGCAAATTTTTGGTAATTTGAAGGAAATATAGTAAATTGAATTTTATTGCTTAAAATGTGTTGGAATGTAATGCTAGAGACATAATTAAGCTTAAAACTCAATTTGGAATTGGTTGAAATTGTTTTCCAAAGTTAAAGTTTATCAGGCTAAGGAAAGGAAAATTTGAAGGAGTTATGTTTAATTGAATTTTATTAGTTCAAATACTTAGAAATGTGATTCTAATTAATTATGTACATTCATATTTTGAATAGGTATTGAGTAGATAGTATTTTTCACAACTTAGTGGTGAATGGCAATAGGTGATTTTGGAGTGCAGTGAAGATTAAACCCTCATTTTTTGCTTGAAAGAGGTTAGTACATACTTTGGCATGTTATGTAATTGATTGCATTGATTTTAAGCATAACACATTGCACCTATTGAATGTGTTATGTTACTTGAATATAGGTTTATGAATATGTGAAGCATTATTTGTAATAACAATGCTAGATTTGCATTGTTTATAGTATGTTAAGCCATTAGAAAATGGCAAATTGCGATGTTATGTGTGAATTGTGAAAAGTGTAAATTATGCACTAAAATGTAGAAGTGAGCCACATTAGCAATGTATGTGATTATGATGTACATTATCAAATTGGAAAAAGAATATGAAATGTGGAAAAACAAGAGAAAAATGAATTATGAGAAATGAGTGTGCTCATTTACCTTATATAAAGTCTAGTTCTGAAAAATTGTTGTTGGATACAATTACGTCATTGGGTAAGACACACTGGTGTCACAGATAGTAATACACCCTAGGATAAGAGATGTTGGTGTCACAGATATTTATTATGCCTTCGGATAAGGCATGTTGGTATCACAGATTTAATACACCTTCGGGTGAGATATGCTGGTGACTCAGATGATTGAGTTAGTCCAAGACAATATTTATGGAACTAGACCATTATATAAGAACTTTTGGGACCAATGTGTGTAGATGATTGATATGCTGATAAAAAGTATATATATGTTGCTTGACATTTATAATATAGTGCATTTATGGCATTGCATATAGAATGTTATTTATTTTTATACTAAAGTATGTACCGCTAGGCTTTTAACTTAGCGCAATTAAAATTCATCGCACAGGTGACAGGGTAGATTCGGAGGTTCTAGAGAGTTCTATTAGACCACATCAGGTTTAGATTTCAACTAGTTAATTTTGTAACTTGGATTAACTACCACGGACTAGAGCTAGCTACACTTCGTGTAAATACTTTTATTTTCTGAAATTTGTTTTAAGTATGTACATTATGTATGTGTATTTGTAAAATATGTAAATTTTAAAGTTTTGGACTAAATGTGTATATTTGGTATACTTTTATACATTTTTTTCATATAAAATGTATGTCTGAGAATTGGAAGAATTTTGAGGAATATTGGAGTTTTGGGTGAATGTGATTTACTTGGGAGTGTTAAATTTTATGCAGGTTGTGTAATTGATTTTTGAAATTATTCAAATTACAGATAGAAATCTTGCAATTGTCTTCTAGAGATTTTTTGTTAAAATAAGTATTTTTAGTATTTAAACTACTATCGAATATTTTTATTTATTTATTAAAGTATAATTTAAGGTTTAAAATATTTTTTTCTCAAAATTATGGAAATTTTTTGAAAGGACAGAATTTGTGATATTTTTGCAAAATATATATATTATACGTATATAGGGTATAAGGATGTTGCAATCCAACCATAAATTCATATCATTTACATCAAAATAACTTTAAAACAATCAATTATAATAATTATAGCTTCCTCCATAAAATTTTCATTTTTCACATATCCATCAATTTAAAGAAAATTTCTCCAAAACTATCTTTGATTCCTTGAATTCTTTGGAAAATTTAGTGTAGAAGATGATGAAAAACTCCCCTTGCCCATCAACCATGGAGGTTCGGCCAAGCTAGAAGAAAAGGGGAAGAAGATGACAAAAAATGGATTTTTAATTTCCTTTCCTCATTTCTAACCATACATATATATATATTAAATAATTAAATAATTAATAATTAATAAATTTTAGATATTTTATCTCTTCCAGCCAAAATTAATTTATTTTTTATTTTCTTAACTTTTTTACTTTTTTTGTAACACCCTTATACTCTATATACGTATAATATATACACCTCGTATATGTAGAATACGTACACAAAATATAAAAATATTATTGTTTTATTCTTTAAAAAATTCCACCAAAATTCTAAATTAAATAATTTATTCCTTAAAACATAATTTAATAAATAAACAAATATATTCTTAAGTGATTTAATTATCAAAAATACATATTTTAAAGAAAAATCTCTGAAAAAAAAATTTATTATTGTCTGTATTTCGGACATTTTTAAAAATTCAAACAATATAACATGCAAAAATTTTACACTCCCCAAATAAATTCATACAACCATTTCTCCATTACTCCTCAAAATATTTAATCATATATCAATATATAAAATATTCCAAATTTATAATATTTAGCCCTATTCCATTACAATTTACAAAAGTTTCTTGTATATAAACATTATGTATGTAATTATATCATGTTTCACAAAATAAATATTTGCATGTCTGCAATTGGCTTTGGTCCCGTGACAGCCTATCCAAAACTTCAAGTAAAATCCCAAAAAATCCTAGACTAGGTCAGGTCTAGTAGGGCTCTCTGTCTCAACCCTGTCACCCGTATGATAAACAATCGTGCTAAGTTAACAATCTAGTGGTACATAGTTTGATATAAAAGAAAACTTTAAAGAAAAAGACAATGCACCATGTTTTATTTTAGAAACTCACAATGTACCATGCAACTGCATTTTAGAACTTATGTTTTATTCTTATAATTCCATCAAATAACTGGGCTCAAATGACCCTATATAATATTCAAATTTTAGATATAATATTTTGGCCTACTAACATGTAGTGCCTAGCCCGAAGGCAATAAAAGTGATGCTCAACGTCTACCCCCAATGCAAATCATATAATGGTGGTACCTAGCATCTACCCCGAAGGCAAATCATATAATAGTGACGCCCAGCGTCTAGCCCGAAGGTAAATCATAGGTATGCCATATCTTTATCGCTAAATACAAAACTCTGGAAAAATAATATTATATGAGGTAACAAGCAACATTTCATACTTTTTTCATAACATTGTCAATTATGTCACTTTCTATCTTTTTAGCACTTTTTCTATCATTTTACCATATTTTCATACTTCTTTATCACAAACATCAAATTTTTTGCCACTTATACATTGTGGCCAGATCATGCCCTCAAATTGACATAAATACTTCTATTTCACAAACACATTCAACATGCCATTAGCCATCTTAAAATGACTTAATTATTCATACATTAGGCAATTAATGCCTTTAAAAATATAGCTATACACTTTACAATTGAATTCACACATCAAAGTAGCATAGCATTAATGCCAACATACAATGTAATATGCCATTCTAATGCATTTCAATACAATTCTATCAAAATATGTACTAACCTTTGTTCAAGCAACTTCCAACTTTCTCTCCAACATCAATTTAACACATTTCTCTCCAACTTTTAAATTTTTCCCTAACCTTCTTTAATTTTGAAAAACCATTCCCATCAATCCCAAATTGAGTTTTAAGTTCATTTCCACCATTAGAATTATATTATAATATGATTTAAACAATTAAATCAAATTAACAATCATTCTTTACAAAAGTTCCACCAAAACCCTAAATTCATCACTAACTCTCTCAATTTTTTACCAAATCTAATTGTTTAAACTATTTAACTATAAAATTCTTGTCTCTACATTAAATTAACATCATCCATACCCATTTGAACAATTATCCTAAACTCTTTCAAAATTTCATATTTCACATAATTGGAAATTGTAATGAAACTTCAAAAATTCAAAGAAAGCTTACAAATTAGGTATGCTTTCTCCAAAACATTCTTCAATCCTTTGAAAATCCTTGTAAAAATTGAGTATTGGAAGAAAGAATTCTCCCTTTAGCTATCATGGAGAAAATCGGCCCACTAAGAAGAGAGGAAGATGAAGATGGTCATAAATTTTGACTTCATAATTTTCTTTTTAATTCTAACAAAAAAAGTTTTTTAATTTTGAATTATTTTTATTATTATATATATTAACTTTTTACTTTCACTTCCATTTTACCATTATACTCTTGTTACTATTTAACTTTTGTTTTTTAGTGAATTTTTTTTTATATTTTAGGTATATTTCTTATATACCCAATATATATTTTATATCAATTATTCTTCCAACACTTTAATTAACCTTCCATATAAACATTTAATTATATCCAAATTTGTGGATGTTACATTTTTTACTTTGACTTTTAATTTTTTACTTTTTTACTTTTTGTTTTTTAGTTAAATATTTACTTTACGTATATTTAACATATACTCAACATATAAATTAATCATTTTCTTCTTCCAACACATTACTTAACCCTTCCAAATTATTTATTTAATTATATTTTAATCAAAATATGGATGTTACAATAATCATGCCATGTAATTTGTGAAACTATCATATTTATCTTGATGACGGTACATAGAAAAAATATGCATGCTTAAAATAACTGAGACTAAAAATAAGAAATCCCTCAATTAAAATTAAGTCTAATGCCTTTCATTAATACAATAAGGACCATAGTTTTTCTAGAAGATTGGGTTGTTGGGCAAACCCAAGTTCTCTTCTATAAAAATATGTTTAAGCAATGGAATGAGATTCTTGATTGATGGGCTAAACTTAACTAATTGTATTAATTTGTTTGGGCAACCTAAGGTTAATATAAATTAGAGGCAAGATTGGGTAAATGTATATGAGAAATACAAATATAAAGAGTTGATAGCCCAATGATTCAATAGTTGCCAAAAGCAATTGATATGAGATACCTACCTTTAGAGTTATGTGGGCTTATTGGGCAAAACACAAGGTTACATATAACAATATTAGAAACTAACCCACTAGGAAAGCTTCCAATGGGCTTTCTTGGATCAATAGTGAGGGCCCTGGCCTATAAATGGACCTTTACGAGCCTCTAAAATATCTTTTATACCATGACCAATGCCCTAGTAAGTCTAATACATGTGACCCGCTATCAGGAAAAGAATTGCAATAGCTAAATGATGGTGTGCAAGCTTCCAATGGGCTTTCTTGGATCAATAATGAGGGTAATTGGTTAGAAATAAAATAGTAGGAGTTGCATGCGCTTAATTAAAGCCCTAATAAAGATGCATTACATGTGCATATTTACATACAAACATGTTCTATTTGTTTACATCTAGGTTACTAGAATCATGTCATCTAATGTGAACTTATGTAGGATTCTCGACTCAAGCAAGTTGATTGTGTCCAATTTCTTAGACTGGTTAAGAAATGTGAGAATAGTTCTCAAATTTGAGCATATTGCTTATTTGGTGGACACACCAGTTTCACCCATCGCTACTAAGAATGCCTAGCTGAGGAGTACTTAGCTCATGCAAACCATAAGAAGGACAATGAGATTGTTTCTTATATTATGCTTGCTTCTATCTCTCCAAAGTTGCAAAAGCAACATGAACACATGGATGCTTCCACCATGTTTACAATCTTAGGGAGCTCTTTGATGAGCAAGACTAAGTTGAGAGATATGAGATATCCAAGCAGCTATTTCATTGTACGATGGTAGATGGGACATCATCTGTGTTGCATGGGCTAAAAATACTAGGCTATATTAAGAGGTTAGGATCTCATGGGTAGCGATGGACCATGAATTAAGTGTTGACTTAATTCTACAATCATTGCCTTAAGTGTTGACTTAATTCTACAATCATTGCCTTAAGTGTTGACTTAATTCTACATGCATCCTTTGTGCTTAACTTTCAAATGAATAAAATTGATGTTTCAATACCCTAGTTATATATGCTCAAGATTGTTGGGCCTTCTCTCACTAAGGACTTGAAATTAATATTGGTGGTTGAGTCTTCTAATTCTTCTTAAGAAAAAAAGAAGAGTTCTATTCAAAAGAAGAAGAAGAAGACTTAGACCAAGGCTTAGGGTGAAATTAGGAAGAAAAGCATAGAGACTGCTTGTCACACAATATACATAATATAACAAATGTAAAAAATAATATATAATATATAATAATATATAATATGTATACTATAATATATATGTATATTATATGTATATATTGTGTATATTATATAATATATATATATGTATAATCTATGTTTATAATGGGTATATAGTATGTATATTATATGAATATATTTTGTATACTTTATCGGTTTCCTAAAGGGACAAGGACAGGGATCCCTATAAGGTGAGGAGTATACTTTCCATTCTCGCCCTGCCCTGCCCCACCCTACCCAATAGGGAGAGATTTCTCCTTATCCCTGTCCTCATAGGGGAAAAATTCAGGAAATCTTTGCCCCATTCGAGGCAATCCCTGCGGAGAATGGAGATTCCTCGCCCCACTGCCAACCCCATAAGAGTTATAGCTCTGGAAGCATAGATAAATTTGGCATTTTGAATCACTCGATATAAATTTGGCATTTTGAATTACTCGATTTGGGCTTTGAAGCTCAAGGTGGCCATTTGAAGTAAACTGGTATAGATTGAAATTTGCTCTGATCTGGTTTCGTATTTAATTACATATCTAAATTTGAACAACTATTTAGAGGCCTAAATGAACTCAGATCTGTACAAATAAATCCATTATGGAAAGCTTGAGATGTCTTCTAAAAATATCATGAAGATTTCTTTATCATTTTAAAACTCTAAGATCATTAAAATCTCAAGGAAATCATTAAAGGTCAAATCTGTCTAAGTTTAGAAATTACATAATATGCCCTTTTGAGTTTTTTCTCCTCCAATGCTTCCATAATCAATATTCCAACCCCATATTTGTGTCATAAATTTGTTATATGAATAAAGTTAGCTAATTTGTATTATGATTACTTTTTTTATGAGGAAAAGTATGCAATAAGATATAAAATATTATCTTTATGCCTGAAATACATGCAAATAAGGCATGTATATGATGATACTTTTGTATGATAAATATAATTGATATTTTTATATGATGTGAATATGATAATATAAAATATGATGATATAATATGAATACAATGATAGTCTTATGTGTATTGAGTAATTTATGTTGTTACTCTATTTGTGACATTTGATTTGAATGAATATGAAACCATGCATGTATAGGAAATTGATTTGTAAAGGATTTAAAGGCAATTTATGAAAATATGATAGGTTTAATTTAAATAAAATTTGTTTGATTAAATTGTTAAATTTTGAATGTAAGAAAATGGATTGTTATTTTAAAGAATTGTTTTGAGCAAAATTATAATTATCAATTGTGAAATTGACTGAAACTGAGAAATAACTGAATTGTCCGAATTATATTGGTGATAAACCTAATTATCGGATTGAATTGCTAGCCATAGGGTAGACGTCTATATTGTTACTGGGCACACTGTGCCACTACTGGATACTTTATGTCACTATTATTACAGAGCCACTGGCCTGACTAACTGTATGTAGGCATAAGTGATGCAGAGCTTATGCTAAGCTTTTTCTTCTCATCTTAAACTTTATTACTAGGTATTTGCTTACCATTACTGAACCTGTTATCCGAGTCTAGAGTTTAAAACTCAGTATGTGAGGGCAATTGAAGCAAGTGAAATCTATTGAAAATAAGTGATATTTACTGAAATAAATGAAATTTACCGAAATAAGTAAAATTTACTGAAATAAGTAAAATTTATTGAAATAAGTGGAAGTTATTGAAATGTGAGTACATACATGTATAATAATCATTCCATGCATGAATAAAGTGAGACATAAGATGTAAAAAAATGTTATCTTGATGCTACATGTAAAACAAATGTGTAATTAATATATGATTATATAATTTTAGGTGATGATATGATGTTGATATGTATTAAAACACATGCATAAAGTGAAAATATAATTTAAAAAGTATAGAAAGATATTTCAAGCAAGATGAAATTGCTTAAAAATGATGAAAGAAAATTATTGGATGTTCAAATGAAGGTCTAAAAGGACTAAAAATTTAATTTAAATGCATGATCTTAACTTGTATGTGATAAATGCATGTTTAGAAATATGATGAGGCCAAGACTTGTAAGTGAACTAAAGATTCAAGAACAAAAGATTTGATCTTTTTGTATAGATTTGGATGATTATGATAATATTATTTGATTTTATATTGATTTACATGCATGATAACGTTATTGGATTTTATTGACTTGCATGTGTGTTAATGTTATTTGATTTGGTATGCTATGATAATGTTAATGGTCGAAACCTTAATAGGATTCTTGTCTAAATGCTAGTTGCATATTCTTATCACTAAGATATGGACTACTAGAAAATAATAAAATAAAAATTTAGAATTTACCAAACTATATATTTAAAATCACCTTGTATGGTATTGTTATATTTTATTTTAGTAGAATTACCATTAAATATCCTATGTAATGATTGTTTAGTATATTGGTAAACAATGAGAAATATTGGGATCCCATAAAAAATTTAGCTAACATTTTATTGTAATTTGGTATATTACAATATTGTTAAGATATGAGTGATGAATGGTCAATTGATATGTTGGTTGAGAAATGCTTGATAATTAGAAGTGAAAAATTGTATGAGTATTAAACTTTAAACATAGTTTATATGAAATAATGAATAATTCAAATTAACCCTAAAACCTCGATTGATTTTACAATTTTACTAAGTGAAGTAAGATAATAATGAATTTATTATATTAATCATCTTAGACAATAATCACTGTATTAATTTAATTGTATGTGATAATAAAGTGTTTGTGTAATAATATTAATGTGACAAAATACATTAAAAAGAAATGATTATGTTATTTGAACATTAGAATTATCTTAAGAAGATAATAAAATGATTGTTAATATAAATAGTTAAATATGTTTAATTTATTATTGTAATAAATTACTTGTGATATTAAATAAAAAATTATGTATATATAAGCACTACTAAGTATTTTGCTTAACGTGTTAGATTTTTTGACACGCAGATCAGAGTAACCAAAACAGAAGTGACAATTAAAGATATAGGACTATAAAGATCAACTATAGAAAAAGGACTCTTTTTTTAAGATATTTTGTATTAAATATGAATACAATTCACATAGCAGTAATTTAATTATATGATAGTTGTATAATTAATGGTTAAGTTGTAAATTGTAAATATGGTAAATGTTGGATGGGATTTTTATTTATCTTGGAACTTTTGTTTCGATTATAAGAATTTATTTAGAGAATGCATGTATAAAATTTATACAAGTTGATATAGTATATAATATTTGATTTGGACTATGGTTGATTGTTGATTAAATGGAGTAATTGGAGTTGAGATTGATTATGAGGAAGTTAGAAGTGTTTTTCTGCAAGTTGTGTTAAATACAGTAAATATTACAGAGGAGACTCTGCCGAAATTTTAATAGATTTATTTTTAAAGTTTATTTAAATTGGATATAGGATTGATAAGTACTGTACGAAGTTGCATCTTCTGATGGTCCTCGTATAGGATTGTCAGATGATATTACACATGCTCTGAAATTCCTTGTTATGGACATGATAAATTTTCTCCATATTGAAGAAAATGTTAGTTCTCTTCGATGGAAGTTTCTAACCTGGTATGATTGATCCATTGGTGAAAAAAAACAATTTCTCCAAATAGCCCACAACAACAATATGTGGAAAAAGTCCACTTCAGAGGCCCATGCCTTTATGTCAATATTTATTTTTCATAGGCCTTATAATTAGTATACAAAGAATGGAGTACTTTGGTCCCAAAATTATGCAAATCATTGGCGCACTTTACCATAACTACTTTCCCAAAATCAAAAGATGAAATAACACTTAAAATTATTTCTTTGCCAAATAAATAATTGTCCACCAAAAATAAAAAATCCCATTATATATTCCTTAATGGGTCCCAAAAAAAACTGATCCTCTAATCTTAAAAAATTTAAAGAATCTTGTGCAGATTTGCCTTTTTAGCTAAGTGGCATGTATTTTGAGGATAGTGTCTGATTCCATCAGACAAACTTTGGTAGATCCAGCTCAGCTACAGCACAAAGAGATAAGGATGCTTATCCTTTCTCTAGTATATCTAGCTCGGCCTTATCACTAGAAAGAAAAGATGTCTCCTCCTTTTCACAATGGAACAAAGAGATAGTGGAAGCTGAGGCATCTATTTTATCAAAAGAAGCAAAAATGAAGGACCTAATTGCATATAAACATAATCTATTGGTCCATGCTTACTTGATGACTATGACAGCTCATACTACAAATTATGGATATATCTCCTTCCCACTCCTTTCAAGATATATTTTTACTGTGCTTTTGTTAGCTAGCATGTAATAATTTTACTTTTTTGAGTGTGTAATGAAGTCATTAATTACGATTTCAAGTTTGTATGCATTTGCTTTGTAATTCTATAAATAGATAATTTATAAACGAAAGGGACAAAGCTATGTTCTCCCCCTTTTCTCCTGTCAGAAACCATTTATTAATAAAATCATGAGTTTTTAAATTTTTCTCTCTTCTTTTTTATCTACATACCTACATATTGGCTAAATGAATTCATGATCATGATATGAAGTTTAGATTCTGAGTTTATTTACAATAATTAGTCAGATAAATCAAGAGGGCATTATCATGTTGAGGCTGAGGGAGGCCTTGTTGTTACCTATGCATAAGAGATATATGATTAATCAATTTGAATTTGCTTCGAGTCTAGATGGGAACATTGTTTATCTATTCATAGTCTAGTATGCTTTGTGCTTGCAAGTCGAGACTCTGATCTTGCAGTTAGATTAATCACGCACACGTGCTTGGAGTTGAGAGTTTGATTGTGCACATCAAAAGAGATTATGATGGAATAAATAATTAAATATTTGAACTATGAACCATCGAGTAAAGTTGTATACATCAAATATTATAAGAATATTTGAACTACGAACCATCGAGCAAAGTTGTATACATCAAATATTATAAGGATAGTAATAAAATTAGCAGAATTCATCAAATATTATAAGGATAGTAATAAAATTAGCAGAATTTGAAGAGAAAATTTAGGGAAAATGTGAGAGAATATTAAATAATATTTTAATCATTTATTTATCTCTTATTTTCATTATGTATATAAAGTCTTCTCGTATAGACTTTTATTAATATATTACATTATAAGAAATAAATAAATATTAAATAAACAAGTCCCTACCCATGTCCATCACTCAAGCAATTAATTATATACATACATATAAAATAAGAGGACAACAACCGTCGGCCAAAACCTTGTCTTATCCTCTTATTATATGAAACTTTAATAGGCAAAATTCTACGGGTCGGAGAAAAATCGAGTATACTACTTTTTCTTTGTCCACTACTTTTTTGCTTAAATTTTCTTATTATTACCTTCTTATAATACAGCACAATACTGCCATTCTATTTCTCATATTCGGACCAAAAAATAAATTCAGGTCATTCTTTTAGTTTATAGCTGTACTATTGATTTTCCATTTCAATTAATTTGCTTAATTTTTATTTTTAACATCATTTTTGTGCTTAATTTTCAGCTTGATTATGGAAGGATCTGGTGACTATCCATTGTACAGCTGCAGAAATTGCAGAAACGCTCTTGCGTTTCATAGTGACCTCATCTCTAAATCATTTTTAGTGAGCACTATCCATTTTGGACCTTTTTCTCTTTATATAAATTTGACTTTTGATTTGGTATTTCTTAACCCTAAAAATCATTTCTATATCACTTAACCAAAAATTTATTGGTTAGGACATCAAATTTTAAATATTCGCCTTCAAATAAATTTTCTTATATGTTATTTAATTCATTTTATCTAAATAGAATATCTTTATTTTTTTTCTTTTATTTTTAACTGAATTAGGCTAAATCTGGACAAGCCTATATGTTCTCCCATGTGATGAATGTGGTTTTGGGTAGAAAAGAAGATAGGAAGATGCTGACTGGTATTTATACTATTGCTAATATCTACTGTAGCGGTTGTGGTGAAGAGTTGGGCTGGAAATATGTGAGAGCTTTTGATGCTAAACAAAGGTACAAGGAAGGAAGTTTTGTTGTTGAGAAATTGAAGATTTTTGAGGAGCTCTAAAGAGGCGGTTTCTCATAATTAAAAATTATATAGATATCAATATTATAGGATTTTCCATCTTTAAATAACCTCCCTATATAGAAGAGGTTCAAGCTTTATAGATCTTAATATTATAAGATTGTGCTTATCCTACATATAATATGGAAGTTAATTAGCAACCTCTGGTTAGTTTCATGAAATAATTGAGTGTTTTTTATTTTTATTTTTTGCTAGGCTAAAGTTTAGACTATATCATTATGGATGTTAATTACTATCTCAATTGTATAAATTTATAAAATAGTAGAGATTTCAAACTATTCATTTGCAACTATTTTGAAAGTTATGAAGCGTGAATTACTAGACCCATTAATAGAATTCTACTAATGTGTTGGTAAAATAAGGATGCATGATAAGAGTGTTTAGATGAATAATCTTTTGAAAGAAATAAGTACTTTCATTAAATATTAGGAGCTATTTAAATAATTAAATATTAGAAATGATTTATATTATTTATATTATAATTTTATACATAAAAAATTAAATTTAAATTTATTTACATTTAAAGAATTTAAATAATTAAATTTATCCAAAAAATTTAAATTTAAATTTATTTACATTTTCCAAAACTCCTACATTTCTTTATGTTTTTTACTTTATTTTTATTTTTATGAAACTTTGTTAGAAAGCAAAGCAAGAATTGATTAAGGTTAATAGTCCAATTTCATCCCCCTCTTATCAAAGTATAATTCTACCTCATTATTCAAATGATCCCAGTCGAACTTAGTTTTCTAATTCAGAATTTAAACAAAAATAATAAATAAAAAAAAACCCTCAGTTTTCTATTTGGGGTCAATCAAGCTCAACTGGCAATAGCAAATGACAACCGTTTCTTATTAGAGAAGTAGCATTTTTTTTTATAATTTGGTCGACGCATTTTAAGTAATTGTAAGATCAAGTTAAAGTCTACTGCTAAGTATTTATGCAGTGCAAGTAATAAATCCAAATTTAAATCTGTTTCAACGACGTTTAAAAAAAAATTGTACTTTCTTTACATCACTGAATATAACTTTCACAAAATACTTGAATTTGGCTACCTAATTTCATCGCCAAATTTTTCTATTTATATCATTAAGATTTTTAAATTTCAATTTACTTTGATAAAATTTCTTTTTGTTAAAATTTCTATTTCTATTTCCCAGTTAAGGGATGGTTGTGTGGTCTTCACATGATGCCACATGGAATTATATGTCCAAAAACAAAATAAAAAAAGAATTCACATTTTTTTTCTTTTTCTTCGTTGATATATAGCTCCATGTGGTGCAACATGAAGTTCACATAACTATACCCTAGCAAAAAAGATGGAGCCAAGAATTTTATGGGAAGAAGTTGAAATTGAAAATTTTTATTTGGACATATCGAAGTTTAAGGATATTAGTAGCATGCAGTACACTTGATTAGAGTGTATAATCAGGGTTCATGGCTCTTCCCAAATAAGCGTCGCACCTCAACTCCAATGACATGACGTTCCTAGACCAGGAGTAAGCTTAAAGCCACAAATCATGGATAGAACCCCAAAATTAATATTTATTTTCAAATAACATATCAATTAATTCTTAGCTATATTTTAAAAAAAATAAAAACATCTAATATAATCAAAACCATAGTATCAAAATTCACATATAATATCAAATAGTTCTAATGTAACACCTCTAATTTCTATTAAATATAATTAAATACATAAATTAGAAGTGTTAAGTGGGGTATAGAAGGAGAAAATAGCTAATATATATGTGAAATATAAGTAAAATATACATAATATATAAATGTCACTAAAAAATAAAAAAGTCAAAAAGTAAAATGGTGAAAGTAAAATAGATAAAAAGTAAAAAGTCAATAAAAATTAAAATTAAATTAATTTTGTAATACACTTATACCCTATATATGTATAATACATATATTCATATACGTAAAATATATGTAGAATATAAAAGTGTCACTGTAAGGTTCAATATTAATCTTTCAATTCAATATTAAAAATAATTATCTGTTTGTAATTGAAAATATCTAAAAAAATTCACCAGAGTTCTTTCTATAATTTTATTAAATTCCAAAAATCCAAAACCACAATCTGCATAAAAATTTCATTTCCAAAATATTATTTATAACTCATCCTCCAAATTGCTATATCATAAATACAAATTCATCTACATATACAATGATTCTCAAGATAAGTTTAATATGTACACAATCTTTGTATTATATAAAAACCAAAATACATTATATTAAAAATATGCATGTATGCAATCCCTAGCACTAGTGGTCTCGTGGCAAAATAAAGACTCTGATCTTCATCTCGCTATGGACCGCTTTGCTCTGCAGTCCTATCACCTGCACGATGCACACTACCATGTTAAGCTTTACAGCTTGGGGTTATATATTTGAAAGCAACCCTAAATTTTTCTCTCACACGCATTCATTGTTGTTCACAATATACATACAAAATCCTATATCTCATACAACATGTGTACTACACAACAAACTCACAATACATACACATTCACACACTCACTTTCTTTATTACATAAATCATTATTTTAATTACACATATGTTAATCATTTTGCCATCATTATCTTAGCATACATTTATACACATCCTAACAACACACACAGACGTTGGGCCCAACAATCCTTATACAATTACAAGTTCATCTTTCACTTCATTACTTTCAAGACCCAGCTCTGCTCAGGTCAAATCTTGATATCACCCAGCTCTGCTCAGGTCAATTCATGCTCTATTTCATGACCCAGCTCTACTCAGGTCATCTCAGTCTATAGACCTAGCTCTGCTCAGGTCTATGAATATATATATATATCATCAATTTTCAGCTCTCTGGATAAGTAACTATATAGGACTGATAACTACACATTCTCTTTATATTCACATTTTCTTTTCAATTATCATTTCCCATTTTTCACACATTACTCATTTCCACATATCAATCACATAATCTCAATATTTTAATCACATCCATTATATAATACTCTTTTTCATTATTCTCATATCATACTACATATTCACATATTCATTTTTACATTATATCATCATAAACACACTTTGCACAACACAAAAATCAACATTCATCACAATTTTCATCATATGATCGTGTAACCTAGAAGGACATGCCCGTGTGTTTCAAAAACAATATTGTCTCATTCCTAAAAAACAAGCACACGGTCGTTCATCCCAAAAGACATGCCCTCGTGGTATCAAACTATCACAACTTACACAAAACTATATTTTCAACAAATAGAAGTCAACAAACAAAATATATACAACCCAACATATATGCAAACCACAAAACATGTACAAACTCAAAATATGTACAAATTAAATATGTACAAACTTTGTTAAAACTAACATCCAAGTGGCATAGCACATTTACCAAATTATAATGTGTTATGCTACTCAAATGAAATTAAAATATAAAATTTTCAAATATGTACTAACCTTTATTAAGTCAAGTTCTAAGTTCTCTCCACCAAAAGTTCTTCTACACTCTTAAACCAAATACACATAAACATCAATTAAACCATTTAAATCACTTTCTAATAAAAACCCTTAATTTCACATCACCTCTTAATCAACCCTATTCTTTCCAATTTTAACTTTTTTCCATCAATTAATCATAAATTCATCACATATACACCATATTAACATTAAATCAACCTTTTATCATCATTATCAACAGCTTTACCAAAAGTCTTATTTCCACAAATCTTACCCTTTCTCAACTAATTTTACTACCAAATCATCATATCTATCATATTAACCTTTATTTCTATCAAAACACCATTATTTACATAATTTTCACCCAAAATCTCAACAAAACCCTATTTCCACCACTTACTACTTTTCTCAAACTTCAACCTATCTAACTTATTTCCAACATTTAACGATAAATTCATTACTTACACATCAATATAATATCAACACAAAAACATTACAATAATTATAATCTCCTCCATCCCAAATCTTAAATTGTCCTTAACCCTAAACCAACTATTTAATAATTCAAAAGTTCATGTAAGCATAGTTTTAAGTTTAAACCCTCATTAACACACTTAATCACAACTACAAATTAATCCATGCCCAATTCTTTCCTCATTTAACTCCATATTTAATTATTTTTCACAAGATAATCCATAAACATTTATTCTTACTAATTAAACCACAATCAATTATTTCCATTAATCAATCCATAATCAATTATCATTGCAAATAATCAATTATGTTCACAATTTAATCCTTAGTCAAATATCTTTATCAACTAATCCACAATAAATTATTATTACAAATCAATCCATAATCCATTATTTTCATAAATTAATATATAATCAACTATTATCACAATTTAATCTATAATTAATTATTATTATAAACATAGTTACTTATTTTCACAAATTAGTCCTTAATCACTTATTATCACCAATTAATTCATTATCAACTATTTGCACAAATTAATCCATTAAATCAATTCTTAATCTTCCATAAACAATCTAAATTAATGAGAAACTCATTAAATAGTTAATTATCTAATACACAAACACATACCTCTTCAATTAGCTTTTCCATTCTCTTTCTCAACTTTCCTTGGTTTTGTAATGATTTTATTTAAGAATTTCAAATAAAAGCATCAAATTCTACCAAAACTATGGATTATCTCTTAAAGTTCTTCGATTTTTAAGTAAAGAAATGGACAAAGAAGAAGAAAGAAAAGAGATGGTGATGGTGAAGATGGGCTACGGGTTTGATGATGATGAAGAAGAAAATGGGCTCTGTTTTTCCTTAATTTTCCATCCTTATCATTTTATTTAATGATTAAATAATTCCCACTAATCACTTATTTCCTTCTTTGACTTTCTTTTCCTTTCATAATAATAATAATAATTATTATTATTACTATTATTATCACCTTTTGTAACACAATTATATACTTGATATATATGTATTGTATATTTTATGTATATTTATATATTATTTATATTTATATATATGATATCTATATCTTTATATGTACATATATGTAATGTATATTTTATATATCCATCAAGTATACATTATGTATATATTATATATATACATATATATCCTCTATTTCTCTCATCCGACATACTAACTACCTTTCAAATACTTATTTAATTTGTCTTAAACCACGCATATGACAAATTTTGGGTGGAAGAGAGAAAATATTAAATATTTAATTAATCATTAATTAGTTAATTAAATATTTAATATATATATATGGTTGAAAATAAAAGAAACGAAATTAGAAATCAAAATTTGCTTCATCTTCTTCTTTCTTCTTTAGCTTGGCTAAATTCTTCCATGGTTGAAGGGGAGGGATTTGCTTCTTCAATTCACCAATTCTTTAAGTTTCTTCAAGGAATTAAGTAGATTTTAAGGAAATTACAAGAAAGAGGTAAATTTACCTTGTATTTAAGTTGATTTCTTTAGAATTTCAATTATGTGAAAATTGAGTTGTTGAAAGAAGTTTGGATAATTGTTTAAATGGTGTTGGATGATGTCATTTTTATGTGGGGATCATGATTTTATGGTTAGTTGATTGATTTGTTTAGGTTTGGTTGAAGTTTGGAAGAAGAAGAGAGTGATTTAGGGTTTTAATGGGAAATTTGTAAAGAATTAATATAAATTGAATTTAATTTTAAGGGAATATGATAAAATAAGTTTTATTAGTTAAAGTGAGTAAAATTATGATTCTAATAAATTATTTAAATTGATAATGTGGTTAGGAGTTGAGTAGATTAGGTTTGCCCAATCCAAGTGATGAATGACATTTTAGTAAAGTGAATAAAATGGTGTGAACTTGGCTTTGAAGTTTCCTTGGTTGAATGATAGTACGTATTTTTAGTATTTATGTATTAAAATGAATTGAAATAGTATACTATATTGTATGTTGGTATTTGTACATGGCTACTTTGATGTGAGAATTCACATGTAAAGAGTATAGTTATGTGTTTAAATGTATGATTTGCATAATGTATGAATTGTTAAGCCGTTTAAAATTGGCCTCTCGCATTATTGAATGTGATTGTAGAAAAATGAACTTTATGCCATTTAAGTTATATAATTTGGCCACATTTAGGCAAGTAGCAAAAAATGTAATGTTTATGATTGAATATATGAAAATATAGAGAAATGGTGGAAAAAGAGCCCAAAAAATTGAAGACTGACATAAATAGCTATGTTATGTGAAAATGTGAAATAATGTATGTTACCTTATACAATATTTTGTTTTAGAGATTTGTGTTTGGTTATATAGAAATGGCATGCCTATTACATGATTTGCTTTCAGGGCTAGACGTTGGGCATCACTTATGATGACATTTGCTTCAAGCTAGACACTGAGTGTTACTTATGATATTATTTGTCCTCGAGCTAGACATTGAGTGTCAAGATAAACCAAAATAATATCTCTAAAATTTGAATATTATATAAGTTCATTTGGGCTCAATTCATGTAATTGCGAAATATGATGAAATTATACAAGTAATGAATATGTTATGAATGCATTTGATTGTTATATTGTGAGTTTCAAAGAAAAGGCATATTGCATTATTTTTAAAATTTCTTTTATTATCAAAATATGTACCGCTAGGCTATCAGCTTAGTGCGATTTGTTTATCGTGCAAGTGACAAGAATGATACAGAGTGCCCTACTAGACCTGATCAGGTCTAGGGTTTCTAGGTTGTATTGCAAGATTTTGATAGACTGTCACAAGATCAGAGCCAACAGTTGACATGCAAATATTTGTTTTGATAAAACATGTTATGTTTATATACTTTGTATTAATATATGAATATGTTATAAATTTTAAAGTTTTTAGCCAAATATTATAAAAGATTAGAATATTTTGTATATTAATGTATTTTAGGTATGTTTGGAGAATATTGGAAAGATGAATGTTTGAATATATTTATGGGAGTATAAAATTTTATGCAGGTCGTGTTGTTTGGTTTTGAAAACGTTTGATTTACATACAAAACTCTAATAAATTTCTCCTTGAGATTTGTCTTTAAAATTTATATTTTTGATAATTAATTACTAATACATATATTTACTTCCCTATTAAAGTGTATTTTAAGATAAAATATTTTTTCTTAAATTTAAGGAAAATTTTCAAATAATAAGGATGTTGACATTCTTATATTCTGTATACATATTATATATATATATATATACGAAGTGTATATACTGTATATATATAGGGTATATGTGTGTTACATCTAAACTCACTACAAAAGTAAATATTTAACCTAAAATATACCATATTAATATTTAATTACCTTAATATCCTCCAATATCAATCACAACGCACATATATCACCAAAAAATATTTTCACTAAAGTCTATATTAGAAACAACTAATATGGAACTCTAAAATAATACTTTATAATATTTTTCAAGGAATAATACCATTGAGTTGAAAGTAAATACTAGTCCTACAATTGCACAATATCGTAATTAAATAATATAAAGTGAGTAGAGTGTCAATCTCATGATGAAGGACTAATTTCTGTTAAGTTACCATGAATGTCTAACAAAATTAAAAACAATGGAATAAGAAAATATAATCCATGAAGACCTAACAAGATCTATGATTTTTAATTAAATAGAATGATGGGTTAACTTATCTTACCTCTTGCATTAAAAATTTGAACCTTTTCTTTTCACCAAACGAATAGATCACCAAGCGTTGCTTGATACGAACACCCTTTATGGTATCCACAAGAATAAATTGGAAAACAAAATAGGTGACTGTGTGCTAGAACTTGGTTTTGAAGACTCTCTTTAAAACTATATGAGTTTCTCTCTTAAAGTTATCTCTCATAAATGTAGTTCAAATAATTAATGGGAATATATATGTTTCTTAGGTGAAATTATTAATTCTTAGGTGAATATATATGTTTCTTAGGTGAATTTTATTTGAATTTAATTTCATTAACTGTCCTCAATAATTAATAAATAATATATCTGATATATATACTTGAAAAGCTCCTAAATTCTTTTGGAAACAAAATACCTATACATACATTTATAACCTGACATAGTGGAAGTAAATGAGCAAAGGGTAAAAGGGTGTTATTCATATTTAGTTTGAGAATGTCCAGGTAATAGGCACAAATGAAAAACAAAATTCTCTACTAAATTCTTATTAAATTATTATAAGTTAATTACATTTTATCAAACATTACAATATATGAGATTGCAAATATAGAAAGATAATATTTAATGAGGTAGGCAAAATTTCCAAACAATGCCTCGATCCACGGTCTCCAAATAATGAAATAAAATTTGTCCTAAGCTACCATAATAGTAAAACACATTTTCAGAAGTGTAAACGATGAAATTTTGCTGAAAAGTGATGAACCTCACTGTTGCAGCAAGTTTGACTTATTGACCCATTTTCTATTGGACTAGGCCCTTAGAATGCCCAATTTGCAACTTCAGCTTTTGGCAGTAATTACCAAACTGTCACTAGAGCAGTTTTCTGTCAAACTGCTCCAGGAAAGCCAGAGCTCTCTGTTCTATATCATAACCCCATTAGGTTTCCTTAACCATTAGGAAAAATCATTATGCATATTTAAAATAATTATATAATTATACAATTATACACAATATCATTACAGAAATAAAATATTTTAATTTGTATAATATTTCCAAGAATGCATTTAAAAGAACTCAGATTGATAATGTTTATTTTAATTCGTTTTATGTGTATGGCTCTGTAGCTTCACTTAATATTGACAATGGGTTTAAACTATTACTTTAAGCCCATAAATCGTAAGGGGCCTCTAGAAAGATTTTATAACTACCCAAATTAAGTAAAGATTGGAGATCCAATCAATCTTAATTCACAATTAGATATTTAGTACTTTTTTTATATGATATCTTAGATCAACTATAAGATATGGAATATGTCATCCTTATATTCATTGATAAAAAAATTTCTTAATTTCTAAGTAGACTGACTTAAAAAATAGCATTAATAACTCTTATTAATTTATTTGAGCATCGTCATGTATATTTTATAGTCTTACTTGTCAAGAGGCCTAAAGATATCTTTCTCATGATATGAGAGGAATAAATCCCATTTAGATCATCTATATCTCTCTCCATGACTCATTAAATGTCCAACAATAATCATTATTAAATTTGTTTAAAAATAAAATAAAATAATGTCAAAATACAAAATTCCTCATGTTGGGAACCATAGTGATTTCAGGTCTACTTAATATTGTTATGATGGGAATCACTTAGACATTAATCCATGTAGCATTCTCATTTTGGTTCTATCCAATACAATATTCTCTAATATGTACTTATGTTTTGATTTAATATCTTATATTCATGATCAGTAAAATATGATTATCAGTCAAACTACATACTAGTTGTTGTTTATTATCCTTTCATCAATAATGATTGACTATGGATAATTTAGAATATAATTCATATTTACCTTAACATTTTATTACGAAGTCACATGCTTGATGACATAAAATTAAATTATCTATTTATGAAATTTTAATCATATTAAAATAATAAATGTGCACATGATAATAAAATTCCTTATTTTTTTATTGAATTAATAATATGCATACATTCGATTGGCCTAAGATATAACATTAGCAATCTCCCACTTGTACTAGGCCCAATCAGACATGTATCTAATACCTATTAGCCTAGTGTAGCTTTCATGTTTTGGTTGTGATAGTGGCTTACCCAATGGATCAACAATAATAAGAAATTTTAAATGAAATAGTAAACTTGTCACACCTTGATTTTAGAGGCATGATTGTCTTAGGGTTCAGGTCTATTTAATATATCAGAATCTCACAGAACACCCATATTCAGAATAGAATATAACAAAATGAAATATTTAAACCTCACTATTTTTTTTCATTTATTTGTTACAAATATTTCCATCTATTAATATATATCCATTTTCTCTTACTTTACATATAAACATAATTATTTTAGTTGTTTTCTCTTTTTCTACTCTTGGACACCATAGTGTTGCCATCACCAGTGTTGTTATACCTATAAATCAATACTAAAAACAATAATGAAGCAATGGATGAGCCGCAACTCAGTGAGTATTCAAGCTTGTTACGTTTGCTTTAATCTCCACTTTAAGTAATTAGTAACTTATTACAGTTTAAGTAGCTTCTTGTACTTTGGGGGTTGATATTATAAATATTTATTTAGAATTCCTAGCATGTTTAAAAAAAAATTATTATTCCACAAAATACATATATTTTCATAGTTTTTATATAACTAATCAGAATTAACTCTTATTTATTTAACTTAATCTAGGCTATTATAAGTTATTTCTTAAATGTTTTCTACTTATTATTTAATTATTACAGTAATCAAATCTTTTTATACTTTCATATTTTGATATGATAATTAATTATGCACTTAATTTTCATATTCTAATATTCATATTCACTAGATTTTTTTAAAGTTATATAGTTTAAGGTATATGGGAATCAAATTATCATTCCTTTCTTATGTGTTTAATTTAAGATTCTGAAATGTAGATGCAACAGTTCAAAAATATCACAGGAAATTTAGGAATAAAAATTCAAAAAATAAAAGATTATCCCTTAGTTAATTTAAAATTCAATATAAATCAAAATAAAATAAGAATAATATTATTCTTATTAAGGCATAATATGATTTTTTTTTTCAGAAAAGGGTTCATAAGATAGTTCAGAGCATATCAAAGACTATAAGTCAGATACCACAATAGATAGGCTAGAGGCCACAATAATTAGGATGGTAACTTCCTCCTTATGTACATTTTAAAACACCAGTGTACATTGTCTAATCGTTTAATCCCCACTAGGGTTAAACTCTGCCAATATGAATACTAGAAAATTAGGTTAGATCATTGGGTTAATCTCAAAAGACATTTCCTGAAAAACTTATCACAACAAAACAGAGTTTATTTAGAAAACATAATGAAAATGCATAAATATAATTATTTACTTTGAATATTTTATTCCTTAGAATAAATTTATCTATTTATTTAGAAAATATAGTTATTTTCTTTTAATATTTATTCCTCAGAATAAATATTCTCTAATTATTTAGAAATTATTTCTTTTATTCTTAACTTAATACTTATTTTATTATTATTATTATAATTATAATTATTTTCCATCCATAAGATATTATTCAGTCGCGGAATATATCTCCATTGATTATACTAGTTTGCAGATATTTTATCTGCGTATTCTATCTTTAGGATTTCATATCCTAATAACATAGCATAATCTCCTTACTTTCTTATTCTTGGTTCAGTACTTATCTCAATTAACAGTAATTATAATATCACTTAGTAGTAATAACTTCAACCATCATATTACTTTACTTCTTGATTATTCAAGTATTCCACTAGCTAATTAATCTCAATTAATTAACCATCACTTAATCTTTTATAAACATATTATTTAGCAATTATAATTACCTTTCCAAGAGTATACACTATTTGTATCTCAAGATATTACCCTTATTTATCTAATTCTTTAGATAATATATTTAATTTATATTAACCATTATTCTTAAATATTCCTTTAAGGAATCTAAACAATCTCATATATATGATTTCCATTCTTGATTCATTTAATTTATATTAAATATTGAATCTTAGTTATCTTTTTCAGCCCCAACACATATCTTACTTAGTAACTATAATAAATTCTCATGTAAATCTTTTCATAATTTATCTTAAATTTAAGTTACATACCTATATATATATATATATCATACATGTACCATGATTTTAAAATTTCAAATCTCTTTAAATTTCAACTAGAAATTCCTTTAAAATAATAATAACTCGATATAAAAATCTATATATATTTTATATGGAAAATCATCAAATTATTTTCAAAAACTTATTTTAAGAATAATAACTCAGTTAATAATATAGTCATTTATATAATTATATTTTGTAGAATCAATAATAAATATTAATAGATATAAATCTTTATTAACTTAACAAATCATTTATGAAGATTCATTTTGATAAAAATGTATAAATTTTAAATATGTATATTCATATATAACTAAGAAAATAATTAATATTAAAATATAATATTAATTAATATTAGAATATATATAACTTTTAGTTATTCATAGTAAATCATAAAATCTTAGGTTAACCAAAACTATAATTTATTTTAGTAAAATTTTTCAAATATACTCGCATAGTAAAAATTTGTTATCATAAACTAATTCTTTCATTTATTTTAGTTATGAAACCAAGATTTAAAAAAAATTCATTAACACTCCAAACATGTTCTTAACATATCCACAATCCATACATATATCTTTCCATAATTTCCTCATTCATTTGTTACTTAAATTTTAACTTATTTCTGAATATCTCAAACCTGTCAGATTCCCAATTTTCCTGGCAACTTCATTTTTCTTAGTTTTCTTTCATACTAAATCTTCACCAAAATTTATATGATTTAAACTATGAAAATTAGAAATATATTATACTTACATATGATATATAAAAATTTCTAAGTTCTTTTACTATATTTAAAAAATTAAGTATTTCAAACCTATAGATTCTATTTCTATACTAGTTTTCTGACAGTATATATTTACCAATTTTGTTTAGGTATCAAACCATTATAAAAATTTATGAAATTTTAACCATATAATGTAGACATATATAGAACTTATATATAAAATTTAAGAATTTTATATTTTCATTTACTATATTTCCAAATTATATTTATTTAACCTTGTAGATTCTAGTTTTACTGTTACTATTCTGGCAGTGTAAATATTTGATTTTATTTATATAACTAAACCTTTATTAAAATTTATGAAATTTTAAACATATGTCCTAGACATATATATATATATATATATATATATAAAGCTTGTGTTTAAAATTTCAGATTCTTCTAGGTTATTTTAGTATGTTTTCCAATTGAGATTCTTAAACCCTCAAATGTCGGTTCTACTGGCACAACTATGGCAGCCTATATTCTTTTATTTTTCTTTATAGTAAATTATCTTAAAAATTATAAAATTTCATACACTAATCATTAACGCATAGATAATTTCTTAGTTAAAATCTCATATTTATTGAACTTCTCTATGTTAGTTTAAAAATTCAGACAAAATTATTTCACAAAACATAAACAAAAATTCTAACAACCATCATACTCATATTTCATGTTTTTATTTCACAGTTTAAATATGTTCTTTAATTTAACTTATATATCAATTAAATCAAATATAAATCTTATACAAGTGATTTTTCATTTATATTATCTTTCTAAAGCTTTTAGATTAAGAATCTTTGGAGCACTCACCTAGCTTGTAGTTAAAACATTATAGCTTCTAAATTCTTAGGTTTCTCTTGCTTGTTTTATAAATTTTGAGATTATAAATTGGTTAATTTTATTCAATTCATATGTTGTGGTTTGTGCTTGGTGTTTAGTTTTAAGAAAGAAAGTTTTTTAATGAGCTTTATTGATCTAAAATTGTTTCCTCTTTTTCACGTTTTTAATTAAGAAGCATCCAAAGTCTTTGAACTTCCTACTCTCGAACACATGAAGCCACACTTGTTATCTTATTATCTTTCCTCTCAACTTTTGTCAAGCATTTGTTAAAATAAGGAACATGTGTCCCATACATCTCTTCTTTCTTTGACACATATTACATATTTGTCATCTTATTATTTCCTACTCAGCCATTTGTCAAACCTTTACTTGGTTATAAGACATTTGATATTATTCATCATCATTGTTAATCCAACACCATCATTTCTTACCAACATCATGATTGCCTAATATTTCTTCATTCCTACCAAAATCCATGTTACAAGACGAAGATTAACTTGTTAACAGTTGTTCCTTATTTTAACAATTGGATTTTAATATAGTTAACATAGGACAATTGTCCTTTCCATTCACTTATTATATGATTTACCCATTTTTTAAGAGTAAGATATGTATATAGCTTTGTTAGCTAACAAGTTTCATTAGTTTAATATTTAATGTCATAAAAGTTTGTTAAATTTATTAGGTCTTAAGTGGCAATTCAATTGATCCCAAACTTATTAGAACTAATTATTAGCTTAATATTTAATTATTAGCCTAAATTTTAATTCTTATTGTCAACTTTAATTCTTAGCTTAATTATTATTATAAAAATCAACTTGTAATACTTTACCATTTTAGGTTCATAATTTGACTTATTTAGATGAATAACTTATAATACTGTTATTCAAAATTATATTTAGATTGGAGTATTACAAAACTATTATGAAATCTAAGAAAATGAGATATTTAATGTCGAATAATCATAAGAGGACTCAGTATGCACTTCTGCCCAAATTTATATTGAAAGATGTCACCCTCAAACTGGAAAGTACACAAAAATGATTTCTTTGCAAATTTCTAATTGACATACTTGTTGAGTATCAATTCTGCCATTAATTCAATGGAATTATCAAGCTCGTTATTCTTTAGAATGTCGAGCTTGATATTATTCATGGAACATACATATGCATGCCATTTCGATCACTAACCTGTTTTTTGTATCTAATTAACGAGTCCAGCATTTCAAGATTGTCGAGCTCAATGGTAATCCTCATTTTTCTATTTTCACTTTTTTAATCTCTTTACATGAGCCATTCATTCTGCATCTTTTATTATTTTCCCTTTTTCCATTTAGATCTATTATATATAGGAAAGTTCTACTTAATTTTTTTAAGATAATATATAGGATTTATTTAAAAACTATGTAAAAGTAATTATTTTTCTTCTTTTCTTAAATAATTTGTATGAGCATGTTTTTCACTTCTACAAGTGCTCATAGGTGTATTTATCTATAAAACACACATCACATGCATAATTCATATATTTTGTTGTGTTACATGTTTAATGTTCCCTTATTGTCTGATATTTTGAATAACATTACTAACATGTGAATCATAGAGAAGGCCATTCTTTTCAAAGATTTGGTGTATGAAAGATAATAGGAATGGTTCCATCCTTCCAGCTATTCTCATACATACTTAACTTCCCAAACCTAAAATCAAGAGGTTAAAGATTCCTCAAAAGAATTAAGAGTGTGCTAACCCCTCCATCATTTTCTCAATCCAATCAAGTAACAACTCCATTTCTCACAGGTTTTTTCCTATTGGATCCCTAAGGTCAATAATCTAGCAATGTTGAGATCCTATATTCATTGAGCATGATTGGACTAGGCACTCACAATCGCACTCTTGCCTTTGCAGTCACGAAAATCCTATCACAATGAAATATGAGAATGCAAGATAGACCGTGATCTCTTCAATATTCACTGGATCATCCTCTTTAATTACATGGATGCAAAAGTAATAGGGTGGTCATGAAATCCAAATCTACAAGGGTGCATGCTGCAAGCCTCACCACGATCACTTTTGTGACTTTGGGTTCAAGGTACAAAGCTTAGGCATATTATTGAGATTGTTGGACAGTCAAACTCTATTTTGATTATTGACAATCTAATTGATAAAGAACTAATGATTTCAATCAAGTTTGTTTTATAGAGTTTTCGAGCGATTTTGTGCGACCGCCCGAATTACCAAGTGACCGCACAAATGCAGCATGAGCACTGAACGAAACTGATATACATATGCCGAGAAGAAAACTGAACGAACATATAAACTGTGAGCTAAACAAATACAGCACGATCATAGAAAACTGAACAAAAATATAGTGTAGAGCCATATATAGAACTATCAAAATGTCTAGCTAAAAGCAGCCGAGCAACTAAAGAAGGCAACACATATGTTGAGCTAAGAATACCAAGCTAGACAATCTAACTACGGCCAACTAACTAAGTCCACAATTCTCACAGAAGAGCTTGTATTATTAGTGAGCGATGAAGTTAGGACGCCCGATAGGCATGCGACCGTATATGAGTACTGAGCGACCACACCAAATCAAAGTAAAAATTCATAAACTCACAGAAAGGATAGCAGTCTAAGTGAGCAGTGAAGACATGATGCTAGAACTTTGAGCAACCATCCAAGATGCCTGAGTGACCACATGAAACAAATAGATAAAAATATAAAAAGAACAAAAGAGATAGCGGGCAGCTCTCGCGGTGCTTCCTCGAAGCTCAAAACCTTATGGAACTGCCTAAAAGAACCAAGCGACTGCACAAGTCTAACAAATTTGAATCTTAGCACCAAATACATCAGACCAATGATAACTAAATATGTGAATGAAAAAATTTGAATTCAATGGTAACCTTATGCCGAGCGACTGCACATCGAGCTGGATGATTGCACGACACAAATATATGGGCAAAGTGGATTCTGTCAGACAACAAAATCTTACCATTGGAACTACTTGCTACATAGAGCTTTTAAATCATGCAACAACCTACTGAGCCAAGCAACCGTACACCGAGCATTAGCCATAGAATTAGTGGAAGATAAGCACTATGTGGGTACCACCTCAATTAGCTGCTTTAAGCCAAATGGCTATAAATACCACATTAAAATTCATTTTTGTGGTTAGAGAATACTTGGATTGTTATTGTAATTTCGTTGAACAACATTTTTCATTATATTATCTAAAGATCAAAGATCAAAATCTTAGAGTGTTGGGTATAAATATTAAACACCTTCAAAGTTTGAGTGTGAGCTTAGAAACACTTAGGTTATGAGAGTGAGCCTGGAAAAACTCTTATAAAGTTTTGAGGATTGATCTCAAACCATTGTAATAGTTTGATGTGAGCTAGTGAAAACACAAAGTTAGAGTTAAGCTTGTAAAAACTTAAGACTAGTGGAACCTTAACAAGTTATTATGGAAGTGAATGTATCCGAACCACTATAACTCTTTGTGTTCTTTCTTCTCTATTCTACTCAACCTTTATCTACATCTTCTTCATCTCTTTCTTTTTGAATTTTAAATTTACCATCACTCGTCATATCAACCAATTCCCCCCCCCCTCCCCTAATCTTGTTTGCTAGTCTGGGATAACAATTGGTATCAGAGCTAGTAAATTTCTTTAAACTTCATTGTGAAATTTGATCCAAAATGGCAACCATTCCACCAACAAACACCTCTACACATGGAAACCTAAACTGATTCCTTAGACCCTACTTCGATGGAATGGATTATTCCTTTTGGAAACACAAGATCTATTTGTTCCTAGATAGTGAAGGAATTAAGCTATAGGAATTTATTAAAAATGAGTAGAAACCTCCTACTCATGAAGTTGATGGTGCCTAAGTTCCTCTTTCTAAAGCACCATGGTCAAGTGCCAATGTGAAAGATCGATTAACGAACAATAGAGCAGCCTCCATCTTGATGAATTTAATATCAAGAGAAGAAGGTAGGAGAATATAATATCTCACTTTTGCACATTGCATTTAGAAAACTCTTGAGAACTATCGTGAGGGTACTACCCAAGTAAGGTTCACCAAGAAGCAAATGCATATACATGAATATGAGTGTAATGTTTAAAATTTCAAATACTAAAATTTTAATTTAATATCGATAATTGATAGTGAATTATAATATAAGTGGTATGGATAAGTGATGTAAATAGTGGATCTTAAAAATTTACTGAAGAAATTATATATTTTTACGATTTCACGAGACTAAAAATCAAATTAGAATCAAAGGATAAGAAAGAGGGTACACCATAGCTAAGATGAGATTGGCCACACTAGATTAAGTTGTATATATAAGTGTATGGACAGGTGTATTTATGTAGAAGTTTCTTTCTTCTTCTTCCTTCTTCCTCCTTCATCCACAATCATAATCATCAAAACAACCAAAACTTATTCTTTCTTCCTTATGTTTAAGAACTTTAGCAAGAATTTAAGTGAAAATCACATCTAGCTATAAGTTTTTAAAAAGAATAAGCTAGAAAAGGTGAGATTATTAGCAAGTGATAAAAGAAAAAGAGGGAAAAGAGAGAAGAAGAGAGATTTTGAAAGAAGTATGTGCTTTTGTATTTTAATTTACAAATATTTGAATTTCTATGAATTTTAATGTTTGAATTAGTTGATTGAGTCATCTATAATGAATTATTACTAAAAAGTTTTAGTCAAATGGATTGATGAGTAAAAAATGAGTTAAAGGAACTTGTAGTGATGAGTATGATTCTTAATTCAATCATTATAAGAGTTGAGTGGTTTGATGTTATTTTTAGCTATGAGTGATGATTAAAGATTGATTAATTGATGTTTGAGTAAAGTATTTGATATAGACTCTTTCTATGTAAAAGAGACTAGTTCTTGATTCATTTTTATCATAGATCTTAAGTATATTGTGTTTTAGTGGTTCAGTGTATGAAACACAGAATTTTGTCTGACATAGCCAGTAATACGACATGTCACTAGGCATGACAACGATGTTGTGTTTCAATATTGGAGACACGAACAGTAATACGCTCGTGTCATTGGGCGTTTCATAGATACTATGATGAAAATTAAATGACAAGACCAGTGACACTCCCGTGTCATTGGGCGTGTCGTAGCTACTATAATGCAAGTTAAATTACATAGCCAATAACATGCCCATATCGTTGGGCGTGTCAAAGCTTCTATAAAATGGGCAAGTGATGCGGTCATTGATACGCCCATGTCGTTGGGCGTGTCACTTAAAGAATTTGTCTAAAGTAGTTCTTTTCCTTGTCTTTCATCTGTGATTTCAGCCTAAATGACTATAAGGCCTCAAAGTGTAAAAGATTTTTGAAATCAATCCTAACAAGTAGTGCAATAAATTTTGAATATAGGATAAATATGTGTAATACCAAGTGTTGATCAAAGAATTGTTCCATTAAAGTGATATACATAATTCAGTGTTAATCAAAACTAATGAATTACCCAAATCATACTAATTTTAGATCTAGCTTTGGATTGAATGGCTAACCGGAGGAAGGATAGCCATAGTGATAGTGGGCATCTCGTGCCATTAATGGACACATTGTGTCATCAGTGATAGTGGGCATAATTGTCATTATATATTCTTGAGATTTGACATTAAAATTGCTAGACTAACCTATTATCCAAACCTATGATCTGAGTTCAGTATGTACGTGCATATTTAATAAAGTTATCTAAATTGAAAATATATGTGAATATGATATTATGAATAATGGAAGAAATGCAAAATAATAATATAAGTCAATTACTTTTTAAAATCATTAAATCGATCATATTTTATTTATATCTAATATATGGTAATTTTGAGATGTCCGAAAGTACAATGCCCTTTAGAAAAGAAGCCAAAGAAGCAAATGAAGTAAAAATACAAGATATTGAATAAAATCTATTAAACTGAGCTAAAACGTTTGCGGCCTGGTTTCCTTCTCTGAATATGTGGGCAAAGGTTATATCTTGGAGCAAAAATAATGTGTTATAATGTGTAAGTGATTGGTAATGTATATATTAATGTTTACAAGTGAAAGTTCTAATGCACAGAATAGAAATGTTATGCTCAAGTTATTGAATTGATTAATAACTTTCTAAGTGTTATAATGATTGAAAGTGTATTTAATGATATAAGATACAAAGTGCCCCAAAGTATAGTACTAAATTTAAGTGCAAAAAAAATTATAGATTGAATGAAATTATCCTATATGTGAAACTGAAAAGTAAGACTTACTAAAAAATAAAATAAGCGTATTATGAGCAATGTTAACAAATGAGAAAGTAAGTCTTAAATAAAATGATTCATAGAGAGAAAAGTTGCAATACCGAAAGTATAATATATCATGATGACTTTTATAAAGTTAAAGTTATTATTTTGTGTAATCAAAATATTATGTTGGTTTGTTATTGAAAATAGTTAATATATTAAAATATTTCTTAAAATTGAGTATTATTACTATATTTCCATAAGTATTTTTCTTTAAAATTAAGTGACAAAATATGTTTATACAAGCACCACTAAGCTTTGCTTAGCGTGTTAGAATTATTTTTTGACACGCAGGCATCATGTCATCAGAGCAATTTAAGCAGTTGAATTAAGGATCTCAGAAATGATCTATAGTACATATAGAGATCTTTTGTATATTGTACTCATAAGTTATGAAATGTATATATACAATTTAATTTGGCTATTTGAGAGATTGTACAAATTTGTAAACATGAAAGGAATATATGTATTTAGAGGACGAAGTTTCAGATTCTAGTGAATGATTATCAAATAAAGCAATGTATTATATATTTATTTGATTTGACAAACTTATGATGGTTATCTAATTTATAATTAGTATTTAGACTGTTGGAGATATTGGAGATTGGTTTAAATGTTGAATTTATTAGTGTTATATTGTACAGATTGTATTACTATTTAAAAATGTTTGTTAGTAACATTTTGAAAGGAAACTTTGTCAATGAATTGATTATAGTATTGATAGTATATTAAGTAACATTATCTGATAGTTCAAATGAGAATTGTCAGGAGATGTTACATTTAGTGGTATCAGAACCAGGTTTAGGCATTTCTGGCATGTGGAGTTATGGGAGAAGTGAAATGCAATTGTCTAAGTTATGTGAATTGAATAAGTGGATATATATTTTGATACAATTGATTTTTCATATGTTTATGATAGTAGAATGTTTTCTAAAAATTGATTGAGAATTCATAGTGCATTGTTTAGAGTGCACTAGACTATTTGTTAAAAAGAAGGATGTGAAAAGAAAAAAAAATATGAGTAGTTAAAGAGATATATCAAACTAACATAGTGGAAGTGTAATAATTTATTGAAATCTGAGGAATGAATTATGACAGATAGATAAATTTCGAGAATGAGAATTGTCATGCTCTAAAATTTTAAGTATTGCTTTTCTGCATTAAGTGAATATATGAGTATAAATTGGATTGATTATTATATTATGTGTAGCTTGAGTATTTAGAATTGATAGCAATAAGATTAAATAAGCCTTAATAAGAGTAACATTAAAATCAAGTATGGATAATATCGGTATTTCTGAAAAATATTTTGAAGAGGTAAGAAATTACAAAAATACCATTATAGCCCAAAATGAACTCGAGCTGTAATTTAAATGTGAAATATGGATAATGGGGTTTAAAGTAGTTAAAGTAATTATTTTTTACAATGTTTCAGGGTTAAAAATTGGAGTAATAGCTAATTAAAGAAAGTGAGTGCACCGAAACTATTGTATGAGTGAGTGTATTGGATAAAAATTCTAAAGCCTATTTAAAGATTTATAGTGTCTTCTATTGTCTTTTAAAACATCATACTTATCATCTTCACCTCCATCTTCATCTCTTTTTCTTCTTCTTCCATTTCGCACCATAGAAATCATGGAGAATTGGTAGAAAAACAAAGTTTTGATGGATTTTAGCTAATCTAAGCTTGATCTATCGAGAAAAATATCATTACTTGTGAAAGATATTGTGTATTAAATAATTGTGAAAAATACGAGTATAAAACTTTATTTCTATGATAGTACAGTTATTCTTACAATATATAAATGTGTATTTATAGATTATTAACTGAAATAATGATTAAATCTATCATTGAATCATTTATGAGTTGATATAAGGTTGTGGAAGAAAATAAGATTTTGAAAGATTTTAGGGTTATGGAAGTTTGGATTTGAATTTGATTGTGCTTTGAAGGGTTGAATCCTATTTCCTTAATTTGTTTAAGTTAAATTATTGATAACTTATTGATTAAATCATGAAAACAAATCCCAACAGTAAGGCGCATGATCATTCATATGGACATGCATATATTTGTGCCCCTAAAACTTTGAAAGGAGATTTCAGTATAGACGTGTATGACCATTCACATAGTCATGCATCTGGCTATGCATACTTCTGTTTTTTGAAACTTTAAAATAATTCAAACAGTGATGTGCATGATCACTTGCACGGTCATGCATTTTCCTATGCATATTTCTACCTTCTTATACCTTCACAAAGTAGGGTTTATGTGTGGAATTAGTAGTGAATTATTAAATACATCTTAGAAATAATTATAATTGATGAAATATTGCTTATAAGATTGAAATGAAATCAATCCATTAAATGATGAAACTTAGATATGGAGAAAACTTGAAGAAAGTATGGATAAATATAATTAGATATTTGAAATAAGTGTAAGATTAGGGAAAAGATAAAATATGATTACAAGTGATTAGTGAATTTCACATTATTCATGAAGAAATAAGATAATTTACGAAGCAAGGTGAGAAGAATGATATATTGATGAATCATTGATGATTTTAAATAGTTTAAAGAGCAAGATAAAGAAAACAAAGAAGTGCATATACGAATTGATTGAATAATGAAAGTAAGAATGTGAAATTTACATATTGTGTACTTATGGAATACATAATAGTAACATTATTTGGTGATTAAAGACAAGTTATAGATTATATATAGAAGTGTTAAAGAGTTAACTGATACTAATTTATGACAATAGAAAGAAATGAATTGATAATGTAAAAAGGAAAGAATGTAGTGAGATTTAAAGGTAATTTAGCCCTTCTAGCAAAATGATGTACTATGGATCAAGTTAGATATATATATATATGTGTGTGTGTGTGTGTGAGTGTATGTATTAAACATAGTGAATACATTATATATGTACATATACTCTTAAAGTGAAAGAATAGTTATCAATTCTTAATATGTTAAGAAAAGAATTAAACAAGTAAGAGTGGAAATCTATTTAGATTTCATTATTACAGTGGAAACGTGGAAGTGATTTGAAAGATAAAAATTGATGAATAAATAAAATTAGTCAAACTAATTGGAAATAAATATAATGTGTATATATGTTCATATGATAAATGTATTTGAAATAATTGCTTATATCTTATAAATTTATAGTAATAAGAAAACAATTTTAAAAGAAATTTTCTATACCAGAAGATATTATGATTGAAAATAATTTGAAACAGTGAAATAAATGTATTACCCGATTATATTGATATTAAATCTAGTTTTCGAATTAGCTAAAGTGACTTGGACCCTTAGCAACGATGACAACAAACCCAACGTATAATAATGGTAGAGAACTCCTTGAAACTTGATAATCACCTCCTAAGGAACCCAACGCATATAAAGAGACGCGAACTCACTATGATTGAAGGATTTAGTTGGTAAGAAGAAGGAAAACACCACAACTCTCGTTGATAAGTAAACCTAATTCTTGATGCAAAGAAAGAATTAAAGAATCCACTCTAATCTCTCTCACACGAAAATTCACAAGAAGAACTTTTAGAAAATTTATTTTATAATAATGGTCTCTCCAATTCGGCCAAATAGTGCCCTTAAATAAGGGTTACAAAATTCCTAATTGCATATGGAAAATTAAGACTAAAACATTCTAGAAGGACCCTAGGCTTGTATGGGAAAACACTTCCAAAAACCCAACAAGAATAGGATTTGACAAAGTCAAAACAACTTAACTAATTAAAATAAAAGGATGGGGACCACAAAATAACAAAAATATCCCCTCTAACTAACTATGAGATTCGGCCAAGGGGTGCAACAAACTCCCTTGGAATTCGGCCAACTTGCATCTATGAATGTGCATGCATGTGCATGGAAATAAGATTGACCAAGCTTTGACTCTTCCTTGGTAGTTTCGGCCTAGGCTTAAAAATAGCCTTCAAAGGCTCCTTCTTGGCTTCCATTGCATGCTTCTAGAACCATGATATATTTAGGCTTTCCTTGCAGCTCCATCTCCATCTTCTTGAATGATAATTCTTGAAGCTCTTTGGAAGTCTCTTCTTGAATATGCAAAGCCATGCTAGCTTGATATCTCTTTGCCTTGCTCCTAGTGATTGGTCCACTTACTAGCTTCAAGGGGTCCTTTCTTGCATCATAAAGGGTGAATATCCAAAGTGACAGTGGGCATTTTATGCAATAGTAACAGTGGGCAGTCTATGCCATAGAGGACACATTTTATATCCCAGTGATATTGGCTTTTAAGCCAACAGTGGACGTTTTGCGTCATAGAGAATCTTTGATCCTATTATAATTATAGTGGGCATTCGTGCCATAGTGGGCCTTTAGCCATATCATTACAGTGGACATTTACTTGCCATCAGTGACCCGCTATTCGAAACTAGGGTTTAAAGTTCAGTATATGAGAAAAAGAAAGAGATATATCTATAGCAGTGGAATGTAATGACACAGATTATATTTAAAAAAATCTAAAGAGAATTAAAGGCAATTACTGAATTGAACTTGAATAGTGTAAGTGTGTAGAGTTGAATCTTCTACAGTTCTATAATAAGATTATTCTGAAAGTGTTATATTGAGTGATATCAGACATAAAGAAAAAAATAATAAATAAAAGTTATGTAAATTAATAAAATAATTAATTTTATGTGAGATTTAAGACTAGTTATGAATTAAATGGCTTATTACCATAACATGAAAATTTTGAGGATGAAATTTTTTTAGTGGGGCAAAATTGTAATGTTTAAAATTTTAAATACTAAACTTTTAATTTAATATAGATAGTTGATAGTGAACTATGATATAAGTGGTATGGATAAGTTATGTAATTGTGGATCTTAAAAATTTATTGAAGAAATTATATATTTTTACGGTTTTACGAGACTAAAAATCGAATTAGAATCAAAGGATAAGAAAGAGGGTGCACCATAGCTAAGATGAGATTGGCCACACTAGATTAAGCTGTATATATAAGTGTATGGACAGGTGTATTTATGTAGAAGTTTTATCTTCCTTCTTCCTTCTTCCTCCTTCCTCCTTCCTCCTTCATCCATGTTCATCATCATCAACAAAACCAAAACTTCTTCTTTCTTCCTTCTTTTCAAGAACTTTAGCCAGAATTTAAGATAAAATCACATCTAGCTATAAGTTTTTAAAAGAATAAGCTACAAAAGGTGAGATTAATAGCAAGTGATCAAAGAAAAAGAGGAAAAAGAGAGAAGAAAGATTTTGAAAGAGGTATATGCTTTTGTATTTTAATTTACAAATATTTGAATTTCTATGAATTTTAATGTTTGAATTAGTTGATTGAGTCATCTATGATGAATTATTTCTAAAAAGTTTTAGTTAAATGGATTGATGAGTGAAAAATGAGTTAACGGAACTTGTAGTGATGAGTATGATTCTTAATTCAATCATTATAAGAGTTGAGTGGTTTGATGCTATTTTTAGCCATGAGTGATGGTTAAAGATTGATTAATTGATGTTTAAGTAAAGTATTTTATATAGACTCTTTCTATGTAAAAGAAACTAGTTCTTGATTCATTTTTATCATAGATCTTGAGTATATTGTGTTTAAGTGGTTCAGTGTATGAACATAGAATTTTGCTTGACACAGCTAGTGACAGGGCCATGTCACTAGGCATGTCAACGATGCTGTATTTCAATATTGGAGACACGACCAGTAACATGCTCGTGTCATTGGGCATGTCATAGCTACTGTAATGAAAATTAAAAGACACGACCAGTGACACTCCTATGTCATTGGGCATGTCATAGCTACTATAATGCAAGTTAAATTACACAGCCAATAACACGCCCATGTCGATGGGCGTGTCAAAGCTTCTGTAAAATGGGCAAGTGACGCGGTCATTGACACACTCATGTCGTTGGGCGTGTCACTTGAAGAATTTGTCTAAAGTAGTTATTTTCCTTGTCTTTCATCTGTGATTTCAACCTAAATGACTATAAGGCCTCAAAGTGTAAAAGATTTTTGAAATCAATCCTAACAAGTAGTGCAATAAATTTTGAATATAAGATAAATATGTGTAATACCAAGTGTTGATCAAAGAATTGTTCCATTGAAGTGATATACATAATTCAGTGTTGATCAAAACTAATGAATTGCCCAAATCATGCTGATTTTAGATCTAGCTTTGGATTGAATGGCTAACCGGAGGAAGGATAGCCATAGTGATAGTGGGCACCTCGTGCCATTAATGGACACATTGTGTCATCAGTGATAGTGGGTATAATTGCCATTATATATTCTTGAGATTTGGTATTAAAATTGCTACACTAACCTATTATCCAAACCTATGATTTTAGTTTAGTATGTACGGGCATATTTAATAAAGTTATCTAACTTGAAAATATATGTGAATATGATGTTATGAATAATGGAAGAAATGCAAAATAATAATATAAGTCAACAACAACAACAACAACAACTAAGCCTTAATCCCAAACAAATTGGGGTCGGCTGTATGGATTCTCAACAAAATAAGCTCAAAAGACACCAAAAAAAAAACTCCAGCCTTAGGCCCCTTCCAAGACACGGATTTTACGTCTCCATTCAAGTCTATCATTAATCAAATCCGCATCAAGATCTAAGGCACGTAAGTCTCTTGCTATCACCTCCTTCCACACAGTTCTAGGTCTGCCACGACCTCTAGCCCCCTCAATCAACAAATTCTCACACTTACGAACCGCAGCATTAGGAGGTCTTCTTAAAACATGCCCATACCATCTAAGTCTTCCTTCCCTCACCTTATCTCCGACGTCCGCTACTTGGACTTTTTGTCGAATATGAACATTCTTAATTTTGTCCAGTCTGGTATGTCCACACATCCATCTTAGCATCCTCATTTCTGCCACACTCATCTTATGCAAATGTTGTCCCGTTGGTGCCCAACACTCACTACCATAGAGCATCGCAGGTCTAACAACCGTCCTATAGAATTTACCTTTCACTTTCAGAGGTATTTTCTTATCACATAAAACCCCAGTCGCACCCTTCCACTTCAACCACCCTACCTGTATTCTGTGAGCCACATCTTCATCTATACGGCCATCATTCTGGAACACCGAACCCAAATATTTGAAGTGGTTGGTTTTAGGAACCAAAACTCCATCCAACTTAACCTCATGTTCCTGCTTCTTCCTTAGACTGAACTCACAGTGCATATATTCCGTTTTACTCCTACTTAACTTAAAACCCTTGTCCTCGAGGGTTTTTCTCCACACTTCCAACTTACGGTTTACACCAGCACTAGTCTCATCAATTAAAATAATGTCATCAGCAAACAACATACACCAAGGAACATTGTCTTGTATGCTTCTGGTTAGCTCGTCCATAACCAGGGTAAATAAATATGGACTCATGGCCGAACCTTGATGCAATCCGGTAGTAATAGGGAATAGAAATATTATGCTCAAGTTATTGAATTGATCAATAACTTTCTAAGTGTTATAATGATCGAAAGTGCATATAATGATATAAGATACAAAGTGTCCCAAAGTATAGTACCAAATTTAAGTGCAAAAAAAATTTATAGATTGAATGAAATTATCCTATATGTAAAACTAAAAAGTAAGACTTACTAAAAAAATAAAATAAGCGTATTATGAGCAATGTTAACAAATGAGAAAGTAAGTCTTAAATAAAATGATTCATAGAGAGAAAAGTTGCAATACCAAAAGTATAGTATATCATGATAACTTTTATAAAGTTAAAGTTATTATTTTGTGTAATCAAAATATTATGTTGGTTTGTTATTGAAAATAGTTAATATATTGAAATATTTCTTAAAACTGAGTGTTATTACTATATTTCCATAAGTATTTTTCTTTCAAATTAAGTGACAAAATATGTTTATACAAGCACCACTAAGCTTTGCTTAGCATGTTAGAATTATTTTCTGACACGTAGGTATTATGTCATCGGAGCAAGTTAAGCAGTAGAATTAAGGATCTCAAAAATTATCTACAGTACATATAGAGATCTTTTGTATATTGTACTCATAAGTTATGAAATGTATATATACAATTTAATTTGGCTATTTGAGAGTACAAATTTGTAAACATGAAAGGAATATATGTATTTAGAGGATGAAGTTTGAGATTCTAGTGAATGATTATCAAATAAAGCAATGTATTATATGTTTACTTGATTTAACAAACTTATAATGGTTATCTGATTTATAATTAGTATTTGGATTTTTGGAGATATTGGAGATTGGTTTAAATGTTAGATTTATGAGTGTTATATTATACAGATTATATTATTATTTGAAAATTTTTGTTAGTAATATTTTGAAAGGAAACTTTGTTAATGAATTAATTAGAGTACTGATAGTATATTGAGTAACATTCTCTAATAGTTCTAATGAGAATTATCAGGGGATGTTACAATGTGTTATTCAAGATGAAGCCCAATGAAAACGTCACCGATATGACAAATCGCTTAGTTGCCACTGTCAATGAATTAAAGAAGTATGACAAGATATATGATCAAGGTGATATAAACAGCAAAATCTTAAGAGCTCTTAGAGCAAGTAAGGGCTTTGAATCAAAATTTTCTTCTATTGAAGAGGCTCATGATCTTAGCATCTTAAGAACCAATGAACTTGTAGGAAAGCTACTCACTTTTGAACTACACAACAAAAAGGAAGAAGAACAAGGTGAGAAAGAGAAAAAGAAAGCAATAGCTCTCAAAGGCATTAAAGAAGTTGAGAGCTTAAATGATGAAGATAGTGACGATGAAGAAGAATTAGCTATGCTATCCAAAATGATAAGTGATTGGAAGAGAAAGAGAAGACTGCAAGATAACAAAGGTACATTTTCTAAATCCTTCTTCAAAGATAAAGATAAAAAAATGAAGTGAAATGTTATGAATGTGGCAAATCTGATCATATCAAATCAGATTGCTTCAAGTTGAAGAACAAAAAGAAGTGGGATAAAGAAAAGAAGAAATCACTCAAAGCTACATGGGATGATTCTTCCTTAAGCAACAAAGAAGAAGAAGAAGAGGAACAAGGAATTGCTAATCTATATCTCATGGCCATTGAGGATGAAAATGACTCCAATGAGGTAGGTACTCAATCCTTGAACTTAATTGCATATGATGATGATGTTGATAATGCTTTAGATGAGAATGATTGATTGAATATATGAACCCTAGAGTAGAAAAGTATTTCTCTAAAATGAATTTTTATAAGGATAAATGTTCTAAGCTAGAAAATGATTTTATGTGCTTGAAAAACTTTACATTAGGATTAAAGACCTCAAATGAACAATTATTGAAACCAATTGATGAAATGAATAAACACTCGCACAACATAGAAAATGTAATCAAGAAAAATGAGATTTTGAAGGATGGACTAAAAGAGCTAAAAGAATCAATTTCTAAATTTCATAAGGGAAAAGAGGCATTAGACACATTGATAGATAATCAAAGGTCACCCTCCTTAAAACATGGTTTAGGGTTCATGGTCACATCTAATACTTCACCTAATGCACCAACATTTGTTAGAGCTTATACAATTCAAACCTCTAGTGTTGAAGTTGTTAAGAACACTAATGCACAAAACAAACCTAAAAATCGTAAAAGGATTACATTGGGTTCACCTAGCTCTAGAACTAAAGTTCTAAGAGCAAACCATGCATTCATGTATACAAGGCATGTACATAAACACAAAAATGCATAAAAACAATCTTATCCAACACACACTTGCAATTGTGTGAATGGTTCATTCAACTTAAATAGGAAAGTGCATAAATATAGAACCTTGTATCAATACACATATTGTATGAAATTTGGACATAAGAGCACATTTTGCTATATTAGGAAGGTTTATCTCAAGTTATAAGATCCTTCTATTACTAACCCCTAAGGACCCAACTTCATTTGGGTACCTAAAATAAGATAAACATTATTATTTTGTAGGTATGCCTAAAATCTACTAACAACAAAAATATTTGGCTTATGGATAGTGGATGCTCAAGGCATATGACGGGTAATGCAAAGCTTTTTACAATACTCACTTATAAGCATGGAGGTAATATAACTTTTTGTAATAATACAAAAGGTAAAATCATTGGCATTGGTTCCATTGGCATGCTTGGTAAGAATTTGATTGAAAATGTGTAGCTTATTTATGGGTTGAATCATAATTTTCTTAGTGTAAGTTAATTATGTGATAAAGGATATGATGTAAGTTTTGACTCTAAATGATGCAAAGTTACCAATTCAAATTGTGAACTTGCATTCAAAGGAGTTAGAATTGGCAATACATATAAAATTGACTTACATTCCAATAATGCATTTGAATATTTGATTTCCATTAGTAATGATGCTTGGTTAGGGCATGCTAATATGAATCACTTACAATGCATTAGTAAAAAAAAACTAGTGAGTGGTCTCCCTAAAGTAAAATTTGACAAAGATAAGGCTTGTGAACGTTGTCAATTTGGTAAGCAACATAAAAGTTCATTCAAATCTAAAAATATTATAAGCACATCTATACCCTTAGAACTCATTCACTTGGATTTGTTTGGACCAAATAGAGTTGCTAGCTTAGGTGGCAAGTTACATGCATTTGTTTTTGTTAATGATTACTCAAGGTTTACATGGTTAATTTCTTAGCTCAAAAGAATGAAGCTTTCAATCATTTTAAAATATTTGCAAAAAGATTTCAAAATGAAAAAGGCTATGTAATCACATCTATTAAAAATGATCATGGCAAAGAATTTGAAAATAAAAACTTTGAAAATTTTTACAATGAGTTTTGGCATTACACATAACGTTTCGGCTCCTAGAATACCATAATAAAATAGTGTGGTTGAAAGGAAAAATAGAACATTGGTTGAAATAGCTAGGACAATGCTAAATGAGTATGATTTACCATCTTACTTTTGGGCGAAAGCCGTCAATACCGCATGTTTTATTTCAAATCATGTTTACAAAAGGCCCTTAATAAAAAAAAACTTCTTATGAGTTATGGAATGGAAGAATACCCAAAATCTCATACCTTAGAGTGTTTGGATGTAAATTCTTTATATTGAATACCAAGGACAATCTTTAAAAATTTTGATCCAAATCGGATGAAGGCATAGTTTTAGGGTATTCATCATATAACAAAGCATATAGACTATTTAATAGGAGAACACTAGTAGTTGAATGACGCGGACCCTTAGCAACGATGGCAGCAAACCCAACGTATAACAATGGTAGAGAACTCCTTGAAACTTGATAATCACCTCCTAAGGAACCCAACGCCTATAAAGAGACGCGAACTCACTATGATTGAAGGATTTAGTTGGTAAGAAGAAGGAAAACGCCACAACTTTTGTTGATAAGTAAACCTAATTCTTGATGCAAAGAAAGAATTAAAGAATCCACTCTAATCTCTCTCACACGAAAATTCACAAGAGAACTTGTAGAAGAATTCAAAATTTTTTTATTAATTGTTGTATATGAAATTCGGCCTAATAGTGCCCTTAAATAAGGGTTACAAAATTCCTAATTGCATATGGAAAATTAAGACTAAAACATTCCTAATTGCATGAGGAAAACATTCCTAATTGCATAAGGAAAACATTCCTAATTGCATAAGGAAAACATTAAGTATGGAAATAAAATCCTAATCCACTAAGGAAAATATAAAGTATGGAAACAACCAAACTAATCCCTTCAACATAAGAAATGCCCCACACTATTTGGGCTGTCCATGGGCCTTAAATTACTTCCCAAGGCTTTATATGAACCCCTATGGACCTTTCTTGCACATTGGACCTTTCTTTAGCTAGCCTTTAGCTTCCACACTAAGCATCATAATCAGCTTTGGTGTGCCTTCTTCAAGCTCTATCTCCATCTTCTTGAATGATAATTCTTGAAGCTCTTGGGAAATCTCTTCTTGAATATGCAAAGCCATACTAGCTTGATATCTCTTTGCCTTGCTCCTAGTGATTGGTCCACTTGCTAGCTTCAAGGGATCCTTTCTTGCATCATTGAAGAATCAATACATGTTTGTGAGCGGGGATTTTCGCCCCCACTCCCAGTGGAATGGTTTTTGTGACTTTGGCACTGTTTAGGCTCGGGGCCTTAGAGAACAAGATCCTAAGTCCGGAGAAAATGGAGTCGCCACCCGGACGGGCCGGGAAAAAGAAAGGGGTGGATGACTCGATTCCTAAGGAATCCCCAACCCCTTAATGGGTTCGGAAAGTTGGGTACGTGTGGGGAAGGTGAGAAATGGCCCAGTACCCCCACAACGCCTGGTTCATTGAAACCGGCCTCCTTTACAGGTCTTAATAATATAAAACTCTTAAATATAACAATATTATCCATACTACACATAATAAAAAGAAAACATCTTTATATTAAAATCAAAGCAATGTCCAAACAAAACAAAACAAATAAATGGACACCCAACCAATGATGGAAACATGTCCTTACATCACATGCCTAGATAGGACACCCACCAAAAGGTAGAAACATGCCCCTTACATAAGTTCTAAAATAGAAAAGAAAATTAAATTATATGATGTTTAAATAATGAGGTACCCACCAAGTGGAAACATACCTCTTACAACTTTTGGAAATCTTAAATTGATTGAGAAAAAGTAGATAATAATCCATAATAAATAAACCATTCATTAAAAGTATTTAAATATCAATAAACATCCATCCATGATAAATTAAATAAATCAAGTATTGAAATTAAATAAATTATAGCATAAGAGATAAATCAAATCAAATATAGAATTGAATAAAGCAAATAAAGTTCAAGTATAATTACTATTTCTATTTAGGGTTCTTTATCTCATGTATTAAGGTTTTGGAAATTCTAAAGTTAAGCTACTGTGACTTTTTAGGGAATTAAAATAGACTAGAGTTTTATGTTTTTTTAACGGTTGGCAAGACACTTTGATTAAACAAATTAAAATTTGAATGGTGAAATAATAAAACTAGGGTTTTGGACACTTTGAAATACTTTTTAATTCATGATTTTAAATAGTGATTTAAGCTACTGTGTAATTTTTGAGTTTTTATGTTTTTATGTTTTTTAATGTTTTAAAAGGACTAGGGTTCATGAAAATTAGGGTTTAAGGGTTTTAAAAGGGTTAGTGTTCATTATTTTATGTTTAAAAGTTGAATTTTGGATTTAGGCTTTGAAATTAGGGTTCTCGGGTAATGAATTTGAATTAGAGTTTTAAAAAGCAATTTGATGATTTATGAAGTTTTATGAATTTAAACACATGGATTGAAGTTTTTATAAGTAGAAAAGATGTTTTTTAAGGCTTTTTGAATGAAATAGAACCTACTTTAAAATCTTAAAAGAAACAGAATTTGATTTTGGTTTTGTTGAAAAATATGTTCAATTAGAGTTTTAAGATTTTTAAGAAGAAAAAATAACAATTTTAAGTCTTTTTAGAAAAGAAGGTCATGTTTTAGTGTTTTAACTTTGGAAGAATTAAATTAAAGTTCTAAAGTTTTTGATTTAAAAAACCCTAATTCCATAACTTAGCTACTGTGTAACATAAATCAATAAGGAAAATCACTTACCTTCTTTTGTTGATTCTTCCAAAAATAATTCTTCTTGGATGAACTAGCTCCAAAGACAAGCCTTTGTTGCCTTTGAATTGCTTAATTCGTGCTGCTACTCCCTTAAAAATCAATTGAATTGAATTATTGCTTTTCCTTCCTTGACTTGGTTTCCAATCCCAAGCTCACTGTGAAAATTTTTCCTCCCTTAATTTGGTTCTATTGGTCATTATTTATAATGGTTTTTAGGTTGTTTATTCCTAATTAATTAAGGTAAGTAATATTAATAAAAAAAAAGAAATTAAAACCAATTGGATTAGGTTTCAAAAATTTGGGTCGAAAAATTTTGCGCTGGCAAAAACTGTGGCAGCGGGCCCGTGGCTGGGGCCAGTGGGCGTGCCAGCCCGCAGGAGGAGCGCCAGCCCGCTGAAAAATCCTGCGGGCTGTTATTTCGCCCGCAGAAAATTCCTGCGGGTGAAACGCCTGCGGGCCCGCGGGTGAGCTGCTGCTGGGCCGACGGGCTCGGGTAATGGATTGAACCTTGGTAATGGATTGTCTTTGGTGTTAGGCTTATCCGGTTCGGGTAGTTTGCCACTATCGATTAGGTCTTGAATCTCATGCCTTAGAAGAGCACATTTATCTGTTTCATGCCCTCGCATTTGATGAAATTGATAGAAGACCTCGACATTGAAGTTTGGTGGCAGTGGATTATGTAGAGGTCAAGGAGCTAATGGTTGTAACAACCCTTTCTTTTGCAGCTTGCTAAAAACCCAAGATAGAGATTTCCCCAATTCTAAGAATTGTCTTTTATTCCCTCGACCGGTTACATTAACATCAACTTCTTTTTATGTGCTTTGATTGTTAGGCTGGTTGTTCCCTTTCTCATTCCTTCTTATTGAAAAGCGATTCTTCTCCCTTTCCCATTCTTCAATTTGTAGACCAGCTTGGAGAAGATCTTTGAAGTCCCTTATAAGGGTGTGAGACATCCTTTTGCGGAGATTGGGCAGGACACCTCTCATGATCATCCTTATTTGATCAGATTCATCGGGCCTCTTCTTGAGTAAAGCAGCCTTGTTTCTCCATCTCTTGACATAATCTACAAAATTTTCATTTGGTCGTTGCCTAATGGACTCCACTTCCATCAAGGTAACTTCCAACTCAACATTATATCCATATTGTTGGATGAAGGCTTTGTAAAGTAGATCCCAACTCTTTTGTATTCCATCATCTAAGGTATTGAACCAATTTTGGATAGCAGGATCCAACGAGAGCATGAAGTACCTTAGAGTTTGAGCCTTAGTAGCTCGGGCAGACTGCATGGCAGTGATATATTGTTTCACATGGAGATGAGGATTTCCAGTGCCATTATACTTAGCAAATGATGGCATCTTGAATTTATAAGGGACCTCATCATCTTGTTCAAATAGTTTGTCTATCTCAGACACCTCTTCGGTTTTCAATTTCTTCTCAAATTTCTTTTCTAAATCAGCAATCATCTTTTCAATATCAGATGTCTCGGTCTTTTCAATAGTTGCCTTCTCAACAACCTTTGGCTCCTTTTTATCTTGAAGATCTTGGTAGTATTGAACCCAATCATCATCATCAATGATCACCTTCTCATCATCACAAGCCACTTCATTAACTTTCGTCTTCCCTTTGTCCTTTGGCTTCTTAGTGCTAGCAGAAACCTCGGCATGGTTTTCTATGATTGCAGTCAATTGGTTCCTCATGGTCTCAGCTAGGGCCTCTTTTATTTCTTCCATCTTGGCATTGAGGGATTCATCCACCATCCTTTGAATTTGTTAGGGCTCCATTGTTTTTGGTGAGCAAGTGATTGAGTCATTGCTAGATGCTTCATCTCCAGCATAGGTCGGATTGTTGTAAGCTTTAGAACTATCGTAATCCAGGGCTGTGAGCCAAAGAGGATCAATGAGATGAGATGCAAATTTATACATGTATGCATGTGTGCACAAACAAATAAGGATAAATAGGACATTCCTTCCAACCTTATAACATCCACACACGAATGGCGAGTCTCTTTTCCTAGGTATATGGTTAACAAAATACCAACATGGGGTACCTTGCTTTCGAATAATTCCCTCGGACGTTTCAACCAATAGTTATATTTTCGAAAATGGAAATAAATCCATTATAATTCCCATTAATTAGGTTTTAATCCATTCAACCAACTAAAGTAGCTTTTATGCTATATTGGATTAAAACGAAATTAAGAGGCTTATTATAAATAGATTTCTCACTTGAAAAGAGGTAACTAGTGGTTCATGCCAAAAACAAGCCCATAGTTAATTTATTCTTAGTGTAAACTAGGCCCACAATTGATTTTTGGTATTTCATAATTGACCTAAATATTTTTGCAAGCTCTTTCTAAGGAAAGGTTGGGTGAAAATGGTTTTGTTTCTAAGCCCATTGTAAAAGATTTTAGAAAAATGGATTTTGGGCTTAGTATTTGGGCCATGAGCCAAAAAAATTTTGATTTGTTTTTAGAAAAAATCTTATGTCCAAAGACCATCTTGAAAAATTTTGAAAATATCTTTGGTCTTTTGGATTTTAAAGAAAAATTTATTTTGAGCTTACAATATACTTAGGTCATATTAGAAAAAGAACAAACCAAATAGGCCATGATTTAAACCAAGATAAATTATCCATAGTCAAACAACATGCATTTAGGGTAAAAACCTAAGGAAAGTAACTAGGCCAATTACATGAGCTTTATTCTTTGGGTTAAAAGGCTTAGGTTCCCATAGCAAGTATATACCAAATGGTACGAGGCTATAAGTGGTTATGCCATGCTCGATCTCCATACCTTGAGTGAAAGTATGGTATCCCTTACATAACATAACACGGGCAACACGGGCGTCCTAACTCACGCACACAATGTAATCTAATATGATGCAATGGATAATATCATTATAAGAAAGAAAAGAATAATATAAAGACCAACGGAATCAACTTCTCTTATCCCCAGTGGAGTCGCCGCTGTGAGCAGGGATTTTCGCCCCCACTCCCGGTGGAATGGTTCTTGCGACTTCGGCACTGTTTAGGCTCGGGGCCTTAGAGAACACGGACCTAAGTCTGGAGAAAATGGAGTCGCCACCCGGACGGGCCGGGAAAAAGAAAGGGGGTGGATGACTCGATTCCTAAGGAATCCCCAACCCCTTAATGGGTTCGGAAAGTTGGGTACGTGTGGGGAAGGTGAGAAATGGCCCAGCACCCCCACAATGCCCGGTTCATTGGAACCGACCTCCTTTAAAGGTCTTAATATTATAAAATTCTTAAATATAACAATATTATCCATACTACACACAATAAAAAGAAAACATCTATTAAAATCAAAGCAATGTCCAAACAAAACAAAATAAATTAATGGACACCCATCCAAGGATGGAAACATGTCCTTACATCACTTGCCTAGATAGGACACCCACCAAAAGGTAGAAATATGCCCCTTACATAAGTTCTAAAATAGAAAAGCAAATTAAATTACATGATGTTTAAATAATGAGGTACCCACCAAGTGGAAACATACCTCTTACAACTTTTGGAAATCTTAAATTGATTAAGAAAAAGTAGATAATCATCCATAATAAATAAACCATTCATTAAAAGTATTTAAATATCAATAAACATCCATCCATGATAAATTAAATAAATCAAGTATTGAAATTAAATAAATTATAGCATAAGAGATAAATCAAATCAAATATGGAATTGAATAAAGCAAATAAAGTTCAAGTATAATTACTATTTCTATTTAGGGTTCTTTATCTCATGTATTAAGGTTTTGGAAATTCTAAAGTTAAGCTACTGTGACTTTTTAGGGAATTAAAATAGACTAGAGTTTTATGTTTTTTTAAAGGTTGGCAAGACACTTTGATTAAACAAATTAAAATTTGAATGGTGAAATAATAAAACTAGGGTTTTGGACACTTTGAAATACTTTTTAATTCATGATTTTAAATAGTGATTTAAGCTACTATGTAATTTTTGAGTTTTTATATTTTTATGTTTTTTAATGTTTTAAAAGGACTAGGGTTCATGAAAATTAGGGTTTAAGGGTTTTAAAAGGGTTAGTGTTCATTATTTTATGTTTAAAAGTTGAATTTTGGATTTAGGCTTTGAAATTAGGGTTCTCGGGTAATGAATTTGAATTAGAGTTTTAAAAAAGAAATTTGATGATTTATGAAGTTTTATTAATTTAAACACATGGATTGAAGTTTTTATAAGTAGAAAAGATGTTTTTTAAGGCTTTTTGAATGAAATAGAACCTACTTTAAAATCTTAAAAGAAACAGAATTTGATTTTGGTTTTGTTGAAAAATATGTTCAATTAGAGTTTTAAGATTTTTAAGAAGAAAAAATAACAATTTTAAGTCTTTTTAGAAAAGAAGGTCACGTTTTAGTATTTTAACTTTGGAAGAATTAAATTAAAGTTCTAAAGTTTTTGATTTAAAAAACCCTAATTCCATAACTTAGCTACTGTGTAACATAAATCAATAAGGAAAATCACTTACCTTCTTTTGTTGATTCTTCCAAAAATAATTCTTCTTGGATGAACTAGCTCCAAAGACAAGCCTTTGTTGCCTTTGAATTGCTTAATTCGTGCTGCTACTCCCTTAAAAATCAATTGAATTGAATTATTGCTTTTCCTTCCTTGATTTGGTTTCCAATCCCAAGCTTACTGTGAAAATTTTTCCTCCCTTAATTTGGTTCTATTGGTCCTTATTTATAATGGTTTTTAGGTTTTTTATTCCTAATTAATTAAGGTAAGTAATATTAATAAAAAAGAAATTAAAACCTAATTAGATTATGTTTCAAAAATTTAGGTCGAAAAATTTTGCGCTGGCTAAAACTGTGGCAGCGGGCCCGTGGCTGGGGCCAGTGGGCGCGCCAGCCCGCAGGAAAATCCTGCGGGCTGTTATTTCGCCTACAGGAATTTCCTGCAGGCGGGCGAAACGCCCGCGGGCCCGCGGGTGAGCTGCTGCTGGGCCGACGGGCCCGCGCGACCACTTTTCGCTGCCGATTTTTTTTTGACTCCGATTTTTTTTATTTTTATTTTTTAATTTTTATTTGTTTATTTTTATTTTTTATTAATAAAAATTAGATACTAAAGCAAAAATTATTTAATTAAAATTATTTTGGACCAATTAGACAACAAAAATTATTTTGGGCTAAATAAAACATATTAGATAGGATTGTGTCAAAAATTAAGGGTCTACATTGTTGTTTTTTATGAATCCTCTAAAATTTATCAAAGGAAAGGTAGTGTTCTTAATGATTTTGTAGGAACATTTAAACAATAAGAAACAATTGATATTCCAAAGAACAATTATGATGAACAAGAAGAAGAGTCTCGAGTGCTACCCAAAGATTGACATTACAAGAAAGATCATCCAAAAGAGCTAATCATTGGTGACACCTCAAAAGGAGTATCTACTAGATCTCAATTTAAATACTTAGATTCTAACATTGCTTTTGTTTCTCAAATTGAGCCAAGGACCATTGAGGAGGCTCTTAGTGATGAGTGTTGGGTGATTGCTATGCAAGATGAACTCAACCAATTTGAGAGAAATAAAGTATGAGAACTTGTTTCTAAACAAACCTAAAGATAATCCAATTATAGGATGTAAATAAGTATGTAGGAATAAGCTTGATGAAAATAGTCTCATCACTAGAAACAAAGGCTAGATTGGTAGCCAAAGGCTATAACCAAGAGGAAGGCATTGACTATGATGAGACATTTGCTCCCGTCTCTAGATTAGAAGCCATTAGAATATTTCTTGCCTTTGCATATCATATGAATTTTAAACTTTTCAAATGGATGTTAAAAGTACATTTCTAAATGGGTTTATAAATGAGGAAGTTTATGTTGAACAACCTCCCAGTTTTGAAGATTATAAATTTTCAAATCATATTTTTAAACTTACCAAAGAACTATATGGATTGAAACAAGCTCCTAGAGCTTGGTATGATAGACTTAGTGCATTGTTGCTTGAAAATGGTTTTGCAAAATGTAAAGTTGACACAATTCTTTTTGTTAAAAAAAATGCATAATATTTTGATTGTGCAAATTTATATTGATGACATTATATTTGGTGCTACTAATGAATCTTTGTACAAGGAATTTGCTTCATGTATGACTAGAAAATTTGAAATAAGCATGATGGGTGAACTCAAACTTTTCCTTGGACTACAAATCAAGCAATGCAAGGATGTGATCTTCATCAACCAATCCAAGTACACAAAGGAACTCCTAGAGAAGTTTGAAATGGATGGTTGCAAAATTAGCAAGACTCCGATGAGCACATCCTTAAAACCTGACAAAGATGAAAGTGGTAAGGCAGTAGATGAGAACAAATATCAAGGTATTATCAGATCACTACTTTACTTAATCACCTCTAGGCCAGATATAATGTATAGTGTATGTTTGTGTGCTAGATTTCAATCTTGTCCTAGGGAATCATATTTAAATGCAACTAAAAGAATTTTAAAATACTTGAGTGGTACATTGCATTTAGATCTATAGTATCCTAAAATCACATCATTTGATATATTAGGCTTTCCGATGCGAATTTTTTCGGTAGCCTACTAGATAGAAAAAGAACCACCGGAGCATGTCATTTTCTTTGTGAATGCTTAGTGTCTTGGTTTAGTAAGAAACAAGTGTCGGTTGCTTTATCTATCGTGGAAGCAGAATATGTTGCTGCATATTTTTATTGTACATAAGTTCTTTGGATGAAACAACAATTGCTTGACTCTGGAAAAATATTTGATCACATTCTTATCAAATGTGATAACACTAGCTCATTCAAGGTCTAAGTATATACACATCAAATATCATTTCTTAAGGGATAATGTTCAAAATCACAATATAGTTTTGGAATTTGTTGAAACACAAAATCAACTTGTGGATATTTTTACAAAATCCTTAAATGAAGAAATATTGAATTTTATAAAACAAAACATTGGCATGATTGATGGAAAATCTCTTATATAATAATTCTTTATTTCTCCCAAAATTTATTTTGATCATTTGAACTTAAATTTTTTTTCAAAACCCAAAATGGCTCATTTTGTGTAGACGCCCCAATATACTGAGCGGTCGCACATCACTTGCTCTTTCCAGAGCCCAAGCCTTAAATGTAATCTCCCAAGCTTTAACATGTAAATATACCAAGCCCAAGCTTCAAAGCTTTTCTCTTTAGTGAGCGCACAACAGCTCGTACGGTCGGTCAAATTCAAAATTTTTAAAATTTTCTCGTTCGTTACACTCTTCTCAAGCATGTGCGAGCACGCACTACCAAGAGAGCTTGCCAGAACGAGTTGGTGGTTGCATGGTAGTTTAGAAGACCACACAACATGTGTAACTGAATTTTTCTTTTACATTGGAAAAATTCAAATTTTTGGCCCCCAAACAGTAAAAAATGGCTAGTTTTCTAAAATTTGTCTATAAATATCTCTATTTTTCATAAAATACATATTTACAAACTCAAAAACACATATTTTCAAAAATTTAATCATCAAGAAGAAGATTTTGAAGGTTTTTCATCATTTTGTAGTTATTTGTTCAAAGCATCACCAACAATCTGTTTCTTTCTACATTTCTTTCAAATCTTCTACATTTCTCTTTTCTTTTTCTTTTGTTTTTTGATTGAGGATATGGCACCCAAAACCAAAACCACCAAAAAGAAAACCACAACTAAGTGTAAAGGGATTGTCATTAGTGAACCCCCTAACCTTAATCTCAACCCAAACCTAAACATTTCACTAGAAAAAGTGTCCAGCCACACAAACCTAATTACAAAAATGAGGATGAGAAAACCAAGTACTATATGCTTAAGAAAAAGACCCTTGAACCAACCAAAATACTTGCGGAAAGGATGCTCCTAGCTTTAAACATCCAAGGTGAAAATCTATAGCTATCTTGATAGAATTGGGTGGAGACATTTTGCATTTCCTAATGAGCTAGGTTACTTTAGCCTCTCAAGGGAATTCTTAATGTCTCTAAGGATAGAGAAAAATCACAATGCACTTATAGGATTCTATGGAGTTTATTTTAGGCTTTTTGACCAAGATTTTGCTCTTTCCTTAGAAGAATTTGGGGAAGTTTGGGAATTCCAAACTCATGGAGCTTTCTCATATAATAATGTGGATTTTCCTTTAAAAAATGATTCATCATTTTGGAGTGAACTATCCATTGAAACCCAATACAATAATAGATCATCCAAAGCCATCCATTTTAGGACCCTTCTCTTTTGGCTCTTGTATAGGATCATCACTTACACCATTCACCAAAGAAGTGATGGAAATGAAAAGGTTAATTAATGTGACTTATTTTTCTTGTATGCTATTATGCATAATGAGCAAATCCAAACTGCTAAGTTTCTCATAGATACCTTTGTACATCATGGGAAGTTTAAGGCAAGAAATTTCTTTCTATCCACCCAAATTACCCAACTTTCCTAACCACTGAAAATCTTGCAACCCTAAGTGATCCCCTTAATCCGGCCACAAATTTTATCAACCTAGACTACCTTGAACATGATAGATGTATCTAAAAAGTTGATAATCACTATGAGTATACATTTGGTAGCAAGGGAGTTATGCAAAGGGAAAGGAAGAGACATGGGTACCATATTATGGAAGAAGAAGGTGAACCTATCAATGTTGAAGTTGAACACTCCCCTAGACCTTTCAAACCCACTAAAGAAAAAGGTGAATCTTCCAAAACTCTCAAACTTATCCTCAAGGCCATATCTTCTCTCCAAAAACAATTTAATCATTTTAAGAAGGATGTCACAAAGAGAATCGCAAAACTCAACAAAATGGTTGATCTCATTTCCCACATGTATCATGACATATATGACTTAGAAGGGAAATTTGATCTTACTCAATGCGAGTTAAGTGAATGGGATGTAAGAGAGCATATTGAAAGTCCTTATGAAGGATCCTTGCCATCCTCACATGACTTCTCTCCAACTCCTTCTCTTAGTGATGATGATGAAAGATCTCTAACTCCTCGTTCACCATCACGAAAAAGAAAAGGAAAAGTTTTAAATTAATCATTTTCTTGTATTTTCTTTCAATTGGTATCAAATTTATTTCAATCTTGTATTCACATTTATTGGTATCAATGAACTTCATCTTTTATTGGTATCTTTTACTTTCATTTTTTTTTGCCTTTGTCAAGGAGGAGAAGAAATATAAGAAATATTTATATGATTGAATTTAAATTATTTAATTGCCAAAAGGGGAGATAAATTTAATTATCAAAGGAGAGAAGAGAACTAGATTACAATAAGAAAAGAAGACAAATTGGTATCTAGAAAAGAATATACAAATTGCATGAATCAATTATCTAACATAGGGGAGAAAATTTATTAATTGCTTCATGCACTTGATTAAACTCCATATTGATCATTGACAATCAAATTGATAAAGAATTAATGATTTCAAACAAGTCTATTTTGCAGAGTTTTTGAGCGCCTTTGTGTGACCACCCAAATTATCGAGCGACCGCACAAATGTAGCGTGAGCACTAAACCAAACTGACATACATATGCCGAGCAAAAAACCGAATGAACACATAAATTGTCGAGCTAAACAAATGAAGCATGAACACAGAAAATCGAGCGGACATATAGAGTGTCGAGCCTGATATAGAACTACTGAGCTTAGCAGATGCTGAAGCTACAAGGAACCGAAATGTCGAGCTAAAAGAATCCGAGTAACTAAAGAAGGCAGCACATATGCCGAGCTAAGTCCATAATTCTCACAGAAGGGTTTACATTATTAGTGAGCAATGAAGTTAGGATGCTAGATAGGCATGCGACCGTACGCAAGCACCGAGCAACTGCACCAAATCAAGGTAAAAATTCATAAACTCACAGAAAGGATAGTGGCTCAGTGAGCAGCGAAGACAGGATGCCATAACTTCAAGCCACCGCCCAAGATTCTTGAGTGACCGCACGTAACAAAGAGTTAAAGACCTAAAAAGAACAGAAGAGATAATGGTCAACTCTCGCGATGCTTCCTCGATGCTCAAAACCTTATGCAACTGCCCAGAAGAGCCTAGCGACTGCACAAGTCCAACAGATTTGAATCTTAGCTCCAAATACCTCAGACCAATGAAAACTAAACATGTGCATGAAGAAATTTGAATTCAATGGTAACCTTGTGTCGAGCGACCACACACCGAGCTCGACGACCGCATGACACAAAGGTACGGGCAAACTGGATTCTATCAGACAACAAAATCTGATTGTTGGCACTAGTCGTTACACAGAGCTTTTAAACCATGTGATCGCCCATCTAGCCGAGTAACTACACACCAAGTCATAGCCACAAAATTAGTGGAAGATAAGTGCTAAACCTGTGGGAACCACATCAAACGGCTACTTTAAGCCAAATGGCTATAAATACCATACTAAACTTTATTTTTATTGTAACACCCTTATACCCTATATACGTATAATACATATTTTCAGCATATGTAAAATATGCATATATGGTACAAAAATATCACAGACCGGTTTAATAAAAATTTTCACATTTCTAATTTAAAATTTTAAATACTAAATATATAAAATTAAATAATATATAAATATTCTTTACTTGTTATAGGAACCCAAAATAAATATTTTATATAAAAATCTCTGAAAAAAATTTTCCAGAATTTTGTCTGTAATTTGGACATTCCAAAATTTATTAATTACACAACCTACAAAAAGAACACTTCTAATAAACAATAAACCACATCTTCACCTTAACTTCTAAATTTTTCCACAATTTTCTCAAAACATTTATATATATAGAATTTAGAACACATTAAAACCCCCATTTCAAATAACTTAACCCAAACATTTTTTATAGTTTACAATACATAAAATCCAAAAACATGATATAATATACATAATAGTCAAAATATACAATAAAGTAAAATATATACATGTTACTGATAGTATTTCTGATCTTGATATCAACTCTACAAGCACAACCACAAGTCTAGACCCGACTTCGTCTAGAAGAACTCTCAGGCTTAGCCGAATCTACTCTGTCACCTGCGCGATATAAACAATCGCACTAAGTCAAAAGCCTAGTAATACAAACTTGACAACAATAAAACTCAAATGCAATGCTAATGCACAATGCATATGTATATTACATCATTCCATTTTCTCATACTTTTCAAATATTTCACAATCTACAATTCACATAAAAACAAACACAAGCATGGGCCCAAGGATAGCTAATATGCTATTCAAATTCTAGTGTTACTGTTTTGGTTTATAATAACACCATGTGTCTAGCCCCGTAGGCAAAATATCAATGTAATAGTCCAACTAGGTCTGAGCTTATGACCCGGTCATTTCGCCCAGCCCAGCTTCAAGGACTTATTTTTTAGGCTTACGACCCGGTCATTTGACATCAAAAATATTTTTACAGTGACGCATAGCGTCTAGCCCGTAGACAAATCATAGGCATGCCACCAAATACAGAACTCTGAAAATTGAATAATATACTAGGCACACAATTTATTCATATTTCTCATTTATATCGATATCAATTCATTTCATTATGTTTCCACATATCTCATTACATTATACCATATTTTTGCATTTACAAAACATTACCCAATTACCTTGGGTATTTCAACATAATTCGGATATTAATCACATTTAGTGTAATCTAGCCAATACCAATAGCTTTTTAACAATGCACTTAATGCATACACAACATGGCCTTATCCAAACGCTTTGGGTCATTTTTACATAATACACATATTTCACATATTACACAATTTAGCCATTATCAATGGCTTTTCACAATGCATTTAACACATATATGGCATTAAAAATGTCATAGCACATTATTCATACATAACCAATGTATCAAGTACCTTAACACATTTTCCAACCAAAATGTGTTAAGCCCAAATGTCATGCAAACATAACCAATGTATTCAAAGTTTGTACTTACCTCAAATAGCAACCCAAATAAGCTTAAAACAACCTCCACTCATATCCTTCTAACTTACCCTTCACCACTTGGATAAAGAAAATCAACCTCCCTCAATGCCTAAACCAAATGTGATAGCAAATAATCATTTAGTATCACATTTAATGGCATTTTCAATATTAAACCATAATTAAACATCACTCCTACAAATTCCAAAAATTTAGCCTTTTCTTACTTTGACATTAGAATTCCATTCTATTCCATTTAAATTAGTGTTTTAAGTTTAATTATATTATTAAAAACATATTTTAACATGTTTCATTCATACACATTACTTAAATACTCTCTCTTATTCAAAACCCACCCTAAAATGGCATAACCTTCACCAATGAAGGTTGTTTCATTCTAACCTATTCCAATTATTAATCTAAGCTTATTTCCTTCACTAATATCATGAATTAACATGATTTAAACATTAAAATTCAATAATTCACCATTCTTTAAAAATTCTCTTTCCAAAACCCTAAACTCAAAACTACCTCATCCAAACTCTAACCAAACTTAACCAAATCTACCATTTAACTTTAAAATCTTTGTTTATGCATCAAAGCAACACATTTGGAATCAATTTGCACAATTAAAAAACATGATTCCAAGAATCCAAATTTTTCATAACACTAAATTCTCTCTCTTCACCCAACTCATCTCAAACTTAATTTTTTTCGTCCATTTAACTTGAAAATCATTAATAATTAATCAAAATAGCTTCAGTCATACCCAATTAAATAATTAAATCATGCTAATAGAAAATTCCAAAATTCACATATTCATAGTTTCATAGAAAATCAAAAATTAAGAAAAGAAGCTTACTAACCTATTGGAAATCCACCAAAACTTCAATTAATTCTTGAAAATTCTTGTCAAAATGAGTGTTTGAAAAGAAAAATCACTCCCATGGAGCCATGAAATTTCATTTTTTATTTTTGAAGAAGACTAGTTTTTAATTTCTCTTTCCTTTCATCCTTTAATTATAACCATATATATATATATATATATATTAATATTTTAATAATTAATTATTTATTTATTTATTTAATAAATAAAAAGTCCAAAAATTTCTCTTTCATTCAAAAATTATTTATTTTTGAATTAATTTAATAATTTTAAATTTTTAAGATTTAATTACCAAAATACCACTTTTACTTTGACTTTTGACTTTTCTTTTAAAAAGTATTGATTTTTATATGTTATGTATATTTTACATTTATATCACATTTATATTCCACTTTTTCATTTAAAATCCCTTCATTTTTCATTTAAAATCATTAATTTAATTTATCCAATTTAATTATAATATATTTTATCAAATTTTCAAAAATTAGAATTTTTTTAAAAAAAATTGGGATATTATAATTCTCTCCCCCTAAAATAAATTTTGTCCTCGAAATTACCTGCTCTCAAGTCTGGAATAATTGGAGAAACTGACTCTGCATCGTCTGCTCACTCTTCCATGTCACCTTCTCAGTGGCATGATTTCTCCAAAGGACTTTCACAAGTGGCACCCTCTTATTCCTCAATTCTTTAACCTCTCATGCCAAAATCGCCGCTGGTTCTTCCTCGTAAGTCAGATCTAGACTCTCCTCAATAGACTCCACTGATAGGATATGAGATGTGTTAGACCTGTATATTCGAAGTGATACGAACCAGCCACGAGGTAAGGATCCATTGGTGCTTCCAAATGGGCCATTGACTAGGAGCAGAGCTAAGAAGTTTGGAGCAGCTATGGGATTGCATATTCAAGATCAAATTTCAAAGGAAGTGACTGAAATGGCAATGGAAAAGTGCACAATAGAGCTTGAAGAAGGCACACCAAAGCTGATTATAATGTTTAGTGTGAATATGGAAGTTAAAGGCTAGCTAAAGAGGTCCAACGTGCAAGAAAGGTCCATAGGGGTTCATATACAGCCTTGGGAAGTAATTTAAGGCCCATGGACAGCCCAAATAGTGTGGGGCGTGTTCTTATTTTAAAGGGTTTTACTTTGGCCATTTTTTTTTACACTTTATATTTTCCTTAGTGGGTTAGGATGTGTGGTTTCCTATTTAGTTATTTCAGAATATTAATTTGTTTTCATACTTTATATTTTCCTTAATGGGTTAGGATTTTGACTTTGTAGCTTTTCTTTTTCCATTAGAATTAGGGTTTCGGATTTATGTGTGCCTTTTAGTATAAATAGGGCCTTATTTTTCTTGTAAGGACACTTTTTGAAAAATTATATTCTCAATTTTCTTATTGAAATTTCGGCCATCGTAGAACAGGAGTGGATTCTCTTTTTCTTCTGATTACATCAAGAATTAGATTTACTTATCAATTCTGATTGTGGCATTCTTCTAATTAGAGCTTCCTAAATCCTTCCGTTATAAGTGTTCGTGCTTTGCTAAGCAACTGGGTGCTTTAGAAGGTGATTTTTCCTTCGTTCTTGGTTTTCTTCTATCAATTGTGCGTTGGGGTTTGAGGCCTTCATTGCCATACGGTTCCGCTTCATTTGGTATCAGAGCCAATTACAGGTAAATCATTATCTATCTATCTTTCTATGGTTGTTTTAGTTGTTCCGTTAGGGTTCTAATTGGAATTTCGAATTAGGGTTATAGAATTCTTTGTTCAATTTTAAAATTGTGTTCTTGCCTTTTGATTCGAAATATGTTTTTCTTATTCCGAATTGGGTATAAATTGGACTGAAGGCTTTGTGTTTCGTTGGTGATCCAAGGATAGTGACCATATCCTAAAAAAAAAAGAGTACAAAATCACTTCAACAAAAATTCTTTGCTTTTCTAGTAATTTAAGGTATTAGAATCGTTTTGAATCTAGTTGAAAGTAATTGAAATTTTGGCCACCAATTTCGGTCAACTGAGGGGCTGTTTTATTACGTTTTTCTTGCTGATTTGGAAGTTTCCTTTTTCGAAATTGAATTCTTGGGGAGTCTTGATACTAGCTTTCTTGGGTAGAATTATTAGGTCCATAAACTAACTTGCTAAGGTGAGTTGGTTTTGATACAATTTGACCAATTTCGTCATAATTTTTGACCTCTTTGTTTCTATTTCTTATTTGAGCTACCGTTTTGATTCTGTGACATTGCTAGAGTATTATTTGTTTGATTCTATACTCTGGTTGATATAATCGTGTGACACAAAATTTTCTTGTGTTGCCTCCAAATTTGTCAAGTTTCTTTCTAGGTGTCATTCTAGGATTTAGGTTCTAGTTCCCTTGAACGTTCTTGGTGATTGATTTGTGAGCCTTTGTTCTGAAGTGCAATCGAAGAATTAGCGAAGGTGAGTTCTTTATTTTGTGAGATAATGAGTAGCAATTCTAGTAGAGATAAAGGCATACTTGTTGAGAAAGAAGAGATGAGTATCCGGGATATTGCAGATGATCTTGAGATGTACAAGCAAGCAAATGAGGATAATATGGAAAGAATAGCAAATACGTTGGCTAGCTTGCAGCAGTCCATGGAACGCTTAATGCAAGCACAACAACCTGCTCCAATAAGGCTACCACAGAGAATTCTACAACCAGCAAGAGTTGAAGAGAGAGAAGAGCCAATTAGGAGGAGGGCACCAAGAGGTGCATATGAGAGAGACCGTGTGGCTGATTATGGATTTGAAGAAGGAGAAGCTGGAATTTATCAAGCACCTATCAATGATAATGATTTGACTTCCATCAAAATGAAGGTTCCTGAATTTAGAGGGAACAACAATGTTGAAGAATACATTGAATGGGAGCGCAAAGTAGAGCAAATTTTTTAATGCCATAATTATTCTGAAGAAAAGAAGTCACACATTGCAGCTGTGGAGTTCAAGGGTTATGCAACATTCTGGTGGGATCAACTAAAATCCACTAGAAGAGGCAAGGGGTTGAGAGCCGTACTGTTGTGGAACAACCAGCACACCGCAAGGATGAGCAAGAGTTAGGATGTGAGGAAAAGTTGAGGAGATCATCAATCCAATTATTCTGCCACAAGGTCCTATAACTAGATCGCGAGCCAAAAAGATTCAACAAGCACTAATTTTCCATTTGCAAGATTTGGTGAATTTGGCTAACTATGGTTTGCAAGGAATTACAAGCTTGGAGACAAGACCAAAGGAAGTCAATTAAAACTTGCTACAAGTTGAAATTCACAAATGAGGCTTGTAGATAATATGTATTAAGGCCCACTAGTTATGCTTATTTAAAAAGTAAGGGCCCTGTTTGTTTTGTATTAAATTAGAACTTTATTTACTTTATTATTTCTTAAAATTTGATTAGAAAACCAAATGCTACTTAATAACCCTAATTAGGGTTTAGCTATTTATATCTCATTTAGGGTTGTAAGACATCAGTTTTGGTTTTTGGACGAATTAATAACCTAAAGCCGTTTTGCTTTTATCTTTGTGTTCTTGCTTGAATACATGCTTAAGAAACATTCAAGTAGTTTGATCAACTTTTTAGTGGAGTGTTTTGAATCTGGGATTTTGGGAACTAGTTTGTTTCGACATCTGGGATCTCTGATCAATTCAAAGAAATCTGAAATCTAACCTTTATTCTTTCGAGGTTGTACCGAATTCGACTAGGGGTTTTCAAGTTAATGTTTTGGGGGTTCGACATCAAGGAGTTCTTAGGCTTATTCTTGGAGGTTCCGTATCATTTGGTATCAGAGCCAACGCTCTAGATCAGGTTTTATCCCTATCAATTTCGAATTCTTTGTTTATTTCGTTTCTTTCTTGTTCTCTTGTTATTCGAATTCTTGATTCTGAATTCTTTGTTTGATTCATTTTCTTCTTAACTCTTGTTAGATGAATTCTTGATTCTTAATCTTGAATCTTTGATTTGTTTTTCTTTGTGGGTTATTTTCATTTTCGTTTTCTTCACTTGTTATTTTCGTTCTGTTTCTTTGTTCTTGATTCTTGAATCGTTTTCTTTGTTTCTTGATCGTCTAAGTTGTTTGTTCCTTGAATCTTTTTCATTTTCTTTCAAAATTTGAAAATTCAAAAAAAAAATTATAAAACCTAAAATTTGAAATTCAAGAAAAGGTGTTTTAAATTTGAATCTTGGTCTTGTTCATCATTCTGATTTGAATTCGAAATTCAACAAAGTGTGCTAAATTTGAATCTTGTTCTTGATTATTCATTCTGATTCAATTTTGAGTTTCAAACAAAGTGCTCTAAATTCGATCTTGTTCTTGTTACCTAATTGGGTAACAGTTTTGTGTGGTGTGAACTAAGGTCGCCCCGTCAAGAGAGATAGTGAGAGGGAGCAAAAAAAAAGAGAGTACAAAATCACTTCAACAAAAATTTTTTATTCTCCTTGTTATTTAGGTGATAAGGGTCGAATCTGGATAGGTTAGAATCAATATAATTTCTGGTCACGAAATTTTCACCATTGAGGGGCTGTTTTGATTCGAATTGCATTAGTGATTCATTCAAAATTTCAGACTTGGGATACTACACACGGAAGGCTATTTGAGTTGTTTCGTAAAGTGTGATTCACCTAAGAACATAAAAGAAATTAGCTTGAGAGGTGTGAGCTAAGCCGTGAGTGAATACATTATATTGAGTGGAACACGAGTGACCAACCCCATCTATTGAGTGTAAACACATGAGGGAGTGTTGTGAGGCCTTTTATTTGTTTTGTTCTAACCTTTTATTGTAGGAAAAATGTCTGGCCGAGATGACAGTGACAGGGGTGTTCAAATTGATCCAGCTCGATTGCGTGAGGCGCAGCAAGCTGAATTTACACGTTTATACCGTGTTATGGAGAACATAACAGAAACATTGGAGCGCATGGATTTGAGGTTGCAAAATGTTGAAAGAGCCACACCGGAGCGCAATGAGAGGCAAAGAGGTGGCAGAAATCAAATGCAACAGCCTGAACATTTGGAAGATGAAAATGAGCTTGAGGATGATAATACAAGTCTGGTTGGAGGAGCTCTACATAGAGGTGGAGGTAGAGGAGGCCGTGGTACTGGTCGAGGTAGAGGAAGGATGAATAATAATGCTTTTTATGGTAGAAATCATGGTGATGATGAAGTCGTTGATAGGAGCTTGGGAAGCATCAAGCTGAAAATTCCTAATTTTCGTGGTAAATCAGATCCAGAAGCTTATTTACAATGGGAAAAGCAGGTTGATCTCATATTTGATTGCCATCGATGTACTGAGGAAAAGAAGGTCAAGCTTATTGTTACTCAATTTACAAATTATGCTATAGCTTGGTGGGATCAGTTAGTGACTAGTAGAAGAAGGAATTTGGAGTATCCTATTGAGACTTGGGCTGATCTTAAATCGGTCATAAGGAAGAGGTTTGTGCCTAGACATTTCCATAGGGAAATCATGCAGAGACTTCAGGTTCTCAAGCAAGGAAGTAAAAGTGTTGATGACTACTACAAAGAAATGGAGATGTTAATGACTAGAGCTAATATAGATGAAGACATGGAGACTACTATGGCACGTTTCTTGGCTGGTTTGAATTCGGACATTGCTGATCAGGTTGATTTGCAGCCTTATGTGGAGTTAGAAGAGATGGTGCATATTGTCGTCAAGGTGGAAAAACAACTCCAAGGAAGACGACCATCAAAGTATCATTCGAAACTTGTTTCTAATTCTATTTCTCCTTGGAATAGGGAAGGAAGGCGTGATTACAAGGACATAAACAAGGCTGGTCAAGATAGTGGGAAAGCAAAGGCCGAAACAAGTTCTAAAGACAAATCCAAAGTTGAAGAGCCTAAGCTGCGAAATCGAGATATTAAGTGTTGGAAGTGCCAAGGCGTGGGACATATCAGCAAGGAATGTCCAAACAAGAGAGTTATGACCGTAAGAAATGGTGAGATAGTGACTGATGAAGAAGAAGGTGATGATGAGAGTGAAGATGGAGAAAAGTAAGACTTGGAATGTTGTAGTGATGGGCGCATTGAAGAACCAATAAAGGGAGACTTGTTGGTTGCTAGGCATGCTCTTAACACGCAATTGAAGGAGGAAAACCATGAAGAACAACGAGACAACTTATTCCATACAAGGTGTCACATTCAAGGCAAGGCTTGTATTGTGATTGTGGATGGTGGAAGCTGTACCAACGTGGTAAGTACACTCTTGGTTGATCGATTGGGGCTGCCTACAAAACCTCACCCCCGACCTTACAAACTTCAGTGGCTGAATGAATGTGGAGAGGTTAAGGTAAATCGACAATCCAACATTTCTTTTTCCATTGGTAAATATCATGATGAGGTGTTGTGTGATGTGGTGCCAATGCATGCTGGAGAGATTTTACTTGGACGTCCATGGTGGTATGATAGGCTAGCTATGCATGATGGATACCTCAATCGGTATTCATTCACTAAGGATGGACGAAAGACAATTCTGACCCCACTCTCTTCAAAAGAAGTGTATGAAGATCAATGTAAAATGGAAAGAATGAGACTTGAATTTGAAAAGAAAGAAAGAGAGAGTGACGAAAAAATGAGTGAAAAAAATCAGATTGCAAATGAAAAGAAAGAGAGAAAAAGAAAAATCAAAACAAATTCAGTTTGAGAAAAATAGAGAAGGAGAGAAGAATGTGAGTTTTTTAGCTAGTACAAGTGAGGTTAAACATGTTTTTTACACCAATCAGCCTATGTTTGTGCTTTTGTGCAAAGAGGCTCGTTTAGATACTACTGTTTTTAACCAATCTTTGCCTAGTGTGCTTGTTGATCTTTTGCAGGAATATGCGGATTTGTTTCCCGAAGAAATGCCTGATGAATTGCCGCCAATCAGAGGCATAGAGCATCAAATTGATTTCATTCCGGGAGCTTCCATTCCCAATAGGCCAGCGTATCGAGCTAATCCTTTCTAGACATAGGAGATACAAAAGCAAGTGGAGGAATTGCTAGCTAAGGGATACGTGAGGGAAAGTTTGAGTCCTTGTTCGTTTCCTGTTCTTCTTGTGCCAAAGAAGGAAGGGACGTGGAGGATGTGCTTGGATTGCAGAGCCATCAATAAAATCACTGTAAAGTATCGTCATCCTATTCCTAGACTAGATGATATGCTTGATGAGTTACATGGTTCTTGTTTGTTCATGAAAATTGATTTGAAATCTGGTTATTATCAAATTCGAATGAGTGTAGGTGATGAGTAGAAAACAGCATTTAAGACTAAATATGGGCTGTATGAGTGGTTGATTATGCCGTTTGGTCTTACTAATGCACCTAGCACATTCATGCGTTTGATTAATCATGTGTTGCGTGAGCACTTGGGTAAATTTGTTGTTGTTCACTTTGATGATATTCTTGTTTACTCTAAGTGTTTGGATGATCATGTCATACATGTGCGTCTTGTGTTAGACATTCTTAGGCGTGAGAAGTTGTATGCTAACCTTAAGAAGTGTAGTTTTTGCATGGATAAGGTTCATTTTCTTGGTTTTGTGGTGTCTAGTCAAGGTATTGAGGTTGATGAGGAAAAGGTAAAGGCTATTAGGGACTGGCCAAAACCTAAGAATGCTAGTGAGGTGAGGAGTTTTCATGGACTTGCTGGTTTCTATAGGAGATTCATTAGAAATTTCAGTACTACAGCTGCACCTTTGAATGAGTTAGTTAAGAAAAATGTCGGTTTTGTTTGGGGAGATGCACAAGAACATGCATTTAATGAACTTAAGGATAAATTGTGTAATGCACCCTTGCTTGCTTTGCCTAATTTTGATAAGACTTTTGAGATTGAATGTGATGCAAGTGGCATAGGAATTGGAGCTATTTTGATACAGGATCAAAGGCCATTGATGTACTTTAGCGAAAAACTAAGTGGAGCGGCTTTGAAGTATCCGACATATGATAAGGAGTTATATGCATTATTTCGAGCTTTGCATACATGGCAGCATTATTTGTGGTCAAAAGAGTTTGTGATACATACTGACCATGAAAGTTTAAAGCATTTGAAAGGTCAAGATAAGCTAAATGGTAGACATGCCAAATGGGTGGAATTCATAGAAACATTTCCATATGTGATTAAATACAAGCGAGGTAAAGAGAATGTAGTGGCTGATGCGTTGTCGCGAAGGTATGTTTTACTTAATTCTCTTAGTGCTAGATTATTGGGTGTTGAGCATATTAAGGAATTATATGTTAGTGATGTGGATTTTGGTGACATATATAATTCGTGTGGAGATGTGGCTGTTTTAAAAGACTTTCATTTGTTTGATGGTTTCTTGTTTAAGAGAAATAGATTGTGTATTCCTAAGTGTTCCATGAGAGAGTTGTTAGTTAAGAAAGCACATGGAGGAGGTTTGATGGGTCATTTTGGGGTAAGTAAGACCTATGATGTGTTGATAGAACATTTTTATTGGCCTGGTATGAAACATGATGTGCATAAAGTTTGTGAGCATTGCATAACATGTAGAGAAGCTAAGTCTAGGGTGAAACCGCATGGTTTGTACACGCCATTACCTGTTCCTAATGGACTTTGGACTGATTTGTCTATGGATTTTGTGCTTGGATTACCTAAAACTAGGAGAGGTCGTGATAGTATATTTGTTGTGGTTGATAGATTTAGTAAAATGGCTCATTTTATACCATGTCATAAAACTGATGATGCTAAATTGATTGCTGATTTGTTCTTTAAAGAGGTTGTTCATTTGCGTGGCATACCCAAAAGCATTGTTAGTGATAGAGATGTTAAGTTTTTGAGTCATTTCTAGCGTGTTTTATGGGGAAAATTGGGGACTAAGTTGTTGTTTTCTACTACTTGCCATCCTCAAACCGATGGTCAAACTTAGGTTGTGAATCAAACATTGATTACTTTGCTTAGGGCAGTGATAGAAAAGAATATTAGGATGTGGGAGGATTGTTTACCATTTGTGGAGTTTGCTTATAATAGGGCTGTTCATAGCACTACTAATTGTTCTCCATTTGAAATTGTTTATGGTTTTAATCCGCTTACTCCTTTGGATATTTTGCCATTGCCATCTAATGATTTTGTGAGTGTTGATGCCAGCTAAAAGGCAGATTTTGTGAAGAAGTTACATAAACAGGTTAAGGAAAGGACTGAAAGGCAAAATGCTAAAGTAGCTTCTCGAGTGAATAAAGGAAGGAAGCCAATGATTTTTCAGCCTGGTGATTGGGTTTGGGTTCATTTTTGCAAAGAACGGTTTCCGCACCAAAGAAAGTCCAAGTTAAACCCACGAGGAGATGGTCCTTTTCAGATACTTGAAAGGATTAATGACAATGCATATAAAGTGGATTTGCCAGGTGAGTATAATGTAAGTGCTTCATTTAATGTTGCTGATTTAAGTCCTTTTGATGTAGGTGATGCTTTTGATTTGAGGACGAATCCTTTTGAGGAGAGGGGAAACGTTGTGGAACAACCAGCACACCGCAAGGATGAGCAAGAGTTAGGACGTGAGGAACAAGTTGAGGAGATCATCAATCCAATTATTCTACCACAAGGTCCTATAACTAGATCGCGAGCCAAAAAGATTCAGCAAGCACTAATTTGCCATTTGCAAGATTTGGTGAATTTGGCTAACTATGGTTTGCAAGGAATTATAAGCTTGGAGACAAGACTAAAGGAAGTCAATTACAACTTGCTACAAGTTGAAATTCACGAATGAGGCTTGTAGTTAGTATGTATTAAGGCCCACTAGTTATGCTTATTTAAAAAGTAAGGGCCCTGTTTGTTTTGTATTAAATTAGAACTTTATTTACTTTATTATTTCTTAAAATTTGATTAGAAAACCAAATGCTACTTAATAACCCTAATTAGGGTTTAGCTATTTATATCTCATTTAGGGTTGTAAGACATCAGTTTTGGTTTTTGGACGAATTAATAACCTAAAGCCATTTTGCTTTTATCTTTGTGTTCTTGCTTGAATACATGCTTAAGAAACATTCAAGTAGTTTGATCAACTTTCTTGTGGAGTGTTTCGAATATGGGATTTTGGGAACTAGTTTGTTTTGACATCTTGGATCTCTGATCAATTCAAAGAAAACTGAAATCTAACCTTTATTCTTTGGAGGTTGTACCGAATTCGACTAGGGGTTTTCAAGTTAATGTTTTGGGGGGTTCAACATCAAGGAGTTCTCAGGCTTATTCTTGGAGGTTCCGTATCACGTACCTGCATGGGAGGAGTTGAGAGACCTGATGAGGCAACATTTTATCCCTTCTCATTATTATAGGGATCTTTATAATCGCTTAGCACGAGTGGTGCAGGGTGGCAAGAGTGTAGAAGAATACCACAAGGAGATGGAGATGATCATGGCTAGAGCCAATATTGAGGAAGATGAACAACGGATGATGTCTAGATTTCTTGGAGGACTTAATCAGAATATTGCAAGTGAGTTGGACATGTATGATTACAATACCATGGAGGAGATGGTTGATAAAGCTATGAAGATAGAGAGGAGGTTAAAGAGTAAGAGTTCCACCAAACTTGGCTATGGGAGACCACAAAATGTGTTTGGGAGTAATTCGGCCTATAGAGGACCCCAATATAGTGGTGGGGCAAATTCAGCCAATAGGGGTGGAGAGAAAGGGGAGTTCAAGAATTCATTCCACAAAAACAATGCTGCAACCTCCAGTGGAAAAGGGCCATCTAGTGGTCCAAACAAGAACAGATACGCCTAACACTACCACTCCTAGTAGGGAGATTAAATGTTTTAAGTGTTTAGGGAATGGTCATATTGCATCCCAATGTCCAAATAGAAGAGTTATGATTGCTACAGCTGATGGTGATGTTGTGTCTGATTCTGAACCTAGTGATAATGATAATGATGATGTTGGGAACTTTGATTCTCCTATATATGATGATGTTGGTAGTGATGAGCATGTTGATTGTACTTTGTTAGCTGAGTGTGGTGAATTGTTAGTTGCTAGGCGTACATTGAATATGCAGGTGAAAGAGGAAAGTCTAGTACAACGTGATAATATTTTTCATACTAGATGCTTAGTGAATAATAAGGTTTGTACACTTATTATTGATAGTAGGAGCTGTACTAATGCTGCAAGTACTACTATGGTTGAAAAATTGGGGTTAGAATGTATGAAGCATCCCAATCCTTATAAGTTGCAGTGGTTTAATGATAGTGGTGACGTGAAAGTAACTAAGTGAGTGAGGGTACCATTTTCAATAGGCTGGTACAAAGATGAAGTTGATTGTGATGTAGTTCCTATGTAACCTGGACATATGTTGTTGGGGAGACCGTGGTAATATGGCCGGAGAGCGCAACATGATGGGTTTTCTAATAGTTACACATTTACCTATGAAGGAAAACAAGTCACTCTTGTTCCATTATCACCCCTAGAAGTGTATGAAGATCAAAGAAAGATGATTGAGGCAAAGAGGCAAGTTGGGGCTACTAATTCAAAAATTAAAGGGAGTTTTAGAGAACATGATAAGGTGAGTGAGAGTGAAAAGAAAATGGGAAAAGAGGCTAGAAAAAAAAACAAAACAAATAAATGGCCCATTGGTGAGAGAAAATAAGAAAGAAGGGAGATAAAAATAAACTTTTTATGCAAGAGCGAGAGAGTTTAATTTTGCAATGTCTATTGGGCAGCCATTATTGCTCATTAGATACAAAGAAACTTTGTTTGCTGACACTAATGTTTCGCTTGATAGTTTGCCTTCTAGTTTTGTGTCTTTGTTGCAGGATTTTCAGGATGTGTTTCCAGATGAATTACCTAGTGGATTGCCACCGCTAAGAGGAATTGAGCATCAAATAGACTTCATGCCTGGTTCTACCATCCCAAATAGACCAGCTTACCGGAGTAATCCCGTGGAAACGAAAGAGATGCAAAAGCAAGTAGATGAGTTACTGGAGAAAGAGCTTATTAGAGAGAGTTTGAGTCCGTGTGCTATTCCTGTGTTGTTGGTTCCAAAGAAGGATGGCACGTGGAGAATGTGTGTTGATTGTAGGATTGTAAAAAAGATCACAGTGAAGTATCGGCATCCTATACCACGACCTGATGACATGTTGGATGAGCTGCATGGTGACAGGTATTTTTCTAAAATTGATCTTATGAGTGGATATCGTCAAATTCGTATGAAACCTGGTGATGAATGGAAAACAACATTTAAAACTAAATATGGTCTATATGAGTGGTTAGTAATGCCTTTTGGGTTGTCTAATGCACCTAGTACTTGTATGAGACTAATGAACCATGTTTTGAGAGCTTATTTGGGCAAATTTGTTGTAGTCTATTTTGATGATATTCTGATTTATAGTAAGACTTTGGATGACCATGTTGAGCATGCTAGGCTAGTTTTGAAAGTATTGAGAAATGAAAACTTATATGCCAAGCTTAAGAAATGCACATTTTGCATAGATAGGCTTGTGTTTCTTGGTTTTGTTGTGAGTGCACAGGGCGTTGAAGTAGATGAAGAGAAAGTGAAAGCTATAAAGGAGTGGCCTACTCCAAAGAGTGTCATTGGCTAGTTTCTATAGGAGGTTCGTGAAGGACTTTTCTACTATTGCAGCACCGTTAACTAGCATAATCAAAAAGGAAGTTGGGTTCCAATGGGGAAAGGAGCAACAAAAAGCCTTCGACTGCCTGAAAGGGAAGTTGACATCCTCTCCTATTTTATCATTACCTAATTTTGAGAGTACATTTGAGATTGAGTGTGATGCTTCTGGTGTAGGTATTGGAGCTGTATTGATGCAAGAGAAAAAGCCCATAGCCTATTTTAGTGAGAAACTCAATGGTGCACAATTGAACTATTCCACTTATGATAAGGAGTTGTATGCCTTGGTAAGAGCATTGGACGTGTGGCAGCACTACCTCCTTCTAAAGGAGTTCGTGATACATACGGATCATGAGTCCCTCAAACACTTGAAGGGACAAGGTAAGTTGAATAAGAGGCATGGTAAGTGGATATAATTTATAGAACAATTCCCTTATGTTGTTAAATACAAGCAAGGAAAGGATAATATAGTGGCTGATGCGTTGTCTAGAAAATATACATTACTATCTGTGTTAGTTCTAAATTGCTTGGTTTTGAGTACATTAAGGACTTATATGTAGGTGATGTTGATTTTGGCAATGTGTATGTTGCATGTGAACATGGAGCTTTTAATTCATTTTATAGGCATGATGGATACTTGTTTAAGGGAAATAAATTATGTGTGCCTAAATGTTCCATGCGTGATTTGCTTGTGTTAGAATCTAATTGTGGGGGATTGATGGGACATTTTGGGGTAGCTAAGACTTATGATATCTTGTTTGAGCATGTTTATTGGCCGTCTATGCGTAAGGATGTTGAGAGATTGTGTTCTGCTTGTATTGCTTGTAGACAGGCAAAATCTAAGTCTATGCCTCATGGTCTATATATGCCTTTACCTGTACCTAGTTCACCTTGGATTGATATTAGCATGGATTTTGTGCTTGGATTGCCTAGAAATAGAAAAGGTAGGGATAGCATTTTTGTAGTTGTTGACAGGTTTAGTAAGATGGCACATTTTATTCCTTGTCATAAAGCTGATGATGCGATTGTTGTAGCTGATTTGTTCTTTAGAGAAGTAGTTTGACTACATGGGGTGCCTAGGACTATTGTGTCTGATAGAGATGCTAAGTTTTTGTCCCATTTTTGGAGAGTTTTATGGGGTAGATTAGGAACTAAGCTTTTGTTTTCTACTACTTGTCATCCACAAACAGATGGGCAAACAGAGGTAGTTAATCGTACACTTGGTACATTGTTGAGAGCTACATTGGGAAAGAATTTGGCTGCTTGGGAAGATTGTTTACCTTTTATTGAGTTTGCTTATAATCGTTCTATTCATTCTTCTACAGGTTATTCGCCATTTGAGCTTGTGATGAGGATCTGATTGCTAGCATACAACACCAAGGACCTGTTACTCGATCAATGGCAAGAAAACTTCAAGGATTAGTTTCCAAACATCTATATGTTCTCAATACAATTGGAACGTTAAGACTTGAAGAAAATAAGAGAAAAGAAGCTGTTTGGTTGCACGTGTCCAAATTGTAATCTACCCAAGAGGCCAATTGACCCAAAGGAGTTAGAATATATATTGGCATCCATCATTATACCTTTGGGAGCTAAATACATACCATTCACGTACCATTGGTGCCCACATATTAAGAGTGGCTGAAACTCACATTGGGAGTCAAAGATGCCTTTTAAAAGCTAGTGGGAGATAAGCTATATGGCTGCCCATGCCTTTTAAAAGCTAGTGGGAGACAAGCTATATGGCTGCCCATGCCTTTTAAAAGCTAGTGGGAGACAAGCTATAAGGCTGCCCAATTTGTTTTATGTAACCACATCATTATATTTGTATTTTTCCATCATTTCACTTGTTTTATGCTTTCTTTAAGTCTTTAAAAACAGATGTAATGGCAGCCATTGAACTTAATGAATATTCTGAGTTTTCTCTCCATTTTTGAGAGCTTTGAGAGGTTTTTAGCCTTCTTTTGAGTTCTGGTTAGAACTTGCACGAATTCCTTGCAAAAAATAACCAAGTTTGCTAGGTCTTAACTTATATTCAAGGTTTTTCCTTCACAAGTTGGGGTTGGGTCTTGAATCTTTGGTTTCCAGCCATATAGCTTCAGTTTTACATCACAAGTTGGTGTTGGGTTGAAGGTGTTAGTTGGTGTTCTTATGTTTTGGAGACGATCCGTAGCTTGAGCTTCCTTAGGAATTAAATCCCAGCAAGGCAGGCTCACATCATTTGGTATCAGAGCTTAGGCTCTCCAAATCAGGTTTTTAGCACCATTCCTTCTTGTTTATGTCAAAAAAAATATTATCTTCCTTTGAGTCATTTTCTGCCATTAGTTTAATTTCTACAAGCTGTATGCTTTCTTGTTTCTTTAAGTCCTTCTTCCTTAATGTTGTTGCTGGATTAATTTAAAAAAAAAGAAAGAAAGAAAGAACAGAAAAGAAAAGAAAAGAAAAGAAAAAGGAAACAACAACTAATCTCTCAAATTTGCTAGTGGGTTAGAAACTGAAATTGGGTTTGCACATAACCAAATCTTCTCAAATTTTATATGCTTGTTTCAGATGCTAAACTTAGCTTGGAAATCAAATTTTAAGTCAAAATTCCTCCATTTGCCTAGTTATCCATATATTGCAGCCAATTTAGCTAGTTTTGTGTCCAAAAGTGAACGTGTATGTAAACATGTCCAAATCCTTTCAAATTTTACAGGCATGTTTTAGATATTCAGGTAAGCCTGCATATTAAATTTCATGTCAAAATTCATTCGTTTGCTTGGTTGTTCATATATTACCACTAGTTAGCCATTTTTGGGTCCAGAACATAAACATTTCATAAGAGACCTAAAAATTTATTTTTCTTCTTCCATTTTGTCTCAATATATTGTCCTAAATTCAGTTTTGTCAAATTCTTCCCTTTAGTAATGTTTGTCTAAAATTTCAGTGTCTTTCGTCCTTAGGTTTCAAATATCAGATATTCTTTTTTTTTCCAGCTTGTTTTTCTCTTGTTCCATTCTTGAATGTGTTTTAAACCTTGCAATTTAGTTATTTAGTTGAGGAAATATTAAGTTCTTGCTAGAACTTGGAAGGGGCTGAAGTGAGTGAAAAAAGGCATAGAGTGGTGAGATTGTTAGAGGGTAAAAGCCAAAGTTTGAGTGAAACACAGATTGAGTGTTACCAGATTAGAGTGAAACACGTGAGGGAGTGTGTGAGAGAATATTTCTAACATTTGTATTGCAGCAATCAGTATGTCAACAAAACGAGATAGTGATCGAGAAAGCAACCAGCCCCAAGAGGAGCCATAAGCTTCTTATGTTCTTAAGGCATTGCAATCTCAATTTCAAAGGATGAATGTGTTGTTTGTTGATATTAGAGAATAGATGGAAAAACACTCAAAGCAAATTGAAGAATTGCAGTAAGCAAGCTCTACAAATCAAAGGAATTTAGGAAGGGAAGAACGAGATAATTTTCATAGGGAGCAAAACACAAATAGGGGGCAGAATAGAGGTAGGCGCGTTGGACTAAATGATTTGCCAGTTTTCAATGACTTGGAGGATGTAGATGAAGATAATCTTGATGATGATGATGGGCAGCAATCTGTTGCACTTGATGATGTTATTAGACCAATATATATTAGAGGTAATATGGGTGGTAGAGGTGGTGGCAGAAATATTAGGCAAGAAACTATGGAAAATGCAAGAGGGAGAGGGAGAGTAGACAGCAACGTTAATGGAATTAAAATGAAAATTCCATCATTCCAAGGCAAAGCAAATCCAGATGCATATTTGGAATGGGAGAGAAAGACCGAACTCATCTTTGATTGCCACAATTATAGTGAGCAAAAGAAGGTGACACTTACTGTGGTAGAGTTTACTGATTATGCATTAGTTTGGTGGGATCAATTACTCACTAAACGAAGAAGAAATGGCATGAGAGGAGTGTAGACTTGGGATGAGTTGAAACAGGTGATGAGAGATCGATTTGTTCCACAACACTACTATAGAGAGTTGCATCAAAGATTACAAGGGCTGGTGCAGGGCAATAAAAGTGTGGAAGAATATTTTCAAGAAATGGAAATGGCTATGATACGAGCTAATATAGAAGAAGAAAGGGAAGCAACTATGGCACAGTTCCTACATGGGCTGAAAGATGAAATTGCCAACATAGTGGAGCTGCATCATTATGTGGAGCTTGATGATATGTTAAATATGGCAATCAAGGTAGAAAAACAACTCAAGAAGAAGAAAACAACCAAATCGAGTATGGGAATGAATTCTACCAACAATGTTCCATGGAAGCCAAATTGGAAGAAAGGGGAATCTAGTGAGAGTAAATTTGTTTCAAAGGAGAAGAAAGAGGGAAACAAGGCTGGAGAAAAACCCATTGTGATTGATAAGGGTAAGGCACCAATGAACTCCAGCGGAAGAACTAGAGACATCCAATGTTTTAGATGCTTAGGCAAGGGACATTATGCTGCACAATGTCCAAATAAAAGGGCAATGGTGATGAGGCCAAGTGGAGAGATAGAATCTGAAGATGATGAGGCTGTTAATGATGATTCAAGTGATGACATTCAACCTATGGGTGATGATAGTGATGTAGAGCATGCTGTACATGGCAACGTTCTAGTTGTTATGCATGCTTTAAATACCCAAGTAAAGGCAGATGATGGTGATGAGCTACAAAGAGAAAATATCTTTCATGCTAGGTGTCGAGTTAAAGATAGAGTTTGTAGCATGATAATAGACATTGGAAGTTGCGTGAATGTGGCTAGTACTCTACTAGTGGAAAAACTTGATTTCCCTACTACAAAACATCCTAAGCCATATAGGTTGCAATGGTTTAATGATTGTGGTGAAGTTAGGGTGACTAAGCAAGTGCTGCTAACATTTTCCATTGGGAGGTATAAGGATGAAGTGTTATGTGATGTTGTTCCTATGCATGCTAGTCATATTCTGCTTGGGAGGCCATGGCAATATGATAGAAGGGCTGTACATGACGGATTCAAAAATAGGTTGATTTTGAAGGTCGAAAGTTGACGCTTGCACCTTTGACACCGATGGAGGCTTTTGAAGACCAATAACAAATACAAGCTGCCATGGAAGAGAAAATGCAAAAAGAATCTAAAAAGAGAGTGAGAGAAAGAAAAGAGCAAGAGGAAAAACAAAGAATAAAAAATGAAAATGAAAATGAAAATGAGAAAAAGAAAAAAATCTACAATAAAAATGAGAGTTGTGAGAAGAAAGTAAGTTTAGTTGCTAGGGGAAAAGATGTGAGGCAAGCCTATTCTTCAAATAATGTGATGCTACTCTTACTATGTAAGGGAGCTTTTCTTAATGTAACTGACCTTGATCCTCTTATTCCTAGTGTTGCATTGACTTTGTTGCAGGAATTTGAAGATGTCTTTCCCGATGAAGTATCTAGCGGACTACCACCTATCAGAGGAATAGAACATCAGCATATAGAACCAATCCTCAAGAGGCCAAAGAGTTACAAAAACAGGTGGAAGAATTACTTGCAAAGGGTCATGTCAGAGAGAGCATGAGTCCATGCGCTGTACCGGTACTTTTGGTACCCAAAAAGGATGGATCAATGTGAATGTGTGTGGATTGTTGCGCTGTCAACAAAATCACTGTAAAGTATAGACATCCAATCCCTAGACTTGATGATATGCTTGATGAATTGCATGGTGCATGTATATTTTTGAAAATTGATCTTAAAAGTGGTTATCATCAAATAAGAATGAGATTAGGAGATGAATGGAAAACAATTTTTAAGACTCAATATGGTTTGTATGAATGGTTAGTCATACCTTTTGGACTAAGCAATGCACCTAGTACTTTCATGAGATTAATGAATCATGTCTTGCGTGCTTTTCTTGGAAAGTTTGTTGTTGTGTATTTTGATGATATTTTAGTGTATAGTCAAAGTTTAAATGATCATTTAATGTATTTAAGACGTGTGCTTGAAGTTCTTAGGAAAGAGAAATTGTATGCAAATTTAAAGAAATGTACATTCTGCATGAAAAAAAGTCATTTTCTTAGGATTTGTAGTGAGTGGGAAAGGAATTGAGGTTGATGAGGATAAGGTAAAAGCCATCAAAGAAAGGCCTACACAAAAATCCGTGACTGATGTTAGGAGTTTTCATGGTCTTGCTAGTTTTTATAGGAGGTTTGTTAGAGATTTTAGCACAATTGCAGCCCCATTGAATGAAATAGTGAAGAAAAATGTAGGGTTCAGATGGAATGAGGAACAGGAGCATTGTAACACCCCCACACCCAATACATACACACTACATACACCACAATGTAGTATACATGTATCGAATATAGAAATGCTACGGATTTTTATTAACATTCAAGAACACCTTTTTAAATGATATCATAATCTTTTTAAGTATACAATATAGATAATAAGTCATTTACTTGTAATATAAAATAAATAGATATATATATACATTTACTTATTACACAGCGGAATTTATAAAATAGTTACATATATGAAAGCATTTAAATCCATATTTACAAATATACATATATTCACATTATAAACAATATTTACAAGTTATAAAGAAGTTATACATGATTGGCAAATCTTCTCTGATCTTTAAGTTCCCAAAATCAACTCTTCAACGTCTACTCTCACTCGGTCTCGAAGAGCTCTCGGGTTCAACTCTATCAACTCTATCACCTGTGCGATTAAACACTATCGCGCTAAGCCAAGGGCTTAGTAAGACAATTCATGCTAATGTTATGCTTTAGTGCAATGCAATGTAAATTCTCAATCCATATTATACATGTAACATCATATATGCAAAGCTAACAACATACCTTTACATTTCATAATCCAACATATGTAGACATATCACATTTCAACATCTTTTCATATACCTCATTAGTTACTCATTAAACCATTCATGAACAACACTAAACAAAGACAAGCATGGGCCCAAGACACACTAATATGCCATTCAATTTTCAGAGTTAATGCTTTGGTTTTATTATCACATTTATCAATATCATAATCCCAACTAGGCTTCAAGGATTAGGTTCAACCAAGCTTCAAGGGGAGCAAAGCATGCTAAGCTTCAACCCAACTTGGCTTCAAGAACCAACCCAACCTAGCTTCAAGGGTTGTAACATCTCAATTAGGCTTCAAGGATTCAATCCAACCTAACTTCAAGAGATTGTTACTCATATTAGGCATGCCACCAACAACAAACTCTGAAAATGGAATAACACATTAGCCACACAATTCATTTATATTTCATTCTCAATTCTCATCATCAATTAGGCAAACATGCCATATATCATTCAATTGAATCATCATAGCCAATTACAATGGCCTTGTCTCATATCATATCTTATTTGAATCATCCTAGCATCTTTGATATAACATTTCAATATACATTACTCATGAAACACATTACCATTCACAGTGCATAACATAACATTGTTCAATCTCAACAATGCAATTAGGGCAAAGAACAATTTATATCATTCATAGTTTTAGGATCTTCCACATCCATTTGATTAGGGCATTCTTTGTTTGAAGTATGTTTAAAGTGTTTATGTTTAGGTTTAGGTACCAAAATACCTTTGAAGAATCAAAACCATGGAAAAGAACAAAGAATAGAAATAATAAGTAACTCATTTGAGGGACACGGGCAGCACACTTGAGGGACACGGCCAAGCTTGTGGTCGTGTCTCTCAACTAAATTTTGGCAGTGACAAACACTGGCATGGGACACGGCCGTGTCTCTCAAAAACCAATCCAACACGGCCAAAATTCCATGGACTTGGTCGTGTCTCTCAAGAATTTTAAGTCTTGGCCGTGTCTCTTATTACTTTTGGCCGTGCCACTCAAGAGCAAAACCCTAATATACACAAGTCTCCTCTAATTGCACTCAACTCATCATACACAATATAGCATGGTTCAAATGAATGGAATCAATGTTCTAAGCACAAATTCTACATGTTTATCACAATATTCCTTATTAAAACACATCAACAAAACATTTAAACACATACCATCTCAAAACCCTAAAACCAACATCCTTCTCCATCTTCCAAAATCAACATCCTTCACTTCCAACAACAACACCTATTTAAACTCTTAACTTAAACCAAATTTAACACTTGAAAACACAACACAACCACATCTCATCATCAATTCAACAAACCCTAATTAATTTCAAATACCACTTCAAAAGAATAAAAGAAATCAAAGGAAAGAACTTACCTTAGTTAAAAACTTCTTGAATCAACACTTGATCACTTAATCTTTCTTCAATTTGAGCTTAACTCTTCAAGATATTCTCTTTGCCTCTTGCTTTCCTTTGTCTATGGAGGAGCCGGCCAACAATGGAGAAGAAGAAGAAATTATGAAGAAGCAAAGTCAAATTTTCCTTTTAATCTCCACCAAGAGTTTTTAACTAAACAATTACCAAAACACCCTTTTCCATTTGTTCTAGCTTTCTTTTAACTTAAATGCCCATTTATGTAATTCCACCCTCACAAAATAAATATCTCTCTTCCATTGACTCTCCCTTTGACTTATGTATATGTTAATTATACAAGCATATAAACAATATATACACTTCTCTCTACACCCTCTTTCTTTCCCAAAACACATATACATAAACATTCTCTTACCAATTTCTTTTCTTATCACATAATATATACATTCAATCCAATTTTAAACCAACAACATAATCAACTTCTAGGGCATATATTAGGATATTACAATTCTCCCCCTCTAAAAAGAAATTTCATCCTCAAAATTACCTGATATCAAGTCCGAAATAACTGAGGGTACTGATCTCGCATTGTATGCTCACTTTCCCAAGTTGCTTCTTCTTTTGCATGATTCCTCCATAGAACTTTCACCAATGGCACACTCTTGTTTCTCAACTTTTTCACATCACGTGCCAAGATAGCAACTGGTTCCTCTTCAAATGTCAGATCTTGATTCACCTCGATAGATTCAATTGGCAACACATGAGATGGATCCGATCTGTATCTCCTCAACATAGAAACATGGAATACATTATGGATACGATCCAACTCAGGTGGCAGAGCAAGCCGATAAGCAACTGGCCCAACTCTCTCTAAAACTTCATACGGTCCAATGAATCGAGGACTCAATTTCCCTTTCCGACCGAACCTCAAAATCTTCTTCCAAGGAGACACTTTCAAAAATACTTTATCTCCAACATCAAACTCTATGTCTCTCCTTTTCAGATCTGCATAAGACTTCTGTCGGTCTGAAGCTGCTTTCAACCTGCCTCGAATCAACTTCACTTTCTCTTCAGTTTCTTTAATCAAATCAGGCCCAATTAACTTACTTTCACCAAGTTCACTCCAACATAAAGGTGTCCTACACCGTCTGCCATACAATGCTTCGAATGGTGCCATACCAATGCTGGATTGATGACTGTTATTATAAGCAAACTCCACAAGCGGTAGAAATCTGTCCCAACTTCCAGAAAAATCAATAACACAGCTTCTCAACATATCCTCAATAATCTGTATCACCCTCTCTGACTGTCCATCCGACTGTGGATGAAAAGCAGTGCTGATGTGCAGTCGAGAACCCAAAGCATTGTGCAAACTCTTCCAAAATCTTGAAGTAAACCGGGGATCTCGATCAGACACTAAAGAAATTGGGACACCATGCAACTTTACAATCTCATGGATATACAGCTCAGCTAATCTCTCCAAAGAGTAATCCATCCGAACTGGAAGAAAATGAGCTGTCTTAGTCAACCTATCAACAATCACCCATATGGCATCATGCTTCCTTTGTGTCAATGGAAAACCAGACACAAAATCCATTGTCACTCTTTCCCACTTCCATTCAGGCACTGACAAAGGTTGAAACAACCCAGTTGGAACTTGATGCTCTGCTTTTACCTTCTGACATGTGAGACATCTGGATACAAACTCCGCTATATCTCTCTTCATACCGGACCACCAGTAATGCTGCCTCAAATCATGATACATCTTTGTATTGCCTGAATGCATAGCAAACACTGACTGATGTGCTTCTTTCAAAATGATCCTTTTCAAATTAGCATCATCGGGTACACATAATCTGTTCTTAAACCAGAGACTCCCATCATTTCTTACAATAAAATCTCTACTCTTTCCATTCTGGCAATTTGAAACAACCTTTTGAACCTTCTCATCAGCCAACTGAGCCTCTTTAATCTGATCCAACAAAACTGGTTTCAATTGCAACTGTGCCAACAATGCACCATCATTACAAGATACAAAACTGGCATGCAATGCTCTCAACTCAACAAGCAACGAGAGCGAATAAACAGTTAAACCAGCTAAAGACTTCCGACTCAAGGCATCAGCAACAACATTTGCTTTACCTGGATGATAATCAATCAAACAGTCGTAGTCTTTAATCAACTCCAACCATCTCCTCTGCCGAAGATTAAGCTCTTTCTGGACACCCAAATATTTCAAACTTTTGTGATCAGTGTAGATGAAACATTTCTCCCCAAACAAATAGTGTCGCCAAATCTTCAATGCAAACACAATAGCGGCTAGCTCCAAATCATGGGTCGGATAATTGAGCTCATGCAGTTTCAACTGTCTAGAAGCATAAGCTATAACTTTACCTTCTTGCATTAGCACACACCCCAAACCACTATGTGAAGCATCACTGTAGATCACATATGGTTTGCCTTCCACAGGTAAAGTAAGAACAGGTGCTTGAGTTAACATTTCTCTCAACTGTTCAAAGCTAACCTGACACTGATCTGTCCACACAAATCTAACTCCCTTTCGAAGCAATCTGGTGAGTGGAGTAGCTATCAAAGAAAATCCTTTCACAAACCGTCGGTAATAGCCTGCCAAACCCAGAAAACTTCTAACTTCAGTCACTGATTTTGGTGGACTCCAATTCAAAATAGCTTCAACTTTACTCGGATCAACTCTAATACCTTCTGCTAAAACTATATGACCCAGAAAAGCTACTTGGTTAAGCCAAAACTCACACTTCGACAGTTTAGCAAACAATTGCTTCTCTCTCAGAATTTGCAACACAATCCGTAAATGCTTGTCATGTTTCTCCTTATTACGCGAATACACCAGAATGTCATCGATAAACACTACCACAAACTGATCCAGATAGGGCCTAAACACCCTATTCATCAAGTCCATAAAAGCTGCAGGTGCATTCGTCAGACCAAAAGGCATAACTAGAAACTCATAATGCCCATACCTGGTCCGAAAGGCGGTCTTAGGAACATCTTCAGCTCTAACTTTCAGCTGATGGTACCCTGATCTCAAATCAATTTTAGAAAACACAGCTGCACCCTTCAACTGATCAAAGAGATCATCGATTCTAGGCAAAGGATATTTATTTTTAATAGTCACCTTGTTCAATTGCCTATAATCGATACACAATCTCATAGTACCATCCTTCTTCTTCACGAATAGGACAGGAGCTCCCCAAGGAGAAACACTGGGGCGAATAAATCCTTTATCCAACAACTCCTGTAATTGCACTTTCAACTCCCTCAATTCAGCAGATGCCATTCTATAAGGAGTAATAGAGATAGGAGTGGTACCAAACTCCACCTCTCTCTCAGGAGGCAATCCTGGTAACTCTTCTGGAAACACATCTGGGAACTCTGCAACTGTGGGTATATCATCAATAGGAGAACCTCTTACTCTAGTATCTACTACATGAGCAAGATAAGCATCACACCCTTTTCTAATCAACCTCCGAGCTGCAACAGCTGAAACAAACAAAGATGCTAACTGCTCCTGCTCATTAGATACTACCACATCCCTACCATCACTGGTTCTCAAGGTAACAACTTTCTTTTTACAATCCACCATAGCTCCATGTCTAGCTAACCAGTCCATGCCTAGGATCACATCATATTCCTTAAAAGGCATCTCAATCAAGTCTCCCAAAAACTCCTCACCTTGCACCATTACTGCACTATCTCGGTGCACTTTACTAACAATCACACTGTGCCCTAACGGATTTGTCACCAATACATCAAATCCTAGGGACTCAGCATGCAAATCAGACACAGGCAAAACAGATGCACTAATATATGAATGAGTGGAACTCGGATCAATCAAAGCAAGTACTGAAGTATCAAATAAAGAAAAAGTACCAGCTATGACTGCCGAAGCATCTGGCTGCCTCTGCATAACATATACCCTCTGGGAAGATCCAACCTCCTCTGGTCTACTCTCCCTGGATGTAGAACCTCCTCTAGAACTGAACCCAGATCTTCCTCCTCTGCTGACACCTCTGCCTCCTCGACCTCCCCTCACACTAGGTCGAGAAGCTGCAGTATCAACTGACATCTGCTCTTGCCTCTCAGGACAATCTCTCACAAAGTGATTAGGTGATCCACATCTGAAACATACCCCTGCTACACCAGTCTTCCAACAAGGACCACCATGTGGCCTACCACAATGAATGCAGATGGGTAGGGTGGATCTCTGAGTCATTGGGGTCGGAGCACTCGCCACTGAAGCTGCAGGTCTAAATCTCTACCTCTGAAACTGCACTGACCTACCAGCTGGCCTCTGACTCCTACTAACCCGAGGAACAAAACTTCCTTTACCTCTCTTCGCAGAAGAAGACCCTGCCTCCAACTGGGGCCTTCTAACCCTAATCTCTTCCTCTGAAGCAGCTGCAATAACTTGAGCTCGCTCCACACTCTGAGCTGCTGCCACAAGCTGAGAAAAATCATGATATCTAGATCCAGCCACCAAACACATGATAGAGGGCCTCAATCCCTCCTCAAATCTCCTGCATCTATCTATCTCATCAGCTATAATGCCCCCAGCATAATGGCTCAATCTAATAAACTCAACCTCATATTCAGTTACAGTCCTGCTGTCTTGCTTCAAGCTCAAAAACTCCATCTTTTTCATGTCCTTATACTCCCTCGGAGTATACTTCAACTCAAACTCTCTCAAGAAATCAGCATAGGACAAGGTTGGTGGATCATCCATAGAATGGGGCACTGTCCTCCACCAGTCGTATGCATCCTTCTGTAGTAATGATCTGGCATAATCAAATTTTTCCTCTGGGGTGGCTTGCAACTGAATAAAGATTCTCTGTACTTTATCAAGCCACTGCTCTGCTACAGCTGGATCAACAGTGCCTAAGAAATCCTCTGCTCCATACTTCCTTAGTTTATCATAGTGCCTCACTGATACCACAGGCTGAGGGGGTGGTGGTGGTTGCACTGGTGCTTGCCTCAAAGCCGCTACCACATGCCTAAACCAAGCTGGTGGAACCTCCTCACCAACTGGTCTCCCCGACACCAAAGCAGGTGCCTCCTCAGCACTATCAACTCTAGCTCTATCCTCCAGAGCTACACTCTCCTCACTACCCTCAACTGACTGACGCAAATGAGGATCCATCACAACCTATTTCTGCAAACACAACAGAATACATCTTATTAAAGATCAGAGACTGCCAATCCCAAACATGTATGTTATTCAAAAATTCACTTTTTAAGTAAAAATATTCTTTTCCTTACATTTTACCTAGGTTGAGAATCTCAAACCTAGGCTCTGATACCAAAACAATTGTAACACCCCCACACCAATACATACACACTACATACACCACAATGTAGTATACATGTATCGAATATAGGAATGCTATGGATTTTTATTAACATTCAAGAACACCTTTTTAAATGATATCATAATCTTTTTAAGTATACAATATAGATAATAAGTCATTTACTTGTAATATAAAATAAATAGATATATATATACATTTACTTATTACACAGCGGAATTTATAAAATAGTTACATATATGAAAGCATTTAAATCCATATTTACAAATATACATATATTCACATTATAAACAATATTTACAAGTTATAAAGAAGTTATACATGATTGGCAAATCTTCTCTGATCTTTAAGTTCCCAAAATCAACTCTTCAACATCTACTCTCACTCGGTCTCGAAGAGCTCTCGGGTTCAACTCTATCAACTCTATCACCTGCGCGATTAAACACTATCGCGCTAAGCCAAGGGCTTAGTAAGACAATTCATGCTAATGTTATGCTTTAGTGCAATGCAATGTAAATTCTCAATCCATATTATACATGTAACATCATATATGCAAAGCTAACAACATACCTTTACATTTCATAATCCAACATATGTAGACATATCACATTTCAACATCTTTTCATATACCTCATTAGTTACTCATTAAACCATTCATGAACAACACTAAACAAAGACAAGCATGGGCCCAAGACACACTAATATGCCATTCAATTTTCAGAGTTAATGCTTTGGTTTTATTATCACATTTATCAATATCATAATCCCAACTAGGCTTTAAGGATTAGGTTCAACCAAGCTTCAAGGGGAGCAAAGCATGCTAAGCTTCAACCCAACTTGGCTTCAAGAACCAACCCAACCTAGCTTCAAGGGTTGTAACATCTCAATTAGGCTTCAAGGATTCAATCCAACCTAACTTCAAGAGATTGTTACTCATATTAGGCATGCCACCAACAACAAACTCTGAAAATGGAATAACACATTAGCCACACAATTCATTTATATTTCATTCTCAATTCTCATCATCAATTAGGCAAACATGCCATATATCATTCAATTGAATCATCATAGCCAATTACAATGGCCTTGTCTCATATCATATCTTATTTGAATCATCCTAGCATCTTTGATATAACATTTCAATATACATTACTCATGAAACACATTACCATTCACAGTGCATAACATAACATTGTTCAATCTCAACAATGCAATTAGGGCAAAGAACAATTTATATCATTCATAGTTTTAGGATCTTCCACATCCATTTGATTAGGGCATTCTTTGTTTGAAGTATGTTTAAAGTGTTTATGTTTAGGTTTAGGTACCAAAATACCTTTGAAGAATCAAAACCATGCAAAAGAACAAAGAATAGAAACAATAAGTAACTCATTTGAGGGACACGGGCAGCACACTTGAGGGACACGGCCAAGCTTGTGGCCGTGTCTCTCAACCTAAATTTGACAGTAGGCAACACAGGCAAGAGACACAGCCAAGCTTGTGGCCGTGTCTCTCAACTAAATTTTGGCAGTGACAAACACTGGCATGGGACACGGCCGTGTCTCTCAAAAACCAATCCAACACGGCCAAAATTCCATGGACTTGGTCGTGTCTCTCAAGAATTTTAAGTCTTGGCCGTGTCTCTTATTACTTTTGGCCGTGCCACTCAAGAGCAAAACCCTAATATACACAAGTCTCCTCTAATTGCACTCAACTCATCATACACAATATAGCATGGTTCAAATGAATGGAATCAATGTTCTAAGCACAAATTCTACATGTTTATCACAATATTCCTTATTAAAACACATCAACAAAACATTTAAACACATACCATCTCAAAACCCTAAAACCAACATCCTTCTCCATCTTCCAAAATCAACATCCTTCACTTCCAACAACAACACATATTTAAACTCTTAACTTAAACCAAATTTAACACTTGAAAACACAACACAACCACATCTCATCATCAATTCAACAAACCCTAATTAATTTCAAATACCACTTCAAAAGAATAAAAGAAATCAAAGGAAAGAACTTACCTTAGTTAAAAACTTCTTGAATCAACACTTGATCACTTAATCTTTCTTCAATTTGAGCTTAACTCTTCAAGATATTCTCTTTGCCTCTTGCTTTCCTTTGTCTATGGAGGAGCCGGCCAACAATGGAGAAGAAGAAGAAATTATGAAGAAGCAAAGTCAAATTTTCCTTTTAATCTCCACCAAGAGTTTTTAACTAAACAATTACCAAAACACCCTTTTCCATTTGTTCTAGCTTTCTTTTAACTTAAATGCCCATTTATGTAATTCCACCCTCACAAAATAAATATCTCTCTTCCATTGACTCTCCCTTTGACTTATGTATATATTAATTATACAAGCATATAAACAATATATACACTTCTCTCTACACCCTCTTTCTTTCCCAAAACACATATATATAAACATTCTCTTACCAATTTCTTTTCTTATCACATAATATATACATTCAATCCAATTTTAAACCAACAACATAATCAACTTCTAGGGCATACATTAGGATATTACAAGCATGCATTTAGATTACTGAAAGAAAATTATGTTCTGCACCATTACTTGCATTGCCTGATTTTTCTAAGACTTTTGAAGTTGAATGTGATGCTTCCGGAGTAGGTATAGGTGCTGTTTTGATGCAGGAAAGAAGACCAATTGCATACTTTAGTGAGAAGCTAAGTGGGGCTCCTTTGAATTACTCTACTTATGACAAGGAGATGTATGCATTAGTTAGGGCGTTGGAGACGTGGCAGCATTATCTTTGGCCAAAGGAGTTTGTTATTCATAGTGATCATGAAATCACTAAAATACTTGAAAGGAAAAAGTAAGCTGAACAAACGCCATGCCAAATGGAGTGAATTTATTGAAGCATTTCCATATGTGATTCAATATAAGCAAGGAAAAGAAAATGTTGTTGCTGATGCCTTATCTAGGAGGTATGCCCTAATCTCTATGCTTGATGCTAGACTCCTAGGATTTGAGCATATGAAAGAATTGTATAAGCATGACTCTGAATTTGCACAAATATATGCCTCTTGTGAAAATGCTGCCTTTGAAAAATTTTATAGGCATGATGGTTTCTTATTTAGAGAGAAACGACTTTGTGTTCCAAATAGCTCTATAAGAGGATTGCTTGTAAGAGAGTCACATGGGGGAGGTTTAATGGGACATTTTGGGGTGGCTAAAACATTAGAAATTATGAATGAACATTTTTATTGGCCACATATGAGGAAAGATGTAGAGAAATTTTATGCTAAATGCGTGACATGTATGAAAGCAAAGTCCAAAGTAAGACCACATGGTTTGTATATGCCTTTAAGTGTACCTAGTGAACCTTGGGTAGACTTATCTATGGACTTTATTTTGGGGCTACCTAGGACAAAAAAGGGTCATGATAGTTTATTTGTTGTGGTTGATAGATTTTCTAAAATGGCACATTTCATTCCATGTCATAAAACTGATGATGCATGCCATATATCTGATTTGTTCTTTAGAGAAGTAGTGAGATTGCATGGTATTCCTAGGACCATAGTAAGTGATCGAGATGTAAAATTTTTTAGTCATTTTTGGAAAGTCCTATGGGGAAAGTTAGGTACAAAGCTTTGTTTCTCTACTACATGCCATCCGCAAACAGATGGGCAGACGGAAGTTGTTAATAGGACTGCGGGCACTCTTCTTCGTACCATGATTAAACAAAATTTGAAGACATGGGAGGAATGCATACCATTTATTGAATTTGCATATAATAGATCAATGCATTCATCCACTGGATTTTCACCCTTTGAGCTTGTCTATGGTTTTAATCCACTTACTCCATTAGATTTGTTGCCTCTTCCTACTAATGAGCTTACTAGTTTTGATGGTAAAAAGAAAGCTGAATTGGTGAAGCAAATGCATCAAAGGGCCAAGCAACAAATGGAGAAGATTAATGAGAATAGAGCAACCAAAGTAAACAAATGAAGGAAAAAGGTGGTGTTCCAGCCTGGTGATCTGGTATGGGTTCATTTGTGAAAAGAAAGGTTTCCTACACAAAGGAAATCAAAATTGCAGCCGAGAAGTGATGGACCATTTGAAGTACTCGAAAGGATTAATGATAATGCCTACAAGATTAATCTACCAGGTGAGTATGGTGTAAGTGCAACTTTTAATGTTTCTGATCTTGCTCCTTACTATGCAGATGATGAAGATTCGAGGACGAATTCTTTTGAAGAGGGAGAGGATGATGAGGATCTGATTGCTAGCATACAACACCAAGGACCTGTTACTCGATCAATGGCAAGAAAACTTCAAGGATTAGTTTCCAAACATCTATATGTTCTCAATACAATTGGAACGTTAAGACTTGAAGAAAATAAGAGCAAAGAAGCTGTTTGGTTGCACGTGTCCAAATTGCAATCTACCCAAGAGGCCAATTGACCCAAAGGAGTTAGAATACATATTGGCATCCATCATTATACCTTTGGGAGCTAAATACATACCATTCATGTACCATTGGATGCCCATATATTAAGAGTGGCTGAAACTCACATTGGGAGTCAAAGATGCCTTTTAAAAGCTAGTGGGAGACAAGCTATATGGCTGCCCATGCCTTTTAAAAGCTAGTAGGAGACAAGCTATATGGCTGCCAAATTTGTTTTATGTAACCACATCATTATATTTGTATTTTTCCATCATTTCACTTGTTTTATGCTTTCTTTAAGTCTTTAAAAATAGATGTAATGGCAGCCATTGAACTTAATGAATATTATGAGTTTTCTCTCCATTTTTGAGAGGTTTTTAGCCTTCTTTTGAGTTCTGGTTAGAACTTGCACGAATTCCTTGCAAAAATAACCAAGTTTGCTAGGTCTTAACTTATATTCAAGGTTTTTCCTTCACAAGTTGGGGTTGGGTCTTGAATCTTTGGTTTCCAGCCATATAGCTTCAGTTTTACATCACAAGTTGGTGATGGGTTGAAGGTGCTGGTTGGTGTTTTTATGTTTTGGAGACGATCCGTAGCTTGAGCTTCCTTAGGAATTAAATCCCAGTAAGGCAGGCTCACATCAGCTTGTTTATGGTTTTAACCCATTAACTGTACTTGATCTTATTCCTTTACCTTCACATGAGCTTGTTAGTGTAGATGGAGAATATGGTTAACCGATAATCGATTAATTATTTATTTTGATTTTAATTTAGATTTAGAATTTTTCTAAATCAAAACTGATAAACCGATTTTTTTCACCCTCACGGTTCACCTAACTGAACCGTGAGCACCCCTACAATATGCACAAACATATATACAATATGCACACAACATATAAAAATATATATACAATACACACAATATACACAAAAAGTACATGATATACACATAATAAATAAAGACATATACACAACATATATACAATATACACACAATATATATAGATATATACATAATATATATACATATACATAATATACATATAATAAAGAAATGCATATATATAACACACACAATATATATGCAATATATGCAAGATAAACATAATATTTAAATTAATACAATAAAATATACTCCCTCCGTATCATTTACATAGAAAAAGTAAGATGGACACGAAAATTAAGGAAATTTTACTTTTTTCATCTCTATTTACTTAAATACCCCTAAAAAAAATATCCCTCAAATTAAACTTTAAAGACAAGGGTATAAATATTTTCCTGACAAAGGTATACCCCTAATATTTTCACTTCATACATCAAATCAAAGCTTGCTCCTGCCATGTATGAAGTGTGAGACGATCACTGAGATTTCATGTCTGATTGATGCATATTTTCACCATCACGCATGGCAGTGCATCAAAACATTGAGACGAATGCATTAAGGAAGGAACTGTTCCTTCATATGTCATGTAAACCAAACTAGTAAAATCAGCCGAGCCCAAAATAACTGGTAAGACGCAATGCATTTCTTAACCCAGCTACCTCGTCAATAACATTTACAACAAATTTCAAATGTAATGCCAGCATTCATCCAGCAGAAAGTGCAAATTCACGTCTTCAGGCAGATTTGTTGAACTGATTGGAGTATGTCACACAAAACAGTTTTAAGTAATAATTATTCTTTAATATGGCAAAATAAAATTCTAGAAACTACAAAGCAATTGATTGCATATTTAAAAAAAATGTTTGAGGTAAGAACAGGTAGAATGCCCCAAGACACCTACTCTCCTGCCTGCGCTGGTTGAGAAGCTTCAGTTTGTTTCAGTGTTTCCAAAGCTTTGATCCTTGTATCCAGCGATTCATGAAGGCTTTTCACCTGAGCAAGGACCGAAAAATCACAAATAATATATAGTATATCAATACTTCTCCATGCACACAAAAGACCATTCATGTCTTCTCACTAATTGAAATACATTAACCTAAAGCCTTAAAATCAAGATTCCAAATTTGAGAAACATGCTGCTGGTTTTATCAACAATAAAAAGCACATCCATAATTCAAATGAACTTGGTAAATCTTCACGTATGACAATCCAATTCATGATGCTATTTGAAAAGATCTTTTAGGGTAAATATTTGAATAACGTGGGGCATCCCTTCCTCATTCAATTACCTTACATTATAGATTGCTGGGCTAGATTGAATGCTAATACAAATTTTTCAAAAGCAATGCTAGAGAATGCTCTCGAGATCAAAATGTTCAATTTCATATGGAAAACAAAGACAGACAATTCCAGTGAGATGGGACCAGTAGGTATCCTCTAGAATTAGCAGAATCCCCCAACTTCTACATGGTCTCATTCGCAACAGTCACCACCAAAGAAAGAAAAAGAAAAAAAAAGAAACAAGAAATTCAAGCATCTAAATTTGTTTCTGCTCATCTTACTGTTATATACAGCATTATTTCTTTAGATGAACAGCGGTGGCAAGGGGCCATGAACCCCAAAAATTTTAAAATTTCCCATAAGTTTTATGAATTTTCTAAAAAATATATGCATTGGCCCCTACAGGTACAAGTCTTTTTCTTTTTATTATTATTCTGGCCTCCCAATCAGTCAAGTCTAGTTTCGCCCTTGTAAGGGAAACCAATAACTTTGGAATTTCAAATTTATATGGCATATAAGTAATTGTATCCAATCACAAGAAGGTAATTCCAGTAAAGTATTAGCAAATTATATTTAATTGTTAATTTGAACAGCAACAGGCCATTCTTGTCATAGAATCCCAGTATTCCATCCAACTGAAGCATTGGATATCATGTCTGAACAAACAGGGAAAACATACACATATGCATCTAGATAGAGAGCCAAAGAAATTGCATCCAATTGAATAGAAGGCAGATTCCAGTAAGATATTAAAATTATATTTAGGTGCCATTTTGATCAAGCATATAGGCCATTCCTGCGAAAGAATGCCAGCACAGCACTCCGTCCTGAAATATGGCATATCCCATCTAAACAAGCAAGGAAGAATGCATATGTGCGTATGAGCATGAGCATGTCCACGTTTTCTGTCCGAAAGTTAAACGCACAAAGAACTAAATATTTCCAACAAGTTGATATGTTCATCATGCCAGTCCCTACAACTAAGAACAAAAGCTTTATGACAAAAATTAGTTCACAACCTAAAAAAGAAAACAGAATTGAAGCAACATGTAGCATAAGACCAGCCGAGAAGATTAAGATATGGAGCTTAACAAAAATTCCACAAAACAAAACACCTCAGTTTAGGTTTCTCAAACCTCAACAGGACCGCTAATCTTCTTTCTCCAAACAATAAAATGGGAAAAAAACATTATTTAGACCTAAGATTCACAAATGCGTATCACATACCATAAGGTCAAAAACAACAAAAAAAAAAAAAAAAAAAAAGGAAAGAGCACCATCTCATAAATCTGGGCTCAACTTAAATAAGCCTTCCAACATATTGACCGGGAATAAAGAAATGAAGCATATTATATAATTGAAAAGCCGCAATACAAAAAATACCGTCTCATGGTCTCAAATGCGAAAGAAACAATACTAATTAACACAATCAGTCCATGAATTTTTTTTTCAATTAAATATATTTGAAGCTAATGCAAAAAATGCAGTCGGGTACCTACCTGTTGAGAGATGGATTCATGGGCAACCTGGTAATCCTTGTAAAGAACGTAGAATCCAAGAAAGGACGCCGTTGCTGCTCCTGCAAAGAATGAAGCCAATCTCACCCTCAATACGTAACCCATCTCTCTCTCTCTCTCTCTTTTCCCCTTTTCTATTATGTTCTATTCAATTCTGAAAACGGCCGAGTAGCTGGTTTCAGTTTCAGTCTAGCGCTGACAAATACGGCGTCGAACAGCATTTTAGAGAAAAAAGTCCCTCCCATGAAACGGCACCGTTTAATGTTTTTAACAAAATACTTTCTTCGTAATATTTTGTCTTTGTTAAATTAAACGATACCGTTTCCACTTCTTTTCCTCTTATTTGTGATATTTTTATAATTTGCAGCGTTTGCCCGTAGGAACTCGTTACGTTTTTTGGTGTGACATTGTCACCCTGTATTCCAATTTCTATCTATCCACTCCATGCTTTTATTTTCTTTTCTTTCTGTTTCTTCTGCTTCTACCTTCTAGAAAGTTAGGGTTAGGGTTTTGGGGGGTTTTAGTTTGTGAAGTTTAAGAATGCACCAGACACCACCTCAGGTACAGATCTTGAACATTACCACTGAGCAGATTCAAAAGGTATCCTCATCTTTTTTTTTAGTTTCTATTTTGTGCACGTAAAGAAATTGTATGTTTGATTTTATTGTCTTGCGGGTCTTTCTTTTGCATGCATTGTGCTAGGACTCCTTGATTTTGTTTAGGTAACTCTTTGTTTACCGATATTTAGATTGATTGGTGGCTGTGTTTTCTTGACCAATTCCTAATACAACATCCATTTTCCACAAAAGGTATTTGAGGTTTTGGTTGATTGAACTGAACCTTGAGACTCAGATTGCCTTGCTATGCAATGCAATGATAGTAACGCTAAAAACGAATTGTTAAAGAATAAATTAAGATGTAGCCAGTGGATGAGTCTTTGCCTTGTAATGCAAGAGGTTAAGTGTCAAACCTTTACAAGTCAGAAAAAAAATGTTTCCTCTATGTATTTCGGATGAGTCTTTGCCTTGTAATGCAAGAGGTTAAGGGTCAAACCTTTACAACTCAGAAAAAAAAATGTTTCCTCTATGTATTTCGGATGAGTTTTTGCCTCGTACTGCAAGAAGTTAGAGGTTCTCAATAATAAAAATATATGTTTCCATCTAAGTATTTCTGATGTGCCAAAAAATATTTATAATATTTAAGAAGCAACAAGTTTTCCTGGAATGTAGCTTTCCCTACGATTCTGTCCTCCTGGACAGACTGTATTCTTATCTTTTATTAATGGGTTGTAATTTAATTGTGGTTGCATTTTCATATTACTTGTTTTGATGCATCGGTCTCAATTAGATGTTAATATGTTGCATACCACTACTAATTAGTTTTATTGTATCTTCTGAAGCATTTTGATAATTTAAAGAGCTGAAACTATTGCATTTGATTCTAGAAACTAAAATTTTTCTTTTGCTTCCAATTTGTCAATTCTTGTTCAACACAAATTGTTTATTTTGACGACTTGATAAATGGTACTGTTTCTGTAATTGGAGAGAATGTAAATCACATATCTGATTATTACATTGAGATAGTGATGTTTTATTTATGATTTTTACAGTACTTGGATGAGAATAAGCTGTTAATTATGGCCATACTGGAGAATCAAAACATGGGAAAGTTTGCTGAATGTGCCTCGTGAGTGACGAATTAACTAGAATGCTCACTTTTCTTTGTTTCATTATGGAACCCAATGGTATGATATGAATACTAATTCTTTTTTGTTTTTTTTTTCTTCATTGATGGATAAGATTACACCATCCTAATAAGATCGGCCTTTCAAAATGTTGTTTAATCACCTGGTAAATGATTTGCATGACTGAGCCCATCCACTGAGAAACTTTATATGATATATAGTTCATTCCTGGTCATCAACCTGTCTGGTTCCTGATTTATTCACACCTCCTTACTTTATTCTCATTATGGTAGACTTTATTCTCATTTTCTCTAATCGCTTCGAGTGGAAAAAGATATAGCCGAACCAATTAATTTGGGATTAAGGCTTTGTTAAGTTTAGTTGTTGACTTTATTCTCATTTGTTGAAGTTATTGTATTGTTGGATTTAAAATGATGTCATGTTGATACTAAAGTGCTAGTTTTCTGATAAATCTTCAATTTTGAGTATTCTGACCTCTGAGACATACGATGATGCTATGGAAGAAGAGTAATTGAGTGAGGAGTAAGGAACAAGACAACAATTATAGAGAATTGCTTGCTATCATGACATATAAGTATGCTAATCTATTTTCTAACTTTGAAAGTTTGAAGTCCATTTCAAAGCCTGAAAATTCATTGTGGATATGGTTCATCAAAAACTAGTATTGGGTGTTTTGGAAAAGAATATTAGTGTTTGAATAACTGGAAGGTAAACAAGTGAGGCTACAGGCAAATCTCAGTTATGTCCGATTTGTCACTAAACGGAAAACCTCTTGCAGTACCTGCGATTCTAGGTAGAATCTGTCAGTTTACTAACATTGGCAGTTTAATAGTGATCTATTACTGGCATGAATTTTATTTAGCTCTGAGCAAGGTCATTACTGATTACATTGTTCGTAAAAAAAAAGTGACTGTTACGTGGAGAACAAATTCTGCAGAGCCATGTTCGATGTTTTAGAACCTTGGCCGATGGTGAACATGCTCAAGAAATGAAGGTTATCGGTTCAAAATATTTTACATGTTAAGAGCAGACTGAGATATGTGATAATTAATGCCACTGGCTCATTGGTTTTTCAGCCATGTGGCATGTTAAGAGCATCTATGTTTCATGTATTTTCTTTTCTCTAATATAATATTATGCAGTATTCCAGGTTTTTCTTTTATTAATAAACATGATAATGAAAATTTGCTGGGGTTCTTTTGTTGGTTCTCTTTTCTGAATAAAGGGAATAACTACTTTTATCTGCAACTTCACTGTACCTTTACATGGTGTGTGTATTGGTGTATTGAGCATATGATGTTCCAAATGTTTCAGGTATCAATTGGTATATTTAGCATATGATGTTCTAAATGTTTCAGGTATCAAGCCCAGCTACAGCAGAACTTGATGTATCTAGCTAGAATAGCTGATGCCCAGCCACAAGGGACAACGATGCCTTCCCAGGTGAGCTTCTTTTCTTTTTTTTTTTTCCTTTATGATATTCCAAGAAAAAGGCTCAAGATTTTGCGAAATCTCTTGTTGAATTCTGTGAAAATTGCAGGTGCCCCCTCAGTCTACAGTGCAACAGGTGCCTTGCGTGCAGCCATCTCAGGTTGCAATGTCTCAGCAGCCGCTGTATTTCACTCCAAAGCTACCTTTCCAGGTGACTGATCAGCAGCAGCTGCAGCTGCCGCTGCACCTCCAACAGCAACACTACCTCGCCCTAGGACAGATGAGAATGAGACCCAACGCCAATGATGGAGGTACTGATGCATGAAAAGCGGATGATACTAACTCATATAGCTATGCCATCTTTGGCTATTAACTTTGAGCCTTTACAGTTTGTAGGACTTAAAGCACTGTTTCATTTCTCTAGGCTAATTTGTATCTATGCATGTGAACAAGCTACTTCTTTTTGCTTCATATCTGCAACCATGTGCACTCTTGTGACAAGCGTAGCCTGCTAGTATGCAATGTAATGAACATCAATATTGTTGCCTTCTGTGCCTTTTCCATTAATTTTTGCTAGGTCAAAGCTTTTATAATGAAATGATACGACATATTAACTTTTATATGATTTTACAATAAATTTAATTTTTGTTTAATATATAAAACCCGTATAAATTTCGTTTTACACAATTTCAATTTAATATTAGACCATCATAATTTTTCTTTTTTAATTATTTATGTCCAAATAAAAGAGTGTTCAATTTTTGTTTACTAGTATTTGTCAAAAAAAAAAAAATTTTTGTTTGCTAGTATTCATTTGTCTCTTTTTCTTCTCTAATTTATTCTTGAAAATATATTACCAAGAGTATTTTTTAAAATTTACAGATTTTATTAATTTTTACTGAACTTCTAATCAAATTGTAAATGTTATTTGATAAAAGGATTATTTAGGCTATAATTAATCTTTTGATATTTATAGGTCTCATTATTTTTACAATAGTTATTAGTACAATTAATAATTATAATAATTTTTAATAAGTGATGGTCAAGTTTGATTTTGATATTGGAGATCAAATTAAAAACTACTAATATTTTAATTAAATATGTGGGGGTTGTATAGGGAATTTCACCGTTTACGCACAAGTTATATACAAAGAGAATTATAGTCTCTCTTAAAACTTTTACAAAGTTAAGCTCTTAAAGATATTAGAGATGAAGCTCACAAACTTTACAAGCTTACACTAGAAAGAAAGATGGCAAAAATATGAGAGAAAATGTAAATGGAATTGTAAGCTATCTTTAAAGATATCTTGGATTCTCATGTGTGACAAAAGTCTTAGAAGTGTTTGAGACTTCCCCCCTTTAGTAGACTTAAGTCATTGTCCTTGTAAATTCAAATTTTTTATTCAAAAAGTACATACAACTGCTAGTTGGATTTTCTACAGATTTTGCCTGACATTTTAGAAACATTTGTTTCATTCCTTGGTCTATGAATTTTCAGCTTTTCAAATAATGGGATGGGAAATAGCATGCAAGTCTCTTCAATATGAAATTCATTTTCTTTGTTCATGGTAAAATAGGCATTCCTCTTATGGGAATGGTCGTGCAAGTCTTTACTGTTTGAAGTTCAATTTTGCTTTCTTGAATGAATGTTTATTCTCTTCTATTTGAATCTTCAATTTTCATTTCAGATAGAAACATTCATTCATCATTTAAGAAAGGGTGTTTCTTGAGCTACCTTTATGTGGCGTGCACACCATTGAAGCCATTAGAATTTAAAATTAATTCAAGTCTTCAAATTTTGGGACGAGCATGCGAAGTTGAAAAGGGACATGCATGAAAACTTACTTCTTATGGCGCGATGATTGTAGAATCCTCCGAAATTCAATTATTCAAATTTTCCAAGTTGAAACTTGTGCTCCGTAGTAGGAATAGGCATGTGAGTTACTTGTGCCAGAAATTGTAAAAATAAGTTTGGTCCAAAACGGGCATGCTAAATGGATACTGGTGTGACGCTCGCTCCTCCAGTTGATGTAGCAATGGAATGCCATGCATAGAATTTTGCAGAACTAGTGTTCCATGAATTTTGCCCTCAAATGCACCAATAAGCACAATGAAATACTTCGCATGTCTTCACATTAATAATATAAACAAATACAAATGACTAAGTAATAATGAAGTTTTGATATCATTAAAATATTTTCACACGCGGATAAAAATAATTTTGAATCTCAACAATGGTATCAGAGTTCACCCATAACTATTATTGTTGAAGAACATAGAAGAAATGATTTTGAATGACCCTCCTTTATTGATGTACAATTCATGAGTATATTGTCGCTATAATTTTTTTTTCTTTTTATGTTCTAATAATGTATAAAGATATTTAAGTGTGATATAAAAAAGAATAGAAAAGAAAAGGTATGAAATCGGTATAGATTGTAAAAAGATATTTATGTGCGATATAAAAAAATAGAAAAGAAAAGGGATGGAATCGGTATAGATTTTATTTGATTTAATATTAGTTGGGTTGTGATTTTGTTAGTTTGATTTAATTAATTTGGCATATTTAAATGTTATTTTGCTACTTTTTTTTTTGAAAGCTAGAAGAATTAAATTAAATTACACAAGGAATATAAAAGCAAGAAGCAGTAGACAAACTACAAACCCAAATCAACAGGCCTTCCCCTTACACACCTAATTGTCTATGCAATTGCTTCACTACAAATAATAGAAGTCAAGAAACCAGGAATCGAATGCCAAACATGATGACCAACAAAGATCGTGCTACCCTAACAACTGTATGAGCGGCACGATAAGCTTGTCTTTGAACCCAATGGAAGGATAAGCCTTGAATAAACTTTCCAATTTCCCTACAATCTTAGATAACAGTACCAAATTCAAAAAAAAAAAAAAAAATAGCATCAGAAGATAGAAGAGCAAAAAATACTTCTTTGTTGTCCATCTCTACCTTCACATTGGACACATTAGAGTCGCGAAGCCAAGATAAAATTTCTTTAACAGCAATTGCCTCTGCAAACTTAGCCTGGAACTTACCCTGAACGCAGCTGGAACATGCTTCAAGAAAGTTCCCATTATGATCTCTCAATACACCTCCACAGCCCACCTTTTGCTCATTTGGAAAAACAGATGTGTCCACGTTTGCTTTAACATTTCCACACACTGGCGACTACCAAATGGAGGTCTCATGCATTGTAGACGTTGAAGCCTCATGCACCCGATTTGCACCATTTTGAATATTGAGGCTTAAAGCCTACCTCTCCTGCCAACAACAAATAACATGGTTAATAATAGCTGCAGTATCCATAAATATTCCTTCCTAAATCCACTGTTACAGTGCCGCCATAAACTTTGAAAGAGCAAGCATGCTTTGGCTATCATCTCCTCCTGCAAATTATAAAGAATATTGGAAAATAAATTGTCAACTGAGGAAAGGTGGCATTAAGCCCTAAAAGGTTCCAACAAGTTGAAGCCCCAGTGTAACACTCTTATACCATATATATATATATATACAGTATATACACACTGCATATATAAAATACATACACAAAATATAATAAAGTCACTATTTTAGTCATTAGAAAATTTATCATAATTTTTAATAAAATAATTTTATTATTTTAAAGATAAATCATTGGATAAATAAATATAAATATAAGAAATATAAATATTAAAATAACATCTATTAATACAAATCTCTAAGAAAATTAACTAGAGTTTTACTTGTTTTTCGAACATTCTCAAAATCCAACAAAAACCTACACGGAAATATTACACTCTCAATATACATTTAAATTTATCCAAACCTCCAACAATATTCACACAACCCAAATTCTCAAAATCACATGTTCATTTTTATACTCAAATAGTAACTCAATATTTACATTATTTGAACAAACTTTATATATATATATATATATATATGTATACATTTGAAAATACTTTTGATATTCACAATACTTAATCCAACATTAAGTTTTCAATATTTTAATATAAACTATAATTTATACAAATATAATGTGATTAACTAACAATAAATATTTACATGCTATGCATTGGCTATGGTATGATGGCAAATTGTTAAACTTCTAAAAATATTCACAAGACCTAAACCTGATTAGGTTTAGCATAACTCTTTATATCTATCATGTCACTTGCGTGATGAAATTCAATTACATACCTTGATAATAAAATAATTTAAAAATAATGCAATGTGAACTTTTTTAAACATATCATGATTAATGCTCTTATGTACAAAAACTTTCACAAAGTTCATCAAAACACTACAATCACATGCATCAGGCCTGCATAACCCTATATAATATTCAAATTATAAAGATATTATTTTGGTCTATCATGACACCCAATGTTTAGCCTGAAGGTCAATGATATCACAAGTGATGCTCACCATCTAGCCCCGAAGGCAAATCATATTATAAGTGATGCCTAGCGTCTAGCTCTAAATAAAAATCATATAATAGGCATGTCATTTCCATATCACCAAACACAAAACTCTATAACAAGATATTATATAAAGTAATCACACATCATTTCACATTATCTCATAACATAGCCAATTTTGTCATTCATCATTATTTTGGCAATTTTTCCAACATTTCTCTACATTTCCAAATATTTTCATCATAACATCTCATTATTGGCCACTTCCATAATGTGGCCGTACCATACGCATTAAATGGCATAAAGCCCATTTCCTCACATTCACACACAATAATGCCATTGGCCACTTTTAAATGGCTTAACAATTCATACATTATGTATATCACACTTTTTAACACATAACTATGCACTTTACATGTGAATACTCATATTAAAATAGCATAACACAAACATCAACATACAATGTAACATGCCAATTCAATGAAATTTAACACAATTACAAAAATATGTACTAACCTTCACTTAAGATAACTTCCAAGCCAATTTCACTCCCTTTTGTTCACTTTACTAAAATGTTCTTCACCTCTTAGATTGGAAAATCCCACACTACTCAACTCCTAACCACATTATAAGTTTAAATAATTTATTAGAAGCATAATTTTACTCACTTTAACAATTCACACTTCATTTGTCACATTTCTTTCAAATTTCCAACATTTGCCTTAACATTCTTTAATTTTAGAAATTTATTCCAACCAATTAAAAATTAAGTTTTATATCATTAGCAATTCATTTTAGCATATTTTAATCATTCAATTGCTATTTACATCCATTCTTTACAAATTTCACCAAAAACCTAAATTCACTACTTCTTCTCCCAAACTTCAACTAAAGACAATCAAATCAATCATGCAACCTTAAAATCATTATCTCCACACCAAAATAATATCATCCAACACCATTTAAACAATTATCCAATCCTCCTTTAAAAATTGAAAATCTTCATAATCATAAATTCCAAGAAAAGCTTCTTACATTTCTTGAAAGCTTACCTATTACTTGTATTTTCTTCAAATTCTCCTTATTTCCTTTGGATTCCTAGCAAAATCTTATGTATTGGAAGAAGAAATCCTCCCTTTAAGCTACAATGGAGAATTGGACAAGGTGGAGAGAAGAGAAAGAAGATGATTGAGGTTTTTGATTTTTATGCCTTCTTTTAAATCCTAGATATATATATTAATTAATTAATTAATAATTAATTTTTATATTTATCAACTTTCGCCACCAAACTTATTTTATTTTTTAAACTTTTAACTTTTTATCTTTTTTACTTTAACCATTTTACTTTTTGACTTTTTTGATTTTTAGTGACATTCATATTTTATGTATATTTCATATATATTTAATATATACATTAGTCATTTCTTCTTCCAGCACCACACTCAACCTTTTCAAATTATGTATTTAATTATATTTAGTAAAACTAGGGGCATTATAACTAGGGCAATGAATAAACATACGCTATGTCGACTCCACCTGTAATGTTTAAAAGTTTAAATACTAAAATTTTAATTTAATATAGATAATTGATAGTGAATTGTGATATAAGTGGTATGGATAAGTGATGTAAATAGTGGATCTAACAAATTTATTGAAGAAATTTTATATTTTTATGGTTTTACAAGACTAAAAATTGAATTAGAATCAACGGTTAAGCGTGAGGGTGCACCATAGCTAAGATGAGATTGGTCATACTAGATTAAGCTGTATATATAAGTGTATGGACATATGTATTTATGTAGAAGTTTTTTCTTCCTTCTTTCTTCTTTCTCCTTCATCCACGTTCATCATCATCAACACAACCAAAACTTCTTCTTTCTTCCTTCTTTTCAAGAACTTTAGCCAGAATTTAAGCGAAAATCACATCTAGCTTTAAGTTTTTAAAAGAATAAGGTAAAAAAGGTGAGATTATTAGTAAGTGATCAAAGAAAAAGAGGAAAAAGAGAGAAGAAGAGAGATTTTGAAAGAGGTATGTGCTTTTGTATTTTAATTTATAAATATTTGAATTTCTATGAATTTTAATGTTTGAATTAGTTGATTGAGTCATCTATAATGAATTATTACTGAAAAGTATTGGTTAAATGGATTGATGAGTGAAAAATGAGTTAGAGGAACTTGTAGTGATGAGTATGATTCTTAATTCAATCATTATAAGAGTTAAGTGGTTTGATGTTGTTTTTAGCCATGAGTGATGGTTAAAGATTGATTAATTGATGTTTAAGTAAAGTATTTGATATAGACTCTTTCTATGTCAAAGAAACTAGTTTTTGATTCATTTTTATCATAGATCTTGAGTATATGGTGTTTAAGTGGTTGAGTGTACGAAACAAAGAATTTTGCTTGACATAGCCAGTGACACGACCATGTCATTGGGCATGTCAATGATGTTGTATTTTAATATTGGAGACACGATCAGTAATACGCCCATGTCATTGGGCGTGTCATAGCTACTGTGATGAAAGATAAATGACACGACCAGTGACATGCCCATGTCGTTGGGCGTGTCGTAGCTACTATAATGCAAGTTAAGTGACACAGGCAATGACACACCTAAGTCATTGGCCATGCCAAAGCTTCTGTAAAATGGGCAAGTGACACGGTCATTGACACGCCCATGTCATCGGGTGTGTCATTTGAAGAAATTTTCCCAAAATAGCTCTTTTTCTTATTTTTCCTCCATGATTTGGGCCTAAATGATTATAAGGTCTTAAAATATAAAGGATTATTGAAATTAACCCTAACAAGAGGTGCAACAAATTTATTTTGAATATATGATAAATATGTATGATACTAAGTGTTGATCAAAGAATTGTTCTATTGAAGTGCTATACATAATTTAATGTTAGTTAAAAACTAATGAATTGCCCGAATCATATTGATTTTAGATCTAGCTTTGGATTGAATAGCTAACCAGAGGAAAGATAGCCATAATGATAGTGGGCACCTTATGCCATTAATGGACACATTGTGTCATCAGTGACAGTGGGCATAATTGCCATTATATATTCTTGAGATTTGACATTAAAATTACTACAGTAACCTGTTATCCAAACCTATGATCTAAGTTTAGTATATATGGACATATTTAATGAAGTTATCTAAATTGAAAATATATGTGAATATGATATTATGAATAATAGAAGAAATGCAAAATAATAATATAAGTCAATTACTTAAAATCGACCTACTGTGTTAAAATGTGAAAGTGATTGGTAATGTATATATTAATGTTTCTAAGTGAAAGTTATGATGCACGAAATAGAAATGTTATGCTCAAGTTATTAAATTGATCAATAACTTTCCAAGTGTTATAATGATTGAAAGTGTATATAATGATATAAGATACAAAGTGACAAAAGTATAGTATTAAGTGCCAAAAATTATAGATTGAATGAAATTATCCTATATGTGAAACTGAAAAGTAAAGCTTACTGAAAACAAAATAAGCTTATTATGAGCAATGTTAACAAATGAGAAAGTAAGTCTTAAATAAAATAATTCATAAAGAGAAAAGTTGCAATACCGAAAGTATAGTATAACATAATAACTTTTATGAAGTTTAAGTTATTATTTTGTGTAATCAAACTATTATGTTGGTTTGTTAATGAAAATAGTTAATATGTTGAAATATTTCTTAAAACTGAGTGTTATTACTATATTTCCACAAGTATTTTCTTTAATATTAAGTGACAAAATATGTTTATACAAGCACCACTAAGCTTTGCTTAGCGTGTTAGAATTTTTGTGACACGCAGGTATCATGTCATTGGAGCAAGTTAAGCAGTGGAATTAAGGATCTCAGAAATTATCTATAGTACATATAGAGATCTTTTGTATATTATACTCATAAGTTATAAAATGTATATATACAATTTAATTTGGATGTTTGAGAGATTGTACAAATTTGTAAACATGAAAGGGATATATGTATTTAGAGGATGAAGTTTGAGATTCTAGTGAATAATTATCAAATAAAGCAATGTAATATATATTTATTTGATTTGGGAAACTTATGATGGTTATCTGATTTATAATTAGTATTTGTATTATTGGAGATGTTGGAGATTGATTTAAATGTTGGATTTATAAGTGTTATATTATACAGATTGTATTATTATTTTAAAATTTTTGTTAGTAACACTTTGAAAGGAAACTTTGCTGATGAAATGAATAGAGTACTGACAGTATATTGAGTAACATTCTCTGATTATTCTAATGAGAATTGTCAGGGAATGTCACATTTAGTGGTATCAGAGGATGGGTTAGGTGTTTCTGGCTTATGGAGTTATGGGAGAAGTGAATTGAAATTGTCTAAGTTATGTGAATTGAATAAGTGGATCTATGTTTTGATAAAATTGATATTTCATATGTTTATGGTAGTAGAATGTTTTCTAAGAATTGATTGAGAATTCATAGTATATTGTTTGGAGTGCATTAGACCTATTTGTGAAAACGAAGGATGTGAAAAGAAAACAAGATATTAGTAGTTAAAGTGATATATCAAAGTAACACAATGGAAGTGTAATAATTTATTGGAATCTAAGGAATGAATTATGACAGATAGATATATTTCGAGAATGAGAATTTTCATGCTCTAAAATTTTATTTATTGATTTTCTGCATTAAGTGAATATATGAGTGTAAATTGGATTGATTATGTGTAGCTTGTGCATTTGGAACTGATAGTAATAAGGTTAAATAAGCCTTAATGAGAGTAACATTAAATCTGAGTATGGATAATATAGGCATTTCTAGAAAAAATTTCGATGAGATAAGAAATTATGAAAATACCCTTATAGCCCAAAATAAATTCAAGCTATAATTTAGATGTGAAATATAGCTAATGGGGGGAGGGGGGTGGGGTTTAAAGTGTCTAAAGTAATTATTTTTATAATGTTTCGATGTTAAAATTAGAGTAATAGTTAATTAAAGAAAGTGAATGCACCGAAACTATTGTATAAGTGAGTATATTGGATAAAAGTCCTAAAGCCTATTTAAAGATTTCTAGTGTCTTCTATTGTCTTATAAAACGTCATACTTATCATCTTCATCTCTTTTTCTTCTTCTTCCATTTCTCACCATAGAAATCATGGCGAATTAGTAGAAAAACCAAGTTTTGATGGATTTTAGCTAATCTAAGCTTGATATATCGATAAAAACTGATGCGAAACCCATGGATCAAATATTACATCTAGAACCCCACATACACATCTAGCATAGAATCTTAGAACTCAAAAACAAATCCTCCCTACCAAACCCACAACTAACCTGTAATTGAGAACTTGGGTGATTGGGATGAAGAAATGAATTGATTTAAATGCCACAAGTCAGACTTGATAAGTTAGAACCAATTCTTCATGCAACAAGAATAAGAAGAAAACCTCTCAAACTTGAAAACACATCAATTGCATTCAACAATCTGAAAATTCATAGTAACCCTCTTAAGTTCTTTTTCCCATCCTTATATAGTTGGAAAAGAAGAACTAATGGCTTAAAAGTCTAGGTTTACATGTATCTAGTCACAATAGCATTAATTGTTCATCCACATCAATAATATACCCTAAATTACTGCCCATAATTCTGACAACATTGATGGGCAGATTCTACATACATTTTGGTGTTGGTTCACATGTGTCTAGTCACACTAGCACTAAACCACATCAATATTATATTCCAAATTCGTACTAATGCCCATCACCATACTTATGGGCAGATTTTTCATGCTTCTTGGTGAGTTTCTGACTTCCTCTTCATGATCCATCATATTCAGTACAAGTTGGTCTCCCTCTTCATTAATCCACCTTTGAATTAAGTGTTGGAACACATGCTGGAGTTTCTTTGATTGTGAACTTGTGATTGGTCCACTTGGCATAATGATATCATCAACATATTTACCGCCATGTGTAGATTCATCAAGCTTGCTTATAGTTTCCTCATCAAAAACACCATTACTTGTGAAAGATATTGTGTAATAAATAATTGTGAAAAATATAAGTAGAAAACTTTACTTCTATGATAGTAAAGTTATTCTTGCAATATGCAAATGTGTATTTATTGATTATTAACTAAAACAATGATTGAATTCATCATTGAATCATTTATTAGTTGATATAAGGTTGTGGAAGAAAATAAAATTTTGAAAGATTTTAGAGTTATGGAAGTTTGGACTTGAATTTGATTGTGCTTTGAAGGTTTGGATCCTATTTCATTAATTTTTTGAGTTGAATTATTGATAACTTCTTGATTAAATTATGAAAAGAAATTCTAGTAGAGATACGCATAATCATTTGTATAGTCATGAGTATGCTTGTGCAAATTTCTATTCTTCAAACTTTGAGAAGAAATCCCAATAGTAAGGCGCATGATCATTCATATGGACATGCATATATTTGTGCCCTTAAAACTTTGAAAGAAGATTTCAATAGAGACGTGTATGACCATTCGCATGGTCATGCATCTGGCTATGCATACTTCTATTTTCCAAAATTTTAAAAATATTTCAAGCAGTGATGTGCATGATCACTTGCACGGTCATGCATTTGCCCATGCATATTTCTACCTTCTTATACCTTCACAAAGTAAAGTTTATGGGTGGAATTAGTAGTGAATTATTGAATACATCTTGAAAACAGTTATAATTGATGAAAGATTGCTTATAAGATTGAAATAAAATCAATCCATTAAATGATGAAAATTAGATGTGAAGAAAACTTGAGGAAAGTATGGATAAATATAATTGGATATTTGAAATAAGTGTAAGGTTAGAGAAAAGATAAAAAATGATTATAAGTGATTAGTGAATTTCATATTATTCATGAAGAAATAAGATAATTTATGAAGCAAGGTGAGAAGAATGATATATTGATGAATCATTGATGATTTTAAATAGTTTGAAGAGCAAGATAAAGAAAAAAAAGAAGTATATATACAAATTGATTGTGTAATAAAAGTAAGAATGTGAGATTTACATATTGTGTACTTATGAATACATGAAAGTAACATTATTTGGTGATTAAAGACAAGTTATAGATTATATATAGAAGTGTTAAAGAGTTAACTGATACTAATTGATGACAATAGAAAGAAAGAAATTGATAATGTGAAAAGAAAAGAATGTAGTGAGATTTGAAAGTAATTTAATCCTTCTAGTGAAATGATGTACTATGGATCAAGTTAGAAATATATATATATATATATATGTGTGTGTGTGTTAAACATAGTGAATACATTATATGATACAAACCAGCCACGAGGCAAGGATCCATTGGTGCTTCCAAATAGGCCATTGACTAGGAGTAGAGCTAAGAAGTTTGGAGCAGCTATGGGATTGCATATTCAAGATCAAATTTCAAAGGAAGTGACTGAAATGGCAATGGAAAAGTGCACAATAGAGCTTGAAGAAGGCACACCAAAGCTGATTATGATGCTTAGTGTGAATATGAAAGCTAAAGGCTAGCTAAAGAGGTCCAACGTGCAAGAAAGGTCCATGGGGGGGGGGGGGGGGTTCATATACAGCCTTGGGAAGTAATTTAAGGCCCATGGACAGCCCAAATAGTGTGGGGTGTGTTCTTATTTTGAAGGGATTTAGTTTGGCCAAATTTTGGCATCTTTTTGGCACATGGGATGTGTGTTCCCCTATTTAGTTATTTCAAAATATTAGTTTGTTTCCATACTTTCTATTTTCCTTAGTGGGTTAGGATTTTGACTTTGTAGCTTTCCTTTTCCCATTAGAATTAGGGATTCAGATTTTATTGGCCTTTTAGTATAAATAGGGCCTTATTTTCTTGTAAGCACACTTTTTTTTAACAAATTATATTCTCAATTTTCTTATTGAAAATTTTGGCCATCATAGAATAAGAGTGGATTCTCTTTTTCTTCTGATTGCATCAAGAATTAGATTTACTTATCAATTTCGATTGTGGCGTTCTTCTAATTCGAGCTTCCTAAATCCTTCCGTTATAAGTGTTCGTGCTTCGCTAAGCAATTGGGTGCTTTAGAAGGTGGTTTTTCCTTCGTTCTTGGTTTTCTTCTATCAATCGTGCGTTGGGGTTTGAGGCCTTCATTGCCATAGGATTCCACGTCATTTGGTATCAGAGCCATTTACAAGTAAATCTTTATCTATCTGTCTTTCTAGGGTTGTTTTAATTGTTCCATTAGGGTTCTAATTTGGGATTTTGAATTGGGTTAGAGTCTTTATTATTCCAAATTGGGTTTGTTTTATTTGTTTCAAAATTGGGTTGTTCTATTTGTTCTATTTTGGATTTTTGAATTGGGTTATAAAATTCTTTGTTCAATTTCGAAATTGTGTTATTGCCTTTTGATTCGAAATACATTTTTCTTATTCCGAATTGGGTATAAATTGGACTGAAGGCTTTGCGCTTAGTTGGTGATCAAAGGATAGTGACCAGATCCTAAAAAAAAAAGAGTACAAAATCACTTCAACAAAAATTCTTTGCTTTTCTAGTAATTTAAGGTATTAAAATCATTTTGAATAAGGTTGAAAGTAATCAAATTTGGCCACCAATTTCGGCCAATTGAGGGGCTGATTTATTACGTTTTTCTTGCTGATTTGGAAGTTTTCTTTTCGAAATTGAATTCTTGGGGAGTCTTGATACTAGTTTTCTTGGGTAGAATTATTAGGTCCATAAACTTACTAAGGTGAGTTGGTTTTGATACATTTTGATCAGATTCATCATAAATTTTGACCTCTTTGTTTCTATTTCTTGTTTGAGCTACCGTTTTTATTCCGTGACATTGCTAGAGTATTATTTGTTTGATTCTATACTCTGGTTGATATAATCGTGTGACACAAAATTTTCTTGTGTTGCCTCCAAAATTGTCAAGTTTCTTTCTAGGTGTCATTCTAGGATTTAGGTTCTAGTTCCCTTGAACGTGCTTGCTGGTTGATTTGTGAGCCTTTGTTCTAAAGTGCAATAGAAGAATTAGCAAAGGTAAGGTAATGAGTAGCAATTCTAGTAGAGATAAAGGCATAGCTATTGAGAAAGAAGAGATGAGTATCCGGGATATTGCAGATGATCTTGAGACGTACAAGCAAGCAAATGAGGGCAATATGGAAAGAATAGCAAATACGTTGGCTAGCTTGCAGCGGTCCATGGAACGCTTAATGCAAGCACAACAACCTGCTCTAATAAGGCTACCATAGAGAATTCTACAACCAGCAAGAGCTAAAGAGAGAGAAGAGCCAGTTAGGAGGAGTGCACCAAGAGGTGCATATGAGAGAGGCCGTGTGGCTGATTATGGATTTGAAGAAGGAGAGGCTGAAATATATCAAGCACCTATCAATGATAATGATTTGACTTCCATTAAAATGAAGGTTCCTGAATTTAGAGGGAACAATAATGCTGAAGAATACATTGAATGGGAGCGCAAAGTAGAGCAAATTTTTGAGTGCCATAATTATTTTGAAGAAAAGAAGTCACACATAGCAGCTGTGGAGTTCAAGGGTTATGCAACATTCTGGTGGGATCAACTAAAATCCACTAGAAGAGGCAAGGGGTTTGACGCAGACCCTTAGCAACGATGGCAGCAAACCCAACGTATAACAATGGTAGAGAACTCCTTGAAACTTGATAATCACCTCCTAAGGAACCCAACGCCTATAAAGAGACGCGAACTCACTATGATTGAAGAATTTAGTTGGTAAGAAGAAGGAAAACACCACAACTCTTGTTGATAAGTAAACCTAATTCTTGATGCAAAGAAAGAATTAAAGAATCCACTCTAATCTCTCTCACACGATAATTCACAAGAAGAACTTGTAGAAGAATTCAAAAATTTTTATTAATTGTTGTTGTCTAAAACTCGGCCTAATAGTGCTCTTAAATAAGGGTTACAAAATTCCTAATTGCATATGGAAAACTAAAACATTCCTAATTGCATAAGGAAAACATTCATAATTGCATAAGGAAAACATTCCTAATTGCATAAGGAAAACATTCCTAATTGCATAAGGAAAACATTTCTAATTGCATAAGGAAAACATAAAGTATGGAAATAAAATCCTAATCCACTAAGGAAAATATAAAGTATGGAAACAAAATCCTAATCCACTAAGGAAAATATAAAGTATGGAAACAAAATCCTAATCCAATAAGGAAAATATAAAGTATGGAAACAACCAAACTAATCTCTTCAACATAAGAAATGCCCCACACTATTTGGGCTGTCCATGGGCCTTAAATTACTTCCCAAGGCTTTATATGAACCCCCATGGACCTTTCTTGCATGTTGGACCTTTCTTTAGCTAGCCTTTAGCTTCCACACTATGCATCTTAATCAGCTTTGGTGTGCCTTCTTCAAGCTCTATCTCCATCTTCTTGAATGATAATTCTTGAAGCTCTTTGGAAATCTCTTCTTGAATATGCAAAGCCATACTAGCTTGATATCTCTTTGCCTTGCTCCTAGTGATTGGTCCACTTGCTAGCTTCAAGGGATCCTTTCTTGCATCAGGGTTGAGAGCCGTACCCGCATGGAAGGAGTTGAGAGACCTAATGAGGCAGCGATTTATCCCTTCTCATTATTATAGGGATCTTTATAATCGCTTAGCATGACTGGTGCAAGGTGGCAAGAGTGTAGAAGAATACCACAAGGAGATGGAGATGATCATGGCTAGAGCTAATATTGAGGAAGATGAACAACGGATGATGTCTAGATTTCTTGGAGGACTTAATTAGAATATTGCAAGTGAGTTGGACATGTATGATTACAATACCATGGAGGAGATGGTTGATAAAGCTATGAAGATAGAGAGGAGGTTAAAGAGCAAGAGTTCCACCAAACTTGGCTATGGGAGACCACAAAATGTGTTTGGGAGTAATGGCCTATAGAGGACCCCAATATAGTGGTGGGGCAAATAGGGGTGAAGAGAAAGGGGAGTTCAAGAATTCATTCCAGAAAAGCAATGCTGCAACCTCCAGTGGAAAGGGCCATCTAGTGGTCCAAACAAGCAAACAGGTACGCCTAACACTACCACTCCTAGTAGGGAGATTAAATGTTTTAAGTGTTTAGGGAATGGGCATATTGCATCCCAATGTCCAAATAGAAGAGTTATGATTGCTACTGCTGATGGTGATGTTGTGTCTGATTCTGAACCTAGTGATAATGATAATGATGATGTTGGGAACTTTGATTCTCCTATATATGATGATGTTGGTAGTGATGAGCATGTTGATTGTACTTTGTTAGCTGAGCATGATGAATTGTTAGTTGCTAGGTGTGCATTGAATTGCAGGTGAAAGAGGAAAGTCTAGTACAACATGATAATATTTTTCATATTAGATGCTTAGTGAATAGTAAGGTTTGTATACTTATTATTGATAGTGGGAGCTGTACTAATGCTGCAAGTACTACTATGGTTGAAAAATTGAGGTTAGAATGTATGAAGCATCCCAATCCTTATAAATTGCAGTGGTTTAATGATAATGGTGAGGTGAAAGTAACTAAGCGAGTGAGGGTACCATTTTCAATAGGCTGGTACAAAGATGAAGTTGATTGTGATGTAGTTCCTATGCAAGTTGGACATATGTTGTTGGGCAGACCATGGCAATATGATCGAAGAGTGCAACATGATGGGTTTTCTAATAGGTACACATTTACCTATGAAGGAAAACAGGTCACTCTAGTTCTATTATCACCCCTAGAAGTGTATGAAGATCAAAGAAAGATGATTGAGAAAGAGAGGCAAGCTGGGGCTACCAATTCAAAAATTAAGGGGAGTTTGAGAGAACATGATAAGGTGAGTGAGAGCGAAAAGCAAATGGGAAAAGAGGCCAGAAAAGAAACCAAACAAATAAATGGCCCATTGGTGAGAGAAAATAAGAAAGAAGGGAGAGCAAAACAAACTTTTATGCAAGAACGAGAGAGGTTAATTTTGCAATGTCTATTGGGCAGCCATTATTGCTCATTAGATACAAAGAAACTTTGTTTGCTGACACTAATTTTTCACTTGATAGTTTGCCTTCTAGTTTTGTGTCTTTGTTGCAGGACTTTTAGGATGTGTTTCCAGATAAATTACCTAGTGGATTGCCATCGCTAAGAGGAATTGAGCATCAAATAGACTTCATGCCTGGTTCTACCATCCCAAATAGACCAGCTTACTGGAGTAATCCCATGGAAACGAAAGAGATGCAAAAGCAAGTAGATGAGTTACTGGAGAAAGGGCTGATTAGAGAGAGTTTGAGTCCGTGTGCTGTTCCTGTGTTGTTGGTTCCAAAGAAGGATGGCACGTGGAGAATGTGTGTTGATTGTAGGGCTGTAAATAAGATCACAGTGAAGTATCGGCATCCTATACCACGACTTGATGACATGTTGGAGGAGCTGCATGGTGCCAGGTATTTTTCTAAAATTGATCTTATGAGTGGATATCATCAAATTCATATGAAACCTGGTGATGAATGGAAAACAGCATTGAAAAACTAAATATGGTCTATATGAGTGGTTAGTAATGCCTTTTGGGTTGTCTAATGCACCTAGTACTTTTATGAGACTAATGAACCATGTTTTGAGAGCTTATTTGGGCAAATTTGTTGTAGCCTATTTTGATGATATTCTGATTTATAGTAAGACTTTGGATGACAATGTTGAGCATGCTAGGCTAGTTTTGGAAGTATTGAGAAATGAAAACTTATATTCCAAGCTTAAGAAATGCACATTTTGCATAGATAGGCTTGTGTTTCTTGGTTTTGTTGTGAGTGCGCAGGGCGTTGAGTAGATGAAGAGAAAGTGAAAGCTGTAAAGGAGTGGCCTACTCCAAAGAGTGTGACGGACGTGAGGAGCTTTCATGGATTGACTAGTTTCTATAGGAGGTTCGTGAAGGACTTTTCTACTATTGAAGCACCGTTAACTAGCATAATCAAAAAGGAAGTTGGGTTCCAATGGGGAGAGGAGCAATAAAAAGCCTTTGACTGCCTGAAAGGGAAGTTGACATCCGCTCCTATTTTATCATTACCTAATATTGAGAGTACCTATGAGATTGAGTGTGATGCTTCTGGTGTAGGTATTGGAGCTATGTTGATGCAAGAGAAGAAGCCCATAGCCTATTTTAGTTAGAAACTCAATGGTGCACAATTGAACTATTCCACTTATGATAAGGAGTTGTATGCCTTGGTGAGAGCATTGGACGTGTGGTAGCACTACCTCCTTCCAAAGGAGTTCATAATACATACGGATCATGAGTCCCTCAAACACTTGAAGGGACAAGGTAAGTTGAACAAGAGGCATGGTAAGTGGATAGAATTTATAGAAAAATTCCCTTATGTTGTTAAATACAAGCAAGGAAAGGATAATATAGTGGCTGATGTGTTGTCTAGAAGATATACATTACTATCTGTGTTGAGTTCTAAATTGCTTGGTTTTGAGTATGTTAAGGACTTATATGTAGGTGATATTGATTTTGGCAATGTGTATGTTGCATGTGAACATGGAGCTTTTAATTCATTTTATAGGCATGATGGATACTTGTTTAAGGGAAATAAATTATGTGTGCCTAAATGTTCCATGCGTGATTTTCTTGTGTTAGAATCTCATTGTGGGGGATTGATGGGACATTTTGGGGTAGCTAAGACTTATGATATCTTGTTTGAGCATTTTTATTGGCCGTCTATGAGTAAGGATGTTGAGAGATTGTGTTCTGCTTGTATTGCTTGTAGACAGGCGAAATCTAAGTCTATGCCTCTTGGTCTATATATGCCTTTACCTATACCTAGTTCACCTTGGATTGATATTAGCATGGATTGCCTAGAACTAGAAAAGGTAGGGATAGCATTTTTTGTAGTTGTTGACAGGTTTAGTAAGATGGCACATTTTATTTCTTGTCATAAAGCTGATGATGCGATTGTTGTAGCTGATTTGTTCTTTAGAGAAGTGGTTCGACTACATGGGGTGCCTAGGACTATTGTGTCTGACTGATAGAGATGCTAAGTTTTTATCCCATTTTTGGAGAGCTTTGTGGGGTAGATTAGGAACTAAGCTTTGTTTTCTACTACTTGTCATCCACAAACAGATGGGCAAACAGAGGTAGTTAATCGTACACTTGGTACATTATTGAGAGCTATAGTGGGAAAGAATTTGGCTGCTTGGGAAGATTGTTTACCTTTTATTGAGTTTGCTTATAATCATTCTATTCATTCTTCTACAGGTTATTCACCATTTGAGCTTGTTTATGGTTTTAACCCATTAACTGTACTTGATCTTATTCCTTTACCTTCACATGAGCTTGTTAGTTTAGATGGAGACAGGAAAGCAGAATTGGTGAAGGCTATGCATGAGAAAGCTCGAGTTAATATGGAGAAAAAGAACAAGTCATATGTTGATCGAGCGAATAGAGGTTTGCTCATGGGGATTGGGTTTGGGTACACGTCCGAAAGGAGAGGTTTCCAAATCAAAGGAAGAATAAGCTTGATGCACGTGGTGATGGTCCATTTCAAGTGTTGGCAAAGATCAATGATAATGCATACAAGATAGACTTGCCTGGTAAGTATGGTGTTAGTGCTACTTTTAATGTGTCTGATTTATCTCCTTATGATGATGCAGATTTCAGGACGAATCTTTTTGAAGATGGGAAGAATGATACAAACCAGCCACGAGGCAAGGATCCATTGGTGCTTCTAAATGGGCCATTGACTAGGAGCAGAGCTAAGAAGTTTGGAGCAGCTATGGGATTACATATTCAAGATCAAATTTCAAAGGAAGTGACTGAAATGGCAATGGAAAAGTGCACAATAAAGCTTGAAGAAGGCACACCAAAGATGATTATGATGCTTAGTGTGAATATGGAAGCTAAAGGCTAGCTAAAGAGGTCCAACGTGCAAGAAAGGTCCATGGGGGTTCATATACAGCCTTGGGAAGTAATTTAAGGCCCATGGACAACCCAAATAGTGTGGGGCGTGTTCTTATTTTGAAGGGATTTAGTTTGGCCGAATTTTGGCATCTTTTTGGCACATGGGATGTGTGGTCCCCTATTTAGTTATTTCAGAATATTAGTTTATTTTCATACTTTCTATTTTCCTTAGTGGGTTAGGATTTTGACTTTGTAGCTTTCCTTTTCCCATTAGAATTAGGGATTCGGATTTTATTGGCCTTTTAATATAAATAGGGCCTTATTTTCTTGTAAGTACACTTTTTTTTGACAAATTATATTCTCAATTTTCTTATTGAAAATTTTGGCCATCATAGAACAAGAGTGGATTCTCTTTTTCTTTTGATTGCATCAAGAATTAGATTTACTTATCAATTTCAATTGTGGCGTTCTTATAATTAGAGCTTCCTAAATCCTTCCGTTATAAGTGTTCGTGCTTGGCTAAGCAATTGGGTGCTTTAGAAGGTGGTTTTTCCTTCGTTCTTGGTTTTTTTCTATCAATCGTGCATTGGGGTTTGAGGCCTTCATTGCCATAGTGTTCCGCATCATTATATATACATACATATACTCTTAAAGTGAAAGAATAGTTGTGAATTCTTAAAATATTAATAAAAGAATTAAACAAGTAATAGTGGAAATCTATTTAAATTTCATTATTATAGTGGAAACATGGAAGTGATTTGAAAGATAAAGATTGATGAATAAATAAAGCTAGTTGAACTAATCAGAAACAAATATAATATGTATATATGTTCATACGATAAATATATTTGAAATAATTGTTATATCTTATAAATTCACAGTAATAAGAAAATAATTTAAAAATAAAATTTTTTATACTAGAAGATATTATGATTGAAAATAATTTGAAACAGTGAAATAAATGTATTGCCCTATTATACTGATGTTAAATCTACTTTTCTAATTAGCCAAATGGTGAATATCCAAAGTGATAGTGGACATTTTATGCCATAGTGACAGTGGGCACTCTATGCCATAGAGGACATATTTTTATGTCCCAGTGATCTTGGCTTTTATGCCAACAGTGGATGCTTTGCGTCATAGAGGATCCTTGATCCCATTATCATTACAGTGGTTATTCGTACCATAGTGGGCCTTTGGCCATATCATTATAGTGGGCATTCGTGTCATAGTGGGCCTTTGGCCATATTTATATAGTAGACATTTATTTGCCATCAGTGAACCGCTATTAGAAAATAGGATTTAAAGTTCAGTATATAAGGGAAAAAAAGAGATATACATATAACAGTGGAATGTAATGACACAAATTATATTTAAAAAAATCTAAAGAGAATTAAAGGCAATTACTGAATTGAACTTGAATAGTGTAAATGTGTAGAGCTGAATCTTCTGCAGTTCCATAATAAGATTATTCTGAAAGTATTACATTGAGTGATATCAGACATAAAGAAAATAATAATAAAAACAAGTTATGTAAATTAATAAAATAATTGATTTTATGTGAGATTTAAGACTAGTTATGAATTAAATGGCTTATTGCCATAACATGAAAATTTCGAGGATGAAATTTCTTTAGTGGGGGAGAATTGTAATGTTTAAAATTTTAAATACTAAATGTTTGATTTAATATAGATAATTGATAGTGAATTGAGATATAAGTGGTATGGATAAGTGATGTAAATAGTGGATCTTAAAATTTTATTTAAGAAATTATATATTTTTATGGTTTTACGAGACTAAAAATCGAATTAGAATCAACGGTTAAGAGTGAGGGTGCACCATAGCTAAGATGAGATTGACCACACTAGATTAAGCTGTATATATATGTGTATGGATAGGTGTATTTATGTAGAAGTTTTTTCTTCCTTCTTTCTTCTTCCTCCTTCATCCACGTTCATCATCATCAACACAACCAAAACTTCTTCTTTCTTCCTTCTTTTCAAGAACTTTAGCCAGAATTTTAAGATAAAATCACATCTAGCTATAAGTTTTTAAAAGAATAAGCTAGAAAATGTGAGATTATCAGCAAGTGATCAAAGAAAAAGAGGGAGAAGAGAGAAGAAGAGAGATTTTGAAAGAGGTATGTGCTTTTTGTAATTTAATTTCTATGAATTTTAATGTTTGAATTAGTTGATTGAGTCATCTATAATGAATTATTACTGAAAAGTATTGGTTAAATAGATTGATGAGTGAAAAATGAGTTAAAGGAACTTGTAGTGATGAGTAGGATTGATGGTGGTTTGATGTTGTTTTTAGCCATGAGTGATGGTTAAAGATTAATTAATTGATATTTGAGTAAAGTATTTGGTAAAGACTCTTTCTATGTAAAAAAAACTAGTTTTTGATTCTTTTTTTTTATCATAAATCTTGAATATATGGTATTTAAGTGGTTGAGTGTATGAAACAAAGAATTTTTCCTGACATGGCCATATCACTGGGTTTGTCAATGATGTTGTGTTTCGATATTGGAGACACGACCACTAACATGCCTGTGCCATTAGGCATGTCATAGCTACTGTGATGAAAGATAAATGACACGGCCAGTGACACACCCGTGTCATTGGACGTGTCATAGCTACTGTAATGCAAGTTAAGTGAGACGGGCAGTGACACACCCATGTCATTGGGCGTGTCAAAGCTTTTATTAAATGGGAAAGTGACACAATCATTGGCACACCCATGTCATTGGGCATGTCACTTAAAGAAATTTGTCCGAAATAACTCTTTTTCTTATTTTTCCTCCATGATTTCGGCCTAAATGATTATAAGGTCTTAAAGTATAAAGGATTATTGGAATTAACCCTAACAAGTAGTGTAACAAATTTATTTTGAATATATAATAAATATTTGTGATACTAAGTGTTGATCAAAGAATTATTCCATTGAAGTGCTATACATAATTTAATGTTAGTTAAAAACTAATGAATTACCCGAATCATACTGATTTTAGATCTAGCTTTGGATTGAAGGGCTAACTAGAGGAATGATAACCATAGTGATAGTGGGCACCTCGTGCCATTAATGGGCACATCATGTGATCAATGACAGTGGGCATAATTGCCATTATATATTCTTGAGATTTGACATTAAAATTGCTACACTAACATGTTATCCAAACCTATGATCTGAGTTCAATATGTATGGGCATATTTAATGAAGTTATCTAAATTTAAAATATATGTGAATATGATGTTATGAATAATAGAAGAAATGCACAATAATAATATAAGTTAATTACTTAAAATCAACTTACTATGTTATAATGTGAAAGTGATTGGTAATGTATATATTAATGTTTCCTAGTGAAAGTTCTAATGCACAGAATAGAAATATTATGATCAAGTTATTGAATTGATCAATAACTTTCTAAGTGTTATAATGATTAAAAGTGTATATAATGATATAAAATGCAAAGTGCCCTAAAGTTTAGTAATAAATTTAAGTGCCAAAAATTATAGATTGAATAAAATTATCCTATATGTGAAACTGAAAAGTAAGGCTTACTGAAAACAAAATAAGCTTATTATGAGCAATGTTAACAAATGAGAAAGTAAGTCTTAAATAAAATAATTCATAAAGAGAAAAGTTGCAATACCGAAAGTATAGTATAACATGATGACTTTTATAAAATTAAAGTTATTATTTTGTGTAATCAAAATATTATGTTGGTTTATTATTGAAAATAGTTAATATATTGAAATATTTCTTAAAACTGAGTGTTATTACTATATTTTCATAAGTATTTTTCTTTAATATTAAGTGATAAAATATGTTTATACAAGCACCACTAAACTTTGCTTAGCGTGTTAAAATTATTTTCTGACACACAGATATCATGTCATTGAAGCAAGTTAAGCAGTGAAATTATGAATCTCAGAAATTATCTATAGTATATATAAAGATCTTTTGTATACTGTACTCATAAGTTATGAAATATATATATATACAATTTAATTTAGCTATTTGAGAGATTGTATAAATTTGTAAACATGAAAAGAATATATGTATTTAGAGGACAAAGTTTGAGATTCTAGTGAATGATTATCAAATAAAGCAATGTAATATATATTTATTTGATTTGGCAAAATTATGATGGTTATCTGATTTATAATTAGTATTTGGATTATTGGAGATTGGTTTAAATTTTGGATTTATAATTATTATATTATACAGATTGTATTATTATTTGAAAATTTTTGTTAGTAACACTTTGAAAGGAAACTTTGCTGATGAAATGATTAGAGTACTGATAGTATATTGAGTAACATTCTCCAATTGTTCTAGTGAGAATTATCAGGGAATGTCACACCACCTCTCCATAAAAATCACATGCAATACTAATATCAACCCTTCTATTCACAAGATTATCTTTGGTAGGCATAATGCAATGCAATAATCTCTAAAGAAAGATTTTAACTTTAGGGGCAACACTAATTTCAACTCTTCATGCCTAACAACTAATGGAGATGTAACACAAAAATTGACATTTGTCGGAAGCCAACCTATACCCTAAACAGGAATGTTAGAGCCATCTCCCACTCTCTACCGTAGACCCTTCCTTTGTGTGTTCAAAGCACACAAAGATCTCTTCCAAATGATACTCGGGTTAGAACCCTATTTAGCATCTAACAAATCCACATTCAGATAATATTTAGTTTTGAAAATCTGAGTTGAAAGAGCATTTGGATTACGATAAAATGCTAACCTTATTTGTAAGTATAAATAAGTTGAACAAATGGAGATTTCAGAAATCAAGACCCCCTTTCTCCTTCTTAGGGCAAAGTCGGTCCCATGATAACCAATGGATATTCCTCCTCCCATCACCTTTTGAACCCCCACCAAAATGAATTCATAATCCTCTAAAGCTCTTCACAAGTTGAAACTAGGATATGAAAAACACACATACAATAGGTTGGAAGGGCCCAACCAACCATTTTCAATAAAACTTCTTTCTTCCCCTTTTCAACTTTGGCAATTACATTGAATTGGGTTAAAAATTTACAAAGTTCAAGAGTATTCTTCCCCTTTGTCATTTTAATTTTTAATTATTGACTATTTAACTCCCCTTTAACAATTCAAAGTTTATTAGTAAGTTATGCATACCAATTCAATTCATTCTCCCCTTCTGACAAAGGTAAAACAAAGTAAGTAACACAATTGCAAACTAAACAAACAATGAACACAATTGTAAATATTAAAAGTGAGAATTCATATAAAATGAAATGAAATGTATGATCTATTACAATTAAGAGCCAAACAATGAGATCATGTAAAAAAAGAGGAAAAAAAATAAAAGAAGATCTTCATCATCATTTTTTATTCTCCTTCTCCTTCTTCAAAGAAAGTGCCCACTTCTTCTCCAACTTCTTCTCCAATATTGGTTTCTTAATCTCCTTGTTCATCATCCCAAATTGTGCATTGAGGGATTCCTATATGAGGGATTCCTATAACACCTTGCAAATCCCTAATGTCCATATAGAGATGGGAAAACTTTTTGAAAATGTCATCTACTTTGGAAATTTGAGAAGAAATTTGTCTTTCAATTTCTTAATGGTTGGAGAGAATAGAACCTTGTCCTCTAGGAGTTTGAGGTCTAGGAATCTCCATTTAAAAAGTTTTAGGATTTTAATATGCAAACCTAAGCTTTTTTTTTGTTGGGTTATTGCTCTTTGAACTCCAAAGTTGTATCCATATTCTCCATTAACCTCAATAACACATTTGGAGTATTTCAAATATTTTATTGAAAGGAGCTTAGGTTGTATCAAGAGGATCGGAGAGTGTGTCTCTACTGGAGAGGGTAAGAGCACCTACATATTTAGCAATTTGAGAAATGAATGAAGGAATTAAAATTATTTGAAGGAATCAATTAAAAATTTTGCAGTTTGGATTGGTTATCCCTTCACTAGGCAATAGAGGATCGTAAGGTCTTTATGAGTAACCTTCTCATTACTCTCATCAGTTGCATTATGGTGTGGGTTATGATCCTATGTAAAAGCCAAAGAATGAGAGTTCTAAGATTTTTAGCATTTTAAGAGTGAAAGATCCAAGCAGTTATTTGTTCCGTGCTTGAAAGTTGGGAGTATATAAGAGTGCACCTAATACACTCTTATTAATAAAGAGCTTTGCATATACTTGTCATCATTTGGAGCCAAAGGCTAATCAATTAGTTCAGTGCAACTATATGCTTAAGTATATGGATAAGTCTGTTCAAATGGAACTTCGAATAGAAAATGTGAGTATAGGAAGTCAAAGGCAAGAACAAAGAAGGTGAGACTAATATAAGGATAGTACCTAATATAAGATGAATAAAATAAAAGTCTAAGATAACTAATATAAGGATAGTACCTTAAAAGGAAGAGCAATGTATAGGTCAAATGTTTTTAATTGTGAGAACAAAGGCTATTATATGAAGGATTATATCACTCCTAAATAGGTATGACAAGGTAACTCATGTGTGAGTGAATTCTCGTTCCTAATTTAATCTTATTAATTGAAATATATCCTTTGTGGATTGTAAATATGGGAGCAACCAACCATATAATAAAGGATTTTGAAGCCTTAATATAATTCCATCAGTATACCCAATGGGGTATAATGGATTTTTATAAGGATCAACACAAGTGTTGAAGGAAATTCCACCTGCATATAAGTTTTGCATGGCAATTAAACCTTATTGCTCCATGAAGTCCTTTTACATTTCATGAATTAGATAGAATTTGATTTCTATTCTTTGTTTGACTTATATTTATTTTTTCTAAAGTTTTCCATGATAATCTAGTACATTTGTATTTGGGGCAAATGTTTATGGCTCTAGATAGGTTTTCAGTTTTTTTTTCTTGTTATGGATTTTGTAAGCACTATGGTTTCTAATATTAGTTGTTCCTTTATTTCAACCTCACAAAAATTATAAGAATTATGTTAATGTGCTAGACTTAGTTCTATTGAAGGCCAACAAGGATTGGATTGATCAGTAAAACAACTGATCTCTCATCAAACATTGATCAATTGGAACTGTCTACTTATGAATGATGTCTAGCTGAAAAAAACTACAAGAAAACCTTTTGAAAAGGACACAAGAGACCCTCCCCATTGTATTTAATGCACTCTGACATGTGTGATCAGATGAATGTGAGGGCAAGGCATAATGTTTTCTATTTCATCACCCTTATCGATGATTATACACAATATGTTATGTCTATTTGATTATTGATGCAAGAAAGGATCCCTTGAAGCTAGCAAGTGGACCAATCACTAGGAGCAAGGCAAAGAGATATCAAGCTAGTATGGCTTTGCATATTCAAGAAGAGATTTCCAAAGAGCTTCAAGAATTATCATTCAAGAAGATGGAGATAGAGCTTGAAGAAGGCACACCAAAGTTGATTATGATGCTTAGTGTGGAAGCTAAAGGCTAGCTAAAGAAAGGTCCAACGTGCAAGAAAGGTCCATGGGGATTCATATATAGCCTTGGGAAGTAATTTAAGGCTCATGGACAGCCCAAATAGTGTGGGGCGTTTCTTATGTTGAAGGGATTAGTTTGGTTGTTTCCATACTTTATATTTTCCTTAATGGATTAGGATTTTGTTTCCATACTTTATATTTTCCTTAGTGGATTAGGATTTTGTTTCCATACTTTATATTTTCCTTAGTGGATTAGGATTTTGTTTCCATACTTTATGTTTTCCTTATGCAATTAGGAATGTTTTCCTTATGCAATTAGGAATGTTTTAGTTTTCCATATGCAATTAGGAATTTTGTAACCCTTATTTAAGGGCACTATTAGGCCGAATTTCAGACTACAACAATTAATAAAAATTTTCGAATTCTTCTACAAGTTCTTCTTGTGAATTTTCGTGTGAGAGAGATTAGAGTGGATTCTTTAAATCATTCTTTGCATCAAGAATTAGGTTTACTTATCAACAAGAGTTGTGGCATTTTCCTTCTTCTTACCAACTAAATCCTTCAATCATAGTGAGTTCGCGTCTCTTTATAGGCGTTGGGTTCCTTAGGAGGTGATTATCAAGTTTCAAGGAGTTCTCTACCATTGTTATACGTTGGGTTTACTACCATCGTTGCTAAGGGTCCACGTCATTTGGTATCAGAGCCTTGCTACAAGGTAATTTTTATCTACTTTGTCTTTCTAGGTTTTGTTAATTTAGGTCTTTTAAATTTCTGTGTTTTAGGGTTCTTAGAGAGTCTAGTCTTTAATTTTTAAAAAAGAGTCATATATCAATTCTGATCAAAGCCGAATTGAAGGAGGGTATTCTTAGGGTGAAAACGAAACCTAGGAAAGGATTCTTGGAGAATTTCGAAACCAAGAATTAGGGCTCTTGAAAGAAAGCAAAAGCTAAAGTTTGTGTTCAAGTTTGATTTTGATTTGGTCTTGAGTGAATCTGGGGTTGCAAATTAAGTCCAAATTTTGAAAAGTCCTTGGGAGTAAATTAAGTCCCGAATCAAGGGGATAGTAAGAGGAAGCAAAAAAAAAAAAGAGTACAAAACCACCTCAACAAAATTTTTTTGATATTCTTGATATTTGGGTGCTAAGGATCAGATCTAGGTGGGTGAGAAGTAATAAAAATTTTTTGGGCGAAATATTTCACCTTTTGAGGGGCTTTTGGAATTCGAAAATCAGACCTTAATATTCATGTTATTTGAGTGTTATAGGTGGGAATTAGAGTCTAGAAGCTAGTATTTTGGGTAGAATTGATTAGGTCCATAAAGCAGCTTGCCAAGTGTGGGTTGTTTTTGATTCATTATATCCAAATTTGTCTTGTTTATAGTCTTCATTGTTTCTGATTTCTTTATCTAGATTTTAATTCCATTACATTGCTAAGTATCATTTGTTTGTGTCGATACTTGGTTTTATATCGTGTAGTGCAAATTACCTTGCATTGCCTCCGGATACTTGTCTTGTTTTCTATCTAGTTCTAGGATTTAGGTTCTAGTTTCTTGAACGACTTGACAATTGTTGGTTGGTGAGCTTGGTTCTGAAGTGCAATCAAGGAAGACAAGAAAAGTGAGGTAATTCTAAACACTTGAGTGAATTTCGATTATTACTAATCTTGTTTCTTTGAGTTTGTTTGTTTGTTAACATGGCTGGAAAAAGGAGAAGAGACTAGCAAAGAAGGAGCTATGGCCGAAAGCTTGGATAGGCTTAATGAGACTTTGGCAGCAATGCTTGGTCGAATGGAGATGATGGATACTAGATTGCAAGAGAATGCAGCACGACAAGCACAACAAATTCAGCAAGTGCAACAAGGATAGCCAGCCGCACATCCAAATCGCATAATGCGAGCTAGAAGAGTGCTTAGGAGAGAAGGGCAAGGAAATCTTGAAGCCCTAGAAGCAGCCGAAAGGGTAAAAGATGAAGATGAAGGTGGAAATCAACCTACCACTGATGGTGACCTTACTTCCATCAAGATGAAGATTCCTTCCTTTGAAGGGAAGAACAATGCAGAAGAGTTCATAGAATGGGAGAAGAAAGTTTAACAGATTTTCGAATGCCATAACTACACCGAAGAGAAGAAATCAATTTTGGCAGCCGTAGAGTTCAAGGGGTATGCTACCTTTTAGTGGGATCAATTGAAAGCTAATAGAAGAGGGAAAGGTATGAGGCCTATTCCTGAATGGTCAACCTTGAAAGAACTAATGAGGACCCGATTTGTACCATCTCACTACATTCGGGATTTGTACAATCGACTAGCAAGACTAGTTCAAGGTGGAGGAAGTGTGGAAGAGTACCACAAAGAGATGGAGATGATCATGGCTAGGGCAAATATTGATGAAGATGAAGACAAGAAGATGTCACGATTTCTCGGGGGATTGAATTTGAACATAGCCAATGAATTGGAGATGTATGAATTCAACACAATGGAAGAGTTAGTTCAAAAGGCCATGAAGATAGAGAGAAGATTGAAGAATAAAGCTATTTCGAAAACTGGCTACTCTAAAGCTAGTGGAAAATTTTCAAACTTCAAGGGTTCAAGTTCGAGTGGAGGTTCCTACAAAGGGGATTACAAGGGTTCTTTCCAAAAGAATTCTTCCTACAATCCTAATTTCAAGAAGCCAAATGATGGGGATGCAAAAATAGCCAAGGAAACACCTTCTAGACCTACTCCAACTAGGGAAATTAAATGCTACAAGTGTTTGGGAAGTGAACACATTGCTTCTCTATGTCCGAATAAGAGGGTGATGATTGCTACCCATGAAGGGGAAATTGAATCAGAATCTGAACATGAAGAAGAAGAGGAGGCCGAATGTGGTGATAGGGTCGAATATGATGAAGAGGCTTGGGAGAATCAAGTCTTGAATGCTGAACATGGAGAGATGCTTGTTACTAGAAGAGCCTTGAATATTCAAGTCAAGGAAGAAGGCTTGGATCAAAGGGAGAATCTTTTCCACTCTAGGTGTTTGGTGAATGGTAAGGTTTGTACACTTATCATTGATGGTGGAAGTTGTACCAATGCTGCTAGTACTACAATGGTGGATAAATTGGGGTTAACTTGTTTTAAACATCCCAATCCTTACAAGTTGCAATGGTTCAATGACGCTGTGGAAGTAAAAGTGTTGAAGCAAGTCAAGGTACCATTCTCCATTGGGTGGTATAAAGATGAGGTTTTGTGTGATGTAGTGCCAATGCAAGCTGGACATTTGCTATTAGGAAGACCATGGCAGCATGATAGAAGGGCACAACATGATGGCTTTTCTAATAAGTATACCTTTACTTATGAAGGAAAGAAGGTTGTTCTAGCACCATTATCACCTCAACAGGTGTATGAAGATCAGAAGAGGATGCTAGAGAGGGAGAAAGAAGTTTCAGCAAACATGAACCAAGGGGGTTCAAATTCGGCCAATGATGTTTCTTCAACACCCAAGGGTAATTCTAAGGGTAGGGAGAGAGAAAATAATAAAGTGAGTGAGTGCAGAAAGGGAAAAGAGGAAATAAGCAAACAAATAAATGGCCCATTGGTGAGAGAAAATAAGCAAGGAGAAAAAGCAAAACATACTTTTTATGCAAGAGCAAGAGAGATAGATGTAGGGCAGCCTGTACTCATTATTATGTATAAAGAATTGTTACTTGCTGACAGTGAAGAATCTCTTGATCCTTTACCTTCTAGTTTTGTGTCTTTGTTGTAGGATTTTAAGGATGTGTTTCCTGAAGACCTTCCTAGTGGTTTGCCGCCATTAAGAAGGATTGAACATCAAATTGATTTCATACCTGGTTCTATAATTCCAAATCGGCCAGCATATAGGAGCAATCCTAGGGAGACAAAAGAGATGCAAAGACAAGTTGAAGAGCTTTTGGAGAAAGGGTTGGTTCGCGAGAGCCTTAGTCCTTGTGCCGTTCCAGTCTTATTAGTACCCAAGAAAGATGGTTCTTGGAGGATGTGTGTTGATTGTAGGGCTGTGAACAAGATTACTGTGAAGTATAGACATCCCATTCCTAGACTTGATGACATGTTGGACGAATTGCATGGGGCGAAATATTTCACAAAGATTGATCTTATGAGTGGTTATCATCAAATTCGCATGAAGCCGGGAGATGATTGGAAGACTGCCTTCTAAACAAAATATAGTTTGTATGAATGGTTAGTTATGCCTTTTGGTTTATCTAATGCACCTAGTACTTTCATGAGATTAATGAACCATGTTTTGAGAGCTTATTTAGGTAAGTTTGTGGTAGTTTACTTTGATGATATTCTGATTTATAGCAAAACTGAGGAAGAAAATGTTGAACATGTTAGGAATGTGCTTGAAATCCTTAGGAGCAAAACCTTTATGCTAAGCTTAAGAAGTGTTCTTTTTGTCTAGATAGGGTTGTTTTTCTTAGTTTTGTTGTAAGTATGCAGGGAATTGAAGTTTATCAAGAGAAGGTGAAAGCTATCCAAGAGTGGCCGAATCCTTCAAGTGTGACAGAAGTGAGGAGTTTTCACGGATTGGCAAGCTTCTATAGGAGATTTGTCCCTAATTTCTCTACATTGGCAGCCCCTTTGACTAGCATAATCAAGAAAGAAGTGGGATTCGTTTGGGGCAAGGAGCAACAAGAAGCATTTGATGCTTTGAAAGAGAAGCTTTCTACTACACCCATTTTAGCTTTACCTAACTTTGATTCTACTTTTGAAATTGAATGTGATGCTTTTGGTGTAGGTATTAGAGCTGTTTTGATGCAAGAGAAGAAGCCCATTGCATACTTTAGTGAAAAGCTTAATGGAGCAAAGCTGAATTATTCAACTTATGACAAGGAGCTATATGCTTTGGTGAGAGCATTGGACGTATGGGAGCATTATTTGCTGCCCAAGGAATTCATGATCCATACAGACCATGAATCATTGAAGCATTTGAGAGGGCAAGGCAAGTTGAATAAAAGACATGTAAAATGGGTTATGAAGATTGGAAGTTTCCTTATGTGATCAAATACAAGCAAGGTAAAGACAATGTAGTGGCAGATGCACTTTCAAGGAGGTACGCTTTACTTAATGTTTTGAGTACTAAATTGCTTGGATTTGAATGTATAAAGGACTTATATGTTGGTGATTCTGATTTTGGCAATGTTTATGATGCTTGTGAGCATGGTGCTTTTAATTCTTTCTATAGACATGATGGGTTTTTGTTTAAGGGTTCGAAATTATGCATGCCTAGATGTTCTATGAGAGATTTGCTAGTATTAGAATCACATTGTGGGGGTTTGATGGGGCATTTTGGAGTTGATAAGACTTTAGACATGCTGAATGAACACTTTTATTGGCCAAATATGAAAAGGGATGTAATTCGGATTTGTAAGGCTTGTTTGGCTTGTAGGCAAGCTAAGTATAAATCTATGCCTCATGGTTTGTATATGCCATTACCCGTTCCTAGTTCTCCTTGGATGGACATTAGTATGGACTTTGTTTTAGGATTACCAAGGACTAAGAGGGGGAGAGATAGCATATTTGTGGTTGTTGATAGGTTTAGTAAGATGGCACACTTTATCCCATGTCATAAGAGTGATGATGCTAGTTTAGTGGCCGAACTCTTCTTTAGGGATGTGGTTCGAATTCATGGGATACCAAAATCCATAGTTTCTGATAGAGACACCAAGTTTTTGTTTCACTTTTGGCGTGTGCTTTGGGGAAAGTTAGGTACCAAGTTGTTATTTTCCACCACTTGTCATCCTTAAACGGATGGACAAACAGAAGTAGTAAACAAAACTTTAGGTACCATGTTGAGAGCTTTAGTGGGTAAGAATTTGAGTTCTTGGGAAGATTGTTTGCCATTTGTTGAGTTTTCTTATAATCATGCTATTCATTCTTCTACAGGATATTCACCTTTTGAGCTTGTTTATGGTTTTAACCCACTAATAGTTTTGGATCTTGTTTCTTTATCTTCTCATGAGCTTGTTAGTTTAGATGGTGAGAAGAAAGCTAAATTGGTGAAAGAGATGCATGAGAAAGCAAGGGCGAATATTGAGAAAAGGAACAAGAGATATGCTGATTCTGCAAATAGAGGGAGACGTGAGATAAAGTTTCAAGTAGGAGATTGGGTTTGGGTGCATTTTCGAAAAGAGAGGTTTCCTAACCAAAGGAAGAACAAGTTGTAAGCAAGGGGAGATGGCCCATTCCAAGTGCTGGAGAAGATTAATGACAATGCCTACAAGATCAACTTACCAGGTACGTATAATGTTAGTGCTACTTTCAATGTAAGTGATCTTTCTCCTTTTGATGATACAGATTTGAGGACAAATCTTTTTGAAGAGGGGGAGAATGATGCAAGAAAGGATCCCTTGAAGCTAGCAAGTGGACCAATCACTAGGAGCAAGGCAAAGAGATATCAAGCTAGTATGGCTTTGCATATTCAAGAAGAGATTTCCAAAGAGCTTCAAGAATTATCATTCAAGAAGATGGAGATAGAGCTTGAAGAAGGCACACCAAAGCTGATTATGAAGCTTAGTGTGGAAGCTAAAGGCTAGCTAAAGAAAGGTCCAACGTGCAAGAAAGGTCCATGGGGGTTCATATAAAGCCTTGGGAAGTAATTTCAGGCCCATGGACAGCCCAAATAGTGTGGGGCATTTCTTATGTTGAAGGGATTAGTTTGGTTGTTTCCATACTTTATATTTTCCTTAGTGGATTAGGATTTTGTTTCCATACTTTATATTTTCCTTAGTGGATTAGGATTTTGTTTCCATACTTTATGTTTTCCTTATGCAATTAGGAATGTTTTAGTTTTCCATATGCAATTAGAAATTTTGTAACCCTTATTTAAGGGCACTATTAGGCCGAATTTCAGACTACAACAATTAATAAAAATTTTTGAATTCTTCTACAAGTTCTTCTTGTGAATTTTCATGTGAGAGAGATTAGAGTGGATTCTTTAATTCTTTCTTTGCATCAAGAATTAGGTTTACTTATCAACAAGAGTTGTGGCGTTTTCCTTCTTCTTACCAACTAAATCCTTCAATCATAGTGAGTTCGCGTTTCTTTATAGGCGTTGGGTTCCTTAGGAGGTGATTATCAAGTTTCAAGGAGTTCTCTACCATTGTTATACATTGGGTTTTCTACCATCGTTGCTAAGGGTCCGCGTCAATTATTCATAAGGCTTTAAGTTGCATCAAGATTTGTCTCAACCTAGTTGAAAAATCAATTAAACAAAGGAAGTGAAAGCACTTCAGATCGACAAAGGTTGTGAATATTTATCTGATTAGTTCAAACAAATGTGTGAAGAAAAAGGAATAGAATATCAATTGACTATTCTATTAACTCTGTAAAAAATGGTATTCCTAAAAGGAGAAATATAACTCCCCTTAAAATGATTAGGTCATAAATAGCTATCTCCTTAAAATGATTAGGTAATAAATGGCACAAGCTAATCTACCCTGGCTCAAGCTAATCTACCCACTGCTTATTGGGTTGTTGTATTATTGATAGCATATATGTACTTAATCGAGTGCCCTCCAAATTAGTTACTTCCATTCCATTTGTGTTATGGACAAATTGACAACCTGATCTAAGCATCCCAAAATCCTTGGGTCACGCTATCTATGAACATTAAACCTGTCATAAACATGGAAAATTAGGACTAAGAGGTAAAAAGAATATTTTTGAGAGATATTCTAAATTATCCAAAGAATATGTTTTTGTGGGTAATCAAGACAGTGGGAGAACAACTTAGGTTGAATCACAAGAAGTCATATTCTTAGAGAATGAATTTTTTAAGTAAGGTAAATTGAATCAAGAGTTCTCCCTATATGAGATCTTGGATCAAGTTCATTAGGACCACTTCATCCGAGTGGAGGAATTTGGTGGGTTAGTCTCCACCAACTGGTCTGAATGAGAGTGATCCTAATCCAAGTGGGATTACTCACCCTAGCTCTAGTGGGAGCTCTATGGGAGTGATCCTAGTCTGAGTGAGAGTACCAATCCTAGTTGTAATGGGAGCTATATGGACATTGATGTAATATACATATCAATAAAACTTGATGAGACTGCTTCTCAAGATTTTGATTTTAACTATGGAATAATACCTCATTGATGATTTAAAATTGAAGGCAATGAGGAAGTTTATTCATAATTCTATCTCAAGACAAAGATGAGCCAAAGAATATCTAAGAGGCTCTCTCATGTCTTGCTGAGGATTAAGTGAATAAAAGCAATAGAAGAAGAATTAGTTTCTATGTGTTCAAACCAACTATAGGAATTTGTAGATCTTTTGAAAGGATGTTAAGACATTGGGAACAAATGGATTCTCAAAATTAAGCAAAAGGTAATGGCAGTTTCGAGAGGCACACGGCTCATCTCATTGCAAAGGGATACATACAACAAGAAGGAACAAGCTACAAAGATATGTTTTCTCTTGTTCTATAAGGTTGATTTTAGCAATTGTGGAAAACTATGATATTGAATTGCATCAAATGGATGTAATATGACTGCCTTTTCTCAATGGAGAACTAAATGAGGAGATCTACATGGAATGACTTGTAGGCTTCATCAAATAAGGTCAAGAAAATAAAGTTTGTAGGTTGAAATATCAATATATAGTCTTAGGCAGTCTTAAAGATAATGGTACTTATTCTTTCATAATGCAATCATATTAAATGACATTACCATGACAAATGAGGACTATTATGTCTACATTAGGCAATTAAAAGCAAAGTTTGCCATAATTTCATTATATGTTGATGACATTCTAGTTGTTGGTGTAACACCCTTATACCATATGTACATATAATACATACACCACATATATATACAATATGTACACATAATATAAGAATATCACTATTTAAGTCTTTATACAAATTTTTCGCAATTCTCACATAAATAATTTATTGTATTAAACATATTTTATTAGATAAACAAATATAAGTATAAGTAATTAATTATTAAAAATATCATCTATTAGTGAAAATCTCTAAAAAAAATTTGCCAGATTTTTATCTATATTTCATATATTTTCCAAAAACAATAAACTCAACCTGCACAAAAAATTTACACTTCCAATATATACATATTTTCAGTTACACCAACATCTCTCCAAAAATATTCCAAATCTCAAATCCTCTTATATATATATATATTCTAAAAGTATTTCAAATAATCATATTACTTAAATAAACATTAAGTTTACAACAACTTTATATAATAACATAATGTATATAAGCAAATCATGTTTAACCAAAAACAAATAATTACATGCTATTCAACATGCTATGGTTTTGCGGCAAAAACCAAACTTCTAGCACTATCCAACAACCTAGACCTGGTCAGGTCTATTAGAGCTCTCTGCTACTATCTTGTCACCCACACGATAAAATCCAATCGTGCTAAGCTTATAGCATACTTTGATAATAGTAAAAATTTAAAGAAAATAATGCAAAATACTTCTTCTTTGAAACTCACAATGTGGCATACAATTACATTTTAGAACTTAAGCATTTCTCACTCTAAACCATCACATATCACTCACATTAGGCATAAATAACCATGTATAATATTCAACTTCCAAAGATATTGCTTTGGACCAACATTTGACACCCAGTGTCTGGCCCGAAGGCAAATAATATTGATGTTCAGCATCTGGCCCGAAGGCAAATAATATTGATTTCTGGCATCTGGCCTAAAGGCAAATAAAAGTGATGCCCAGCGTCTGGCTCGAAGGCAAATATTCGGTATACCACATAACACCAAACACAATACTCTAGAAATTGATATTATATAAGGTTTCACACATAAAAAAAATAATTTCACATTTTTCTCATGCTTTGGCAATTATGACAATTTCTATTCTTTTTGCACTTTTTTCATATTTTCTCATTATTTCCACACACTTTCATCAATTCCATCAATTTACTTGCCACATCCTCAATATGAAAAAATTATGCCTACATTTGGCATAATTACACATTTTCACAAACACATTATTAAATGCTTTTAGCCATCTTAAAGTGGCTCACTCAATCACACATCATATATTTCATAATATAAACATATATTTATACTCTTTTCATGTCTATTCACACATTTTCAAGTTCTGCATACTATTTGTATATTTTTCACATATTTCAATTATTCAATTATATTTTTTTCCATGTTCCCAATGTGGCATACTTTCCATTCCAGTGGCAAATCATAGTAATGCTCAAAAGCTAGCTCCAAAGGCAAATCATATCACAGTGACGCCAAGTGTCTAGCCCCAAAGGCAAATCAAAGTAATTGCTCAAAAGCTAGCCCCAAAAGCAAATAATAAGGATAACCTTATAGGCATGCTGCCAAACACAAAAATCTAAAAATTGAATAACATACTAGACACACAAATATTTCATATTTTCCATTATCAATTTCTTTTTCATTTTCTCATAATTAACTAGGCACATTGCCTCTTTTCTAATTATCAATTAGGCACATTGCCTCATTTTTCACATTTTTCTTAATGTCATTTCATTTCAATTTATCACATTTCATCATATCTCAATATATTATCACAGTGTATCACATTCCACATCAAAATCACATTACCCAAACACTTTGGGCTATTTTCACATAATTCACATTTTATGCAATTTAGCCATTAACAATGGCTTTTCACAATGCATTTAATGCATATATACATTACACATGTCATAGGACATTGTTCATAAATAATCAATGCATCAAGTAGCTTAACACATTTTTCAACCAAAATTTGTTAAGCTGAAATGTAATTTAATTATTCCACATTTATCAAAAGTTTGTACATACCTCTATAAGCTCACAAAAGCAAGCTCAAAATCAAACTCCAACCTCCTCTTCCAAGTTATCCTTCAACACTTGGTTTGGCCAAACTACTTCCTCTCAATGCCTATACCAAATGTGATTATAAATAATCATTTAATATCACATTCTAAGGCATTTTAAGCAATAAACCTTAATTATACACCACTTTAATCAAAATTCCAAAATATAGCATAACCTTTCTTTAACTTAGGAAAACCATATTAAACCATATAAATTGATATTTTAAGTTTATTAATATCATTAAAAACATATTTTAACATGATTAAATCAACTACATTAATGAAATACACACTTATGTTCAAAATCTAAAATGACATAACCTTTCCCATTGAAGGTTCTCCATTCCAACACTTTCCAATTATCAATCCAAGCTTATTTCCATCACTAATATTATTAAAAATGTTTCAAACATTAAAATCAAACAATTCACCATCTTTGAAAATTCACTTTTTCAAAACCCTAAATCAACACTTGCATTCCCAAACTCTAATCGCCAAATCCATCATTTAACTTTAAAATACTTGTTCATGCATCAAAATAACACATTTAGAACTAAATTGCACAATTAAATCACATGATTTCAAAAGTCCAATTCTCCCATAACCCTAAATTCTCTCTCTTCATCAAACCTCACTCAAACTTAACCATTTCTTCAATTCAACCTTAAAATCATTGTTACCTACTCAAAACAACTTCATTCATACCCAAATAGACAATTAAATCATACCACTTAAAAAACTCAAAATCAACATAATCATAAAATCATGGATTTCTAAAGAAAAAGGGTAAAGAACTTACTAATCCAAGTAGAAAACTCCAAATCTTCACTTAAAATCTTAAGAATCTATCAATTTTTGAAGCATGGAAGAAGAAAATCTTTGAGTTGCATAGCCATGGAGTTTCGGCCCACACTGGGAAGAAGAAGAAGGTGAAGACCAAATTTAATCTCTTTCTTTCCACTTTCTTTTTAAACTATATATATAATATCATATTATATTTTTAATTATTTATTTATTTAATAAAAACCCTAAAATTACTTCTTCCATTAAAAATAGTTTATTTTAATTTATTTAAATAATTTTCAATTTTTAAAGTTTAATTACCAAAATACCACTTGACTTTGACTTTTTTTTAAAAAATGTTTACTTTTTGTTGACTTTTATATATTATGTCTATTTTTTGTATATTTCATATATACATTTCACTTTTTAACTTAAAATAATTCAATTTTTCATTTAAATTATTTATTTAATTTATCCAATTTAATTTTAATTTATTTTATTTAATGTCCAAAAATTAGAAATTTTTAAAAATTAGGGACGTTATAATTCTCTCCCCCTAAAGAAAATTTTATCCGTGAAATTATCTGCTATCCACTCTGGAACAACTGAGGATACTGGCCCTGTATCATTTGCTCACTCTCTCATGTTGCCTCTTCAGTGGCATGATTCCTCTAAAGAACTTTCACAAGTGGCACCTTCTTATTTCTCAACTCTTTCACTTTTCGTGCCAAAATCGCTACTAGTTCTTCCTTGTAAGTTAGATCCAGACTCACCTCAATGGACTCCAATGACAAGATATGAGATGTGTCTGACTTGTATCTCTAAAGCATAGAGTCATGGAAGACATTGTGCATACAATCCAACTCAAGCGGCAGAGCCAATCTATGAGCTACTGGACCAACTCTCTCCAACACCTCATATGGTCCTATGAAATGAGGGCTCAACTTTCCTTTGCAGTCAAATCTCAGAATCTTCTTCCATGGAGACACCTTCAAGAACACTTTATCTCCCACACTAAACTCTATGTCTTTCCCTTTTAAATCAGAATAGGATTTCTATCGGTCTCAAGCAGCTTTCAAACAACCCCGAATCACCTTCACTTTCTCTTTCGTTTCTTTAATCAAATCGGGACCGATCAATTTACCTTCTCCAACCTCATCCCAACACAAAGGTGTCCTGCATTTTTTGCCATACAAGGCTCCATAAGGTGCCATCCCAATACTGGACTAATGACTGTTGTTATATGCAAACTCAATTACTAGTAAAAATCTATCCCAGCTCCTAGTGAAAATCAATGATACAGCTCCTGAACAAATCTTCTAGAATCTGTATCACTCTCTTTGGCTGTCCATCTATATGAGGATGGAAAGCAGTACTAAAATGCAATAAAAAACCTAATGCGTCCTGCAAACTCCTCTAAAATCTTAATATAAATCGGGGATCTCAGTCTGACACTAGAGAAACTAAAACTCTGTGCAACCTCACTATCTCACTGATATACAGCTCAGTCAACCTCTTTAGTGAATAATTCATCTGAACTAGAAGAAAATGAACTATCTTCGTCATTCGATCAACAATCACCTAGATTGCATCATGCTTCTTCTAGGTCAAAGGCAGTCTAGTAACAAAATCCATCGTCACTCGCTCCTATTTCCACTATGGTACAGACAATGGCTGAAGCAACCATGAAGGAACCTAGTGCTCAACTTTTACGCTTTGGCAAGTGAGATATCTGTATACAAATTATCCTATGTCCCTCTTCAAACCTAACCACCAATAAATGTTGCTTCAAATCCTGATACATCTTAATACTACTAAGGTGCATAGCTTAGAGTGACTGATGTGCTTCTTCTAATATCATCCTCTTTAATCCTGCATCATCAAGAATACATAACCTATCTCTGTACCACAAACTGCCATCATTTCTCACATAAAAGTTTCGACTCTCCCCCTTTTGGAAATTCATCACAATCTTCTGGATTCTCCCATCTGCCAATTAGGCCTCCCTAATCTGATCCAATAAAACTGGCCTCAACTGTGTTAGCCAAATGATCTCAATTTTGATCCTTGACAACTCAAATTGAATGACTTATTTAACATGTGTTTTAAGAACCTTGTTCCAGGATTAGATTGGTTTAAATAAGTCAACACATGGCACATTACGCTGTTGCACAACCCTAGAGATGACCGCCCCATTAAATTGAAGGATGAAACCATATCACAGTTGGGTTCACGGTTATAAACTCAACTACAGTAGCGACCGTCCAACGAACAAGGATGACTGCAACATGAGTAACCCAAATCATCCAAATTCCAGTAAGGTTCGCGGTGACAAGCACGGTGGAGGATATGGTCTCGCTTACTACTTTAGCGACCGTCCTTAAGACTCCACGACCGCTATGCTAATTCAAGAGAAAATTACTCAAACTGACACTAGTTTTGCGTCCTTAGGTGCACCTAGAAGTTCGACGTGAGTCTCTCAATTCGACAGCTAATTGGCACCTAGGGCAACCGCGACATTCATATTTAGGTGGAAGTTTATTTTGCCCAGTTAAAGAATGCCACGTGTAATAACCGTTATAAACCCACTTTAATATTCAAAAAGGGCGACTACACCTATCTTATGCGCGACCATCCCGACAACCACAATATGGGTAAGATTCCAGTAGTAGAGCACTTAAATTCAACCATTGAAGCAATTTTGAATGCAGCGAGCATCCCTTATCTAAGGGCGACTACGTGAGCCATTAATCGTGACCATCCTAGTATCAAGGACGACCACTAACTGCTTCAAACAGTCTATTAACACAAGGTCTAAACTACCAAGACTTATTTCTCACTATCTATAACGACTAGTTAGACCAAATTGGCTATAAATTCACACATTATTCTGTTAAAACAAAAAGGTGATTCTGAATTTAATAGCCAAGCAACATATTTTCTTTTATTACTACAATTAACATTTGAATTGTAATGAGTGTTGGGTGTAAGCATTAAAAACACCATTGTAAAAGTTTAAGTGTGAGCTTGGAAACACTTAGGTTGTGAGAGTGAGCCTGGGAAAAACTCTTGTAAGGGTTGTGACGTATATAATCTCAAACCAATTGTAAAGTTAGGTTAAGCTTGTAAGAAGAAAACTCAAAGTTAATGGAACCTTAACAAGTTTTTAAGGAAGTGGATGTAGGATTGGAGTTAATCCGAACAACTATAAATCTTGTGTGTTCTTTCTTCTACTCAATACTCAACCATTTATTTCTTCTACATTTCTTGTTGTTGAGTTTTGAATTCTTTATTTCTATTTGCCATCATTCCTCAAGAAACCAATTCACCCCCCTCTTGGTTTCCATCTTGGGACAACAATTGGTATCAAAGCTAGAAATTTCTTAAACTTAATTGTGAAATTTGATCCACTATGGAAACTTCTTCTTCATCAAACTCAACCTCTCATGGAAATCTAAACACTAAACACAAAATGTATTTGTTTCTAGATAGTGAAGGGATTGACCAATGGGATTTTGTGGAAAGTGAGTGGAAGCCTCCTACTCATGAAGTTGATTGTATTCAAGTTCCTCGTCCCAAATCACAATGGTCAATTGTCAGTGTTAAAGATCGATTCAAGAACAATAGAGCCGCTTCCATCTTGATGAATTCCATTTCAAGAGAAGAAGGTGGAAGAGTTCAACACTTAACTTGTGCACATTGCATTTGGAAGACACTTGAAAACTATCATGAAGGTACAACTCAAGTGAGATTCACCAAGAAACAAATGAATGTTCATGAGTATGAGCTATTCAAGATGAAACCAAATGAAAACATCACCGACATGACAAATCGCTTGCTTGCTATTGTCAATGAGCTAAAGAAGCATGGGAAGATATATGATCAAGGTGATGTAAATAGCAAAATCTTGAGAGCCTAAGAGCTAGAAAGAACTTTGAATCAAAAGTATCATCCATTGAAGAAGCTCATGATCTTAGCACATTGAGAACCGACGAGCTTGTGGGAAAACTACTCACATTTGAGCTACACAATGAAAAAGAAGAAGATCAAGGTGAGAAAGAAAAGAGAAAACCAATTGCTCTCAAAGTAATCAAAGAAGTTGAGAGCTCAAGCAATGAATGCACTGATGATGAAGATGAAATGGCAATGTAAAAAGAATAAGTGAATGGAAAAGAAAGAGAAGACTACAAGCTAATAAAGGTACATTTCCTAAATCCTCCTTCAAAGATAAAGAAAAGAAAAATGAGGTAAAGAGCTATGAATGTGGTAAATCTGGTCACATCAAATCAGATTGCTTCAAAGTAAAGAAAAAAAAGAAATGGGACAAAGAAAAGAAAAAGTCTCTCAAATCCATATGGGATGAATCTTCTTCAAGCGAAGAGGAAGAAAAAGAAGAAGAAGGAATTGCAAACCTATGTATCATGGCTATTGAAGATGACTCTAATGAGGTAAGTACTCAATCCTTGAATCTAATAGCACATGATGATATTGATGACCTAGATGATAGTGATTTGATTGAGCACATGAACTTTAAAATAGAAAAATATTTCTCCAAGATGATGCTCTATAAGGAAAAGAGTCCTAAGTTAGAAAAGGATTTTATATGCTTAAAGAACTCTACCCCAGAATTGAAAACCTCAAATGAACACTTGATGAAATCAATAAATGAATTAAATAAAAACTCACATGACATAGAAAAAGTTATTAAAGAAAATGAAAATTTGAAGTATGAACTAAAAGAACTAAGAGGATCAATTTCAAGATTTCATAAAGGAAAAGAAGCCTTAGACACATTAATTGGTAACCAAAGATCAACTTCCTTAAAATATGGATTATGATTCAATGGCTCAACCAACACTACATTTAGCACACCAACATTTGTAAAAGCCTCTACAACTCGAATCTCTAATGTTGATGTTGTAAAGAACAAAGATGCTCACACCAAGTCTAAGAATTCCAAAAAAAACTACTCATAGCTCACTAGGAAATAGAGCTAAGTTCTCAAAAAGTAATAATGCATTTATATACACTAAACATGCACAAAAGCAATCACATACTTGTAGTTGTATGCATAACACATGGAACATAAACAGAAAAGTGCAAAAATATAAAACATTGTTGCAATGTACATATTGTATGAAATTTGGACATAAAAGCATTTTTTGTCATATTAGAAAGGCTCATCTCAAGTTAGAAGATGCCTCTATTGCTGACCATCAAGGACCCAACTTCATTTGGGTACCTAAGAAAAGATAACTACTATTGCCTTGTAGGTATGCCTAAAATCTACTATCAACGAAAGCACATGGCTTGTGGATAGTGAGTGCTCAAGGCATATGACCGGGAATGCAAAGCTTTTTACAAATATTACATACAAACTTGGAGGTAATGTAACTTTTATAAATAATGCTAAAGGTAAAATTATTGGTTTTGGCTCCATTGGAATACTTGGTAAAGACTTGATTGAAGATGTATGGCTTGTTGATGGTTTGAAACATAATTTTCTAAGTGTTAGTCAATTATGTGATAGAAATACATTGTAAATTTTGATTCTAAAGGATGTAAGATCACTAATTCAAATGGTGTTATTGTATTTAAAGGAACTAGAATAAGCAACACGTATAAAATTGACATACATTCCAATAATGTATTTAAATGTTTAATCTCTACTAATGATGATGCTTGGTTATGGCATAGAAGACTAGGACATGCAAGTATGGATCAATTAAAATGCATTTGTAATGAAAACCTAGTTGATGGTCTCCCTAAAATAAAATATGACAAAGATAGAACTTGTGAACCTTGTCAACTTGGTAAGCAACATAAGAACTCATTTAAATTAAAAAATGTTGTAAGTACCTCTAGACCTTTAGAGCTCATTCATTTGGATTTGTTTGGACCAAATAGAGTTACAAGCCTAGGTGGCAAGTCATATGCATTTGTTCTTGTTTATGATTACTCTAGATTCACATGGGTTAATTTCTTAGCTCAAAAGAATGAAGCTTTTAATCAATTCAAAACATTTGCAAAAAGAGTTCAAAATAAAAAGGGATATGTGATGACATCTATTAGAAGTGATCATGACAAAGAAATTGAGAATGAAAATTTTGAAAATTTTTGTAATGAATTTGGCATTTTACATAATTTTTCAGCTCATAGAACTCCATAACAAAATGGTGTGGTTAAAAGGAAAAATAGAACCTTAGTTGAAATGGCTAGAACAATGCTCAATGAATATGAATTACCATCTTATTTTTGGGCGGAAGTCGTTAATACCGCTTGTTACATTGCAAATCGTGTTTACAAAAGGCTTTAATTAATAAAACTTCTTATGAGCTATGGAATGGAAAAATTCCTAGAATTTCATATTTTAGAGTATTTGGATGCAAATGCTTTATATTGAACACCAAGAAAAATCTTGGAAAATTTTCATCCAAATTGGATGAAGGCATATTCCTAGGATACTCATTATCTAGCAAAGCATATAGAGTATTTAATAAGAAAACTCTAGTAGTTGAAGAATCAACGCATGTTGTTTTTGTTGAATCATCTAAACTTGATGAAAGGAAAGGTAGTACTTTTAATGACCTTGCAGGTACTCTTGAACCACAAGAAACTATTGATGCTCCAAGGATCAATCATAATGAACTTAAAGAAAAGACTCAAGCTCTACCTAAGGATTGGCAATACAAGAAAAATCATCCTAAGGAACTCATCATTGGTAAAACATCTAAGGGAGTAATTACTAGATCTAAAATTAATCATATAGATGTTAATGTTGCTTTTGTTTCTCAAATTGAGCCAAAGACCATTGAGGAGGCTCTAAATGATGAGAGTTGGATGATTGCAATGCAAGATGAACTTAATCAATTTGAAAGAATAACGTATGGGAACTTACTCCTAGACCTAAAGATCATTCAATCATAGGATACAAATGGGTCTATAGAAATAAGCTTGATGAAAATGGTCACATCACTAGGAATAAAGCAAGATTGGTAGCCAAAGGCTATATAACCAAGAAGAAGGCATTGATTATGATGAAACATTTGCCCCTGTAGCTAGATTAAAAGCTATTAGAATATTACTTGCTTTTGCATGTCACATGAATTTTAAACTCTTTCAAATGGATGTTAAAAGTGCATTTCTAAATGGATTTATAAACGAAGAAGTTTATGTTGAACAACCTCTGAGTTTTGAAAACTATAATTTTCCAATTCATGTTTTCAAACTCACTAAAACTTTATATGGATTGAAACAATCACCAAGGGCATGGTATGATAGACTTAGTGCATATTTACTTGAAAATGGTTTTTCAAAATGAAAAGTGGACACAACTCTCTTTGTTAAAAAGGATAAACATAACATTTTAATTGTACAAATTTATGTGGATGACATAATATTTGGAGCTACTAAATAAACCTTGTGCAAAGAATTCGCTTGTTGTATGACTAGGGAATTTGAAATGAGCATGATGGGTGAACTCAAGTTCTTCCTTGGACTACAAATCAAGCAATGCAAAGATTGAATCTTCATCAACCATTCCAAATATACAAAGGAACTCATCAACAAATTTGGAATGGATGGCTGAAAGACTAGCAAGACTCCTATGAGCACATCCTTGAAATTGGGTAAAGATGAAAATTGTAAAGCAGTAGATGAAAAGAAATATCGAGGTATTATCGGATCACTACTTTACTTAACCGCTTCTAGACTTGATATAATGTATAGTGTATGTCTTTGTGCTAGATTTCAAACTTGTCCTAAAGAATCACACTTGAATGCTACTAAGAGAATTTTGAAATACTTAAACGGTACATTGCATTTAGGTCTTTGGTATCCTAGAAACACATCATTTCATATCTTAGGTTTTTTAAATATGGACTATGCCGACAGTATCTTGGACAAAAAAAGCACAATAGGAGCATGTCACTTTCTTAGCAATTGTCTTGTTTCTTGGCATAGTAAGAAACAAGTATCGGTAGCCCTGTCTACGACGGAAGCCAAATATGCTGCGGCATGTTTCTGTTGCACACAAGTGTTATGGATGAAGCAACAATTGCTTGATATGGTAAAGTGTTTAATAGTATTTCCAATAAATGTGATACCACTAGTGCGATCAATGTAACATCCGTGATTTTGGAGATATAAAATTGTATATACTCAATATATATATATATATATCTAGAGTATATATAACATATACGTATGGTATATTAATTGTATATGTTGGATTAATACATTACATACTTAATATTTAATACACATATAAGGTCCATTTGATGTGTATATAAGATACACATTATTTGTGCATATGTGTAATATCCTGACTTTTTGAAAAGTTTTAATTTTTGAAAATTTGATAAAATAAATTATAATTTAAATGGATAAATTAAATTAATAGTTTTAAATGAAAAATAAAGGGATTTTAAATGAAAAAGTGGAACATTTATGTGATATATATGTAAAATATGCATAACATATAAAAGTCAACACTTTTTAAAAGAAAAGTCAAAGTAAAAGGGTATTTTGGTAATTAAATCTTAGAAATTAAAAATTAATAAAATAATTTTAAAATAAATTATTTTTGAATGGAAGAGGGAATTTAGGACTTTTAATTTATCAAATAAACAATTAAATAATTAATTATTAAATTATTTTAAAAAATATATATGGTTTAAAATTAAAGGGTGAAAGAAAAGAGAAATAAAAAATAAAGTCTTCTTCTTCTTCATCTTCTTGGCCGAAATCACCATGGGAGAGTAAGAGAAATTTTTTTCTTCCAAGCACTAAGAATTGAAGAGATTTTAAGGATTCAAGTGGAATTTTAGAAGTTTCTTCATCAATTGGTAAGTTTTCTTACCAAATTTTCAAATTCTATGGAAAAGTGTTATGTAAATTTTGGAATTTTATTGTAGCATGATTTAATTGCTTAATTGGATATGAATGAATTTGTTTTGATTGGTTATTAATGATTTTAAGGTTAGATTGAAGAAATGATTGAATTTAAGTTGAGTTTGGTGAAGAGAGAGAATTTAGGGTTATGGAACTTTTGGGTTTGGGGAAATATGAGCTTTAATTATGCAAATTGGTTCCAAATATGTTGTTTTGATTCAAAAACAAGTATTTTAAAGTCAAATATTTGATTTGGTTGTGTTTGGTTGGAGCTCGAGAATGGAAGTGGAGATTTAGGGTTTTGAAAAAGTGATTTTCCAAAGTTGTTGAATTGTGTGATTTTATTAGTTTAAGCATGTTGTTTAGTGTTAAAAGTGATGAATATAAGCTTGGAATGAGTAATGGATTGTGTTGGAATGGAAAACCTTCAATGGGGGAAGGTTATGCCATTTTTGAGATTTTGTGTATAAGAGTGTATTGCTATAATGTAAATGATTTAAATGTATTAAAATATATTTTTAATGATATTAATAAACTTAAAACACTAATTTAAATGGCTTGATATGGTTTTTCAAAGTTAAAGTGAGGTGAAGCTTAATTTTGGAATTTGGTTTAGAGTGATGTTTAATTATGGTTTGATGTTGAGAATACCTTAGAATGTGATATTAAATTATTATGTATGATCACATTTGGTATAGGCATTGAGAGAGGTTGATTTGCTTCATCCAAGTGGTGAAGGGCTGGAAGGATAGGATTGGAGGTTGTGTTAAGCTTGCTTTGGGTTGCTAGTGGAGGTATGTACAAACTTTAAATATAATGTTTATATTTGCATAACATTTGGACTTAACACATTTTGGTTGGAAAATGTGTTAAGTTACTTGGTTCATTGATTGTGTATGAATAATATGCTATGACATTTGTAATATCATATATGTGTTAAATGCATTGTGAAAAGCCATTGATAATGGCTAAACTGTGCAGAATGTGAAATATGTATATTATGTGAAAATACCCAAAGTAATTGGGTAATGTGTTGTGAATGCAAAAATGAGATATCTGGAATAATGAAATGAATTGATATTGATAAAAATGAGAAAAGTGAGAAAAATGAGAAAGATGTGAAAAATGAGAAAAAAAATGTGAAAATAAGACAATGTGCCTAGATTGAATATGTGACAATGAGAAAGAGATTAATAATTAGAAAAATGAAAAAATAAAAAAAAAAGAAAAAGATGATATAATAAGGCAATGTGCCAATTTTGATCATGAGAAAATGAGAAAAATTTTGATAAAGGAATTATGAAAGAATTTGATAATGAGAAATATGAATAAATTGTGTGCCTAGTATGTTATTCAATTTTCAGAGTTTTGGGTTTTGAGGCATGCCTGTGATTGCCTACTGGCTAAACGTTGAAATGGTGAAAAGACTGGGCCGTAAGCCTCAAAAACTGCAGCAGTCTAGCCGGGTTGAGGACCAAAATACTGGAGCCTAAGAGTCTAGCTGGTTGAGGTCCAAGAGACTGGGGCTGTTACACTATCCATGGATATATTGCCTACAGGGCCAGACACATGGTGTCATTATGGACCAAAGCAGTAACTCTGAAATTTGAATATCATATTAGATCCTTTTGAGCCCATGATTGTCTTTGTTTTAATGTGAATTATGAATTGTGATACAATTGAACAATATAATATTATGAGTTGTGATTATGAAATATTTGAAAAATATAAGAAAGTAGAATGATGTGACATCTATATGTATTGTGCATTGGCATTGCATTGAGTTTTATTATTATTATCAAAGTTTGTACTACTAGGCTTCGGCTTAGCACGATTATAATTCATCGTGCAGGTGTCATGGATGATTTGGTAGAGCCGGAGAGTTCTACTAGACCTGGTCAGGTCTAGGTTTGTATTTGTTGAGTTTGAAGAGTTGTTTTTGGGTATATCAAGATCAGAGCCAGTTGCAAGCATGTAGATATTTGATATTACAATGTATTTTGATATTATATATGTTATGATATGTTTTTTTTTGAAGTATATAATGTAAATTGTAAAGAATATTTTGAATAATTTATTCAAATGAGATTTTATATGTGTTGTTAATTTATATATCTATATATAAGTATTTTGAGAAAATATGGAGAAATTGAGAAGTATTGGTGAAACGGCGAATTGATTTTTATTGGGAGTGTTTGCTTTATGTTGGTTGTGTTTTGTTGAATTTTGGAATCGTCCAAATTACAAATAAAACTCTGGTGAATTTTTTTCAGAGATTTTCATATAAAATATTTATTTTGGATTCCTATAACAAGCAAAAAATATCTATATACTATTTATTTTATATATATTAGTATTTGAAATCTTAAAACAGAAATATAATTTTTTTTATTAAATCGGTCTGTGACATTTTTATATCATATATACGTATTTTACATATACTGAAAATATATATTATACGTTTATAGGGTATAAGAGTGTTACATTTATTTTGGTATCAGAGTCTAGGTGTGAGATTCTTGACCTAGGTGGGTGTTAGAGAGAGAAAATTGGAATTTAAAAAAATAATTTTTAATTGTGATGCATGCATTGACACTGGCAATTTATCTGATCTCTGATGTGGCAATGTCCATTTGATATAATAGATATGAGTTGAGATGGCGTCTGGGTTGCATAGATCAGAGTGCCGCAGTGGAAGCGTCATTCTAGAGATTATGGATTAAGAATTTTTGAAACTTTTATTTGAAATTTAAAATTCATAGCTGATTCAATTGATGAATAAGTGAAATTAGAAAAGCAATCTAGGAAATGATTTAAGATATACAAATAAAAAGTTTGAGAAATAAACATGATAGTTACAGAAAATTTTATAGGTGTACTGCAAAGTAATATTGTCTGAATTTTTGGACAAATTTAAAAATCTTGGATGAGTTTGAACATTTAATAGAAATTCTATATGTTAGAATCCAATGTATAAAATTTTATAAATTTTAAAGATGGATCTCTAATTAAGAAAAATAGAATAACACAGATTATTGGAGTAATTCTAACAACTCAAAATCTGTAGAAATTGGAAAAAAAAATTTAGAAACTATGGTAAACCAACCCAGAAAAATCTAAAAATTTACACACAATATTATATGTATTCCTATAACATATGGTTAAAATTTCATGATTTTTATTAAGGTTTGATGTATGAAAAAAATGGACAACCGGGTGCTGCCAGAGAAATTATTAAATAGATAGATTCTCTGATTTTGGAAGATTTAATTTTTAAATATATTAAATCAACTTGGAAAAATCTAAAACTTTAAATATAAGTCCATATATATGTCAAGTGTACATAGATAAAAGTTTACAAGCTTTTATAAAGAATTGGCAAGGAATATAAAAATTGAAAGTGAGAGTGACATGAAACTAAGGAAGTCAAATAATTTTGTGTACATGAGTAATAAATTAATTTCATGAGACAGATAAATAAGAACAATTATGAAAATTTATATGCATATGGGTAGAAGTATGAAGAAGGAATATGAAGTTTTAATAATTTAGAACAAAGAGTTCATAAAAAAAGAGGAAAATAGTATATGATAGTGAATTGGTTAAAAAAGAAAAAAAATGAATGATACAAGATTTAGGGTTTGAGTATGTAAAAGTAGGATATCTAATTGATAATGTTAATTAGTGTAAGGAAATGAATTAGTGTGGTTTAAAAGTAAATGTTATGATCTTAAGATTGAGAATGTGATATGGATGAGATTTGGTGAGGTTCATGTTGTTGGTTGCATTATATGAAATTTGAATTTTTGAAATGCGTTTCAATAATTGTGAAAGTGATGTGTTTTGATGTTATATCAATATAAAAATAATGTTTATAAAGTTAGCTCTTGAAAGTGAGATTAATAAAATAAAGTTTAAGTAAAGTAGTAAGTTGAAAATTTAGAGTTGTAAAGGAATTTCAATGAGGATTGTTTAGATATTAATAGTTTAATGTTTAATAAGCATGGGAGTAATTTTGAATGAGTAATATTATTTATAAAAGTATTAACTGAGGTGTAATGTAGTTGATAATATAGAAATTTGTTATAAAATAAAGGGAAGTGATTAAGCAAGTGAAAATGAGTTACTTTAGTTAATTGAATTGGAAATGATGAAAATGGATATGAAAGGTGATAAATGTTAACTTTGTATAGGTTGTATGTAAAAGAGGAATTGCGTATAATTGCATGATATGTGTGATGAGATTTTTCAATATGAACACAATTGTGATATATAAGAAAATGTGGAAAGTAAGTCACATTATGAATATGACTTATGAATGTGTATGTGGATGATTAAAAAAATATTATCGAGTGTTTACTACCTTATACAAATACATGTCTGGTGATATTGAGAATGATATTGCATGTATTAATAGACCTAAGAGAGATTAGGTCTTGATCTGCATAGAGTTAGGTCATGTGATGAATTGAGATTGAGAATGGACCCAAACAAAGCTGGACGGTGAAATTGTTATTTTAACAACTGAACTTGATGATTGTATAGTGTTTTGGACATAAAGTATATGCGTATAAATAAGAGATTGTAAGGAGAAGGAAAGTCTAATGAAGAAAGTATGGAAAAGGAATATATATATATATATGAATGAAAATTTTTATAAGAGATAGATTAGAAATGGAGTAATAAATGGAAATTGTGTAAATTAGCATATGAACGAATGTATGTATGTAAGAGATGTTAATGATAATATTATTGAAACATGAGTTAGGCTAATGATGATCAAGTGATCAAGAGTAAATTTCTTTGAAACAGAGCTGAAACGTGTTAACTTTTTGTGTAGCAAAAGATTAGAAAATGAATATGTGATTTTTGAGATATGAGCTTAACATTGTGATTGGAAATATTTGAAGAAGAATGATAGAGGAGCAGTATTTATTTATAAACCACAGGCGAGACCATTATTATGGCATGACCGTTGGATAGTTTTGGTGAGATTGATAGTTATGCTTCAAGAAACATGGTTAAGACTTATGGTTTGCATAGTTGTATCTTATAATTTTATACTAGAAATTTATTTATAATTATAGAAAGTATGGAAACAGAAGAGAATTGTGAAAATATGATGAGCTTTAAATGATGTGTAAGAAAAGTGATTTGTGTAAATAAGGTAACTATAAGAAATGCGAGAAAATGGTAAATGAAAGGAATTATGAAATGTGAGTAAGAGTTATAATGAATGTGTTTGAAAGTGGTATAAAATGAATAAGTTGATGAAAATGATGTGTAAAGTAAACGAGACTAGGGGAAGTGAATATTATCTGTAATGATGAATTCAAAGAGAATTAAAATTTGAGAATAAATTTGACCTAATAGAATTAGGTCATGATTTGAAAACAGATTGATGAATTTAAAATAGACTAAAAGTTGGTCAGAATAGAATAAGGTTGTGATGGTCATATTGTGATAGTTAGATCAATTGATCCAAAATGTAATAAGTTTACAAGTATTTATTGAAATTCAATGTGTGTAGTTGTATTAAGAATATGCAAGCTATGTGATACTGTGCATAATACAGTGTTTTGATATGTATATGCATATGAAAGGAGCTAAGTTATATTAGTTTCAAATAATTATAAGAGAAAAGTGTTAGTTATAGTATAATTGGAATGAATCTTAATAAGGAAATAAGATTTTATTGTTGTATAATGGTGATATTAAATTAATATGTGGTAATTATATAAAGAGTAGGATCAAAGTGAAAATGTGTAAAATTATTGTGTTAAGATAAAATTTATCAACATTTGAATTTTAAGGTGACGAGAGTATATTTTTAAGATAATGAAGTGATCAAATATTTTGAATGCAATAGGTGTGTGGGTATATATATTAAAGAGAAGAACTAATTTTTGTCTAATGACAATTCGATTGATGATATGATAATTTGTTGTGATTGTTTGAGTAAATAAACAGTATAATGATGTGTTAGGGAATGATAAAAAGGAAATTAAGAATGAACCTAAGGGGGAGAATATAAATTATGTAATTTGGTAAAATAATAATTTGGATGATTTAATATCATACCGGATAATTTCGAGGACGAAATTATTTAAGGGAGAGAAAATTATAACATCCGTGATTTTGGAGATATAAAATTGTATATACTCAATATATATATCTAGAGTATATATAACATATACATATGGTATATTAATTGTATATGTTGGATTAATACATTACATACTTAATATTTAATACAGATATAAGGTATATTTGATGTGTATATAAGATACACATTACTTGTGCATATGTGTAATATCCTGAATTTTTGAAAAGTTTTAATTTTTGAAAATTTGATAAAATAAATTATAATTTAAATGGATAAATTAAATTAATGGTTTTAAATGAAAAATAAAGGGGTTTTAAATGAAAAAGTGGAACATATATATGATATATATGTAAAATATACATAACATATAAAAGTCAACTCTTTTTAAAAAAAGTCAAAGTAAAAGGATATTTTGGTAATTAAATCTTAGAAATTCATAATTAATAAAATAATTCAAAAATAAATTATTTTTGAATGGAAGAGGGAATTTAGGACTTTTAATTTATTAAATAAATAAATAAATAATTAATTATTAAATTATTTTAATATATATATATATATGGTTTAAAATTAAAGGGTGAAAGGAAAGAGAAATAAAAAATAAAGTCTTCTTCTTCTTCTTCATCTTCTTGGCCGAAATCACCATGGGAGAGTAAGAGAAGTTTTTCTTCTTCCAAGCACTAAGAATTGAAGAGATTTTAAGGATTCAAGTAGAATTTTTAGAAGTTTTTTCATCAATTGGTAAGCTTTCTTGCCAAAATTTCAAATTCAATGGAAAGTGTGTTATGTAAATTTTGAAATTTTATAGTAACATGATTTAATTGCTTAATTGGATATGAATGAAGTTGTTTTGATTGGTTATTAATGATTTTAAGGTTAGATTGAAGAAATGATTGAATTTAAGTTGAGTTTGGTGAAGAGAGAGAATTTAGGGTTATGGAACTTTTGGGTTTGGGGAAACATGAGCTTTAATTGTGCAAATTGATTCCAAATGTGTTGTTTTGATTCATAAAAAAGTATTTTAAAGTCAAATATTAGATTTGGTTGTGTTTGGTTGGAGCTTGAGAATGGAAGTGGAGATTTAGGGTTTTGAAAAAGTGATTTTCCAAAGTTGTTGAATTGTGTGATTTTATTAGTTTAAGCATGTTGTTTAGTGTTAAAAGTGATGAATATAAGCTTGGAATGAGTAATGGATTGTGTTGGAATGGAAAACCTTCAATGGGGGAAGGTTATGCCATTTTTGAGATTTTGTGTATAAGAGTGTATTGCTATAATGTAAATGATTTAAATGTATTAAAATATGTTTTTTAATGATATTAATAAACTTAAAACACTAATTTAAATGGCTTGATATGGTTTTTCAAAGTTAAAGTTAGGTAAAGCTTAATTTTGGAATTTGATTTAGAGCGATGTTTAATTATGGTTTGATGTTGAGAATACCTTAGAATGTGATATTAAATGATTATGTATGATCACATTTGGTATAAGCATTGAGGGAGGTTGATTTGCTTCATCCAAGTGGTGAAGGGCAAGTTGGAAGGATAGGATTGGAGGTTGTGTTAAGCTTGCTTTAGGTTGCTAGTGGAGGTATGTACAAACTTTTAATATATTGTTTATATTTGCATGACATTTAGACTTAACACATTTTGGTTGGAAAATGTGTTAAGTTACTTGGTTCATTGATTGTGTATGAATAATCTGTTATGACATTTGTAATGTCATATATGTGTTAAATGTATTGTGAAAAGCCATTGATAATGGCTAAATTGTGTAGAATGTGAAATATGTATATTTTGTGAAAATACTCAAAGTAATTGGGTAATGTGTTGTGAATGCAAAAATGAGATATGTGAAATAATGAAATGAATTGATATTGATAAAAATGAGAAAAGTGAGAAAAATGAGAAAGATGTGAAAAATGAGAAAAATGAGAAAAAAATGTGAAAATAAGACAATGTGCCTAGATTGAATATGTGACAATGAGAAAGAGATTAATGATGAGAAAAATGAATAAATGAAAAAAAAATGAGAAAAAGATGATATAATAAGGCAATCTGCCTAGTTTGATCATGAGAAAATGAGAAAAGTTTTGATAAAGGAATTATGAAAGAATTTGATAATGAGAAATATGAATAAATTGTGTGCTTAGTATGTTATTCAATTTTTTAGAGTTCTGGGTTTGGCAACATGCCTATGATTGCCTACGGCTTAAACGCTGGAATGGTGAAAAGACTGGGTCGTAAGCCAGGCCAGCTGATAAATATGATGTTTTTGGTGTGAAAAAACTGGGTCGTAAGCTTCAAAAACTGTAGCAATCTAGCCAGATTGAGGACCAAGATACTGGGCCTTAAGGGTCGAGACGGGTTGAGGTCCAAGAGACTGGGGCTGTTATTTTATCCATGGATATATTGCCTACGAGGCTAGACACATGGTGTCATTATGGACCAAAGCAGTAACTCTGAAATTTGAATAGCATATTACATCCTTTTGGGCCCATGCTTGTCTTTGCTTTAATGTGAATTATGAATTGTGATACAATTGAGCAATATAATGTTATGAGTTGTGATTATGAAATATTTGGAAAATATAAGAAAGTAGAATGATGTGACATCTATATGCATTGTGCATTGGCATTGCATTGAGTTTTATTGTTATTGTCAAAGTTTGTACTACTAGGCTTCAGCTTAGCGCGATTATAATTCATCGTGCAGGTGTCATGGATGATTTGGTAGAGCTGGAGAGTTCTACTAGACCTTGTCAGGTCTAGGTTTGTATTTGTTGAGCTTGAAGAGTTGTTTTTGGATACATCAAGATCAGAGCCAGTTGCCAGCATGCAGATATTTGATATTACAATGTATTTTGATATTATATATGGTATGATATTTTTTTTGAAGTATATAATGTAAATTGTAAAGAATGTTTTGAATAATTTATTCAAATGAGATTTTATATGTGTTGTTAATTTATATATCTATATATAAGTATTTTGAGAAAATATGGAGAAATTGAGAAGTATTGGTGAAATGGCGAATTGATTTTTATTGGGAGTGTTTGCTTTATGCATGTTGTGTTTTGCTGAATTTTGGGAACATCTAAATTACAAACAAAACTCTAGCAAATTTTTTCCAAAGATTTTCATATAAAATATTTATTGTGGATTCCTATAAAAGCAAAGAATATCTATATACTATTTATTTTATATATATTAGTATTTGAAATCTTAAAACAGAAATATGAAAATTTTTATTAAATCGGCATGTGACATTTTTATACCATATATATGTATTTTATATATACTAAAAATATTTATTGTACATATATAGGGTATAAGGGTGTTACATTTATGTGGTAGAAATGGTACTGGATAGCTCACGCTGGCTCTCTTAAGTGGGAGGTCAAGTGTTCGATCCGGGGAGGCGAATTAAATGGTTTGTACACCATTTAAGCCAAATAAACAAATCCTGTTGGAGGACCTGTGAGGGCGATCTAGTACTGTGGTGGCCTGCCGGTTTGAGGGCTGGGACTACAGTCCACTTACTGGAGAAAAGGCCTAATAGACCAGCTGTCGTAAAACTGTGCAGGTGAGGTCGTTACAATCAACTTGTCCAAAAATCCTATTCAACATTCTAGGTCTAAACATATAGACATTAGACATCATTTTCTGAGAGATAATGCACAAAATCAAAATATTATTTTAGAGTTTATAGATACACATAATCAACTTGCTGATATCTTTACAAAATCTTTGAATGAAGATAGGCTTAACTTCATTAAGCACAATTTAGGTATGATTGATGGAACATCTGTGAATGAATAAAATATTACCTATTAACAAAAATCTCTCAAACATCTCTAGGCATCAACTTTGATTTTTTTTAAACTATAACAATCCATCACTTTTGCCCCTTTCATTTTTTTTGTTACTCGCAGTTGTTCCAATGCTTATTGAGGTCGCAACCTTGTCAATTAGACTCATCTGAATTGACCCTTTAGCGAACGATCGGGAAACATTGATGAGCGATCGCATTAATTTGAATAGTTTCAACCGTTATAGACATTCTCTCCATTCATGAGTGCTCAATTTATGCTAATGGTCGCTATAGTGTTTTTAGTGATCTCACCTATATAGATAGGTGACCGCACTCTGTACAATCTGCTCAAAATTTTATAACTGTTGGCAATATGATAGGTCGCGATTTTCCAACCTTCAACGGTCATAAATGGCTACTCTCTTAATTTCTTCTATTTAAGACCATCATACATCAGTTAAATAGGTCTTTTATCACTTATAACATAAAAACTTCCCTCCATATCTCCAAATCCTCTCAAGATCATCTCCTTCTCAAACACTCTCTGTTTTCAAGTTTCTTCCACTTCTTCAATTCTCATGGCCCCCCAAAAGAGAAGTACTTCCAAAGGGAAAGGGAAAGGAAAGAAACTTTTAGGAATCACCATAAGTGAACCTTAAGATGTTCCTCCATGTCCTCCACAATCTAGAAGAGGTGAGAAAATTCATAAACCTCACCACCAAACCCCTGAGGAAGATGTGAGATATGCTATGCTGAAAAGGAAGAAATTTGAAGGAACGAAATCTCCATTTGGTGGCATGCTCTCTGTCTTCAACATTAATGAAGAGATTGAGAGTCTACTTGATGTTCTTGGCTGGAGGAAATTTATTTTCCCTGATGAGGTAGGTTACTCTAGTCTTAGTAGGGAATTTCTTATGTCCCTTCAGATTGAAAAGAGTGCAAATTCTGCACTAGGGTGGTATTGGGTTAGATTTAAGCTTTTTGACCAATACCTAGCCTTAACCTTAGAGGACTTTGGAAAAATTTGGAACTTTCCTGTTGGTGGAGTCACCTCCTACAATGATTTAGCCTTCTCCAACCAAACCCTCTCTACCTTTTGGTAAGAAATTTCTATAGAGACTTCCTTTGAGAAAGAGTCAAAAGTTAGACACATCAAGTCCCTCACCCACTGGATGCTTCATAGAATTATAACCTACACTATTCACTAAAGGGCTTAGGGGAATGAAAAGGTAACAAAAAGAGACCTCATCTTATTATATGCATTCACCCACAACATCCAAATGAACACAACAAAATTCTTGATTGACACATTGTATCACCATGCTGTCACAAGAACTGGAACCTTCTTCTTATCTTCCCAAATCACTCAAATAGCTAGGCACCTGAACTTACTCAATGATCTTAACTTAGCTACCTTGAGAAATCCTTTCAATCTTGCCTCAATTACCATCACAATAGACTATCTAGAACATGTTGGCTGTGCTAGAAAGATTGAAGGCACATATGTGTACTACTTTGGCATGAGAGGAGTTGTAGATAGGCACAAGAAAAGACCAAGGTACACCATTGAGGAAGAAGGAGACTCTTTGGAAGTTGTTGTTGAACTACCTCCCAAGGCTTCCTCATCTAAACCTACCCAAACTAGCTCTCTTACAAAACTCATTTTGAGAGCCATCAAATCTCTTTCAAGGAAACTCTCTCACTTTAAGAAAAGCGTCTGCAAGAGATTCCATCACCTGAACCAAAGGATTGACCTTATATCTCACATGCATCATGATCTCTATGACATGCAAGGAAAAATGAATTTGCCTCAATGTAATCTTGAGGATTGGGATATAAGTGACATACAGAGAGTCCCCCTGAAGAAGAAGAATCCATTAGCACTAGCTCTACCAGCAATGTCCCTCTTGATATAACTAATCATGACGAAGATTCTGATTAGTTTACTTTTACTGTTTCTATTTCTGTTTTGCTGTATATATTTTTCTCTCTTACTATTGTCTTTGATATCCTTTGTGCTGCCCTATTTTTAATAACATTATGGTTTTTATGTTCATAATCTTCTTATGCATTTTGCCTATGACAAAGGGGGAGAAATATCCATATGGGAGAAATATACAAATGGGAGCAATATACAAATATGAGTGTGTAAAGTTATTATATTAATGTGTATGTGTATGTGCCATGTTATTACAATAAAATAAGCTATACACTCCAAAATAAGCATGATACATGCATATGTTTAGGGGGAGCTTTATAGAATTCCTCCAGAAATGTATTAACCTTCAATACATGAGAAGTTTAAATTTCTTTCCTTGAATTTACATTTCTCTCACTTTATATCATCATTCCATTTGATTGTCAAAGTCAAAATGGGGGAGATTGTTAGTCATCAATAAAGACCACCACAAACTGATCAGCAGATACCTATCATGATCCTCCTCATTACGTGAATACACTAGAATATCATCAATAAAGACCACCACAAACTGATCTAATTATGGTATAAACACCCTGTTCATCAAATTTATAAATGCTGCTGGTGCATTCGTCAGTTCAAAAGACATTACCAGAAAATCATAATGCCCATACCTTATGCCGAAAGCTATTTTAGGTACATCCACATCTCTAACTCTCAACTGATGAAACTCAACAACTATATGTATATTATCAAGCTAGGACCCAGCTACTCTAGTGTCTCATGAGAAGATATGCCTCACATTCCTTCCGAATCATCCTCCTAGCTGAAAGAGATGAAATAAACATGGATGAAAGATATCTCTGCTCACTAGATACCATCACATCTCTACCATCACGTGTTCTTAGGGTAACATATTTTCGCTGATAGTCTACCACAGCCCCATGCTTGGATAACCAATCCATGCCTAGAATCAGATCATATTCCCTAAAAGGAATCTCAATCATGTCATAGAGAAACTCTTCATCCTGAACAACAACTAGACTATCTTGGTGCACCCTGTTAACCACAACACTGTGCCCTAAAGGATTTGTGATCAACACATCAAATCCTAGTGACTCAGAATGCAAATCACTCACAAGCAAGATGGATGCACTGATGTATGAATGCGTCGACCCAGGATCTATCAATGTAAGAATTGAAGTACCAAATAAAGTAAAAGTATCAGTTATGACAGCCGAAGTATCCGGCTGCCTCTGCATCACATAGACTCACTATGATGGCCCTGCCTCATTTGGTCTACTCCTAACAGTAGAACCTCCTCTCTAACCAGACCCTGATCTACCTCCTTTGCCAAAACCTTTGCCACTATGACCCCCTTTGACACTGGGTCTAGAAGTTATTGTATCTGCTATCTGTCATTTGGTGGCTCTGGGCAGTCTTTGATAAAATGGTCTGGTGATCCACATTTGTAACACACTACTAGTGCACCTATTCTCCAACAAACACCCCTATGTGCCCTACCACAATGAACACAGGTAGGTGGAGCAAACCTCTGAGCCAATAGGGTTAGAGCACTAGCCACCGAGGCTACAGGTCTATGTCTTTGTCTCTGCTACTGTACTGACCTGCTAGACTAACCTGGCTCCTACTGAACCTCTAAGGATATCTCCCTTGACCTCTCTTCACTGATGAAGACCCTGCCTTATCCTGGGGTCTACTAGCTCTGCTCTCCTGTACTTTGGCAGCTGCTGCAAGACCCTGTGCTCTCTCAACACTCATGGTAGTTGCAACCAATTTGAGAAAAATTCTGATACTGAGAGCCTGCCATATGATACATGATAGAGGGTCTCCACCCCTCCTTAAACCTCCGGCATCTGTCAATCTCATCAGAAATGATCCCTCCAGCATACTGGCTCAGCCAGATAAACTCAATCTCATACTCGGTCACTGGCATGGTGTCCTACCTCAAACTTAGGAACTCCATCTTCTTCGCATCCTTATACTCCATGGGAGTATACTTCTTCTCAAATTCTCATAAAAAATCATCATATCTCAGCACTGGTGGATCAACTATAGCATGGAGAACTGTCTTTCACCACTCAGAGGCATCCCTCTGCAGAAGAGATCTAGCATAATCAAACTTCTCCTTTGGACTAGCCTGCAGCTGGATAAACACCCTTTAGACCCTGTCCAACCACTACTCTGCTACAACAAGGTCTATAGTACCAATAAAATTTTTAGCTCCAAACTTCCTCAACTTGTCATACTTCTATGTTGGCAACTACGGTTGTGCCTGTGGGGGCAGTTGTGGTTGCATCTACTTAATCGGAGCCTGACTCAACAACTTCACCATATGCCATACCTAGCCCGGCAGAATCTCCTCAGCTGCTGGTCTAATAGGCATAAAAGCAGACACCTCACCAACAGACACAACACCAGCTCCAACTCTACCCTCATCAGGAGCTACACTCTCTGCACTACCCTCTGCAGATTGATGTGTTCGAGATGCCATAAATACCTATATTTGCAAACACAACAAAAATTGTTAAATCAAAGATCAAAAAGTGCTAATGTTAGTGCATGTACCACAATTAAAAATCATATTTAAAATCCTCAGTTTCTCCCTGATACCATGTTAAATGTAACACCCTTATATCCTATATATATAATACATACACCCAGTATATGTAAAATATGCATAAAAGTATAAAAATGTCACGACTCTGTAAAAATAAAAAATTTTACATTTGAAATTTAGACCCCAAACTACTTTTAAATGTATATTTAAATAATAAATAAATATTCTTTATAAATTATAGACTTCAAAATAGAGTTTTATATGAAAATCTCTAGAAAATTTTTTTCAGAGTTTTGTCTATAATTTGGACATTCTCAAATTTTCAATCAAACACAACTTGCATAAGAAAAACACTCCCAATAACACCAATCGCACATATCACCCATACTCCTCAATTTTTCCAAGTTTCTCAAAACATTTATACATATGCATATACATATATATCAAAACACATATAAACCTCACATTACCCAACTCATCCAAAAAATTCTTTATAATTTACATCATATACTTCAAAAAAAACCAACTCTACAAGAAAAATCTCAAATTTAGACCCGGCTTGGTCTAGAAAAACTCTCCGGCTCAACCGGATCACCCCTGTCACCTACGCAATAAATTACAATCGCGCTAAGCCAAAAGCCTAGCGGTACAAACTTTGATAACAAATAAACTTAAATACAATGCCAATGGTTAATGCATTTTATGCTATGTCACAATGTGGCATCCAAGCTCACTTTTAAATATATTTTTTCATCATTTAATAATTCACACAAGAACAAACACAATCATGGGCACAAAGGATCTAATATGACATTCAAATTCTAGAGTTACTGTTTTGGTCTAAATTGACACCATGTGTCTAGCCCCGAAGGTAAATCATAGTAATGCATAAAAGCTAGCCCCAAAGGCAAATCATATCACAGTGACTCCAAGCATCTAACCCCGAAGGCAAATTAAAGTAATTGCTCAAAAGCTAGACCCGAAGATAAATAATGAGGATAACTTCATAGGCATGCCGCCAAACACAGAACTGTAGAAATTGAATAACATACTAGGCACACAATTATTTCATATTTTCCATTATCAATTTCTTTTTCATTTTCTCATAATCGACTAGGCACATTGCCTCTTTTCTCATTATCAATTTGGCACATTCCCTCATTTTCTCATTTTCTCAATGTCATTTCATTTCAATTTATCACATTTCATCATATCTCAATATATCATCACAATGTATCACTTTCCACATCAAAATCACATTACCCAAACACTTTGGCCTATTTTCACACAATTTACATTTTATGCAATTTAGCCATTAACAATGGCTTTTCACAATGCATTTAATTCATGTATAATATTACACATGTCATAGCACATTGTTCATGAATAATCAATGCTTCAAGTAGCTTAACACATTTTTCAACCAAAATGTGTTAAGCCCAAAAGTAATTCAATTATGTCACATTTATCAAAAGTTTGTACATACCTCTATAAGCTCACAAAAGTAAGCTCAAAATCAAACTCCAACCTCCTCTTCCAAGTTATATTTCAACACTTGGGTTGGCCAAACTACTTCCTCTCAATGTCTATACCAAATGTGATTATAAATAATCATCTAATATCACATTCTAAGATTTGTCAAGCAACAAACCTTAATTATAGACTACTTTAATCAAAATCCCAAAATATAGCATAACCTTTCTTTAACTTAGAAAAACCATATTAAACCATATAAATTGGTGTTTTAAGTTTAATAATATCATTAAAACGTATTTTAATATGTTTAAACTAATTATATTAATTAAATACACACTTATGTTCAAAACCCTAAAATGGCATAACCTTCCCCATTGAAGGTTCTCCATTCCAAAACACTGCAATTTTCAATCCAAGCTTATTTCCATTACTAATATTATTAAACAACATGTTTTAAACATTAAAATCAAACGATTCACCATCTTTGAAAATTCTCTTTTTCAAAATCCTAAATCAACACTTCCAATCCCAAACTCTAATCAAACTTAGCCAAATCCATCATTTGACTTTAAAATACTTGTTTATGCATCAAAATAACACATTTAGAACCAAATTGCACAATTAAATCACATGATTTCAAAAGTCCAATTCTCCCATATCCCTAAATTCTCTCTCTTCACCAAACCTCACTCAAACTTAACCATTTCTTTAATCCAACCTTAAAATCATTGTTAACTACTCAAAACAACTTCATTCATACCCAAATAGACAATTAAATCATACCACTTCAAAAACTCAAAATCAACATAACCATAAAATCATGGATTTTTAAAGAAAAAGGTTAGAGAACTTACTAATTCAAGTAGAAAACTCCAAATCTTCACTTAAAACCTTGAGAATCTATCAACTATAAACTATAAACTATAAACTATAAATTATATGTATATTGTTTTAATTATACAGTTTTTGTAAAAAAAAAAAGGTGGCTGGTTCTCGTCTTCTCTGAGAGAAGTTTTCTTTGTCCCTAACTTTTTAGGGTTTTGCTTGATTTTCATTATGGAGGACGACCGTATCTCAGTTGAAATGCAAAGTTTAACAGTAGAAAAGGAGGAAGATGATCTCACTTATGAGGAAAACATGGTTAACGTTGAAGATAATGAGCAGCTATCTTTGATTGGGCACTTTCTATCGGACAATAATATTAACTTCCAAGCCATGAAACAAACAATGGCAGCCCTATGGCACCCTCTCATGGGGATGCAGGTCAGTGAGATTGAAGATGGGCGATATATTTTTCAATTTTATCATGAGGTGGATGTTTTTCCGTGTTATGGACATGGCACCCTGGACCTTTGATAACCAACTGCTATTACTGGGTAGAATGGAGAACTTTGCTACACCTCAAGATGTTCCCCTATTCTATTTCCCGATCTGGATTCAGGTCAAAGGCTTGAGAGCAAGATTTCGTCAAGAGCGGGTGTTGATAGACATTGGCAATCGTCTGGGAGAGTTTATGGAGGCCGACTCCGCAAATTTCACTTCTTCATGGGATTCATATATGAGAATGAGGGTCAAGTGGGATGTAAGGAGACCGATCCGATCTGAGTTCAAGTTAAGGGCTGGCCAAGGTGCATGGATTACTGTGGAGCTTTTTTTATGAAAGATTGCCATCATTCTCCTTTATTTGTGGTTTCTTCGGGCACACAGAAAGGTTTTTCCATAGGTTGCTTGAGTTTGAACCGGGTAAGGCTATTAGGAAGTTCTCCCCGTCGTTAAGAGCCCCTCTGCGGAAGAATCAGAACAACATTGGTCAGCGATGGCTCCGGTCATCGGAGGAGAGTGTAGGTGGTTCTGGTGGGCAAGGACAAAAGTCAGATTATGGTAACTCCAATAATCTAGGAGTGAATAAGGAAGCTGGGACCAAAAAAGACATTAATGTCTCACCTGATATGGGAACAAAAATATTCTCTAATCCTTTGTCATTAAATATGGATTCTAATAGGATGCCAATTACTATGGAAGGTTTAACTAATGGTGATAATGATAATATTGTCTTTACTGAAGTTAAAAGGAAAAGAGTGGACCAGGATCAAGCTAACGGGGCCCAGGGTGTTGCTTCTCATACAAGTATGCCCATTGATCTAACTTCTACATCGGCCGGTTCGAATCGAACCCGCCGCACAAAATGAGTTACTTAAGCTGGAATTGCCGTGGGTTGGGGAGCTCACAGGCAATTGAGCATCTAAAGTTTGTTACTTTAGAAAAACGCCCCACTTTTATTTTTCTTATTGAAACTCTCTGTAATTCGAATAAAATTAATGAAATAAAGCAGTTATTAAGCTATGATGATTTCTTTTGTGTGGAATGCTCTGGACATAGTGGTGGTTTAGCTCTTTTGTGGAAATCAGTTTCAAATGTCCGACCTTTAAACATTTGTAACCGGTGTATTGATGTAGAGGTATCTGTTGATTTGATTGGATCTTGGAGACTCACGGGTTTTTATGGTCATCCGGATAGATCACGCCACATGGAATCTTGGACTCTTCTCCGAAACTTAGCAGATTGTAGTCAGTTACCCTGGGTTTGTATAGGTGATTTCAATGATATTTTGCACCCGTGGGAGAAAAAAGGTGGACGACCTCAACCCCGCAACTTAATGGATGGTTTTAGAATGGCTGTTTCGGATGCTGGTTTGACCGATTTTAACATGAAGGGTTATCAATTTACTTGGGAGAATGGGAGAAGCTCGGGTCGGTTAATCAAGTCAAAACTCGATCGGGTTTTAGCAACTCCTTCCTGGATTACACATTCTCTGCTGCCCAAGCAACAGTTCTCAAAACAACTTCATCTGACCACCTTCCCATATACCTTGAAGTTCAAAAATTTCTTCCTCGGCAGGAGGCTACTCTTTTTAGGTTTGAAACGTACTGGCTCAGAAATCCAGCTTGCTGAGATTTAATTCAGACTTCTTGGGATCGTGATAACTCGTTGGGTATTGTTGATTGGTTGAACAATTGTGGGGGAGAGTTATTTGTGTGGGGCCAATCGTTAAAACGGGAGCAGAAACAGAAAATTCAGGAGTGTAGGCGTGTTATGAAGGAGTTAAGAGGTTCCAAAAATTCACGTGATATAGACCAGTTCCTTGAAGCAAAAACGCAATTTCACAAGCTCCTCCATGATCGTGAAATTAAGTGGAAGCAAAGATCTCGGAATTTTGGCTTCGTGATGGCGATAGAAACACTTCTTTCTTCCACTCAGCAGCTTCATCAAGATGGAAAAAGAATAAGATTTCTCGTTTGAAGGATGAACAGGGTAACTGGGTTGAAGATCTGAATGACGTGGGAACACATTTGGTGGATTATTTTACTTCTGTTTTTTCTTCTAATGTTGGCAATATAAACAGAATTCTGGAGCATATTCCTTCTTGTGTTTCTGAAGAGATGAATGCTTCACTGTTGGCACCTTTTTCGGCAAAGGAGATTAAAGATGCTATTTTCGGTATGTACCTTGAAAAAGCTCCAGGTATGGATGGTCTTAATCCTTCATTTTTCCAGAATTACTGGGATATTGTAGGTCCAGCTATCTCTGCTGCTTGCATCCATTTTTTGGAAGCTGGGGAATTTCCAATTGAGATTAATAAGACTTTGCTTGTGCTTATTCCTAAGAAGAACACGCCTAAGTTCCCTAATGATTTAAGACCAATCGCTTTATGTAATGTGCTATACAAGATTATGAGTAAAGCTATTTCTAACATACTTAGGTTCATATTACCATCTATTATTTCTCCCTTGCAAAGTGTTTTTGTGGCCGGTCGAAACATCCAAGATAACAGTATCATTGCTTTTGAGCTTATGCATTGCTTCTTGAACAAGCGTAGGGGAAAGGAAGGCTTCGCAGCTCTCAAAATTGATATTTTGAAAGCCTATGACAAATTGGAGTGGAGGTATTTGGAGGTTGTTCTAGAGAAAATGGGCTTCCATCAGCGTTGGATCTCTATGATTATGAAGTGTGTTTCCACTGTAAGTTATTGGATTGTTTTTGATGGCAAGCACTTGGGCCCTATTATCCCAAAAAGAGGACTTAGGCAAGGTGATCCGATGCCACCTTATTTATTTATTCTGGCGGCGGAAGGCTTATCTCGTCTTATTCAAGCCAGAGTCTCTGCGGGTCTTTGGCATGGCTGCCCGATTGCTAGAGGTGCACCGTGTATTGATCACTTATTTTTCGCTGATGATAGCTTGTTGGTCTTTAAGGCAGCTGATCATGAAGCTTTGGAAGTAAAAACGGTTTTGGATATGTATGCTACTGCCTCGGGTCAACAGATAAATTTTAACAAGTCAGCCATTTGCTTCTCTAGGAATGTAGCCCCTCAAGCTCGGAATGATATTTGTGGTGCTCTACATGTGCCAGAGAAAGATGACTTAGGCAACTACTTGGGTTTGCCGACAAGGGTTGGTCTGAACAAAAAAGAGGTCTTCGCTTTTGTGAAAGATAGATTATGGAGAAGGCTTAATTCTTGGAAGAATAGAAATTTGTCCAGAGCCGGTAAAGAGGTGTTATTAAAAACCGTCCTACAAGCTTTGCCCATCTATGTTATGAATCTTTTTGTGCTTCCAAAAACCTTTTGTTTGGAACTCCAAAGAATTATGAGCAGGTTCTGGTGGAGTAGTGGCAATTCATTGGACAAAGGAATATCGTGGGTTAGTTGGGAGCGTATGTGCCTTCCGAAAAAGTTTGGTGGCCTGGGTTTCAAGAAACTCCATGAATTTAATGTGGCGTTAATCAGTAAACAGGCTTGGAAGCTTCTTAAGTATCCAGATTCTTTGGTTGCAAAGGTACTTAAGGCCAAGTATTATCCCTTTATGAGTTTTCTGGAAGCTCAACTTGGTAGCAACCCGAGTTTCCTATGGCGGAGTGTTTTTGAGTGTAAGGCTCTTTTAGAGAAGGGGGGATGCTGGAGGGTTGGTTCTGGTTCGAGAATATCTATTTGGGAAGATAAATGGTTGCCATCCACTGATACAATGAAGATTACAACTCAGAAACCTATTGATATTGAGCTCAATGTTGTGTCTGACTTGATTTCGAATAATGGATGGAATTTGGATATTCTTTCTGCTGTTTTTAATGACAGGGATCGTGAGGCTATTCTAAAAATCCCCATTAGTTTGAGGCGTCCTGAAGATACTCTTGTATGGAACTTGGATTCGAAAGGATTGCATATAGTTTGAAGTGCTTATAGAAGCTTGACTGGTTTAATTCCTGAGAATATGACTCACACCAATCCCACTCTTTGGCAGAAAATATGGACTTGCAGAGTACCTCCCAAATGTTTGAACTTTATTTGGAGATGTCTTCTAAGGCTCTGCCTACTACTCAGGCCCTGCAAGCTCGACACATCCCGGTTTCAACTTCTTGTGCTTTCTGTAATGGCCGTGATGAGTCAGCTGTTCACATTTTTATTCATTGCTTGCTTGCTTTGGAGGTCTGGAGTTTTTCAAATGTTGTGGTTTTACCATCTGCTGCACAGGATTTTAGTATTTGGTTTTTTGGTTTAGTCGAGCAGCTGAATAAGGAGGATCTTAAGTCTGTTATAATGACTTTGTGGGCAATCTGGGAAGCCAGAAATGGATGTGTATGGAGAGGATCCCAACCCAATCCAAGACAGATTGTTCGTAGAGCATATAAACTCCTTGTTGACTGGGAAAACGCACATGAAGCTTTACCTGCTAGTAACTCAGATTTCCCAGCTGCTGTGCAAGCTTGGATCAAACCTCCAGTTGATTTTATTAAAGTGAATGTTGATGGCTCATGCTTCGGTACGGAATCTCATGGTGTAGGAGTTATAGCCCGTGATTTTAAAGGGGATTTTGTTGGTGCTTTTCAAAAAAGATTCATGGGCAGTGTTGAGTCTTCTGCTGTTGAATGTTTAGCAATTCGTGAAGCCCTTAGCTGGATCAAGGAGAAAGGCTGGACACGAGTAAATGTGGAATCGGATGCCCAATTGTGTGTTCATGCGATTAATAATCCAGACTACGTGGATTTGTCCTCTTTTGGTGTCTTGACTGATGATTGCAAATCCCTTCTTTATGATATGGGAAATGTTCATCTTCGATTTGTGAGACGGTCTGCGAATAGAGCAGCTCATTCTCTTGCTAGAGCTTGTTCTGATTTGACAGACTATGTGGAGTGGACTTCTAATCCTCCACCTTGTATTTTTTTATCCTATTGCTTTTGATAGTTAATAAAGCTCACAAATCTTTTCCTAAAAAAAAAAACCTTGAGAATCTATCAATTTTTGAAGCATGGAAGAAGAAAATCTTTGAGTTTCTTAGCCATGGAGTTTTGGCCCACACTAGGAAGAAGAAGAAGATGAAGACCAAATTTAATTTCTCTTTCTTTCCACTTTCTTTTTAAACAATATATATAATATTATATGATATTTTTAATAAATTATTTAATTATTTATTTTTTAATAAAAATCTCAAAATTAATTCTTTCATTAAAAATAATTTTTTTGAATTATTTAACTAATTTTCAATTTTTTAAGTTTAATTACCAAAATACCACTTCACTTTGACTTTTCTTTTAAAAATGTTGACTTTTTATTAACTTTTATGTATTATGTCTATTTCACATATACATTCTACTTTTTTACTTAAAATCAGTCAATTTACCATTTAAATTATTTATTCAATTTATCTAATTTAATTTTAATTTATTTTATTTAGTGTCTAAAAATTAGAGATTTTCAAAAATCAGGGACGTTACATTTCTATCATTAAAATACATTGTATAATATTACCTCAAAATTTTAAAATTTTTGCCCTAAGTTTCTTCAACTTTGGAACTTCATTCTAACCAATTTCAAATGTAAATTTAAGTTCATTTTCATCATTAAAACCATATTAAAACATGATTTAAATGATGAAAATCCATAAAGTAGCATTTTTTTTTATCAAAACCCTTTCCAAAACCCTAAAATTATACTAACCCATTTAAACTGCTACTTAACCCTAACTAATCCATTATTCAACCATAAAATCCTTTTACTCATCAAAATAACATGTTCCAAATGCATTAAAACAATTAAACAATACTCCATAAAAATCTCAATTCTTACATAATAGAAATACCAAAGAAAACTTCATAATTCTAAAAAAATACTTGCTAATTTGTTGAAAAATCACCAAAACTCTTTTTAATTCTTGAAAATCCTTCTTAAAATTAGTGTTTGGATGAAGTAATTTCTCCTTGGCTATGGTAAAATTTCGTGCAAAGGAAGAAGAGGAAGAAGAAGAAGAAAGAAAGAAAGAGATAAAGATGAAATTTTGACTTTTTCTTTTCTTCTTCATTTAAGACCATATATATATAATATATTAATATATTAATTATTTAATTATTTAATTAATTTTAAATCCCAAATTCCATCTTCCATCAAAAATTATTTTCTTTTTAAATTATTTTATTAATTTTAAATTTTATAAAATTTATTTACCATTTTACATATCTTTACTATTTATCTTTTATCTTTTTCTAACTTATATTTGGAATTTATATGTAAGGTATATTTTCAATATATTTCACATATAGATAACATATACACTTTGTTTTTCTCACTTCCAACTCATCATTTATCCCTTAAATTATTTATTTAATTATATTTTAGTAAAATTATGGTCGTTACAACTAGAAGTAACAAGGTGTTTCTAAATCACATTGATGAGTACTTATCAACCAATTTTAAAATAAAAGACATGTGTGAGTGGTTATCAACTAATTTTAAAGTAAAAGACATGAGTGAAGTCACATTTACTCTTAGAGTAATAACTTCAAGATCATATGAGGAAATTATTGTTTCTTTTAGAAGAGACATACATTTATAAAGTACTGGAACAATTCAATATATGTAATCATAAACTCATGGATGTCCCAATTGTTAAAAGCAAAGGCTTGAGCCATAGTTTATGCTCCAAAAACTTCAGAAGTTATTATGCTCCAAAAATATCAAAGGATATAGAACTTATGAAAAATATCCCTTGTGCAATTACTATTGGATTTCTATTTGTATTCAATGATGTGCTCAAGACTTGGTATTTGCCTTCCTATTGGGTTGACAAGCAAATATGAATAGGTTTAACACTTTTGTTGTCAGAGACATGGTTATTATAACACCTCTACATAGTTTGTACACTTGATTATAAAGATGATGTCACCAATGACCTTGACTATATAGAACTCGAAAGGGTATAATGTTACTAAGAAAATTTTATAATAATACAATTTATTCATTCAATCCTCAACGCCATCAAAATCATATCATTAATAAAACAAAGCCAAGTAAAATTCTTAATATTACCTTGACATGTACTGATGCAAGAAAGGATCCCTTGAAGCTAGCAAGTGGACCAATCACTAGGAGCAAGGCAAAGAGATATCAAGCTAGTATGGCTTTGCATATTCAAGAAGAGATTTCCAAAGAGCTTCAAGAATTATCATTCAAGAAGATGGAGATAGAGCTTGATGAAGGCACACCAAAGCTGATTATGATGCTTAGTGTGGAAGCTAAAGGCTAGCTAAAGAAAGGTCCAACGTGCAAGAAAGGTCCATGGGGGTTCATATAAAGCCTTGGGAAGTAATTTAAGGCCCATGGACAGCCCAAATAGTGTGGGGCATTTCTTATGTTAAAGGGATTAGTTTGGTTGTTTCCATACTTTATATTTTCCTTATTGGATTAGGATTTTGTTTCCATACTTTATATTTTCCTTAGTGGATTAGGATTTTGTTTCCATACTTGGATTAGGATTTTGTTTCCATACTTTATGTTTTCCTTATGCAATTAGGAATGTTTTCCTCATGCAATTAGGAATGTTTTAGTTTTCCATATGCAATTAGGAATTTTGTAACCCTTATTTAAGGGCACTATTAGGCCGAATTTGATATACAACAATTAATAAAAATTTTCGAATTCTTCTACAAGTTCTTCTTGTGAATTTTCGTGTGAGAGAGATTAGAGTGGATTCTTTAATTCTTTCTTTGCATCAAGAATTAGGTTTACTTATCAACAAGAGTTGTGGCATTTTCCTTCTTCTTACCAACTAAATCCTTCAATCATAGTGAGTTCACATCTCTTTATAGGCGTTGGGTTCCTTAAGAGGTGATTATCAAGTTTCAAGGAGTTCTCTACCATTGTTATACATTGGGTTTGCTGCCATCATTGCTAAGGGTCCGCGTCATTTGGTATCAGAGCCTTGCTACAAGGTAATTTTTATCTACTTTGTCTTTCTAGGGTTTGTTAATTTAGGTCTTTTAAATTTCTGCATTTTAGGGTTTTTAGAGAGTATAGTCTTTAATTTTCAAAAAAAGAGTCATATATCAAGGCCGAATTGAAGGAGGGTATTCTTAGGGTGAAAACGAAACCTAGGAAAAGATTCTTGGAGAATTTTGAAACCAAGAATTAGGGTTCTTGAAAGAAAGAAAAAGCTAGAGTTTGTGTTCAAGTTTGATTTCGATTTGGTCTTGAGTCAATCTGAGGTTACGAATAATTCCAGATTTCGACAAGTCCTTGGGAGTAAATTAAGTCCCGAATCAAGGGGATAGTGAGAGGAAGCAAAAAAAAAAAAGAGTACAAAACCACCTCAACAAAAATTGCTTGATATTCTTGCTATTTGGGTGCTAAGGATCAGATCTAGGTGGGTGAGAAGTAATAAAATTTTTGGGCGAAAAATCTCACCTTTTGAGGGGCTTTTGGAATTCGAAAATCAGACCTTAATATTCATGTTATTTGAGTGTTATAGGTGGGAATTAGATCTAGAAGCTAGCGTTTTGGGTAGAATTGATTAGGTCCATAAAGCAGCTTGCCAAGTGTGGGTTGTTTTTGATTCATTATATCCAAATTTGTCTTGTTTATTGTCTTCATTGTTTCTAATTTCTTTATCTAGCTTTTAATTCCATTACATTGCTAAGTATCATTTGCTTGTGTCGATACTTGGTTTTATATCGTGTAGTGCAAATTACCTTGCATTGCCTCCGGATACTTGTCTTGTTTTCTATCTAGTTCTAGGATTTAGGTTCTAGTTTCTTGAAAGACTTGACAATTGTTGGTTGGTGAGCTTGGTTCTGAAGTGCAATCAAGGAAGACAAGAAAAGTGAGGTAATTCTAAACACTTGAGTGAATTTCGATTATTACTAATCTTGTTTCTTTGAGTTTGTTTGTTTGTTAACATGGCTGGAAAAGGAGAAGAGACTAGCAAAGAAGGAGCTATGGTCGAAAGCTTGGCTAGGCTTAATGAGACTTTGGCAGCAATGCTTGGTCGAATGGAGATGATGGATACTAGATTGCAAGAGAATGCAGCACGACAAGCATAACAAATTCAGCAAGTGCAACAAGGGTAGCTAGCCGCACATCCAAATCCCATAATGCGAGATAGAAGAGTGCTTAGGAGAGAAGGGCAATTGTAGCCGAAAGGGTAGAAGATGAAGATGAAGGTGGAAATCAACCTACCACTGATGGTGACCTTACTTCCATCAAGATGAAGATTCCTTCCTTTGAAGGGAAGAACAATGCAGAAGAGTTCATAGAATGGGAGAGGAAAGTTGAGTAGATTTTTGAATGCCATAACTACACCGAAGAGAAGAAATCAGTTTTGGCAGTCGTAGAGTTCAAGGGGTATGCTACCTTTTGGTGGGATCAATTGAAAGCTAATAGAAGAGGGAAAGGTATGAGGCCTATTCCTGAATGGTCAACCTTGAAAGAACTAATGAGGAGCCGATTTGTACCATCTCACTACATTCGAGATTTGTACAATCGACTAGCAAGACTAGTTCAAGGTGGAAGAAGTGTGGAAGAGTACCACAAAGAGATGGAGATGATCATGGCTAGGGCAAATATTGATGAAGATGAAGACAAGAAGATGTCATGATTTCTTGGGGGATTGAATTTGAACATAGCCAATGAATTGGAGATGTATGAATTCAACACAATGGAAGAGTTAGTTCAAAAGGCCATGAAGATAGAGAGAAGATTGAAGAATAAAGCTATTTCAAAAACTAGCTACTCTAAAGCTAGTGGAAATTTTTCAAACTTCAAGGGTTCAAGTTCGAGTGGAGGTTCCTATAAAGGGGATTACAAAGGTTCTTTCTAAAAGAATTCTTCCTACAATCCTAATTTCAAGAAGCCGAATGATGGGGATGCAAAAACAGCCAAGGAAACACCTTCTAGACCTACTCCAAGTAGGGAAATTAAATGCTACAAGTGTTTGGGAAGTGGATACATTGCTTCTTAATGTCCTAATAAGAGGGTGATGATTGCAATCCATGAAGGGGAAATTGAATCAAAATCTGAACATGAAGAAGAAGAAGAGGAGGCCGAATGTGGTGATAGGGCCGAATATGATGAAGAGGCTTGGGAGAATCAAGTCTTGAATGCTGAACATGGAGAGATGCTTGTTACTAGAAGAGCCTTGAATATTCAAGTCAAGGAAGAAGGCTTGGATCAAAGGGAAAATCTTTTCCACTCTAGGTGTTTGGTGAATGGTAAGGTTTGTACACTTATCAATGATGGTGGAAGTTGTACCAATGCTGCTAGTACTACAATGGTGGATAAATTGGGGTTAGCTTGTTTTAAACATCCCAATCCTTACAAGTTGCAATGGTTTAATGACGTTGAGGAAGTAAAGTGTTGAAGCAAGTCAAGGTACCATTCTCCATTAGGTGGTATAAAGATGAGGTTTTGTGTGATGTAGTGCCAATGCAAGCTGGACATTTGCTATTAGGAAGACCATGGCAGCATGATAGAAGGGCACAACATGATGGCTTTTCTAATAAGTATACCTTTACTTATGAAGGAAAGAAGGTTGTTCTAGCACCATTATCACCTCAAGAGGTGTATGAAGATCAAAAGAGGATGCTAGAGAGGGAGAAAGAAGTTTTGGCCAGCAAGAACCAAGGGAGTTCAAATTTGGCCAATGATGTTTCTTCAACACCCAAGGGTAATTCTAAGGGTAGGGAAAGAGAAAATAATAAAGTGAGTGAGTGCAGAAAGGGAAAAGAGGCCGAGAGTCAAAAGAAAGTAAACAAACAAATAAATGACCCATTGGTGAGAGAAAATAAGCAAGGAGAAAAAGCAAAACATACTTTTTATGCAAGAGCAAGAGAGATAGATGTAGGGCAGCCTGTACTCATTATTATGTTTAAAGAATCGTTACTTGCTGATGGTGAAGAATCTCTTGATTCTTTACCTTCTAGTTTTGTGTCTTTGTTGCAGGATTTTGAGGATGTGTTTCCTGAAGACCTTCCTAGTGGTTTGCCACCATTAAAAGGGATTGAACATCAAATTGACTTCATACCCGGTTCTACAATTTCAAACTGCCTAGCATATAGGAGTAATCCTATAGAGACAAAAGAGATGCAAAGACAAGTTGAAGAGCTTTTGGAGAAAGGCTTGGTTCGTGAGAGCCTTAGTCCTTGTGCCGTTCCAGTCTTATTAGTACCTAAGAAAGATGGTTCTTGGAGGATGTGTGTTAATTGTAGGGATGTGAACAAGATTACTGTGAAGTATAGACATCCCATTCCTAGACTTGATGACATGTTGGACGAATTGCATGGGGCAAAATATTTTGCAAAGATTGATCTTATGAGTGGTTATCATCAAATTCGCATAAAGCCTGGAGATGAATGGAAGACTGCCTTCAAAACGAAATATGGTTTGTATGAATGGTTAGTTATGCCTTTTGGTTTATCTAATGCACCTAGTACTTTCATGAGATTAATGAATCATGTTTTGAGAGCCTATTTAGGTAAGTTTGTGGTAGTTTACTTTGATGATATTCTGATTTATAGCAAAACTGAGGAAGAACATGTTAAACATGTTAGGAAAGTGCTTGAAATCCTTAGGGAGCAAAACCTTTATGTTAAGCTTAAGAAGTGTTCTTTTTGTCTAGATAGGGTTGTTTTTCTTGGTTTTATTGTAAGTATGCAGGGAATTGAAGTTGATCTAGAGAAGGTGAAAGCTATCCAAGAGTGGCCGAATCCTTCAAGTCTGACAGAAGTGAGGAGTTTTCACGGATTGGCAAGATTCTATAGGAGATTTGTCCCTAATTTCTCTACATTGGCAGCCCCCTTGACTAGCATAATCAAGAAAGAAGTGGGATTTGTTTGGGGCAAGGAGCAACAAGAAGCATTTGATGCTTTGAAAGAGAAGCTTTCTACTACACCCATTTTAGCTTTACCTAACTTTGATTCTACTTTTGAAATTGAATGTGATGCTTCTGGTGTAGGTATTGGAGCTGTTTTGATGCAAGAGAAGAAGCCCATTGCATACTTTAGTGAAAAGCTTAATGGAGCAAAGCTGAATTATTCAACTTATGACAAGGAGCTATATGCTTTGGTGAGAGCATTGGAAGTATGGGAGCATTATTTGCTGCCTAAGGAATTCGTGATCCATTCAGACCATGAATCATTGAAGCATTTGAGGGGGCAAGGCAAGTTGAATAAAAGACATGCAAAATGGGTTGTGAAGATTGAGAAGTTTCCTTATGTGATCAAATACAAGCAAGGTAAAGACAATGTAGTGGCAGATGCACTTTCAAGGAGGTACGCTTTACTTAATGTTTTGAGTACTAAATTGCTTGGATTTGAATGTATAAAGGACTTATATGTTGGTGATTCTGATTTCGGCAATGTTTATAATGCTTGTGAGCATGGTGCTTTTAATTCTTTCTATAGACATGATGGGTTTTTGTTTAAGGGTTCGAAATTATACATGCCTAGATGTTCTATAAGAGATTTGCTAGTATTAGAATCACATTGTGGGGGTTTGATGGGGCATTTTGGAGTTGATAAGACTTTAGACATGTTGAATGAACACTTTTATTGGCCAAATATGAAAAGGGATGTAATTTGGATTTGTAAGGCTTGTTTGGCTTGTAGGCAAGCTAAGTCTAAATCTATGCCTCATGGTTTGTATATGCCATGACCCGTTCCTAGTTCTCCTTGGATGGACATTAGTATGGACTTTGTTTTAGGATTACCAAGGACTAAGAGGGGGAGAGATAGCATATTTGTGGTTGTTGATAGGTTTAGTAAGATGGCACACTTTATCCCATATCATAAGAGTGATGATGCTAGTTTAGTGGCCGAACTCTTCTTTAGGGAGGTGGTTAGAATTCATGGGATACCAAAATCCATAGTTTCTGATAAAGACACCAAGTTTTTGTCTCACTTTTGGCGTGTGCTTTGGGGAAAGTTAGGTACCAAGTTGTTATTTTCCACCACTTGTCATCCTCAAACGGATGGACAAACAGAAGTAGTAAACAGAACTTTAGGTACCATGTTGAGAGCTTTAGTGGGTAAGAATTTGAGTTCTTGGGAAGATTGTTTGCCATTTATTGAGTTTGCTTATAATCGTGCTATTCATTCTTCTACAAGATATTCACCTTTTGAGCTTGTTTATGCTTTTAACGCACTAACAGTTTTGGATCTTATTTCTTTACCTTCTCATGAGCTTGTTAGTTTAGATGGTGAGAAGAAAGCTAAATTGGTGAAAGAGATGCATGAGAAAGCAAGGGCGAATATTGAGAAAAGGAACAAGAGATATGCTGGTTCTGCAAATAGAGGGAGACTTGATATTAAGTTTCAAGTAGGAGATTGGGTTTGGGTGCATTTTCGAAAAGAGAGGTTTCCTAACCAAAGGAAGAAAAAGTTACAAGCAAGGGTAGATGGCCCATTCCAAGTGCTGAAGAAATTTAATGACAATGCCTACAAGATCGACTTACCAGGTACGTATAATGTTAGTGCTACTTTCAATGTAAGTGATCTTTCTCCTTTTGATGATGCATATTTGAGGACAAATCTTTTTAAAGAGGGGGAGAATGATGCAAGAAAGGATCCCTTGAAGCTAGCAAGTGGACCAATCACTAGGAGCAAGGTAAAGAGATATCAAGCTAGTATGGCTTTGCATATTCAAGAAGAGATTTCCAAAGAGCTTCAAGAATTATCATTCAAGAAGATGGAGATAGAGCTTGAAGAAGGCACACCAAAGCTGATTATGATGCTTAGTGTGGAAGCTAAAGGCTAGCTAAAGAAAGGTCCAACGTGCAAGAAAGGTCCATGGGGGTTCATATAAAGCCTTGGGAAGTAATTTAAGGCCCATTGACAGCCCAAATAGTGTGGGACATTTCTTATGTTGAAGGGATTAGTTTGGTTATTTCCATACTTTATATTTTCCTTACTGGATTAGGATTTTGTTTCCATACTTTATATTTTCCTTAGTGGATTAGGATTTTGTTTCCATACTTTATATTTTCCTTAGTGGATTAGGATTTTGTTTCCATACTTTATATTTTCCTTAGTGGATTAGGATTTTGTTTCCATACTTTATATTTTCACTTAGCAAGTCTTCTTCTCTCACTCGATCTATGTGTCAAAAACAAATCTAACACCCTAAGCAAAGCTGAGTGATGTTTGTTTATTTATAGTATGCAAGAAATTAAATAAAAGTTAACTTAGAAATAACACTTATAAAAGTAATAAAATCATCAATTTAGAATATTAATAGAAATTTGACGAATTTGTATATTCAATAGCTTTAGCATAGGGAAATTCAATGTTCAATAACTTTAACAAATTAATTACATAATATATTGTTCACATTATATGCAACTCTTATTAATTTGTTGTACACAAAGAATTTAAACCTCATAATTAGATAATTGGTCACTAGTGGCAAATTAATGCCTACTATCAAGAATATTGCCAAAAGCCCACTATTAATACAATGTATTCACTTTTGGCAAGCATGCCTATTGTCACTGATAACAAGATGTGTCTACTATCACTATGAATATTCACCCTTTGTCTAGCCATTCAATCCAAAAATAGGTTTAATACCAGTATGGTTTGGGCTACTCACTACTCTTTTATTCCCAGCTAAGTATTTAGTTACACATCACTTTACTAAAATATTACTATAATCCATATTTAACATTTTCAACATTGGATAATTCTAATTTTCCAAATTGATAATCTTGCATACTTTTGAGAAAAACATATGTTAGAAACGTAACACCCTTATACTCTATATATGTATAATACATATACTAAGTATATGTAAAATATACATATATAATATAAAAATATCACAACCCAGTTTAACAAAAAATTTCACATTTCCATTTTAAAATCCCAAATACTTAAAATATAAATTTAAATAGTAAATAAAATATTCTTTATTAATTATAGATTACCAAAATAAGCATTTTACATAAAAATCTATATGAAAAATTCGTCAGAGTTTTGTCTTTAAATAGGAAAAATAAAAAATTCAACAGTTACACAACCTGCAAAAAATAGACTAAAATAAACAATAAATCACCATTTCACCCAAACTTCTAAATTTCTCCATATTTTCTCAAAGCATTTAAACATATACATAAATATATATATTAAAACACATATATAAAATCCCACATTACACCATTTATCCAAAGAGTCTTTATAATTTACAATATATACTTTAAAAACATAAATATAATATACATGATATCAAAATGCATTAGAGCATAAAAAATATACATGATGGCAAATGACTCTGATCTTGATGTAGCAAAATCAACTCAAGTAACCTCAAAGCTAGACCCTACCATGTCTAGAAGAACCCTTCAGATCTACCGGATCACCTGCGAGATGAATTATAATCATGCTAAGCTAAAAGCCTAGCGGTACAAACTTTGATAATAACAAAACTTTAATATAATGACAATGCATAATGCTTTTATATGTTATGTCACAATGTGGCATACAATTTCATTTAAAACGTAATCTTTAATCATTTAGTAATTCACATTAACACATACACACAACATGGGCCCAAACAAACTAATATATTATTCAAATCCCAGAGTCACTGTTTTGGTCCATATTGACACCAAGTGTCTATCCCTGAAGGCAAATCATATAACAGTAACGCATAATGTTTTATCTTGAAGGCAAATCATATATCAGTGACTCCTAGCATCTAGCCCCAAAGGCAAATTATATATCAGTGATGCATAGCATCTAGGCCCCAAGGAAAAATAACGAGGATAACCTCATAGGCATGTCGTCAAACACAGAACTCTAAAAATTGAATAACATACTAGGTACACAGATAATACATGATTCCATAATCAACTTTTCTTATCATATTGTCTCATTTTCTCATTTTTCTCATCACATTGCCTCATTTCCTCATTTTTCTCATTCATATCAATGGCAATTCACTTTAATTCATTATATTTCATCACTTTATCACTATGTATTTCATTTTACATTAAAATCACATTACCTAAATATTTTTGGGTCATTCTCACATAATGCATATAAATCACATTTTATTAATTTTAGCCATTAATAATGGCTTCTCATAATGCATATAATGAATACATAACAATTCACATGTTATAACATAATGTTTATGAATGTTCATGCTACCAAGTTGCTTAACACATTTTTCATCCAAAATTTGTTAGGCCAAATGTAATGAAAACATATCCCATTTATCAAAAGCTTGTACATACCTCAAATAGCACTCAAATCCAAACTAAAAATGTCCCACCAACCTTCACTTCCAACTTGCCCTTCAACACTAGGTATGGCAATTCACTTCCTCTTAATGCCTATTCCAAATGTGAACAAATACTATCATTTAGAATCACATTTTAAGGCATTACAAGCATTAAACCTTAATTAAACCTCACTCTGAGAATACCCCAAAATTTAGCCTAACCTTATGTCGACTCCTGATTTTGGCCCTAAGCAAATCTGATCTCAATTAAAGAAGGCCAAATTAAATTTGGTTCGATTTTAAAAGCTTAGATCTAGTTTATAGCTTTAAAATAGATCAATCCAGTTTTGAAAGGCCTAAATTAAGTTGGTTTAGTTTTAAAACCCTAACCTAGTCTGATTTATTTTTGCCTCAGTTCATTATGGGACTTTTTAGTCAGTTTTAATTGTAATTTTGGGATCGATCAGGTTTCCTAATTTAGATGGGACTTTGAATGATCGTTGGATTAATAGATTAATGAGAATATTTGCCTATAAATATATGACTTAGCAGAGGGAAAAAGGGGAATTGAATCAGAAACCTAGCAACATTGAGTGATTAGCAGCTTAAGAGCAATGAACCAAAGCAAGGAAATAGACAGAACCCTAAAAAAACTACACAAAGGCAGTGGCATACTGTCTTTGCTTTACTCGACCAGAACTTCGGTTGGTTTCAAGTAAAAGCTTGAATCAACATATTATTTTGGTAGAGCCAACAAACGACAACACCTTCTAAGTTTAATTCATTTAAATTCAATGTAAGATGCTCTGATAATGGTTTTAAAAATCTTGAATGCATTTATTCTTTTTTAAAACAAGTTCTAGTAAATTATATTCATTATATTTGACTCACATCAATATTATTCTTCACTCATATCCAGCAGCTTACTTTATTAGTTTTTAAGTCACAGTAGATTAGTTATTAAATTTTATTTCATTCAAATAATTACTTTGGCTAGTATCCTTTTATTCCAAATCTACAGTAGCTTACTTGAGCATACAGTAGCCGAACTCAATATTCCAAAACCCTAATTTATTATTTTTCCAAATCCTAGTTTCTTAAAATATTCAAAACCCTAATTTATTATCTTCCAAACCCCTAACCCTTTATTGTTTAAAACCCTTAATTCTTTTTTTTTTCCAAAAATCCTAGCTTAGATAGAAACCCTAATTCCCCAATAAAACCATATCCCCAACAAAAGGCATGTTTCTATGTAGCATGGGTGCCTTATTTATTTAGTTTATGTAATTTAGTTTATTTCAAAGACTTTGGATTGGTGTAAGGGGCATATTTTCACCTATGCTGGATGTCCCATTTTATTTACTTTATTTTCTCTTTGTGGACATTTGGACATTTGTAAGGGGATGTTACCATCAATCGATGTGTGTCCATTTATTTATTTGTTTGATTTCAATACAATGAATATTTATTTATTTTAATTCGTATGTAGTATGTATAATATTATAATACTTATGAATTTAATAATATTTTGACCTGAAAAGGAGGCCGGTTCCAATGAACCAGGCGTTATGGGGGTGCTGGGCCATTTCTCACCATCCCCATGCGTACCCAACTTTCCGAACCCATTAGGGGTTGGGGATTTCTTAGTAATCGAGCCATCCACCCCTTTCTTTCTTTTTTCGACCTATCCAGGTAGCAACTCCATTTTCTCCGAATTTAGGCCTGTGTTCTCTAAGGCCTTGAGCCTAGCAGTGCCGAAGTGGCAAAAACCATTCCACATGGGAGTGGGGCTAAAAATCCCCGCTCACACCTTACTTTAACATTGAAAAACCATATTAATCCATTTAAATTGGTGTTTTAAGTTTATTTATATCATTACAAACATATTACAACATGTTTTAACTAATTACATTAAATAAACACATACTCTTTAAATAAAACCCTAAAATGCTATAACCTTCATCATTTAAGGTTCTTCATTTCAAATCAATCCAATTATTAATCCATGCTTATTTCCATCAGTTATATCATTAAATAACATGATTTAAACATTAAAATCAAACAATCAACCATTCTTTGAAAATTCACTTCCAAAGCCCTAAATTCAATACTACCTTATCCAAACTCTAACCAAACTTGGTTAAATCCATCATTTGACTTTAAAATCCTTATTTATGAATCAAAGCAACACATTTGGAATCAATTTGCACAATTAAAACTCATGATTTTAAAAATCCAAATTTTTCATAACCCTAAATCATGTTCTTCCACCAAACTCAATCCACACTTACTCATTTCTTCAATCCAACTTAAGAATCATTAATAAATAATCAAAATAACTTCACACATACCCATTCAAGCCATTAAATCATGCTAAGACAAAATTCCAAACTCAATATACTCAAATCTTTATGGAAATCCAAAGAAATAAGTTGAAAACTTACTATTTCAAGAGGAAATCACCAAAACTTCACTTAAATCTTGTTAATTCCTTCAATTAATGAAGCTTGAAAGATGAAGAAATCTCTCTCTTTGAGCTATGGAGGTTCAACTCCTAGAGGAAGAAGAAGATGATGAAGAAAACTTTGAATTTTCTCTTTCTTTTCACTTAAAATATGACCATATATATAATATATTTTATTATATTTTAATTAATTAATTATTTATTTATTTGAAAAAACCATAATTTCCCTCTTCCATTAAAAAATAATTTATTTTTAATCTATTTAAATAATTTTAATTTTATAAAGTATATTTACTATTTTGCTACTTGACTTTTGACTTTTCTATTTAAAAATGTTGACTTTTGTATATATTGTATATATTTTATATATACACTTTACTTTTAACTTAAAATTCTTCCATTTTTCATTTAAATTATTCATTTAATTAATTTAATTTAATTTATTTTATTTTATTTAATGTTTAAAAAAATTCAGATGTTACAATAAATGTTAGTTAAAAGGAAAATTGCATTAAGAAAGAAATGAAGTGTTTTGAAGTTAAGAAAGAAGAAAATTAGGGTTACAGAGTAGACACGGGTGTGTTCAATGAATCCACACGCCCGTGTGTATAAAAACCTTGCTAAAAGTGCATTTGCAAAAGCTAAAAAATCTACACTGACTGTGAGAAATTATCTACACACCGTGTGAAAATCCACATAGATGGAAATAAAATTTCAAAAGCTGAAAAATCCACACACCCGTTTGTTTTAGAACCTTGCTGAAAATAAAATTTTAGAAGATGGAAAATCGATGCACCTGTGTGAATTGCTCCACACACCTATGTGAATTTCTTAGACTCATCCAAACAAACAAAAAATTCACCTTTTAATGAGCTATAAGCCACTCCAACCATCACTGTAATACCCTTATATCCTATATACATACAAGTATATGTAAAATACGCATATACGGTACAAAAATATCACAAATCGGTTTAATAAAAATTTTCACATTTCTGATTTAAAATTTTAAATACTAAATATATAAAATTAGATAGTATATAAATATTCTTTACTTGTTATAGGAACACAAAATAAATATTTTATATGAAAATCTTTGGAAAAATTCGCCAGAGTTTTATCTGTAATTTGGACATCTCAAAATTTATCAATTACACAACCTGTAAAAAGAACAACACTCCCAAATAATTTCAAATCACCATTTCAACCATACTCCTCAATTTCACTAAGTTGCTCAAACATTTATATATATATATATATATACATAATTTAGAACACATTTAAACCCCCATTTCAAATAACTTAACCCAAATATTCTTTATAGTTTACAATATATAAAATGCAAAAATATGATATAATATGCATAATACCAAAAATATATAATAACATAAAATATATATACATGCTGCTGATAGTGTTTCTGATCTTGATATCAACTCTACAAGCACAATCACAAGTCTAGACCCGACCTGATCTAGAAGAACTATCCGGATCAGCCGAATCTATCCTGTCACCTGTGCGATGTAAATAATCATGCTAAGTCAAAAGCCTAGTAATACAAACTTGATAACAATAAAAATCAAATGCAATGCCAATGCACAATGCATATGGATATCACATCATTCCATTTTCTCATACTTTTCAAATATTTCACAATCCACAATTCACATAAAAATAACACAAACATGGGCCCAAAGATAACTAATCTATTCAAATTTCTAGAATTACTATTTTAGTCTATAATGACACCATGTGTCTAGCCCCATAGGCAGTATATCAATGTAATAGTCCAACTAGGTCTGAGTTTAAGGCTCGATCATTTCACCTAGCCCAGCTTCAAGTACTTATTTTTTAGGCTTGCGACCCGGTCATTTCACCTCAAAATATTTTCATAGTGACGCCCAGCGTCTAGCCCGTAGACAAATCATAGGCATGCCGCCAAACACAGAACTCTGAAAATTGAATAACAGACTAGGCATACAATTTATTCATATTTCTCATTTATATCGACAATAATTCATTTCATTATATTTTCACATATCTCATTACATTATACCACATTTTTGCTTTTACAACACATTACCCAATTACCTTGGGTATTTAAACATAATTCACATATTAATCACATTTAATGTAATCTAGCCAATACCAATGGCTTTTTAACCATGCACTTAATGCATACACAACAAATGGCATTACCCAAACAATTTGGGTCATTTTCACATAATACACATATATGGCATTACAAATATCATAGCACATTATTCATAAATAACCAATGTATCAAGTAGCTTTAAACATTTTCTAACCAAAATGTGTTAAGCCCAAATGTCATGCAAACATAACCAATGTATTCAAAGTTTGTACTTAGCTTAAATACCAACCAAAATAAGCTTAAAACAACTTCCAATCCTATCTTTTCAACTTGCCCTTCACCACTTGGATGAAGCTAATCAACCTCCCTCAATGCCTAAACCAAATGTGATAGGAAATAATCATTTAGTATCACATTTAAAGGCATTTTCAATGTTAAACCATAATTAAACATCACTCCTAAAATTCCAAAATTTTAGCCTTTCCTTACTTTAAACATTAGAATTCCATTCTATTCCCTTTAAATTAGTGTTTTAAGTTTATTTATATTATTAAAAACATATTTTAACATGTTTCATTCATACACATTACTTAAATACTCACTCTTATTCAAAACCCTAAAATATCATAACCTTCACCAATGAAGGTTTTTTCATTCTAACCTATTTCAATTATTAATCTAAGCTTAATTCCTTCACTAATATCATGAATTAACATGATTTAAACATTAAAATTCAACAATTTACCATTCTTTAAAAATTCTCTTTCCAAAACCCTAATTTCAACACTATCTCATCCAAACTCTAACCAAACTTAACCTAATCTACCATTTAACTTTAAAATCCTTGTTTATGTATCAAAACAACACATTTGGAATCAATTTGCACGATTAAAACACATGATTCCAAGAATCCAAATTTTCCATGGAATTCAAAGAAATGAGTTGGAAACTTACCAAATTTAGTGAAAATCACCAAAAATTAACTTTAAACTTGTTAAATCCTTCAATAAATTGAGTATGGAAGAGAAAAATTTCTTGGACACCATCAATGGAGGTTTTGGCCTAGGAGAAAAAAGAAGAAGAAGATGAAAATAGCTTTTGATTTTCTCTTTCCTTTCATCTTTTAATTATAACCATATATATATATTATAATAATTTAATAATTATTTATTTGATAAATTAAAAGTCCAAAAATCCCTCTTCCATTCAAAAATTATTTATTTTTGAATTAATTTAATAATTTTAAATTTTTAAGATTTAATTACTAAAATACCCTTTTTTACTTTGACTTTTGACTTTTCTTTTAAAAAGTATTGATTTTTATATGTTATGTATATTTTATATAAATATCACATTTATATTTCACTTTTTCATTTAAAATCCTTTTATTTTTCATTTAAAATCATTAGTTTAATCTATCTAATTTAATTATAATATATTTTATCAAATTTCCAAAAATTAAAATTTTTTTAAAAAAATTTAGGATATTACAATTCTCTCCCCCTAAAATAAATTTCATCCTCGAAATTACTTGCTCTCAAGTTTGGAACAATTGGGGAAACTGACTCTGCATTGTCTGCTCACTCTCCCATGTTGTCTCCTCAGCGGCATGATTTCTCCAAAGGACTTTCACAAGTGGCACCCTTTTATTCCTCAATTCTTTATCCTCTCGTGCCAAAATCGCCACAGGTTCTTTCTCGTAAGTCAGATCTAAACTCACCTCAATAGACTCCACTGATAGGATATGAGATGGGTCAGACTTATATCTCTGAAGCATCAAAACATGGAAGACATTATGTATTCAATCCAACTCAGGTGGTAAAGCTAGTCTATAAGCCACTAGACTAACTCTCTCCAACACCTCATATGGTCCTATAAAACGAGGACTCAACTTTTCTTTTTGAACGAACCTCAGAATCTTCTTCCATGGAGACACCTTTTGAAATACTTTATCTCCCACACTAAACTCTATGTCTCTTCTCGTCAAATTTGAATAGGATTTCTATCGGTCTGAAGCTGCTTTCAAACAACCATGAATCACCTTCTCTTTCTCTTCTGTTTCCTTAATCAAATCGGGACCGACCAGTTTACCTTCTCCAATCTCATCCCAACACATGGTGTCCTGCATCTTCTGCCATACAAGGCCTCATAAGGAGCCATTCCAATTATGGACTGATGACTGTTGTTATAAGCAAACTCAATTAGCGGCAAAAATCTATCCCAATTCCCGGTAGAATCAATGATACAGCTCCTCAACATATCCTCTACAATCTGTATCACTCTCTCTGATTGTCCATCTATCTGAGGATGGAAAGCAGTACTAAAATACAACCAAGAACCCAAAGCATCATGCAAACTCTTCCAAAACCTCGAAGTAAATCGTGGATCTCGATCTGACACCAAAGAAACTGGGACTCCATGCAACCTCACTATCTCATTGATATACAACTCAGCCAACCTCTCAAGAGAATAATCCATCCAAACTGGAAGAAAATGAGCTGTCTTCATCATCCAATCAACTATCACCCAGTTTGCATCATGATTCTTTTGGGTCAAAGGAAGTCCAGTCACAAAATCCATTGTCACTAGCTCCCATTTTCACTCGAGCACTGATAAAGGTTGGAGCAACCCTGAAGGAACTTGGTGCTCAGCCTTCACTTTCTGGCAAGTGAGACATCTGGATACAAACTCTGCTATGTTCCTCTTCATACCTGACCACCAATAATGTCACTTCAAGTCCTGATACATCTTGGTATTCCTAGGGTGCATAGCATAAAGTGACTGATGTGCTTCCTCTAATATCATCCTTTTCAATTTTGTATCATCAGGAATACACAACCTATCTCTGTACCATAGACTACCATCATTCCTCACATAAAAGTCTCGACTCTTCCCCTTCTAACAAACCAACACAATCTTTTAGATTCTGTCATCTGCCAATTGAGCCTTCTTAATATGATCCAACAAGACTAGCCTCAACTGCAACTGAGCCATCAAAGCACCATCATCACAAAACTCAAATCTAGCATGCAACACTCTCAACTCAATAAGAAACGAGAGCGAATAAGCAGTCAAACTTGCCAAAGACTTCTGACTTAAGGCATCAGCAACAACATTTGCCTTACTAGGATGATAATCAATCAAACAGTCATAGTCTTTAATCAACTATAACCATCATCTCTGTCGAAGATTTAGATCTCACTGAACACCCAGGTATTTTAAACTCTTGTGATCCATATAAATAAAACACTTTTCCCCATACAAAAATAAAACACTTTTCCCCATACAAGTAATGTCGCCAAATCTTCAAGGTAAAAACTATGGCTGCAAGCTCCAAATCATGAGTTGGGTAATTCAGCTCATGTGGCTTCAATTGTCGAGAGGCATAAGTAATGACTCTACCCTCCTACATCAGAACACAACCTAAACTACTATGTGAAGCATCACTGTACACATATGGTTTACCTTCCATAGGTAGTGTAACACCCCTATATCCCGTATACGTACCAAGCATGCTTATACGATCGTATAATACGTATACTGAATATAGAACATGCCACTGTTTAAAATACATAACTCATAACTCGAATGTTTAAAGGAAATTCAAAAGACACTATGTATAAAAACATTTATAAATTCACAGCGGAAGTTATTACAAATTTTTACAAGTTTAAAATACATAAACGTCAAAAATATATACGACATAGAATAGATACATGATTGCCAGCTTGACTCTCTGATCTTTAAGCTCTAATCCAACTCTTCAAGTAAAGCTTAACTAGGTCTAGAGGAATCCTCAGTCTCAACCCTATCAACTCTACCACCTGCGCGATGAACCACAATCGCGCTGAGCCAAAACTCAGTAGTACAAACCATCATTATAATATGAAATGTCAATATCAATATCATACATTCAATCAATAATAATCATATATATATATGAAGGTTACATTTCATAATTTCAATAATCATATCATCATCCATTATACTCATTCAACAAAGACACCTATGGGCCCACAAGACACTAATTTGTTATTCAAAGTTCAGAGTTGCTGTTTCGGTCCAATATCACAATAATCAAGCCCGTAGGCAATATACATATCTCTCTATCCATGGATAGGGTAACAGACCCAGTCTCTTGGACCATCAACTCAACAACTTGAGGAGATCCTCAACCCGGCTAGAATGTTACCTGTAACAGACCCAGTCTCTTGGACGATCAACCCGACTAAATCGAGGAGATCCTCAACCCGGCTAGACTGTTACTTCAATTTACATTTATCATTTCACATTTATAAAGTAACAGACCCAGTCTCTTGGACCATCAACTCAACAACTTGAGGAGATCCTCAACCCGGCTAGACTGTTACTACAATAGGCATGCCTGCCAAAATCAGAACTCTGAAGGTTGAATAACACACTTTACACAAAATCATTTCATTCTCATTTCATTCTCATTTTCGCAATAGGCAACCTTGCCTCAATTGTAATTTATTTCATCATCATAGCCAACAATCATGGCTTCTCATCACATAAATACAATTCATCACATTATCATATCTGTCATATCATTATAAATGTTCACATCATATTCTACATTATACACAACATAACATTATTCATAAGCATCATCAATATCATGAAATGTATGTTAAATTTCAACATCATATGGATGTATGCAATAATGTAGTTTATACTTACCTTAAATGCAACCCACACAATATTAACACCTCTCTTTCCAACAATCTTTCACTTCTTGAATTAGAGTAATTCACCTTCTTCACAACCTAATCCAAAGGAAGATGAAACCCTTATAAGAACATAAGGCTAAGAACCAACTAGGGCAAACTCTAACCATGACAAGCTCACCCACACGGGCGTGTCCCTGACCGTGCCCTAACTCCACAACACAGAAGCTTTTACACGCTCAATGACACGGGCGTGTTACTGGGCGTGTAATACCTTCTGCCTCACAACAATATTGACACGTCCAACATCAAGAACGTGCTCATGGCCGTGTCAATTCCCCAAAAACACAGTGGCTATGACACGCTCAATAACACGAGCGTGTTACTGGTCGTGCCACTCAACCCAAAATACAGAGCTATCGACACGCCCAAATTCCTGGACGTGCCCTAGGGCGTGTCAGGCCAAAAACCCAGATTCCGGCCAAAACAATAACACAACCAACAAAACTCTTTCTTTCACCAAAAACCACTTCAACCAAAGTCATCTCAACATACCCAAAAACCATAACAAACTCAAAAAAACACCAAAACAACTAAAGCATTTCTCAAATCTCAAATCATCAACACAAACCTAAAACACAACCTCAAAACAATCACTTCCAACAACTTACTCTTTCCTCCAATCCATCCCCAAAAACAAGAAATCAGTTACCCAAACACTCTTAAACCCATCTTAAACAACATAATCACATACCAATCACAACTCAACTCAAAAACTCAAAGAAATCAAAGAGTCAAGTGAAGAACTTACCAAAGATGAAGAAATCTCTTAACTTTCCACTTGAACTCTTGAAAGCTTCCTTAGATCTTGAGTTAGAGGTTCAAATCTCTTCTTTGCTCTCTTGTTTCTTGTGTTAACCGGCCAAACAAAGCAAAGGAAGGAGAAGGAGAAAGTGATCCAGGCAATGAGAAAGAAAGAAGAAGGAAGAAAGAGAAATCCAAAGTCAAACCCCTCTTTTCCTTAAAACCCTCTCAACCAAGCAATTTAAAATATTAAACTAATCTCTTTCAACCTCTTCCACACATTCAAATCCTTATTAATTAATTAATAACAAATTCAAAAACACAACAAATATCTTCTTCCACTAACTCAAAATTTTGACTTTCCATGACTTAGGTATATGTTATATATATCCTAATATACATCACATATACACTTCCTTTAAAAACCCCTTTTTCTAACAATAAAACATATACAATAAATCCAATTATAATAATAATAAAACCCAAAACATCTAGGGTATATTTTGGGATATTACAGGTAGGGTAAGGATAGGAGCCTGAGTGAACATCTCCCTCAGCTACTCAAAACTCACCTGACACCGATATGTCCACACAAATCTAACTCCTTTTCAAAGTAATCTGGTGAGTGGTGTAGCTATCATAGAAAAACCCTTCTCAAACTGAGGATAATAGCCTGCCAATCCCAAAAAACTTCTAACCTCTGTCACAGTCTTCGGTGGACTCCAATTCAAGATAGCCTCAACCTTACTCGGATCAACTCTAATATCCTCTACTGAAACCACATGACCATGAAAAGCTACATGATCGAGCCAGAACTCACACTTAGACAGCTTAGCATACAACTACTTCTCTCTCAGAGTCTACAATACAGTCTGCAAATGCCTATCATGATCCTCCTTATTATGTGAATACACCAAAATGTCATCAATGAAGACCACCACAAACTGATCTAAATATGGTCTGAACACCCTGTTCATCAAATCCATAAAAGTCGCTGGTGCATTCGTCAATCCAAAGGGCATCACCAGAAACTCACAATGCCCATACCTCGTGCGAAAAGCTATCTTGGGTACATCCACATCTCTAACTCTCAACTGATGGTACCCTGATCTCATATCAATCTTAGAGAATACTATTACTCCCTTCAACTAATCAAAGAGATCATCTATCCGAGGCAAAGGATACTTGTTCTTGATGGTCACCTTATTCAACTGTCTATAATCAACACATAATCTCAAGGTGTCATCCTTCTTCTTCACAAACAAAACAGGTGCTCCCCACGGAGAGACACTAGGGTGAACGAGCCCTTTATCTAACAACTCCAGCAATTGCACCTTTAACTCTCTCAACTCAGTAGGTGCCATAGGATAAGGAGTAATAGAGATAGGAGTGGTACCAGGCAACAAATCGATACTAAACTCCACTTCTCTCTCAGGAGGTACCCCTAGCAACTCATAAGTGAAAATAAACTTGGAAACTATGGGTATACTGTCAAGCTGGGACCCCACTACTCTAGTATCTACAGCATGAGCAAGATAAGTCTCACATCCCTTCCGAATCATCCTCCTAGCTGAAACAGCTAAAACAAATATGAATGAAAGATATCTCTGCTCACTAGATACCATCACATCCCTACCATCACGTGTTCTCAAAGTAACACATTTCTTCTAACAATCTACCACAACCCCATGCCTGGATAACCAACCCATGCCCAGAATCAAATCATACTCCCTAAAAGGCATCTCAATCAGGTCACCAAAAAACTCCTCATCCTAAACAACAACTGGACTATCTTGGTGCACCCTGCTCATCACAACACTATTTCCTAAAGGATTTGTGACCAAAACATCAAATCCTAAGGACTCAAAATACAAATCACTCACAGGCAAGATGGATTCACTGATTTAAGAATGAGTCCACCCAGGGTCTAATAATACAAGAACTGAAGTACCAAATAAAGTAAAAGTACTAGCAATAATAGTTGAAGTATCTAGCTGCCTCTGCATCACATATACTCACTGTGATGGCCCTGCCTCATTTGGCCTACTACCTCCAGCTGTAGAACCTCCTCTCTGACTAGTCCCAGATTGATCACCTCTACCAAAATCTCTGCCATCACAATCCCCTCTGACACTAGGTTGAGAAGCTACAGTATATGCCTGTCTACCCTTCGATGGCTCTTGACAATCTCTGATAAAATGGTCTAACATCTAAAACATACTCTCGAAGCACCTCTCAACCAGCAGACACCTCCGTGTGCTTTACCATAATGAACACAAGTAGGTGGAGTAGGCCTCTAAGCCATTGGGGTTGGAGCACTAGCCACTAAAACTGCAGGTCTCTGTCTCTGTCTCTTCTGCTGTATTGACCTATCAAACTGCCCATAGCTCTTACTGAACCTCTGAAAATATCCCCCTCAACCTCTCTTCACTGATGGAGACCCTGCCTCACTCTAGGGTCTCCTAGCTCTGGTCTCCTCAACCCTGGTACTACTGCAAGACTCTGTGCTTTCTCACACTCTTGACAGTTGTAACCAACTGAGAAAAATCTTGATACTGAGAGCCTGCTATGATACACATGATAGAGGGTCTCAGTCCCTCCTCAAATCTCCTGCACCTGTCAATCTCATCAGAAATGATCCCATCAGCATAATGACTCAACCGGATAAATTCGATCTCATACTCTGTCACTGCCCTGGTATGCTGTCTCAGACTCAGAAACTCCATCTTCTTTGCATCCTTATACTCCCTCGAAGTATACTTCTGCTCAAATTCCCGCAGAAAATCATCATAGGTTAGAGCTGGTTGACCATCCAAAGCATGTGGAATCGTTTTCCACCAATCATATGCAACACTCTGCAGAAGAGAACTGGCATAATAAAACTTCTCTTCCAGACTAGCCTGCAACTGAATGAACACTCTCTAAACCCTGTCTAGCCATTACTCTACTACAGCAGGGTCTGTAGTACCAACAAAGTCCTCAGCTCCAAACTTTCTCGGCTTATCATACTTCCTTACCGGCAACTGCGGCTACTACGACTGTTGAACTGGAGCCTGCCTCAACAACTCTACCATATGTCGTGTCCAGCTAAGTGGAATCTCATCAGCTACTGGTCTCACAGTCATAGAAACAGATGCCTCACCAGCATACACAACTCTAGCTCCATCTATACCCTCATCATGTGCCACACTCTCTACTCTACTCTTTGCAGACTGAAGCATCCGAGATGCCATAACTACCTATATATGCAAACACAGCAGAAATTACTATATCAAAGATCAAAAACTGTTAGTGTCAATGCATGTATTACAATTGAAAACTATTTTCAAATCCCCCATTTTCTCTCTCTATCAACCTGCCCAAGTTAAGAACCTTAAACCTAGGCTCTGATACCAAAATAATTGTAACACCCTTATACCCTATATACGTACAATACATATTTTCAGCATATGTAAAATATGCATATACGGTACAAAAATGTCACAGACCAGTTTAATAAAAATTTTCACATTTCTGATTTAAAATTTCAGATACTAAATATATAAAATTAAATAGTATATAAATATTCTTTACTTGTTATAGGAACCCAAAATAAACATTTTATATAAAAATCTCTAGGAAAAATTCGCCAGAGTTTTGTTTGTAATTTGGACATCCCAAAATTTTTCAATTACACAACATGCTAAAAGAACAACACTCCCAAATAATTTCAAATTACCATTTCAACCATACTCCTCGATTTCACCAAGTTTCTCAAACATTTATATATATATATATATAATTTAGAACACATTTAAACCCCCATTTCAAATAACTTAACCCAAACATTCTTTATAGTTTACAATACATAAAATCCAAAAACATGATATAATATGCATAATATCCAAAATATACAATAACATAAAATATATATACATGCTGCTGATAGTGTTTCTCATCTTGATATCAACTTTACAAGGACAACCACAAGTCTAGACTTGACCTGGTCTAAAAGAACTCTCGACTTAGCCGAATCTACCCTGTCACATGCGCGATGTAAACAATCATACTAAGCCAAAAAACCTAGTAATACAAACTTGATAACAATAAAACTCAAATGCAATGCCACTGCACAATGCATATAGATATCACATCATTCCATTTTCTCATACTTTTCAAATATTTCACAATCCACAATTCACATAAAAATAAACACAAACATGGGCCCAAAGATAACTAATATGCTATTCAAATTCTAGAGTTACTGTTTTGGTCTATAATGACACCATGTGTCTAGCCCCATAGGCAAAATATCAATGTAATAGTCCAACTAGGTCTGAGCTTATGACCAGGTCATTTCACCCAGCCCAGCTTCAATGACTTATTTTTGAGGCTTACGACCCGGTCATTTCACCTCAAAAATATTTTCACGGTGAAGCTCAACGTCTAGCCCGTAGGCAAATCATACTCATATCTTATGTTGCCAAACACAGAACTCTGAAAATTGAATAATATATTAGGCACGTAATTTATTTATATTTCTCATTTATATCAACATCAATTCATTTCATTATGTTTCCACATATCTCATTACACTATAACACATTTTTGCATTTACAACACATTACCCAATTACCTTGGGTATTTCAACGTAATTCACATATTAATCACATTTAATGTAATCTAGCCAATACCAATGGCTTTTTAACGATTCACTTAATGCATACACAATAAATGGCATTACCCAAACACTTTACATAATACACATATATAACATTATAAATGTCATAGCATATTATTCATGCATAACCAATGTATCAAGTAGCTTAACACAATTTTCAACCAAAATGTGATAAGCCCAAATGTCATGCAAACATAACCAATGTATTCAAAGTTTGTACTTACCTCAAATAGCAACCAAAACAAGCTTAAAACAACCTCCAATCCTATCCTTCCAACTTGTCCTTCACCATTTGGATGAAGCAAATCAACCTCCCTCAATGCCTAAACCAAATGTGATAGCAAATAATCATTTTGTATCACATTTAATGGCATTTTTAATATTAAACCATAATTAAACATCACTCCTACAAATTTTAAAAATGTAGCCTTTTCTTACTTTAATATTAGAATTCCATTCTATTCCATTTAAATTAGTGTTTTAAGTTTATTTATATTATTAAAAACATATTTTAACATGTTTCATTCATACACATTACTTAAATACTCACTCTTATTCAAAACCCTAAAATGACATAACCTTCACCAATGAAGGTTTTTCATTCTAACTGTAGACCCTTAATTTTTGACCCAATCCGATCCAATATGCTTTATTTAGTCCAAAATGATTTTTGTTGTCTAATTGGTCCAAAATAATTTTAATTAAATAGTTTTTGCTTTATTATATAATTTTTATTAATAAAAAATAAAAATAAACAAATAATAAAAATAATAAAAATAAAAATCGGAGTCGGAAAAAAAAATCGGCAGCGAAAAGTGGTCGCGCGGGCCTGTCGGCCCAGCAGCAGCTCACCCGCAGGCTTGCGGGCGAGTTATTTCTCCCTCAGGAAATTCCTTCGGGCGAAATAACTTCCTACGGGGCGAAATAACTTCCCACAGGAATTTCCTGCGGGCTGGCACGCCCGCTGGCCCTAGTCACGGGTCCGCTGCCACAGTTTTCGCCAGCGCAAAATTTTTCAACCCAAATTTTTGAAACCTAATCCAATTAGGTTTTAATTTCTTTTTTTTTTATTAATATTACTTACCTTAATTAATTAGGAATAAATAACCTTAAACCATTATAAATAAGGACCAAAGGCATAGAAAAAAGGTGTGGCCGAGAGAGAGGAAATCCAAAGGGAATTTGGAAAATTTGAAACCAAATCAAAGAAGGAAAAGAAGAAATTCAATTTAAATTTTTATGGAACAGCAGCATCACGAAAAAAGGGATTCCAAAGGCAAAAAGGCTTGTCTTTGGAGCTAGTTCATCCAAGAAGAATTATTTTTGGAAGAATCAACAAAAGAAGGTAAGTGATTTTCCTTAATTGATTTATGTTACACAGTAGCTAAATTATGGAATTAGGGTTTCTTTAAATAAAAAAATTTAGAACTTTAGTTTAATTCTTCCAAAGTTAAAACACTAAAATGTGACCTTATTTTCTAAAAAGACTTAAAATTGTTATTTTTTCTTCTTAAAGACTTTAAAACACTAATTGAACATATTTTTCAACAAAACCAAAATCAAATTCTGTTTCTTTTAAGATTTTAAAGTAGGTTCTATTTCATTCAAAAAGCCTTGAAAAACATCTTTTCTACTTATAAAAACTTTAATTTATTTGTTTAAATTCATAAAATTCATAAAATATCAAATTGATTTTTAAAACCCTAAAACTTCTTCATTACCCATGACCTAAATTCTAAAACCCTAAAATTCAAAATTCAACTTTTAAACCTAAAATAATGAACCCTAATCCTTTTAAAACCTTAAACCCTAATTTTTATGAACCCTAATCCTTTTAAAACATTAAAAAACATAAAAACATGAAAACCCAAAAATTGCACAGTAGCTTAAAATTCAATAATCAAAAATCACAAATTAAAGTATTTTAAGGTATTTAAAACCCTAGTTTCATGATTTCATCATTCAAACCTTAATTTGTTTAATCAAAGAGTCTTACCAACCTTTTAAAACATAAAACCCTAATCTATTTTAATTCCATAAAAAGTCACAGTAGCTATAATTGAACTTTTATTTGCTTTATTCAATTCCATATTTACTTATACCTTGATTTATCTCTTATGCTTTAATCTATTTAATTTCAATACTTGATTTATTTAATTTATCATGGATGGATGTTTATTTTATTGATATTTAAATACTTTTGATGAATGATTTATTTATGGATGATTATTTACTTTTATCAATTAATTTAGATTTCCAAAAGTTGTAAGAGGTATGTTTCCACTTGGTGGGTACCTCATTAGTTAAACAGCATGTAATTTAATTTGCTTTTCTATTTTAAAACTTATGTAAAGGGCATGTTTCTACTTTTTGATGGGTGTCCTATCTAGGCATGTGATGTAAGGACATGTTTCGATCCTTGGATGGGTGTCCATTTATTTGTTTTGTTTGGACATTGTTTTGATTTTAATATATTGATGCTTTCTTTTAATTATTGTGTGTAATATGGATAATGTTATTATACTTAAGAATTTTATAATATTAAGACCTGTAAAGGAGGCCGGTTTCAATGAACCGGGCGTTGTGGGGGTGCTGGGCCATTTCTCACATTCCCCACACATACCCAACTTTCCAAACCCATTAGGGGGTTGGGGATTCCTTAGGAATCGAGTCATCCACCCCTTTCTTTTTTCCCGGCCCGTCCGGGTGGCGACTCCATTTTCTTCGGACTTAGGTCCGTGTTCTCTAAGGCCCCAAGCCTAAACAGTGTCGAAGTCGCAAGAACCATTCCACCGGGAGTGGGGGCGAAAATCCCTACTCACACTAACCTATTCCAATTATTAATCTAAGCTTATTTCCTTCTCTAATATCATATACTAACATGATTTAAACATTAAAATTCAACAATTCACCATTCTTTAAAAATACTCTTTCCAAAACCCTAAACTCAATACTACCTTATCCAAAATCTAACCAAACTTAACCAAATCTACCATTTAACTTTAAAATCCTTGTTTATGTATCGAAACAACATATCTGAAATCAATTTGCATAATTAAAACACATGATTCCAAGAATCCAAATTTTCCATGGAATTCAAAGAAAGGAGTTGAAAACTTACCAAATTTAGTGGAAATCACCAAAAATTAACTTTAAACTTGTTAAATCCTTCAATAAATTGAGTATGGAAGAGCAAAATTCCTTGGACACCATCAATGGAGGTTTCGGCCTAGGAGAAAGAAGAAGAAGAAGATAAAAATAGCTTTTGATTTTCTCATTCCTTTCATCTTTTAATTATAACCATATATATATATATTATAATAATTTAATAATTAATTATTTAATTATTCATTTAATAAATTAAAAGTCCAAAAATCCCTCTTCCACTCAAAAATTATTTATTTTTGAATTAATTTAATAATTTTAAATTTTTAAGATTTAATTACCAGAATACCCTTTTTACTTTGACTTTTGATTTTTCTTTTAAAAAGTGTTGACTTTTATATGTTATGTATATTTTACATATATATCACATTTATATTCCACTTTTTCATTTAAAATCCCTTCATTTTTTATTTAAAACCATTAGTTTAATTTATCCAATTTAATTATAATATATTTTATCAAATTTCCAAAAATTAGAAATTTTAAAAAAACATTTGGGATATTACAATCACTTTAGGCTAGAATAAACATAAACACACTTAATATATAATTAAAGTGAACTAAAAAGTAAACTCTTCATACAAAAGGTTCCTTAATCATCTATTTGCACAAAACCTCAATCATTCAATCCTTTAACAAATCATTCAATTAAATTAATTCAACTAGCTTATATTAGCATTAAAATTCAAAGAAAACTAAATAAATTAAAAATTATCAATACACAAGCATATACCTCTTCAAAGTATTCCTCTTTTTTTCTTTCTCTCTTTTCCTTTGATTTCTTATTGATAATATTATAGCCAATTCTCTTAGAGATTTGCAACTAAAGGTGAATTTCTACTTGATTCTTGCTTAATTTGATGAAAGGAAGATGAAGAAAATTGGAGAGATGGTGAGGATGACGGTGAATGATGTGGATGAAGATGAGTGAAGATGGGAGATGATTCTAGACTCACTTTATATAGTATAAAGAGCTCAATTGGGTGAGGGAATGACCACTATAATATAGTGCACCCTCTCTCTTAGCTTTTTATTCTAATTCGATTTCTAGTTCTGTAAAATAGTAAAAATAACTTCTTTGATTAATTTAAAGCCTCGCTATCCATATTTCATATTCTAATTCAGTAAAATTTAACACTAGAATGACAAGGATATTTTCATAAATTTCTATCACTTTAGGATTCTATTTTGGAAACACCTATTTCATCCAAAACCTACTTAAAATTCTAACTTTTAAACTTAATTCATCCTACTTTCTTACTTATTCCAAGTTTTAAAATCACTCTTATCAATATACATAATCAATTAACAATATTTGTTAGAAAATCATTGTTTAAAATTTTAAACATTACAAATCTCCCCCACTAAAGAAATTTCATCCTCAAAATTTATTTGTTCTAGATGCTTGAAATAATTTAGGATACTATTGTCTCATTGTCTCTCTCAGTTGAATGATTCCTCCACAGCACCTTTACTAAAGGAATGTGTTTATTCCATAACTCCTTTATTTCACGAGCTAAGATAGCCACTGCTTCTTTTTCATAACTTAAATCTGATTGGATTTTAATTGACTTTGCTTGTATCACATGCATAGGATCTGATTTGTATCTTTTAAGCATCAACACATGAAATAAATTATGAATCCTTGCTAGTTCTAGAGGTAAAGTCAGTCAATAGGCTATTGGACCCATACGTTCAAGTATCTCACACAGTCCAATAAAACTAGGACTTAGTTTTCCTTTCTTCCTAAAGTGAAAAACTTTCTTCCATAGTGATACTTTCAAAAACACCTTATCTCCCACATTGTACTCAATGTGCGGTCACTTTAAATCTGCATGGGATTTATGCGTATCCATTATAACTTTCAACCAATCCTTTATGAGCTTCAATTTATCTTCAGTTTGTCTAATGAGATTAGGTCCTACAAGTTTGCTCTCACTCAATTCTTTCCAACAAAGGAGAGTTCTATATCTCCTCCAATATAGTGCTTCATATGGTGCAATTTCAATACTCGTTCGATAGTTGTTGTCATAAGCAAATTTTAATAAAGGCAAATATCTATCCTAGCTACCTTAAAATTCAATTACATAACTTCTAAGCATATCTTCATGTACATGCATCAGCCTTTTTGATTGACCATCAGTCTGTGGATGAAATGTAGTACTGATATGAAGTCGAGTACCCAATGGTTCCTAAAAACTTTCCCAAAATCTCAAAGTAAAATGTGGGTCTCTATCCAAAATAATAGACATGGGTACCCCATAAAGCACGACTATCTCCTTAATATATAATTCAATGAGTCTATCCAATGAGTAGTCAATCCAAATTGGAAGAAAATGAGCTGATTTGGTCAACCTATCAACAATCACCCAAATTGCACCATGTTTCTTCTGAGTGTTTAGGAGGCCAGTAAAAAATCCATAGTGACTCTATCTCATTTCCATTTTGGTATTGAGATGGATTACAAAAGATCAGATGGAACTTGGTGTTCTGCTTTAAGTTACTGACAAATCAAACATCGAATAAAATATTCAGTAAGATCCTTTTTCATGCCAAGCTGCCAATAGTGAGATTTCAGGTCTTGATTCATCTTATTGTGTCTAAGATGTATAGTATAGATAGTATTGTAAGCTTTTTTAAGAATACTCTATTTCAGCTCCTTTACATTCGGAATACATAATCGATCCTTATAAAAAATACCACTATCCTACAAAATAATATAAATTTATTTTTCTCCTTTGTGCACTTGTTCCATCACTTCCAACAACTTTTGATTTTGTTTTTAGGCTTCTATAATTTTTTGCTTTAAAGTTGGCTCAACTCTCAATTTTGACAACGTAACATATTACATCATTTTTAGTTATTTAACACACATTTATATATTACAATTTATGTATAACAGATCTGCTAAAGTGTTATGACTTAGAGCATTAGCCACCACATTAGCTTTTCCAGGATGATAGTCGATGATACATTCATAATCTTTAATTAATTCCATCCATTTCTTCTGCCTTAAATTGAGCTCTTTTTGTGTATGTAAATACTTCAAACTTTAATGATTAGTAAAGATATAACATCTTTCACCATATAAATAATGCTGTCAGATCTTAAGAGGAAACATAATGGCTGCCAACTCCAAATCATACGTGGGATAATTTGATTCATAAGGTTTCAATTTCCTAGAAGCATAAGAAATTGCCTTATTGCATCAATACACAAGCAAGCCCTTAGTGAGAAGCATCACTATAAATCACATAATCATTACCTGGAGTTGGTTGTGTCAAAATAGGTGCTTCTGTTAGCATAGCCATTAGTTTTTCAAAACTAGTTTGACATTGAGCATCCCTTTTAAATTTAGTTTCCTTTTTAAGGAGCTTAGTCAAAGGTAATGTTATCTTAGATAATCCTTGTACAAATCTTATATAGTATCCGACTAAACCAAGGAAACTCTAAACTTCTGTTAAATTCTTTGGTGGCTGCCAATTCAAAATAGTTTCAATTTTATTTGGATCCATATGGATACCATCAGTTGATACCGTGTGACCTAGAAATTCCACCTTTATCAATCAAAAATTACATTTTGATAGCTTAGCATATAATTGATTCTCCCTTAATGTCTGTAGCACCATTCTCAAATGTTTATTATGCTCCTCTCTATTTTTGGAAAAAAACTAGTATGTCATCAATCTGGGGTAGTAGATATTTATGCTTAACAGTCATCTTATTCAACTATCGATAATCTATAAACAATCTTAGTGTACCATCTTACTTCTTCACAAACAAAATTGGTGCACCCCAAGGTGATACACTAGGTCTAATAGACCTCTTATCAAGCAATTCTTGAAGTTGCACTTTTAACTCTTTTAATTTTAGAGGTGCCATTCTATAAGGTGAAATAGATATTAGTGTCATACCTGGAAGTACATCTATAACGAATTCTACCTCACTTTCTGGCAGTACCCTAGGTAATTCTTATAGGAACACATCCAAAAAATCACATACTATTTGCCAAATAATCTCAATTTTGATCTTTAGTATTCAAATTGAATGATGCATTTAACATGTCTTAAGTTACTTGATGCAAGAATAAGTTGCTCAATATATTGCCATAAAAGGGCAAAAAGTGCGGTCATCCTAGGCCAAAGGCGACTGCCCTTGAAGTCTTGAAGAACAAATTGAATTATAGTAGGGTTCACCATCAGAATCTCGACCTGAGGAGCGACCGTGATAGAGATATCTGCGACCGTCCACGAATTGGGACGATCACACCTCAAGTGTCAAAAACTCTAACATTCACAGTAAGGAATGTGGTGATAGAAGCGGTCTGAGGAGCCATCTCTTCGAACCATTTTGTAAATATCCCTTCCCAAAGGTGACCTTCCATACATTTTGAGAGGAAATCATATGGATTCGCAGTAGTGTTCGCAGTCTTAGGTGCACACAAAAGTTCGACGTGAGACATCCAATCCAATAGCTATTTTAGTACTAGCGCGACCGCACCTTTCATATTTTCGCAAAAAATTACTTTGTCAAATGAAGAAGTGACATGTCGAATGATCGTTGTAAGTATAGGTTTAAATTCAAAGAGGGCAACCATCCCCTGACCTTGGGCGAATGTCCGACAACTACAGGATGGACAAGATTCCACTAGCAGAGAACTCACATTTGACCATTGGAGGAATTTTTAAATGGAGCAAATGTCCCTATGCAATGGATGAACACCTAATGTTTCTGGGCAACCATCCTCTTTGCTAGGATGACTGATCCTTTTGGAAACTTTTATTATCACAAAGACTAGCCTAATAAAATATATCACATGATTCATAACGGCTAGTTAGACTAAATTGGCCATAAATACCCTAAGACATATCTTGTTTAAAAGGTTCTTAAAATCTATTCTTGCATTGAATGAGTGTTGGGTGTGAGCATTAAACACCATTGTAAGTTTGAGTGTGAGCTTCAAAAATACTTAGGTTGTGAGAGTGAGCCTAGGAAAAATCTTGTAGGGGTTGTGAGGATTGATCTCAAACCATTGTAAAGTTTGGTGTGAGCTTGTGAAAACACCAAGTTAGAGTTAAGCTTGTAAAAACTCAAGATTAGTGGAACCCTAATATGTTTTAAGGAAGTGGATGTAGGATTGAGGTAATCCAAACCACCATAAATTCTCTTATGTTCATTCTTTCCTACTCATACTTTTGCTTTGATTTGATTTTGATTTTTCAATTACTATCAATTCTTCAAATCAACCAGCTCATCCCCCCTCTTGGTTGCTATCTTGGGACAACAATTGGTATCAGAGCTAATAAAGTTCTTAAACTTAATTGTGAAATTTGATAGAAAATGGCAACCATTCCACCAACAAACACCTCTACACATGGAAACCTAAACTCATTCCTTAGACCCTATTTCGGTGGAACAGATTATTCTTATTGGAAACACGAGATGTTTTTGTTCCTAGATAGTGAAGAAATTGAGCTTTGGGATTTTGTTGAAGATGAGTGGAAACCTCCTACTCATGAGGTTGATGGAGTCTAAGTTCCTCTTCCTAAATTGCAATGGTCAAGTGGCAATGTGAGAAATCAGTTCAAGAATAATAAGGCAGCTTCCATCTTGATGAAGTTAATATCAAGACAATAAGGTAGGAGAGTCCAACACCTCACTTGTGCACGTTGCATTTGGAAAACTCTTGAAAACTATGATAAGGGTACTACCCAAGTGAGACTCACTAAGAAGCAAATGTATGTACATGAGTATGAGCTATTCAAGATGAAGCTCAATGAAAATGTCACCAACATGATAAACCGCTTGCTTGCCATTGTCAATGAATTAAAGAAATATGGCAAGATATATGATCAAGATGATGCCAATAGCAAAATCTTAAAAACACTGAGTGAAAAGAAGAACTTTGAGTCTAAAGTTTCTTCAATTGAAGAAGCTCATGACCTTAGCTCTTTGAGAACCGATGAACTTGTCAAAAAACTACTCACCTTCGAATTGCACACCGAAAGTGGTGAAAAGGATAAGAGGAAAGCAATAGCTCTCAAGGAAATAAAAGAAGTTAAGAGCTCAAGTAATGAAGATAGTGATGATGATGAAGAAATGGCTATGTTTTTAACAAGAATGAGTGATTGGAAGAGAAAGAGAAGATTGAAAGCTAACAAAGGTACATTTTCTAAATCCTCCTTTAAATATAAAGATAAAAAGAACGAGGTGAAATGTTATGAATGTGGCAAATCTGGTCACATAAAATCGGATTGCTTTAAGTTAAAAAACAAAAAGAAGTGGGATAAGGAAAAGAAGAAATCACTCAAAGCTATATGGGTGATTCTTCCTTAAGTGAAGAAAAATAAGAGGAGGAAGGAATTGCTAATCTATGTCTCATGGCTATCGAGGATGAAAATGACTCCAATGAGGTAGGTACTCAATCCTTAAACTTAATTGCATATGATAATGTTGTTGATGATGCTTTAGATGATAGTGACTTGATTGAACATATGAACCTTAAAGTAGAAAAGTATTTTTTAAATTGAAATTCTATAAGGAAAATTTTTCTAAGATAGAAAAAGATTTTGTGTGCTTGAAAAACTCTACATTACAACTAAAGACCTCAAATGAACAATTGTTGGAATCAATTGATGAAATGAATAAAAATTTACCTAGCTTAGAAAATGTGATCAAGGAAAATAAAATTCTAAAGGATGAACTAAAAGAGCTAAGAGAATCAATTTCAAAATTTCATGAGGGAAAAGAGGCATTAGACACATTGATAGATAATCAAAGGTCACCCTCTTTGAAACATGGTTTAAGATTCAATGGCTCATCTATCGCTATATCTAATGAACCAATATTTGTAAAAGCATCTACAACTCAAACCTCTAGTGTTGAAGTTGTTAGGAACACTTACAATGCATATACATAAACACAAAAATGCATAAAATTAGTCTCATTTAAAACACACTTGCAATTGTGTGCATGGTTCATTAAATTTCAATAGGAAAGCTCATAAGTATAGAACCTTGTACCAGTGCACATATTGTATGAAATTTGGTCATAAAGCACATTTTGCTACATTAGGAAGGCTCATCCCAATTTAGAGGATCCTTCTACTACTAACCCCTAAGGACTCAACTTCACTTGGGTACCTAAAAGAAGATGAACATTGTTGCTTTGTAGGTATGCCTAAAATCTACTATCAATGAAAGCATTTGGCTTGTGGATAGTGGATTCTCAAGGCATATGAAGGGGAACGCAAAGTTTTTTACAACTTTCACTTACAAGCATGGAGGTAATGTTACTTTTGAAAATAATGCTAAAGGTAAAATCATTGGCATTGGTTCCATTGGCATGCTTGGTAAGAATTTGATTGAAAATGTGTGGCTTGTTGATGGTTTGAAACATAATTTGCTTAGTGTAAGTCACTTATGTGATAAAGGATTTGATGTAAGTTTTGACTCTAAAGGACGTAAAGCTACCAATTCAAATAGTGAACTTCCATTCAAAGGAGTTAGAATTTGCAATACATATAAAATCGACATACATTCTAATAATGCATTTGAATGTTTGATTTCTATTAATGATGATGCTTGGTTATGGCATAGAAGACTAGGACATGCTAGTATGGATCACTTACAATGCATTAATAAAGAAGAACTAGTTGATGGTCTCCCTAGAGTAAAATTTGATAAACATAGGACTTATGAATCCTATCAATTTGGTAAGCAACACAAACGTTTATTCAAATATATGAATATTGTAAGCACTTTTAGACCCTTATAACTTATTCACTTGGATTTGTTTAGACCAAATAGAGTGGCTAGCTTAGGTGGCAAGTTATATGCATTTGTACTTGTTGATGATTACTCAAGGTTCACATGGGTTAATTTCTTAGCTCAAAAGAATGAAGCCTTCAATCATTTTAAAATATTTGTAAAAAGAGCTCAAAATGAAAAAGGCTATGTAATCACATCTATTAGAAGTGATCATGGCAAAGAATTTGAAAATGAGAATTTTGAAAACTTTTGCAATGAGTTTGGTATTTCACATAATTTTTCAGCTCCTAGAACACCACAACAAAATGGTGTGGTTGAAATAAAAAATAGAACATTGGTTGAAATGGCTAGGATAATGCTCAATGAGTATGATTTACCATCTTACTTTTAAGTGATAGCCATTAATACTGCATGTTATATTTCAAATCATGTTTACGAAAGACCTTTGATAAATAAAAGTTCTTATGAGCTATGGAATGGAAGAATACCCAAAATCTCATACCTTAGAATTTTTAGATGTAAATGTTTTATATTGAATACCAAAGACAATCTTGAAAATTTCTCATCCAAATTGGATGAAGTCATATTTTTAGGATATTCATCATCTAGCAAATAATATAGAGTTTTTAATAAGAGAACACTAGTAGTTGAAGAATCAATGCATGTTTTTTTATGAATCCTCTAAACTTGATCAAAGGAAAGGTAGTGTTCTTGATGATTCTGTAGGTACATTTGAACAACGAGAAACAATTGATGTTCTAAAGAACAATTTTTATGAACAAGAAGAAGAGTCTTAAGAGCTACCCAAAGATTGGCAATACAAGAAAGATCATCCAAAAGAATTCATCATTGGTGATACATCAAGGAGAGTAACTACTAGATCTAAACTTAAATACTTAAATGTTAATGTTGCTTTTGTTTCTCAAATTGAGCCAAGGACCATTGAGGAGGCTTTTAGTGATAAATGTTGGGTGATTGCTATGCAAGATGTACTCAATAATGTGTGGGAACTTGTTCCTAGACTTAAAGACCATCCAATTATAGGATGTAAATGGGTATATAGGAATAAGCTTGGTGAAAATGGTCTCATTACTAGAAAAAAAAAGCTAGATTGGTACACAAAGGCTATAATCAAGAGGAAGGCATTGACTACGATGAGACATTTTCTCCCGTAGCTATATTAGAAGCAATTAGAATTATACTTGCATTTGCATGTCATATGAATTTTAAACTTTTTCAAATGGATTTCAAAAGTGCTTTTTTGAATGGTTTTATTAATAAAGAAGTTTATGTTGAACAACCTCCTGGTTTTGAGGATTATAACTTTCCAAATCATGTTAAACTTATCAAAGCACTATATGGATTGAAATAAGCTCCAAGAGCTTAGTATGATAGGCTTAGTTCATATTTGCTTGAAAATAGTTTTTCAAAAGGAAAATTTGACACAACTCTTTTTGTTAAAAAGAAAATGCATAATATTTTGATTATGCAAATTTATGTTGATGACATTATATTTTGTGCTACTAATGAATCTTTGTGCAAGGAATTTGCTTCTTGTTTGACTGGAGAATTTGAAATGAACATGATGGGTGAACTCAAATTCTTTCTACAAATCAAGCAATGCAAGGATGCGATCTTCATCAACCAATCCAAGTACACAAAGGAACTCCTCAAGAAATTTGGAATGGATAGTTACAAGATTAGCAAGACTCCCATGAGCACATCCTTGAAACTTGTTAAAGATGAAAGTGGTAAGGCAGCATATGAGAAGAATTATTGAGGTATTATCAGATAACTACTTTACTTAACAACCTTTAAACTTAATATAATGTATAGTGTATGTTTGTGTATTAGATTTCAATCATATCCTAGAGAATCACATTTGAATGCCACTAAAAGAATTTTGAAATATTTGAGTGGTACATTACATTTAGGACTTTGGTATCCTTGAAACACATCATTTGACATTTTAGGTTTTTCAAATGCGACTATGCTGGTAGCATATTAGATAGAAAGAGCATGACCGGTGCATGCCATTTTCTTGGCAATTGCTTAATTTCTTAGTTTAGCAAGAAAAAAGTGTCAGTTGCTTTATCTACTGTGAAAGCCGAATATGTTGCTGCATGTTTTTATTGTACATAAATTCTATGGATGAAGCAGTAATTGATTGATTATGGAAAAGTGTTTGATCATATTCTTATTAAGTGTGATAACACTAGTGCTATTAAATTATTTAAGAATCCAATTCAACATTCTAGGTCTAAACATATAGATATTAGGTATCATTTCTTAAGAGATAATGTACAAATAAAAAATGTTGTCTTAGAATTCATTGATACACAAAACCAACTTGCTTGTATCATTACAAAACCATTGAATGAAGATAGATTAAACTTTATCAAGCCTAATATAGGAATGATTGATGGAAGCTCCTTGAATGAATAAACCATGTATTGTGTTAATAATTGATGTGTGTGTAAAGTCTTATCATCAATTAAAATAATCAATTTTGATCATACAATGTTCATATAAAATTTTTTTTCCTTCCCTTCTTTCCATTTTTCTTTTCTTGATGAGTGTGGTCATCCTGCCCTATCTCGCGGTCAAAAGTCTATTGGATTGTTTCACCCCAGATAAACCTTCAGCGAGCGGTCAGGTAAATAGGATGGATGGTAGCAAGAATTTGAAAAGTCTTGACCATTATAGGTTTTCTTATAGGTAGCAAGTGTTCCACCTAGTATAATGGTTGCACCGTGGTCTTTCACAGGTGTCCTTATGCAAAAAGATGGTCACACCCTGTACACTCTGTACAACATTTTCTAACCATTAGCCATATGTCAGTTTTCATTTTTTTCCTCTCTAATAGCTATAAACGATATTTTTTCATAATTTCTCTATTTATACCCACTAAACATCAGTTACATACTTCTTTGATCACTCCCATCATATAAAAATACCTTCAAACACTAAGATCATCTCAAACCTCTCATCTCAAAACACACTTTGTTTTTATGTCTCTTTCCTCTCTTAAATATATAATGGCTAATAAGAAGAAGATTCCATCTAAAGGAAAAGGAAAAGGGAAGAAACCATAAGGAATGTGATTAGGGAACAATAAGAAGCTCCTCCCTCTCCTCCATAGCCTAGAAGAGGTGAGAAAATCCATAAACCTCATCACCAAACTTCTGAAGAGGATATTAGATATCCCATGCTTAAGAGGAAGAAGATGGATGGAACCAAAAGCCTCTTTGGAGGCATGCTTATAGCACTCAACATCAAGGATGAAATTGATAGATTCCTAGATGTTCTTGGATGGAGAAAGTTTGTGTTATTCAATGAGGTAGGATACCCTAGCCTGAGCAAAGAGTTCTTGATGTCCCTTCAAATAGAAAAGAGTGAAAATTCTACCTTAGGTTGGTATGGGATTAGATTCAAGTTATTTGATCAATACCTTGCCTTAACCTTAGAAGATTTTGCCAAAATTTAGGACATTCCAACTGATGGGGCCACATCCTATAATGATACAACATTTTCAAACCAAACCCTCTCTACCTTTTGGCAAGAAATTTCTGTAGAAAAATCCTTTATGAAGGAATCCAAGACTAGACACATCAAATCACTCACTCATTGGATGCTCCATAGGATCATAACATACACAATCCACCAAACGGCTATTGGAAATGAAAAAGTCACCAGAAGTGACTTGATTTTCCTCTATGCTTTCACTCACAACATTCCCATTAACACACCCAAATTCTTGATAGATACATTCTATCACCATGCAACCAAAATGTATGGAACCTTCTTTCTTTCCTCACTTATCACTCAAATATCTAGGCACTTGCATTTGTTGAATGACCTCAACTTAGCCATCTTGAGAAATCCATTTGACCTCTCTTCTAGTGCTATCACCATGGAATACCTAGAACATGCTGGTTGTGTTAGAAAGATTGATGGCTTATATGTTTATCTCTTTGGGAAAATAGGTGTAGTGGATAAGGACAAAAAGAGAACTAGATACACCATTGAAGGGGAAGGTGAATCCATGGAAGTTTCTCTAGAAATGTCTTACAAACCCTCTACCTCTAAACCTAGCAAAATTGACTCTCTAGCCAAACTAATCCTAAAAGCCATTAAATCTCTTTCCAAGCAATTCTCTCACTTCAAAAGGGATGTGTCTAAGAGATTTAAGCACTTGAGCAAGAGAATTGATCTTCTATCCCATATGCATCATGATCTTTATGACATGCAAGGCAAGATGGAGTTGCCTCAATGTGATCTTAAAGAATAGGATGTTAGTGATTTTGTAGGAAACCCCTTTGAAGGAGAATCCTTAGGAGATGATGATGATAGCTAGAGCCTAAGGATGAAGATTCAGATTAGATTTTTCTTTGTTGTTCTATTTTCTGTTTCTATTTTCATTTTCTATTTTTATTTTTCTTTATTTTGTCTGTTCTTGTACTTCATGTTTCATGAATAAACATTTATTTTTAATGCCTTAATCTTCTTTTATATTGATGTTTTGCATTTCATTTTTTTCTTTTTCCTTTTTGTCAAAGGGGGAGAAGATAATTGAAACAATAATCAAATGATTAAGCTTTTTATAATTTGGCATTACATTAAAATGAAACAATAATCAATTTGGAAGCATACTTTTAAAGGGAGATAAGTAAAAAGCTAAGAAAGTTAAGTAAAGACACAATAGATTAAAAGAATCTAAAACTTAAAATTTAGATTGTCATTATTTTACTTATCTTTGATCATTATTCCATTTGATTACCAAAGTAAAAAAAAAAAAAAGGAGAATGTTAGCCAAATAATCTCAATTTTGATCTTTAGCACTCAAAATTTTGATCTTTAGCACTCAAAAAAAGGGAGGATGCATGGTGGTCGGCCCGGTATGGTTATGATGCCGAGTCGTTTCTCCATTTACCGGGTCCATTCTACGCCTATTTCCTTCAAAGAAGACTCTTGAACTTTGATGTATCTCCTGTTAGTGTGCGGGAGATTTTTGACAAAAATGAGGGTAGAGATGAAGAAGAACATCACGGCGCTGCAGGAGAGTCTGTTCCACATCTCGGGGTTAGTACTTCTCAGGTAAATGGCCATGTCACGTGAGTGTATCATCTTCTGTTTCTCCTCTGATCTTCTTTGTTCTTTGAAGATGAGAGTGACACGACCAAACTCTTGGCCGTGTCATGTGACACGACCAGTGGCTTGGTCGTGTCTCCTGGGTGTGTCAGCTTCTGTGTTTTTTCTTTGGTTCTTCTTTGTTCTTGGCTTAGGATGGGACATGGCCAAGCTTGTGGCCGTGTCATATGACACGGCCAGCGACTTGGCCGTGTTGCCTGCCAGTGTCACCTACTGTTTCTTTTCTTTCTTTGCTTTGTCCTTCTTGACTTTGCCCTTTAGGTGAGACACGACTAGTGGCTTGGCCGTGTCTCCTGCCTGTGTCATGTTCTGCCAAGATTTCATTTGAGGTGACACGGCCAAGCTTGATTTGGCTTGGCCATGTCTTTCTTAATTCATGCTCTTCTTTCCTTGTTTTGATCTTCCAAGGGAATTTTTGCACTTTAACCACTTTTCCCTTGCAACTTTTTTCTTTCTTTGATTCTTCAATGATTGTTGTAGGCTATTGGCTCATTTGATCATGAGGCTGGACCTTCCTTTACTGCCCCTTCATCTGCTCGCTCTAGCCCGCCAGATATGTCATCTCATTCGTAGGGTATTGATTTGAATTACCTGGTACGTTCCTTATTTCATGGTAACTTATGCTATATGTATGCATGATTATGTATGTTCTTACCTTTTCCTCCTTGGCTCACAGCAGATGCTCGAAGAACAAAATAAGAAACTTTAAGAATAGTTGGCTGCAAGTCGTCAGCAGGCTTCTCATTATGAAAGTTTATATCATCAATCCGAACAACATTTCCGAGACTTCCAATTTCAGGGGATGAGGGATCCTGGCGCTTCTTCATCAAGAGGCCCCCAGACTGATGAACATGAGATCCTTTCATTTGCTTCTGATGAGGACCATGACGGATTGGAACCTCAAGGTAATAGGGATTTTGGTGCCCTTGCTTTGGGTGATCCCGAGATGAGTAATTTGCCTGGTTTTGGTGCTCCCGCTTAGGGCGGACTCGGGAGGAGTGATTTTCCCCCTCCTCCAATAGGCGACAATTTTTTTTAAGTCTTTATTTGGTGATCTACCACTACCCTCTTAGTGATATGTAGATATTGTAGCAATTGTAAAATATTGTACAATAATGAAAAATATACAATTTTCCTCTTTACTGGAACTTTTTTTTCCGTTACTGCACCACTTTTTCTCTTTCTTTTTATTTATTTATTATTACTGTACATCATAATTTTAGAATACACATCATTTGCTAAACCCAATCCAACGTGGTAAAGGAAATTGCCACTAATTCCTTTCCTTATGCCATATGGTCTTATCCTTTCCCATCACCTTTTCCATTTCACTTTCGGAAAAAGGTTTGTTTCTTCTATATAAATCACCTTTCATGCCATATTTCATATAGAAACAAAAAAAAAACAATTTTTCCATTTCAACATGAAGTCTCATTTAACAATTTTGATTTTTCTTCATTCACCCACAATGACCAAGCATCATTCAAAAAAGATAAAAATTCTATTTAAGAATATGGATGCCATTCATTGGAAGCAAATTTCATGGTCAAAACTTTGATGTTTTGAAATGTTTTCAAAATGTCAAATTGGACCAATCCTTCTTACATGCCATGACTTCCTTTTGGAATACGGATTCTAGGATATTTAGAATTAATGGCTTTGAAATATGTCCCTGGATTGAAGAATTTGAGGCCATCCTTGGATATCCAAGAAATCAACAAATGGCATTACCCACATTGATTTCCAAGACTCAACAAAAGATGCAGATGTTATTTCAAATTCCAAAACCCGAAGTTCTTCGGTTGATGAGAGGTGAAAAAATTCTACTTGCTCCTTTGATTAACTTTTGTCTCTCTCATTTGGCCCCTATTAAGGCATGGGGACACATGCTTTGTCTTTGCTTGCTCGGCCAATTCTTGCTTGTTTCTTCCGACGGTGATATTGATCCACGAGTATTGGATATTATGGACCAAATGGAAGGAGGCTTGTCACCGGTACCTATGATCTTAGCCGAGACCTTAGTTGGATTAGACCGATTTAAATCAGGATTGACAAAGAAACTGACTGGGAGTCCGTTGCTGCTTTAGGTAATTACCTAAACTGCCCTTTTGGGTTTTCAATTTAGGTTTTCTTTTTTTCTTCTTATTTTTTTCTTTTTTTCTTTTAATTCTTTTATTTATTGCTCTAATTTTTGCCTTGCCCGCCCATGTGGGTTTTCGAAACTAGCGAACTGTCCTAATTTTTTCCTAAGCTGCCCTTGCGGGTTTTCAACTTAGCGGACCTTTTTCTTTTTTTTTTTAACTCTTTCTTCATAGATTTGGCTTCAGCATTGCCTTTGCTTGCTTGATACTCCATCCATGGACTTTGCCAGATACCTGCCACGTCATCATTCTGCTAGGAAGCTACTCCATCCTGCTTCTTCATATGCTGACTGGGTTGACTGGATCCACTCATGCTCTGAAGTCAATATTCGTTGGTTGGTACCTTGGTGGAAGATTTCTCGTATCACCATGCGGACATACTTGATGTATGTTTCCCTTGCCGCTCTTCGTCAAGGTACATGTTATGATCCTCGCCGACTTGCCCTTCAGTATGGAGCTGAGCCTCATGATTCTAACTTTGCTCCTGACTTAAACATGCCTTGCTTGACTGAAGCGTACTTGGATCAGCTGAGGCAAAGCTAGCCTACACATTACACTTATTGATTTCCATAGATTTTACATTTGTCCATTCAGAAAGTGTATTGTTAGGATGAAAAAATAATTAAAGTAATAAAAGATGCTTCTTTTCCATTTATAATTTGTCATCACTTTTTGCTATTTTGTTTATTTATTTCATCCATATCTGATCGAATACTTATAACAGTGCACATAGAACAATTTTAACATTAATTATGTTTTATTAAATTAGGGAACCCAAACATAAAGCCAACATACCCAAGATTACTCCTGTTGCCAATTAGCCCTTTCAGGTTTTCTAATTGATGATTTTCTCTCATTTAGCCCTAATTGTTGCCTAGCCCGCCCTTTCGGGTTTTCAAAACTAGCGGACTACTCTAACTTTTGCCTAGACCGCCCTTTTTGGGTTTTCAACCTAGCTAGCTCTTTTTTCCTTTTTTCCTATCATACATAAAACCTCTTCAACATGTCAATGTTTACTGGCTCACTAAATTCATTCCCGTCCATATCTGACAACTTTACCGCACCTTTGTTCATTACTTGTTTCATGACATATGGCCCATCCCAGCTAGGTCTGAACTTCCCTCTTGGATCAAATACATTAGGCTTACATTGCTTCAACACCAAATCCCCAATTCTGATCTTTCTGATTTTAACCCTTCTATTGTAGGCCCGAGCTATCTTCTTTTGATACAGTTGGTGATGATATAGTGCCTTTAATCTTCTCTCTTCTAATAGAGCTAATTGTGTGTATCTGCTTGCTACCCATTCCATTTCAGGTAGTTCAGCTTCCAAGACTACTCTCAATGACTTAATTTCTATTTCAATTGGCAATACTGCTTCCATCCCATAAACCAAGGAGAACGGTGTCATTCCAGTAGGTGTTCGCACACTTGTCCTATATCCCCATAAAGCAAAGGGAAGCATCTCTAACCAAACCATGTAAGTCTTGGTCATCTTGGACAGAATTTGCTTAATTATCTTGTTTGTTACTTCCATGGTGCCATTAGCCTTTGGTCTATAAGGAGAGGATCGACGATGATGGATTTGGTACTTCGAGAATAAATCCTTAACTGCTCCTTGAAACTATACCCCATTGTCTGATATCACACTATACGGGACCCCGTATCTACAGATGAGGTTCTTTTCAATAAACTTAGCCATTTGGCTTGCATCCAGTTTATTGAAGGATTCGGCTTTGACCCAGTTTAAAAAATAATCTACTGCTACCACAATGAAACGGTGACTGTTTGAAGCTGTCAGATATATCTCTCCTATAATGTCGATACCCCAAGTGGCAAATGGCCAGGGTGAAGACATTGAATGCAATTCTTCAGGAGGCATGTGATTCAAGTTACCATACATTTGACATTGCTGGCACTTCTTTACAAACTCAATACAATCTTTCTCCATGGTCAACTAGTAGTAACCTTGCCGAATAATCTTCTTAACTAGGGCCAAACCATTCATGTGCGGACCGTAACTTCCCGCATGTATTTTTGACATGATACGCTCCACTTCAAGTTTTCTTAAACATCTTAAATGCACTCCATCAGGCCATCTTTGATATAATTCTCCATGGAAGGTGATGTATTGCAATGACCACCTCCTTATGGCTCTTCTCTACTTCTTTATTACCCCCGACGGGTATTCTCTTTCCTCCAGAAATCGCCTTACAGTATCATACCACGCATCATGGTCTGTATCAATTTCCATGATTGTCTCATATTCATAGCAAGAAGTTGATGAACTGGTCAAGATCAGAGGCTTAAGAAATAAACTGACAGAATTTTCCCATACCGAAGCCAATGTGGCCAGGGCATCAACCATCTGATTTTCTTCTCTTGACAGGTGTATAAATCTACACTCCTTAAAATTCTTCTTCATCATGGTCAAGTAATGGTGGTATGGTTTCAATTTTTCTTCTTTCAACTCCCATTCTCCATTTACTTGGGATACTACTAGCAATGAATCGCCAAAAACTTCCACCTTATCCACGTTCATAATCACTAGGGTTTCCAAACTGAAAATACAAGCTTCATACTCCACCATATTATTGGTTGCCCTAAATTTCAATTTTTTGGCTAAAGGGATGAGTTCCCCTTCGGGCGATTCTAGTATAACTCCCAAACCTGCTCCTTTCCTGTTTACTGCTCCATCAAAATACATTTTCCACCCTTGTACTTCAATTGCTTCTAAATGTTCATCTGGAAATTCCAAGATTACCTCTTCGCTTTCTGGTAATGGTTGTTGGGCCAGGAATTCTGCCACCGCTCTACCTTTGATTGTTTTCCTGGTTACATACTCAATCTCAAATTCCTCTAATATTATCAACCATCGACCATATTTCCCAATTAAAGAGGGCGTCTCCCTTAAGTACTTCATTGGATCCAACCTGAAAATTGCTTGCACACTATACAATTGATAGTAATGTCGCAACTTTTTAGAAGACTAAACCACTACTATACATGTCTTTTCAATGATACTATACTTAATTTCATAAGGTAAGAGCTTTCTACTCAAATAATAAATTGCATGCTCATTCCCTAACTCATCTGCTTGGGCTAGCATGGCTCCTATCGACTCTTCTTCTACTGCTAAGTATAGTAATAGAGGTTTGCTGGGTTTAGGTGGTTTTAAAACAGGTGGATTCAGCAAATACTTTTTTATTCGATCAAAGGACTTTTTACATTCTTCATTTCATACGACAGGCTGATTCTTTCTAAGTAACTTGAAGAAAGGCTCACAGATTGTTGTGAGCTTTGCTATAAATCTACTAATATATTGTAATTTACCGATAAATCCTCGAACTTCTCTCTCCTTCTTAGGGGCTGGCATATCCTTGATTGCTTTAACTTTGTCAGGATCAATCTCAATGCCATTCGGACCAATTACATGTCCTAATAATTTGCCTGAACACCGAATACACACTTCTTCGGTTTTAATCTTGCTTATATTTCAAAGCTCTATCGAAGAATAATTCTAAGTTTTGGAAGTGTTGCTCCCTTGTATCCGACTTAACCATCATATCATCGTCATATACTTCAATTTCTTTGTGCATCATGTCATGAAATAGTGTGGTGGCCATCCTTTGGTAGGTTGCTCCAGCATTCTTTAAGCCGAACGGCATCAACCTATAACAAAATATACCCCATAACAAAATATACCCCATGTAGTAATGAAAGCAGTTTTGGCTTTATCCTCTTGGGCCATTAGCAATTGATTGTATCCGAAAAATCCATCTACAAAGGAGTGTAACACGCTAGAGGCTGCACTATCAATGAGGACATCTATATGAGGTAGAGGAAAATCATCCTCAGGGGAAGCCTTGTTTAAATCTCTATAGTGCACGCAAACCCTTATTCTTCCATCTTTCTTTGGCACGGGTACTATGTTGGCTAACCAATCTGGATATTCTATCACTTCAAGGAACTTCACTTGTATTTGCTTAGTGACTTCTTCTTTAACCAATTCAGCCCACTCAGGTCTTAATCGCCTAAGATTTTTCCACATTTCACATTCTTTTTCCATTTTTCAACACATAATCAACAACATCATCATATATAATGCAAATATGACTCACTTCCACATTTTAGTGCACAACTTGCACTTGTTTATATTTTGCACAAACATCACATTTAGCCATTCTCTAATGGCTAAACCTATCACAAACAACTCAATTAAGTATTGTTACTTCAAACAATGTTGCACACATATATTTATGAATACCAAGTAACATAACACATTCGACATGTAATGTTTAAAACTTTGAACAATGAACTTTTTAACTTATGTTGATAATTGATTGTACATAGTGACAAAAATTATTAGAATAAATGATATAAGTAGAAAATGGTGAATAGTAGATATTAAAATTTATTGAAGAAATTATTTTTATAATTTTACGAGAATAAAAAAATAAAATTAGAATCAAAGGTTAAGAGTGAGAGTGCACCATAGTTAAAATGAGATTGCCCTCACTTGATTGAATTTATTATATATATGTGTATGTGTGCGTAGAATTTTCTTCTTTCTTCTTCCATTCTCCACGCCTATCAACACCATCACCACCAAAACTTCTTTTTTCTTCTTCTTTTCATTGATTTAAGTAAAATTTAAGAGGAAATCATATATAGTTATATGTTTTTAAAAGAATAAGCTAGAAAATGTGAGATTATCAATAAGTGATCAAAGAGAAATAAAGAAAAGAGAAAGAAAGGGGTTTTTGAAAGAGGTATGTGCTTATGTATTAATGTTTATCAATATTGGAGTTTCTTTGAGTTTTAAAGTTTGAATTAGTTATTTGAGTCACTTAAATGAGTTATTTGTTAAGATATTGAATAAATGAATTGTTGTGTGAAATATGTAATAATTGAATATGTTGATGTTGTTTTTAATCTTGATGATGGTTGTGAAATCTAATTATTAATGACTTAATAATTGAAGAATAGGTAGTGTATTTGGTGGGAATCCCTTTTATGTCAAAATTTTGGTTTTGATATAACTTTATCATAAATCTTCAATATATTTATATTTTATGGAGTTTAATGTACAAATTACACAATTTTGGGATTCCATAGGCATGGCCTTTAGTGCCACGACCGTGGACCTTGAATCGAGTCTATTTTCTTAAAACTTTTTGAAGAAGTGTTGTTTATGGCCCTTGAGTGTGGGGGTGTCCAAAGGTGTTTGGCAGCCTCATTTTGTATCCCATGGGCATGGGGTTGAGTTGTCAGAATCGTAGGGTGCTTAGGTAATGTTTTTGGCTTGTATTTTATGATATAAGGGCATGGTATGAGGCTTATACATTTGTGTTTCTTACCCTTGTGTTGAGAATTCATGTATGTGTTAAAAATGTATAAAAGAGTAGAAAAACAATAAGTGTATATTAAGTATATACAATGTTAAATGTGGAAAGTTAGGATTTGTTAAAGAGTATAAAGATTGGAGGAAAGTAATTATTTATGACATTGTAGGCACTGAAATTTGCCAACCTGAGAGTTATTGTCGAATACAATAATAATATTATCGTACTCAACAAACATCAAGGAATATCGAGCAGACCTCTTTCAATTTTGGAAGTTGTTTATGTATCTTGATTTTTAAAATTATCAATTTTGGTAATTATAACCCCGAACTTGATATTTTTATTGTACAGACCTCACCTCTTGCCTATAAAAGGGAGCTTCTAGCTCTGTTGAAAGGGACTTTTGGAGAGGAGCTTTTAGGGACTTTTTTAGAAAGAGGCAAATGAAATATCCTTTCAGTAAACAAAAAATAGAATAATCAAAAATCATTATCATTCTTCTCATCTTTTTACTTTGTATTCCATTTGTAAAAGGAGATTATTCAAAAAAAAAAGCTCAAAGTAAGAGTCAAGAACACTCTACAACTTCAGGAAGTTGGAATTGATTTTCATTAATTGACAGTAAGTTACTTAAGTTCTAATGTTAATCCTCAAATCTACATCATTTAATGTCATGATCCAATTCCATATTGCATCATTTCATCATACTTATATGGTTAATTCATAAGCAGAATCATGGAACTCTAAATGAACAACTCCCACATTCAAGAACTAAAATCTATTAACTCTAAGTTGAATCTAAAAAACAATAACATATGACCAACAAGGTGGACCCCTAATGGACTACATATAATCTTTCCCGGACCAATGACTAGAACTTCAGAACTATGAAATGATTTGTAAAACATGTTGTATGAAAAATTTGTAGATGCAGGATGTTTGTGCATAAACAGCAAAGGATTATCGAATTTGATATTCTAATGAATATCAAATTTAATATTTTGATTCTAATCTGAGTACATATGCCATGTTGTCCCCCACTAATTTTTCCCACTTTTGAACATATACCATTTTGTTCCTCACTAATCTTTTCTTTGCAGGTTTTGGCCCTACCATTATTTAATTCAATTTTTGTGTTCCCATACATATATGTCTGTCATTATTGATTTATTTGTGATCACATTATGGACAAAAATACAAGTTATGAGTGAAATCTACAGATGTAGGCCACTTCTGCAGAAGGTGGTCAATTGTCAAACTTGATATCTTATAAATATCAAACTTGATAATCTGATCCATCTTCAGTGTACATATTACGTTGTTCAACTGATCCCTTTTGTAGGATGTTATTGAACTCGATAATCCACTAATTATCAAACTCGTTAATATTGCTCTTATACACATATATTATGTTGCCTCTTACTTCCCCAATATCATGTCTTATAAATATTATCACACTTGATACTCCTTGAATATTGAATCTAGCGTTCTCATTTAATAATGTATATACCCTTCTTATTCAACTAATAGATCTTGCAGGATGTTGTTGGATGAGGATATTATTGACTTTGGTAATCTTTGGAATATCAAACTCGATAGCTTTGCTTAAATAGTATATACTGATTTTATTCCATTGTCTAACCCTGTATGTTGTTATCAAATTTGATAATTCCATGATTATCAAGTTTGATATTGCCATAACTCATTTTCTTTCTTTCTTTCTTCTTTACTTTTGTGTTTGTCTTTCATTGCTTTATTATTATTATTGAATCCATAACAAGCATTCATCCAACATACATTCAGATTTCCTTTTTTCTAGATGTGTTGTATATAGGAAATGATGTAATTTTCTTTTAGAATAATGTATAATATTTGTAAAGATATGTAATGTGACTTAATTTCTCTTTGTAGATTAATTGATGTAAAGAGCATGTTTCCACTTCGGTGGGTGCTCATAGGAATTTTCTGTATGATCATGCATCACGTGCATCATGATTTACATATATTTATTTTATTTGGTTATTTAATTTATATATGCATTGATCCTCATCTGATATCCTTAATATTCCTTACTAATACATAAATCATAGAGGAGGCTAGTATTTTGAATCAGGCATATGTGAATAATGAGGATTCTCATCTAAGTTATTCTCATGTGTACCTAACTTTTCGAACTCAGGTTCAATGGGGACTAGAGATTCCTCAAAAATGAAATCAAGAGAATGTTACCCCCTTATCATTTCCTAATTCTGCCGGGTGGTGACTCCGTTTCACACAAGTCTTACCTGTCAGATCCCTGAGATCAATAACCTAGCAGTGTTAGGACTTTAAAACATTTTGAACGTGGATGGGCTAGGCGCTCACAATGGCGAATCCACTTGGGACTTATGAGAAGTTGATTCCGTTGATTCATGTATCGATAATGTTCAGTTCAGTTCAGTCATCTCTTTGTTATTATAAACAAAATGATGGATCTATCATTAAAAGCTTAAAATTTGCTACCTGTAAGAGAACTTATCTATGAGACTTTTCTTTGACATGGCTGAAATAAGAAAAAAGGATCTTATGGAAAATCACCTTTTCTGGTAATTTCCTATAAGACATGGATATATCAAGGTAAAAAAAAAAGTCTCAAATGAGAGTCTTAGCGTTTTTCATCATAGGAATTACCCCCTGATTGTAATAAATGTAAACCAAAAAACCTAAGAAAAGGGACTGTAACACCCCTTCCCAACCTACATATGTAAGCTGAGTAGAAGCGCCACACTAACCTAATGTTGCTACCAATTTTACTTAGTCAAATTTTAGTTCCGATTTTTCCAAAATTTTTGCCATAGTTTCGCCTAAAAATTGAGTCCCAAGTGTCGACAAAACCGGTTTTTTTCTTATTTTTAAAAACATTTTACACAAACCAATGCAAACAAAATCATTCTCAGTACACTCCCAATAAATCCCCCTTGTAACCTCAACTACAACCTGCAAAAAGGATTTACACTTCTAGTACAACATAAAATAAAGGTTTTGGGACAACCCCCATATTTAAATATTACACAGCGGAAGTTATAAAATATTTACATATTTACAAATTCATATACATCAAAACTCAAGTTTTACAACACATAAAATTTATACATGATTGGCAAGTCTGCTCTGATCTTTAAGCTCCCAAAATGGATTCTTCAAGGTCTACTCTCACTAGGTCTTGATGAACTCTCGGGTTTAACTCTATCCACTCTACTACCTGCGCGATTAAACACTATCGCGCTAAGCCAACGGCTTAGTAAGATAAAACATGCTAACGGTATGCTTTAATGAAATGCAATGCCACATATGTTATTGATAAGATCAACATCATAAATATAAAGTTAACCACACAATTATGCATTTCACAAATCATAGTCATATGAGCATACCACATATCAACATCTTTTCACATTCAACATTAATCAATCATACTCCATAACCAACATCTCATTTCATTAAACTCATAACATTATTTAGGACATTCATATAACCTTGACACCTATGGGCCCAACAAGTATTTAATACGATATTCAGAGTTCAGAGTTACTGCTTTGGTTCATAGTCACAATAATCACGCCCGTAGGCAATGTATATACATGTATCTCTATCCATGGATAGTGTAACAGACCCAGTCTCTTGGATCATCAACTCAACACATATGAGGAGATCCTCAACCCAGCAAGACTGTTACAAATCATGTATCTCATAGTGTAACAGACCCAGTCTCTTGGACCATCAACTCAACACCTATGAGGAGGTCCTCAACCCGGCAAGACTGTTACCTTTCATCATTTCTTAGGCATGCCACCCAAATCCAGAACTCTGAAACTGAATAACATATTAAACAAATAATTCATTTCCATTCTCAATTCTCATCACGTTTAGGCAAACATGCCTTCTTTCTTTCAATTACATCATCTTAGCCAATAACAATGGCTTCACATTTCATTTCATAATATAACATCTCATTATTCAAGTATATATATATATATATCTCATCCATGATCACATTATATCTCACATAGCATCATTCATAAATATCAACATTTCATTCCACATTACTCATGAAACACATTACCATTCACAATGCACAACATAACATTGTTCAATCTCAACAATGCAATTAGGGCAAAGAACAATTGATTATAACATTCATTGATTCAAGTGTGTTTAAAGTGTTTAGGGTTAGGTTTAAGGACCAACCTACCTTTGGAGAACCAAAGCAATGCAAGAAGAACAAAGAATTAAAACCCTAACCATAAATAGTACATTCTGGTTTTAAACTCCATTTTATCCTTATTTTGAAAAATTGTATAAAATAATCTACTTGACTAAAAATTCTAAAATTTTTACAGAATTTATTTCTGTATCTTAAAATCATCCCTTTAAAATTTCAGATCAAATTGAACACAAAATCTTGGTCAAATAGTTCACCTAACCAGACTGCCCCAATTGCCCTGCATCCTGGCAGCAGTTCTAAACTTTGTGAATTCCATAAATCAAATTCAATCAACGTGGTTCCAAATTATTTTTCTCAAATACTAGACTCACTAAGCAACAACATATCCAAAATTCAATTGAATATGATTTTTATACATTTTATTAAAAATCCAGAAATATAGCTGTCCCAGTTAAGGTACCTGCTGGAACAGGTCTAATGAAAATAATTTTTCTAAACTCATAACCATTCCAAAATCGAATCAACATATTTTTCAGTCATTCTAGGCTCATAGAGGCACAACATATCAAAAATTCACTTCAAGAACATTTTTCTAAAATTAATTAAAAATCATACAAGTCACAGCCTTTACTAATTCTAAAACAGAAACAATTTCACTAAACACCAATCTTACTCTTCCATCACCAACACCAACCCAACTTCTCATCTATCAAGCAAAATCAATACTTACAATCATACCATAAGCAACTTAATCATACCACTTCAAAAGAATTGAAGAAATTAGAGAAAAGATCTTACCTTAGTTAAAAACTTCTTAAATCAACACTTGAACACTTAATCTTTCTTCAATTTAAGCTTGAAATCATCAAAACCATCACTTGTCTCTTTCTTTCTCTTTGGCTATGGAGGGCCGGCCATCAACAAGAAGAAGAAGAAGAAATGATGAAGAAAACACAAATCAAACCTTCTTTAAATATCCACCATGTGATTTTATCCAAGCAATTACCAAAGTGCCCTTATTCACATAATTATCTTTTTGTCTTATATGTGCCCAAATAAGTAATTTACCAATCTCAAATAAATATCTTCTCTTGCATTGACCAAGCCTTTTGACCACTTTATATGTCATATATATTAACATATACACAACATATAAATTTGTCTCTAAACCCTATTTCTTCCCAAAATACATATACATATACTTTCTCTTCTCAATTTCTTTTCTCTTACAATTTAACACATATATTCAATCCAATATATAACAATAACAACAACAACAATATGCAAAACTTCTAGGGCATAAATGAGGATATTATAGGGACTCACCGTGGAACATATGTGTGGTAGTAGTGCAAGGATCTGCTAGAAATTAGGGTAGAAAGCTTCATCGATGAGACCAAGTACGCACTCTAATGCATTTTTCTTTAACATTTGCACTCCTTCCTTTTTCTGGTTTTCAGACCTGGATCAAACAAGTGTAGAAGCAACTGATGCTACTACCTCCAAAGAAACTTCAACTTTAATAGAATTAGTCACCAACATTCTCAGAGGCATGGATGAAGAGAAAGATAAGGCTTTAATAGGCTCCGAGGTAGCTAAAATAAAAAATCAAAAGGCCTTGGTTCTGGAAATGCTCAGAAACATTGGTGCATCCATTGAACCTACAGAAGGATCAACTAGTATCACGAAGGAGAAAGGAAAGGTGTTTTCCAAGGGAGAAGATGATGACATGTTTGATGACTTGAAAGAAGAATATGATAGGGGAATGTAACACCCCCATACTCTATATAAGTACTATACATATACCTTGTATACATATAGTACGTATATAAAGTATAAGAATGTCACTTTTCATTTCAGATTAAAAACCTTAAACCCCGCTCCAAACAATAATACAATTTATTTAAAGCACATTTACAAAATCGTTAACTTTCGATGATCTTACATATATTTATTAATCTTGCCTTTACCAAAATTCATTTATATATATGAATACATTTTTATCATAATACAACATAATTAAATTGTACATGTATGCACCACCTTCTAGTTGGTCTCGAAATACTCTTACCCTTCTCGTGGCATAACAGATAGACTTCAGATCAACCATCTGCTCACCTGCGAGATTTACACAACCGCGCTAAGCCCGAAAGCTTAGTAGTACAAATAAATAATATAAACATATTCATATGTTAACTTCATGTATCCTTATTTTCTTATCATGTTTTTCCATTTCAATTACACTTTTCATATATCTCTACTAATTTCATAATTATATACATATACTCATATCATTAACACAAACCACAATTCCATAACTAATACTCACAATATCTACATCCATACACATATTACATGTCATACTATATTCTCAAAATCTCCTCTTTCAACTTAGTTTCTCAAGCCATATTTCTTTTCAATAGTTCATACTTCATAACATTACATGTCCTTATTTATTCAATTAATTCATTATTCACAATTCACCATTCATGAATCACATTTCCAACAAAGACAAGCTTGGGTCTCATTATTCATCCATTTCACATTTCATGAATCACATTTAAACAAAGACAAGCATGGGTCTCATTAGTCATCCATTTCACATTTCATGAATCACATTTAAACAAAGACAAGCATGGGTCTCATTATTCATCCATTTCACACTTCATGAATCACATTTAAACAAAGACAAGCATGGGCACAAAGACACTAATATGCCATTCAACTTTCAGAGTTAATGTTTTGGTTTAATTATCTCATTTATCATTATCATTATCCCAACTAGGCTTCAAGGATTTAGGTTCAACCAAGCTTCAAGGGGGACAAAGCATGCTAAGTATCAACCCAACTTGGCTTCAAGAACCAAACCCAACCTAGCTTCAAGGGTTATAACATCTCAATTAGGCTTCAAGGACTAGACCCAACCAAGCTTTAAGGGGAGTTAAGCATGCTAAACTTCAACCCAACTTGGCTTCAAGGATCAAGCCCAACCTAACTTCAAGAGATTGTTACTATAGGCATGCCACCAACAGCAAAACTCTGAAAATGGAATAACACATTAGACACACAATTCATTCATTATTTCATAATCAATTTCATTCTCATTTTCTCATCATCACTTAGGCAACCATGCCTCAATCATCTCATTTGCATCATTATCATTATAGCCAACAACCATGGCTCCTCATCTCATCAATAGAGTATACATAATTAGTTGCATTGAATATCATCATCTAGGCAAACATGCCCCACTTATTTCATTTGAATCATCATTACCAATCTCATTGGCTTCACATCTCATTATATCGTCATATCTTTTACATTTCATATTTCATCATTAACTTATATATACATAGCAATTTACATTATTCATACATTTAGACTCTTCAACATACATTCCACATAATTCACATTGTACACAACATAGCATTATTCATATGAATCAACAATGTAATAGATTACTTAACACATTTACAACCAAATGTGTTAAGATTCAAGGTCATATAAATGTATGCAAACAAGTATGGTTTGTACTTACCTCAAGAGCAATACACAACACCAACTCCTCTTCCAAGAATCCTCCAACACTAGGATTAAGGCAACACAATCTCTTCAAAACCTAATCCAAAGATAATTATACATATAAGAAAATAAGAATGATAACTAACTAGGGAAAACTCTACACATGACATGCTCACCAACATGGGCGTGTCCCTGATCGTGCCCTAAACCAACAATACAGAAGCTTTGACACGCTTAGTAACACGGGCGTGTCAATGGACATGTCACTCATTCTACCTCACAGAAACATTGACACGCCAAACAACACGGGCGTGTTCATGGCCGTGTCAATTACATTTTCTCACAGTAGCTATGACACGCTCAGTAACATGGTCGTGTTAATGGTCGTGTCACAACCGTCAAACTCAGTACCATTGACACGCCCAACAACATGGCCGTGTCACTGGCCGTGTCAGGCAAATATCATACATTTCAAACTCTCATCCATATAAACACAAACACTTCAAAACCCATACTACATCACCCTTAATCAGCATCTTGGTTATATTCATCAATTACCTATCAATTTAACACTTATATAACTTCAATATATCATAATAATAATCATTATATACATCACCATGTATCAAGTACTCAATTCCCCAATTCATTTATATGAAACCCTTACTAAACAATCTCAACAATCCATCATCATCCTCACAAATAACCATATTATCATCATCTAAATACCAATTCAACATATCTATATACTTCAATCTTTCATTATTATCATCTTCACACACCAACCATATCAAATATAAACTCAATCAATAGAAATCAATATAAGAAAATGAATACTTACTTGAATATTTTGCCAAATCCTCAATCTCCACCTTCAATTCTCTTAAAGCCCTTAAAAATTTGATGTATAAACCAACCAAAACCACATCCCACTTTCTCTCTCTCTCTCTCTCTCTCTCTCTCTCTCTCTCGTTGAAGAAGAAGAAGAAGAAAGAAAGAAAATCTTCTTTTCTTTATCCATACTTATTATATATATATAATAATAATAATAATAATATAATAAATATTACAAAAATCCTCCACCACATATCCTTCCCTTTGACTTTCCTTTCTTCTTTTTCTCTTATCATCATTATTATTATTATTATTATTTAATTATATAAACTTACTTTTCCTACACCACTTTATACATTATGTATATGTGATGTATATGTTGGTATATATATATCTCTTATATATTATATTTATATTTCCCATATTTTTCAAATACCACATATATATACACATATATATATCATCCTTTATATACATCTATCCCTTATAATATTTCCTTTTAATTAATTCAAATAATAATTTATCTTCTTTTGACTTCCATTTCTTTGACTTGTATATGTTATATATATATATCTATATACACAACATATACACTCTCTCTTTACTTCTTTTCTCTTTCTATAAAACATATACATTAAATCCAAATACAACACTAATTCCAAAACTTTTAGGGTATACTTTGGGATATTACAGGGAAAGTCAAAGACCAAGGAAGCTTCATCAGATTTCAAAAAAGCAATATTTGAAGGAATGGAGAACCTGAAGAAAAAATATTAGGTACCCACCAAGGAGATGACTGAATTAAATAAGATGTTCTTGGTAGAAGAAATTATACTATCAAGATTCAAGATGCTAGATATCCCAAAGTTTGATGGCATGGGAGACCCAGAGATTCACCTAAGTTAGTATGTGACTATAATGAAAACCACTACAGGCACTAATGAACAAATCTTCAAGTGGTTCCATCTATCTTTGATTGGGAATGCAATGCGATTGTATAAAATGATTGACTTTATCACCAAAAGCAACTAGAAGTTACTTGGAACATCTTTCATAAAACAGTATGGGTATAATGCAGATATACATGTATCTTTGATTGAATTAGAAGTAGTGATGCAAAAACCATATGGTAGCTTTACAGATTACGTTAAGAGGTGGAGAAGCAAGGCAGTTATTGTTCAGGATAGGCCTTCTAAGGGGGACCAAATCAAACTAATCATTAAAGGTTCAAAACTAAAAAGAAGATGAACTATGCTCTGATTAGGAGTTTCCAAGACTTGTACGAGTTGGGAATACAAATTGAGGAAGCTGAAAAGGAGGAAACCTAGCATATGAACCTAAGAAAGACAAATTACCCATCCATAACCCATCGAGATCAACACTGTTACCACCTGAAGGTGATTCTCTAACCCGAGTAAGCCCCAATCCCAAGTATTTAACTACTTAAAAAGCCAAAAGATCCTCATACATTTAGAACCTAGACCATTGCTAAAACATCTGCCACCAAATTGGGACCCAAATGCCTTTTCCCGATTCCACCAAATGACTGGACATGACATGGACCATTGTATGCATTTAAAACATGAAATCCAAAACTTGATTGACAATTGAAAGATCCCTGAACCAACCAAGCCAAACACCAAAAATAATTCTCTACCTAGGTACAACAATACACCCCCAACCTGCCACCTACCTTATTGACACTGGATTAGGTGAAGAAATGGTGATGGCTTCATTCTAAGATGTAGAAGAGGAAGTCTGCATGATGAATTTTTAGGATATGGTGGATGCGTAAGGAACTATGACCTTGAATGAAGGGCCTTTTTGAGAAAAGAATAGACAAGGGAAATCATGGTTATGTTGGTGTCCTTCTTTGACACCTAGAGGAGGAACCAAATTGAGCTCATAAGCCCAAACCTGAAAAAAGGGACTTAAAAAAAGAGCATGGGAGAGTGGAAGAGAAGAAAGAAGAGGATTTGGAAAATAACCTCCACCAGCGGCTCGAACTAGGCCTATGTCCAATTGAGAAAAGAAAACAGAACCTGAGTATGGTAAGCATACAAAATGAAATGAGAGAACTTTACTAAGTCATGCATTTTCCACATGTTTTCAGGAGGTATTATCGTGTACGATAAAAATTATGACAAACTCGACAATAGTATGGGCTGACGGAATGTCAAAGCAAAAGTAATGATAATATCGATATCAATACTATAATTATTGCATACGATAATTATGGTAAATTAGAAGCTTTTAGCCGTGGCATCCCACCACCACACAAAAAACCAAGGAAAAACCAAGTGAAAGAACAATACAAAGCTTTATGCATACGTACAAAAAGGATCAGGAGTTACCTGAGAACGTCTAGCTTTGCACCGATGACCATTCAAGGGAAGAAGAGGTGGGCTTATTCTTAAAGAGAGCATTATATAAGACCAAATGCAACGAAACTACCCATGTCTGCCTGAATGGGGAAATCCAAGGAGCCCTATGCCCCTTTTCCTTTGATCAACCATGTACAGTGATGTCGGAGTTACTTAAAAAATGGAATGGGGAAAGAAGGAAGCCAAGAATGACCACCCCAAATAGTGCTACCAAGCCACTCAAAATGCAATTGTAGGGTGCGAGAAATTGCCAAAACTAGACATTTAATACCGAACTCAGTATTCTATAACATCAAACTTGACAGATGGCTCTAAAAATCGACAATCCGCTAGTTACATTGAATTTGGAAAACTGGCAAATTCTGTAACTTCCTTATATCCCACATACTTATAATACATATACTCTCTCTATATATATATATATATACAGAATACAAGAATGCCATCACCCTTGACAATAGAAAAATCTCCATTCCATAAATCATTTCTTAAAAATTAAAATAATTTAAATTATAATTAAAAATTTATAAAAGAAAAAATCTCTGGGAAAGAATTCGTCAGAGTTTTATCTATAATTTCAATATTTCCCAAAACAACAAACACACAACCTGCATAGAAAATTTCACTACCAAATACATTATATTTCCAATACACCATCATCTCTCTAACTATATTTAAAAATTCTTTAACAGTACCAATGTCCATTGTAAATTCATATTTCAAGTAACAATACTTATTAAAATACTCACATATACACAATAACCTTTTACAAAACCTATCCAATATATATAATAGTTTTACTGTACAAAATACACATTACACAGTACATAAACTATACATTTATGCATCAATCTCAAAATTTCTCTCGTGGCACCCATAACTTCAAATCTCAATCACACGTAGGTTCACCCTGGTCTGAACTTTTAATACCTACGCGATTCACACAACCGTGCTAAGCCTTACAGCTTAGTGGTACATACTTAACATACAATAATTTAAATAATACACATGCATACTTTTTATCTCATATTTTATGATCATAATATCAATATATATACTATTATTTTTGCATTTCCTTACCTTCTATTTCATATACACATCATCATTCATCACAAATTACTCATCATTCATCTTCTAATTCTTTAAACATATATATGAGTCACACATCATCACAAAATTCATATACAAATATATCACAATCACACACATATATATTCATCAACTCAATATTTCATTGCCACATTACCAGCACAACACATTGCTTAATTAAACTCATTTAATTCAACTCATCATTTCATTGCAATATTACAAAAACTTTATAAGACACGACACCATATCACACACCCAACTAATCCCTACACAATAATCAAGTTCCAGAACAATTGATTTGTTCCATTATGACACCTAGTGTCTAGCACATAGGAAAAATCATTTCAATTTCTCGACTCAGCTCTGCTTGGGTCTTCAATCTCATGACCTAGCTCTGCTCATGTCATGGCCCAGCTCCGCTTCAGCTCGTCATCATATAATCCCAAACATCAAATTTCTGGAACAAGTTATTATGCAGGGCAACGCACACAACGCATACTATTTATCTCAGCAAATTATATTTCTATAATCTCATTTTCATTATCAAGACTTAGCTCTACTTAGGTCTTTCAACAACTTATTTCTCATTATTTAGCATATTTCTTATCTCACATTCCTTCTCATGAATTTTCATATGTATCGTGATCATATGATTCCATGATCTCTATCACATATCTCATAAATAATCACGTTTACATATTAATTTCAAGTCCCAACACATCATATTATATATATATATCACATATTACCATATATCTCATCAACATACCACAACACATTCATTATCCAACTTTTATGCACATCATAATCTATCACATTATCATCATTGTCAATCGCACATTATCAACATATCACAACATGCACATATTCTTTATCTCATCATTTTCATTCTTGTCATATTTCCATATCTTTACCAATTTCCACGCATTTTCAATATTCTACATATTATTTGTATATTTTTCACATTTTTCAATTATTCAAATATATTTTCTTGTCATGTTCCTAATGTGGCATACTTTCCATTCCAAGTGCACAAAATGCACTTTTTCCAATTACACTTAACAAAGATATTGGCCATTCTACAATGGCTTAATATCTCACAATTTAAGCATTTCACACAATTTTACAAACAACAATGCACATTTACCATGACTTCCAATATTAAAGTAACTTAGAAAATTTTCACAATTCACAATGTGCTAAGCAAATTCAAATGCAATCAATGCAAAGGTTGTCAAAGTATATACTAACCTTGGAAATGCTAACTCGAAGCCCAATTCACTTTTCCAACACCAACTTCACCAATGTCTTTCTTTACTTTGATTTTACCATTTCATCTTCCTTAATCCTAAACCACATTATAAGTAAAATGTTCCAATAACAACACATTCCTTGCCATTTTAATCAACCAAACATCAATTTTATTCATTCTACCCAAAATTGCTCTAAAACCCTAATTTCCCTAACTTTTTAAACTTCAACATTTCAAATTCATTTCCATCATTTTAGCATAGAATCATCATTTATATATTAATATAACATCATTACAAACCATTTTAGCAATTATTGAAATATCTTACAAAAACTCAAATTTCACATCCATGTCCCTAACACTAACTTCATCCTAACTTACCCATATTAAATTTTTAACCATGAAATCACCATAAATATATTAAAACAACACTACATTCATCCATTACAATAATTATAGTCATCCATATTAGAAGCACTAATTAAACATATTCATTACCAAACCCTACTCCCATCATTTATGCTCATTTCAAATAATCAACCAATAATTCATCATTTACTCATCATTTTAACATCATTTCTATCTATTTTAACAATTTAAAATGACGTTCTCTCTGTACCCAAATCATACATAACCTTCAAACTAAAGAAAACAAGCTTGAAATAGAAAATACTTGCTTGGATCCATAGTAAATCTTGAAAATCACCATAATTCCTTTGGATTCTTTAAGAAATTTTGTATAACAAATAATGGAGCTCTTCCCTTCCTTTGGCTATAGTGGCCAAACGTGATGGAGAAGAAGAAGAAGAAGGCCAATTTTTTTTGCTTCTTTTTTCACTTATTAACCATATATAATAATATAATTAATTATTTAATTATTTTACTTTTAATAACAACCACTTATTTTTCTCTCTTCTTTTGACTTTATTTTCTTTTATTTGTTTTCTTATCAACTTTCCATCCATAATTATACATATATAATCATTAATTAAATAATTCCCACAAATCACCTTTCTTCCTTCTTTGACTTTCTTTCTTTCTTTTATTATTATTATCATCATCATCATCATCATCATCATCATCATCATCATCATCATCATCATCATCATCATCATTATCACCTTTTCCACCACCAACTTATACCTGATATATATGTGTGGTATATTTTATGTATATGCATATGTCTTATATATTTTACATATATGTTATATATATTTTTACCTATATATATATAATGTATGTGTAATGTGTATTCTATGTATACATTAGGAGTATATCATGTATATATTATGAATTCAACATATTTAATTAGTATATGTGGGGTATATATTATGTATACACTAGGTATACATTAAGTATATACTGCACATATACCTCTCTCAACATTTTAATTATCCTCCACATACTTATTTAATTTGTCTAAAACCATGGATATTACAATTTGCTCCCCCCTTAAATAATTTCATCCTCAAAATGATCAACCATAATATCTCAAATCATTCGAGACAATTATGATCCCCAATTACCATTTTTTAACCCAATAATCTCTGCTCTTCCCCTTGTGAATCTCCTCAATCATTTCTTAAAATTTCAAATGCTCTCTTTATAACTTTATAAATTACTTAAATAACACTAAATTAGGTTGCAACTATACCATTATGATATCATTCTCATAAATCTCCAAAGCAGCATAAGGAATTCTCAACTCTTATAGCTTATCTAAGAATGAATAAACAATCCATGCATAACAATAATACCATTTAAAAATTATTTACTATTATATTCCTTCTACATATAATCACTTTTGTTTTCTCCTAAATCATTAACAATTAACATATTCTAACTTTTCAAGGACTTTTATACATAATTTATAAATGTTTCTAATTTTTGACTTTTTTCTATGCCACTTTGAATCACTAGTAATTTTTCATTCACTCTATCTTCTTCCCTTGATCTATCTGTTAAAATCCTTCCATTATACTTAATCACTATATGTCTATTATTTAATTTATAATACTTCCATGAATGAATCAACATGTCACTACTAATCACATTTACTGATATCCAATATATAATTTCTAATTCTCCAAAAACACAATTAAATTTCCAAATCCATACTTCCATACATTAATTAATTACAAATATTCTCAATCTTAAATTAATAATTCACCACTAAATTCACTTATTAAATCAAACAAATCAATAACAACAAACTCTCCAATAAACATAATCAATTCACAATTTTAAAATTCTTCTAACAAATTTCATCAATCACGATCGCATTGCATCTCATTTCCATATTCCATCTTAAATTTATACTTTTATTCATATTACGCATAACCCTCAATACTATCCTCCTCTGAATAGTATTATAAACTGAATCTCATCAATCATAATCTCAAAATATTGTCTCAATCAAATCATCCAAAAATTTATTATCAGGATTCACCATATAACAATCTTAGTACCTCTTACTAATAACTAAATTATATTCCAATGGATTAATAACTATATTAGAATATCACCACATAGCCGATGTGCCACTCTGATCTATGCATTCCAAACACCATCTCAACTTATCCATCAAAACAAACAAACATTGCCACATCTGAGACCAACACAGATACTAATGCATACGCATGTATTACAATTCCATTCACATTTTAAAATCTCCCTTCTTTTCTTTTCAAAACCCACATAGGTTGAGAATTTCAAGCCTAGGCTCTGATATCAAAATAAATGTAACACTCTTATACCCGTCATATGTATAATACATACACTCTGTATATGTATATACATATATAGAATACAAGAGTACCATCACCCTTGACATTAGAAATTTCTCCACCCATAAATCATTTCTTAAAATTTATATTAAATTAAATTATAATTACATAAATTTATAAAGAAAAAATCTCTAGAAAAAAATTTGCTAGGGTTTTATATATAATTTCAATATTTCCCAAAATAACAAACACACAACCTGCATAAAAAAATTTCATTCCCAAATACATTAAATTTCCAATACTTCATCATCTCTCTAACTATATTCAAAAACTCTCAAACAGTACCTTGTCCATTGTAAATTCATATTTCAAGTAATAATACTTATTAAAATACTCACATATACACAATAACCTTTTGCAAAGCATATCTAATATACATATAATATTTTTACTTTACAAAAAACACATTACATAATACATAAACTATACATATATCCATCACTCTCCAAATTGGTCTCGTGGCACCCACAACATCAAATCTCAATCACACGCAGTTTCACCCTGGTCTGCACTTCTAATACCTAAGCGATTCACACAACCGCGCTAAGCCTTACAGCTTAGTGGTACATACTATAACCATACAACAATTTAAATAACACATAAGCATACTTTTTAACTCATATTTTATGATCATAATATCAATACATATACTATTATTTTTGCATTTCCTTACCTTATAATTCATATACACACAATTATTCATCACAAATTACTCATCATTTGTCTTTAAACACATATATATATATATATATATATATGAGTCACACAACATCACCATCACAAAATTCATATACAAATATATCACAACCACACACACATATATTCATCAACTCAATATTTCATTGCCACATTACTAGCATAGCTGTAATATCCTCATATATGCTCTAGAAGTTTTGATTATGTTGTTGTTATTGTTGTTGTTGTTATATTGGATTGAATATATGTGTTAATTGCAAGAGAAAAGCAATTGGGAAAGAAAATAGGGTTTAGAGAGAATGGTATATGTTGTGTATATGATGATATATATAACATATAAATTGGTCAAATGAAGAGTCAAGGTGATGGTTAAGTGGAAGAAGATATTTTTGGTTGTTATTGAAATTACTATAAAGGGCATGCATATTGAAAAGAAGTTTAACTATGTTAAAGAGGGCATTTTGGTAATTCTTCTTTTGAAATTGTGTGGTGGAGATTAATAGAGAGTTTGACTTTTATTTTGATCAATTTCCTTTCTTCTTTTCACGTGTGGCCGGCCAACCTAAAGAACAAGAGAGAAAGCAAAGGTTTGATGATATTTTGAGCTCAAATTGAAGAAGTTCTAAGTGGTTAAGTGGAAATCCAAGAAGATTCACTATATTTGGTAAGTTTCTCTTGATTCTTTTAAGTTATTTAAGTTGTTTGTGGATTTTAAAGTGGGGTTGTGTTGATTGTTATATGTTGGATTTAATTGGTTGTGGTGTTGGTTTTGGATTTGAAGATGATAAGTTAAGAGTGATGTTGGTTTAGGGTTTTGGAAATGGTAAGTGATAAATTATATTGTGTTATTTTGGATTAGGTTTTGGAAGAAAGTGATTTGCTCTAATTTGAGAAGTGAAGAATTCTTGGAGAAAAGAAAGTGTTTAGAGTTGTATAATTGGTGCTAAAGGTAAGTACAAACTATATGGTTATAAACATGCATATATTGTTTAATCTTAAAACACTTTTGTTTGTAAATGTGACAAGGTATCAAATGTATTGTTAATGAATGTTGGTGATGAAAATATTGTGATGAGCATGTAAAATAATTGCTAATGATGTTGATTATGTCCATTTGAATGAGGTTATGTTGTGTACAATGTGTTTTAAGTTAACCAAAAGAAATTTGGCTACATTTAGGGTTTATGCATGAGAGACACGTAATTTGGGACGGTCGCTATTATTAATGTGCGGTCGCGACTTAGGTCGGGCTTCTGGCCGCGAAACCTACTGTAATAAGGTTTCATCTTTTGATTGTGAAGTGCGGTCGCGACTTAGGTCGGGCTTCTGGCCGCGAAACCTACTGTAATAAGGTTTCATCTTGTAATTGTATGGCGCGGTCGTATTCAGGTGAGGTGTGACCGCTAGAAAGGTTCTGTTCACCTTATTGGAAGCAATCTAATCCTACAACAAGATTCTCAAATACATGTTAAATAGATCATCCATTTGAGTTGTCAAGGATCAAAATAGAGATCATTTGTTTAACATCATTGTTGAATCATGAAATGTGAGATGATATGGAATTGATAATGCATATGATATTACATGAACAAGGTTATGTATTGTGTATTGTGAGGCTTGTGAATGGTGATGTGTATTATGAATAATGTACTTTGAAATGTGATACCAATAATGCTATATGCACAATATGAATTGAGATATGAAATGCTATAAAGCCATTGTGATTGGCTATGATGGTTCAATTGTAAGAAATGAGGCATGTTTGCCTAGTTGATGATGAGATTTGAAAATGAAATGATAAATGAATTGTGTGGCTAATGTGTTATTCCATTTTCAGAGTTTGTTGTTGGTGGCATGCCTAATATGAGTAACAATCTCTTGAAGTTAGGTTGGATTGAATCCTTGAAGCCTAATTGAGATGTTACAACCCTTGAAGCTAGGTTGGGTTGGTTCTTGAAGCCAAGTTGGGTTGAAGCTTAGCATGCTTTTCTCCCCTTGAAGCTTGGTTGAACCTAATCCTTGAAGCCTAGTTGGGTATATGATATTGATAAATGTGATAACAAAACCAAAACATTAACTCTGAAAATTGAATGGCATATTAGTGTGTCTTGGGCCCAATGCTTGTCTTTGTTTAATGTGAGTCATGATTTGTTTAATGTTGTTCATGAATGGTTAAATGAATAACTAATGAGGCATATGAAATGTAAAGGTATGTTGTTAGCCTTGCATATATGATGTTACATGTATAATATGGATTGAGAATTGGCATTGCATTGCACTGAAGCATAACACTAGCACATTTTGTCTTACTAAGCCGTTGGCTTAGCGCGATAGTGTTTGATCGCGCAGGTAACCGAGTTGAACCCGAGAGTTCTTCGAGACCGAGTGAGAGTAGACAGTGAAAAGTTGATTTTGGGAACTTAAAGATCAGAGGAGACTTGCCAATCATGTATAACTCTTTTATATTTTGTAAAGTAATGATTTTAACGTATATATGTGTATATTTGTAAATATGAAATTAAATGTTTTCATATATGTAAATATTTGATAAATTCCGCTGCGTAACAACTAAATATATCTATTTAGTTTTGTATTACAAGTTAACTACTTATCTTTCTATAATGTATACAATTGAAAGATTAAGGTATGGCTTAAAATGTTTTAAATGTTAAGAAAATCCGTAGCATCTCTATGTTTAGTGCATGTATACTACATTGTGGTGTTTGTAGTGTGCATGTATTGAATGTAGGGGTGTTACAATAGCACATTACTCAATTAAACTCATTTAATTCATCTCATTATTTCATTGCAATATTACCAAAACTTTATAAGACACGACACCATATCACATATTAGGCCCAACTACTCCTTACACAATAATCAAGTTCCAGAATAATTAATTTGGTTCATTATGACACTCAGTGACTAGCCTATAGGAAAAATTATTTCAATTTTCTGGCCTAACTCTACTCAAGTCCTCAATCTCATGCCTAGCTCTGCTCAATTCATGGCCCAGCTCTGCTCGAGCTCATCATCATATCATCCGCAACATTAATTTTCTGGAACAATTTATTATGTAGGGCAACGCACACATCACATACTTATTCATCTCATCAAATTATATTTCTATAATCTCATTTTCATTATCAAGACTTAGCTCTACTCAAGTCTTTCAACAACTCATTTCTCATTTTTTAGCATATTTCTTATGTCACAGTCCTTCTCAGGAATTTTCATATGTATCGTGATCATATCATTCCATGATCTCCATCACATATCTCACAAATAATCACATTTACATATTAATTTCACATCTCAGCACATCATATTATATATATCGCATAATACCATATATCTCATCAACATACCACAACACATTCATTATCCATCTTTTATACACATCACAATCTATCACATTATCATCATTATCAATCACACATTATCAACATATCACAACATGCACATATTCTTTATCTCATCATTTTCATACTTATCATATTTCCATATCTTTACCAATTTCCACACATTTCCAAATTCTACATATTATTTGTAAATTTTTTAGATATTTCAATATTTCAAATACTTTTTATTGTCATGTTCCTAATGTGGCATACTTACTATTCCATGTGCCCAAAATGCACTTTTACCAATTACACTTAACAAAGATATTGGCTATTCTACAATGGCTTAATATCTCACAATTCAAGCATTTCACACAATTTTACAAACAACAATGCACATTTACCATGACATCCAATATTAAAGGAACTTAGCACATTTTCACAATTCACAATTTGCTAAGCAAATTCAAATGCAATTAATGCAAAGGCTATCAAAGTATATACTAACCTTGGAAATGCTAACTCCAATTCACTTTTCCAACACCAACTTCACCAATGTCGTTCTTTACTTTGATTTTTCCATTTCACCTTCCTTAATCATAAACCACATTAAAGTGAAAATGTTCCATTAACAACACATTCATTGCCATTTTAATCAACCAAACATCAATTATATTCATTCTACCTAAAATTGCTCTAAAGCCTTAATTTCCCTCACTTTTTAAACTTCAACATTTCAAATTCATTTTCATCAATTTACCATAGAATCATCATTTATATATCAATATCACATCATTACAAACCATTTTAGCAATTATTGAAATATCCTATAAAGACTCAAATTTCACATAACATGCCCATATGGCTCGTTCCTAAGGAATCCCCAACCCCCTAATGGGTTTGAAAAGTTGGGTACGTGTGGGGAAGGTGAGAAATGGCCTAGCACCCCCACAACGCCCGGTTCATTGGAACCAGCCTCCTTTGCAGGTCTTAATATTATAAAATTCTTAAATATAACAATATTATCCATATTACATGCAACAATTAAAATAAAGTATCATTATATTAAAATCAAAGCAATGTCCAAGCAAAACAAATAAATGGATACCCATCCGAGGATGGAAACATGTCCTTACATCGTTCATGTCTAAGCTAAATAGGACACCCACCAAAAGGTGGAAAAATGCCCTTTACATTGGTCTAAAATATAAATGAATTTAAATTACATAGAATTTAACTAATGAGGTACCCAATAATGGAAACATACCTCTTACAATTTTAATACCAAAATAAACAAATAATAATCATAATAATAAAGAAAATATCCATCCATGATAAATTAAATAAATCAAGCATTGAAATTAAATAAATTAACCATCAAAGCATATAATAAACTACATAATCAAATCTAAAATTAAATAAAGCAATAAGTATATAAGTTTAGAGTTTATGTCTCAATTTAGGGTTCTTTAATTAACATTTGGGGTTTTGGGATTTTGGAATTACTACTATTATTATTTAGGCTACTGTGAGACTTTTTGAAAAAATAGAATGGATTAGGGTTTTATAAATTTAAGAAAGTAGTAAGGGTTTTGGTTAATCAAATTAAGGTTTAGGGCTAACATCATGAAATTAGGGTTTTGGAACCTTGAGACATTAGGGTTTATAATTTTAAAAGATTGGGATTAGGGTTTAAGATTTTTTAGGTTTACTGGAGAAAAAGATTTATGAGATTTATTGGATTTGGGCTTAAGGGTTTGTTAGGTTTACTGGATGGGGGTTTGAAAAATGAGGTTTTGGTATTTTGGGAATAAATTATGGTTTTCTCGGATTGAGTTTTAAGAAGATTAGGGTTTAGGAAAATTAAGGCATTAAGACACTGGGTTAGGGTTTTAAGAATTAATAAGATATTTTAGGTTTTTATATATTTTGGAAAACATATTCGATTTTAGGATTTAAGAAAATAGTTTAGAGTTTTTACAGAAACAATTAAGATCAAAGTTTTTTAGAAACTCTAAAGAAAATTAGGGTTTAAAGAATTAAGAAGATAGTTTGGGGCTTTTGGAATTCTTTGGATTTTTTAGCTATTGGATGAAACAATAATGAAAGGAATATATCATTAGGGTTTATCAATTTATACTATTAAATCAAAGTGATAACAAAAATAAACAAATGAAAAACCAGTAAGAACAAAAACGATATAACAATTGAATGTTTAAGCAAATTCAAGATTAAGACACAAAGCTGCATTGAAGGTTCCTCCAAATTGTTTTTTAGATGAACAATAGCAAAGGAAGTATTACTGCCTTTGATGGATTGATTATTTGATGATTGATACTTGTTGCTAATTCCTTTTGCCGTCTTTTTTCCTTTTCTGGTTTCAATCTTTCTTAATCTCAATGGACGCTCTCTACTTTTTCTTTTTTTAGGGTTTTTCGTGTTCTCTCCCCTTTTTTCTTGTTTTAATGTGGTATTTATAGGAAAATAAAGAGTCCTAATCCTATTTTAATAAGGAAATACCAATTGTTTAGGAAAAATTAGAAAACTGGGTAAAACAAGGTTTGGTAAAAAAATCGGTAGCGTGCGGGCTGTCGGGTCCATGGGCTGCGCTGGCAAAAACGGGTGCAGCAAGCCAATTCGTGCAAGAACTGGCTGTGGCGAATTGGGCAGTGCTCAATTTGCCCCATATTGCCATCTGCGGCGAAATGGGCTGTCGCTCGGCGCTCGTCGATCCTTCCGATTTTTTTTTATATTTTATATATTTATATTTTTATTAAAAATAACTATTAAATATTATTAGTAATTAAAATATTATTAAAATAAATAAAATACCAAAAAAATTATTTTGGGCTATCGGATTTGAATGGGTCAAAAATTAAGGGTCTACAGTTTTTGCCCCCTACTTGAATAATCTAAGACTACGGCAAAAGAGAGTAAAAAGCAATTAGATCTTTGACTAATTTTTGATGAGGATGGGTACATGGATTTGATTTGGGCACTTGGACCCGAGACTGAGTTTGATTTGGATACTTGGACCCGAGATTAGGTACTTGATCTCGAGATTGAATTTGATTTGGGTACTTGGACTTGAGATTGGGTACTTGGACCTCAGATTGAATTTGATTTGGGCACTTGGACGTAAAATTAGGTACTTGGATCTGAGATTAAATTTGATTTGGGTACTTGGACCCGAGATTGGGTACTTAGCCCCGAGATTGAATTTAATTTGGGTACTTGGACCCGAGATTGGGTACTTGGACCAGAGATTAAATTTGATTTGGGTACTTGGACCTGAAATTAGGTACCTAGACCCGAGATTGGGTACTTAGAACCGAAATTGAATTTGATTTGGGTATTTGGGCAAGAGATTGAATTTGATTTGGGTACTTGGACCCGAGATTGGGTACTTGGACCCGAGACTAAATTGAATTTGGGTGCTTGGACACGAGACTGAGTTTGACTGACCTTTTATCAGTTGAGAAATCTGACTGCTCCGGCTGTTCTATTCTTTAACACATCGTAGTTCTTCACCCTCAAAATGGATCTTCATCATTGGACCTTGGATCTTCATCCTTAGCATCAGATCTTCACCTTTGAAAGTGGATCTTCATCCTTGGAGATTGGGTCTTCACCCATGTAAATGGATCTTCATCCTTGAAGATATAGTCTTCACCCTTGAAAAGGGATCTTCATCCTTGAAAATCGAGTCTTCACCCTTGAAAATGGATCTTCATCCTTTGGACATCGGGTCTTCACCCTTTGAAATTAGATCTTCATCCTTGGAATCAGGTCTTCACCTTTGAAAATGGATCTTCATCCTTAAAAATTAGGTCTTCACCCTTGAAAATGGATCTTCATCCTTGGAAATCGGGTCTTCACCCTTGAAAGTGGATATTCATCCTTAGAGATTTGTCCTATATTGGCTTTAGCTCTTCTAGCTGGACTGATCTTTTGTCATTTGCTTCTTCATTCTTTTGATAGTTCTAATATTCCATTCTTTTGGTTTTTCCTTTGCACTTTTGCAAAGCAAAAAATTTCAGCCATTTTTTTAGCTAGCCTTCATATATTCTCTGTGCCCCCTGCGTGGCAAGATATTTGAAAGAAGTTTGAAAATGCTTTGTACATCCATAAACTCAAAAATTGAAAAGGAGAAACTTTGCCCCCTGTGTAGGCTCAAACCCATGATTTTTCTATGCGGGCTCTAATTGATGTTTGTCTTATCTAGCTCTTCACACAAACACGTATTTCTTCTTTTGCAAAACGACTGGAGCTTCCTCAAGTAAATAGGCTTTCTATGCCCCCTTGATTCAATATCTTCTTTTGATTCTTTACTTTGCAAGGTATTTGCTGTTCACTTTGACAAAGAATAGATAATACAAGACAAGAAAGTGCGATGTGATATGCTCATGTCTGCATGATATGTATGAATAATACCTACAATGCTTCCATTGACTCACAGACTATGATCATCAGCTAAAATGTTCTCATGGATTTCTTCCAGATTCTCGTTCAAGTCTTGCATTGGAATGATAGAAAGCTTTGCATTTATGGCTTTTATCTTCAAGATATTGAGAACATGAGTGGTGGAGACCCCAAGCAGCAGAGATACATCCATTTCAAATTATGATTCAATATGTCAGTTGGTAGCTTCTTCATGACCTTGCCAATAATCATTTCCTTTGCCCAAAGTGTCCTTTGAGATTTAATGATTCAACATACTTCCCTTAACTTGAAGGTTTTGAAAAAAAAAATTTCAATTTTTTTTCTTGAAATCCAAATGTTGGCTTTGCCAAATCAATGTCAATTTATCTCAGGACTTAATTTTCCAAATTAACATATCTATAACATGACAACCCTAGTTACCGTACTAAACTCGGGAATTATTTCTATTTAAGCAAGAATTGTTGCAGTTCAGATAGGCACATACACATTACTTGGCCAAAAGGTCTCATTGAGTTTAAATATTTTCTATCTCATATGCATGCTTATTCAAACTATCTCCACTAATAGACTCTACCTACCAAGAGAGATAAATAGATTTTTGATAGGCTTGAAATGGGGCCTATAAGGGACACAGGTTTAAGTGAAGGCCATTTTGAGATTGGAGCTTGTGTGACACAAAGGACAAATCCTCACACTATAAATTTCTTGTTGGAACTTTAGACAGTTGGGAACATGAAAAGATAGAGCTTTGAACATTCTTCTTTCTTTTTGGCATTAACCTAAATCATGATTGAGATAGTCTTTGCCTTTGCAAAAAGTTTGGTACCCATATTCATTTCTTTTCTTCTTCTCCCTTTTCTTTCTTTTTATTTTTCTTACTCTTCCCTTTCTTTGATCATTTTGCCCTTCTTTCCTGTAGGACTGTCAAGTTGATTGGGTTGGACCAATTCAAGTCAAAATGTCCTTATAAACCAAATGGAAGCCTTTTGCTGTCTTAGGTAAAAGAGAACTCAGTTGGATTTCTAAACTATTTTGGGTTTTCTTTTCTTTTCTTTTCTTTTTCTTTTTCTTTTTCTTTTTTTCTTTTGTTTTCTTTTGTCCTTTTTTCTTTTCTTTCTTTTCTCTTTTTCTTTCTTCTTCTTTTCTTCTTTGTTTTTGGTTCTAGCTCTAAAATAGTTGTCTTGTTTGTACCAACTTGGGTTTCCAATAATGAATGAGTGGAGTGACATAAATCTTATTTACCAAGGATAAATCATTTCTTACTTGAAGTTATCTTGATAGATTGGAGATATTAGGTGAACTTCAACTGCCCTTATGGTCTTGAGAACTTCAACTATCTTTATGGTTTTAACTATTCATTTCTTTCTTTGATATTCTTGCCTCTTCATCTTAGTGATCATAAGACTTGTTGAAAGTATCACAACAACTCAGGGTAGGTTGTTGGGGTTATATGTCAATGAAAAAAAGGCTAAAATTTTATGAAGGCTCAAAGGAACAACTAGGGATTGATATGTAATTGGGTGGATACTAGTTGTTGGCTTATCAAACAATACCTAGATCATCTCTCCCTTAAATAAGCAGAGTTATAATTTCACCTCAAAAGTTTGTCAAAGCATGTTCTAAGACTGACTAGGACCTAGACAAAGATAATTATGCAGGAGCCCTCTCTAAGTAAGCATACACAACTCAATGCTATAGAGTAATTCCCTCACCCAGTAAAGTCATTCAAGTCATGATGCATAAATATATGAATTCATGAATCATCAAGCTAGATTCCTCATTGGTTGAGCTCCAAAATGAACAATGATGAACAAAAATTTTGACAAAAATAATTTATTCCAAGCAACTTTAACTTTGAAAAACATAATTGTTCCAATTAGATAATAAAGAAAGCAAAATTGAAAAGCAACATTCAAGCTATGGAAAGTTCATTGAGTTGGAGTTGAAGATACTTCATTTATTTAGACATATCAAGGGCAAGGATTTTTTCCATCCTCAAGAGTCATTGCTTCATCATCCACAATTAGCCCAAGCTTGCTTAGCAGCACATTATCTTTAGCAGCTTCTCTATCCATATCATCACATGATGACAAGATAAAACTCTTTATAAAGGTTGTAAGGGGTGGTGCCCTTCCAATTTTAGGCAGAGGATCAGGCTCAGACAGCTTTCCACTGTCAATCAAATCTTGGATCTCGTGCCTTAATCGATCACATTTATCTGTATCATGCCTTGCATTTGATGGAATTGACATAAGACCTTGGCATCAAAATTTAACGGTAGAGGCTTATGTAGAGGCCGAGGTACCAATGGTTGTAGTAAATCCAATTTCATTAGATTTTCTAACATCTTTGACAAAGGCTCCCTTAAGTCTGAAAATTTACGCTTCTTTGTTGGCTCAGTTGTTGCATTTTTCTCAACACCTCCTTTTTCCCTTTGACATTGCCCACTAGGATGATAGCCACTCTTATTGCTCCACCTAGGTAGCACATGGTTCGGTTGGTCATATAGAATAAGGATTGATCTCTCATTTTTCGTTCGATCTCTATTACACTACAAAAAAAAAAGCAATCTGCGACGCAATCTGCGACACCATTAACGACGAAATCAACGACCAAAATATAATAGCGACAATATCAGCGATGAACAGCGAGAAAAATCGAGCGGATGGTAATGTCATGGTCGCTAAAAAATCAACGACAAATCATCGACCAATTGTGCGTGTCGTTGATTAGTGACAAATCAGCGACAAAATGACGCGGACCCTTAGCAACGATGGCAGCAAACCCAACGTATAACAATGGTAGAGAACTCCTTGAAACTTGATAATCACCTCCTAAGGAACCCAACGCCTATAAAGAGACGCGAACTCACTATGATTGGAGGATTTAGTTGGTAAGAAGAAGGAAAACACCACAACTCTTGTTGATAAGTAAACCTAATTCTTGATGCAAAGAAAGAATTAAAGAATCCACTCTAATCTCTCTCACACGAAAATTCACAAGAAGAACTTGTAGAAGAATTCGAAAATTTTTATTCAATGTTGTATGTTAAATTCGGCCTAATAGTGCCCTTAAATAAGGGTTACAAAATTCCTAATTGCATATGGAAAATTAAGACTAAAACATTCCTAATTGAATAAGAAAAACATTCCTAATTGCATAAGGAAAACATTCCTAATTGCATAAGGAAAACATTCCTAATTGCATAAGGAAAAACATTCCTAATTGCATAAGGAAAAACATAAAGTAATCCTAATCCACTAAGGAAAATATAAAGTATGGAAACAAAATCCTAATCCACTAAGGAAAATATAAAGTATGGAAACAAAATCCTATTTTTAAGCCTTCCATAATGATATAAAACGTGGCCCATTAAATAGAATTAATAATCTTTAAGCAGTGGGTCCATCTAGCTATTCCCACAGGGCTTCAGAAATCTCACAGGTACGCTGTGAAAATGGCTGCACTCCAAGCTTTTCTTCCAATCACTTCCATCATCTTACTAAGGCCTTAAATTACTTCCCAAGGCTTTATATGAATCCCCATGGACCTTTCTTGCACGTTGGACCTCTTTAGCTAGCCTTTAGCTTCCATATTCACACTAAGCATCATAATCAGCTTTGGTGTGCCTTCTTCAAGTTCTATCTCTATCTTCTTGAATGATAATTCTTGAAGCTCTTTGGAAATCTCTTCTTGAATATGCAAAGCCACACTAGCTTGATATCTCTTTGCCTTGCTCCTAGTGATTGGTCCACTTGCTAGCTTCAAGGGATCCTTTCTTGCATCATTCTCCCCCTCTTCAAAAAGATTTGTCCTCAAATCTGCATCATCAAAAGAAGAAAGATCACTTACATTGAAAGTAGCACTAACATTATACGTACCTGGTAAGTCGATCTTGTAGGCATTATCATTAATCTTCTCCAGCACTTTGAATGGGCCATCTCCCCTTGCTTGCAACTTGTTCTTCCTTTGGTTAGGAAACCTCTCTTTTTGAAAATGCACCCAAACCCAATCTCCTACTTGAAACTTCATCTCACGTCTCCCTCTATTTGCAGAATCAGCATATCTCTTGTTCCTTTTCTCAATATTCGCCCTTGCTTTCTTATACATCTCTTTTGTCTCCATAGGATTGCTCCTATATGCTGGCCGGTTTGGAATTGTAGAACCGGGTATGAAGTCAATTTGATGTTCAATCCCTCTTAATGGTGGCAAACCACTAGGAAGGTCTTCAGGAAACACATCCTCAAAATCTTGCAACAAAGACACAAAACTAGAAATTAAAGAATCAAGAGATTCTTCATTGTCAGCAATGAACAATTCTTTATACATAATAATGAGTACAGGCTGCCCTGCATCTATCTCTCTTGCTCTTGCATAAAAAGTATGTTTTGCTTTTTCTCCTTGCTTATTTTCTCTCACCAATGGGCCATTTATTTGTTTGCTTACTTTCTTTTGACTCTCGGCCTCTTTTCCCTTTCTGCACTCACTCACTTTATTATTTTCTCTCTCCCTACCCTTAGAATTACCCTTAGGTGTTGAAGAAACATCATTGACCGAATTTGAACCCCCTTGGTTCATGTTGGCTGAAACTTCTTTCTCCCTCTCTAGCATCCTCTTCTGATCTTTATACACCTCTTGAGGTGATAATGGTGCTAGTACAACCTTCTTTCCCTCATAAGTAAAGGTATACTTATTAGAAAAGCCATCATGTTGTGCCCTTCTATCATGCTGCCATGGTCTTCCTAATAGCAAATGTCCAGCTTGCATTGGCACTACAACACACAAAACCTCATCTTTATACCACCCAATGGAGAATGGTACCTTGACTTGCTTCAACACTTTTACTTCTCCAGCGTCATTGAACCATTGTAACTTGTAAGGATTGGGATGTTTAAAACAAGTTAACCCCAATTTATCCACCATTGTAGTACTAGCAGCATTGGTACAACTTACACCATCAATGATAAGTGTACAAACCTTACCATTCACCAAACACCTAGAGTGGAAAAGATTCTCCCTTTGATCCAAGCCTTCTTCCTTGACTTGAATATTCAAGGCTCTTCTACTAACAAGCATCTCTCCATGTTCAGCATTCAAGACTTGATTCTCCCAAGCCTCTTCATCATATTCGGCCCTATCACCACATTCGGTCTCCTCTTCTTCTTAATGTTCAGATTCTGATTCAATTTCCCCTTCATGGGTAGCAATCATCACCCTCTTATTCGAACATTGATAAGCAATGTGTCCACTTCCCAAACACTTGTAGAATTTAATTTCCCTACTTGGAGTAGGTCTAGAAGGTGTTTCCTTTGCTGTTTTTGCATCCCCATTATTCAACTTCTTGAAATTGGGATTGTAGGAAGAATTCTTTTGGAAAGAACCCTTGTAATCCCCTTTGTAGGAACCTCCACTCGAACTTGAACCCTTGAAGTTTGAAAATTTTTCCACTAGCTTTAGAGTAGCCAGTTTTCGAAATAGCTTTATTCTTCAATCTTCTCTCTATCTTCATGGCCTTTTGAACTAACTCTTCCATTGTGTTGAATTCATACATCTCCAATTCATTGGCTATGTTCAAATTCAATCCCCCAAGAAATCGTGACATCTTCTTGTCTTCATCTTCATCAATATTTGCCCTAGCCATGATCATCTCCATCTCTTTGTGGTACTCTTCCACACTTCTTCCACCTTAAACTAGTCTTGCTAGTCGATTGTACAAATCCCGAATGTAGTGAGATGGTACAAATCGGCTCCTCATTAGTTCTTTCAAGGTTGACCATTCAAGAATAGGCCTCATACCTTTCCCTCTTCTATTAGATTTCAATTGATCCCACCAAAAGGTAGCATACCCTTTGAACTCTACGGCTGCCAAAACTGATTTCTTCTCTTCGGTGTAGTTATGGCATTCAAAAATCTGCTCAACTTTCCTCTCCCATTCTATGAACTCTTCTGCGTTGTTCTTCCCTTCAAAGGAAGGAATCTTCATCTTGATGGAAGTAAGATCACCATCAGTGGTAGGTTGATTTCCACCTTCATCTTCATCTTCTACCCTTTCGACTGCTTCTAGGGCTTCAAGATTTCCTTGCCCTTCTCTCCTAAGCACTCTCCTAGCTCGCATTATGGGATTTGGATGTGCGGCTGACTGCCCTTGTTGCATTTGTGTTGCATTTGTTGTGCTTGCCGTGCTGCATTCTCTTGCAATCTAGTATCCATCATCTCCATTCGATCAAGCATTGCTGCCAAAGTCTCATTAAGCCTAGCCAAGCTTTCGGCCATAGCTCCTTCTTTGCTAGTCTCTTCTCCTTTTCCAGCCATGTTAACAAACAAACAAACTCAAAGAAACAAGATTAGTAATAATCAAAATTCACTCAAGTGTGGACGCGGAACCCTATGGCAATTAAGGCCTCAAACCCCGACGCACTCTTCGATAGAGAATTCAAGAACGAAGGATAAACCACCCTCTATAGCACCCTACGCTTAGCGAAGCTAGAACACTAATAATGGAAGGATTTGGAAGGTCGAATTCAGAATAACGCCACAATCGAAATTGATAAGTAATCCTGATTCGTGATGCAATCAATGAAAGAAGCAATTCACTCACTCACTCTCAAAGAAGGCGAAATTTGCTTAAGAAGCAATCTAAAATTCAATTGATCTGAAAAGTCCCCTTACAAATATGATAATAAGCCTTTTATAGTGAAAGGCAGAATCCTAATCTTAAAAGGAAAGTAAAAAGGTTAAAAATCCTTTTCCTATAAGGAAAACTATTAACTAAATATTAAAATAAAAACCTAATCTGAAAAGGAAAGTATAAAAATCCTTTTCCTATAAGGAAAACTATTAACTAAATATTACAATAAAAACCTAATCTGAAAAGGAAAGTAAAAAGGTCAAAATCCTTTTCCTATAAGGAAAACTATTAACTAAATATTACAATAAGGTCCTAATAAGCAAAATATGGAGGGGACCACTTAAAAGACTCAAAATCACGCCCCAAACATGTGTTAAGAATGCCAAAGTCGTTCTTGCTGAAATCTCTCTCACTACACGATCTCACCGGTACCTGTGAGACTTTCTGGACAAGTAGCACATTTCACAGGTGGTTGTGAAACTGGCTGGACAATTCGCACATTTCAGCACCATGTGTATATTTCAGCACCATTACTAGCTTGGGTTGGTCTTCTAGTTCCTTCTCGCACTTGTCCCATGCTAATTCAATCACCTCTCTTGTAATAAAGTCTTGAATATGCATTCCAAGAGTGATGCCATACTTCCTTGCTTTATTCCTCGTCAATGGCCCTTGTTGTAGCACCAATGGATCCTTGCTATGCTGGTTCACATCATTCTCCCCTTCTTTAATAAGATTTGTCCTCAAATCTGCATCATCAAAAGGAGATAAATCAGTTACATTAAAAGTAACACTAACACCATACTCACCAGGTAAGTTGATCTTGTAGGCATTGTCATTGATTTTCTCCAATACTTGGAAAGGACCATCACCACGTGCATCCAGCTTGTTCTTCCTTTGACTTGGAAACCTTTCCTTGCGGAAATGCACCCAAACCCATTCTCCAGGGGTAAATACCATCTTCTTACGTCCCCTATTTGCAACATCAGCATATGTCTTGTTCTTTCTCTCAATGTTAGCTCGTGCTTTCTCATGTATAGCTTTCACCAATTCCGCTTTCTTCTCTCCATCTAAACTTACAAGCTCATTAGAAGGTAAAGGAACAAGATCAAGAACAGTTAGTGGGTTAAATCCATAAACAAGTTCAAGCGGCGAATAACCTGTAGAAGAATGTATAGAACGATTGTAAGCAAATTTAATAAAAGGTAAACAATCTTCCCAAACAACCAAAATCTTCCCCACTAAAGCTCTCAACAACGTACCAAGTGTATGATTCACGACCTCAGTTTGTCCATCTGTTTGTGGATGACAAGTAGTAGAAAACAAAAGCTTAGTTCCTAATTTGCTCCATAAAACACGCCAGAAATGGGACAAAAACTTGGTATCTCTATCAGAAACAATTGTCCTAGGCACTCCATGTAAACGAACTACATCCTTAAAGAACAAATCAGCCACAACTTTTGCATCATCAGCTTTATGACATGGAATAAAATGTGCCATCTTACTAAATCGATCAACAACCACTAAGATACTATCTCTACACTTCCTAGTTCTAGGCAAACCAAGCACAAAATCCATGCTAATATCAATCCAAGGTGAACTAGGTACAGGTAATGGCATATAAAGACCATGAGGCATAGACTTAGATTTTGCCTGTCTACATGCAATACAAGTAGAACATAACCTCCCAACATCTTTACGCATAGACAACCAATAAAAATGCTCACACAGAATAACACACCAAAATGCCCCATCAAACCACCACAATGAGATTCCAAAACAAGCAACTCATGCATGGAACATCTAGGCACACACAATCTGTTTCCCTTAAATAAATAACCACCATGCCTATAAAACGAATGAAAAGCTCCCTGTTCACATGCAACATAAACATTGCCGAAATCAACATCACCAATATACAAGTTCTTAATATACTCAAAACCAAGTAATTTAGAACTTAAAACAGAAAGTAATGTATGTCTTCGAGACAACGCATCAGCAACAATATTATCTCTTCCTTGCTTGTACTTAATAACATAAGGAAATTTCTCTATTTGTTCAATCCACCTACCATGTCTTTTGTTCAACTTACCTTGTCCCTTCAAGTGCTTGAGCGATTCATGGTCAGTGTGAATAACGAACTCCTTTGGCAGCAAATAATGCTCCCACACCTTCAAAGCCCTCACATAAGCATGCAGCTCCTTGTCATAGGTAGAATAATTCAGCTGTGCACCATTGAGCTTCTCACTAAAATATGCTATTGGCTTCTTCTCTTCCATCAAAACAGCCCCAATACCTACACCTGAAGCATCACATTCAATCTCAAAAGTACAATCAAAATTAGGTAAGGCTAAAACAGGCGCAGTGGTTAGTTTTTCTTTCAAACTTTCAAAAGATCGTTGTTGCTCTTCATCCCATTGAAATCCAACTTCCTTCTTCACAATTCTAGTAAGTGGTGCAGCAATGGTAGAAAAATTCTTAACGAATCTCCTATAGAAACTCGCTAATCCATGGAAACTCCTCACATCAGTTATGCTTTTAGGAACAGGCCATTCCTTTATAGCTTTCACTTTTTCTTCATCAACTTCCAATCCCTGTGCACTAACAACAAAGCCAAGAAAAAACAAGCCTATCCATGCAAAATGTGCACTTCTTAAGCTTAGCATATAAGTTTGCTTTTCTCAAAGTTTCTAAAACCATCCTAACATGTTCTATATGCTCACTCTCAGTCTTGCTATAAATCAAAATATCATCAAAATAAACAACTACAACTTTACCCAAATATTCCCTCAAAACATGGTTCATCAATCTCATAAAGGTACTAGGAGCATTAGACAACCCAAAAGGCATTACTAACCACTCATGTAAACCATATTTTGTTTTAAAAGCTATTTTCCACTCATCCCCAGGTTTCATTCAAATCTGATGATACCTACTCATAAGGTCAATTTTAGTAAAATACCTGGCACCATGTAATTCGTCCAACATGTCATCAAGACGCGGTATAGGATGCCGATACTTGACCGTGATCTTGTTCACAGCCCTACAATCAACACACATCCTCCACGTACCATCTTTCTTTGGAACCAATAGAACAGGAACGGCACACGGACTCAAACTCTCTCGAATCAAGCCTTTCTCCAACAACTCCTCCACTTGTCTTTGCATCTCCTTTGTTTCCATCGGGTTATTTCGATATGCTGGTCTATTTGGGATGGTAGAACCAAGCATGAAATCGATTTGATGCTCAACCCCTCGTAATGGTGGCAAACCACTAGGCAACTCCTCCGGAAACACATCTTGGAAATCCTGCAATAAAGACACAAAACTAGAAGGCAAATGGTCAAGTGGAACATCAGCATTAGTAAACAAACTTTCTTTGTATCTAATGAACAATAAAGGTTTCCCAGTAGATATTGCAAATTTAAGCTCTCTTGGTCTTACATAAAAAGTTTGTTTTGCCTTCCCTTCTTTCTTGTTTTCTCTCACCAATGGGCCATTAATTTGATTAGTTTCTTTTCTGGCCTCTTTTCCCATTTTCTTCTCACTTTCACTCACCTTATCATGTTCTCTCGCACTCCCCTTGTTTTTGGAAGAAACAGCCCCAACCACTACTTTGGCCGAATCTTGCTTTGCTTTCTCAAGCATCTTTCGATGATCTTCATAAACCTCCAAGGGTGATAATGGAACAAGAGTAACCAGCTTTCCCTCAGAGGTAAACGTGTACCTATTTGAATGCCCATCATGCTGTGCTTTCCTATCAAATTGCCAAGGTCTTCCTAATAACATATGGCCTGCTTGCATAGGAACTACATCACACAACACTTCATCTTTATACCAGCCTATAGAGAATGGTATTCTCACTTGTTTAGTAACCTTCACCTCTCCACTATCATTAAACCATTGTAGTCTATATGGATTGGGATGTTTTAAACAAGTCAATTTTAGCTTCTCCACCATGGTCTCAATTGCGGCATTAGTACAACTACCGCTGTCAATGATGAGCATACAAACCTTACCATCAACTAAACATCTAGAATAAAATATGTTATCTCGCTGCTCAAGACCCTCTCCCTTCACTTGCATATTCAAAGCACGCCTAGCAACTAACATTTCACCATGTTCAGCCATCAACACATTTTCAACTTGCTCACTACACTCATCATCATCATCATACATGTCATTCACATTATTATCAACATCACTATGATCAGAATCAGAAATTACACCCCCATCATCAGTAGCAATCATAACTCTCCTATTTGGACATTCAGAAGCAATATGCCCATTCCCCAAACATTTGAAACATTTAATATCTCTACTAGGAGTAGTATTAGAAGTACCTGATTGCTGCCTATTTGGACCACCATTCGTCCCTTTTCCACTTGTAGGTGGAGGATTGTTCCTTTGGAAGGAATTCTTGAAATCTCCACTTCTTGAGGACGAATTGCTACTAGTGTTTTGAGGTCCTCTGTAGGTCGAACTACTTCCACCCATATTCTGAAATTTGCTAGAACCAGACTTGGTGTAATTCTTGCTCTTTAGTCTCCTTTCTATCTTCATGGCCTTTTCAACGAACTCTCCCATGGAATTGTAATCATACATTTCCAGCTCACTTGCTATGTTTGAATTTAGACCCCCAAGGAATCTAGACATCAACCTCTGCTCATCCTCTTCAATATCAGCTCTTGCCATGATCATCTCCATCTCCTTGTGGTATTCTTCAACACTCTTACCACCTTGGATCAGCCTTGCCAACCTATTATACAAATCCCTATAGTAATGAGAAGGGACAAACCTTGTTCTCATTAAGTCTTTCAAAGTCTCCCAATCAGGTACGGGTCTCAATCCCTTTCCTCTTCTATTAGATTTGAGTTGATCCCACCAGAATGTAGCATATCCCTTAAATTCCACTGCTACAATGTGGGACTTCTTCTCTTCTGAATAATTATGGCATTCAAAAATCTGCTCCACCTTTCTCTCCCATTCAATGTACTCTTCAGCATTGTTTCTCCCTTCAAAGGAAGGTACCTTCATCTTTATGGAAGTAAGGTCATTGTCATTTGCTGGGTTATTTTCACCAACCTCTTCATTACCTCTAGGTGCTCTATGATCTCCTTCACCGATTCTTAGTAGAACCCTTTGTGGTAACCTCACTTGAGCTGCTGGTTGCTGCTCTCTTTCTCTCATCATTAGATTCATGCTCTCTTGTAGAGTAGCCATCATTCTTGCCATCTCATTCATCCTCTCATTACTTTGCTGCATATATGTCTCAAAATTGCTAGAACCTTCTTGGACATTTTCCTCCCCATCTTGCACGTTCTGGTTTCTCCCACTACTCATGATCACAAACACAAACTCACAAAGAAAAGATTAGTAATAAACAAAATTCACTCAAAGTGTTTCGCTCTTCCCTCACCTTTGCTGATTCTTCGATTGCACTTCAGAATCGAGGCTCACAAATCAATCTGCCAAGCACATTCAAGGAAGCTAGAAACCTAATTCCTAGACACCTAGAAAAGAAACTCGACGATTTGGAGGCGACACAAGGAAATTTGTGTCACATGATTATCATAAACCAGAGTGTTGGAACAAGCAAATAACACTCCAGCAATGTAACGGAATCCAAAAAAAAGAAATGGTAGCTCAATCAAGAATTAGAAACAAAGAGGTAAAAATATGACAAATCTGGCCAAGATGTATCAAAACCAACCCACCTTTAGCAAGCTGATTTATGGACCTATTGATTCTACCCAAGAAAGCTAGTGTCAAGTCTTCCTAAACTAAAGAGAATTTCGAATTCCCCTTTGCAATGGCAACCCCCACAATTGAATGAGTGAAATTGAATGAGTGAGCAGTAGATTTCACACCCATGTGTGAAAAATCTTAGAATTTCTGAGTTGAGCAGTAGTTTTCACACCCATGTGTGAATGGAAATTTTGTGGCCTAAAAATTTTGATTGCTTCTAACCCACTTCAAACCAACCACGGAACCTTTAATTACTAAGAAACAGAAAAATTTTTGTTGGAGCACTTTTGTACTCTTTTTTTTTTTTTGCTTCTATCACTATCCTCTTGATTCGGGACACAATTCACACCACACGAATTTTTTTTTTAAACTGGACTTAATTTGTATCACAAATTTCACCCACAGATTCAATTAAAGGGAAATAATGAATAAAAAAGAGACCGAATTGCTCGCTTGACACAGAAACAAACAAGACAACGATTTGGATGGACAATCCAAGACCTAACAGATTGAAAACGAATTGAACATAATTAAAACGAATTGAAAACTGAAAACCCTAATGCAATTTCGAAAATTAAGACTCCAAGGACGAAATCAAAATAAGCCCTAGAAAGACAGATAGATAAAAATTTACCTGTTGTTGAGCTCTGATACCAAATGATGCGGAACCCTATGGCAATTAAGGCCTCAAACCCAGACGCACTCTTCGATAGAGAATTCAAGAACGAAGGATAAACCACCCTCTATAGCACCCTACGCTTAGCGAAGCTAGAACACTAATAATGGAAGGATTTGGAAGGTCGAATTCAGAATAACGCCACAATCGAAATTGATAAGTAATCCTGATTCGTGATGCAATCAATGAAAGAAGTAATTCACTCACTCACTCTCAAAGAAGGCAAAATTTTCTTAAGAAGCAATCTGAAATTCAATTGATCTGAAAAGTCCCCTTACAAATATGATAATAAGCCTTTTATAGTGAAAGGCAGAATCCTAATCTGAAAAGGAAAGTAAAAAGGTTAAAAATCCTTTTCCTATAAGGAAAACTATTAACTAAATATTACAATAAAAACCTAATCTGAAAAGGAAAGTATAAAAATCCTTTTCCTATAAGGAAAACTATTAACTAAATATTACAATAAAAACCTAATCTGAAAAGGAAAGTAAAAAGGTCAAAATCCTTTTCCTATAAGGAAAACTATTAACTAAATATTACAATAAGGTCCTAATAAGCAAAATATGGAGGGGACCACTTAAAAGACTCAAAAACACGCCCCAAACATGTGTTAAGAATGCCAAAGTCGTTCTTGCTGAAATCCCTCTCACTACACGATCTCACAGGTACCTGTGAGACTTTCTGGACAAGCAGCACATTTCACAGATGGTTGTGAAACTGGCTAGACAATTCGCACATTTCAGCACCATGTGTATATTTCAGCACCATGACTAGCTTGGGTTGGTCTTCTAGTTCTTTCTCGCACTTGTCCCATGCTAATTCAGTCACCTCTCTTGTAATAAAGTCTTGAATATGCATTCCAAGAGTGATGCCATACTTCCTTGCTTTATTCCTCGTCAATGGCCCTTATTGTAGCACCAATGGATCCTTACTATGCTAGTTCACATCAAGTGTTTAGAATTACCTCACTTTTCTTGTCTTCCTTGATTGCACTTCAGAACCAAGCTCACCAACCAACAATTGTCAAGTCGTTCAAGAAACTAGAACCTAAATCCTAGAACTAGATAGAAAACAAGACAAGTATCCAGAGGCAATGCAAGGTAATTTGCAGTACTCGATATAGAACCAAGTATCGACACAAGCAAATGATACTTAGCAATGTAATGGAATTAAAAGCTAGATAAAGAAATCAGAAACAATGAAGACAATAAACAAGACAAATTTGGATATAATGAATCAAAAACAACCCACACTTGGCAAGCTGCTTTATGGACCTAATCAATTCTACCCAAAACGCTAGCTTCTAGACTCTAATTCCCAACTATAACACTCAAATAACATGAATATTAAGGTCTGATTTTCGAATTCCAAAACCCAAATAGCAAGAATATCAAATAATTTTTGTTGAGGTGATTTTGTACTCTTTTTTTTTCTTTTCTTTTTTTTTTCCTCTCACTATCCCCTTGATTTGGAACTTAATTTACTTCCAAGAGCTTTTCGAAATCTAGACTTAATTCGCAACCCCAGATTCACTCAAAATCAAATCGAAATCAAACTTGAACAAAAACTCTAGCTTTTGCTTTCTTTCAAGAACCCTAATCTTGGTTTCGAATCCAATTCAGATGCAAGGCTTAGGTTTTGAAATTCAATCAGACTCCTTTTCCTAGGTTTTGAATTACTCTTTGAACAATCTTTAGACTTTTTGAATTTTGATATATGACTCTTTTTCGAAAATTAAAGACTAGACTCTCTAAGAACCCTAAATCGCAGAAATTTAAAAGACCTAAATTAACAAACCCAAGAAAGACAAAGTAGATAAAAATTACCTTGTAGCAAGGCTCTGATACCAAATGACGCGGACCCTTAGCAACGATGGCAGCAAACCCAACGTATAACAATGGTAGAGAACTCCTTGAAACTTGATAATCACCTCCTAAGGAACCCAACGCCTATAAAGAGATGCGAACTCACTATGATTGAAGGATTTAGTTGGTAAGAAGAAGGAAAATGCCACAACTCTTGTTGATAAGTAAACCTAATTCTTGATGCAAAGAAAGAATTAAAGAATCCACTCTAATCTCTCTCACACAAAAATTCACAAGAAGAACTTGTAGAAGAATTCAAAAATTTTTATTCAATGTTGTATGTTAAATTCAACCTAATAGTGCCCTTAAATAAGGGTTACAAAATTCCTAATTGCATATGGAAAATTAAGACTAAAACATTCCTAATTGAATAAGGAAAACATTCCTAATTGCATAAGGAAAACATTCCTAATTGCATAAGGAAAAACATTCCTAGTTGCATAAGGAAAACATTCCTAATTGCATAAGGAAAAACATAAAGTAATCCTAATCCACTAAGGAAAATATAAAGTATGGAAACGAAATCCTAATCCACTAAGGAAAATATAAAGTATGGAAACAAAATCCTAATCCACTAAGGAAAATATAAAGTATGGAAACAAAATCCTATTTTTAAGCCTTTCATAATGATATAAAACGTGGCCCATTAAACAGAATTAATAATCTTTAAGCAGTGGGTCCATCCAGCTATTCTCACAGGGCTTCAGAAATCTCACAGGTACGCTGTGAAACTGGCTGCACTCCAAGCTTTTCTTCCAATCACTTCCATCATCTTACTAAGGCCTTAAATTACTTCACAAGGCTTTATATGAATCCCCATGGACCTTTCTTGCACGTTGGACCTCTTTAGCTAGCCTTTAGCTTCCATATTCACACTAAGCATCATAATCAGCTTTGGTGTGCCTTCTTCAAGCTCTATCTCTATCTTCTTGAATGATAATTCTTAAAGCTCTTTGGAAATCTCTTCTTGAATATGCAAAGCCACACTAGCTTGATATCTCTTTGCCTTGCTCCTAGTGATTGGTCCACTTGCTAGCTTCAAGGGATCCTTTCTTGCATCACAAAACATAGACAAATTCAAAGACATTTTCATTTTTGGCGGGAATTATTTATTCCCGCTGAAAGTCGTCGATAATTTAGTTTTGGTCGTTGAATTCATTGCTATTTGGGTCGTTAATTTAGTCCCTGAATTTGTCGCTAATTTGCTAGCTAAATTTTGTCGCTGATGTGTCGCAGAATATGTCGCAATATTTTTCTTGTTGTTTCAGTCGTTGATTTGTCGCAGAATTCAATATTTTTTTTTGTCACCTTTGGTCGTTGATTTTGTCTCAATTTTGTAATTGTTTGGCTATATTTTTCCAGTATTCCAATTTTTTTTTGTCTACACATTTTCAAGAACCTGTTGAATTTCAAATATAATAACCAAACATGTTTATAAAATAGTCATTCATTACAATAATAATCAAATAACACAACATTCATAATTAAGTTATTAGTGGCAATAAGTATACATAAACAATTCGAATGTAAAGTTTACCCCTTAAGAAAGTATATTGAACACATAAGGTCTTAATAATCCGACACTCCAAATACAAAGAAAGAAAACACCAACTTTGATAATCCGACACTCCAAACACAAAGAGAACACCAACTATCAAGTATATCCTACATACGAACATCATCTTCCTCCACATTGTCATTTACCGGAGCAGGAGGAGCATTTGTTTTCCTTCGTTGCTCAGATAAGAATAAGCGCATATCATCTAAAACATCATTCACCGAGCGCACATTAGCTATAACTTCATTCATTGATGCTATAACCTTGGCTTGCTCTTCTACCTTTTGTTGTAATACTTTCATAGTTTCCAATACCTCAGAGTCATTGCGATTAGCAGACGTTGCAGAAAATGATGACCCAGATGGTTTAATAATTGAAATAATTGCATAAATAATCCATGTCGGACAACATGCAGATTACAAGAATTAGCTGCAGATGCAATGAATGATTACTCGTATCAAATAATAGAGTTAACTCACCTTCTAACATCTAACTTGATTGCCACCAGGCCTGATAGATCCAGACTTCTTAAACTCATTCTCAAGCAGGGCATGTGTATCATCCAAAGGTAGACCTTTTATGTAGATTGAAGGACCCTCAACTGTAAATGAATAAGTTATGAGCAAACCAAGTGAATTATTTAAATACATATTCATAGCATGTAAAAGAAAGATAATATTAACATGGAAAAAAAGACAAGTTAAGAAAAGAAAAACAGTAGAACAATCAATAACTATAAACACCTTCACCATCTTGTGCATTACCGGTTTCAGTAGCATTTGAAGTGGAGACTTTTGTCTCAGATGCCACTGCATGAGTCACTGCAGGAGCAACTTGTTCTTCACTCTTTGGCGCAGACCTTAGAGGGGAAGGTGCAGGGCTTGAAAAAGGTGCAACATTCTCCTTCATAACTTTCACCTAGAACGAGATATAAAGCAATCTATCAATGTGAATGGAATGAGAACACAGACATCAAAGGTGATTATTCATCATCCCATGTTTACACCTTTAACATTTCTAGATATTGACTACTCTTAATACTTACAATAGAGGCATATGACTTCTTTGGCACATCTTCAATTTTAGCAACAGATTCAGATACCATCTGTGAATCAGCAACTATATGAGTATCATCAACATATCGGAAGACATCATTCAAAACAAATAGCCTTTATCTTGAGGTGCCAAGAAGAAACTGAGTAAATTTTTGCCGCACATTATCATTTCTGGTCAGATATCCTGTCACAGGGACAAGCACTCCTCCATTGTATGATTATTGAGAGTCAACAGTTGAAATTTCAGCCCTGAATTCTCCATAACCAAGTGAAAGAATCTTCTCATTTATGGCCTGCCTCATGAAAATTGGTTAAACATATAGAGTAGCACCATGAATTGCAACAATGATTCATATTCAGTAATCTCTACTTCCAGGAGCAAATGCACCTGTATAAGAAGTCTGAGACATAAAATAACCATCGATGTAATATAAGAGGCATTAACCCCATTTCACAAGAAGTCTGAGACATAAAATAACTATTCCCCTTGATATTTAGTTACTGTAACAGGTAGTTGGACAAGAAACTTTAGTTTCAAAATAAATAAAACACAATCAATACTTAGTTTGCATTTGGTTACATAAAATCCTTCAGACCTGATAGACATATTTCAGAAAGAAAATTATGATAGTCCTTTTCAATATTCCATTATTCATATTCCAAAAATATGAACAAGCTGCTTATAGGTTTTGCTAGGGAGCAGAAGAACAATCACAAAGCAAAGAGGAGGAGGTTTTGATGGACTGGCAACGCCATCTCTGATGAAATCCCTGCGAAAAAAAAGAAAAACAAATTAAACCTGCTAACTATTATCTAAGAACAAACCATTTTTCACACATAAGCAAAGCAATTTGAAGTTCAAAAACTGAAATAGAATAAAAAATAAAAATCAAAGACCTATATTTGGCATTGAGTAAACATCATTGAAGTTTCACAAACAATAACTATCGAAAAAAGTACACCATAAACGAGAAACCAAAGAAAAATGTCAACAACAGCTACCGTAGCTTAAAATAATGAAATACAGAGAAATTTACATTCTATCTTAATTTTTCTCAGAAATCAAGCCTAAAACAAAATTTAAGTTGATATGAAGAAATGAAAAAAGAAGAGAGTACCTGATGTGAGAATTGGGATCGGAAAGAGGCGAGAGAAAGATGATGTTGGGCTCTGTTATTACTTGCAGTGTCTTTTCTCTCACCTCTGTTTTCTAGGGTTTTTCTAGATCTTTCAGATGCGCGAGAAATGAATAGAGCTGGAAAGTGAAAAGGAGAAAATTCTTGTAATCGGCATGTTGTCCGACAGGGATTCTTCTATCTTTAATCCTAAGCCACTATGTTTAATAATTGAAATAATTGCATAAATAATCATACTCGTTTAACTAAAAAAAAATTAGAACTTAAACAGGGCATGAACAAGCATAAACTGCTGCAACATGAAAACGGTATCTGCAACATCCAACAGCTCTAGCACAGCAAGCAACCAGAACAACTTCATATTCACCATCTGGAAGTCAGATCAGCTCTAGAATTAAAGAACTTGAGTTTTATAGCATAAGAAGGATTAATTATTATTATAAATAAAAACTGATCGAGATATTGAACATGTAAAGAAATTCAAAAAATGAATATTGTAATCGTATCACTGATTTAAATTTTTCAAAAAAGCTAAAACGAAGGAAAATTGCTTGAAGATTAAGAACGGAGCATTTACCCAATCAGATCGCAAGGCTCGAAAATGACGATGTTTGGCTATTTTAGGGGGGGTTTTGGACTGCGAGATCTGAGCTTCATCCTTTAATGGCCATAGCAGTTTGAAAATTTCGATGTTTGGCTATTATAGGGGATTTGAAGATCCAACCTAAATAGAGAGAAAAAATCAAAACATTATAAATAACCAGAAATTATTGCGAATGATATGCAAAAATTACAAAAGAAATTAAGAATTTTTTATTTAAAAAAGAAAATTATATTGGGAGATTAGAAAGGCATATAGGGGTGGTTGTACCGTTCAGCAGGCTGGTAGCCGACTTGATAACCAATGGCCTCGATCTGATGGCCGTCGAGCTCAGGTTTGTTATCGTCGAAGTGATTGCAATACGATGATACCATCTCCGGTTATTAATCCGACATAATAGAATTTGGAGCTTTAGAGATTTTAAAAAATACGGCAATAGAACAAAATGAAATTTTAAAGGAAAAAGTCTTGAGCAGTTTAGAGCGAAAACTAAAATTTTTCTTTTAGCCAGCTAAAATTTCACCCAGTGTAGCGCCGAAAACTTTAGGTGTCTGTTTTTAAATTTTAATTTTTATTCTATTTGCTCAGAAGCGATTTATAAAACCGCCTCTAGAATTTGACTCTCTTTTTTTTTCTCTTATTTTATTAGAGGCATTTTTATAAACCGTCTATCTGAATTAGCCGTCAAAAATCCTTTTTTATAGTGTATAAAATAAAGTTAGAATGCCTACTTTAAACTTAAATATTTAAAGTAAATAAATTAATTAAAATTTCATAAATATAAAAATAAAAATTATATCCAATCAGTGACCCATTTAGCCACTAATTAGCTAGCAATTACTTTAAAATAGAAAATAAAATTAATTTCTCGGTAATTCGTAGCAATATTCTCGCAAATTACCGATAACTCTGCGACTAACTATTTTTCTCGCACATCAGCGAGCCATTTAGCGACTAATTAGCGAGAAAATTCTTTCCAAAAAAAAATCAACAACTTTCTTGCTAATTTGTCACAATATTCTCGCAAATCAACGATAACTCTGCGACTAAGATTTTTCTCGCAAATTAGCGAGCCATTTAGAGACTAATTAGCGACCAATTACTTTAAAATAGAAAATAAAATTAATTTCTCGCTAATTGGTCGCTATATTCTCACAAATTAATGATAATTCTGCGACTAACTATTTTTCTCTCAAATCAGCGAGCAATTTAGCGACTAATTAGCAACAAAAAACTTTCCAATAAAAAATAAACACATTCTTTGCTAATTAGTCGTTAATTAGTCGTAACGTCATCGCTGATTGTTAGTGCCAAAATTTGGCGCAAAATTCAGCGACACATTCAGCGAGAAATGACCTTTTATCGCTATTCAGAGACAGATTCTACGACCATTTTTTTTGTCGTTAATCAGCGACACATTTAGTGACCCATTCAGTGACGGAATGTTGGAAAGACGCTTATCTTGATTGTTTGTCGTAAAGTTGTCGTTGATAAAGTCGCTAATTAGCGACGAAATAAGAGTTGTCGTAGAATGTGTCTCTGATTGCGCTTTTTTTTTGTAGTGTTAGTGAACATGTTCCCTGTTGATGCTGCATTTTCATTCCTTCTTATGTCAATGAGAGATGCTTCATTAGCATTGTTGATGATCTCTAGAATTTGAATCAATTGGGTCCTCATAATTTCAACCAATTGATCTCGTAGCTCGGCCATCCTAGCTTTGACAACTTCATCGACTATGTCCCTTAGCTGGTTTGCATCCATCCTTGAAATGTTATTATAGGTGGTGTCATTGTATGCTCTTGAATTGCGGTATTCTAGGTCTGTGAGCCAAAAGGGATCAATGATATGAGATTGTATGCATGTATGCACAAACAATAAACAAACAAGGATCGATAGGACGTTCCTTCCAACCTCATAACTTCCACACACAAATGGCGAGTCTCTTTTCCTAGGTATATGGTTAACAAAATACCAACATGAGGTATCTTGTTTTTTGAATAATTCCCTAGAATGTTTCAACCAATAGTTATATTTTCAAAAATGGAAATCAGTTTATGATAATTCTCATTAATTAGGTTTTAATCCATTTATCCAACTAAAGTAGCTTTTATGCTATATTGGATTAAAACTAAATTAAAAAGTTTATTATAAATAGATTTCTCACTTAAAAAAGTAACTAATGATTCATGCCAAAAATAAGCCCATGATTAATAACTCTTAGTATAAACTAGTCTCACAATTGATTTTTTGGTATTTCGTAATTGACCTAAATAATTTGCAAGCTCTTTGCAAGAAAAGGTTGGATTAAAGTAATTTTGTTTCTAAGCCCATTATAAAAAGATTTTAGAGAAAATGGATTTTAGGCTTAGTATTTGGGTCATGCGCTAAGAATTTTAGATTTTTTTTTAGAAAAGCTTTATATCTAAAGACCCTTTTGAAAAGTTTTAAAAATAGTTTTGGTCTTTTGGACTTTAAAGAAAATTTTATTTTGAGCTAACAATGTACTTAGGTCATATTAGAAAAAGAACAAACAAAATAAGAAATGATTTAAGCCAAGGTAAATTAACCATGCCAATTACATGAGCTTTAGTCTTTGGGTTGAAAAGGCTTAGGTTCCCATAGCAAGTATATACCAAATGGTATGAGGCTATGAGTGGTTATGCCATGCTCGATCTCCATACCTTGAATGAAAGTATGGTATCCTTTACATAACACAACACGGGTAACACGGGCATCCTAACTCACGCACATGATGCAATCTAATATGATACAATGGATAATATCATTATAAGAAAGAATATAATAATATAAAGACCAACGGAATCAACTTCTCATATCCCCAGTGGAGTCGCCACTATGAGCGGGGATTTTTGCGCCCACTCCCGATGGAATGGTTCTTCCGACTTCGGCACTGTTTAGGCTCGGGGCCGTAGAGAACATGAACCTAAGCCCGGAGAAAATGGAGTGGCCACCCAGACAGGCCGGGAAAAAGAAAGGGATGGATGACTCAATTCCTAAGGAATCCCCAACCCCTTAATGGGTTCAGAAAGTTGGGTACGTGTGGGGCCCGGCATCTCCACAACGCCCAGTTCATTGGAACCGGCCTCCTTTGCAGGTCTTAATATTATAAAATTCTTAAATATAACAATATTATCCATATTACATGCAATAATTAAAATAAAGCATCATTATATTAAAATCAAAGCAATGTCCAAGCAAAACAAATAAATGGACACCCAACCGAGGATGGAAACATGTCCTTACATCGTTCATGTCTAAGCTAAATAGGACACCCACCAATAGGTGAAAACATGCCCTTTATATTGGTCCAAAATATAAACGCAATTTAAATTACATAGAATTTAACTAATGAGGTACCCAATAATGGAAACATACCTCTTACAATTTTAATACCAAAATAAACAAATAATAATCATAATAATAAAGAAAATATCCATCCATGATAAATTAAATAAATCAAGCATTGAAATTAAATAAATTAACCAAATCATATAATAAACTATATAATCAAATCTAAAATTAAATAAAGCAATAAATATTTAAGATTAGAGTTTATGTCTCAATTTAGGGTTCTTTAATTAACATTTAGGGTTTTGGGATTTTGGAATTACTACTATTATTATTTAGGCTACTGTGAGACTTTTTGGAAAAATGGAATGGATTAGGGTTTTATAAATTTAAGAAAGTAGTAAGTGTTTTGGTTAATCAAATTAAGGTTTAGGACTAACATCATGAAATTAGGATTTTGGAACCTTAAGACATTAGGGTTTATAATTTTAAAAGATTGGGATTAGGGTTTAAGATTTTTTAGGTTTACTGGAGAAAAAGATTTATAAGATTTATTGGATTTGGGCTTAAGGGTTTGTTAGGTTTACTGGATGGGGGGGTTTGAAAAATGAGGTTTTGGTATTTTGGGAATAAATTATGATTTTCTCGGATTGAGTTTTAAGAAGATTAGGGTTTTGGAAAATTAAGGCATTAAGACACTAGGGTTAGGGTTTTGAGAATTAATAAGATATTTTAGGGTTTTATATATTTTGGAAAACATATTCAATTTTAGGATTTAAGAAAATAGTTTAAAGTTTTTACATAAACAGTTAAGATCAAAGTTTATTAGAAATTGTAAAGAAAATTAGGGTTTAGATAATTAAGAAGATAGTTCGAGGCTTTTGGAATTCTTTGGATTTTTGAGCTATTGTAATGAACGGAATATATAATTAGGGTTTATCAATTTATACTATTGAATCAAAGTGATAACAAAAATAAACAAATGAAAACCCAGTAAGAACAAAAGCGATATAACAATTGAATGTTTAAGCAAATTCAAGATTAAGACACAAAACCTGCGTTGAAGGTTCCTCCAAATTGTTTTCTGGATGAACAATAGCAAAGGCAGCATTACTGCCTTTGATGGATTGATTATTTGACAATTGATTCTTGTTGATAATTCCTTTTTTCATCTTTTTCCTTTTCTGGTTTCAATCTTTCTTAATCTCAATGGCCGCTCTCTACATTTTCTTTTTCTTTTTTTTAGGGTTTTCCATGTTTTCTCCCCTTTGTTCTTGTTTTAATGTGGTATATATAGGAAAATAAAGAGTCCTAATCCTATTTTAATAAGGAAATATCAATTGTTTAGGAAAAATTAGAAAACTAGGTAAAACAAGGTTTGGTCAAAAAATCGGCAACGTGCGGGCTGTCGGGCCCGTGGATTGCACTGGCAAAAACGGGCACAGCGGGCCAATTCGTGCAAGAATTGGCTGTGGCGAATTGTGTAGTGCCCAATTTGCTCTAGATTGCCATATGCGGCAAATTGGGGACTTCCCAATTAGCCGCAAATAATTTCTGCGGCGAAATGGGCTGCCGCGCGACGCTTGCTGATCCGTCCAATTTTTTATTTTTTCATTTTTTATATTTTTATATTTTTTATTTTTATTAAAAATAACTATTAAATATTATTAGTAATTAAAATAAATAAAATACCACAAAAATTATTTTGGGTTATCAAATTTGAATGGGTCAAAAATTAAGGGTCTACACTTATATATTTTACTTATATGTAATATATATTTTTACCTACATAAATATAATGTATATGTAATGTGTATTCCATGTATACATTAGGGGTATATCATGTATATATTTTGAATTCAACATATTTAATTAGTATATGTGGGGTATATATTATGTGTACACTAGGTATACATTAAGTATATACTACACATATACCTCTCTCAACACTTTAATTATCCTCCACATACTTATTTAATTTTCTAAAACTACGGACATTACAAATTTGATAATCATTATTATCGAATTTGATAATCCTACTCGGTGTCCATTTTAGGGAAGGCTATTTCCTTTCTCTTTTTTTCCTCTTTTAATTATTATTCATGGCACTTACATGCATTATTTTTCAGGGATTTGGTCAAAAATAAGGCACACTACATCATTAATCATATTTAAAATAGAAAAAATCTATAAATGATGTTGGTGCATTCATCAATCCAAAGGACATCACTAAAAACTCATAATGCCCATACCTCGTACGAAAAACTATCTTAGGTATATCTTCATCTCTAACTCTCAACTGATGGTACCCTGATCTCAGATCAATCATAGAGAAAACCGCTGCTCCTTTCAACTGATCAAAGAGATCATCTATCCTAGGCAATGGATACTTGTTCTTGATCGTCACTTTATTCAACTACCGGTAATCAATGCACAATCTTAAGGTATCATCCTTCTTCATCATAAATAAAACAGGCGCTCCCTATAGAGACACACTAGGGCGAACGAACCTTTTATCCAATAATTCCTGCAACTGTACATTTAGCTCTCTTAACTCAGCAGGTGCCATATGATATGGAATAATAGAGATGGGAGTGATGCCAGGAAACAAATTGATACCAAACTCAACCTCTCTCTCAGGGGGTATCCCTGGTAACTCTGACGTAGACCCTTAGCAACGATGGCAGCAAACCCAACATATAACAATGGTAGAGAACTCCTTGAAACTTGATAATCACCTCCTAAGGAACCCAACGCCTATAAAGAGATGCAAACTCACTATGATTGAAGAATTTAGTTGGTAAAAAGAAGGAAAATGCCACAACTCTTGTTGATAAGTAAACCTAATTCTTGATGCAAAGAAAGAATTAAAGAATCCACTCTAATCTCTCTCACACGAAAATTCACAGGAAGAACTTGTAGAAGAATTCAAAATTTTTTATTAATTGTTGTAGTCTAAAATTCGGCCTATTAGTGCCCTTAAATAAGGGTTACAAAATTCCTAATTGCATATGGAAAACTAAAACATTCCTAATTGCATAAGGAAAACATTCCTATTTGCATAAGGAAAACATTCCTAATTGCATAAGGAAAACATAAATTATGGAAACAAAATCCTAATCCACTAAGGAAAATATAAAGTATGGAAACAAAATCCTAATCCACTAAGGAAAATATAAAGTATGGAAACAAAATCCTAATCCAATAAGGAAAATATAAAGTATGGAAACAACCAAACTAATCCCTTCAACATAAGAAACGCCCCACACTATTTGGGTTGTCCATGGGCCTTAAATTACTTGCCAAGGCCCATGGACCTTTCTTGCACGTTGGACCTTTCTTTAGCTAGCCTTTAGCTTTCACACTAAGCATCATAATCAACTTTGGTGTGCCTTCTTCAAGCTCTATCTCCATCTTCTTGAATGATAATTCTTGAAGCTCTTTGGAAATCTCTTCTTGAATATGTAAAGCCATACTAGCTTGATATCTCTTTGCCTTGCTCCTAGTGATTGGTCCACTTGCTAGCTTCAAGGGATCCTTTCTTGCATCATTCTCCCCCTCTTCAAAAAGATTTGTCCTCAAATCTGCAACATCAAAAGGAGAAAGATCACTTACATTGAAAGTAGCACTAACATTATACGTACCTGGTAAGTCAATCTTGTAGGCATTGTCATTAATCTTCTCCAGCACTTGGAATGGGCCATCTCCCCTTGCTTGCAACTTGTTCTTCCTTTGGTTAGGAAACCTCTCTTTTCGAAAATGCACCCAAACCCAATCTCCTACTTGAAACTTAATCTCACGTCTCCCTCTATTTGCAGAATCAGCATATCTCTTGTTCCTTTTCTCAATATTCGCCCTTGCTTTCTCATGCATCTCTTTCACCAATTTAGCTTTCTTCTCACCATCTAAACTAACAAGCTCATGAGAAGGTAAAGAAACAAGATCCAAAACTGTTAGTGGGTTAAAACCATAAACAAGCTCAAAAGGTGAATATCCTGTAGAAGAATGAATAGCACGATTATAAGAAAACTCAATAAATGGCAAACAATCTTCCCAAGAACTCAAATTCTTACCCACTAAAGCTCTCAACATGGTACCTAAAGTTCTGTTTACTACTTCTGTTTGTCCATCTGTTTAAGGATGACAAGTGGTGGAAAATAACAACTTGGTACCTAACTTTTCCTAAAGCACACGCCAAAAGTGAGACAAAAACTTGGTGTCTCTATCAGAAACTATGGATTTTGGTATCCCATGAATTCGAACCACCTCCCTAAAGAAGAGTTCAGCCACTAAACTAGCATCATCACTCTTATGACATGGGATAAAGTGTGCCATCTTACTAAACCTATCAACAACCACAAATATGCTATCCCTCCCCCTCTTAGTCCTTGGTAATCCTAAAACAAAGTCCATACTAATGTCCATCCAAGGAGAACTAGGAACGGGTAATGGCATATACAAACCATGAGGCATAGACTTAGACTTAGCTTGCCTACATGCCAAACAAGCCTTACAAATCCAAATTACATCCCTTTTCATATTCGGCCAATAAAAGTGTTCATTCAGCATGTCTAAAGTCTTATCAACTCCAAAATGCCCCATCAAACCCCCACAATGTGATTCTAATTCTAACAAATCTCTCATAGAACATCTAGGCATGCATAATTTCGAACCCTTAAACAAAAACCCATCATGTCTATAGAAAGAATTAAAAGCACCATGCTCACAAGCATCATAAACATTGCCGAAATCAGAATCACCAACATATAAGTCCTTTATACATTCAAATCCAAGCAATTTAGTACTCAAAACATTAAGTAAAGCGTACCTCCTTGAAAGTGCATCTGCCACTACATTGTCTTTACCTTGCTTGTATTTGATCACATAAGGAAACTTCTCAATCTTCATAACCCATTTTGCATGTCTTTTATTCAACTTGCCTTGCCCTCTCAAATGCTTCAATGATTCATGGTCTGAATGGATCATGAATTCCTTGGGCAGCAAATAATGCTCCCATACTTCCAATGCTCTCACCAAAGCATATAGCTCCTTGTCATAAGTTGAATAATTCAGCTTTGATCCATTAAGCTTTTCACTAAAGTATGCAATGGGCTTCTTCTCTTGCATCAAAACAGCTCCAATACCTACACCAGAAGCATCACATTCAATTTCAAAAGTAGAATCAAAGTTAGGTAAAGCTAAAACGGGTGTAGTAGAAAGCTTCTCTTTCAAAGCATCAATTGGTTCTTGTTGCTCCTTGCCCCAAACGAATCCCACTTCTTTCTTGATTATGCTAGTCAAGGGGGTTGCCAATGTAGAGAAATTAGGGACAAATCTCCTATAGAAGATTGCCAATCCGTGAAAACTCCTCACTTCTGTCACACTTGAAGGATTTGGCCACTCTTGGATAGCTTTCACCTTCTCTTGATCAACTTCAATTCCCTGCATACTTACAACAAAACCAAGAAAAACAACCCTATCTAGACAAAAAGAACACTTCTTAAGCTTAGCATAAAGGTTTTGCTCCCTAAGGATTTCAAGCACTTTCCTAACATGTTCAACATGTTCTTCCTCAGTTTTGCTATAAATCAGAATATCATCAAAGTAAACTACCACAAACTTACCTAAATAAGCTCTCAAAACATGGTTCATTAATCTCATGAAAGTACTAGGTGCATTAGATAAACCAAAAGGCATAACTAACCATTCATACAAACCATATTTCGTTTTGAAGGTAGTCTTCCATTCATCTCCAGGCTTCATGTGAATTTGATGATAACCACTCATAAGATCAATCTTTGTGAAATATTTCGCCCCATGCAATTCGTCCAACATGTCATCAAGTCTAGGAATGAGATGTCTATACTTCACAGTAATCTTGTTCACAGCCCTACAATCAACACACATCCTCCAAGAACCATCTTTCTTGGGTACTAATAAGACTGGAACGACACAAGGACTAAGGCTCTCGCGAACCAAGCCTTTCTCCAAAAGCTCTTCAACTTGTCTTTGCATCTCTTTTGTCTCCATAGGATTGCTCCTATATGCTGGCCGATTTGGAATTGTAGGACCGGGTATGAAATCAATTTGATGTTCAATCCCTCTTAATGGCAGCAAACCACTAGGAAGGTCTTCAGGAAACACATCCTTAAAATCCTGCAACAAACACACAAAACTAGAAGGTAAAGAATCAAGAGATTCTTCATTGTCAGCAAGTAACAATTCTTTATACGTAATAATGAGTACAGGCTGCCCTACATCTATCTCTCTTGCTCTTGCATAAAAAGTATGTTTTGCTTTTTCTCCTTACTTATTTTCTCTCACCAATGGGCCATTTATTTGTTTGCTTACTTTCTTTTGACTCTCGGCCTCTTTTCTCTTTCTGCACTCACTCACTTTATTATTTTCTCTCTCCCTACCCTTAGAATTACCCTTGGGTGCTGAAGAAACATCATTGGCCGAATTTGAACCCCCTTGGTTCATGTTGGCCGAAACTTCTTTCTCCCTCTCTAGCATCCTCTTTTGATCTTCATACACCTCTTGAGGTGATAATGGTGCTAGAACAATCTTCTTTCCTTCATAAGTAAAGGTATACTTATTAGAAAAGCCATCATGTTGTGCCCTTCTATCATGCTGCCATGGTCTTCCTAATAGCAAATGTCCAGCTTGCATTGGCACTACATCACACAAAACCTCATCTTTATACCACCCAATGGAGAATGGTACCTTGACTTGCTTCAACACTTTTACTTCCCCAGCGTCATTGAACCATTGCAACTTGTAAGGATTGGGATGTTTAAAACAAGATAACCCCAATTTATCCACCATTGTAGTACAAGCAGCATTGGTACAACTTCCACCATCAATGATAAGTATACAAACCTTACCATTCACCAAACACCTAGAGTGGAAAAGATTCTCCCTTTGATCCAAGCCTTCTTCCTTGACTTGAATATTCAAGGCTCTTCTAGTAACAAGCATCTCTCTATGTTCAGCATTCAAGACTTGATTCTCCCAAGCCTCTTCATCATATTCGGCCCTATCACCACATTCGGTCTCCTCTTCTTCTTAATGTTCAGATTCTGATTCAATTTCCCCTTCATGGGTAGCAATCATCACCCTCTTATTCGAACATTGATAAGCAATGTGTCCACTTCCCAAACACTTGTAGAATTTAATTTCCCTACTTGGAGTAGGTCTAGAAGGTGTTTCCTTGGCTGATTTTGCATCCCCATCATTCGACTTCTTGAAATTAGGATTGTAGGAAGAATTCTTTTGGAAAGAACCCTTGTAATCCCCTTTGTAGGAACCTCCACTCGAACTTGAACCCTTGAAGTTTGAAAAATTTCCACTAGCTTTAGAGTAGCCAGTTTTTGAAATAGCTTTATTCTTCAATCTTCTCTCTATCTTCATGGCCTTTAGAACTAACTCTTCCATTGTGTTGAATTCATACATTTCCAATTCATTGGCTATGTTCAAATTCAATCCCCCAAGAAATCGTGACATCTTCTTGTCTTCATCTTCATCAATACTTGCCCTAGCCATGATCATCTCCATCTATTTGTGGTACTCTTCCACACTTCTTCCACCTTGAACTAGTCTTGCTAGTCGATTGTACAAATCCCGAATGTAGTGAGATGGTACAAATTGGCTCCTCATTAGTTCTTTCAAGGTTGACCATTCAGGAATAGGCCTCATACCTTTCCCTCTTCTATTAGCTTTCAATTGATCCCACCAAAAGGTAGCATACCCCTTGAACTCTACGGCTGCCAAAACTGATTTCTTCTCTTCGGTGTAGTTATGGCATTCGAAAATCTGCTCAACTTTCCTCTCCCATTCTATGAACTCTTCTGCATTGTTCTTCCCTTTAAAGGAAGGAATCTTCATCTTGATGGAAGTAAGGTCACCATCAGTGGTAGGTTGATTTCCACCTTCATCTTCATCTTCTACCCTTTCGGCTGCTTCTAGGGTTTCAAGATTTCCTTGCCCTTCTCTCCTAAGCACTCTTCTAGCTCGCATTATGGGATTTGGATGTGCGGCTGGCTGCCCTTGTTGCACTTGGTGAATTTGTTGTGCTTGTCGTGCTGCATTCTCTTGCAATCTAGTATCCATCATCTCCATTCGACCAAGCATTACTACCAAAGTCTCATTAAGCCTAGCCAAGCTTTCGGCCATAGCTCCTTCTTTGCTAGTCTCTTCTCTTTTTCCAGCCATGTTAACAAACAAACAAACTCAAAGAAACAAGATTAGTAATAATTGAAATTCACTCAAGTGTTTAGAATTACCTCACTTTTCTTGTCTTCCTTGATTGCACTTCAGAACCAAGCTCACCAACCAACAATTGTCAAGTCGTTCAAGAAACTAGAACCTAAATCCTAGAACTAGATAGAAAACAAGACAAGTATCCGTAGGCAATGCAAGGTAATTTGCACTACACGATATAAAACCAAGTATCGACACAAGCAAATGATACTTAGCAATGTAATGGAATTAAAAGCTAGATAAAGAAATTAGAAACAATGAAAACAATAAACAAGACAATTTTGAATATAATGAATCAAAAACAACCCACACTTAGCAAGCTGCTTTATGGTCCTAATCAATTCTACCCAAAAAGCTAGCTTCTAGACACTAATTCCCACCTATAACACTCAAATAACATGAATATTAAGGTCTGATTTTTGAATTCCAAAAGTCCCTCAAAAGGTGAAATTTTTCGCCCAAAAATTTTATTACTTCTCACCCACCTAGATCTAATCCTTAGCACCCATATAGCAAGAATATCAAACAATTTTTGTTGAGGTGGTTTTGTACTCTTTTTTTTTTTTGCTTCCTCTCACTATCCCCTCGATTCGGGACTTAATTTACTCCCAAGGACTTTTCAAAATCTGGACTTAATTCGCAACCCCAGATTCACTCAAGACCAAATCAAAATCAAACTTGAACACAAACTCTAGCTTTTGCTTTCTTTCAAGAACCCTAATTCTTGGTTTTGAAATTCTCCAAGAATCCTTTCCTAGGTTTCATTTTCACCCTAAGAATACCCTCCTTCAATTCGGCCTTGATCAGAATTGATATATGACTCTTTTGCGAAAATTAAAGACTAGACTCTCTAAGAACCCTAAAAAGCAGAAATTTAAAAGACCTAAATTAACAAATCCTAGAAAGACAAAGTAGATAAAAATTACCTTGTAGCAAGGCTCTGATACCAAATGACACGGACCCTTAGCAACGATCGCAGCGAACCCAACGTATAACAATGGTAGAGAACTCCTTGAAACTTGATAATCACCTCCTAAGGAACCCAACGCCTATAAAGAGACGCGAACTCACTATGATTGAAGGATTTAGTTGGTAAGAAGAAGGAAAACGCCACAACTCTTGTTGATAAGTAAACCTAATTCTTGATGCAAAGAAAGAATTAAAGAATCCACTCTAATCTCTCTCACATGAAAATTCACAAGAAGAACTTGTAGAAGAATTTGAAAATTTTTATTAATTGTTGTAGTATGAAATTCGGCCTATTAGTGCCCTTAAATAAGGGTTACAATGTAATATCCCAATGTATGCCTTAGAAGTTTTGAATATTGTTGTTGTTGTTGTTGTTTTAAATTGGATTGAAGATATATGTTAATTTTTGCAAGAGAAAAGAAATTGAAAAGAGAATGTGTATGTATTGTTTAAAAAGGAGAGTAATGTGTAGAGAGAAAGTGTATATGTTGGGTATATGGTAATATATATAACATATAAGTTGGTCAAAATAAGTGGTCAAGGGAAGAAGATATTTTAATTGATGTTTGTGAAATTACTAAAAGGGGTTTGTGGATGAAAGGTAGCTAGAACAAGTAAGAAAAGGGTATGTTGGTAATTGTCTTGTTAAAATTTGCTTGGTGGAGATTTAAAGAGATGATAATTTGACTTTTTCTTCATCATCTTTTCTTATTTTTCTTTATGGCGGCCGGCTCATCCAAAGACAAAGAGAGCAAGAGAGCAAGAGAGGATCTTGAAGTTTTAAGCTCAAGTTGAAGGAAGAATTAAGTGGTTAAGTTGGAAAGTTGTGAAATTCATCAACTTTGGTAAGTTCTTTCTCTTGTTTTCCTTTGTTCTTTTTGAAGATGTGTTTGGAGTTGATGGATGGTTATGGATTGTATGATTAGGTGTGTTTGTGATGTGTTTTCTAGTGTTGAAATTGATTTTAAGATGAGAAGTTAAGTTGGTGTGTGAGTTGAAAGATTAAGTTGTGTTGTATTAGGGTTTTGATGTGGTGAGTGAAGTGTAACTTGAGTTTGATCCAGTATTTTCATAGTTTTTCATGTTATTTGTGTTTGTTGGAGTTGTAAGCTCAAAATATGAGATTTTGGCCGAAGGCAGTAGCATTGTGGATGCCACGCCCGTGGCCTTGGTTGTCGTGGCCTTGGTTGCCATGGCCGTGGTCATGTGTAGCCATGGCCGTGGAGGATGGGAGCAAGAGCGGCAGAATCATCCTTTAACCCACGCCCGTGGGGGTTGTGGTGGCCACGGCCGTGGGCCTTTGTGAATGATGTTGAATTATACTTTGTGATCTAAGGGTCTTAAATGAGATTTATAAGAGATAAATTGTGTTGGAACTTATGGATTGTAGTAATTTTGGATTAGGTTTTTGAAAGAAGGTGATTTGCCCTAATTTGGGAAGTGAAGAATCTTGGATAAAGAAAAGCTGCCAACCATGTATATATTTTATGTTTTGTAAACTTTGTTTTGTAATATATTTGTAATAACTTCCGTTGTGAATTAATAAACGTTTTATCTTTATATATATATAGTGTCTTTTGGATTTCTTTTAAAATGTTTGAGATTGGTTTCACTTATTTACAAAGTTATATGTTGTGTATTTTTAAACTGTGACATTTCCTATATTCAGTATACGTATATTATGATCGTTTAAGCATGCTTAGTACGTATAAGGGATATAGGGGTGTTACAATTGTTTTGGTATCAGAGCCTAGGTTTGAGATTCTTAACCTAGGTAAAATGTAAGAAAAAGCATATTTTGATTTTAAAAGTTGGTTTTTGAATAATATATATGTTTGGGATTGACAGTCTCTGATCTTTAATAAGATTTATTCTGCTGTGTTTGCAGAGATAGGTTGTGATGGATTCTCACATACGTCAGTCAGTAGAGGGTAGTGAGGAGAGTGTAGCTCCTGATGAAGTTAGAGATGGAGCTAGAGTGGATAGTGCTAGAGAGGTACCTGCTGCTGTGTCAGGGGGACCAGCTGGTGAGGATGTTCCACCAGTTTGGCTTAGGCATGTGGTAGAGGTTTTGAGGCAAGCACCAGTGCAACCACCGCCACCACCCCCACAGCCTTTGGTATCCGTGAGACAGTATGATAAATTAAGGAAGTATGGAGCAGAAGATTTTCTAGGTACTGTTGATCCAGCTGTAGCTGAGCAGTGGCTAGATAAAGTATAGAGAATATTTGTTCAGTTACAAGCCACTCCAGAAGAAAAATTTGATTATGCAAGATCATTGTTGCAGAAGGACGCATACAATTGGTGGAAAACAGTGCCCCATGCTATGGATGATCCACCAACATTGTCCTATGCTGATTTTCTAAGAGAGTTTGAATTGAAGTATACTCCGAGGGAGTATAAAGATGGGAAGAAGATTGAGTTTCTAAGTTTGAAGCAAGATCACCGGACTGTGACTGAATATGAGCTAGAGTTTATCCGGTTGAGCCAGTATGCTGGGGGTATTATATCTGATGAAATAGATAGATGCAGGAGATTTGAGGAGGGATTGAGGCCCTCTATCATGTGTCATGTGGCTGGATCTAGATATCATGATTTTTCCCAGCTTGTGGCAGCAGGTAGGAGTGTGGAGAGAGCTCAGGTTATTGCGGCTGCTTCTGAGGAAGAGATCAGGGTTAGAAGGCCCCAGTTTGAGGCAGGGTCTTCGTCTGTGAAAAGAGGTAAAGGAAGTTTTGTTCCTCGAGTTAGTAGGAGTCAGAGGTCAGCTGGTAGGTCAGTACAGTTTCAGAGGCAGAGATTTAGATCTACCGTTTCAGTGGCGAGTGCTCCGACCCCAGTGACTCAGAGATCCACTCCACCCATCTGCATTCATTGTGGTAGGCCACATGGTGGTACTTGTTGGAGAACTGGTGTGACAGGGGTATGTTTCAGATGTGGGTCACCTGATCACTTTGTTAGAGATTGTCCTGAGAGGCAGGAGCAGATGTTAGTAGATTCTGCAGCTTCTCGACCTAGTGTGAGGGGAGGTCGAGGAGGTGTTTTATTAGTTTTTGTTATAAGTTTTGTGTCTTGTTTATTATGTTAATTATTGTTTTATTTAGGTATTTCGTTAGTTTTTATCGGTTTGTCTAGTGTTTTCTTTAATTGTGTAGTTTTAGTTTATTTTTAGTTTTATGTCGTTTTTGATCTAGTTTTTAGTTTGTGTTTATGTTTTATCGGTTATTGTTTATTTACTTCGTGTTTTAAGTTTGTTTTGAGTTTTGTGTTAGGTTAAAACAGGCAAGGAAACGAATTGAAGATGAAATGGGCAGTAGCTGACACAGGCAGAGGACACGGCCAAGTCACTGGCCGTGTCCCATACCAAGTTAAAAGGAAGAGCAAGTCCCAGTAGTAGACACAAGCAAGGGACACGGCCAAGTCATGTGGCCGTGTCCCTCCCAACTCACTCACACGGCCAAGTCAAGCTCCACTTGGCCGTGTCACTCCACAAAGAAGAAAAGAAGATCAAAAGCAACAGAGTTGGACACACGCAGGGGACATGGCCGTGTCTTGTGGCCGTGTCCCTCCAACAAGCCCTCACACGACCGTGTCCCTCATCATCTGGCCGTGTCCCTCATGAACCAAACGCGCACCAAATTTTAAAGCCGACGTTTCGTGTAAAAGCAAAAAGAAAAGTTAGGGTTTGGGAGAGTTGACGATTTTTGAGAGCAAAGTTCAGCCGTCTGAGAGAGATCTTAGGGTTTAAACATTTGTTTTCTTGGATTTTGATTTTACTTTGGATTAAACTAGTTTAGATTAGATTGTTCATGCCATTGTTTCATCCTTCTTGCAAGATTCGATCAAGAGATTCATCAAAAACTTCAAGGAGTTTGTAACTTTGTTTTATTCTCAAACTTTGTCTCTTTAGTTTCATTGAAATTGTGTTTATGAACATTATCATGTCTAAATTGATTTCTTTGATTATTAATGAGATGAGTATGCTTGATAACATCATGAACTAATTTAATCTAGTCTAGGGTTTGTATGGATTTGCTATGAATTGTATGAATTGGTTATTCTCTTAACTAATGATTTCTTTAGCATTTATTGAATGAAAAATTGTTACATATAATTGATTGGCCACCAATTGTGTGTTTTAGGTATTAGATGATGGATTGAGAGATGAAATCTAATGCTGGAACAATTCAATTAAGGACTTAGGTAAATTAGAGATATAACCTATTAAAAAGATTGTTTCAATTATAACAAGATTAGTTGTAAGAGGTTTGAATGCGAGAGCTTACTTCCTTGACTCAATTAATTAAAGTTGTTTGAGATTTAATCTTAGAAATTAAATTAGTTAAGTGGAATAACCGTTCATACATATGAGTAGTAAAGAAGTGCAAACCCTAGACTCTTTTTATCAAGTGAATCAAAACATAAGCTATTATTTATTTTTATTTGTTTTCAACTTAAATCAATCTTCTTCATTACTTTGCAATTTAAATTACTTCAATTACTTGTTACTTTTACTTTGATAATCAATTACCTATTTTGGCTTCCTTGTGAGATGACCTTAGGGTGATCACCTTTGCTACAGCTACCTCGTATACTTGCGAGTGACGCTTTGTGGTAGAGTTAATTTGAGCGCAACAGGAGGCAGAGGTTTTACCAGAGGAGGCAGATCTGGGTTCAGTCCTAGAGGAGGTTCTACATCCAGGGAGAGTAGACCAGAGGAGGTTGGATCTTCCCAGAGGATTTATGTGATGCAGAAACAACCAGATGCTTCGGCAGTTATAGCTGGTACTTTCTCTTTATTTGGTATTTCAGTACTTGCTTTGATTGATCCCGGATCCACTCATTCATATATTAGTGCATCTGTTTTGCCTGTATCTGATGTGCATGCTGAATCCCTAGGATTTGATGTATTGGTGACAAATCCTTTAGGGCATAGTGTGATTGTTAGTAAAGTGCACCGAGATAGTGCAGTAGTGGTGCAAGGTGAGGAGTTCCTTGGAGATTTAATTGAAATGCCTTTTAAGGAATATGATTTGATCCTAGGCATGGACTGGTTATCTAGACATAGAGCCGTGGTAGACTGTAAAAAGAAATTTGTTACTTTGAGAACTGGTGATGGTAGAGAGGTGATAGTATCTAGTGAGCAAGGACATCTAGCATCCTTGTTTGTTTCAGCTGTTGCAGCTAGGAGATTGATTAGGAAAGGGTGTGATGCTTATCTTGCTCATGTGATAGATACTAGAGTAAGGGGTTCTCAAATTAATAGCATACCCACAGTTGCAGAGTTTTCAGATGTGTTTCCAGAGGAGTTGCCAGGGTTGCCTCCCGAGAGAGAGGTGGAGTTTGGTATTGAATTATTGTCTGGTATCACTCCTATCTCTATTACTCCTTATAGAATGGCACCTGCTGAACTGAGAGAATTGAAGGTGCAGTTGCAGGAGTTGTTGGATAAAGGGTTTGTTCGCCCTAGTGTTTCACCGTGGGGAGCTCCTATTTTGTTTGTGAAGAAGAAAGATGGTACTATGAGATTGTGTATCGATTATAGGCAATTGAATAAGGTGACTATTAAAAATAAATATCCTTTGCCTAGAATTGATGATCTCTTTGATTAATTGAAGGGTGCAGCAGTGTTTTCTAAAATTGATTTGAGATCAGGGTACCATCAGTTGAGGGTTAGAGCTGAAGATGTTCCTAAGACAGCCTTTTGTACAAGGTATGGGCATTATGAGTTTCTAGTTATGCCTTTTGGTCTAACGAATGCACCTGCAGCTTTTATGGATTTGATGAATAGGGTGTTTAGGCCCTATTTGGATCAGTTTGTGGTAGTTTTTATTGATGATATTTTGGTGTATTCGCGTAATAAAGAGGAACATGACAAGCATCTGCGAATTGTGTTGCAAATTTTGAGAGAGAAGCAATTGTTTGCTAAACTGTCGAAGTGTGAGTTTTGGCTTGACCAAGTTACTTTTCTCGGACATATAGTTTCAGCAAAGGGTATTAGAGTTGATCCGAGTAAAGTTGAAGCTATTTTGAATTGGAGTTCACCAAAATCTGTGACTGAAGTTAGAAGTTGTCTGGGTTTGGCAGGCTATTACCGACGGTTTGTGAAAGGATTTTCTTTGATAGCTACTCCACTTACCAGATTGCTTCGAAAGGGAGTTAGATTTGTGTGGACAGATCAGTGTCAGGCTAGCTTCGAACAGTTGAGAGAAATGTTGACTCAAGCGCCTGTTCTTACTTTACCTATGGAAGATAAACCATATGTGATTTACAGTGATGCTTCACATAGTGGTTTGGGTTGTGTTCTGATGCAAGAAGGTAAAGTTATAGCTTATGCTTCTCGACAGTTGAAACCTCATGAGATCAATTATCCGACCCATGATTTGGAATTAGCAGCCATTGTGTTTGCATTGAAGATTTGGTGACATTATCTATATGGGGAGAAGTGTTTTATCTATACTGATCATAAAAGTTTAAAATACTTGGGTGTTCAAAGAGAACTCAATCTTCGACAGAGAAGATGGTTGGAATTGATTAAAGACTACGACTGTTTGATTGATTATTATCCGGGTAAAGCAAATGTTGTTGCTGATGCCTTGAGTCGGAAGTCTTTAGCAGGGTTGACTGTTTATGCGCTCTCGTTGCTTGTGGAGTTGAGAGCGTTGCATGCTAGTTTTGTATCTTGTGATGATGGTGCATTGTTGGCACAGTTGCAATTGAAACCAATTTTGTTGGATCAGTTTAAGGAGGCTCAATGGGTTGATGCAAAGATTCAAAAGATTGTTTCAGATTGCCAGAATGGAAAGGGTCGAGATTTTATTGTGAGAGATGAGGGGAGTCTTTGGTTTAAGAACAGAATGTGTGTACCTGATGAAGCTAATTTGAGAAGGATTATTTTAGAGGAAGCACATCAATCAGTATTTGCTATGCATCCGGGCAATACAAAGATGTATCATAATTTGAGGCAGTATTATTGGTGGTCCGGTATGAGGAGAGACATTGCAGATTTTGTATCCAAATGTCTCACATGTCAGAGGGTAAAAGCTGAGCATCAAGTTCCAACAGGGTTACTTCAGCCTTTGTTAGTACCTGAATGGAAATGGGATAGAGTAACCATGGATTTCGTATCTGGTCTGCCATTGACACAAAGAAAGCATGATGCTATTTGGGTGATTGTTGACAGGTTGACTAAGACAGCTCATTTTCTTTCGGTTCGGATGGATTACTCTTTGGAGAGGTTAGCTGAGCTGTATATCCATGAGATTGTGAAGCTACATGGTGTTCCAACTTCTATAGTGTCTGATCGAGATCCCCGGTTTACTTCCAGGTTTTGGAAGAGTTTACATGGTGCTTTGGGTTCTCGATTACATTTCAGCACTGCTTTCCATCCTCAGACAGATGGGCAGTCAGAGAGAGTGATACAGATTATTGAGGATATGTTGAGAAGCTGTGTCATTGATTTCTCTGGAAGTTGGGATAGATTCTTATCGCTTGTTGAATTTGCTTACAATAACAGTCATCAATCAAGCATTGGTATGGCACCATTTGAAGCATTGTATGGTAGACGGTGTAGGACACCTTTATGTTGGAATGAACTTAGAGAAGGTAAGTTAATTGGTCCTGATTTGGTTAAGGAAACTGAAGAGAAAGTGAAAGTGATTTGAGAGAGATTGAAAACAGCTTCAGACCGACAGAAATCTTATTCAGATTTGAAGAGGAGAGACATTGAGTATAATGTGGGAGATAAGGTATTTTTGAAAGTGTCTCCTTGGAAGAAGATTTTGAGGTTTGGTCGGAAAGGGAAATTGAGTCCTCGTTTCATTGGACCGTATGAAGTTTTGGAAAGAGTTGGGCCAGTTGCTTATCGACTTGCTTTGCCACCTGAGTTGGAGAGGATCCATAATGTATTCCATGTGTCTATGTTGAGGAGGTACAGGTCGGATCTATCTCATGTTTTGCCAATGGAATCTATCGAAGTGAGTTCAGATTTGACATTTGAAGAAGAACCAGTTGCTATTTTGGCACATGAAGTAAAAGAGTTGAGGAATAAGAAAGTGCCTTTGGTGAAGGTTCTATGGAAGAATCATGGAAGAGAAGAAGCAACTTGGGAGAGTGAGCAAGCTATGCGAGATCAATATCCTCAGTTGTTTTGGATTTGATGACAGGTAATTTCGAGGACGAAATTTCTTTTTAGAGGGGGAGAATTGTAATATCCCAATGTATGCCTTAGAAGTTTTGAATATTGTTGTTGTTGTTGTTATTTTAAATTGGATTGAAGATATATGTTAATATTTGCAAGAGAAAAGAAATTGAAAAGAGAATGTGTATGTATTGTTTAAAAAGGAGAGTAATGTGTAGAGAGAAAGTGTATATGTTGGGTATATGGTAATATATATAACATATAAGTTGGTCAAAATAAGTGGTCAAGGGAAGAAGATATTTTAATTGATGTTTGTGAAATTACTAAAAGGGGTTTGTGGATGAAAGGTAGCTAGAACAAGTAAGAAAAGGGTATGTTGGTAATTGTCTTGTTAAAATTTGCTTGGTGGAGATTTAAAGAGATGATAATTTGACTTTTTCTTCATCATCTTTTCTTATTTTTCTTTATGGCGGCCGGCTCATCCAAAGACAAAGAGAGCAAGAGAGCAAGAGAGGATCTTGAAGTTTTAAGCTCAAGTTGAAGGAAGAATTAAGTGGTTAAGTTGGAAAGTTGTGAAATTCATCAACTTTGGTAAGTTCTTTCTCTTGTTTTCCTTTGTTCTTTTTGAAGATGTGTTTGGAGTTGATGGATGGTTATGGATTGTATGATTAGGTGTGTTTGTGATGTGTTTTCTAGTGTTGAAATTGATTTTAAGATGAGAAGTTAAGTTGGTGTGTGAGTTGAAAGATTAAGTTGTGTTGTATTAGGGTTTTGATGTGGTGAGTGAAGTGTAACTTGAGTTTGATCCAGTATTTTCATAGTTTTTCATGTTATTTGTGTTTGTTGGAGTTGTAAGCTCAAAATATGAGATTTTGGCAGAAGGCAGTAGCATTGTGGATGCCACGCCCGTGGCCTTGGTTGTCGTGGCCTTGGTTGTCGTGGCCTTGGTTGCCATGGCCGTGGTCATGTGTAGCCATGGCCGTGGAGGATGGGAGCAAGAGTGGCAGAATCATCCTTTAACCCACGCCCGTGGGGGTTGTGGTGGCCACGGTCGTGGGCCTTTGTGAATGATGTTGAATTATACTTTGTGATCTAAGGGTCTTAAATGAGATTTATAAGTGATAAATTGTGTTGGAACTCATGGATTGTAGTAATTTTGGATTAGGTTTTTGAAAGAAGGTGATTTGCCCTAATTTGGGAAGTGAAGAATCTTGGATAAAGAAAAGCTGCCAACCATATATATATATATTATGTTTTGTAAACTTTGTTTTGTAATATATTTGTAATAACTTCCGCTGTGAATTAATAAACGTTTTATCTATATATATATAGTGTCTTTTGGATTTCTTTTAAAATGTTTGAGATTGGTTTCACTTATTTACAAAGTTATATGTTGTGTATTTTTAAACTATGACATTTCCTATATTCAGTATACGTATATTACGATCGTTTAAGCATGCTTAGTACGTATAAGGGATATAGGGGTGTTACATACAAAATTCCTAATTGCATATGGAAAACTAAAACATTCCTAATTGCATAAGGAAAACATTCCTAATTGCATAAGGAAAACATAAAGTATGGAAACAAAATCCTAATCCACTAAGGAAAATATAAAGTATGGAAACAAAATCCTAACCCAATAAGGAAAATATAAAGTATGGAAACAGCCAAACTAATCCCTTCAACATAAGAAATGCCCCACACTATTTGGGCTGTCCATGGGCCTTAAATTACTTCCAAAGGCTTGATATGAACCCCCATGGACCTTTCTTGCACGTTAGACCTTTCTTTAGCTAGCCTTTAGCTTTCACACTAAGCATCATAATCAGCTTTGGTGTGCCTTCTTCAAGCTCTATCTCCATCTTCTTGAATGATAATTCTTGAAGCTCTTTGGAAATCTCTTCTTGAATATGCAAAGCCATACTAGCTTGATATCTCTTTGCCTTGCTCCTAGTGATTGGTCCACTTGCTAGCTTCAAGGGATCCTTTCTTGCATCAAACTCCTCCTGAAAAACATCAGGAAACTCAGCAGCTGTGGGCATATTGTCAAGCTGGGAATTCACTACTCTGGTATCTACAACATGAGCAAGATAAGCTTCACATCCTTTTCGAATCATCCTCCTAGCTGAAACAGCTAAAGCAAACATGGATGAAAGAAGTCTCTGCTCACTAGATACCATCACATTCCTACCATCACAGGTTCTCAGGGTAACACACTTTTGCTAACAATCTACCATAGCCCCATGCTTAGATAACCAATCCAAGCCTAAAATTAAATCATACTCCTTGAAAGGCATCTCGATCAAGTCACCAAGAAACTCCTCATTCTGAACCACAACAGGACTATTTCGGTGCACCTTGCTAACTACAACCTATGCCCTAAAGGATTTGTCACCAAAACATCAAATCCTAGGGACTCAAAATGCAAATCAGTCATAGGCAAGATGGATGCACCAATGTATGAATGAGTCGATCCAGGGTCAATCAAAGCAAGAACTGAGGTACCAAATAAAGAAAATGTACCAGCAATAACGGCTGAAGCATCTGATTGCCTCTATATCACATTAACCCGCTGAGATGGTCCTGCCTCATCTGGTCTACTACCTACGGTAGAACCTCCTCTCTGACCAGACCATGTCCGACCTCCTCTATTAGAACCTCTGCCACCACAATCCCCTCTAACACTAGGTCGAGAAGCTATAGTATTGGTTTGTCTATCCTCTGGTAGCTCTGGGCAATCTCTGATAAAATGATCTGGTGACCCACATCTATAGCACACTGCTGAAGTACCTCTCCAGCAACAGACACCTCTGTGTGCTTTATCACAATAGACACAATTAGGTGGAACAGACCTCTAAGCCACTGGGGTCGGTGCACTAGCCACAGAAACTGTAGGTCTCGATCTCTACCTCTACTGCTATACCGACCTACCAAACTGCCTCTGTCTCCTATTGAACCTCGAAAAATATCATGAAGACCCTGCCTCACTCTGGGGTCTCCTAACTCTAGTCTCCTCATCTCTAGTAGCAATTGCAATACCCTATGCTCTCTCAACACTCTTGGCTACTGCAACTAGCAGAGAAAAATTCTGATACCGGGAGCCTATGATAATGCACATGATAGAGGGTCTCAACCTCTCCTAAAACCTCCTACACTGGTCAATCTAATCCGAAATAATCCCGCCAGCATACTAACTCAAACGGGTAAACTCTATCTCATACTCCGACACAGTCTTGGTATCCTACTTCAAACTCAAAAACTCTATTTTCTTCCAATCTTTATACTCGGAGTATATTTCTGCTCAAACTCTCGCATAAAATCATCATAGGTCAAGGTTGGTGGATCATCCAAGGCATGTGGAACCATCTTTCACCAGTCATATGCATCCCTCTGCAAAAGAGATAAAGCATAATCAAACTTTTCTTCTAGAGTAGCCTGCAACTGGATGAACACTCTCTGAACTCTATCAAGCCATTGCTCAGCTACAACAAGGTCTGTAGTACCCACAAAGTCCTCAGCTCCAAACTTCCTCAACTTATCATATTGCCTCGACAGTACTTGTGTCTGAGGCGGCTGAACTGGAGCCTGTCTCAACAACTCCACCATATGTCGTACCCAAACCGGATAAATCTCATCAACTGCTAGTCTCTCTGGCACAGGAACAGGTGCCTCTCCAGCTATCTCAACTCTAGCTCCATCTTTACCCTCAACAGAAGCCACACTCTCCGCACTACCCTCAGCAGACTAACGTGTCTGAGATGCCATAACTACTTATATCTGCAAATACAACAGAAATTGCTACATCAAATATCAGAAACTACCACTGTCAAAGCATGTATCTTATTTAAAAACCATATTTTAAAATCTAAATTTTCTTTTTCTTACAATCCACCTAGGTTGAGAACCTCAAACCTAGGCTCTGATACCAAAATAAATATAACAACCTTATACCCAATAGATGTACACTACATACTCCCAACATATGTAATATACATATAACGATACAAGAATATCACAACCCATTTTAACAAAACAAATCTTCACTTATAAAATCTATATAATCTTAAAGCATTCAATTGATATCATATAAATAATATATGAAACATTACTTGTTAAAAACACAGATATTACTTCATTACCAAAGATTAATCCAAAACATTTTTTATAGTTTGTGGATTATACATATTTAAATACATCAAAATCAATATGTACAAAAATATGAAATATATACATGCTGTAAGTTTGTCTCTGATCTTGATGTTCCACAATCAACACTACACTCACAATCTCAAGCCTAGACTCGACTCGGTCTAGTTGAACTCTCTAGTTCAATTGGATTTGCCTTGTCACCTGCGCGATGAATCACATTCGCGCTAAGCCAGAAGCTTAGTGGTACAAACTTTTATAACAATATTATTCAATTGCAATGCTAATGCACAACACATAAGGATATCATATCTCCTAAAATTACATCTCATTATATTGTACAATTGTTTCACAGTTCATAAGGATATTATATCTCATAGCATTACATCATTATATCTTAATAAATTGTTCAATTACTCCACAATTCATAATTCACATTAAAGCAAAGACAAGCATAGGCCCAAAAATGATCTAATATGCCATTCAAATTCCAGAGTTACTGCTTTGGTCTATAATGACACCTTGTGTCTAGCCCCGTAAGCAATATATCCATGGATTAATCCAACTAGGACTGAGTTTACGATCCGGTCATTTCACCCAGCCTAGCTTCAAGAATTTGTTTATGAAGCTTACGACCCGGTCATTTCACCTCAAAAATATTTTCACATTGACGCCCAGCGTCTAGCCCGTAGGTAATTCATAGGCATGCCGCCAAACCCAAAACTCTGAAAATTGAATAACATACTAGGCACACAAATATTTTTATTTCTCATTATCAATTTCTTTCTCATTGCCACATAATCAAGCTATGCACATTGCCTTATTTTCTCATCTTTTCTCACTTTTCTCATTTATATCAATATCAATTCATTACATCATATTTCCACATATCTCATCACATTGTACCACATTTCTTTTCATTTACAACACATTACTCGACTACCTTGGGTATTTCAACATAATTTACAATATACAAATCATAGCATATTATTCATGTATCAATTATGTAGTAACTTAACACATTTATCAACCAAATGTGTTAAGTCTCAATGTCATGTAAATATAAATAATTATTCAAAGTTTGTATTTACCTCTATGAGCAACAAACACTACTTTCAACCTCCTCTTCCAAGATATCCCTCAACACTTGGATTAGGGTAGCTCAAATCTCTTTAAAGCCTAAACCAAATGTAATTATAAATAATCACTAAGTGATCCACAAAGAAAAAATAAGAAAAAGAACCATCTAGGGCAAACTCTACACATGACTCGCTCAACAACACGGGTGTGTCCATGACCGTGCCCTAAACCCACAACTCAGAAGTTTTGACACGCTCAGTAACATGGGAGTGTAACTGCACATGTAAATACTCCAACAACACAGTAGCTATGACATGCTCAGTGATATAGGCATTTCACTACAAGTGTCAATACTCCAACAACACAGTAGCTATCACACACTCAGTGACATGGACGTGTCACTGCACGTGTCAATACTCCAACAACACAGTAGCTATGACACGCTTAGTGATATGGGCGTGTCACTGATCGTGTCACCAATACTGAAAACAGAATCATCGACAAGCCCAAAGATATGGCAGTGCCACCGGGCGTGTCAGGCCAAAAACCTGATATCGACACAAAAATTACCACATCTAACTATCATCTTTCATTAATTTTGTCAACTCGTATAAACTCAGCCAAATCCATTATCAAACCACATAATACTTATGTAAACATCAAAACAACTCAAACACAATCAACAATACACAATCATAACCATATTTCAAACTCAAAACTTACACAATCCACAACTCTTATTTTCTTCACCAAACTTAACTTTTTTCTTCAATCCAACCCCAAATTCATAATAAACTAGACAAATGAACTTCAAACATACCAAAATCAACCATTAGCACAAACCACACCAAACATCCAATTCACACATACAAACTTCCAAAAAAAATCAAAGAAACAAGTTGGAAACTTACCAAATATGAAGAAAATCCTTTAAACTCTAACTTGAACACTTGAATCCTTCAATTTCTTGAGTTAGCAAGAAGCAAAATCTCTTTCCCTTTGTTGGAGATGATGGTCGGCTCAAAGGAGGAAGAAGAAGAAAATGAAAATGGTTAACTCCTCTTTTTACCAACTAAACTTCTATAACCACAAAATCCCCTCTTTTAATCTCCACCAAGAAATATATTATTATTATAATTAATCCCAAATATATCTTCCACTATCATAATTAATATCTATTTAAATAATTAAAATATCATTTGACTTTATTACATGTTGACTTGTATATATTATCTATATCTTCATATATATATCATATACACACTTCACTTCTCTTTTCTTTCCACTTAATTATATATATAAACTTTTAAATCCTTTAATTAATTTTCAAAATTAATATTTATTTTAAAATTTTAAAATATTATTTGAAATATTATAGATTCGAACTTTGACCTTCCTTGCTAATCACGCTTGCTAATTTGAGAGAATTGTGATAGTTGGGAGAGAAGAGGAGGGAGCTGTTGAAGCTCCCATGACAACAAGCCAGGTCAAAAATTGACAAAGTAATCTTAGTGAACTTTTACAAGAAGAAAAGATGTTATTCTACATTAATTATGCCGGTACAAAAATATTAATTTTCCTATATAATATCTATACAGCAAGAACTTCATTATACTTCATCTTTCTTAATTCTTTTACTGAATTTCCACATCAATAACTTTGCGCTCTACTTTGATCTTATGAATGGAAACGAAAAGAACTCCATTCTTCAACTCTGCCTTTATTTCATCTTTCTGGCAATTATCCGGCAATTTAAGACTCGTATCATATGCTCTGAAATTTCGACCAGACCACGAATCATCTCTAGCTTCGTCCTTCTTCTGCTCTCCTTTTAAACAAGCACATCATCCTCCACGGAAACCTTGACACTTCCTTAGAAAGCCCTGGCATGTCGAATCTCATTTTGACCTCATTCTCCTCGTCTCTAATATCCCATGGAGCTCGTACCTCCCCTATTGCTGCCCTGCTTCCGGCTACTGGGAATGTTATTGCATCCTCAAATAGCCTGTCCATTGTGTCTAGCATTTGACGCATCGTCCTCATAGGATAAAATGGATCCAACAAACCTGTAGCCAAATCCAATATTAAGTAATTCTGAAACAATTCTCGTTTTCAACATCACAGTTTGTTTAATGTATGTCCATGCTGAAATGGACAAGAGAATTTTAACACTGATAATTGTCCTGTAGCTTCTATATATATTTCGTTTCTTTTCAACTAGTTTATTTAAATTTGTTTATGACTTAAAATTAAAAAGTAGAATATCAAGCAAAGCATCAATTCATGACCTTAAAGAATAAGAAAAAAAGATAATTAATTCAAAACTCTAAAAAAATTGATTAATGCCTCTGATTCCAAATAGCCATACCAAAAAGTAAACAATAATTTGTCTCTGCCATAAATTAGAAAGCAGAATATCAAGCAAAGTATCAATTCCTAACCCAAAAGAATAAGAAAAATGATATATATATATATATATATAAAGTCTAACCAAAAGGAAAGACGTCAACTACCATACTCGAAGGCGTTCTCTGGACTGCAGTGCCTTCGTTACCCTTATTGACCTGAACATCCAGAGAGCTACCCTTGTTATAATCATTGGCGAAGTCACCTTAATGAGAAGGGGGCAGTTGCCCCCTTCTCTTTTTAAATATATATATATATATATAATTTTTAAATTATTTATTAATTTTATTTAAAATTTTAAATTGCCCTCCCTCATTTTTTTTAAATTTTTATAAGAAGTCAAAAAAATTATAATAAATTATTTATTCTATGACCAATAGTTCTCTTTTAAAAAATTGATAATATATTGATAATATATAAATGTAAAAAAAAAAGATAAAATTTTCAACTAAATTAAATTGAACTCATTTAATGAATTAAATAATTCATTTATTTTAATTATTTTTTAAAAAATTATATTTATTATTTAATTTTTTTCTCTTTATTTTATTTTTATTGTGAATAATTTTATAAATTTAAAATTCTTTACACATATATATTAATATTTTTTATTAATTAATTTTTTAATAATAAAAATATATTATTAATAAATTAATAAATTTATAAAATATTATTAAAACAAAAAAAAGATAAATAATTACAAAAAAAGTTAAAATTTATAAAAAAAAATTTAAACCCCTTTATTTTAAAGTCTGGCTTCGCCTCTGGTTTTGATCCCTAACAGCCTCAACCCTAACTAAACAGAAACCGAAAGGCCTGCCTAATTTAGGAAATCTGGCAGAAAAAGCAGGCATTACTTTTATTGAATTAGTAACGGCTTTGTTTGAAACCAAATAGGGAGAAATTGCTGATAAAGACATTGTTGGAGAAGCCATAGTTAACAATAATATAAAAAGTGGGCGCAAAAGATAGGGGTTTGGCGTAAAGAAGACTCTTGATAGATACTTTATAGAACTGAAAATTTGAGGGGTTGATACAGTTGGTAATGAAAATTGGAAATTTATAGGAAAAGTAGGAATGAAATGGTAGACGTCTTGAATGTTTGAGAGTAATTTTGAACGTTCTGGATTGACACGTGGATCCTTTTTTTAATTGTTTTCTCACTCATTCCGAAAAGATCTTCTCCCACTTCTTTTTTTTTCTCCCTTTTTTTATTTTTTAAATATTAATATGTAAATATCCAATTGCCATACCAGATTTTAAAATGTACGCATGAGAAACATATGTAAACCGATTAAAAAAAATTATACTTTATATTTATGTTAAATTTTAAGATAATTGTGTTTAATAATTTTTTTTAACAATTAGATAACTGAAGAGCAGAAAATTATTAATTTTTCAGCTAATTACTTTTCATTTTTATTTAAAATAAGTTATCAGCTAATTACCTAAAAAAAATCTTTAAACAAACAATTAAATGTACAATAAAAATATTAGTAGTAAAAGAAATTCTTAAATTTTAAAATTGTGTGGATCAAAGAACTAAAATGACGAACATAGTCGCAATAAATATCCCAAAATATTTAATAATTTATTTCTGAAAGCAAGAATCTGGGTGACAATATAAATTAATTTGCGTCCTAACATTATATCTCTGCCATAAAAATTATTGACAAGATCACTTGAGACTTATCTACGAAACAATAATTTAAATGACGTCAATTTGGTGCGCCATCTCAAGACAAGATTGACAAATTCTGAAAAACCGTAAAAAATTTTTAGTTACATATATATGTATATATGTATGTGTATAACAAACCACCGATATTTAAATACTCTTTCATAAATCTGACATATAATAAAAGGGATATGGGATTTCAATTAGAAAAAAAAAATGGGGCAAATACATTAAAATTTTTATTTAGATTTATACAAATTATTTTAAAATTGAAAATAGTCATAAATAAAATACAAAAAACTTAGATGAATATAGATACAAAATGAAGTAGTAAATAAAATTTTGATTAATGATTGGTTACATATATAATGGAAGTCCTCAAAATGGATATTAAACTAATCGAATCCTCCACTTGTAAAGAAAATTATATTTTAAAGTGGAAAACCTCATAAGAAAGTAAAAGTCAAATTTAGAGTGATTTCGAGTGCAACGTAAAGGAGTGAATGTAACTGTATTTTTGTTTCTAGATTATTCAAATATCATAAAAAAAAAAAGAAGAAGACATAATTGAAGAAACACTACTAAAACATTAGCAATTATACCAATCTTTAGAAGAAAAGTTTGATCTCATAAGCCGAGTGATAGAATCCTTATCCAAATGGATCAAAAGAGTGAAAATAGGTGGGAAACAAGTAACTAATCAACCAAAAGCCCCATGGAAACATGGGAACCAACTTAGAGAAGAGGAAGAAGTTGGAGAAAATAAGCCTCTAATATCAAATTGGGTTGATATGGAAGAGTTAAGAGTAAGAGACCGAGCAGATGACCCTTAGGAAGGATAAAGATGAAAATTCTAAATTTTGAGGTCTGCTCAATCTACAAAAGTATTTGGAGTGGGAAAAGACAGTTGATGTAATCTCTCATTACAATATTTAAAAAAAATTAGAGAAATAGATTAGAGAAGAAAAATTTTCACTTATAATCTATCGCTAATATTCACAGTAAGGGATTCGTAACTCAAAATTTAAATTTGGCATTGCTAAATTTTGCGTGAGAAATATTGCAACAAATTTGTCAATTTGTTGTCAAATTTAGGAACGGATTTATAACATAATTTGAAATGGAAAAACATCTCTATTGTAAAAGGATGAACCATTTGTTTCAAACCCATTACAAAATTAATAAATTTTAAAAAATAAATCGAATTTATTTTTAAAAGAAAATCATTTTGTTAGCCAAATAATCTCAATTTTGATCTTTAACACTCAAATTAAATTATGTATTTAACATATCTTTTACATACTTGATGTAGGAATAAGATGCTTAATATATTGCCAAAATAGGGCATAAATAGCAGTCACCCCAGATTAAAGGGCGATCGCCCTTGAAGTTTTGAAGAACAAACGGAGTTAAAGAGGGTTCGCGGTAAAAAACTCAACTTGAGGGACGACCGTGATAGAGAAATTAGCGACCATCTAGATATTGGGACGACCGCACCTCGAGTGATAAAAACTCTAATATTCACAGTAGGGAACGCAGTGATAGGTGCAGTATGAGGAGCGGTCTCGCAGAACCATTTCGCGATTATCCCATCTCATAGGCGACCGTCCATATATTTTAAGAGCAAATCATATGGATTGACAGTAGTGTTCACGATCTCAGGTGCACCCATAAGTTCAACGCGAGATGTCCAATTCGACCATTATTTTAGTACTAAAGCAACCACACCTTTCATATTTTAGCGGAGAATTACTCTGTCAAATGGAGCAATGACACGTGGAATGACCATTGCAAGAGCAAGTTTTTAATTCAAAAAGGGAGATCGTCCCCTGACTTTTGGCGACCATTCCAATAGTCACAGGATGGGCAAGATCCCACTAGCAGAGCACTAACTTTTGAATGGACCGATTGTCCCTGAAGAGCATACAATCGCCCAATGTGCCTGGGCAACCATCCACTGTGCTAAGACGAACGCTTTCTGTGAAAACTCTTTATTATCATAAAAACTAGCCTGATAAAATTAGCACATTACTCATAATGTCTAGTTAGACCAAATTGGCTATAAATACCTTAAAAAATCTCTTATTTAAGTGGTTCTTTCAATTGACATAGCTAAGGCAAACTACTTTTATTTTCTTTGTATTAAAATTTATACCTGTATTGATTGAGTGTTGAGTGTGAGTATTAAACACCATTGTAAGTTTGAGTGTGAGCTTGAAACCACTGGGAGTGAGCAAAGAAAAACTCTTGTAAGGATTGTGAGAATTTATCTTAAACCATTGTAAAGTTTGGTGTGAGTTTGTAAAAACACCAAGTTAGAGTTAAGCTTGTAAAAACTCAAGACTAGTGAAAACTTAACAAGTTATTAAGGAAGTAGATGTAGGATTGATGTAATTCAAACCACAATAAATTCTCTTGTAATATCTTGCTTTCAAACTTTGAATTTACCATCACTCTTTAAATCATTCAATTCACCCCCTCTTGGTTGCTATCTTGGGATGACAATTGGTATTAGAGCTAGTAAATTTCTTAAACTTAATTGTGAAATTTGATCCAAAATGGCAACTATTCCACCAATAAACACCTCTACACATGGAAACCTAAACTCATTCTTTAGACCCTATTTTGATGGAATGGATTATTCCTATTGAAATCACAAGATGTATTTGCTCCTAGATAGTGAAGAAATTGAGCTATGGGATTTTATTGAGAATGAGTGGAAACCTCCCACTCATAAAGTTGAAGATGTCCAAGTTCCTCTTCCTAAATCACAATGATCAAGTGCCAATGTGAAAGATCGGTTCAAGAATAATAGAGTAGCCTCTATCTTGATGAATTCAATATCAAGAGAAGAAGGTGGGAGAGTCCAACATCTCACTTGTGCACATTGCATTTGGAAAATTCTTGAGAACTATCATAAGGGCACTACCCAAGTGAGGTTCACCTAGAAGCAAATGCATGTACATGAGTATGAGTTGTTCAAGATGAAGTCCAATGAAAATGTAACCGATATGACGAACCGCTTGCTTGCCATTATCAATGAATTAAAAAAATATGGCAAGGTATGTGATCAAAGTGAAGTCAATAGCAAATCTTGAGAGCTCTAAGAGAAAGGAAGAGCTTTGAGTCAAAAGTTTCTTCTATTAAAGAGGCTCATGACCTTAGCTCCTTGAGAACCAATGAACTTGTGGGAAAGCTACTCACTTTTGAACTACACAATGAGAAGGAAGAAGAACAAGGTGAGAAAGAGAAAAGGAAAGTAATAGCTCACAAGGCAATTAAAGAAGTTTAGAGCCCAGTAATGAAGATAGTGATGATGAAAAAGAAATGGCTATGTTTTCAAAAAGAATAAGTAATTGGAAGAGAAAGAGAAGATTGCAAGCTAACAAAGGTATATTTTCAAAATCCTCCTTCAAAGATAAAGTTAAAAATAATGAAGTGAAATGTTATGAATGTGGAAAATCCGGTTATATCAAATCGGATTGCTTTAAGCTAAAGAACAAAAAGAAGTGGGATAAAGAAAAGAAGAAATCACTCAAAGCTACATAAGATGATTCTTCCTCAAGTGAAGAAGAAGAAAAAGAGGAGAAAGGAATTGCTAATCTATGTCTTATGGCTATTGAGGATGAAAATAACTCCAATGAGGTAAGTACTCAATTCTTGAACTTAATTGCATATGATAATGATGTTGATGATGCTTTATATGATAGTGATTTTGATTGAACATATGAACCTTAGAGTGGAAAAGTATTTTTCTAAGATAAAATTTTATAAGGATAAATCCTCTAAGCTAGAAAAGGATTTTGTGTGCTTGAAAAACTCTACATTAGAATTAAAGATCTCAAATGAACAATTATTGAAATCAATTGATGAAATGAATAAAAATTCACATAGTTTAAAAGATATGATCAAGGAAAATGAAATTTTAAAGGATGAACTAAAAGAGCTAAAATAATCAATTTCAAAATTTCATAAGGGAAAAGAGGCATTAGACACATTGATAGATAATCAAAGGTCGCCCTCTTTAAAACATGATTTAGAATTCAATGGCTTATCTATCTCCACATCTAATACACCAATATTTGTAAAAGCATCTACAACTCAAACCTCTAGTGTTGAAGTTGTAAAGAACGCTAATCCACAAAACAAACCTAAAAATCCTAAAAGGATTACATTGGGTTCACAAGGCTCTAGAACTAGAATTCCAAGAACAAAACATGCATTCATGTATACAAGACATATGAATAAATACAAAAATGTGCAAAAATAATCTCATTCAAAACACATTTTCAATTGTGTGCATGGTTCATTGAATTGCAATAGGAAAGTGCATAAGTATAGAACCTTGTATCAATGCACATATTGTATGAAATTTAGACATAATAGCACATTTTGTTATATTAGGAAGGCTCATCTCAAGTTATAGGATCCTTCTACTACTATCCCCTAAGGACCCAACTTCATTTGGGTACCTAAAAGAAGATTAACATTATTGTTTTATAGATATGCCTAAAATCTACTATGAATGAGAGTAATTGGCTTGTGGATAGTGGATACTCAAGGCATATGACGGGAAATGCAAAGTTTTTTACAACACTCACTTGCAAGCATGGAGATAATGTTACTTTTGAAAATAATCCTAAAGGTAAAATTATTGGCATTGGTTCTATTGGCATGCTTAGTAAAACTTTGATTGAAAATGTATGGCTTGTTGATGGGTTGAAACACAATTTGCTTAGTGTAAGTCAATTATATGATAAAGGATATGATGTTAGTTTTGACTTTAAAGGGTGCAAAGTTACCAATTTAAATAGTGAACTTGCATTCAAAGGAGTTAGAATTGATAATACATATAAAATTGACCTACATTCCAATAATGCATTTGAATGTTTGATTATGATTAGTAATGATGCTTGGTTATAGCATAGAAGACTAGAACATACTAGTATGGACCAACTACAATGCAGTAATAAAGAAGAATTGGTTAATGGTCTTCCTAAAGTAAAATTTGATAAAGATAGGACTTGTGTACCTTGTCAATTTGGTAAGCAACATAAAAGCTATTCAAATCTAAAAATATTGTAAGCACTTCTAGATCCTCAGAACTCATTCACTTAGATTTGTTTGGACCATAGAGTTGCTAGCTTAGGTGGCAAGTTTTATACATTTGTACTTGTTGATGATTACTCAAGGTTTACATGGGTTGATTTCTTAGCTCAAAAGAATGAAGCTTTCAATCATTTTAAAATATTTGCAAAAAGATTTCAAAATGAAAAAGGCTATGTAATCACATCTATACCAAATAATTTAAAAATGAGAACTTTGAAAACTTTTGCAATGAGTTTGGTATTTTGCATAAAATTTTGGCTCCTAGAATACCACAATAAAAATGGTGTGGTTGAAAGGAAAAATAGAACATTGGTTGAAATGGCTAGAACAATGTTCAATGGGCGAAAATCGTTAATACCGCATGTTATATTTTAAATTGTGTTTACAAAAGGCCTTTAATAAATAAAAATTCTTATGAGCTAAGGAATGGAAGAATTCCTAAAGTTTCATACCTTAGAGTGTTTGGATGCAAATGTTTTATATTAAATACCAAGGATAATCTTGGAAAATTCTAAACCAAATCGAATGAAGGCATATTTTTAGGATATTAATTATCTAACAAAGCATATAAAGTATTTAATAAGAAAACACTAGTTGTTGAAGAATTAATGCATGTTGTTATTGGTGAATCTTTTAAACATGATAAAAGGAAAGGTAGTGTTCTTGATGATTTTATAGGTATATTTGAACAACAAGAAATAACTAATGTTCCTAAGAAGAATCTTGATAAACAAGAAGAAGAGTCTCAAGAGTTGCCCAAAGATTGGCAATACAGGAAGGATCATCCAAAATAATTCATCATTGGTGATACATCAAAAGGAATAACTACTAGATCCAAACTTAAAATCTTAGATGTTAATATTGCTTTTGTTTCTCAAATTGAGGCAAGGACCATTGAGGAGGCTCTTAGTGATGAATGTTGGGTGATTGCTATACAAGAGGAACTTAACCAATTTGAGAGAAATAATATGTGGGAACTTGTTCCTAGACCTAAAGACCATCCAATTATAGGATGTAAATGGGTATATAGGAATAAACTTGATGAAAATGGTCTCATTACTAGAAATAAAGCTAGATTGGTAGCCAACAGGTATAACCAAGAGGTAGGCATTGACTATGATTAGATATTTGCCTCGCTGCTATATTAGAAGCTATTAGAATATTGCTTGCATTTGCATGCCACATGAATTTTAAACCTTTTCAAATAGATGTTAAAAGTGAATTTCTAAATGGGTTTATTAATGAGGAAATTTACGTTGAGCAAACTCCCGGTTTTGAAGATTATAAACTTCCAAAATATGTTTTTAAACTTACTAAAGCACTATATAGATTGAAACAAGCTCCAAGAGCTTGGTATGATAGACTTAGTGCATATTTGCTTGAAAATGATTTTTCAAAAGGCAAAGTTGACACAACTCTTTTTGTTAAAAAGAAAATGCATAACATTTTGATTATACAAATTTTTCTTAACGACATTATATTTGGTGCTACTAATGAATCTTCGTGCAAGGAATTTGCTTCTTATATGACTAGGGAGTTTGAAATGAGCATGATGGATGAACTTAAATTCTTCTTTGGACTACAAATCAAGCAATGCAAGGATAGGATCTTCATCAACCATTCCAAGTACATAAAGAAACTCCTCAAGAAGTTTGGAATGGATGGTTGCAAGACTAGCAAGACTCCCATAAGCACATTCTTGAAACTTGACAAAGATGAAAGTGGTAAGGTAGTACATAAGAAGAAATATCGAGATATTATTGGATCACTACTTTACTTAACCACTTATAGACCTGATATAATGTATAGTGTATGTTTGTGTACTAGATTTCAATCATGCCCTAGGGAATTACATTTGAATGCCACTAAAAGAAGTTTAAAATACTTGAATGGTCCATTGCATTTAGGACGTTGGTATCCTAGAAATACATCATTTGACATATTAGGCTTTTCAGATGTGGATTATGCCGGTAGTCTTTTTGATAGGAAGAGCACAACTGGTGCATGCCATTTTCTAGGTAATTGCTTAGTTTCTTGGTTTAGCAAAAAATAAGTGTCGGTTGACTTATCTACCGCAGAAGCCGAATATGTTGCTGAATATTTTTGTTGTACACAAGTTCTATGGATGAAGCGACAATTGATTAAATATGGAAAAGTGTTTGACATATTCCTATTAAGTGTGATAACACTAGTGCCATTAACTTATCCAAGAATCCCATTCAACACTCTTGGTTTAAACATATAGACATTAGGCATCATTTCTTAAGAGACAATGTTCAAAACAAAAATATTATTTTAGAATTTATATACACTCAAAACCAACTTGCTGATATTTTTATAAAACCATTAAATGAAGATAGACTAAACTTCATCAAGCATAACTTAGGAATAAATAAACCATATGCATTTAATACATTGTGTTAAATATTGTTGTGTATGCTAGGTTTTACCATCAATTAAAACCATCAATTTTGATCATAAATTGTTCATATAAAATTTTATCTCTCTTCTTTCCTTCTTTTTTTTTTTCTTGTTAGTATGGTCATCCTGATCTATCTCGCGGTCTAGAGTATAGTAGTCTATTTCATCCCAAATAAGCCTTCAGTGAATGGTCGCACAAATATGATAGACAGTAATGATAATTTGAAAAGCCTCGATCGTTACAACTTTTCTTAAAGGTAGCGAGCGTCCCACCTTGTATAATGGTCGTACCGTGGTCATTGGTGGGTGTCCTTATGAAAAATAATGGTCGCACCATGTGCACTCTGTACGACATTTTTTAATCGTTAGTTGTCTGTTAGTTTTCAATTTTTCACTCTCTAACAACTAGAAACAGCTAGTTTTTCACTTTTTTTTTTCTATTTATACCCACTAAACTTCAGTTACGTACTCTTTTATCACTCCTATCTTATAAACATAACCTCAAACACTAAACTTATCTCAAAACCCCTATACTCTCTACATACTCTGTTTTCTGTCTCTTTTCTTCTCTTAACTAGCTAATGGCTCCCAAGAAGAAGATTCCATCTAAAGGAAAGGAAAAAAGGAAGAAACCATCAGGTATTGTGATTAGGGATCAAGCGCCTCCCTCTCCTCCATAACCTAAAAGATGTGAGAAAATCTATAAACCCCATCACCAAACCTCCAAGGAAGACATTTGATATGTTATGCTTAAGAGAAAAAAGATGGAAGGAACAAAAAGCCCCTTTAGAGGCATGCTCATAGCACTCAACATCAAGAATTAAATTGAAAGATTTCTAGATGTTCTTGGCTGGAGAAAATTCATTTTCCCTAATGAGGTAGAATACCCTAGCTTGAGCAAAGCGTTTTTGATGTCTCTCCAAATAAAAAAGAGTGAAAATTCTGCCTTAGGTTGGTATGGGATTAGATTTAAGCTTTTTGATCAATACCAAGCCTTAACCTTAGAAGTTTTTGCCAAAATTTAGGACTTTCCAACTGGTGGAGATACTTCCTATAATGACATATCCTTTTCAAGCAAAACCCTCTCTTCTTTTTGGTAAGAAATTTCTGTAGAAAATTCTTTTGTGAAGGAATCTAAGGCTAGACACATTAAATCACTCACCCTTTGGATGCTCCATAGGATTATAACCTACACAATCCAACAAAGGGGTGATGGAAATGAAAAAGTCACCAAAAGGAACTTGATTTTTCTCTAGCTTTCACACACAACATACCCATAAATACACCTAAATTCTTAATAAACGCATTCTATCACCATGCAACCACTAGGTTAGGAACCTTCTTTCTATCCTCACATATTACTCAAATAGATAGGCACTTGAATATGTTAAATGATCTCAACCTAGCTACCTTGAGAAATCCTTTTGACCATTCTTATAGTGCTATCACAATATAGTACCTAGAAAATGCTAGTTGTGTTAGAAAGATTGATGGCACATATGTATATATTTTTGGAACAAAGGGTGTAGTTGATATGCACAAAAAGACACCTAGATACACCACTGAAGGAGAAGGTGAATCCATGGATGTTTTTGTAGAAATGCCTCACAAACCCTCTTCCTCCAAGTCCAACAAAATTAGCTCTCCAACTAAACTCATTCTTAAAGTCATCAAATCCCTTCACAAGCAGTTATCTCACTTTAAAAGGGACGTGTCCAAGAGATTTCAACACTTGAACAAGAAAATTGATCTTCTATCCCACATGCATCATGACCTATATGATATACAAGGCCTTTTGAAGAAGAATCCTTAGAACTTGGTGATAGCTCTAGTTCTAGCAACAGTGTGCATCCTCTTCTTGTCAAGGACAAGGCCCTAATGGAAGAAGAGGATCCAGATGATGAAGATTCTGATTAGATCTTTTTTTTTCTTTGTTGTTTTCTTTTCTATTTCTTTGAATATTTCTATTTTGTTGTGTTTTTGTTGCTCTTTCTTTATTTCTATTGCCCTTGTATTTCTTATACTTCATGTACTTTGTTTCTAATGGATGAATTTTCTTTCTTAATGAATTTTTTTTCATGCTTTAATCTCCTTTGTATTTCCTTTTTTCCTTTGTCAAAGGGGGAGAGTTAAGTAAAAGCATATTGGCTAAACTCAAGTAAAAAGAAATCAATTAAAATGACATCTTCAAAACATTTTGGACAAGCACACATTTAGGGGGAGATTAAAAGAAGCAATTATCAATTATCACTTAAATCTTAAAATTAAGATTGTCACTATCCTACTTATCTTTTATCATTATTCCATTTGATTGCCAAAGTCAAAAAGGGTGAGATTGTTAGCCAAATAATGTCAATTTTGATTTTTAGCACTCAAATTGAATGATGCATTTAACATGTCTTTTTGATACTTGGTGCAGGAATAAAATGCTTAATATATTGCTAAAATAGGGCATAAATAGCGGTCACCCTAGACTAAAGATTACCGCCCTTGAAGCTTTAAAGAACAAACGGAGTTACAGTAGGGTTTGCGGTAAGAAACTTGACCTGAGGGACGGCCGTGAAAGAGAAATTCATGACCATCTAGATACTGGGATGATCGCACCTCAAGTGAAAAAAACTCCAATATTCACAGTGGGAAATGTGGTGACAGAAATGGTCTGAATATATGATCGCCCAATGTGTATGGGCGATCATCCACTATGCCAAAATGATTGCTTCCTATGGAAACTCTTTATTATCATAAAAAATAGCCTTATAAAATATATCACTTCACTCATAATGGCTAGTTAGACCAAATTGGCTATAAATACCTTAAGAAATCTCTTCTTTAAGGGGTTCTTACAATTGACATAGCTAAGGCAAACTCCTTTCATTTTTCTTGTATTAAAATCTATACTTGTATTGATTGAGTGTTGGGTGTGAGTATTAAACACCATTGTAAGTTTGAGTGTGAGCTTGGAAACACTTAGGTTGTGAGAGTGAGCCTGGGAAAACTCTTGTAAGGGTTGTGAGGATTGATCTCAAACCATTATAAAATTTGGTGTGAGTTTGTGAAAACACTAAGTTAGAGTTAAGCTTGTAAAAATTCAAGACTAGTGGAACCTTAACAATTTGTTAAGGAAGTGGATGTAGGATTGAGGTAATCCAAACCACTATAAATTCTCTCGTGTTCTTTCTTCTATACTCTATTCAATCTTCTTCTACATCTTCTTCATATCTTGCTTTTGAACTTTGAATTTACTATCACTCTTCAAATCAACCAATTCACCCTCCTCCCCTCTTAGTTGCTATCTTGGGACAACAATGTTATAACATTATCCATATTACAAGCAATATTAAAATAAAGGATGCCATATTATAAATCAAGACAAGTCAATCAAAGATGGACACCCATATAAGATGGAAACATGCCTTTATAATATCCAAATATCCATACAAAAATGAAATAAGACACCTACCAAAAAATGAAAATATACCCCTTACAATAGTCCCAAAGTCTAAACAATTAAAATAAATGAGGCACCCACAAAGCAAAAATATGCCTTTTACAGCATTGTCAAAATTCAAATGATAAGCCCACAAGCATAATTCAATCATCCATCATAAACAATAATAAATAATCAAAACTTATCATAAATCATCAAGCACATAATAATATAATTAGAGTTCCATCATCAAATTAGGGTTTCAATTGTAGGATTAGGGCTTGATCTTAATAAACTAGGGTTAAACATGTGATTATGGTTTAAATCCTATAACTAGGGTGTATCATGCAAAATTATGGTTTTATCATTAATTTAGGGTTTAATTGTGAAATTAGTGTTTTAATATAGAAATTAGGGTTTTGGAACAAAACTAGGTTTTAACTCTAAAACTAAGGTTTAAACATGCAAATTAGGGTTTGATATGCAAGTTAAGATTAAGACATGCAACATTAGGGATTAAGATGAAAACTATGATTAAAACATACAAGATTAGGGTTTATGATACAAACTAAGATTAAAACATGCAAGATTAGGGTTTTGGACATGCAATTAGGGCTTGAATGCATAATTAAGGTTTAAAGTAAAAATTTAGTTCTTATGTTGCATATTATGCTAAATTAAAATAATAAATCAACATACAGTGAACTTAAAAGATTAAATAATGATGGTTCCTAATTGAATTTAATCGATTTGGTTAATAAAGAACATATCTACTTCATTGGCTCCACAAAATAATTTCCTTAATCCAAACCTTGCTCCAAACACCCCAATATCTTTATAGAAGTTGGACCTTAATGGTGATATGGTTTGAACGAATCAAAATTGCTTTTGGTTGAGTTAGATAATCTGAAGATTACTTACTGAGTTCACAAGTTTTGGCTACTGCCTCTTTGTTTTCTTTGCACTATGACTATTGCCTTTTAATTTGTTAATTGTCATCGCTAATTGACCGCCCTTAAATTTGGCTCCTATCCTTCTTTTATAATGTTTTTTAATTAGGATTTTATAAATGCTAAACCTGGTTAAAAGTCCTAATCCCACTAGAAAATCCCTTGTTTATCCGAATGTATTTAAGTATAAACAAAAATAAAATTGTATTAAGCAAAAATTAGAGACTCATGGAAAATTGGCCTTGGCCAATTCACCATGAGGAAGCCTCATGGTGAATTAGCTAAGCTAATTCATCATGTGCTTGACTTTTTAGCCCTGGATTGACTCACTTTTTTTTTTTTTTAAATTGGATTGGACTTAACTTTGGGCCTTTTCAAATTAGATTGGATTTAATTCAGGCTTTTAAAGTTGGAACAAACTAAAATCAAGCCTTTTAAAATTAGATTGGATCTGACATGGCCCCTTTTAATTTAGACTGAACTCATCCAGGGCTAAAATTAAAGGTCTACAATATAGTTACTCTTTTTTACAGTTATAAACCATCGCAAATTTATTTTATAATTTGCATTATTACTTTTAGTGATGGTTCTAAACCACCACAAAATTTATGAACTGCTGCAAAATTTATTTTCTAATTTACGTTATTACTTTTTTCGATGATTATTAACTATTGTATAATTTATTTTATAATTATGATTCTTAATTTTTGTGATGATTAATAACCATCGTGAAATCTAATTATTTTTCAATATTAATAATTCTGATGATTGTCAACTTGTGTCTATATATTTATAAACATGTATCTAATGATAATCAACCTGTATGCATACTTATAAACATGTATCTAATTATATTTCTCAATGAAATTCCATAATAAAGACAAATTTCAATAGTATTGTACTAAAAACAACAAAGGATTCAAATTAAGTTTTCGACATAAAAAAACTAGCATTAAAAGATTATCTTATAGTAATTGACTCCCCAAGTAGCAATCAAAACATAATTAGATTCTCAACATAAATAGGAAACTGTCAAGATACTAAATCCCATATCTAACCAAGTAATGGATAATACTAAGGGGTACCAAATTAATTAACATCATCATGATTATTTTGGCTAGCAGATGATAATAGCCTTACAACTACTGGTGAGTCTTGTCTACTACCTTCATCTTGTACCTATACAAAGAATCAAAATGATTACTTTAAATTTCAAATATTTAATAAGTAATTAACTTATAGATAACAATTAAACAAAATAATTCAAATAATATATATGTAAAGAACATACCATTTTTACAAATAGATTTGTAAACTCAGCAGGGACATTCCCATCAACCTTTTATAAAAGATAAGTTAATACTCCTTGAATCTTTCATCGCATAATTGTTTCTGCTTCCAATTAAGACTCCAACTTGTGCATTATTTTTTGCAGTTAAGTATTGACAATTTTTTATTGTGAGGATAATGCCCTACTAAAAGCATGACTCACGCTGCCTAAGGCTTGAGAGGGAGATGGGCCAAATCCCAATCCTCAAACTTGGCCTAGATGCTCTTTTCCTAGCACTTTAGCAAGAGAACTTCCATGTAAAAGAGATCAATATGAAGCATCTTCATATTCAACTTATTGAATTTTCTCCTATACAAATGAAAAATAACCATCCAAATTTGGATGTAAAAATTATTTATGTATAGATTAATACAATTCAATAAAAATAAAGTAAAAGTAATTAAAATACTTACACTTATGTCTCTAGCTTTATCACATGTACAAATATAAGATCCATCCTTTTTTTTATTTTGTTAGTATATATGCCTATCTTCTTCTCACACGTCTCCTATGTTCATATTCCTACACCAATATAAATATACTCATATGTCTCCTCTTCATTTTTATTCTACATATGTGGATGATTCTTCATTATTATGGTTTCTAGAGAATGGAAAAACATCACAGATGATGTCTTGTATTGAGTCTTACATAGATTGACTATCTCGTAGTACAAATATAGAATTAGGCATTTGAGAAGTACCAACTCTCTATGTTGTAACCAAACAGTATACACTTTTAGAAATGGCCTACAAATCAAGTGATAATAAACCACTTCTTTAGTCTCCCATCTTCTAAAAGCATAACGAGAACAAAGATACATTTTATGTTATTATCCGATGACTTGTTTGCAAAAGTAAAGTCTATAATTGATTCAACCCTTCTTGATATTCGAGTGTATTATTTGCCTTAGAAATCAAACTTTTGCCAATTTTTGAATAAAAGACTTGGTAATAACCAAATAGCACTACCAATAAATATGAAATTTTAATTCAGCTAGAAAGCAAATATATAATCTTCATTTTAAATTCAAACAATAAAAAGCAATTCAAATAACAATAAAAAAAAAAGCAATTCAAAAAGTAATGAGTTGTATGTTCTTGAATGATGCACAAGAAAGTAAGGTATTGTGTTTAATATATTATAATTTATTATGTGCAATAAATATCTTCAAATATATGAAATAGAAGCAACTAAGTGTTTGCAATCATTAGCTTTATGAAGTGTTTGCTATTATTTAAAGTCAACCAAGCAATTGTTGTCCTGCACAAATTCATATTTTTTTAAAAGTTGGAATAAATGCCTGGATGCAGACTTATTAGCAGTTGGAGTTATTATCATTGAATTATATCAGTGAATTTGTGGCTAAAATAATCATAAAATGTTGCCAAATTTTAGGTCGTTGGGAGGAACTATAAAAATCCACGCATTAATAATTTTTACATATATTCAAATTGTTTTTAGTAATCTTTTATTATTGTACTAAAAAAAGGAAAATTCCACTTAAAAAGGCTTTTAAAGAATGACAATTCAAATATAGGGCTTTCCAGATTATATTCATGAAGGACTATAGTAATTAATTCTAAGAATTATGTATCATGCTCTATATACTACTAGCACTATGTATATATACTTATAATTTGATAAGTATATTAATGTGTTTGTAATATAAAGTATGATTTTTGTAACATATATGTTAAGGACACATTTTTAATATTAATAAAAATTTAGAAACAAAGACCTACTTTTTAAATTTTTTTTCCTATTCTTACTATTATTGTTATCTATACCAAACATTTTATTAAGAATTAGATTTTAGATTTAATGGTAATGTATTTAAATATCAATGTGTATAAGCTTAATAAAATAAAACCTTTTCTTTTTTTTTTTGAACAAATTAGAACATTAAAAATCAAAATACATTATTACAATTGCAGTAGCAGTAGTTGCATTTACCATTCATTCACTTGAAGATGCTGAAACTCTCAAGAATGAGAATGGGAATAAAAAACAAGATGCCACATATAAATTACCTCACTTAAGACAATTTTCATTCAAGGAAACAAGAAATGGAGACACCCATGCTCAATAACTCAATAACGTGACCTTCTTTAATAATAACTATAATTATCACTTCAAGAAATTATAAAAACATGAGATGGAAAATGGAAAACTAAGACAAATATCAAAGACAAATCAGTTAACAATTTGTTTAAGGAAGAAAGAATTCACACTTTAGTCATTAATCCCTCAACTTATTAAAAGATTTACACTTTATGATAATGGAGAGAATATAATGGTGATTTTAAAAAATATATTCAAAATTAGATTTTATTTTTACCAAAATTACAATAAGTTTTAACACAAGAACACTATTATGTACTAAACAATAAAGCAAATTCCCATAAATAGAATCCCATTTTACAGTTTACCTTACAAATTTTGGCTTTAAAGCAAACCTTTTCTGAACTTCATGACAACCACATACACAAAAATAAGGAAAAAAGAAAAGTAGAAAGTTAGTTTTGTATTGGTCATAGAACATGTTAGTGTTAATGAAATTATTTCATTATCTTTCAGTTATGATTCTCTAATAAGGTACGTATTCTACTGTCATAGATTTTGTTATTGTTCTTAACCAATAAGGTACGTAGATGGGTCCTATTAAAAAAAGCATATGGGCAAATGTAATACCCTTATACCTTGTAATACCCTTATACCTTATATGCGTACTGTACATATGCTATGTATACTTACCATACACATATAAAATATAAGGATGCAACATTACAGTTCAGTTTAAACCATTCTTATCAGTATTAAAAGTAATTATATATTTCATAGTAAAAGATCTCAAGTTATTAAAAACACAATTTCTATAAGAATAACATTTCCAAAATCACTATGTCATTAAACTACTTATTTGATTTAGGCGTGTTCTCAGGCCGAGCTGGGCTGGGTTTCACCCTAACTCACAGCCAAGCCTGAAAACTATTCGGGCTGCTAAGAGCAGCCTGTGGCCTGACCCTAAGCTCAGTCAGGTCAGGCAACTTTGGGCCTGACCGGGCTGGGCTTAGGGTCAGGTAAGCCCAACAGGATTTTAATTTCTTTTTTTTTTAATTTATTTTTTAAAATCCTAATAAAATTTACCTATAAATATTACTTTAAAAAATTATTATAAATATTACTTTAAAAAATTATTATATCAAATTATATCTAATAATATATAAATTATTTGATCAACATTTAGGATAAAAGTTATTTAAATATTTTGTTATTTCATTATTTAATCTTTAATTTTTTATCTAATTTAATTTTATATTCATTAGTAACTATTAAAAAGATATAAATTATGGCAGTCAATAGGAATAGAAAATGGAGCTTCCAAAACCTTTTTTTATATAAAATTTGAATTACTAAAATTTGTATTTTTAACAAATGATAAAAAAAACATAAAAAAATAAAAGAAATTAAACCCATGGGCCGGGCCCAGTCAACTCGAGAGTTTTCAACCATGACCCAAAGCCCGACTCAAGCAGCCCTCTGCCCAACCCTATTAAGGGTTTGGGCCTACCTAACCAGGCCCAAGCCCTTCGGGCCGCGAGCTTTTTGAACACCCCTAATTTGATTATAAATATATACATTTACGCATTGTTCTTTCCAATATCTATTTTATCTATGTACAATAACCAAAATACAAAATGTCAAAACTGTATATGCATGCATCACCTTCTAAGTTGGTCTTGCAGCACCTTCAGTCTCCTTGTGGCAACAACAATCTGGCTCTTTAATCAGCAATCTGGTCACCTGCGTGATTCACACAACTATGCTAAGCTCGAAAGCTTAGTGGTGAATATATAACTCAACATATACATATTTAAATTCATAAACACACATAGTCATAGACACATGGCATTCACATACACACTTATTTATTAGGCCTAATGCCTCTATACAATTATCATGTCCAGTTAACATAATATTAATTTTATGATCCAGCTCTACTTGGATCTATCTCTAAGCTCATCTTGTGACCTAGCATTGCTCAGGTCAAGATCTAACTCTACTCAAGTCTATCAATATATGCAACATAGGATCTAACTTTGCTTAGATCCTTCCATGCATACATAATTAGTCTCAACAAAACTGGATAGGTAATTGTATAGGTTACATACATACCTCATCATTTTATATTTCATTATCACATTCTCTTTTTTCCATACTTTCCAAGTGATCACCACTTTTCATGATCACTCCACATTATACCATATAACAAACACATCACATATACATGAGCCACATTCATAATGTGACTCATTTCATACATACTTTATCTTTCAACATATTCAGGTCAAGCCCTTGTATCATGCAACAAAGCTGCAAATAGCATCAAACCAATTATACGGCCATGGCATTCACAAGCCATACCATGGGTTTTGGAATAAGACTGTCAAATACCTCGTGATGAACCCCACGGTTGTGGCTTCCTAGGGCCACATCCATGGGTTACAAAATGTTGTTGCCCACTTTCATGAAAATTATGCCATAACTGTGGCAACCTTATGCCATGTTCGTAGGTCTAGATTTGTTGCTGCCTTTGGAACATTTCTTCATCAGGTAGTCCCATACTCAATGACATGCTCATGCTCTCATGATACCATGCCCGTGGCATTCCAAATTACAAATTTTACATATTTAACTTAATACAACACACATAACATGAAAAGGGTTGATATGTACTAACCATGGCCATCTTTCCAACATTTATCTAAATGAGATTCCATTCTTCTTCACTTGATCTATCTTGGCCTAAACACATAATCCAACAACAATTATCATTATTCATTTATACAATCATCCACATACTAGTCTCATACAATTCACTCACTAGTTACTCAATATCCAAACAATTCCCAAGAATACTATCATACCTTTCTCTTACTACTCATTTCCCAATTTCAACTATTCATAACCATCTCCAACAAACTAACCATAAATTCATCATATATACATAATTTAACAATAAAACAACTCATTTATGTAATTATATCTGTAATATTTTAATTTTTTAAAAATTCCTAATTTTTAGAAATTTAATAAAATAAATTATAATTTAATTGGATAAATTAAATAAATAATTTTAAATAAAAAATGGGAGGATTTTAAATGAAAAATCTGAATATATATGTGATATATATGCAAAATATAAACAACATATACAAAGTCAACAAAAGTCAAAATTTTAAAAGTCAAAAGTCAAAATCCAATGGCATTTTTGTAAATAAATTTTGAAAATTTAAAATTATTTAAATTATTCAAAAATAATTTATTTTTGAATGGAAGATGTATTTTTAGATTTTTAAATAAATAAATAAATATTAAATTAATTAAAGAATATATATATAGTTTAAAATAAAAGTGGAAAGAAAGAGAAAATTAATTTAGTTTTTCATCATCTTCTTCTTCTTCTTAAGGCCAACCTCCATGGATGCAAAGCTCTAGGATTTTGCTACTTTCATACTCTGCAAATTGAAGGATTTTAAGTGTTCAAAATGGATTTTTAAGGATTTCATCCATATTTAGTAAGTTTACTCACTTTTTCTTTGGTTTTCCTTAAAGTTTTGAATATGTGTATTTTGGGTTGTTGAAGTAGTATGATTTAATAATCTATTTTGATTTGAATGAAGTTATTTTAAGTGATTAAAAATGATTTTAAGGTTGGATTGAAGAAATGGTTGAGTTTGGGTAAAGATTGGTGAAGAGAGATAATTTAAGGTTATGAAATATTAGGGTTTGTGAAATCATGAATTTTAATTGTGCAAATTAATTTCAAATGAGTTGTTTTGATGCATAAACAAGTATTTTAAAGTCAAATATTGGATTTGAATAATTTTGGATAGAGTTTGAGAATGGAAGTGTTGATTTAGGGTTTTGAAAAAGTGATTTTTCAAAATTGTTGAATTGTTTGATATTATTGGTTAAAGCATATTCTTTAGTAATAATAGTAATGAATATAAGCTTGAAATGATAAATGGATTGAGTTGGTGTAATATTTCAAATTTTTGAAATTTCAAATTTTTAAAAAATTTGATAAAATAAATTATAAGTTAATTGGATAAATTAAATAAATGATTTTAAATGAAAAATTGAAAAGATTTTAAGTAAAAAAGTAAAATGTATATGTGATGTATATGAAAATATACATAACATATACAAATCAATTTTAAAAAGTCAAATTTTATTTTAATAATTCAAAAGTAAATTATATTGTTAATGAAAGATGATATTTTGATGCTATAATTAAATAATAATATATATATACTTGGTGGTAATTAAAAGTGAAAAATATAAGGTTGAAATTAAAAGTGGGTGGAGAGAGATATTTATTTGGTCTCTTCTTCTTTTTCTTCTTTCCTTCCTTAGCCGATTCTCCATGATTGTTCAAGAGAGGATTTTTGCTTCTTCCATACTACTCAAGGTGAAGGATTTTCAAGGTTTCAAGGAAAGATTTGGTCATTTCTTCTTGTAGTGGTAAGTTTCTAACTTTTTTTCTTAGATTTTCTTAAAGATGTGAAGTTGACTTATTATGGTAGTATGTTTTAATGGTTGGAATTGATATGTATGAAGTTAGTTTGAGTAGTTAACAGTGATTTTAATGTTGGATTGAAGAAATAGTTAAGTTTGAGTTGAGTTTGGTGTAGAGAGAGAGAGTTAGGGTCATGTAACTTTTGAGTTGTGAATTCATGGTTTTAAATTGTACAATTGTAGACCCTTATTTTTTGATCAAGTCCAGTCCAACACTAATTAAAAGGCGATTAAGTGAACTATGAATATTTAGAATAGTCTGAAATAATTTTTATAATATTTATTATTTATTTTAATAATAATAATATAATATTTATTATTTAAAATAAAAAGGGAAAAAGAAAATATAAATATTTATTTAAATATAATATTTATTTTTAATAATAATAATAATACTAAAAATAAATAAATAAAAATAAATAAATAATTGGATGACGAAGGGCATGCCAATTCGCCACAGGGTGTGCCCGCGGAGAATTAGCTTGCAGCCCACACCCCGCCCCATGCAGCAGCCCACACCCATGGTCTGTGTGCAATTTTCCTTGGCTGATTTCGCAAAAATCTTATTTTACTCGGATGATTCAATTTATTTCCTAATTAGATTTTATTTCCTTAATTAATTAGGTTTTAATTTTTTTGAATTGCCTATAAATAACAGTGTGAAACACAGAAATGAGGGGGGACTTTGGCAATTGATGCGGACTGGACTTTGAGTAATTTTTGGAGAGAGCAATGGCTGAATAAATTCAAACAGCAAGGAGATTTTCCTTGGGGACTTTTGGAATTTTGAATGAAAACAGAAACAGTGAGCAATAAAGCTTGAACATCAAACAGTGAAGCAACAAAATATCAACCAGTGAGCAATGAAACTAAAATATTAAACAAGGCAGTAGCTGGGCATATTGTCTTGTGCTCAATTCAACCAACAAGTGTGAGGCTGGTGCAAACGAGAGTTTGGATCAAAGCATGATTATTGGTGGAATCAACAAATGGAGGTATGTCTCCTAAATTAATCTATTTAACACAGTGTACTAAGCTTGGATGATGATTGTTTATCCTTCATGATGAAACCTAGTAACTCTTTATTCCAACAGCTCTGATGGGTTAAAATTAATATTTTTTCATGTATGATTATTTAGTTACAAATATCACAGCAAGCTTATTTTTTCCAACATTAAACTTTAAATCTTATTTTCATAAATTCCAAACCATTCCAGCATACTTAAACCACAAACCCTAAATTCTATTTTTTTAGAACCTAAAACCCCAATGAATTCTGTTTTTTCTCAAATGACACAGTAGCTTAATATTTTGAAATAATAATAATAATATTAGTTTTGTAAATCTAAAGCTACAAAACCTAATTTCATTCAAGAAACCCTAATTCAATATGTAAACTTAAATTTATATATTTATTGCATTATATGAGTTAGATGCATGATTTATTATATGTCTTATTGAATGGTTTATTTTTGTTTAGTCTTTGATGAATTATTTATTTATGATGAATGATCGATTATTTTTATTAATTTATTTTTGTTTCAAGAATTGTAAGAGGCATGTTTCCATGATTGGGTACCTCATTAATTGAGCATCATGTAATTTAATTCATTTCAAGTTTCGAATCAATGTAAAGAATACGTTTCCACCAATTGGTGGGTATCATATTTTATTTATTTTCTTTTGAACATTAGACAATTGTAAGGACATATTTTCATCCTCGGTTGGGTGTCCATTTATTTATTTTATTTGAACCTTGCTATGATGTTTAATAAAGTATTTGTTTATTCTTATGATTGCATGTATTATGGATAATATCATTATATTTAAGAATTTTATAATATTAAGACTCGAAAAGGAGGTCGGTTCCAATGAACCGAGCGTTGTGGGAGTGTTGGGCCATTTCTCACATTCCCTATGTGTACCCAACTTTCTAAACCCATTAGGGGGATGGGAATTCTTTAAGATTCAAGTCATCCACCCTTTTCTTTTTTCTGGCCCATCCGGGTGGCGACTCTATTTTCTCCGAGCTTAGGCCCATGTTCTCTAAAGTCCCGATGAGCCTAACAGTGCCGAAGTTGTAAGAACCATTCCATGTGGGAGTGGGGAAAAAAATTCTTACTCACAGTGGCAACTCCACTGGGGATAAGAGAAATTAATTCCATTGGTCTTTATATTATTCTATTCTTTCTTATCATGATATTATCCATTGCATCATTTAGATTGTATCGTGTATGTGAGTTAGGATGTCTGTGTTACCCATGTTGTATAATGTAAGGGATACCATACTTTTACTCAAGGTATGGAGATCGAGCATGGCATAACCACTCATAGCCTTGTACCTTTTGGTATATACTTGCTATGAGAACCTAAGCCTTTCAACCCAAAGACTAAAGCTCATGTAATTGGCCTAGTTACTTTCCTTCGGTTTTACCCCAAATGCTTGTTGTTAGACTATAGTTAATTTATCTTAGTTTAAATCATGGCTTATTTGGTTTGTTCTTTTTCTAATATGACCTAATTACATTGTGAGCTCAAACAATTTTTTTTCTCTAAATCCAAAAGGCCAAAACTATTTTCAAAATTTTCAAAATGGTCTTTGGACATAAAAATTTTCCAAAATAAGTCAAAAATTCTTTTCTCATGATCCAAATACAAAGCCCAAAATCCATTTTTTCTAAAATCTTTTTACAATGGGCTTAGAAACAAATTTATTTTCACAACCTTTTGAAAGAGCTTACGAATATTTAGGTCAATTATGGAAATACTAAAAATTAATTGTGAGCGTAGTTTATACTAAGAATTATTAATCATGGGCTTGTTTTTGGTATGAATCATTAATTACTTTTTTCAAGTGAAAAATCTATTTATAATAAACCTCTTAATTTAGTTTTAATCCAATATAGCATAAAAGATGTTTTAGCTGGTTGAATAGATTAAAACCTAATTAATGGGAATTATCATGAACTAGTTTTCATTTTTGAAATATAACTATCGGTTGAAACATCCGAGGAAATTATTCAAAAATAAGATACCCCATGTTGGTATTTTGTTAACCATATACCTAGGAAAAAAGACTCGCCATTCATGTATGGAAGTTATAAGGTTGAAAGGAATGTCCTAATTATCTTTGTTTATTTATTATTTATGCATACATGCATACACGCATACATACATTTGCATCTCACATCATTGATTCTCTCTAGCTCATGGCCCTGGATTACAGCAGTTCAAAAGCCCACGACAATCCGACCTATGTCGATGATGAAGAATCTAGCAACAACTCAGTTAGCATCTCACCAAAAGCAATGGAACCTGAGCACATTCAAAAGATGTTGGATGATGCCCTTGAAGTCAAGATGGAAGAACTAAAAGGGGTCCTATATGAGATCATGAAGAGTAAAATGGTTGCAATTTTGGGAAACAATGCCGAAGCATCTGCTAGTACCAAGAAAATGAAAGACAAAGGGAAGGCTAAGGTTGGTAAAGTAGCCTTTGAAGATGACAAAGTAGTCATTGATGATGATGATGACTGGGCTCAATACTTTCAAGATCCTCAAGACAAGAAGGAGCCAAAGGTTGTTGAAAGATCAGCCATGGAAAAGACTAAAATTTTAGTTGTTAAAAAACTGATTGCTGATTTGGAGAAGAAATTTGAGAAGAAGCTGAAAACTGAAGAGATGTCAGAAATAAACAACCTATTCGAACAAGATGAGGAGGTCCCTTATAAGTTCAAGATGCCTTCCTTCGCTAGGTACAATGGTACTGGAAACCCTCATCTCCATGTGAAGTACTACATCACATCATGCTCTCATTGGACCCTATTGTCCAAAACTGGTTCAACACCTTAGAGGAAGTACCCAAAAAGATTGGGATATACAATACAAAGCTTTCATTCACCAGTATGGGTACAATGTCGAGCTAGAAGTTACCTTGATGGAGGTAGAGACCATTAGGCAAAGACTAAATGAGAACTTTGTTGATTATGTAAAAAGGTGGAGAAACAAAGCTGCATTACTCAAGAGGAGGCCTGATGAGTCGGACCAAATCAGGATGATTGTGAGAGGTGTCCTGCCCAACCTTCGTGAGAGGATGTCCAACACTCTTATTAAAGATTTCAAAGATCTTCTCCAAGATGGATTGTAAATAGAAGAATGGGAGAGGGAGAAGAATCAATTTTCTGCAAGAAGAAATAAAAAAGGGAACTACTAGTTGGGTAATCAAAGCACCCAGAAGGAAGTTGATGTTAATGCAACTGGTCAAGAAAATAGAAGACATTTCTCAAAAGAAAGGGTTGTTACAACCGTTGGCTCCTCGACCACTACATAATCCTTTGCCACCAAACTTTGATGCTGAGGCCTTCTGTCAATTTCATCAAATGTAGGGGTATGAGATGGATAAATGCACTCATTTAAAGCACGAGATTCAAGATTTAATTGACAGTGGAAAGCTACCTGGGCCAGAGAATCCTAATACCAAAAGAAATCCTTTACCTAAATTTGGAAGAGTACCTCCACCGGTAACCTTCATGGTAGGAAAAGGATTGGAGAAAGATTTTATTTTACCCTCTTTTCAAGATGAGAGTATTGAAGATGTGGAATGAGGAGAAATTTTGTTCGATAAAATTCCCTTAGCTTGGAGTGTTGCTCTATTTATTTTGCTTTCCTTAATATTTAATTGGAACAATTATTTTTTAAAATTAAGATTGTTTGAATAAATTATTTTCCTTAAATTTTTATTGATCTTTATTCATTTTGGTGCTCAACCGATGACGAATTTAGCTTGATCTTTATGAATTAGTATATCTATGCATTATAATTCGAATGACTTTACTAGGTGATAATTTTTCTACAGCATTGAGATGTATATGCTTACTTAGAGAGGGCTCTTTCATAATGACCTTTGTCTAGATCCTAGTCAATCTTAGAACATGCTTTGATGGACTTTCGAGGCAAAATTAAACTCTGCTTATTTTAGGAAGAGATGATCTAGGCATTGTTTGGTAAGCCAACAACTAGTATCCACCCAATTAAATACCAATCCCTAGTTGCCCCTCTGAACCTTCATAAGATTTCAACTTTCTCTTTATTGACTTATAAGCCCAATGACATACCCTGAGATGTTATTACACTTTTGACAAATCTAATGATCACTAAGGTGAAGAGGCAAGAAGATCAAAGAAAGGAATGCATAGTCAAGATCATAAGGATAGTTGAAGTTCTCAAGACTTTAATGACAGTTGAAGTTCACCTAATATCTCCAATCTATCAAGATGACATCAGGGTAACAAATAATTTTTCCTTGTTGAAGCAGATTTATGCCACTCCACTCATCCATTATCAAAAACATGAGTTGGTACAAACAAGACAACTCTTTTAGAGCTAGAACCTAAAAAAAGAAAAGATAAAAGAAAGAAAAAGAAAAAAGAGATAAAACCCAAAAAGGTAGTTCAGAAAGTCGACCGAGTTCTCTGTTACCTAAAGTAGCAAAAGACTTCCATTTGGTTTACAAGGACAGTTTGACTTGAATCGGTCTAACCCAACCAAAGATTCAATCAAAATCAGATAAAAAGGAGAAAGACAATCTAGTTTTTGAAATTCCTATATTTGACAATCCTACAAAGGAAAAGGGCAAAATGATGAAATGTCAAAAGAAAAAAAAAAGAAAGAAAAGGAATGTGGGTGTTAAACTTTTTATAAGGGAAAAGACTATCCTAATCAAGACCCAGATTAACGCCAAGAAGATGGGAGAATATTCAAAGCTCTATCTTTTCATGCTCCCAACTGCCTAAAGTTCTAAATAAGAAAATTATAGTGTGAGGGATTGCTTGTAGTGTCACAATGGCTCCAACTTACAAATGGCCCTCATTTAAACCTGTGTCCCTTATAGACCCCATTTCAAGCCTATTAAAGTCCTATTGAACTCTCTTGGTAGGTAGAGTCTATTAGTGGAGATAGTTTGAATAAGCATGCATATGAGATAGACAATATTCAAACTCAATGAGATCTTTGGCCAAATAATGTGTATGTGCCTATCTGAAGTGCAATAGTTCTTGCCCAAATAGAAATGATTCCTGAGTTTAGTACGGTAACTAAGGTTGTCATGTTATAGATATGTTAATTTGGAAAATCAAGTCCTGAGATATAATGACACTGATTTGATAAAGCCAAAATATGATTTTAAGATTTTAAAAAATGTGTTTTTGTCATACAAAGCCTTTAAGTTAAGGGGAGTATGTCGAACCATCGAACCTCGAAGGACACATTGACAAAGGAAATGATTATTGGCAAGGTTATGAAGAAGCTATCAGTTGATATGCTAAATCATAGTTTGAAATGGATGTATCTTTGACTCTGCAGCTTGGGGTCTCCAACACTCATGTCCCCAACATCTTGAAGATAAAAGCCATAAATGCGAAGCCTTCTATCATTCCAATGGAAGACCTGAACGAGCATTTGGAAGGAACCAATGAGAACACTTCACTTTATCATCTCAGTCTGAGTTAATAGAACCACTGTAAGTATTATCCATGCATACGGTGCATACATGAGCATATCACACTGAATTTTTATCTTGGTCAAAAGTGAACAACAATACTCCATGAAGCGAACATGAAGCGAGTATGGAAACAGGGGGCATGGAAGGCCCATTGCTTGAGGCAACTCAAGTCATTTTGCAAAATAAGAAATGCATGCTAGTCCAAAGAACTAGACAATATACAAACTTCAATATGAACCTGCATGGGAAAAAACATTGGCTTGAGCCTACACAGGAGGCACAGTTTCTCCTTTTCAATTTTTGAGTTTATTCGCGTATAAAATATTTTCAGACTCACTTTTAATATTTTTGCCACACAGGGGGCAAGGAGAAGATATGAGGGACAGCTAAAAAATAGCTAAATTTTTTGTAAAAGGAAGAACAAAAAGAATGAAACAACTGGTTCAGCCAAAATTCTCAACTGATAAAAGGTCAGTCAAATCTAGTTTCGGGTCGATCACCCAAATTCAGTTTCGGGTCGAGTATCCTAATCCAGTTTTGGGTCGAGTACTCAAATTTCAGTTTAGGATCAAGAATCCAGTTTTGAGTCGAGTACCCAAATCCAATTTAGGATCAAGAATCCAGTGTTGGATTGAGCACCTAAATCTAATTTTGGGTCGAGCACCCATAATCCAGTCTTGGATCAAGAATCCAAAATTTAGTATTGGATCAAGAATCCAAAATCCTATTTTAGGTTAAGCATCCAAAATTTAGTCTTGGATCGAGAATCCAAAATCCAGACTTGGGTCAAGAACCCAAGTCCAATTTAGGATCGAGAATCCAGTTTTAGGTCGAAAATCCAAAAATTCAGTCTCGAGTCTAAGTACCTAGTCTCGGGTCCAAGTATCCAGTTTTGGGTCTAAGTACCCAATCTCGGATCCAAGTATCCAATCCAATTTTAGATCAACCACCTAAAATTCAGTTTCGGGTCAAGCATCCAAAATCTAATTTTGGGTTGAGCACCCCAAATCTAGTCTCAAGTTGAGCGTCCAAAAATCATTCTCAGGTCAAGAACTCAAATCTAGTCTCTGGTCGAGAACCCAAATCTAATCTAGGGTTAAGAACCCAATCAAACCTATCCGGGTCCAGAACCCAAATCATTTTCAAGTCCAGAACCCAACATCGGATCCATAACCCAAACCATTTCCAATCTCGGGTTAAGAACCCTTCCTCATCCAAAATTACCTCAAAAATCACGTTGCTTTTCAATCTCTTCTACTGAAGTCTCAAATCATTCAAGTATAGGGCAAACATGTGATATACGTATAAAGGATATAAGGGTGTCACAGTCCATTTTAAATAAACCAATCCATAAAACTTTTATCATCAAGTAAACTTAAAATATTTAATCGTATATTATAGAAAATAATATATATACATATATCTTCATTACCCCAAAAGTTTATCCAAAACATTAGTTTAATAAGCAGCGGAATATACATATGTTTACATCAAAATTAATAAGTAAAAAAATATGAAATTTATTCATGCTAGTAGTTCATCTCTGATCTTGATGTCCCTTAAAAATCTGATCTCAAAAATCTCAAGGTTAGACTCGACTGTGTCTAGACGAGCTCTCCAGCACAACCAGATCTACCCTGTCACCTGTGCGATGAACCACAATCGCGCTAAGCAGAAAGCTTAGTGGTACAAACTTTGATTCAATATAGATCAATGCGATGCTCATACATAATACATATGAATATATCAACTCATTACATTATATCTCAACATATTAATCATTTGCAACACATTTCATAATTCACATTAAAATAAAGACAAACATGGGCCCAAAAAGGATCTAATATGCTATTCAAAGTTCAGAGTTACTGCTTTGGTCCATTATGACACCTTGTGTCTAGCCCCGTAGGTAATATATCCATGGATAATGTAATAGCCCCAGTCTCTTAGACCTCAACCTGGCTAGACCCTTAGGCCCAGTATCTTGGTCCTCAACCCGGCTAGACTGCTATAGTTTTGAGTATTACGACCCAGTCTTTTCACCCCAAAAACATCACATTTATCAGCTGGGCCTGGCTTATGACCCAATCTTTTCACCTGCCCAGCAATTCATAGGCATGCCGCCAAATCCAGAACTCTGAAAATTGAATAACATACTAGGCACACAACTTATTCATTTATCTTATTATCAGATACTTCCATAATCTATTTCTCATAATCAAACTAGGCTCACTGCCTTATTATATCATCATTTTTCTCACCTTTCTCATTCTTCTCTTTTGTATCAATATCATTTTGTTACATAATGATTTCATATATTTTACCACATTATTCCATATTTCTTTTCATATACAATACATTACTCAATTGCAGTGATATATCAACATAATTCACATCATGCATATCATAACATATAACTCATTCATCATCAATATATCGATTAACTTAACATATTTCTCAACTAAATGTGTTAAGTCCCAATGTCATGTAAATGTATGCAATCGTTCAAAGTTTGTACTTACTTCTAAAGTAACAACACTACTCTATCAACTTCCTCTTCCAAGATATCACTCAAACCTTAGCTTGGGTATCTCAATTCTCTTCAAAACCTAATCTAAAGGTGATTATACATACTTACTTAGTGATACACATAAGAAAATAAGGAAGAGAACTATCTAGGACAAACTCTATACTTGACACGCTCAACAACACGGGCATGCCCCTGACCGTGCCCTAAACCCATAACACAGAAGCTTTGACACACTCAGTGACATGGACGTGTCACTGCACGTGTTAATTCTCCCCCAACACAGAAGCTATGACACCCTCAGTGACATGGGCATGTCACTAGACGTGTCAATCTTTCAACAACACAGAAGCTGTGACACGCTCAGTGACATGGGGATGCCACTGGATGTGTCACCAACCAGAAAGTAGAACCAATGACAAGCCTAAAGACATGGCCGTGCTAATGGACATGTCAGGCCAAAAACCCTGAAATCGACACAAAAATGCCACATCCAACAAACATATTTATTTTACTCTTTTTCACTCCAAACAAACTTAACCAAAACCATTAATATACCATATGAACTTGAATAAACATTAAAACAACTCAATTACAAACATCACAACACAATCACAACCATATTACACAACTCAAAGTCATAACACCCATAACTCTTGTCTCTTTCACCAAACTTAATCCTTTTCTCTTCAATCCAACCCCACAATCAAAGTTAACAAAACAACATAACCTCAAATATACCAAATCAACCATAAACACATCTACAACAACCAATCCAAAAAACCCAAATACACAAACTCAAAAGAAAACAAAGAAACAAGTTGGAAACTTACCAAAAGTGAAGAAAATCCTTAAAACTCCAACTTGATCTCTTGAAATCCTTCAATCTCTTGAGTTCGGAAGCAACAAAATCTCTCACTCTTGAAGATGGTGGTGATAGCCGGCCAAAGAAGAAAGAAGAAGAAGAAGAAGGAAACAAAGTCAAACCACACTCTTTTAATTAAACACTTTCCCCAAATCACTCTCCACCAAGAAATTTAACAATATAATATTAAACCCACTTACATCATCTTCCACTATCTCTAATATAATAATATATCTCTTTAGACCAAATAAGCTGTAGATTTGTATATATATTGTATATATCTCTATATATACAACATATACACACTCCTTCCTCTTATCTTCTCACTTAATCAAATATACACTTAAAATCATTTAATTCAATTTAAAAATAACATTTCAAAAAAAAAAAATTTAGGGTACCACTTGGGATATTACAATTCTTCCCCTCTACAAAATAAATTTTGTCCTTAAAATTACCTGATCGCAAGTCTGAAAGAATTGGGGATACTGATTTCGCATCACTTGCTCACTCTCCCAAGTTGCCTCTTCCTTAGCATGATTCTTCCAAAGAACCTTCACAAGTGGTACTTTCTTATTTCTCAATTCTTTCACTTCATGTGCCAAAATAGCCACTGGTTCTTCCTCAAAAGTCAGATCCGGACTCACCTCAATGGATTCCACTAACAATAAATGAGATGGGTCTAACTTGTACCTCTGTAGCATAGAAACATGAAAGACATTATGAATTCTATCCAAATCAGGTGGCAAAGCGAGTCTATAGGCCACTGGTCCAACTCTTTTGATATGAACCAGCCACGAGGTAAGGATCCATTGGTGCTTCCAAATGGGCCATTGACTAGGAGCAGAGCTAAGAATTTTGAAGCAGCTATGGGATTGCATATTCAAGATCAAATTTCAAAGGAAGTGACTGAAATGGCAATGGAAAAGTGCACAATAGAGCTTGAAGAAGGCACACCAAAGCTGATTATGATGCTTAGTGTGGAAGCTAAAGGCTAGCTAAAGAGGTCCAACATGCAAGAAAGGTCCAACGTGCAAGAAAGGTCCATGGGGGTTCATATAAAGCCTAGGAAAGTAATTTAAGGCCCATGGACAGCCCAAATAGTGTGGGGCGTGTTCTTATATTGAAGGGATTTAGTTTGGTTGTTTCCATACTTTATATTTTCCTTAGTGGATTAGGATTTTGTTTCCATACTTTATATTTTCCTTAGTGGATTACGATTTTGTTTCCATACTTTATATTTTCCTTAATGGGTTAGGATTTTGACTTTGTAGCTTTCCTTTTCCCATTAGAATTAGGGTTTTGGATTTATGTGTGCCTTTTAGTATAAATAGGGCCTTATTTTTCTTGTAAGGGGACTTTTGACATATTATTATTAAAAAAATTTCGAATTCTTCTACAAGTTCTTCTTGTGAATTTTCGTGTGAGAGAGATTAGAGTGGATTCTTTAATTCTTTCTTTGCATCAAGAATTAGGTTTACTTATCAACGAGAGTTGTGGTATTTTCCTTCTTCTTACCAACTAAATCCTTCAATCATAGTGAGTTCGCATCTCTTTATAGGCGTTGGGTTCCTTAGGAGGTGATTATCAAGTTTCAAGGAGTTCTCTACCATTGTTATACATTGGGTTTGCTGCCATCGTTGCTAAGGGTCCGTGTCATTTGGTATCAGAGCCTTACTACAAGGTAATTTTTATCTACTTTGTCTTTCTAGGGTTTGTTAATTTAGGTCTTTTAAGTTTTTGCATTTTAGGGTTCTTAGAGAGTCTAGTCTTTAATTTTCAAAAAAAGAGTCATATATCAAAATTTGAAAAGCCTAAAGATTGTTCAAAGAGTAATTCGAAACCTAGGAAAAGGAGTTTGATTGAATTTCGAAACCTAGGCCTTGCATCTGAATTGGATTCGAAACCAAGATTAGGGTTCTTGAAAGAAAGCAAAAGCTAGAGTTTTTGTTCAAGTTTGATTTCGATTTGATTTTGAGTGAATCTGGGGTTGTGAATTAAGTCTAGATTTTGAAAAGTTCTTGGCAGTAAATTAAGTCCCGAATCAAGGGGATAGTGAGAGGAAGTAAAAAAAAAACCACCTCAACAAAAATTGTTTGATATTCTTGCTATTTGGGTGCTAAGGATCAGATCTAGGTGGGTTACAAGTAATAAAATTTTTTTGGCGAAAAATTTCACCTTTTGAGGGGCTTTTGGAATTCGAAAATCAGACCTTAATATTCATGTTATTTGAGTGTTATAGGTGGGAATTAGAGTCTAGAAGCTAGCGTTTTGGGTAGAATTGATTAGGTCCATAAAGCAGCTTGCCAAGTGTGGGTTGTTTTTTATTCATTATATCCAAATTTGTCTTGTTTATTGGCTTCATTGTTTCTGATTTCTTTATCTAGCTTTTAATTCCATTACATTGCTAAGTATCATTTGCTTGTGTCGATACTTGGTTTATATCGTGTAGTGCAAATTACCTTGCATTGCCTCCAGATACTTGTCTTGTTTTCTATCTAGTTCTAGGATTTAGGTTCTAGTTTCATGAACGACTTGACAATTGTTGGTTGGTGAACTTGGTTTTGAAGTGCAATCAAGGAAGACAAGAAAAGTGAGGTAATTCTAAACACTTGAGTGAATTTTGATTATTACTAATCTTGTTTCTTTGAGTTTGTTTGTTTGTTAACATGGCTGGAAAAGGAGAAGAGACTAGCAAGGAAGGAGCTATGGCCGAAAGCTTGGCTAGGCTTAATGAGACTTTGGCAGCAATGCTTGGTCGAATGGAGATGATGGATGCTAGATTGCAAGAGAATGCAGCACGACAAGTGCAACAAGGGCAGCCAGCGGCACATCCAAATCCCATAATGCAAGCTAGAAGAGTGCTTAGGAGAGGAGGGCAAGGAAATCTTGAAGCCCTAGAAGCAGCCGAAAGGGTAGAAGATGAAGATGAAGGTGGAATCAACCTACCACTGATGGTGACCTTACTTCCATCAAGATGAAGATTCCTTCCTTTAAAGGGAAGAACAATGCAGAAGAGTTCATAGAATGGGAGAGGAAAGTTGAGCAGATTTTCGAATGCCATAACTACACCGAAGAGAAGAAATCAGTTTTGGCAGCTGTAGAGTTCAAAGGGTATGCTACCTTTTGGTGGGATCAATTGAAAGCTAATAGAAGAGGGAAATGTATGAGGCCTATTCCTGAATGGTCAACCTTGAAATAACTAATGAGAAGCTGATTTGTACCATCTCACTACATTCGGGATTTGTACAATCGACTAGCAAGACTAGTTCAAGGTGGAAGAAGTGTGGAAGAGTACCACAAAGAGATGGAGATGATCATGGCTAGGGCAAATATTGATGAAGATGAAGACAAGAAGATGTCACGATTTCTTGGGGGATTGAATTTGAACATAGCCAATGAATTGGAGATGTATGAATTCAACACAATGGAAGAGTTAGTTCAAAAGGCCATGAACATAGAGAGAAGATTGAAGAATAAAGCTATTTCAAAAACTAGCTACTCTAAAGCTAGTGGAAATTTTTCAAACTTCAAGGGTTCAAGTTCAAGTGGAGGTTCCTACAAAGGGGATTACAAGGGTTCTTTCCAAAAGAATTCTTCCTACAATCCTAATTTCAAGAAGCCGAATGATGGGGATGCAAAAACAGCCAAGGAAACACCTTCTAGACCTACTCCAAGTAGGGAAATTAAATGCTACAAGTGTTTGGGAAGTGGACACATTGCTTCTCAATGTCCGAATAAGAGGGTGATGATTGCTACCCATGAAGGGGAAATTGAATCAGAATCTGAACATGAAGAAGAAGAGGAGGCCGAATGTGGTGATAGGGTCGAATATGATGAAGAGGCTTGGGAGAATCAAGTATTGAATGCTGAACACGGAGAGATGCTTGTTACTAAAAGAGCCTTGAATATTCAAGTCAAGGAAGAAGTCTTGGATCAAAGGGAGAATCTTTTCCACTCTAGGTGTTTGGTGAATGGTAAGGTTTGTACACTTATCATTGATGGTGGAAGTTGTACCAATGCTACTAGTACTACAATGGTGGATAAATTGGGGTTAGCTTGTTTTAAACATCCCAATCCTTACAAGTTGCAATGGTTCAATGACGCTGGGGAAGTAAAAGTGTTGAAGCAATTCAAGGTACCATTCTCCATTGGGTGGTATAAAGATGAGGTTTTGTGTGATGTAGTGCCAATGCAAGATGGACATTTGCTATTAGGAAGACCATGGCAGCATGATAGAAGGGCACAACATGATGGCTTTTCTAATAAGTATACCTTTACGTATGAAGGAAAGAAGGTTGTTCTAGCACTATTATCACCTCAAGAGGTGTATGAAGATCAAAAGAGGATGCTAAAGAGGGAGAAAGAAGTTTCGGCCAACATGAACCAAGGGGGTTCAAATTCGGCCAATGATGTTTCTTCAACACCCAAGGGTAATTCTAAGGGTAGGGAGAGAGAAAATAATAAAGTGAGTGAGTGCAGAAAAGGAAAAGAGGCCGAGAGTCAAATGAAAGTAAGCAAACAAATAAATGGCCCATTGGTGAGAGAAAATAAGCAAGGAGAAAAAGCAAAACATACTTTTTATGCAAGAGCAAGAGAGATAGATGTAGGCCAGCCTGTACTCATTATTATGTATAAAGAATCGTTACTTGCTGACAGTGAAGAATCTCTTGATTCTTTACCTTCTAGTTTTGTGTCTTTGTTGCAGGATTTTAAGGATGTGTTTCCTGAAGACCTTCCTAGTGGTTTGCCGCCATTAAGAGGGATTGAACATCAAATTGACTTCATACCCAGTTCTACAATTCCAAACCGGCCAGCATATAGGAGCAATCCTATGGAGACAAAAGAGATGCAAAGACAAGTTGAAGAGCTTTTGGAGAAAGGCTTGGTTTGCGAGAGCCTTAGTCCTTGTGCCGTTCCAGTCTTATTAGTACCCAAGAAAGATGGTTCTTGGAGGATGTGTGTTGATTGTAGAGCTGTGAACAAGATTACTGTGAAGTATAGACATCCCATTCCTAGACTTGATGACATGTTGGACGAATTGCATGGGGCAAAATATTTCACAAAGATTGATCTTATGAGTGGTTATCATCAAATTCGCATGAAGCCTGGAGATGAGTGGAAGACTACCTTCAAAACGAAATATGGTTTGTATGAATGGTTAGTTATGCCTTTTGGTTTATCTAATGCACCTAGAACTTTCATGAGATTAATGAACCATGTTTTGAGAGCTTATTTAGGTAAGTTTGTGGTAGTTTACTTTGATGATATTCTGATTTATAGCAAAACTGAGGAAGAACATGTTGAACATGTTAGGAAAGTGCTTGAAATCCTCAGGGAGAAAAACCTTTATGCTAAGCTTAATAAGTGTTCTTTTTGTCTAGATAGGGTTGTTTTTCTTGGTTTTGTTGTAAGTATGCAGGGAATTGAAGTTGATCAAGAGAAGGTGAAAGCTATCCAAGAGTGGCCGAATCCTTCAAGTCTGACAGAAGTGAGGAGTTTTCACGGATTGGCAAGCTTCTATAGGAGATTTGTCCCTAATTTCTCTACATTGGCAGCCCCCTTGACTAGCATAATCAAGAAAGAAGTGGGATTCATTTGGGGCAAGGAGCAACAAGAAGCATTTGATGCTTTGAAAGAGAAGCTTTCTACTACACCCATTTTAGTTTTACCTAACTTTGATTCTACTTTTGAAATTGAATGTGATGCTTCTGGTGTAGGTATTGGAGCTGTTTTGATGCAAGAGAAGAAGCCCATTGCATACTTTAGTGAAAAGCTTAATGGAGCAAAGCTGAATTATTCAACTTATGACAAGGAGCTATATGCTTTAGTGAGAGCATTGGAAGTATGGGAGCATTATTTGCTGCCCAAGGAATTCGTGATCCATTCAGACCATGAATCATTGAAGCATTTGAGAGGGCAAGGCAAGTTGAATAAAAGACATGCAAAATGGGTTGTGAAGATTGAGAAGTTTCCTTATGTGATCAAATACAAGCAAGGTAAAGACAATGTAGTGGCAGATGCACTTTCAAGGAGGTACGCTTTACTTAATGTTTTGAGTACTAAATTGCTTGGATTTCAATGTATAAAGGACTTATATGTTGGTGATTCTGATTTCGGCAATGTTTATGATGCTTGTGAGCATGGTGCTTTTAATTCTTTCTATAGACATGATGGGTTTTTGTTTAAGGGTTCGAAATTATGCATGCCTAGATGTTCTATGAGAGATTTGCTAGTATTAGAATCACATTGTGGGGGTTTGATGGGGCATTTTGGAATTGATAAGACTTTAGACATGCTGAATGAACACTTTTATTGGCCGAATATGAAAAGGGATGTAATTCGGATTTGTAAGGCTTGTTTGGCTTATAGGCAAGCTAAGTCTAAGTCTATGCCTCATGGTTTGTATATGCCATTACCCGTTCCTAGTTCTCCTTGGATGGACATTATTATAGACTTTGTTTTAGGATTACCAAGGACTAAGAGGGGGAGAGATAGCATATTTGTGGTTGTTGATAGGTTTAGTAAGATGGCACACTTTATCCCATGTCATAAGAGTGATGATGCTAGTTTAGTGGCCGAACTCTTCTTTAGGGAGGTGTTTCAAATTCATGGGATACCAAAATCCATAGTTTCTGATAGAGACACCAAGTTTTGTCTCACTTTTGGTGTGTGCTTTGGGGAAAGTTAGGTACCAAGTCGTTATTTTCCACCACTTGTCATCCTCAAACGGATGGACAAACAGAAGTAGTAAACAGAACTTTAGGTACCATGTTGAGAGCTTTAGTGGGTAAGAATTTGAGTTCTTGGGAAGATTGTTTGCATTTATTGAGTTTGCTTATAATCGTGCTATTCATTCTTCTACAGGATATTCACCTTTTAAGCTTGTTTATGGTTTTAACCCACTAACAGTTTTGGGCCTTATTTCTTTACCTTCTCATGAGCTTGTTAGTTTAGATGGTGAGAAGAAAGCTAAATTGGTGAAAGAGATGCATGAGAAAGCAAGGGCGAATATTGAGAAAAGGTATAAGAGATATGTTGATTCTGCAAATAGAGGGAGACATGAGATGAAGTTTCAAGTAGGAGATTGGGTTTGGGTACACTTCCTAAAGGAGAGGTTTCCAAATCAAAGGAAAAATAAGCTTGATGCACGTGGTGATGGTCCATTTCAAGTTTTGGCAAAGATCATTGATAATGCATACAAGATAGACTTGCCTGGTGAGTATAGTGTTAGTACTACTTTTAATTTGTCTGATTTATCTCCTTATGATGATGCAGATTTGAGGACAAATCTTTTTGAAGAGGGAGAGAATGATACGAACCAGCCACGAGGTAAGGATCCATTGGTGATTCCAAATGGGCCATTGACTAGGAGCAGAGCTAAGAAGTTTGGAGCAGCTATGGGATTGCATATTCAAGATCAAATTTCAAAGGAAGTGACTGAAATGGCAATGGAAAGTGCACAATAGAGCTTGAAGAAGGCACACCAAAGCTGATTATGATGCTTAGTGTGGAAGCTAAAGGCTAGCTAAAGAGGTCCAACATGCAAGAAAGGTCCAACGTGCAAGAAAGGTCCATGGGGGTTCATATAAAGCCTTGGGAAGTAATTTAAGGCCCATGGACAGCCCAAATAGTGTGGGGCGTGTTCTTATATTGAAGGGATTTAGTTTGGTTGTTTCCATACTTTATATTTTCCTTAGTGGATTAGGATTTTGTTTCCATACTTTATATTTTCCTTAGTGGATTACGATTTTGTTTCCATACTTTATATTTTCCTTAATGGGTTAGGATTTTGACTTTGTAGCTTACCTTTTCTCATCAGAATTAGAGTTTTGGATTTATGTGTGCCTTTTAGTATAAATAGGGCCTTATTTTTCTTGTAAGGGGACTTTTGACATATTATTATTAAAAAATTTTTGAATTCTTCTACAAGTTCTTCTTGTGAATTTTTGTGTGAGAGAGATTAGAGTGGATTCTTTAATTCTTTCTTTGCAACAAGAATTAGGTTTACTTATCAACGAGAGTTGTGGCATTTTCCTTCTTCTTACCAACTAAATCCTTCAATCATAGTGAGTTCGCATCTCTTTATAGGCGTTGGGTTCCTTAGGAGGTGATTATCAAGTTTCAAGGAATTCTCTACCATTGTTATACGTTGGGTTTGCTGCCATCGTTGCTAAGGGTCCGCGCCATCTTTCTAGTACCTCATAAGGTCCAATGAAGCGAGGACTCAACTTTCCTTTGCGGCCAAATCTCAAAATTCTCTTCCAAGGAGACACTTTTAGAAAAACTTTATCTCCAATACTGAACTCTATGTCTCTCCTCTTTAAATCTGAATAGGATTTCTATCGGTCTGAAGTTGCTTTCAAATAATCCCGAATTATCTTCACTTTCTCTTTTGTTTCTTTAATCAAATCAAGACCAACCAACTTACCTCCTCCAACCTCATTCCAACATAGAGGCGCCCTGCATCTTCTACCATACAGTGCCTCATAAGGTGCCATTCTAATACTGGACTGATAACTGTTGTTATAAGCAAATTCCATCAATGGCAAGAATTGTCCCAACTCCCAGAGAAATCAATAACACAGTTTCTCAACATGTCCTCCAAAATTTGTATCACTCTCTCTGACTGCCCATCTATCTGAGGATGAAAAGCAGTGCTAAAGTGCAATCGAGAACCCTAAGTAGTATGCAAACTCTTCTAAAACCTTGAAGTAAACCGAGGATCTCGATCAGACACCAAAGAAATTGGGACTCCATGCAATCTCACTATCTCACTGATGTACAGCACAACCAATTTCTCAAGAGAATAATCCATTCTAACTGGAAGAAAATGAGCTATCTTCATCAATTGATCAATAATCACCCAGATTGCATCATGCTTCTTTTGAGTCAAGGGCAAACCAGTCACAAAATCCATCGTTACTTGCTCCCATTTCCATTCTAGCACTGATAAAGGTTAGAGCAACCCCGAAGGAACTTGGTGCTCGGCCTTCACTCTCTGACAAGTGAGACATCTGGATACAAACTCTGCTATGTCCCTCTTCATACCTAACCACCAATAATGTTGCTTCAAATCATGATACATCTTGGTACTCCCAGGGTGCATAGCAAAAGCCAACTGATGTGCTTCCTCCAAAATAATCTTTTTCAGTCCTACATCATCAGGAACACACAATCTACCTTTATACCAAAGACTACTATCACTTCTCACATGAAAATCTCTACTCTATCCTTTTTGACAATCCAAAATAATCTTTTGAATTTCCTCATCTGCCAATTGAGCTTCTCTAATATGATCCAACAAGATTGGCCTCAACTGCAACTGAGCCAACAAAGCACTATCACTACAAGGCTCAAAACTAGCATGCAACGCTCTCAAGTCAATAAGCAACAAGAGTAAATAAGCATTCAAACCTGCTAGAGACTTTCGACTCAAGGCATCAGCAATAAAATTTGCCTTACCAGGTTGATAGTCAGTCAAACAGTCGTAGTCTTTAATCAAATCTAACCACCGTCTCTGCCAAAGATTCAGCTCTCTCTGAACACCCAAGTATTTTAAACTCTTGTGATCTGTATAAATGAAACACTTCTCCCCATAAAGATAATGTCGCCAAATCTTCAAAGCAAACACTATGGCTGCCAATTCCAAATCATGTGTCGGGTAATTCAACTCATGCGACTTCAACTGTCAAGAAGCATAAGCTATGACTCTACTCTCTTGCATCAAAACACAACCTAAACCACTATGTAAAGCATCACTATAAATCACATATGGTTTTTCTTCTACAGGCAAGGTAAGAATAGAAGCTTGAGTCAACATCTCCTTTAACTGCTCAAAGCTTGCTTGACACCGCTCTATCCACATGAATCTAACTCCCTTTCAAAGTAATCTGGTGAGTGGAGTAGCTATCAAAGAAAAACCCTTCACAAACCGTCGATAATAGCCTACCAAACCCAGAAAACTTCTAACTTCAGTCACAGTCTTTGGTGGACTCCAATTCAAAATAGCTTCAACTTTACTCAGATCAACCCTTATACCTTCTACTGAAACAACATGACCCAGAAAAATCACTTGATCAAGCCAAATTTGACAGCTTAGCATACAACTGCTTCTCTCTCAAAGTCTGCAATACAATCCGCTAGTGCTTATCATGATCCTCCTCATTTTGCGAATACACCAAAATATCATCAATAAAGACCACCATAAACTGATCTAGATAGGGTCTAAACACCCTGTTCATCAAATCCATGAAAGTTGCTGGTGCATTCGTCAACCCAAAAGGCATTACCAAAAACTTATAATGCCCATACCTTGTGCGCAAAGCTGTCTTAGATACATCTTCCTCTCTGATTCTCAACTGATGGTACCCTGATCTTAGATCAATCTTAGAGAAAATTGCTGCTCCTTTCAATTGATCAAAGAGATAATCTATTCGAGGCAAATGATACTTATTCTTGATGGTCACCTTATTCAACTGCCGATAATCAATGCACAATCTTAAGGTACCATCCTTCTTTTTCACAAATAAAACAGGAGCTCCACACGGAGAAACACTAGGGCGAACAAACCCTTTATCCAACAACTCCTGCAACAGCACCTTCAACTCTCTCAACTCAGCAGGTGCCATTCGATAGGGAGTAATAGAGATGGGAGTGGTACTAGGCAACAAATCGATACCAAACTCAACCTCTGTCTCAGGGGGTATCCCTGGCAAATCCTCAGGAAAAACATCTGGGAATTCAACAACTGTGGGTATACTATCAAGTTGAGAAGCCACTACTCTGGTATCTACAACATGAGCAAGATAAGCATCACATCTTTTCCGAATCATCCTCCTAACTGTAACAGCTGTAACAATCATGGATGCAAGTTGTCTCTGCTCACTAGATACCATCACACTTTTACCATCACTGGTTCTTAGGGTAACACACTTCTTTTGATAGTCTACCATAGCCCAATACTTAGACAATCAATCCATGCCTAAAATTAGATCATACTCCTTAAAAGGCATCTCAATCAAATCACCAAGAAACTCTTCATCCTGAATAACAACTGGACTCTCTTGGTGCACCTTACTCACCACAAACACTATGCCCTAAAGGATTTATCACCAAAACATCAAATCCTAGGGACTCAGAATGCAATTCAAACACAGTCAAGATGGATGCACTTATGTATGAATGCATAGATCCTTGATCAATAAGAGCAAGAACTGAAATGCCAAATAAAGAAAATATACCCGCAATGACGGTTGCAGCATCCGGTTCCCTCTACATCACATACACTCACTGAGATGGCCCAGCCTCATCTGGCCTACTGCCTCCAGATGTAGAGCCTCCTCACTGACCAAACCCAGGTCGACCACCTCTACTAAAACCTCTACCACTACTACCTCCTCTGACACTAAGTCGAGAAACTGCAAAATCTGCCTACCTATCCTCCTGTAGCTCAGGACAATCTCTGATGAAATGGTCTAGAGACCCACATCTAAAACACACAGCTGGTCCACCTATCTTCCAACAAACACCCCTATGTATCCTACCACAATGGATACATGTAGGTGGAGTAGACCTCTGAGCCACAGGGGTCGGTGCACTAGCCATAGAAACTATAGGTCTCAATCTTTACCTCTGATGAGGTACTGACCTAGCAGGCTGCCTTTGGTCCCTACTGAACCTCTAAAAATGACCTCCTTTGCCTCTCGTTACATATGAAGACCCTACCTCAAACTGGGGTCTCCTAAATCTAGTCTCCTCCTTAGTAGCAGCTGCTGCAATAGCCTGCACTCTCTCAACACTCCTGGCTGATGCAACAAGCCGAGAAAGATCCTGATACTGTGAGCCTACTACAATACACATGATAGAGGGTCTTAACCCCTCCTCAAATCTCCTGCACTGGTCTATCTCATATGAAATAATCCCACCGGCATAATGACTCAACCAGATGAACTCTATCTCATACTCTATCATCGTCTGATTATCCTGCCTCAGATTCAAAAACTCTATCTTCTTAGCATCCTTATACTCCCTCGGAGTGTACTTCTACTCAAATTCCCGCAGAAAATCACCATAAGAGAAGGTTGGTGGGTCATCCATGTCATGTGGAACCGTCTTCCACCAGTCATATGCATCTCTCTGCAGAAGAGATCTAGCATAATCAAATTTCTCTTCAGGAGTGGCTTGCAACTGGATGAATACCCTCTAAACTCTATCCAACCACTGCTCAGCTACTGCAGGATCTGTAATACCAAAGAAGTCCTCGGCTCCGAACTTTCTCATTTTATCATACTACCTCACCGGTACTTGTGGCTGCGATTGTGGTGGCGGCTGCTGCACTAGAGCCTGCCTTAACAAATCTACCATATGCCGTAACCAAACTGGCGGAATCTCATCAGTAGCTAGTCTCTCTAGCACAGGAGTAGGTGCCTCACCAGTTATCTCAACACTAGCTCCATCTCTACCCTCAACAGGAGATATACTCTCAGCACTACCTTCTACAGACTGACGTGACTGAGACACCATCACTACCTATATCTGCAAACATAGCAGAAATTACCTCATCAAAGATCAGAAACTGCCAGTGCCAATGCATGTATCTTATTTAAAAAACCATACTTTAAAAATCAAAATTTTCTTTTTCTTACAATTCACCTAGGTTGAGAACTTCAAACCTAGGCTCTGATACCAAAACAATTGTAACACCCCCATACCCCATATATGTACACCGCAAACACCCACACAACATGTGATATACGTATAGAGGATATTAGGGTGTCAGTCCATTTTAAACAAACCAATCCATAAAACTTTATCATCAAATCATTGTAAATCAATTTAAGTAAACTTAAAATATTTAATTGTATATTATAAAAAATAATATATAAACATATATCTTCATTACCCCAAAAGTTTATCCAAAATATTAGTTTAATAAGTAGCGGAAAAATTCAGCGGAATATACATATGTTTACATAAAAATTAATAAGTACAAAAATATGAAATTTATACATGCTGGCAGTTCATCTTTAATCTTGATGTCCCCTAAAAATTCTGATCTCAAAAATCTCAAGCCAAGACTTGACTCGGTCTAGACGAGCTCTCCGGCACAACCGGATCTACCCTGTCACATGCGCGTGAACCACAGTCGCTCTAAGCAGAAAGCTTAGTGGTACAAACTTTGATTCAATATAGATCAATGCGATGCTCATACACAATACATATGAATATATCAACTCATTACATTTTATCTCAACATATTAATCATTTACAACACATTTCATAATTCACATTAAAACAAAGACAAACATGGGCCCAAAAAGGATCTAATATGCTATTCAAAGTTCAGAGTTACTGCTTTGGTCCATTATGACACCTTGTGTCTAGCCCCATAGGTAATATATCCATGGATAATGTAATAGCTCCAGTCTCTTGGACCTCAACCTGGCTAGACCCTTAGGCCCAGTATCTTGGTCCTCAACCCGGCTAGACTGCTATAGATTTTAAGGCTTACGACCCAGTCTTTTCACCCTAAAAACATCACATTTATCTGCTGGGCACGGCTTACGACCCAGTCTTTTCACCTGCCCAGCAATTCATACGCATGCCGCTAAACCCAAAACTCTAAAAATTGAATAACATACTAGGCACACAACTTATTCATTTATCTCGTTATCAAATACTTCCATAATCCATTTCTCATAATCGAACTAGGCTCACTGCCTTATTATATCATTATTTTTCTCACCTTTCTCATTCTTCTCTTTTGTATCAATATCAATTTGTAACATTATGATTTCACATATCTTACCACATTATTCCATATTTCTTTTCATATACAATGCATTACTCAGTTGCAGTGATATATTAACATAATTCACATCATGCATATCATAACATATAATTCATTCATCATCAATATATCAATTAACTTAACACATTTCTCAACTAAATGTGTTAAGTCCCAATGTCATGTAAATGTATGCAATCGTTCAAAGTTTGTAATTACTTCTAAAGCAATAACACCACTCTATCAACTTCCTCTTCCAAGATATCACTCAAACCTTTGCTTGGGTATCTCAATTCTCTTCAAAACCTAATCCAAAGGTGATTATACATACTCACTTAGTGATACACATAAGAAAATAAGGAAGAGAACTATCTAGGGAAAACTCTACACTTGACACGCTCAATAACATGGGTGTGTCCCTGACCGTACCCTAAACCCACAACACAGAAGCTTTGACACGCTCAGTGACATGGGCGTATCACTGCACGTGTCAATTCTCTCCCAACACAGAAGCTATGACATGCTCAGTGACATGGGCATGTCACTGGATGTGTCAATCTTTCAAAAACACAGAAGCTGTGACACACTCAGTGACATGGGCATGTCACTGGATGTATCGCCAACCTAAAAAATAGAACCAACAACAAGCCCAAAGACATGGCCGTGCTAATGGGCATGTCAGGCCAAAAACCCTGAAATCGACACCAAAACGCCACATCCAACAAACATCTTTCTTTTACCCTTTTTCACTCCAAACAAACTTAACCAAAACCATCAATATACCATATGAACTTGAATAAACATCAAAACAACTCAATTACAAACATCACAACACAATCAAAACCATATTACATAACTTAAAGTCACAACACTCACAACTCTTGTCTCTTTCACCAAACTTAACTCTTTTCTCTTCAATCCAACCCCACAATCAAAGTTAACAAAACAACACAACCTCAAATATACCAAATCAACCATAAACACGTCTACAACAACCAATCCAACAAACCCAAAAACACAAACTCAAAAGAAAACAAAGAAACAAGTTGGAAACTTACCAAAAGTGAAGGGAATCCTTAAAACTCTAACTTTATCTCTTGAAATCCTTCAATCTCTTGAGTTTGGAAGTAAAAACATCTCTCCCTCTTGAAGATGGTGGTGATGGCTGGCCAAAGAAGAAGAAAGAAGAAGAAGAAGAAGAAACAAAGTCAAACCACACTTTTTTAACCAAACATTTTACCCAAATCACTCTCCACCAAGCAATTTAATAATATAATATTAAACCCACTTACATCATCTTCCACTATCTCTAATAATATATCTCTTTAGACCAAATAAGCTATAGATTTGTATATATATTGTATATATCTCTATATATACAGCATATACACACTCCTTCCTCTTATCTTCTCACTTAATCAAATATATACTTAAAATCATTTAATTCAATTTAACAATAACATTTCAAAAAAAATTGTAGGGTATCACTTGGGATATTGCATGAACATCAAACAGTGAAGCAACAAAATATCAAACAATGAGTAGTGAAACTAAAATATTAAAAAAGGCAGTAGCTGAGCATATTGTCTTGTGCTCAATTCAACCAAAAAGCGTGAGGCTGGTGTAAACAAGAGTTTGGATCAAAACATGATTATTGGTGGAATCAACAAATGGAGGTATGTCTCCTAAATTAATATATTTAACACAGCGTACTAAGCTTGGATGATGATTGTTTATCCTTCATGATAAAACCTAGTAACTCTTTATTCCAGCAGCTCTGATGGGTTAAAATTAATATTTTTGCATGCATGATTATTTAGCTACAAATATCACAGCAAGCTTATTTTTTCCAACATTAAACTTTAAATCTTATTTTCATAAATTCCAAACCATTCCTGTATACTTAAACCATAAACCCTAAATTCTATTTTCTTAAAACCTAAAACCCCAATTAATTCTGTTTTTTTTTCAAATGGCACAGTAGCTTAATATTTTGAAATAATAATAATAAAATCAGTTTTGTAAATCTAAACCTATAAAATCCTAATTTCATTCAAGAAACCCTAATTCAATATGTAAACTTAAATTTATATATTTATTGCATTATATGAGTTAGATGCATGATTTATTATATGTCTTAATGAATGGTTTATTTTTGTTTAGTCTTTGATGAATTATTTCTTTATGATGAATAATCGATTATTTTTATTGATTTATTTTTGTTTTAAGAATTGTAAGAGGTATGTTTCCATGATTGGATACCTCATTAATTGAGCATTATGTAATTTAATTTATTTCAAGTGTCGAATCAATGTAAAGGATAAGTGTCCACCAATTGGTGGGTATCCTATTTTATTTATTTTCTTTTAGACATTGGACAATTGTAAGGACATATTTTCATCCTCAGTTGGGTGTCCATTTATTTATTTTGTTTGAACCTTGCTATGATGTTTAACAAAGTATTTATTTATTCTTATGATTGCATGTATTATGGATAATATCATTATATTTAAGAATTTTATAATATTAAGACCTAAAAAGGAGGTAGATTCCAATGAACCGGGCACTGTGGGAGAGCTAGGCCATATTATCTCCTTCCCCACGCATGCCCAACTTTCTAAACCCATTAGGGGGTTGGGGATTACTTAGGAATTGAGTCATTCACCCCTTTCTTTTTCTCAACCTGTTCGGGTGGCGACTCCATTTTCTCCGGGCTTAGACCCGTGTTCTCTAAGGCCCCAAGCCTAACAGTGTTGAAGTCGCAAGAACCATTCCACATGAAAGTGGGGGCAAAAATCCCGGTTCATAGTAATTTGATTTCAATTAAGTTACTTTGATGCATAACCAAGTATTTTAAAGTTAAATGTTGGATTTAGTTGAGTTTGAATAGAGTTGGAAATGGAAAGAAAGATTATTCAAAGTATGAAAAAGAATGATAACTTTGGATATGAGATTATTTTGTGTTGATATCAGGATTTTGGCCTGACACGCCCAGTGACATGACCTTGTCATTAGGTGTGTCAACGATTCTATTTTTAGTATTAGTAACACATGCAGTGACACGCCCATGCAACTGAATGTGTCAAAGCTACTGTAATGCAATATGTTTGACATAGGCAGTGACACGCCCATGTCACTGGGCGTGTCAAAGCTTCCATGTAATGGGCAAAGGGCATGGTCATTGACATGCCCATGTCGTTAAGCGTGTCAATTGTAGATTTTGCCCAACATAGCTCTTTTCCTTATTTTTTCAGTGGTTCTTATCTTTGTGTTGAGAGATCATGTATATGTATTTAAACGTGATACTGAGTGATTGTTTATAATCACATTTGGTTTAGGTGTTGAGGAGGTTTGTTTTGCCCTATCCGAGTGTTGAAGGGTATCTTGGAAGAGAAGGTTGAAGGTGGTGTTTGAGCTTGTTTTGTTGCTTTTAGAGGTAAGGACAAACTTTGAATAAATTGGTTGTGTTTGCATTACATTTGGACTTAACACATTTTGGTTTGAAAATTGTGTTAAGCTCCTTGATGCATTGAATATGCATGAACATTGTGCTATGTTATATGATTTGTTAAGAATGCATTATATGTAATGTGAAAAGCCTCTGATAATGGCTAAATTGAGTAAAACGTGAATATATGCAATATATGAAAATGACCCAAAGTGTTTGGGTATTGAGTTTTGATGAGAATGCATTAAAGACATTATGAAAAGCCATGGGTGATTGCTAGATTGCATAAAATGTGAAATGTAATGTTATATTGGAAATTGAGAAATGATGAAATAAAATAAATGAGAAAAGAGGCAGCGTGCCTAATGGATTATGAGAAAATGAGAAAGAGATTAATAATGAGAAATGTGAATTAATTGTGCGCCTAATATATTATTTAATTTTCAGAGTTCTATGTTTGGAGACATGCCTATGAGGTTATCCTCATTATTTGCCTTCGGGGCTAGCTTTTGAGTAATTATCAATATGCCTTCGGGCTAGATGATGGGCATCACTATGATTTGCCTTCGGGCTAGATGCTAGGTGTCACTTGTCTTTGGGCTAGACTTTGGGCATCACTTGCCTTCAAGATAGACACTGGGTGTCAATATAGACCAAAATAGTAACTCTGAGATTTGAATAGCATATCAGATCCTTTGGGCCCATGCTTGTGTTTGTACTTATGTGAATTGTAAAATGATTGAAATATATATTGAAAATGAATAGGTATGTCACATGGTGATATGATATCCATATGCATTGTGCATTAGCATTGCATTTGAACTTTATTGTTATCAAAGTTTGTATCGCTGGGCTTTTGGCTTATCGCGATTGTAATTTATCATGCAGGTAACAAGGTAGATCCGATAGACCGAGCTGGGTCTAGATTTGAGATCTTGAGTGTAGATTTAATTGTTGAACATCAAGATCAGAAACACACTGCCAGCATGTACATATTTTATATTATCGTACATTTTGACATTATGTATGTTGTATTATGTTTTGATGTATATATATCTATATATTGTAAACTATAAAGAATATTTTGGATAAAATTTTATAATGGGGGAATTGTATATATTTTTTATAAGTAATATTTTATTTGTTATTTAAATTATATCCTTTAAATTATTTCAGATTGTATAGATTCAAAATGTAAGAGATTTTATAAAAAATAAATTCTGATATTCTTATACCGTATATGCATATTTTATATATGTTGGGTGTATGTATTGTACGTATATAGAGTATAAATGTGTTACAGCTGGAATGGAAAACCTTCAATGGGGGAAGCTTATGCCATTTTAGAATTTCGGTCATAAGTGTTTGTTTTTGTAATGTAATTAGTTTAAACATGTTAAAATATGTTTTTAATAACATAAATAAATTTAAAATACCAAATTAAATGGCTTAGTAAATTATTCCAAAGTTAAAGTCAGGTTAGCCTTAGCTTTGGGATTTTTGCTTAAATGATGTTTAACTATGATTTTAAGATTGGAAATGCCTTAGAATGTGATACTAAATGATTATTTGTGATTACATTTGGTTTAGGCATTGAGGAGAATTGATTTGCCCAATCCAAGTGTTGAAGGGCAAGTTGGAAGAGAAGGTTGAAGGTGGTGTTTGAGCTTGCTTTTGTTGTTTTTAGAGGTAAGTACAAACTTTGGATGAATTGAACATGTTTGCATTACATTGGGCTAAACACATTTTTGAAATGGGAAATGTGTTAAGCTACTTGATGTTTTGATTATTTATGAATAATGTGCTATGACATGTGTAATGTCATATATGCAATAAATGCATTGTGAAAAGCCATTGTTAATGGCCAAAATGTATAAAATGTGAAATATGTGTGTTATGTGAAAATGACCCAAAGTTTTTAGGTAATGCCATTTGTTGTGTATGCATTAAGGGCATTGTTAAGAAGCCATTATTAATGGATAAAATGCATAAAATGTGATTCATATGTGAATTATGTGAAAATATCCAAAATAATTGGGTAATGTGTTGTAAATGTAAAATGCAGTACATTCTAATTATACGTTGATATATGATGATATGAAGTGAGATGACATTCAAATAGATGTGAAAATAAGGCAATGCGCCTAATTGATAATAAGAAAAAAGGCAATGTGCCTAATGAATTATGAGAAAATAAGAAAAAGATTGATAATGAAAAATATGAAATAATTGTATGCCTAGTATGTTATTCAATTTCCAGAGTTCTGTGTTAGGCAGCATGCCTATGAGGTTATCCTCTTTACTTACCTTTGGGGCTAGCTTTTGATCAATTATTTGATTTGCCTTCGGGATAGACATTGGACATCACTTACCTTCAGGCTAGATGCTGGGCATCACTATGAATTGCTTTCGGGCTAGACACTGGACGTCACTTGCCTTAAGGCTAGACACTGGGTGTCAATATGGACCAAAATAGTAACTCTAGGATTTGAATAATATATTGGAATATTTGGGCCCATGCTTGTGCTTGTTTTATGTGAAATGTAAAATGATTGAAAAAGATGTTTAAAATGAAATGATATGACATATGGTGTCATGATATGCATAAGCATTGTACAGTGGCATTATTTTACAATTTTATTTATATCAAAGTTTGTATCGCTAGGCTTTCGGCTTAGCACGATTATAATTTATTGTACAGGTAATAGGGGAGATCTAGTAGAGCCAGAGAGTTTGTCTAGACCAGGTTGGGTCTAGATTTGAGGTTTTCAGTGTAGAGTTGATTTTTGGGCATTAAGATTAGAAACATTGCCAGCATATATATGTTTTTATCATATTTTGATATTTCATATATTATATTATGTTTTTGATGTATATATATTGTAAATTATAGAGAATGTGTTGAAAGACTGTATAATGTGGGTTGATATATGTTTTGAAAAATATATGTATGTATATGTATAAATGTGTTGGGAAATTTAGAGAAATTGAGGAGTATTGGAGAAATGTATGAATTGGTTATTGGGAGCCTTTTGTGCGCAGGTTGTGATTTTGTTGAATTTGAAAATGTTCAAATTACAAAAAAAACTCTGACAAATTTTTTCAGAGATTTTTATGAAAAATTCTTGTTTTAGAACCTATGGTTTATAATAATATTTTATTTGTTATTTAAATATACATTTTAAAGTATTTAAGATTTTAAATTTGAAAAGTGAAAAAAATTATTAAACCGAACTATGATATTTTTGTATCGTATATGCATATTTTATATATACTGGGTGTATGTATTGTACGTATATATGGTATAAGGGTGTTATATTTATTTTGGTATTAGAGCCTAGGTTTGAGGTTCTCAACCTAGGTGGGTTGTTAGAGAGAGAAAATGAGAATTTTAAATATTATTTTTAATTGTGATACATGCATTGGCATTGGCACTGGCAGTTTCTAATCTTTGATGTGGCAACTTCTGCTGTGTTTGCTATAGGTAGTTATGGCATCTCGGACGCATCAGTCTATAGAGGGTAGTGTAGAGAGTGTAGTTCTTGGTGAGGGTAGAGATGGAGCTAGAGCTAAGACTATTGGAGAGGCATCTATTTTGTGCCTATTATACCAACAACTGATGAGATTCTCCCGGGCTGGGTATGACATATGGTGGAGCTATTGAGGCAGGCTTTTGTTCAGCAGTCACCGCCGCCACCACAGTCGTAACCGCAGTTGCCGATGAGAAAGTATGAAAAGCTGAGGAAGTTTGGAGCTGAGGACTTTGTTGGTACTACAGACCTTGCTGTAGCAGAGTAGTGTCTAAATAGGGTCCAAAGAGTGTTCATCTAGCTGCAGGCCTGTCCAAAGGAGAAGTTTGATTATGCCAGATCTCTATTGTAGAGGGATGCTTATGAGTTGTGGAAGATAATTCCACATTCTATGGCTAATCCTCCAGTCCTGACCTATGATAATTTCTTGTGGGAATTTGAGAAGAAGTATATTCTGAGGGAGTCAAAGGATGCGAAGAAGATGAAATTTCTGAGTTTGAGGCAGGATACCAAGACAGTGATAGAGTATGAGATAGAGTTTATCAGGCTAAGTCAGTATGCTAGTGGGATCATTTCTGATGAGATTGACCGATGTAGGAGCTTAGAGGAGGGGTTGAGACCCTTTATTATGTGTATTGTGGCAGGCTCTCAGTATCAGGACTTTTCTTAGTTAGTTGCAGCTGCCGTGAGTGTAGAGAGAGTACAAAGTCTTACAACAGCTGCTAGAGTTGAGGAGAGCAGGGCTAAGAGATCCGAGGGTGAGGCAGGGTCTTCATCAGTGAAGAGAGGCTGAGGGGATATTTTCAAAGGTTCAGTAGGAGCCAGGAGCAGTCTGGTAGGTTAGTACAACAGCAGAAATAAAGACAGAGGCCTACAGTTTTAGTGGCTAGTGTTCCGACCCTAGTGGCTCAGAGGCCTGCTCCACCTACCTATGTTCATTATAGTAAAGCACAAGGAAGTGTCTGCTGGAGGATAGGTGCATCAGTAGTGTGTTTCAGATGTGGATCACCATACCATTTTATTAGAGATTGTCCAGATCTACCAAAGGATTGATAGACAGATACTGTAGCTTTTTGACCTATTGTCAGAGGGGGTCATAGTGGCAGAGGTTTTGATAGAGGTAGTCGATGTGGGACTAATAAGAGAGGCAATTCTATAGCTGGGGGTAGACCAGATGAGGCAGGGCCATTACAGCGGGTCTATGTGATGCAAAGGCAACCGGATGCTTCAGCTGTTATTGCTGGTACTTTTACTTTATTTGGTACTTCCATTCTTGCATTGATAGACCCTGGATCGACTCATTCATACATCAGTGCATCCATCTTGTCTGTGAGTGATTTACATTATGAGTCCCTAGGATTTGATGTTTTGGTCACAAATCCTTTAAGTCACGGTGTTGTGGTTAGCAGGGAGCACCGAGATAGTCCGCTTGTGGTTCAGGATGAGGAGTTTCTCGGTTACCTGATTGAGATACATTTTAAGGAGTATGATCTAATTTTGGACATGGATTGGTTATCTAGGCATGTGGTTGTGGTAGACTGTCAGCGAAAATATGTTACCATGAGAACATGTGATGGTAGGGATGTAATGATATCTAGTGAGCAGATACATTTTTCATCCATGTTTATTTTAGTTGTTTCAGCTAGGAGGATGATTTTGAAGGGATATGAAGCTTATCTTACTCATGTTGTAGATACTAGAGTAGTGAGATCCCAGCTTATTTAGTTTGTGAAGAAGAAGGATGGTACTTTGAGATAGTGTATTGATTACAGATAGTTGAATAAGGTGACCATCAAGAACAAGTATCCTTTGCCTCAAATAGATGATCTCTTTTATCAGTTGAAGGGAGTAGCAGTATTCTCTAAGATTGATATGAGATCTGAGTTAGAGTTATGGATGTACCTAAGATAGCTTTTCGCACGAGGTATTGGCATTATGAGTTCCTGGTGATGTCCTTTGGATTGACGAATGCACCAACAACTTTTATGGATTTGATGAACAAGGTGTTTAGACCATATTTAGATCAGTTTGTGGTGGTCTTCATTGATGATATTCTGATGTATTCGCATAATGAGGACGACCATGATAGGCATTTGTGGATTGCATTGCAGACTCTGGGAGAGAAGCACTTATATGCTAAGTTGTCTAAGCACTTATATGCTAAGTTGTCTAAGTGTGAGTTCTGGCTCGATGAGGTGACTTTTCTCGGTCATGTGATTTCAGCAGAGGGTATTAGAGTTTATCAGAGTAAAGTCGAGGCTATCTTGAATTGGAGTCCACCAAAGACTGTGATAGAGGTTAGAAGTTTTTCGGGTTTGGTAGGCTATTATTGTCAGTTTGTGAACGGTTTTTCTATGATAGCTACAACACAACCTAGATTGCTTCAGAAGGGAGTTAGATTTATGTGGACAGATTGGTGTCAGGTGAGTTTTGAGCAGCTAAGGCAGATGTTGACTCAGGCTCCTATCCTTACCCTACCTGTGGAAGTTAAACCTTATGGGATATACAATGATGCTTTACATAGTGGTTTAGGTTGTGTTCTGGTGTAGGAGGATAGAGTCATTGCTTATGCCTCTCGACAGTTGAAGCCACATGAGTTGAATTACGCGACTCATGATTTAGATCTTGCAGCTATAGTTTTTGCATTAAAGATTTGGTGGCATTATTTGTATGGGGAGAAGTGTTTCATTTATAATGATCACAAAAGTTTGAAGTACCTAGGTGTTCAGAGAGAGCTGAATCTTTGGCAGAGATGGTGGTTAGAGTTGATTAAAGACTACGACTGTTTGATTAATTATCATCCTAGCAAGGCAAATGTTGTTGTTGATGTCTTTAGCAGGTTTGACTGCTTATTCGCTCTTGTTGCTTGCTGAGTTGAAAGCACTACATGCTAGATTTGAGTCTTGTGATGATGGTACTTTGATGGCTCAGTTGTAGTTGAGGCCAGTTTTGTTGGATCAGATTAGGGAGGCTTAGTTGGTAGATGAGAAAATCCAGAATATTATGATGGATTATCAAAAGGTGGAGAGTCGAGACTTTCATGTGAGAGATTATGGTTGTTTGTGGTATAGAGATAGGTTTTGTATTCCTGATGATGCATGATTGAAGAGGATGATTTTAGAGGAAGCACATCATTCACTCTATGTTATGCACCCTTGTATTGGCAAGATGTATCAGGACTTGAAACAACATTATTGGTGGTCAAGTATGAAGAGGGACATAGCATAGTTTGTATCCAGATGTCTCACTTACCAGAGAGTGAATGTTGAGCACCAAGTTCCTTCAGGGTTGCTTTATCCATTATTAGTGGCAGAGTGGAAATGGGAATGAGTGACGATATATTTTGTGACTGAACTGCCTTTGACCCAGAAGAAGCATGATGAAATTTGGGTGATAGTTGATTGAATGACAAAGACAGCTCATTTTCATCTAGTTCGGATGGATTATTCTTTTGAGAGGTAGGCTGAGCTGTATATTAATGAGATAGTGAGGTTGCATGGCGTCCTAGTTTCTTTAGTGTCGGACCGAGACCCCCAGTTTACATTGAGGATTTGGAGGAGTTTGCATAATGCTTTGGGTTCTCGATTGTATTTTAGCACTGCTTTCCATCCTTAGATGGATGGGCAGTCAGAGAGAGTGATACAGATTTTAGAGGATATATTGAGGAGCTGTATCATTGATTTCACTGGGAGCTGGGATAAATTATTGCCACTGATTGAGTTTGCATATAATAATAGTCATCAGTCCGGTATTGGGATGGCTTCTTATGAGGCATTATATGGAAGAAGATGCAGGACACCTATATATTGGGATAAGGTTAAAGAAGGTAAATTGATCGGTCCCGATTTGATTAAGGAAACAAAAGAGAAAGTGATGGTGATTCGGGGTTATTTGAAAGCAGCTTCAGACCGATGAAATCCTATACAGATTTAAAGAGGAAGGATATAGAGTTCGGTGTGGGAGATAAAAATTTTCCTGAAGGTGTCTCAATGGAAGAAGATTTTGAGATTCGGCCACAAAGAAAAGTTGAGTCCTCATTTCATAAGACCATACGAGATACTGGAGAGAGTTGGTCCAGTGGCTTATAGACTGGCTTTGCATACTGAGTTGGATCAAATTCATAATGTCTTCTATGTCTCTATGCTTCAGAGATACAGGTTAGACCCATCTCATATATTGTCTGTGGAGTCCATTGAGGTGAGTCCGGACCTGGCTTATGAGGAAGAGCCAGTGGCGATCTTGGCACGAGAAGTGAAAGAGTTGAGGAATAAGAAGGTGCCATTTGTGAAAGTCTTTTGAAGGAATCATGCCACTGAAGAGGCAACATGGGAGAGTGAGCAGACGATGTGGAGTCAGTATCCCTAATTGTTCCAAACTTGAGAGCAGATAATTTCGAGGGCGAAATTTTCTTTAGGGGGAGAGAATTGTAATATCCTAATTTTTTTAAAAATTCCTAATTTTTGGAATCTGATAAAATAAATTATAATTTAATTGGATAAATTAAATAAATAATTTTAAATAAAAAATGAAATAATTTTAAATGAAAAAGTAGAATATATATGTAATAAATATACAAAACATACGTAACATATACAAAGTGTACAAAAGTCAAAATTTTAAAAATCAAAATCAAAGTCTAATGGTATTTTTATAAATAAACTTTAAAATTTTAAAATTATTTAAATTATTCAAAAATAATTTATTTTTGAATGGAAGATGTATTTTTGAATTTTTAATTAAATAAATAAATAAATAATTATTAAATTATTAAATTAATTAAATAATATATATATAGTTTAAAATGAAAGTGGAAAGAAAGAGAAAATTAATTTTATTTTTCATCTTCTTCTTCTTCTTAAGGCTGACCTCCATGGATGCAAAGCTCTAGGATTTTTCTTCTTCCATACTCTATAAATTGAAGGATTTCAAGTGTTCAAAGTGGATTTTTAAGAATTTCATCCATATTTAGTAAGTTTACTCACTTTTTCTTTGGTTTTCCTTAAAGTTTTGAATATATGTGTTTTGGGTTGTTGAAGTAGTATGATTTAACCATCTATTTTGTTTTGAATGAAGTTATTTTAAGTGATTAACAATGATTTTAAGGTAGAATTGAAGAAATGGTTGAGTTTGGATAAAAATTAGTGAAGAGAGAGAATTTAGGGTTATGGAATGTTAGGGTTTGTAAAATCATGGATTTTAATTGAGCAAATTAATTCTAAATGAGTTGGTTTGATGTATAAACAAGTATTTTAAAGTCACATATTGGATTTGGATAAGTTTGGACAGAGTTTGAGAATGGAAGTGTTGATTTAGGATTTTGGAAAAGTGATTTTTCAAAGTTGTTGAATTATTTGATTCTATTGGTTAAAGCATATTCTTTAGTAATAAAAGTGATGAATATAAGCTTGAAATGATAAATGGATTTAGTTAGAATGGAAAACCTTCAATGGGGAAAGCTTATGCCATTTTAGGATTTTGGTCATAAGTGTGTGTTTTTGAAATGTAATTGGTTTAAACATGTTAAAATATGTTTTTAATAATATAAATAAACTTAAAATACCAAATTAAATGGCTTAGTATAGTATTCCAAAGTTAAAGTGAGGTTAGCTTTAACTTTGGGATTTTTGCTTGAATGATGTTTAACTATGATTTAAGATTAGAAATGCCTTAGAATGTGATACTAAATGATTATTTGTGATCACATTTGGTTTAGGCATTGAGGAGAATTGATTTGCCCAATCCAAGTGTTGAAGGGTAAGTTGGAAGAGAAGGTTGAAGGTGGTGTTTGAGCTTGCTTTTGGTTGTTTTTATAGGTAAGTACAAACTTTGGATGAATTGAACATGTTTGCATTACATTAGGCTAAACACATTTTGAAATGGGAAATGTGTTAAGCTACTTGATGTTTTGATTATTTATGAATAATGTGCTATGACATGTGTAATGTCATATATGCATTAAATGCATTGTGAAAAACCTTTGTTAATGGCTAAAATGTGTAAAATGTGAAAAATGTGTATTATGTGAAAATGACACAAAGTTTTTGGGTAATGCCATTTGTTGTGTATGCATTAAGGGCATTGTTAAGAAGCCATTGTTAATGGCTAAAGTGCATAAAATGTGATTCATATGTGAATTATGTGAAAATATCCAAAATAATTGGGTAATGTGTTGTAAATGTAAAATGCAGTACATTGTGATTATATGTTGACGTATGATGATATGAAGTGAGATGACATTGAAATAAATGTAAAAATAAGGCAATGCGCCTAATTGATAATAAGAAAAAAGGCAATGTGCCTAATTAATTATGAGAAAATGAGAAAAAGATAGATAATGAGAAATATGAAATAATTGTGTGCCTAGTATGTTATTCAATTTCAAGAGTTCTGTGTTTGCAGCATGCCTATGAGGTTATCCTCTTTACTTGCCTTCGAGGCTAGTTTTTGAGCAATTATTTGATTTGCCTTCAGGCTAGATGTTGGACTTCACTTGCCTTCGGGCTAAATCCTGGGCATCACTATGAATTAATTTTGGGCTAGACGATGGGCGTCACTTGCCTTAAGGCTAGACACTGGGTGTCAACATGGACCAAAATAGTAACTCTGGGATTTGAATAATATATTAGATTATTTGGACCCATGCTTGTGTTTGTTTTATGTGAAATGTAAAATGATTGGAAAAGATGTTTAAAATGAAATGGTATGACATATGGTGTCATGATAAACATAAGCATTGTACATTGTCATTATTTTACAGTTTTATTTCTATTAAAGTTTGTACCGTTAGGCTTTTGACTTAGCGCAATTATAATTCATTGCGCAGGTGATAGGGGAGATCCGGCATAGCCGGAGAGTTAGTTTAGACCGGGTCGGGTCTAGATTTGATGTTTTCAGTGTAGAGTTGATTTTTGAGCATCAAGATCAGAAACATTGCTAACATGTATATGTTTTTATTACATTTTGATATTTCATATATTATATCATGTTTTTGATGTATATATATTGTAAATTATAGAGAGTGTGTTGAAATACTTTATAATGTGAATTGATATATGTTTTGAAAAATATATATATGTATATGTATAAATGTGTTGGGAAATTTAAAGTAATGAGTTTATAAATTATTATTATTTATATACACAAAAATAATATTATCTCTAACCAGTGTCAAATAATTTCTTACACATGGACAGAACTAGGGGAGGGGGCGGGGCTGGTGACTTTCAGGCCAATGACAAATCTCTTAATTTTCGACAACCTCTCATCCAATTTTGACTTAGCACCACTCCATTTCCATCGTTTCATTCTAATGGCTCCACCTTATAATGGTTTTAAATGAAAAATGAAGGGATTTTAAATGAAAAAGTGGAATATGTATGTGATTTATATGTAAAATATACATAACATATAAAAGTCAACACTTTTTAAAAGAAAAGTCAAAGTCCAATGGTATTTTTATAAATAAATTTTAAAAATTTAAAATTGATAAAATAATTCAAAAATAAATTATTTTTAAATGGAAGAGGGAATTTAGGACTTTTAATTTATTAAATAATTAATTATTAAATTATTTTAATATATATATGGTTTAAAATAAAGATGAAAGGAAAAAAAAGAAAATAAAAAAAAAAGTCTTCATCTTCTTCTTTTTCTTTATCTAGGCCGAAACTTCATAGCCAACAAGGGAAGATTTTTCTTCTTCCATAAACCAAGGATGGAAAGAATTTTAAGGATTCAAGTGGAGTTTTAGAAGTTTCTTCATCAATTGGTAAGTTTCCAACTCTTTTCTTTAAATTCCATGGAAAATTGAATTATGTGAGTTTTGAATTTTTGAAATAGTATGATATAATTGTTGGAATTGGTGTGTATGATGTTATTTTGGGTAGTTAACAATGATTTTAAGGTTAGATTGAAGAGATGATGGAGTTTGGATAAAAAATGATGAAGAGAGAGAATTTAGGGTTATGAAACTTTTGGGTTTGTGAAAACATGAGCTTTAATTGTGTAAATTGATTCCAAATGAGTTGTTTTGATGCATAAACAATTATTTTAAAGTCAAATATTGGATTTGGTTGTGTTTGGCTGGAGTTTGAGAATGGAAGTGGAGATTTAGGGTTTTGGAAAAGAAATTTTCCAAAGTTGTTGAATTGTGTGATTTTATTTGTTTAAGCATGTTGTTTAGTGTTAAAAGTGATGAAAATAAGCTTGAAATGATTAATGGATTGTATTGGAATGGAAAACCTTCAATGGGGGAAGGTTATGCCATTTTTAGGGTTTTGTGTATAAGAGTGTGTTTTTGTAATGTAAATGGTTTAAATGTATTAAAATATGTTTTTAATAATATAAATAAACTTAAAACACTAATTTAAATGGAATAGAATGGAATTCTAATGTTAAGTAAGGAAAGGCTAAATTTTTAAAAATTTATAGGAGTGATGTTTAATTATGGTTTAATATTGAAAATGCCATTAAATATGATACTAATTGATTATTTGTTATCACATTTGGTTTAGGCATTGAGGGAGGTTGTTTTGCTTCATCCAAGTGGTGAAGGACTAGTTGGAAAGATAGGGTTGGGGGTTGTTTAAGCTTGCTTTGGGTTGCTATTTGAGGTATGTACAAACTTTGAATACATTGGTTATGTTTGCATGACATTTGGGCTTAAATCATTTTGGTTGAAAATTTTGTTAAGCTACTTGGTACATTGGTTGTGCATGAATAATGTGCTATGACATTTGTAATTTCATATATGTGTTAAATGCATTGTGAAAAGCCATTGATAATGGCTAAATTGTGTAAATATGATTAAAATGTGTATTATGTGAAAATACCCAAAGTGATTGGGTAATGTGTTGTGAATGAAAAAAAAAAGGTGATATAATATAATGAGATATGTGGAAATATAATGAAATGAATTGATATTGAGATAAATAAGAAAAGCGAGAAAAGTGAGAAAAAAAAAAGAAAATAAGGCAATGTACCTATATTGAATATGTGACAATGAGAAAGAGATTAATAATGAGAAATATGAATAAATTGTGTGTCTAATATATTATTCAATTTTCAGAGTTTTGTATTTGACGGCATGCCTATGATTGCCTATAGGCTAGACACTGGGCGTCATTGTGAAAATATTTTTGAGGTGAAATGACCGGGTTGTCAGCCTAAAAAATAAATATTTAAAGCCAGGCTGGGTGAAATGACCGGGTTGTAAGCTCAAGCCTAGTTGGATTATTATATTGATATATTGCCTACGGGGCTAGACACATGGTGTCATTATAGACCAAAGCAGTAACTCTGAAATTTGAATAGCATATTAGTTATATTTGGGCCCATGTTTGTGTTTGTTTTTATATGAATAGTGGATTGTGAAATATTTAAAAAGTATAAGAAAATGGAATGATAAGATATTTATAAGCATTGTGCATTGGCATTGCATTTGATTTTTGTTATTATCAAAGTTTGTACCACTAGGCTTCGGCTTAGCACTATTGTTTACATCGCACAGGTGACAGGGTAGATTCAGCTGAGCAAGAGAGTTCTTCTAGACCAGGTCGGGTTTAGACTTATGGTTGAGCTTGTAGAATTGATATCAAGATCAGAAACACTGTCAACAACATGTATATATTTTATGTTATTATATATTTTGAGTATTATGCATAATATATTATGTTTTGGATTTTATATATTGTAAACTATAAAGAAAATTTGGATTAAGTTATTTGAAATGGGAGTGTAAATGTGTTCTAAATTATATATATATATATTTGAGAAACTTGGTGAAATTGAGGATTATGGTTGAGATAGTGAATTGAAATTATTTGCGAGTGTGTTCTTTTTGCAGGTTGTGTTTTGCTAAATTTTGGGAACGTCCAAATTACTGACAAAACTCTGGTGAATTTTTTTCAAAGATTTTCATATAAAATATTTATTTTGGGTTCCTATAACGAGCAAAGAATATTTATATACTATTTAATTTTATATATTTAGTATTTGAAATTTTAAATTTGAAATGTGAAATTTTTTTATAAAACATGTCGGTGATATTTTTGTATCGTATATGCATATTTTACATATGCTAGAAATATGTATTATACATATATAGGGTATAAGGGTATTACAGTGCTTTTGTGTGCAGGTTGTGGTTTTGTTGAATTTGGAAATGTTCAAATTACAAACAAAAGTCTAGTGAATTTTTCCTGATATTCTTATGAAAAATGCTTATTTTAGAACCTATGATTTATAAAAATATTTTATTTGTTATTTAAATATACATTTTAAAGTATTTAAGATTTTAAATTTAAAAAGTGAAAAAAAATTATTAAATCGGACTGTGACATTTTTGTACTATATATGCATATTTTACATATACTGGGTATATATATTGTATATATATATAGTACAAGGGTGTTACAATATCAATCTCCAAAACGAACCATAACTATGCATATATAACAATAAAACCCTAGTTCCATCCTTTAAGTTCATTTCAATAAATTATTAACTAACACATATACTTCCAAATTGTAACATCTCCAATTTTAAGGTATATTGGAGTAATCAAGATTAAGTAGGTGTGATTGGAAGAAAGAAATATGAGAAGCACATCAAATACATACAAGATATATATATATATATATAGTATACTTGATATATATATATATATATGAAATTTATATTACATATACAAGACATATACATGTACACAAAATATATAATACATATAAGTAAAGTATATATATGTGTTGGAAGATAGTAATTATGATAATAACAAAATAATAAATGGTAGTGAATAAAATAAATCAAAATTAAAAATAATTTTTAGATAGTGGAAGATGATGGAAAAGTGTGATATTTAGTATTTAATAATTAATTAATTAATTATATTGCTAGGATTGAAGAAAGAATAAAAAAGTCAAAACTATCACTTTTCTACATCTTCTATTTAATCATACCCGTATCCCACCATCAGCACCATCATTTCATCTTCTTTTTTCTTCTTTCTTCATTTTCTACATGAAAGACCATGACTCCTTTGAAAGTAATTCAAGATTTTGATAGGATTTAGTTAGATTATGCATGATTTCTCAAGGAATTCATTAAAGAACCAAAGAAACTGGGAAAAGAGATAGGAAGGACCACTTTAAAAGAGGTTAGTACTTGTATATTTAATAATTTGGATTTTATTTAATTCTTTATGCTTATAAAAGTTTATTAAACTCTAATATTTGAATTAATTATGATAGATTTGATTACTGGAGTTATTTGAGGAAAAATTGAATATGGAGTCAAAAGAGGAAAGAATTGATTATGGATTAATTTATAGTTGTGATTAAGTGTGTTACTAAGGGTTTAAACTTAAAACTATGCTTAAATGAACTTTTGAATTATTAAAGAGTTGGTTTAGGGTTATGGAAAATTTAGGGTTATTTAAAAATTAATTTTTTGGTATGGATGCATATAATTATTGAAATGGAATAATTTAATGTTGTTATAGTATATATATAATGATTTTATAGTTGGTTGTTGAATATAAGTGAGTGTGGATGAAGTTGGGAGCTTATAGGTATGTTATGTAAAATAAGGGTTTCTTATTATGATGTTGATAATTATTAAAAAGAATTATTTTAATGTTATTTTGATGTAAATATAATGAATTTATGGTTGAATGATGGAAATGGATAGGTTGAGTAGTAGTTTAAAAGAAGTAGTAATGGCGAAAATAGGGTTTTGGTGAATTTTTTGTAGAATTGATGTAATTGGTGTTTGAATGATTAAAGTGTGTTTAAATGCATTGCTAATGCTATATTGGAAATTATAATATGGTTTAGGAATGAGTAAATGGGAGTTATAAAATTAAAGAATTGAAGAACATTTGTGAAAGTTTGAGTTGGAAGGTGGAATTGGCTTGAGAGTTGACAAATTTAGGTTAGTACATACTTTAGAACTCATTTTATTAATTGCATTGCTTTAAATATAACACATTTCAAATGGATGAATGTGTTATGTTACTTGAATATTGGTGTTTGTGTAATGAGCATTGTTTGAAGTAGCAATGCATGAATTGAATTTATTATGGCATGTTAAACAATTAAAGAATGGCTCAATGTGATGTTATGTGCAAATTGTGAAAAGTGCAAATTGTACACTAAAATATGGAAGTGAGCCACATTTATATTATATGTGATTATGATGTTGACTATGAGTGGTAAACTGGAAATAAAGTATGAAAAATGGAGAAAAATGAAATATAAGAAATGTGTTTGCATGTCTACTTTATATAGAGTCTAGTTTCAGGATATTGTTTTTAGATATTATTATGTCTTTGAGTGAGACACACTGGTGTCATAGATAATATTATGCCTTCGAGTGAGACACACTGATGTCACAGATATTATTACGTCTTCGGGTGAGACACACTGGTGTCACAGATGATTGAGATAGTCCAAAATAATATTTATGAAACTAGACTAATATATAAGGACTTTTTGGCCCAATGCATGTTAGTGATTGATGTATTGATAAAACTGTGTGTATGATGCTTGATATTGGAGCATAGTGCATTTTCTAGGATTATATTTAAAATTTCATTTTTAGTACCAAAGTATGTACCACTAGGTCATTGGCTTCGCTCGGTTGTGTAAATTGTGCAGGTATCAGAAGTGCAGACCATGATGAACTAGTGTATGACTGGGACTTGAAGATAAGGGTTCCATGAGACCAACTTAGAGAGTGATGCATACATGTATAGTTTATGTACTATGTAATGTGTATTTTGTACAGGAAAAATATTATATGTATATTGGATATGTTTTGTAAAAGGTTATTGTGTATATGTGAATATTTTAACAAGTATTGTTACTTGAAATATGAATTTACAATGTACATTGGTACTCTTTGAGAATTTTCTAATATGTTTGGAGAGATGATGGAGTATTGAAAATATAATGTATTTGGAAGTGAAAATTTCTATGCAGGTTATGTTTTTTATTATTTTTGAGAATATTCAAATTACAGACAAAACTCTGACGGATTTTTTTTAGAGACTTTTCTTTAAAATAATTATTTTTTGTAATTTTATTACTAATGCAGATTTATATTTAACTATTAAAATATATTTTAAGAACTAAAATATTTTTTTTGTAGATATGGAAATTTTGAAATGACTGAAATTATGACACTCTGGTATTCTGTATAAGTATTTTATATATACAGAGTATATGTATTGTACATATATATGGTATAAGAGTGTTACACAAATCATATCATAACTATCATCTTTCTTAATTAACCACCATTTCCTCTCTCTATCCAATTCAAACATACTCTTAAAATTAATTAAAAACAAACTTAAGAAAGAGTACTTACTTGAATTCCTTAATAAACCTTCAAAATCGCCTTAAATTCTTGATTCTCTTATATAACTTGAAGTAGTTGATAACAAAACACATACTCTCTCTCTAGAAATGAAGGTCGGCCATGGCAAAAAAAGAAGAAAAAGATGAAGTCTTTTCTTCAATTTTCCATCTGCATCCTTTATTTTATAATAAATATCTTAAGTATCGTTTTACTTTTAATCTCCTACCAATTACCTTATTTCCTTCTTTGACTTTCTTTTATTATCATCATCATCATCATCATCATCATCATCTTTTCTAACACAATTATATACTTTGCATATATGTGATATGTACTTTATGTATATATATGTCATGTATGTGTAATATATATTTCATGCATACTTCAAATCTTATATCTACTCTACATACATCTTATATTTTTCTTCCAATCATATCTATTTAATCCTTCATATAAATTATACCAATGTTTATTAAAAATGAGGAGGTTACAATAAACTTAGTTAAAACAATGTCATTTTAACTAAGTGAATTCGCAATAATTATAAAGTCATGGTTATAACCGCCGCAAATAACAAATAAAAATGATTAACTTATATTTATTGTAACACTCTTATATCTCATATACATATAATACACACACTCTGTATTTATAAAATATGTATACAGAATACAAGAATATCATATATTTTTTTTTCTTTATTTAAAAATTTCCATCATTCTAAAATAATTATTTAGAACACTTTATATAGATTTTAAAAAAATAAAGAAAAATATCCCTAAGTAATTTAAAAATAAAAGGTGCATTTTAAAATAAAATCTCTGAAAAAAATTCGCTAGAGTTTTATCTGTATTTTGGATATTCCCAAATTTCAACACACTCAACCTGCGTTTAAAATACACTCCCAAATATTCATTTAACACATTCATTTCTCCAAAATCTCCAACATAATCACAAAATATACAAGTATTTGTGTATATCAATACATACAACCCATCTCTCAAATTTTCAGCATTTAAAACTAAAAATCCTTTTATAATTTACAGCATATATATATATATATGCTTACAAACATAAGATACATATTTAAGTAAATATGTCAAAGTTTAAAATATATACATGAAATGCAGATGGCTCTAGTCCATGGCAGCTCGACAAACTCCGAAAGGAAACAACTATAATTGAGACCTGGTGTGGTCTAGCAACACTCTTCGAATAAGCTCTATCACCTGCACGAAGCAATTCAATCATTCTAAGCATAATGCTTAGTGGTACATACTTTGATAAAATAAATAAATAGTATAACACATATAATGCCATAAAATGCATTATGAAAAAATGTCAGACAATTTATTTCTTTTTATACATTTTAACAACACATCAATCATCCACATACATTGGGCTCAAAATCCTTATATATTAGTCTAGTTTAAAAAAATATTGTCTTAGGCTAACTCAATCATCTGTGACACCAGCGTGTCTCACCTGAAGGCATATAACATCTATGACACCAGCATGTCTCGTCCGAAGGAGTAATAATGTCTATGACATCAGTGTGTCTCATCTTAGGGTGTAACAATATATGTGACACCTATATGTCTCACTTAAGAAGCATAATAATATCCAACAACTATATTCTATAACTATACCATAAAGAAGGTGACATGCAATTATATTTTCATAATTTCCACTTTTCACATTCTTTTTCATATTTTCAATGCATCTTTAACATTCTTATCATATACAATGCAAATGTTGCTCATTCCCACATGTTAGTACACAATTTGCACTTTTGGCATTTTGCACACACATCTCATGTAGCCATTCTCAATGGCTTATCATGCAATAATCATTACAAACCAAGCATTGTTACTCCAAACAATGCTACACACACATTTAGAAATACCAAGTAACATAACACATTCAACATTTACAACGTGTTACGCTAAAAATTAATGCAATTAAACACTTTATAACCCAAAGTATGTACTAACCTCTATTAAGCAAGAAATGTAGTTAAAACTTCACTCCACTTCCAAAATCTCCTAATGTAATATTTATTACTTATAATATTTATTTTTAACAATGAAAATAAAAAATAAAAAATCAATGACAGTAGAATCGGCGATGAAAGTCGCGACGAATTGGCTTGGGCCAATTCACCGCAGGTAAAGCCTGCAGCGAATCAGCGCCCCAGCCTCTGGCCTCATAGTTGGCCCTTGCAGATCCTCATAGCACCCAGGCCAATCCTCACCAGCCTGCAGCAATCCTCGCAGGCCCAGTAGTACGCTCGCATGCCAATCCTCGCAGCACGCAGGCCCAGCACCCCAGCCTGCCAGCGCGTTGTTCGATTTTTGCTAAAAACTTATTTTACTCGATTTAAATTTTATTTCCTAGACAATTTTATTTCCTTAACCAATTAGTATTAGGTTTTTATTTTTTCTTATAAATTCCACATTAAAAGCAAACAGGGGGAAGGAATTTTATTTCGGCCAGCAGGGATTTCTAGGGAATTTTATTCTGCTAGAAGGGAAAATTTACTAAAGAATTATTTGGACTTTTTCTTAGCAATTGGTTTAGAGACTAGACTTTGGAAATTTGAAAGAAGAAAGCAACAAAAATAAAGGAGAAACCCTAGTAGCCAAAGGAGCAAAAATTATTGAACGAAGAAAGCAACTGGCAGTGTCAAGGCAATTGCAAAATTCCAAACTTCAACCAAAAAATTAATTGACTCAGGCAGTAGCAAAAATCAAACAAAAGCTTGGTTCAAATCTTTTAATTTCGATGGAGCCAACAAATGAAGGTTTTTTTGTTATGTTTAATTCATTTAAAATATAATAGTTACATTATTGTTATCTCATGCATTAATTTACTAGACATTCAAACAAATCAGTAGCCATATTTACGTTTATTTTATTCATCACAGTAGCAGATATTAGAATCCAAACCCTAATTTGAAATACATAGTGACCATGTTTTTATCAAAACCCTAAACCCTAGCACCGTCTTCGTAAAAGTTCCAAGTTTTTATCAAAACCCTAACCCTAATTTCTAAACTAAAAACCCTAGCCTTGTTTTCCAAAACCCTAATCGTATTTTCCTCAAACCCTAAAACTAGTTTTCAAAATTTTTAATACCAAAACCTACAACCCTAAAGACCGATTTTCAAAATTTTCTGGGGACCACCGTATGAGCTCGTCGAAGGGGTCAATATTTATTTGTGTATTATAAGTCTTTATGTTCAACTTTCTTTATTTTAAAGCCTAATTTAGTTATTCTAAAAACCTTAATTTAAAATATAAATCCTAAATTTATATATTTATTGCTTCATTTAATTTTAGATTTAATTATGTAGCTTATTATATGTTTTGATGATTGATTTATCTAATTTGATGTTTTATTTGTTAATTTTATCATGGATGAATTTTTTTCAATTATTATTTGCTTATTAAAATTGTAAGAGGTATGTTTCCATGATTGGGTACCTCATTAATTAATTTTCATGTAATTTAAATTGTTTTATATTTTGGGATTAACATAAAAGACACGTTTCCACCTTTTGGTGGGTGTCCTATTTAGTTTTAGACATTGGATGAAGTAAGGACACGTTTTCATCCTCAGATGGGTGTCCATTTATTTATTTTGTTTGAACATTTCTTTGATTTTAATATAATGATGCTTTATTTTAATTATTGCATGTAGTATGGATAATAGCATTATATTTAAGAATTTTATAATATTAAGACCTGAAAAAGAGGCTGCTTCCAATGAACCGGACATTGTGGTGGTGCTGTGTAACACCCCCACACTCGATACATACACACTACATACACCACAATGTAGTATACATGTATCGAATATAGGAACGGATCTTTCTTAACATTCAAGAAACACCTTTTAAATGATATCATAATCTTTTTCAGTATACAATATAAATAATAAGTAATTAACTTGTAAGATAAAACAAAGTAGATATAGATATGTTTATTTAGTACGCAGCGGAATTTATAAAATATTTACATATATGAAAGCATTTAAATCCATATTTACAAATATACATATATTCACATTATAAATGATATTTACAAAATATAAAGAAGTTATCCATGATTGGCAGCTTTCTCTGATCTTTAAGTCCCAAATAAACTCTTCACTGTCTACTCTCACTCGGTCTCAAAGAGCTCTCGGGTTCTACTCTATCACCTCTATCACCTGCGCGATTAAACACTATCGCGCTAAGCCAAGGGCTTAGTAAGACAAAACATGCTAATATGATGCTTGTATGCTATGCAATGTCACACATTCCATTAATATCCACATCATAAGTGAAAAGCTAACATCAAACCTTTGCCTTACACAAATCATAATCATATAAGCATATCACATCTCAAAGTTCTTTCATGATTATCATTATTCAATTATTTTACCATCAATGAATCACATATAAACAAAGACAAGCATGGGCCCAAAACACACTAATATGCCATTCAATTTTCAGAGTTAATGCTTTGGTTTTATCACATTTATCATTATCACATATACCCAACTAGGCTTCAAGGATTAGGTTCAACCAAGCTTTAAGGGGAACAAAGCATGCTAAGTCTCAACCCAACTTGGCTTCAAGAACCAAACCCAACCTAGCTTCAAGGGTTGTAACATCTCAATTAGGCTTCAAGGACTAGACCCAACCAAGCTTCAAGGGGAGTAAAACATGTTAAACTTCAACCCAACTTGGCTTCAAGGATCAAGCCCAACCTAACTTCAAGAGATTGTTACCATCATTAGGCATGCCACCAACAACAAACTCTGAAAATGGAATAACACATTAGCCACACAACTCATTCATTAATTTATTATCAATTTCATTTTCAAAGGAATCAACATAGCCAATCACAATGGCTTTATATTCCATTTCATTCTCAATTCACATCATAGCATTTCAATCTTTCATATACAAAATCATTTGCATCATTATGTCATTCACATTATTCATATATATATATATATCATCATTGATATAAACATAACAACACACATTGCTCATATAAATTAACAATGTATTAATGCCACATTTGTACTTACACACAATCATATAGGTTTTGTACTTACCTCAAAAACAAATCACACCACTCTTAACACTTCCTTGATCAAGATCTTTCTACCTCTTAGATCAATGATCAATCACTATCTTCAAGACCTAAATCAAAAGTAATAGCATATACTTGCTTAGGAATACACAAGAGATAATCCAATTAGGAATTAATTAGGGCAAACCCTAACCCTAACACGCTCACCCACACGGGCGTGTTCATGACCGTGCTCTAACTCCACAACACAGAAGTATTTACACGCTCAACAACATGGGCGTGTTCCTGGGCGTGTAAATTCTCAAATCTTACAGTAGCTATGACACGCTCAATAACAAGGGCGTGTTACTGATCGTGTCAAAGCTACTGCCTCCAACACAATTGACACGCCTAAAAACCCTGGACGTGCTCATGGGCGTGCCCGGCCACAAATCAAGACTCCGGCCTAAAACAACCAAACACTCAACAACACACTTCCATTCCTTAACATCCTCTTCAAACAATCTTAACAAAACCTACTCAAAACTCATCTCAAACTTGCAACACACCAAAACAAGCCAAAACACACATCAAACACAAAACACAAAATTCATCTCAAAACCCTCACCACATATACAACATCATCTCTTTCAACCACTTACTCTTTTCTTTAATCCATACTCAAAATCCATCATCAAATCACTCAAACACTTCTCACATCTCAAAATCAACCAACACACTCTTAAAAATCTATCAAACTCAAATATCATTTCAAATAAGCACAAAGATCACAAGAGAACTTACCATAGTTATAAGACTTCTTGTATCATCCACTAGATCACTTCAATCTTCCTTCAATTTGAGTTAAACACCTCAAGATCTTCACTTTGTCTCTTGTTTTCCTTTGTCTATGAAGGAGCCGGCCACACAAAGAAGAAAGAAGAAAATGAACCACAAAAACAAAGTCAACTCTTCTTTTAATCTCCACCAAGTGTTTCAATTCAAGCAATTACCAAAACACCCTTCATCACTTAACTTAGATTTTGTCACTTGCATGCCCAAATATGTAATTTCACAAATCTCAAATAAAATATCTTCTTGCATTGACTCTCTATTTGACTTATGTATATGTTAATTATATCATCATATAAACAACATATACATTTCTCTCTAAACCCTCTTTTCTCTTGCAAATTGACACATACATTCAATCCAAAATACAACAACAACCTAATCAAAACTTTTAGGGCATACATTGGGATATTACATGCTGGGCCATTTCTCACCTTCCCCACACATACCTAACTTTCTGAACCCATTAGGGGATTAGAGATTCCTTAGGAATCAAGTCATCCACCCTTTCTATTTTTCTGGCCCGTCCGGGTGGCAACTCCATTTTCTCTAGGCTTAGGCCGTGTTCTCTAAGGACCTGAGCCTAAATAGTGCCAAAATCGCAAGAACCATTCCACCGGAAGCGGGAGCGAAAATTCCCTCTCACAGTGGCTACTCCACTGGGGATAAGAGAAGTTGATTTTGTTGGTCTTTACATTATTATATTCTTTCTTATTATGATATTATCCATTGCATCATTTAGTTTGCATTGTGTGCTTGAATTAGGACACCTGTGTTAGCCATGTTGTGTCATGTAAAGGATACCATACTTTCACTCAAGGTATGGAGATCGAGTATTGCATAACCACTCATAGCCTTGTACCTTTTGGTATACACTTGCTATGGGAACCTAAGCCTTTCAACCTAAAGACAAAAGCTCATGTAATTGGGCTAGTTACTTTCCTTAGGTTTTTATCTCAAATGCTTGTTGTTTGACTATGGTTAATTTATCTTGGCTTAAATCATAGCTTATTTGGTTTTTTCTTTTTCTAATATGACCTAAGTACAATTGTAAGCTCAAAATAAATTTTTCTTTAAAGTCCAAAAGACCAAAGCTATTTTCAAAATTTTTCAAGATGGTCTTTAGACATAAAATTTTTCTAAAAACAAATCAAAAATTATTTTCTCATGACTCAAATACAAAGTCAAAAATCCATTTTTTTAATGGGGTTTTCAAATAAAACCATTTTTGCATTTCTTCCAACCTTTTGAAAGAGCTTACTAATATTTAGGCCAATTGTGAAAATACTAAAAATTAATTGTGAGCCTAGTTTATAGTAAGAATTATTATTCATGGGCTTGTTTTTGGTATGAATCAGTAGTTACTTTTTTAAGTGAGAAATCTATTTATAATAAACCTCTAAATTTAGTTTTAATCCAATATAGCATAAAAGTTGCTTTAGTTGATTGGATGGATTAAAACCTAATTAATGGGAATTATCATGAACTGATTTCCATTTTTGAAAATATAACTATTGATTGAACCATCTGAGGGAACTTTTCGAAAACAAAATATCCCATGTTGGTATTTTGTTAACCATAAACCTAGGAAAAGAAACTCGCCATTCGTATATGGATGTTATAAGGTTGGAAGGAACGTTCTATTTATTGTTTGTGCACACATATATACATGCATACATGCATCACATGACATATCATTAATCCTTTCTAGCTCACAGACCTGAAGTACAACAATTCAAGAGCATACAATGATACCACCTACAATATTGATTTTGATTCAAGTGCTTCATTGTAAGGATGGATGCAAACCAACTAAGGGCATAGTTGATGAAGTTATCAAAGCTAGGATGGCCGAGCTACGAGATTAATTGGTTGAAATTATGAAGACCCAGTTGATTAAAATTCTGGAGATCATCAACAATGCTAATGAGACATCTCCCATTGACTTAAGAAAGAAGGGAAAGGCAGCATCAACAAGGAACATGTTCACTAATAGAGATTGAATAAAATATGAGGGATCAATCCCTATTCTACAAGATTGGCAGAACCAAGTGCTGTCTAAGTGGAGCAATAGGGGCGGCTACCACCCTAGTGGGCAAAGTCAAAGGGAAAGAGGAGGTGTTGAGAAAAATGCAACAACTGAACCAACAAAGAATCATAAATTTTTAGACTTAAGGGAGCCTTTGTCAAAGATGTTATAAAATCTAATGAAGATGGATTTGCTACAACTGTTGGCTCCTCGACCGCTACATAATCTTCTGCAACCAAACTTCAATGCCGAGGCCTTCTATCAATTTCATCAAATGCAAGGGCATGAGATGGATAAATGTGCTCATCTAAGGCACAAGATCCAATATTTGATTGACAGTGGTAAGCCACTCGAGCTGAATAAGCCCAATACCAAAAGCAATCCTCTACCTAGGTTTAACAGAGTGTCACCACCAACAACTTTTATGGTAGGAGGAGGATTGGAGGAAGATCTTGTCTTATCCTCCTTGCAAGATGGGAATATTGAAGATGTGAAGGGAGAAGAAGCTTAACTCAACAAACTTCCCTTGGCTTGTTTGTCTTTTTGTTTTATTTTCCTTATTTGGTGTTTTATGGAACAATCGTGTTTTGCAAATTTAAAGTTGCTTGAAATAAATTATTTTCATCAATGATGGGAATTTTTGTTGGTCTTCACTGCTAAATTGATGATGGATTTAACTTGATATTTATAAATTAGCGTATCTATGTATCATGATTCGAATGACTTTACTAGGTGAGGGAATTGCTCTATAGCATTGATTTGTGTATGCTTACTTGGGCTCCTGCATAATTACCTTTGTCTAGGTCCTAGTCAGTCTTAAAACATGCTTTGACAAACTTTCAAGGCGAAACTAAACTTTGCTTATTTAAGGGAGAGATGATCTAGGCATTGTTTGACGAGCCAACAACTAGTATCTACCCAATTAAATACCAATCCCTAGTTGTCCCTTTGAGCCTTCATAAAATTTTAGCTTTCTTTCACTACAAAAAAAAAAACGCTATCTGCAACAGACAGAATCCGTCGCAGATCCGTCGCAGATCGGTCGCAGATATAGATTTGCAACCGATCTGCGATGGATATGATCCGTTAATAAAAAAGGCGTCGTAAATTTTAATTTGCGATGGGCCGTCGCAGATTTGCGACCGATTTGCTACCACTAGGCGGTTGCAAATTTGCCGCTCAAATTTTCGCGGGCAAACAGTAACCATTGCAAATCCGTCGCAGAAACCGTCGCAGATTATCGTTGTAGATTTTTCGTCGCAGATTTCGTCGCAAAACTCGTCGCAAATTCGTCACAAAAGCCGTCGTAGATTGTTCTGGAGTATACATGCCGTGGTGTTTTCCGTCGTAGATGCCGTCGCAGATGTTCTGGAGTATATATGCCGTGGTAATTTCCGTCGCAAATTCCGTCGCAAATGCCGTCGCAGATCCGTCTCAGAAAACCGTCGCAGATTGTCGTTGTAGATTTTCCGTCGCAGATTTCGTCTCAAAACTCGTCGCAAATCCGTCATAAAAGCCGTCGCAGATGTTCTGGAGTATACATGCCGTGGTGTTTTCCGTCGCAAATTCCGTCGCAAATTCCGTCGCAGATGCCGTCGCAGATGTTTGGGTATATATGCCGTGGTAATTTCCGTCGTAAATTCCATCGTAGATGCAATGAATTTACAATTTTTGTGTCATTATATGGATTTTTAATATAAAATACACACCTGTAGTAATAATATTTACAATTTAATTACATAAATCTAAATTTATATCAATTTTCATTTATATAAAATGCAATAGTTAGTTAAACTAACATAATTCAAAAGTCATTACAATATATAAGTTTTAAACATTTCAAAGTATTAAACAAAAAACACTGTCAAAAGTAAAAACTAAGCCGAAGGCATACACTAGTCATCATCTGGATGTTCTACTGTTACTTGATCTTCTGCTGGTGGGGTTGGTTCTGTTGGAGCCCATCTAGGAGGTTCAGTTGGCCGTCCTAGTAACATATTCTGAATCCAAGTCTGGTTCTCAACTAAAAATCGAGTCATATCTGCAATTTTGGTCTCTAATTTGCTCTCTATATGACTGACTTTATTGCTTATCTCATCACGTATCTCAGTTAACATATTTTCATTCACTTGTTGAGATGTACTTCCACTGCCCTTAGAGATGTGAGAAATCGCTAAATTTCCCAACCCATATAATCTGGCCTTCTTTGTTCCTCCTGCCGCTTCAACAAATAAATCATCATCATCCTTAGTACAAGATTGAACTTCCTCTCCATTTGCCTCTTCTGTAGACTGTGATGCTTTCAATTTCTGAAAGCTTTCCTAAAAAAGAAAATCAAAACAACGTTAGAGTCAAAAGAATCCAGTAACCAATACACATAATTCACAAGCAATATTCATAAAAAAGCATGTTAACAAACCAAGCATGTTAAAAGTATGTTCTTAATAAAAAAATATAGTACTAATAAAAAAACACTTGCTGCACCAACGTTTCTAGAATTACAGCAGAAATAATCTTTTTTTGTTACAATCAAATTGCTCCTATTCACAGCAGAAACAATCTTGTAAGCGCAATAGAATTACAGATATATTATGCCAAAATAGATGTCCTCAGAATATTGTATAATAACTGCCTAAAACATTTCAATACTACCCAATCCTTGTTTTTCTTTTCACCTAAACTAGAAGAAATTCAATTACTATTCATCCAATGGCTGTAGATCTGTAAAGACAATGGAAAAAAAGAAGGCTTAGATGGGATAACCTGATGAATAATTAATTGGAAAAAAATTATATAGAATTAGTGATTCTGAAGCGCAAATGCAGATGCGACTGCAGTGCTTCCCAAAGCAATTGGACTTTGCAGAGTTGAGGAATTGAGGGAAGAACAAGTAAACAATTAATAACATAATTAGATTTGTATCATATAACAAGATTATGAGAAAAGGAAAAGACAAGAAGTTGATTAGTTGCTTGCTTATTCTTTCTTGTTGAGTATTCTAGCTATATATATATATATTTTTTTTTTCTATAAATTATTTAATAATTTTGCATAATTTAATTATTTATCAATAATGGAAACTTATTGGAGAAGAGATAGTGATATATTAAGTGATAAAAAAAGAAAACAAAAAAAAGAAGCATGATTCTTCAATTGTATATATTCATATATTCTAGATGAGTCAAAAGTGGATTCCAAGATTTTGGACGACTGGTAGGAAGAATGATCAAGTCAATAATTATTGCGTAATATGACTTCTAAGCTAATTTAAGGGCAGAATCAGCAAAGAAAACGATGCCTTGTATAGCTTTTAAAATATAGGAAATTTCGCTGCACATAAACAAGAATGCAGGCTCCAATTAACGAAGAGAATTCCTATGAATTGAATTACCTTAATTTTTTTTATCAAAAAAGAAGAAATATCATTAATGAATTACCTTAATTAGAGATATATCACATTGTCACATAGTATTACTTCTTTTTTTTATATTCAAATATGAAAACAATTGCATTTGTGATTTGCTAATAAGATATCCAAACGAAACATGTTCTAATCTTTGGTGCTATAATCATATAGTTGCGTAAGTTTTTCTTCTCTGCTAATCTGGGTATGCATGGTTGAATTTCTATCCTTAATTCTTAATTAATTCTAAGTAACATAATTTATTAATTTCGTTTAACATTATTATCAAGCTAAAAAGGGGGACCAAACGTTATAATATAAAAAACAACGCAAAGGTCTAAAAAAATCTAAGATAAACTAGCAGAGTTGTTAGAGGTTGTCTTTGCAGGAAAGAAAAGACTCATCTAGGACACTGTCTGCAATGTCCTTTGATGTAGACCTCTCCTTTTTTCACCTCTTCTGAGAAGAATAGTAAACGGGGTCCTCAACTGGGGCATCTATTGATTGTGAAACTTCAACACAGAAAGATTAAGAATTTTACTATTTTTTCTTGCAAAAAATAAGAAGATGATTCAGAGAATAATGGAGTTTGTATTCAATTAGGGTAATGGAAATGCAAGCCAATTTGTACATATGTAAAATTAACATGCAAACTATACAAATGTATATGAATTTTATTTTTTACACACAAAGCAGTAATTTTACTACTATTTATCTCGTAATATAAAATTTTTTTAAAATATTTTTTCCCTAAATATTATATTAAAAAGAGGAAATCGATTCTAAATTTCTTGCTTAAAGAAGATATATTTATTACTAAACTATATCTCGACATACTCTTTTAAATGTTATTTAATTGATTTATAATATAACAAGTTAGAATTAAAATTCAAATATTAACTATTATTTTTTGATCTGTATAAGAAAGAAACCTACACATGTCAATACCATTAACAATAGCAAATGCAAGAAAATATCAAAATAAATAAAGTGACAAGAAGCTTAATGTTTGTCCATGTGAAGACATACCTAATAAATAGTTTTCTTCAATAAAATATGTTCAATTCTCTTTCTCGGCAAGCAAATTTTCTTCACTTATATATATATATATATTATACATGTGATCCAAATTATTGGGTTTTCTTTCTTTCTAAATTTTTCATTGTTAATGTTTTTACAACTTGTTAATGTTTTTACAACTATGAAATCAAATTGCCTATATTAATTGAAATCAACACATTTGAAAGAGGGTGTATACATTCTGCAATACCAAGTAAACCACACACCATATCAATCATATTTTCAATAAAAACATTATAAACTCATCCATAAAATAATGCAAATACAATATATTAACTTACATGAACAAGTTCCGATCTCTTATCTATAAACTTCCCCCGATCTTTTTTACTTGTATGGCTATGCTTGAACAATTCATAGTTTCCAGGAAACTTTCCCCCATTTGCTGCAGCCTGTTTAAATCAATATGAAACACAAACATATGATGAAAAAAATAGTCAATTTATTTAACAAAATAAGATGTAGATTTCATACCAAATCCTTCGCATGCTCTTTCATCGATTTCGACCAACAAGTGTGAGTAGATGGCCCTGTTCCTGGTCCAGCAGGCTCAGACAGTCTGTTCTTAGACTGTTGCTCTGATAATTTTATTGCATCCTCCGTTTCCCAAGCTCTTCTCCACTCTTCTACAAATTCGGAAGGCACGGGACAGTTCACTAATCTGTTATGTCTCACATTGTAAATGAAAGTACTGTATGTCCTTGCTGCTTTGCTTTCCCAAGCTTTTCTCATCAAGCCATCTTCAGATGACCTCCAAGTAAATAATTTCTGCAAAGTAAGTAAAAATTCTTAAATATGTTAGCCATTACCATTATTAAAGATTATGAACAAACAAATAAAAATGAATATTAGATAAACATTAACCTTAAACTCTCTGAAGTATAAGTCCTTTGATTGTCGAGACAGTTTTGCCCAAGAGGATCCTGTTTTATCAGGATACCGTTGAAAAGCTTCTGTGCATGCATGTGATATGCCCCATAAATCAGGATTAAATCTGAAACAACTTAAGATTATTAATAAAGTGCGAAAATAGTGACTAAATAGGCTAAAATTAGTAAATTACCCATCAGCCTTTGACCAACTAATTATTATTCGCCCATCAGCATCACGGGCTGGTTCTTGGGATCGAGAGCCTCTACTTATAACGTCATTGTTAACATTAGGTTGAGGTTCATGTTCACTAGAATTAGGAGATGAAGCTGATATTTGGGGATTTTCTATTCCTAATCCGTGCATGTTATCCAGTGAGGGAGTAGAAGAGGGTGGTGTTATAGGATTAGAAGATTCATATATTCTTCTCCTAGATGTTGGAGTTCCATCTGTGTTAGGATTTGAAGATTCAGAGGTTCTTCTCCCAGATGTTGGAGTTGCTTCTGAACTTGGAGTTACAGTCGCTGGAATTGCAGGTGTGGGTTGAGTAGGTGCTATGGCTGTTGTTGTGGGTTGGGTAAGTGCAATGGCTGTTGGTGTGGGTTGGATAGGTACCATGGCTGTTGGTGTGGGTTGGGTAGGTATCATGGATGCTGGAACTGTACGTGTGGATCGTCCTCTTCCCACTGGTGGTTGAATAATATTGTGACTTTTCCCTCTAGCCATATCTGCAAGAACCCATAAAACATAAGATTAAATATAGAGAAAAAGATTATCAATATTATTATAGCCTATAGAGATGCTACATATAAAAATTTTAGGGAGAAATAACAGAACAAATGAGGTACCTAACTCATACGGACAACAAAACAGAACAAATCCAGCAATAATGGCAGCAAGATTAACACAATACACAGTGTTTCTCGCCGATCATATCCCATGCGGACCAAACCCACTTCACAATTGATTTCCAAGGTTGCTCTTGCATCAGATTTTGTTTTAAGAAAAGATACCCAAGTAAATCTTGAAAAATCATCAATTATAGTGAGAAAATAGCTGTTGCCAGAGACAGAAACTGTTGTGGGACCCTAGATATCTAAGTGTACAAGTTCAAAAGCCTTGATTGAAGTAGAAAACACTGGTAGGAAACATAGTTCTTTTCTGCTTGGCAAAATGACAGATATCACAAACATATGATTTTGAAAAATGAATCTCAAGATATAAATCTTACAAACTTATTTACATAGGAATGAGAATAAATTTCAGGCTTATTTGCAACAGCAAAGTTATTCTGAAAGTGATAAAAGTCCATTACTGATTTAAGCTGCACCAATCTTCCTCTTCATAGATGCATCCTGAATAATACATGAATCAGCAGTAAAAAGAACTGAAATCTGATCAGTAGCCATCTTACTAACTGAAATCATATTGTAGGCAAATGATGGAACACACAAGACATTTTGAACTAGGATATCGGAATTTAATCTAATAGATCCAACATGAGTAACTTGAACTTGATTTCCACTTGTAAGCAAAACAAAAGAATCTACAGCAGGCTTGCAGTTGATCAAGAGAGACTTATCACAAATGATATGTTCTGATTCGTACATTGATTCACAATTAAAATATAATTTCATCTGCATATTTTTTGGTTTGAAATTTTTTTTCTCTAAATCATAATTTCACCATTGTATATAAATATAAATATATATGTATATATAAATTTATCAGTGCATGTTGTATACTTACATTATCTATAATTAGATTTTATATTTACCAAAAAAATAAAAATTGTAAAAATTAATACCAAAATCCAGTCAACTTACACTATATTTTTATAATTGTTAATATAGTTTTTGCAGTATGTGCACATGTGATTTTCTAATGGCTTAATACATAAATTCATATTTATATTTATAATAAAAAATCTATTAACACTTTATACTATGTGAGTTCCTACCACACACCTTTACAGTCAAAAAATAAACCAAATAAACATTTGAATCAGCTAGAGAAAGCACGTATAAGAAGCGTCATTATATGCGCGTTAAGTGTTCTTTTCCCATTTTAGATAGCTTTGTTCTTTCCCAAATCAAGCTATATTTGTGGGATAACCATATGAAAATAGCCCTGTTTCACAATTAGTAGTTGTCTTGACCAAATCGTCAAAAATGTACTAAAAGATTAAAAAATCAATAATCAAGCCCAATAAAAAGTGACAAAATATTAACACCTAAAATAATGAATATAATTTTTGGAAAAATAATTAAAATAAATAAATTATTTAATTCATTATATGAGTTCAAATTAATTTAGTCACTAAAATTTATTCTTTTTTTTTTGTATTTGTTATTGCTGTTATATATCAACTTCTAATAGTAAATTTGTCTTAATTTCTTGTAAAAATTATATGTTAATTGTATAATATATCTCGTGGTAATAAAATATTAAAAAATGGGTTTGTTCAAAGAGGCTGTGATTGATTCGTAGGGAGATAATGTGATTAAAAATGGGTTTATTCTATTTTTCATTATTTTTTGTAAGATAGTTTGTGCTTTTCCATAAGTAAGATTTTAATGCAAGTCTATTTTTCATTATTTTTTGTAATAAATTTATTTTTTATTAGAACTCACATTAATAAAGTTTATGGAATTGGAAGTTATATTATTATTAAACCAATGAAGTTATATAATTTACCAATGACATTATTAAGTAAATAAAATGAAACAATCATTATACAATGAAAAATGTACCTATATTGTCAGCCACTTGGCAAGATGAGCAGTTGATGGATTTGATTATTTTGTAGAACAGAGTGCAAAGAAACGACTGAAACTGAAATCTGATCACAGCAAAATGCATGGAGCATGAGACACTAAATGGCAAGAAAATTGATGCTTGACTCTATTTGATATCAATTAATTGGTTATACCCAAGTGCATAGTAAATTATCCTTATATAATTAGCCATGACTTCGTGTGCCATAAGCCTAAAGATGTCAAATAACTCATTACTTTATACATGCTCTAGATCAAAGAAAAACATAATGTTTAGTAAACCTAATTAATCCCGCTATTTAATACTCTTTAATAGTAATATTTAAATGAAAAGCATGCTCTCAAATAGAATTTGTCTCACAACTCTCATATTTCCTTCTGCAATTCAGATCTTTAATTTGGGGAGGCATTTTCTTAGCTCTATTTGTTATTTAAAGTAGGATACTTGAAGTAAATAATGTAGATGCGATCAATGCTTCGTAAAATTTACATATCCTAGCCCTTAAAAATTCGATCTTTATGTTTAGCCTTGAATTATATCAAACAACCCCTGCCTCATTAAATTAGATTAGCCTTTTTCAAAAACGGTTAATGCTTCTAAAGAAAAAGCAGGCATAACTGTAAGGGAGAAAATGCTACATATAAACAGGCATGTCAAACATTTTATCTAACAGATAACAAATCAAATATCTTGTTAAAATAAGTACAAACATTGCAACTTTTTGATGTCTAAATATGAGACTGGAAGCATATATGAGAAAAGCACCCAAGTTCTCGGCATACCCAAATTTGAGATTGTCCAAAAACTGTTGTATATGCAGAAATATATGAAAGTTTTCGGCAGTTGGTAATAGGGAAACAAGTGACAGAAACATATTCAATAGTGAAATGTTAATTAGCAAAAGGAAGACCAAGCATTTACACAAGTCAGAAGAAAAAATTGAAAAGTATAGTTAATGGAAGGAAAAACTCTATAATCTCCTTAATACAGAAATTCACAACAGGAAAGAGGCTTAATTTATACTTTAAAAAGCAATGATTTTGAGTTGTAATCTTAAATTCAGCAGGTTTATGTCCTACTATTCACTTGGAAAGTATGCCAAGCCGAAGGAAGTTGAAGAAATGATTACTAGAGAGACAAAGAGAGGAAGAGAGCATTTAGAAACAATAAATAGAAAAATTCAGTAGAATATATGAAGTAAAAAAGAAAAAGAAACCCAAGTTTTGACTGTAGCATAAGAAAATGAAGTGACTGTAGCATACTTTTTTTCTACATTCAATTCATATTAGTTGAAGTCAAAAGAATAATTGAGAAAGAGAAAATTATATTATATAAAGACAAGTCAAAAGAATTTGCCTTCTGGAGGATGTTCAAATCCAGAATCTACAATGGCTCGAAGAAGCTCTGGCTTTAACAGGAAGTCTCTGAATCCTGAACTGTGAATTCCAACAGCCCCTGGCATTGTTCAAAAAATAAACCAATATCAACACAAGAAACATTTTAATTGCAAAATGAAAACAAGAGGAATTTCCCCAGTGCAGAGGAAAAACCAGAAACTGAATATGCTACAAGAGTTTTATCAAGAATTACAAAAGCTAGAAACAAAGATCTAAGAAAACATTAAGGCTATACATAATCAAAACAAATTAAAAACGAGAAACCCAGATCAAATTTCTAATACAAAGTGAAAAATGATTTACAAAGAGGTTAATTCATACCAATTACATCACCAACTTGGAAAGTTTTAGTAGCTGCCCACTGTTTTAGTCAATATTACCAATGGTGGTCCAACCAGCAGAATCGCCAACCTTGTAAACAACAGTATCGAACACCTGAGACATTAATGACATTATTAATAGCGTTAGCAGAACCAGAGCTCTCTTCACCAATTCCATGGCTACCAAACACTGAATGGAGGAGTTAATTTGGGGTCTGAGAACTGGAGGAGTAATAGCCAAGGTTGATTCGAAATGGAGATTTGTACTGCTAATAAAGAGTCAGATTCGAAATGGAGATGGTGTGTGGAGGACATACCAGCAGGCTGAGATGAAGATGGAGGTGCCGATGACGGCGGTGACCTCTCTGTGAAGGCGAGAGGAGGCTGAGATGAAGATGGCGAGCTGCGATGGTGGGCGGAGATGAAGATGATGGCTCACTGCAGAGAGGAGAAGTGAGGGAGCGGCGCAAATGGGAGAGTGAGGATTCTAAGATTAGGTTAGGCAGTAAAAGCTTTCATACATTAACCCTTCGAAAATATATCAAAAATTCAATTTTCTTTGTAAACTTTAAAAATATCATTTTTTCAAATATTTATTTAATTTATTAAAAAATATATTTTATTTTTAAATAGACATAGATTATATATTTAGTATATCAAGTGCATTTCCAAAAACAATATTGTTTTAAAAAAAATATAAATTGTGTTATACAATATAGTTTCTTAAAAAAATCAGAATTATCTATATTTATATTTATTTTATTTTGAAGTTAAATTAAAATATATTTTAATTATTTATATGATGATAAATATTAGACCGTAAATTAGTATAATAAAATATAATTTTATACTATTAATATGTTATACTATTAATTTTACTATTTTAATTTACAAAACACAATTCATTATATTATTAGTACTATTAATACTGTTTATTGCTTAATAACTAATAAGTATTTATTATAACCACTAAATACTTAGATCACTTAATAAAAATATCATTTTAATTTAATAAAATAATTCGTAAATTTGAATTACGAATATGATTCTATCATACTCCACTTTAAGATAATGAATTGCACAAAAAAAATTAAATACTAATTTAAAATTTTATATTAGTGATAATAACAAGTAAATTTAATTTGTCATTATAAATTATTAAATTAATATCAATGTAATATATAAAATATTTAAATGAAGCTATACAAATAAATCGAGTTGTTGAAATCAAAATATGCTTTAAAATAATTAAACATATATACTCAAATATATCATTCATGCTATACGATAAATGCAGAGAAATGAGATAAAATAAAATGCCTATAACGAAATTATATAAAAAACAAAAATTAGTATTTTTTTTATATAAAATAAGTCTTCTAACTTATTTCAAATAATTATAATTTCTTTTTTGGGCTCCCACTAAAAATTTCCTTTTAGATTTACGACCAAAATTTTTTACGGCTATTTTCTGTCGCAAATTTGCTACAGATTTGCCATCGATTTGCGACGGATACATATATATAGTCAAATTTTATTTTCGTCGCAAATCCGTAGCAAATGGGTAGCAAATTTGCAACGAATCTGCGACCAATCTGCGACGGTACAAATTTTCAACGAAAATTCTCGGAGGGAATAATCCCGCCAACTTTAGCGACGAAATTTGTGACGAACAAAATTCCGTCGCAGATTTATTACGGATTTGCAACCGATTTGCGACGGATTTTGCAATGGATTTGCGACCAATTGCTCAAAATTCCTCTGACTTGTCATTCCGTCGCAAATCCGTCGCAGATACGTAGCAAATTTGCGACGGAAACGTGTGCGTTGCAGATTTCCGTCGCAAATGGTGTTGATATTTTTATAGTGAAATTTGCGACGGTAATAGACGGTAGCAGATCTGCGTTGCAAATTGCTTCTTTACTGTTTTCTCTTTCGCGCCAAGTTTACGCGCCAACTTTTGCGACAGAAATCTGCGACGGAATGATTTTCGTCGCAGATCTGCGACGGATTTGCAACGGATTTGCGACCAATTGCTCAAAATTCCTCTGACTTGTCCTTCCGTCGCAAATCCGTCGCAGATCCATAGAAAATTTGCGATGGAAATGTGTCCGTCACAGATTTCCGTCGCAAATGGTGTTGATATTTTTATAGTGAAATTTGCGACGGTAATAGACGGTAGCAGATCTCTGTTGCAAATTGCTTCTTTAGTGTTTTCTCTTTCGCGCCAAGTTTCTGCGCCAACTTTTGCGACGAAAATCTGCGACGAAATGATTTTCGTCGCAGATCTGCGATGGATTTGCAACGGATTTGCGACCAATTGCTCAAAATTCCTCTGACTTGTCCTTCCGTCGCAAATCCGTCGCAGATCCGTAGCAAATTTGCGACGGAAACGTGTCCGTCGCAGATTTCCGTCGCAAATGCCGAATATTTTTGTAGTGTTTTCATTGGCTTACACAACCTACCCTGAGCTGTTGTGATACTTTTGACAAGTCTTATGATCACTAAGATGAAGAGACAAGAAGATCAAAGAAAGGAATGAATAGTCAAGACCATGAGGCTTGAAGTTCTCAAGATGATAAGGATAGTTGAATTTCACCTGAATTAGACCAAATATCATAGATAAAGTCAGGACTGAAGCAAATTAATACCACTCCACTCATCTATTATCAGAAACACAAGTTGGTACATACAAGACAACTCTGTTAGAGCTAAAACCGAAAAAAACAAAAAATAATAATACAAAAAAAAAGAAGAAAGAAGAAAGAAAAAATAAAAAGAAAATAAAACCCAAAACGGTTTAGAAAGCCAACCTAGTTCTCTTTTACCTAAAGTAGCAAAAGGCTTCCATTTGGTTTATAAGGATAGTTTGACTTGAATTGGTTCAACCCAACCAAAGATTCAATCAAAATCAGAGAAAAAGGAGAAAGACCATCTAGTTTTTGAAAGTCCTATAATTGACAATCCTATAGAGGAAAAAGACAAAAAGAAATGAATTTGGGTATAAAACTTTTTTCAAGGGAAAAGACTATCCCAATCAAGATCTAGATTAATGCCAAGAAGATGGGAGAACACTTAAAGCTCTATCTTTTCATACTCCCAACTGCCTAAAAGTTAAAATAAGAAATTTGTAGTGTGAGGATTTTCCCATAGTGTCACAACGGCTCCAACATACAAATGGCCTTCATTTAACCCGTGTCCCTTATAGACCCCATTTCAAGCCTATCAAAGACCTATTGATCTCTCTTGGTAGGTAGAGTCTATTAGTGGAGATAGTTTGAATAAGCATGCATATGAGATAGACGATATTCAAACTCAATGAGACCTTTGGCCATGTAATGTGCATGTGCCTATCTGAAGTGCAACAGTTCTTGCTTAAATGGAAATGATTCCTGAGTTTAGTATGATGACTAGGGTTGTCATGTTATAGATATGTTAAATTTGAAAATCGAGTCCTGAGGTAAATTTACATTGATTTGGCAAAGCCAACATTTGATTTCAAAATTAAAATTTAAAAAAAAAAATTAAAGCCTTCAAGTTAAGGGAAGTATGTCGAGTCATTGAACCTCAAAGGGCATATTGGGCAAAGGAAATCATTATTTACAAGGTTGTGAAGAAGTTACCAACTAGCGTGCTGAATCTTAATGGATGTATCTGTGGGATTTTTGCCCCCACTCCCGGGAATGGTTCTTGCGACTTCGACACTGTTTAGGCTCGGGGCCTTAGAGAACACGAGCCTAAGCCTGGAGAAAATGGAGTCACCACCCGAACGGGCCGGGAAAAAGAAAAGGGTGGATGACTTAATTCCTAAGGAATCCCCAACCCCTTAATGGATTCGAAAAGTTGGGTATGTGTGAGGAAGGTGATAAATGACCCAGCACATTGGAACCGGCCTCCTTTGCAGGTCTTAATATTATAAAATTCTTAAATATAATAATATTATCCATACTACATGCAACAATTAAAATAAAGCATCATTAAAATCAAAGCAATGTCCAAACAAAATAAATAAATGGACACCCATCCGAGGGTGGAAACATGTCCTTACATTGCCCATGTCTAAAACTAAATAGGACACCCACCGAAAGGTGGAAACATGTCCTTTACATTGGTCCAAAATATAAAAGCAATTTAAATTATATGATGCTTAATAGATGAGATACCCAACATATGGAAACATACCTCTTACAAAATTTTGAAATAAAAACAAATCAATAAAAGTAAACATCCATTCATCATAAATAAATCATTCATCAAACATCAATCTAAATATATAATAAATATTCATCCAATTTAAATAAAATAGTAAATATATTTCATATATCAATTAGGGTTTCTTGGGTTTTATGTTTAACAATTAGGGTTTAAATAAATAAGTTTGAAGCTTATGAAAATAAACTAAAATCTTTAGATATTTGAAAGGAACAAGCTACTGTGATGATTTGGAAAATAGAATTAATTAAGATTTATGGTTTGAATAAATTAGGGTTTAGGTTTGTATTTTGAATAAAGCTACTGTATTTTGAATAATCATAATAAAGGAAGTTAAACATAAAGACTTACAGTACATAAATAAATATTGACCCCTTCAACGAGCCCATACGACGGTCCCGCTAACCGATTAGCGGGTGGGAGTCAAGGGGGCAGCGCCCTAGAAAATTTTGGAAACTGGCTTTTAGGGTTGTAAGTTTTGATGTTGAAAATTAAGATTTTAGGGTTTAAGATTTAGAAAATAGGGTTTTGGAATTGGAAGAAACTAATGTTATTTTTTTAAAAGAATAATGCTACTGTGTGATTTTGGAAAGAAGAATTAATTAGGATTGAAGCTTTTGATACTTGAAAAAATATGGCTACCTACATTAGGTTAGGGCTTTGGAAAAAAGATTATTGTTTTGTAGTTTTAGAAAAGTGTAATTAGGATTTTAGATTTCAAAAATATGTTTTACGGGTATTAAGGCATTAGGGTTTTGAAAAATAGTTTTTAGGGTTTCAAATAGAGTTTAGAGGGTAAACATAATAATTAATCATCTATTGCACATTTAAACAATTAATCCAATTTGAATGATGAAGCTACTTTAAAGATAAGCAAAGAAATAAGATTCAAACCTCCGTTGTTGGTTCCACCAAAATCTTTGAATTCTGATTGAACAATAATAAAGATAGTGTAGACTGCCTTTGATCGAGTGTTTGTTGTTTGCTACCTTTTGATCTTTCAAGCTTGAGATTAGCCAAAAAAATCCAAAAGTCCAAGGTCCAAAAAAAATTTTCAACCTTAATTTTATGTCTTTAATGTGGTATTCATAAGTAAAAAATCATAAACCTAATCCTAATTGGCTAAAAAAATAAAAACCTTTTAGGAAATAAAATTAAAAACCAAGTAGAATAGGGTTTTGGCAAAACCGCGTGCGGGCCGGGTGTGCAAAAGTGCGCTAGCAAAAAAATTATTGAGGGCGCTGGGCGCAGGCCAGCCAATTTGCCGCAGGAAAATCTGTGGTGAATTGGCTTGTGGAAAACCTATGGCGAATTGGCCCAAGCCAATTCATCTTCAGCAACGAAAATTTTTTGTCCCCAATTTTTATTTATTTATTTTTATCTTTTTTTCTGTTACCTTTTTTATTTTTATTAAAATAAATATTTTAAGTAATGAATATTAAATAAATATTATTTAATTAAAATATCAAAAAAATTATTTTGGACTATTTAAAAAAATATTAGACTGGACTGGGTCAAAAATCAAGGGTCTACAGTATCTTTGACTTTGCTACTTGGTCCTCACCATTCATGTTTTCAATTTCTCGAAGATAAAAGCCATAAATGCAAAGGCTTCTGTCATTTAAATGCAAGACCTGAACAGGCATCTGGAAAGAGTCAATGAGAATACTTCAGCTGATCACCTTGGTCTGTGAGTCGACAAAACCACTGTAAGTATTATTCATGCATATCATACATACATGAGAATATCACACTGCATTTTTCTTTGTCAAAAGTGAACAACAATACTCTATGAAGCAAACATGAAGTGGACATAGAATCAGATGGCATGGAAGGCCTATTACTTAAGAAAGCTCCAGTCATGTTGCAAAAAGAAGAAATGCATGCTTGTGCGAAGAACTAGACAACAAAAACATCAATCAAAGCCTACATGAAATAAATCTTTCGGGGCAAGGGGAAGATATGAAGGCTAGCTAAAAAAAATGGCTGAATTTTTTGCAAAATTGCAAAGGAAGAAGAAAAAGAATGGAAAAAGAAGAAAATTAGAACTCTCAAAAGGATGAAGATGAAAAAAATAAAAGATCCATGTTTCAAGGGTAAAGACCCGATCTCCAATGGATAAAGATCCATGTTTCAAGGGTAAGGACCTGATCTCTAATGGATAAAGATCCATGTTTCAAGGGTAAAACCCGATCTCCAATGGATAAAGATCCATGTTTCAAGGGTAAAGACCCGATCTCTAACGGATAAAGATCCATTTTTCAAGGATAAAGACCCAATCTCCAATGGATAAAGATCCATGTTTCAAGGGTAAAGACCCTATCTCCAATGGATAAAGATCCATGTTTCAAGGGTAAAGACCCGATCTCCAATGGATAAAGATCCATGTTTCAAGGGCAAAGACTCGATCTCCAATGGATAAAGATCCATATTTCAAGCGTAAAGACCCGATCTCCAATGGATAAAGATCCATGTTTCAAGCGTAAAGACCCGATCTCCAATGGATAAAGATCCATGTTTCACGCGTAAAAACCCGATCTCCAATGGATAAAGATCCATGTTTCAAGGGTAAAGACCCAATTTTCCAATGGATAAAGATTCATATTGTAAGGGTAAAGACCCGATCTCCCATGTATAAAGATCCATTTTTTGGTGGGTAAAGACCCATGATCCATTAAAGAATGGAAGAACTAGTGAAGCCAGAATTCTCAACTGATAAAAGGTCAGTTAAATTCAATCTCGAATTTAAGTATCCAATCTTGGGTCCAAGTACCTAGTCTCGGGTCTAAGTACCCAAATCTTTTTTGAACCAAACCCATCCTCTTCCAAAATCTGTTCAAAGTCATGTTATTTTTTACTCTCTTCAACTAAAAGTTTCAGATCGTTCAAGCAGGGGGCAAACTATAAACCCTTAATTTTTGACCCAGTCCAGTCCGATATTTTTAAATAGTTCAAAATAATTTTTATGGTATTTTAATATTTATTATTTGTTTTAATAAAATAAAATTTATTTTAATAATATTTATTACTTATAATATTTATTTTTAATAATAAAAATAAAAAATAAAAAAGATAAAAGATAAAAAATAGGTGACGGTAGAATCGGCGACGAAAGTCCCAACGAATTAGCTTGGGCCAATTTGCTGAAGGAGTGCCTGCGACGAATTGGCCATTGGCCAATTCACCGCAGGTAGTGCCCCAGCTTCTGGCATCATAGTTGGCCCTGGTAGATCCTCGTAGAACCCAAGCCAATCCTCACCAGCCTGTAGCAATCTTCGCAGGCCCAGCAACACGTTTGCACGCCAATCCTCTCAGCACGCAGGCCCAGCGCCCCAGTATGCCAGCGCGTTGTTCGATTTTTACTAAAACATTATTTTACTCTGTTTTAATTTTATTTTCTAGACAGTTTTATTTCCTTAACCAATTAGTATTAGGTTTTTATTTTTTTTCTTATAAATACCACATTAAAAACACACAGGGAGAAGGAATTTTATTTTGGCCAGGGGGATTTATAGGGAATTTTATTCAGCCAGAAGGGAAAATTTACGAAAGAATTATTTGGACTTTTTCTTAGCAATTTGTTCAGAGACTAGACTTTGGAAATTTGAAAGGAGAAAGCAACAAAAATAAAGGAGAAACCCTAGCAGCCAAAGGAGTAAAAATTATTGAACGAAGGAAGCAACTAGTAGTGTCAAGGCAATTGCCAAATTGCCAAACTTCAACCGAAAAAGTAAATGACTCAAGCAGCAGCAAAAATAAACAAAAGCTTGGTTCAAATTTATTTGCGTATGGGCTCATCTATAAGTCTTTGTGTTCAACTTCCTTTATTTTAAATCCTAATTTAGTTATTCTAAAAATCTTAATTTAAGATATAAACCCTAAATTTATATATTTATTGCTTCATTTAATTTTAGATTTAATTATGTAGCTTATTATATGTTTTGATGATTGATTTTTTTTAATTTTGATGTTTGGTTTATTTAATTTATCATGGATGAATATTTTTTTAATTATTATTTTCTTATTAAAATTGTAAGAGGTATGTTTCCATGATTAGGTACCTCATTAATTAATTTTCATGTAATTTAAATTGCTTTTATATTTTGGGATTAATGTAAAGGACACGTTTCCACCTTTTGATGGGTGTCCTATTTAGTTTTAGACATTGGACGATGTAAGGACACGTTTTCATCCTTAGAAGGTTGTCTATTTATTTATTTTGTTTAAACATTGCTTTATTTTAATATAATGATGCTTTATTTTAATTATTGCATGTAGTATGAATAATATCATTATATTTAAGAATTTTATAATATTAAGATGTGAAAAGGAGGCCGATTCTAATGAACCGGGCATTGTGGGGGTGTTGGGCCATTTCTCACCTTCCCCACACATACCCAACTTTCCAAACCCATTAGGGGGCTGGGGAATCCTTAGGAATCAAGTCATCCACCCTTTTTATTTTTTCAGCCCATCTGGGTAGCGACTCCATTTTCTCAAGGCTTAGGCCCGTGTTCTCTAAGGCCCTGAGCCTAGACAGTGCCGAAGTTGCAAGAACCATTCCACTAGAAGTGAGGGCTAAAATCCCCGCTCATAGAAATGTAATGGCCCAGCTGGTTAAGATGCCCCAACCGCTGTAGACATTGTTGGGCTCTTCGAAGCTTGGGGGTAAGGTTCATCTTGGGCTCGAGATGAGGTGTCTGTGCTCACCTCTGGAGTCCCCTGCGGTTGTTGAACCTCTTTTTGGGCCGATGAAGATCAAAGTAATGGTAGGGAAAAAAGATTTAAAAAAGGATTCTATTGACAGAAGATATGGGAAAAAGCTGATGAGATGGGACAGAAATGCTGCCGAGTGGCAATAAAGAGTGCGACACTTTCATATGTGCAAGATGGATGCAAAGCAATCTAAGGGAAAGCTAGACCTCGAGTGAAGGAAGATGGGAGCCACTCCCGAAGCCATAATGTCTCAAAATGAGGAGGCCATAGAGAAACTCTTTTTTATTCCTTTGTTTCAAACTTCGTGGAGAACTCCATTCTATCTATCCCTCGCTATGAACAAAAAAGTGGGGTTGTGCCCCAGTTGTTTAGGCACATCTGCATCCCTAACCCTTAGCTGATGATATCCCGATCTCAAATCAATCTTAAAGAATACGACTGCCCCTTCAACTTATCAAACAAATCATCAATATGAGATAATGGGTATTTGTTCTTGATGGTCACTTTATTCAATGCACAAATCATCAATATGAGATAATCAATGCACAACCTTAAAGTTCCATCCTTCTTCTTTACATAATCAATGCACAACCTTAAAGTGCCATCCTTCTTCTTTACAAACAACACTAGTGCTCCCCATGGTGATACACTAGGGTTGATAAACCCTTTATCAAGTAGCTCTTGCAATTGCACCTTCAATTCCTTTAATTCAACAGGTGCCATCCGGTAAGGAGTAATAGATATAGGAGTGGTACCAGGCATCAAATCAATACCAAACTCCACCTCTCTATCTAGAGATAACCCCGACAAATTATCAGGAAATACATCTAGAAACTCTACTACTGCAGGTATAATGTCCAGTTGAGATTTTACTATCCTGGTATCTATAACATGAGCCAAATATGCCTCACATCCCTTTTGGATCATTCTCTGAGCCGACATAATTGAAATGAACATAGATACGAGGTGTCTTTGCCCACCAGATACCACCAAATCTCTACCATCAAGTGTTCTCAAGGTAACTTGTTTATGCTAATAGTCTACTACAGCCCCGTGTCTGGATAAACAATCCATACCCAGAATCAAGTCAAACTCTCTAAAGGGCATCTCAATCAGGTCACCAAGAAACTCCTCATCCTGTACTACCACCGGACTATCCCGATACACTCTACTAACCACCATACTTTGCCCTAAAGGGTTGGTAACTAGAACATCAAACCCTAAGGACTCTAAATGCACATCACTCATAGGCAAGATGGATGCACTAATATATGAATATGTTGATCCAGGATCAATCAATACATACATAGGAGTATGAAATAAAAGAAAAATACCAGCCACAACATCTGAAGCATTTGCATATCTCTGCATCACATATACTCTCAGTGATATCCTTCTTAGTCTAGTCTACTAATCCCTACCATGGATCCTCCTCTCTGACTGAATCCAAATCTGTCACCTCTGCACCTCGACCCCCTATGTCACTAGGTTTGGACACTGCTATCTTAGTCTGTCTATCCACTGGTGGCTCTAAGCAATCTCTGATAAAATGGTCATGGGACCCACATCTAAAAGAGCCAGCTAAAGATGGACTGATACTCCAATAAACACCCATGTGAAACCAACCACACTGAGCACAAGGGGATAGAGGAGATCTCTGTGAAACTGGGGTCGGAGCACTAGCCATTGAAGTAACAGATCCCTGACTCTGCCTCTACTGTTGAGACCCCCTACCAGGCTGTCCTTGGCCTCTACTAGGCCTCTGTGAAGAACCTCCTCTACTTATCTTTGATGATGAAGACCCCACCTCAGTCTGTGGTCTCCTATCTCTACCCTCTGCTCTGGCAACTGCTGCAAGTCCCTCTGCCTTCTCTTCACTTCTGGTAGCTGCAAATAACTTGGAGAAATCCTCATATCGTGAGCCTGCTACCAAACACATGAGAGATGGCTTCAAACCCTCCTCAAATCTTCGGTATCTATCAATCTCATCAGTCACAATTCCCCCTGCATACTTGCTCAATCTAATGAAATCTTTCTCATAGTCTATCACTGTCTTTGATTCTTGTCTTAAAACCAAAAACTCTTTCCTTTTAGCATCTTTATACTCCCGAGGAGTATATTTCTTATCAAACTCCTATAGAAAATCATCATATGTCAATAGCTGAGGATCTTCCATAGCATGAGGAATTGTCTTCCACCAGTCATAAGTGTCCCTTTGCAGAAGAGACATGACATAATCAAACTTCTCTTTTGCACTAAGCTGTAGCTGGATAAATACCCTCTGAACTCTATCCAGCCATTCCTCCGCTCTAGCTTGATCTATAGTGCCAAAGAAATTCGTAGCTCTAAATTTCCTTAGCTTGTCATATTTTCTGGTTGATAGTTACTGTTGGGGCGATAGCTGCGGCTATGAGTGCACCAGAGCCTGCAGTAACAGTTTCGCCATATGCCGCACCCATCCTAGCAGAACCTCCTTAACAGCTGGTATAACTGGAACTGACGCCTTCTCAACTATCTCTGCACAAGATCTAACATCTCCCATTGTAGGAGCAACACTCTCGGTGCTCCCCTTACCTGACTCATATGTCTGAGATGCCATATCAGTCATTATCTAAAAATACAAAAAGGAACTGCCACATCAGGGACCAGATAAAATGCGAGTGCAATGCATGTATGACATGTTAAAATCACATTTAAAATTACATTTCCTCTCTCTAAAAACCCATCTAGGTCGAGAAACTCAAACCTAGGCTCTAATACCAAAATAAATTTAACATACTCATACCTTATATGCGTATAATATATACACTAGGCACATGTAAATTACGTATATATAATATAACAATGTCACATTACTGGCTATTTAATTTTTTTTAAATTTTATGGTAATTATTTAAGAAGACTTAAAATGTATTTTAATAAATAAATAAAATAACCATTAGTAATTTGAAAAGTAAAATGGTATTAAAGGGAAAATCTTTGGAAAAACTTCGCTAGAGTTTTGTTTGCATTTTGGATGATCCCAAATTTTAAATAACCCAACCTGCAATTAAAATACACTTTCAATTATTTATTCAATGCATACATTTCTCTAAAATAGCCCAACGGTTCAATCCACCAATATTTTATCAAAAACACATTCATATATATATATACATATAAATCCCATTGTTATTTAATATATTACACCAAAGGAAAACATATATTTTACACCATATAAATGATTATATATACTATACAAACTCAAAAGCATTTTAAAAAGTTTAAAAGTGTATATATGATATGCAAGTGGCATTAGTCCTTAGTAGCACAAAGGTCTTCACACATAAAAACCTAGACCTGGGGTGGTCTAGCAACACTCTTCGGATCACCCAAATCTACCTTGTCACTTGCGCGATGAAATTTAATCGCGCTAAGTATATTGCCTAGTAGTATATACTTAAATTAAATATAAAAATGATGTCATATATATAATTCCATATATGCATCATGTCAAAAATTTTGAACATTTTTATTATACACATTAACAACACTCTAAACATGGGCCCAAACATCTTATACAATTATCTAGTCACAGGCTCGTTGCCTTGTCTATTATTGATGTCTCTTTCAGGCATAAGTACATTTCTATGTTACCCAATGCCTCATCCATTTTTGTGTATGGCATACCAACATCCAAGAATAATCTTTCGAAAACTAGCTAATATATAAGATACACACAATACACATTCCTTTCAATGTGCTTTTACATTTCAACTCACATATAATTTTCACTAATCATTATCATAAATAATGCAAATGCGGTTTACCTCCTGAAGTTAGTGTATAAATTGTACTTTACACATTTTATACTAATATTTTATTTAGCCATTCTAAAATGGCTTATCATGCCACAATCAACATAAATCAAGCATTGCTACTTTAAAACAATGCCATACATACACATTCACATAATGAAATGTATTATGCTCAAAATTAATAAAATCAACCACACTCAATGCAAAAGTATGTACTAACCTCTTTAAAGCGATAAATGGAGTTAAAACTCCACTCCACTTCCAAAACACCCAAAAGTCTTTCACCACTAAGTTGATAGAAATCCTATATACTCAACACCTATATCCAATGTGAATAAGCATAATCAATTAATATCACATTTCTAGGTGTTTAAAACCTAAAACAAGAATTAAGGCTTAATTTTATAATTTTTTCTAGTTTTTGTCACAACACACTTTAACTCTATAAAATCACTCTAATACAGTTCAAATTGGGTTTTTATATTAAATATACCTAATGCATCATATTTTAACACATTTCAAGTATTAAAATATAATGTATCACCTTTCCATCACAATTTCAAAAATTTTACCCTAAACCACTTTGATTCTTGTTTTTTATTCTAAGTAATTCCAAATGGTAATTTAAATTCATTTATATCATTAACAACATTAAATAACACAATTCAAATTATAAAATAAAATAAACATAAATTCTTTGAGATTACTATTCCCAAAACCCTAACTCTTTACTACTCCAAAAATCCTACTTCACTCAAACTTTTCTTCCATCCAACCTTAAAATCAATATTTAATCATCAAAATAACATCATCCATAATCATTCCAACAATTATAACACACTCTTTCATAAACCCAATTCAAACATATTTATAAACTTTCATAAAATTGAAAAATTAGGTAAGAAAGCTTAGTAACTAATGAAGAAACCACCAAATCTCACTTCAATCCTTTGAAATCCTTCAAAATTTGGTGTTTGGAGAAAAAATCACCTTTGGTCATGGTGAAAGTCATTCTTGAGAGAGAAGATAAGAATAAGATGATAAATAGTATTTTTAAACTTATTTATTTCTTTTAAAAAAATATATCTTTATATATATTATTTAATTGTTTTTATTTATTTTTTATTTAATTCACTAATTTTTAACCTCCATCCAAAAATAAATTTATTTTTGAATTTATTTATTTATTTTTTAAGTATAATTACCATTTTATCCTTCATTTTACTATTTATCTATTAACTTTTCTAACTCATGTTTGACTTTATATGTAATGTATATTTCTCTTATATTTCACATATTTATTATATATTTCTCACTTCTAACTCATCATTTACCCCTTAAATTATTTATTTTAATTTAACTTAAATTAAAACCTAGCAATTAAGTGGATGCTACAGTAATGGTGGGTTGAATCATGCTGGCAACCTCTTGAAAGATGGAGTTCCTCTGTTTAGCCAGGGTCTTACTCAACTTAGTTTTGTTACATGATCATCATGCTCCTAAAGTACTCTTCTTGCCTCTTATGAAGGACCTCGATTTTAGGGTCTACATCAGAGTGTTAGGCCATGTGTACCTTTTAAAGAAAACAAATAAAAAGGGTTAGTGTGGGGAATGGAAGAGAAAACATTTAAAGTAAGTAGGTATATGTCATACTTTGAAGGACTTGTCTAACATGAGTTGGACCTCTTATAATATGGACTCACATTAAGTGGCTAGATGGTTGTCTAAACTTTGAAGGAAGCTATGTAAAAAGGTTTTTACACAAGTAACAAAGGTCATGATCGGGTCATCCCCAATGGACATCCTATGGTGCCTAAAAAGAAAACAAAGATTATTAGTACTGGAAATTGTGAGTGAAATTAGGGTATAGTCTTAAAGTCATGGTTTTTGAATGACAAGGCTTCAAATGGGCTTGGACCCATAAGAGCATGAGGCTTTATTATTATTGTCTTATTTAAAGGTTTATATACAAAGTTTAGGGTATGTTTACAAAACAAGGTATTTGTATAAGACATTTAGGTATAATGATGCATAAGAAAAAAAGAGTTTTTATGGATTTATACAAGAAGGAGAAACTATTATGGTACATACCACCTAAAGCTAGGTTTTATGGTCATTATATGAAAGGGTGAAGTGTGGCTTGGTCAACAAGGGTCTCATCTCACTAGAGCGACAATATACCTAATCACATGTCAGATAAACAATCTGGCATGGGTCCAATAATATGTGCATGATCATTACACCCTAAAAAGGATTCGGAGATTCATAGCTGCTAGGAATACTTTCCCTATCCGATAATATACCCAAGGAAGGATGCTAGGTCGAGGCTGTTTGCTATCCTGAGGTTTAATCCTAATTTTGATTTAGGGCTTCATATAAGAATGATGCATAAAAAAGTTCAAATTTAATAAAGGCCAATCTAATTTTACTTCATAAAAAGGTTAAGCCCATGGCCCACTTAAAATGATTTTTGGTTTCAAAACATAAGTCCCTAGTGAAGTAGGCAGCTATGAGGCCCCAACCCGAGAACCTTTCTCCTGGCCAATAAAGGATACAAGTTGGAATGCTGAAAAATTAGGTTAAGTTTCATATAAAAGTATTGAGGACACTCAGCCATCTTAGGCTATGCTCGGTTCAAGTAAAAAGGGTTTGACTTTGAAAAAGGTTTTTGAGTTGCCACATAAATTTATATTTAAGAGGGGAAAATATAAGAAAAGTCCTAAGTTGACTCTAAATATATCCAAGGATAAAATCACTAGCCTCGAACTAAAGGATGGATTTGGGGGCTAGGTTTAGGCTTATTTTAAGTAAAAAGAGTTAGGCATCTAATTAAATTAAAACTTATAAAATTAATTTCATATAATTATAGTTAAAAACATGATATGAATAATATAATAAGCAAATTATATCCATATGTTCATCCATTCACTCATAATCAAATTAAAATAGAGGTAAAGAACAAGAATTAAATTAAACTTCATATTTCCTCAAAACATATATATATATATATATATAAACACACATATACAACCCACATTATACAATTTGTCCCAAAATATCCTTTATAATTCACAATATAAACTCCAAAAACATAAACATAATATACATAATATCAAAATGTACTACAACATAAAATATATACATGATGGAAAATAACTCTAATATTGATGTACCAAAATTAACTCAATAAGAAATCTCAAAACTAGACCCGACCCAGTCTAGAAGAATTCTTCAGCTCTCCCGAATTATTTCTGTCACCTGCGTGATGAATTACAATCGTGCTAAGCTAAATGCCTAGCGGTACAAACTTTGATAATAACAAAACTTTAATATAATACCAATGCATAATGCCTTTATATGCTATGTCACAATGTGGCATACAAGTTCACTATTAAAACATAATCCTTCATCTTTTATAATTCACTTAATCACGTGTACAGACATTGGCCCAAGCAAACTGTTTTGGTCTAAATTGACATCAAGTGTCTAGTCACGAAGGCAAATCATATAACAGTGATGTCTAGCGTCTAGCCCCGAATGCAAAATCATGTATCAGTGATGCCTAGTGTCTAGCCTTAAAGGTAAAATCATTTATTAGTGACGCCATCTAGCTCCGAAGGCAAATAATGAGGATAACCTAATAGGCATGCTGCCAAATAATGAGGATAACCTCATAGGCATGCTGCCAAACACAGAACTCTAAAAATTGAATAACATACTAGGCACACAAATAATTCATATTTTTCATAATTAACTTTTTTTTTCATTTTTCCATTATCAACTTGGCACATTGCCTCATTTTCTCATTTTTCTCATTCATATCAATGTCAGTTCACCTTAATTCATCATATTTCATCATTTCATCACAACGTATGACATTTCACATCAAAATCACATTACCTTAATATCTTGGGTTATTTTCGCATAATTCATATAAATCACATTTTATTCAATTTAGCCATTAATAATGGCTTTCCATAATGCACATAATGCATATATAACAATTCACATGCCATAGCACAATGTTTATAAATGTCCAAGCCACTAAGTAGCTTAACACTTTTCCATCCAAAATGTGTTAGGCCAAAAGTATTGCAAACATATTTATCACAAGTTTGTACATACCTTAATAAGCACTCAAATCCAAACCAAAAATCTCCCACCAACCTTCACTTCCAACTTACCCTTTAACACTAGGGTTAGGCAATCTACTACCTCTTAATGCCCATACACAATGTGATCAAATATAATCATTTAACATCACATTTTAAGGCATTTCTAACATTAAACCCTAATTAAATATCACTCCTACAAATTCACAAAATATAGCCTAACCTTACTTTAACATTAGAAAACTATGTTAATCCATTTAAATTAGTATTTTAAGTTTATTTATATCATTATAAACATATTATAACATGTTTTAACCAATTACATTAAAAAAATACATACACTTTGTTAAACCCCTAAAACACCATAACCTTCACCAATGAAGGTTATTCATTACCACTCATACCAATTATTAATCCAAGCTTATTTCCATCACATATATAATTAAATAACATGATTTAAATATTAAAAAAAATAAATACTGATACTTTGAAAATTCCCTTTCCAAAACCCTAAATTCAACACTACCTCATCCAATCTCTAACCAAACTTAATCAAATTCATCATTTGATTATAAAACACTTGTTAATGCATCAAAACAACACATTTGAAATTAATTTTCACAATTAAAACATAGAATTCCACAAATTCAAATTTTTCATAACCGTAAATTCTCTCTCTTTAACCAACTCAACTTAAACTTAACAATTTCTTCAATCCAACTTAAGAATTATTAATAATTATTCAAAATAACTTCACACATACCCAATCAAACAATTAAATCATGCTACTACAAAAATTTAAACTCAACACAATTAAATCTTCATGGAATTCCAAAGAAATAAGTTGGAAACATACTATTTCAAGAGAAAATTACCAAAATTTTACTTGAAACCTTTAAATCCTTTCAAATGATGAAGCTTGGAAGAGGAAAAACTTTGGGTTCCCTAGCTATGGAGGTTCAGCTCCTAAGGAAGAAGAAGAAGAAGATGGTAACTTTTCAATTTCTCTTTCTTTCCACTTTCAAATTTAACCTTGTATATAATATCATTTTGTCATAGTTTTAATTAATTAATTAATTAATAAAACCCATAAATTACCTCTTCCAACCAAAAATATTTTTTTAATTTATTTAAATAATTTTAATTTTTTAAAGTATATATATAATTATGCCACTTGACTTTTGACTTTTCCATTAAAGAGTTGACTTTTGTATATAATATGTATATTTCATATATATTTTACATATACATCTCATTTTCTCACTTCTACACCTTCCATTTTCCATTCAAATTATTTATTTAATTAATTTAATTTAATTTATTTAATTTTTAAAAATTACGGATGTTACAATTCTCTCCCCCTAAAGAAAATTTTGTCTGCGAAATTACCTGATATCAACTGTGGAATAACTGAGGATTTTGGCTCCACATCGTCTGTTCACTCTCCCATGTCGCTTCCTCAGTGGCATGATTCCTCCAAAGAACATTAACAAGTGGCACCTTCTTGTTTCTCAACTCTTTCACCTCTCGTGCTAAAATCGCCAGTTGTTCTTCTTCGTAAGTTAGATCCGGACTCGCCTCAATAGCCTCAACTAACAGGATATGAGATGGGTCTTACATGTATCTCTTAAGCATAGAGACATGAAAAATATTATGTATCCGGTCTAACTGGGACTCCTACAACCTCACTATCTCACTGATATACAACTCAACTAACCTCTCAAGTGAATAGTCCATCTAAACTGGAAGAAAATGAGTTGTCTTTGTCATGTGATCAACTATCACCTAGATTGCATCATGCTTCTTCTGGGTCAAAGGCAGTCCGATCACAAAATCCATCATCACTCACTCCCATTTCCACTTAGGCACTGATAATGGCTGAAGTAACCCTGAAGGAACTTATTTCTCAGCTTTCACTCTCTAGTAAGTGAGACATCTGGATACAAACTCTGCTATGTCCCTCTTCATACCTAACCACCAATAATGTTTCTTCAAATATTGATACATCTTGGTACTTCTAGGGTGCATAGCATAAAATGACTAATGTGCTTCCTCTAATGTCTTCCTCTTCATCATGAATACACAGTTTATCCTTGTACCAAAAACTACCATCATCTCTCACATGAAAGTCTCAACTCTCCCCCTTTTGGCAATCTATCACAATCTTCTGGATTTTCTCCTTTGCCAGTTGGGCCTCCCTAATTTGATCCAATAAAATTGGCTTCAACTGCAACTGAGCCATCAATGCACCATCATCACATAGCATAAATCTAGCATGCAATGTTCGCAACTCAACAAGCAACGAGAGAGAATAAGCAGTCAAACCTGCCATAGACTTTTGACTCAAGGCATTTGTAACAACAATTTTCTTGCCAGAATGATAATCAATCAAACAATCATAGTCTTTAATCAACTTTAACCACAGTCTCTGCCAAAGATTTAGCTCTCTCTGAACACACATGTACTTCAAACTCTTATGGTCCATATAAATGAAACATTTTTCATCATACAAGTAATACCGCCAAATCTTCAATGTAAAAACTATGGCTGCTAACTCTAAATCATAAGTTAGGTAATTCAGCTCATGAGGCTTTAACTGTCAAGATGCATAAGGAATGACTCTATCCTCCTACATCAGAACACAACCTAGACCATGATGTGAAGCATCACTGTATATCACATAGGGTTTACCTTCCACAGGCAGGGTAAGGACATGAGCCTAGGTCAACATATCCCTCAACTACTCAAAACTCGCCTGACATCGATCTGTTGACGCAAATCTAACCGACAATAATAGTCTTCCAATTTTAGAAAACTCCTAACCTCTGTCACATTCTTCAGTGGACTCCAATTCAAAATAGCCTAAACTTTACTCGGATCAACTCTAATACCCTCAATTGATACCACATGACCAAGAAAAGTCACCTGATCAAGCCAGAATTCACACATAGACAGCTTAGCATATAACTACTTCTCTCTCAAAGTCTGCAGTACAATTCACAAATGCCTATCATGATATTCCTCATTATGCTAATACACCAAAATATTATCAACGAAGACCGCTACAAACTAATCTAAATATGGTCTAAACACCCTGTTCATCGAATCCATATATGCTACTAGTGCATTCATCACTCCAATGGGCATCACCAGAAACTCATAATGCCCATGCCTCGTGCGGAAAGCTTTTTTGGGTACATCTGCATTTCTAACTCTCAACTAATGGTACCTTGATCTCAGATCAATCTTAGAGAATCTACCACTCCATTCAAATGATTAAAGAGATCATTTATCCAAGGTAATGGATACTTGTTATTGATGGTCCTGTAATCAATACATAATCTCAAGATGACATCCTTCTTCTTCACAAATAAGATAGGTGCTCCCCACAGTGACACACTAGGGCAGATGAAACCTTTATCAAGTAACTCCTGCAACTACACCTTCAACTCCTTTAATTCTATAGGTGCCATCTGATAAGTGATAATGGAGATGGGAGTGGTACCAGGCATCACATTGATACCAAACTCTACCTCTCTCATAGGAGGTACCCCTGGAAACTCCTCAGAGAAAACATCTGAAAAGTCAATAACTGTAGGTATACTATCAAGGTGGGACCCTGCTACTCTGGTATCTACAACATGAGCAAGATATGCTTCACATCGCTTCCAAATATTCGTCCTAGCTGACATAGTTGAGATAAACATGGATAAAATTTGTCTTTGCTCAATGGATACCACCAAATCTCTACCATCATGTGTTCCCAGGGTAACACATTTTTGCTGATAGTCTACTACCTCCCCATGCCTAAATAACCAATCCATACCCAAAATCATATCATACTCCCTAAAAGGCATCTCAATTAGGTCACCGAGAAACTCCTCATCCTGAATAACAACTAGACTATCTTGGCGCACCCTGCTAACTACAACACTATGCCTTAAAGGATTTGTAACCAAAACATCAAATCTTAGGGACTCCAAATGCAAAACACTCATAGGCAAGATGGATACACTGATATATGAATGCATCAACCCAGGGTCTATCAATGCATGAACTGAAGTACCAAATAAAGAAAAAATACCAGCTATGACAACTGAAGCATCCGGCTACCTCTGCATCACATAGACCCACTGTGATGGCCCTGCATCCTCTAGTCTACTCCCAACTGTAGAACTTCCTCTCTGACTAGTCTCAAATCTACCACCTCTACCAAAACCTCTGCCACCAAGACCCCCTCTAATACTGGGTTTAGAAGCTATTATTTCTGTATGTCTGTCATCTGGTGGCTCTTGACAGTCTCTGAGAAAATGGTCTGGTGATCCACATCTATAACATACTGTTGGTGTACCAGTCCTCCAGCAGACACCTCCATGTGCCCTACCATAATGAACACAGGTAGGTGGAGCAGGCCTCTAAGTCACTGGGTTTAGGGCACTAGCCACTAAGGCTACATGTCTCTATCTCTGCCTCTACTGTTGTGATGACCTGTCAAACTGTCCCTGGTTGCTACTGAACCTCTGAGGATATCCCCCTCAACTTCTCTTCAATGATGAAGATCCTGCCCCACCCTAAGATCTCTTAGCTCTGCTCTCCTCTACTTTGGCTGCTACTGCAAGACCATGCACCTTCTCTATACTCCTAGCAGCTGCAACCAACCGAGAAAAATCCTGATACCGAGAGCCTACCATAAGACACATAATAGAGGGTCTCAGCCGCTCCTCAAACCTCCGACATTTATCAATCTCATCTAAAATAATCCCTCCAGCATACTAGCTCAGCTGGATAAACTCAACCTCATACTCTATCACAGTCCTAGTGTCCTGCCTCAAACTTGGGAACTCCATCTTCTTAGCATCTTTATACTCTCTGGGAGTATACTTCTTCTTAAATTCCCACAAGATATCGGCATATGTCAATATTGGGGGATGATCTTTACCATGGGGAATTGTCTTCTACCACTCATACACATCCCTTTGTAACAAAGATCTAGCATAATCAAACTTCTCCTTCGGACTAGCCTAAAGCTATATGAACACTCTTTGGACCCTGTCAAGCCTCTGCTCTGCTACAGCCGGGTCTGTAGTGCCAACAAAATCTGTGGCTCCAAACTTTCTCAACTCGTGATACTTCTGAGTCGACAACTGCTATTGTGGCTGCGGCTGCGGTGGTGGCTGCGGCTACTGAATTGAAGCCTGTCTCAACAACTCTACCATATGTCGTACCTAGATCAGCGAAACCTCCTCATTTGCTGGTCTAACAGGCATAGAAGCATATGCCTCTCCAGCAGTCTCAACACTAGCTCTAACCCTACCCTCATCAGGAGCTACACTCTCTACACCACTCTCGACAAACTGGTGCATCCTAGATGCCATAACTACCTATATCTGTAAATACAACAGAAAATTACCACATCAGAGATTAGATATAATGCCAGTACCAATGCCTATATCATAATTTAAAACCATATTTAAAATTCCCATTTGTCTCTCTAACAATCCACCTAGGTCGAGAACCTCAAACCTAGGCTCTGATAATAAAATAAATGTAACACCCTTATACCCTATATATATAATATATACACCCAGTATATGTAAAATAAACATATAAAGTATAAGAATGCCACAGCCAAGTTTAATAAAAATTTTCACATTTCTAATTTAAAATCCCAAATATTTAAAATGTGTATTTAAATAGAAAATATAATATTCTTTTTTAATTATATGTTCCAAAATAAGCGTTATATATAAAATCTTTGGAAAAAATTTGCCAGAGTTTTTTTGTAATTTGAATATCCCAAAAATTCAACAATTACACTACTTGCAAAGAGACACTCCCAATAAAACAAACCACATATTTCCACCTTAACTTCTCAATTTCTCCATATTTCATCAAAACATTTATATATATACATATATAAATCAAAACACACATACACAACCCACATTATACAATTTGTCCCAAAAAATCCTTTATAATTCACAATATAAACTCCAAAAACATAAACATAATATACATAATATCATAATGTACTACAACATAAAATATATACATGATGACAAATGGCTCTCATCTTGTTGTACCAAAATCAACTCAACAAGTAATCTCAAAACTAGACCCGACTCGGTCTAGAAGAATTCTCTGGCTCTATCAGATCACTCTTGTCACCTGTGAGATTAATTACAATCTCACTAAGCTAAAAGCCTAGCGGTACAAACTTTGATAATAACAAACTTTAATATAATACCAATGCATAATGCCTTTATATGCTATGTCATAATGTGGCATGCAAGTTCACTTTTAAAATATAATCTTTCATCTTTTATAATTCACATAAATGCATACACAAACATAGGCCCAAACAAACTAATATATTATTCAAATCCCAAAGTTACTATTTTATTCTATATTGACACCAAGTGTCTAGTCCCGAAGGCAAATCATATAACAGCAATGCTTAGTATCTAGCCCCGAAGGCAAAATCATATATCAGTGACGTCTATCACCTACCCTAAAGGCAAAAACATATATCAGTGACGCCTAGCATCTAGGCCCAAAAGCAAATAATGAGGATAACCTCATAGGCATGCCGCCAAACACAAAACTCTAAAAATTGAATAACATACTAGGAATACAAATAATTCATATTTTCTGTAATCAACTTGGCACATTGCCTCATTTTCTCATTTTTCTCATTCATATCAATGTCAATTCACCTTAATTCATCAAATTTCATCATTTCATCACAATATATGACATTTCACTTCAAAATCACATTACCCAAATATTTGTTTTTGTTATTTTCACATAATTCATATAAATCACATTTTATTCAATTTAGCCATTAATAATGGCTTTCCATAATGTGCATAATGCATATATATCAATTCACATGTCATAACATAATGTTTATGAATGTTTAAGCCACCAAGTAGCTTAACACGTTTTTCATCCAAAATGTGTTAGGCAAAAAGTAATGCAAACATATTCAATTTATCACAAGTTTGTATATATCTCAATAAGCACTCAAATCCAAACCAAAAATCTCCCATCAACCTTTACTTCCAACTTGCCCTTCAACACTAGGGTTGGGCAATCTACTACCTCTTAATGCCTATACACAATGTGATCAAATATAATAATTTAATATCACATTTTAAGGCACTTACAACATTAAACCCTAATTAAACATCACTCCAACAAATTCCCAAAATATAGCCTAACCTTACTTTAATATTGGAAAACCATGCTAATCCATTTAAATTAGTATTTTAAGTTTATTTTTATCATTACAAACATATTATAACATGTTTTAACCAATTACATTAAATAAACACATACACTTTGTTAAAGCCCTAAAATGCCAAAACTTTCACCAATGAAGGTTCTTCATTACCACTCATACTAATTATTAATCCTAGCTTATTTTCATCAATTATATCATTAAATAACATGATTTAAATATTAAAATCAAACAAATACCAATACTTTGAAAATTTCCTTTCCAAAACCCTAAATTCAGCACTACCTCATCCAATCTCTAACCAAACTTAACCAAATCCATCATTTGACTTTAAAATCCTTGTTTTTGAATAAAAAAAAACACATTTGGAATAAATTTGCATAATTAAAAACTAGAATTTCATAAATCAAAATTTTCCATAACCCTAAATTCTCTCTCTTCAACCAACTCAACTTAAACATAACCATTTCTTCAATTCAAATTAAGAATCATTAATAACTAATCAAAATAACTTCACACATACCTAATCAAGCAATTAAATCATGCTACTTCAAAAATCCAAAATCAACATAATCAAATCTTTACTTGAAACTTTGAAATCCTTTCAATTGATGAAGCTTGGAAGAAGAAAAACACTGGGTTCCCTAGCTATGGATGTTCGAATCCTAAGGAAGAAGAAGAAGAAGATGATAACTTTTCAATTTCTCTTTCTTTCCACTTTCAAATTTAACCATATATATAATATTATTTTATTAAAATTTTAATTAATTAATTAATTTTTAATTTATTTAATAAAAGCCATAAATTACCTCTTCCATCGAAAAATAATTTATTTTTGAATTTTTAAATAATTTTAAATTTTCAATGTATATTTACAATTACGCCACTTGACTTTTGACTTTGACATGAATGCCACTTGGTAGTTTCTTCATAACTTTGCAAATAATAATTTCCTTTGCCCAATGTGTCCTTTGGAGGTTCAACATACTTCCCTTAACTTGAAGGCTTTGTATGACAAAACACTTCTTTTTTTTTGAATTTTGATTTTGAAATCAAATGTTGGCTTTTCCAAATTAATGTCAATGGACCTCAAGACTTGATTTTCCAAATTAATGTCAATGTACCTCAAGACTTGATTTTCCAAATTAACATATCTATAACATGAAAACCCCAGTTACCGTACTAAACTCGGGAATCATTTAAGCAAGAATTGTTGCACTTCAGATAGGCACATACACATTACTTGGCCAAAGGTCTCATCGAGTTTAAATATTATCTATCTCATATGCATGCTTATCCAAACTATCTCCACTAATAGACTCTACCTACCAAGAGAGATCAACAGGTCTTTGATATGCTTGAAATGGGGTCTATAAGGGACACAAGTTGAAGTGAAGGCTATTTTGAGATTGGAGCTGGTGTGACACAATGGACAAACCTTCACACTACAAATTTCTTGTTGGAATTTTAGGCAGCTTGGAGGCAATCTTTCTAGACTCCAAATTCATTCTACCTTCTTGGCATTAATCTGGATCTTGATTAGGACAAACTTTGTTTCTTTGCATAAAGTTTGGTACCCAAATTCATTTCTTTCCTTCTTCTCCCTTTCTTTTTATTTTTCTTACTCCTCCCTTTCTTTAAGCATTTTATCATTTTTGTCCTTCTACCTTGTAGGACTGTCAAGTACAGAACTTTCAAGAACTGAATGGTCTTTCTCCTTTTTCTTTGATTTTGATCGAATCTTTAGTTGGGTTGGACCAATTCAAGTCAAACCGTCCTTATAAACCAAATGGACGCCTTTTGTTGTCTTAGGTAAAAGAGAACTCAGTTGGCTTTTTGAACCATTTTGGGTTTTCTTTTCTTTTTTCTCTTTTTTTTTTTTCTTTTTTGTTTTTTTTTTCTTCTCTCTTTTTTTTGATTGGTTTGTTTGTTTGTTTTTTTTTTGTTCTAGCTCTAAAAGAGTTGTCTTGTTCATACTAACTTGGGCTTCCAATAAGGGATGAGTAGAGTGACATAAATCTTCTTTAACAGGGATAAATCATTTGTTACTCTGATGTTGATGTTGTCTTAATAAATTAGAGATATTAAGGGAACTTCAACTACCCTTATGGTTTTGAGAACATCAACTATCCTTATGGCCTTGAAAACATCAGCTATCCTTATGGTCTTGAGAGCTTCAACTATCTTCATGATTTGACTAATCATTGCTTTCTTTTGATCTTCTTGCCTCTTCATCTTAGTGATCATAAGACTTGTCAAAGTATCACAGCAGCTCAGGGTAGGTTGTTGAGGTTATATGCCAATTAAAAGAAAGCTAAAATTTTATGGAGGCTCAAAGGGACAACTAGGGATTGATATTTAATAGGGTGGATATAAGTTGTTGGCTCGTCAAACAATGCCTAGATCATTTCTCTCTTAAATAAGTAGAGTTCAATTTTGTCTCGAAAGTTTGTCAAAGCATGTTCTAAGACTGACTAGAACCTAGACAAAGGTAATTATGCAGGAGCCCTCTCTAAGTAAGCATACACAACTCAATGCTATAGAGCAATTCCCTCACCTAATAAAGTCATTCAAGTCATGATGCCTAGACACATTAATTTATAAACATCAAGCTATATTCCTCACTGGTTGAGCACTAAAATGAATAAAGACCAACAAAAATTTTGATGAAAGTAATTTATTGAAAGCAACTTTAAGTTTGAAAAGCATAATAGTTCCAAAATATTAAAGAAAGTAAGATTGAAAAGCAACATTCAAGCTAAGGAAAGTTCATTGAGTTTAAGCTTCTTTTCCTTTCACATCTTCAATATTTCCATCTTGAAAGGATGATAAAACAAAATCTTCTTCCAATCCTTTTCCCAACATGAAGGTTGCCGATGGAGGTACTCTGTTGAACCTTGGAAATGGATTATTCTTAGTATTGGGCTTGTCCGGCTCTGGTAGCTTACCACTATCAATTAGATCTTGGATCTCATGATTCAATAGGGTACATCTATCAATCTCATGTCCTTGAGTCTAATGAAATTGACAAAAAGCCTTAGTATCAAATTTTGGGGGTAATGGACTAGGCAAAGGTCGAGGAGCTAACGGTTGTAACAGCCCTTTCTTTTGTAGCTTGCTAAAAACCCAAGATAGAGGTTTCCCCAATTCTGAAAAATGCCTCATTCCTCCTTGACTAGTGGCATTAACATCAACTTCTTTTTGTGTGCTTTGATTGCCCGACTGGTAGTTCCCTTTCTCATTCCTTTTAATTGAAAAGCGATTATTCTTCCTTTCCCACTCTTCAATTTGTAGACCAGCTTAGAGAAGATCTTTGAAATCCCTTATAAGGGTGTGAGACATCCTTTCACGGAGATTGGGCAGAACGCCTCTCACGATCATCCTTATTTGATCGGATTCGTCGGGCCTTTTCTTGAGCAAAGCGGCCTTATTTCTCTATCGTTTCACATAGTCCACAAAATTCTCATTTGGACTTTGTCTAATGGACTCAACTTCTATTAAGGTAACTTCCAACTCGACATTATACCCATATTGCTGGATGAAGGCCTTGTATAGCAAATCCCAATTCTTTTGTGTTCCATCATCTAAGGTATTGAACCAATTTTGGACAACAGGGTCCAATGAGAGCATGAAGTACCTTAGAGTTTGAGCCTTAGTAGCTCGGGCAGACTGCATAGCAGTGATATACTGCTTCACATGGAGATGAGGATTTTCAGTACCATTGTATCTAGCAAAGGATGGCATCTTGAACTTATAAGGGACCTCCTCATGTGGTTCAAATAGTTTATCGATCTCGGACATCTCTTCGGTTTTCAACTTCTTCTCAAATTTCTTTTCTAAATTAGCAATCATCTTTTCAATATCAGAAGTTTCGGTCTTCTCCATAGTCGATCTTTCAACAATCTTCGGTTCCTTTTTCTTCTCTTGAGCATCTTGGTAGTATTGAGCCCAATTATCATCATCATCAATGATCACCTTTTCATCATCAAAAACCACTTCACCAACTTTGGTCTTCCCTTTGTCCTTTGGCTTCTTAGTGATAGTAGATGCCTCGGCATGATTTTCTAAGATAGCAGTCAATTGGTTCTTCATGGTCTCAGCTAGGGCCTCTTTTATTTCTTCCATCTTGGCGTTGAGGGCCTCATCCACCATCCTTTGAATTTGTTCAGGCTCCATTATTTTTGGTCAGTAAGTGATTGAGTCGTTGCTAGATACTTCATCTCCGGCATAGGTCGGATTGTTGTAAGCTTTTAAACTGTCGTAATCCAGGGCTATGAGCCAGAGAGGATCAATGAGATGCAAATGTATGCATGTATGCATGTATGCACGAACAATCAACGAAGAAAGATAATTAGGATGTTCCTTCCAACCTTATAACATCCACACACGAATGGCGTGTCTCTTTTCCTAGGTATATGGTTAACAAAATACCAACATGGGGTATCTTGTTTTCGAATAATTCCCTCAGATGTTTCAACCAATAGTTATATTTTTGAAAATGGAAATCCATTATAAGCCCATTATAAAAAGATTTTAGAAAAATAGATCTCGGGCTTAGTATTTGGGCCATGAGCCAAAGAATTTTTGATATGTTTTTAGAAAAGTCTTATGTCCAAAGACCATCTTGAAAAATTTTGAAAATAGCTTTGGTCTTTTGGATTTTCTAAAGAAAAATTTATTTTGAGCTTACAATGTACTTAGGTCATATTAGAAAAAGAACAAACCAAATAAGCCATGATTTAAGCCAAGATAAATGAACCATAGTCAAACAACATGCATTTGGGGTAAAAACCTAAGGAAAGTAACTAGACCAATTACATGAGCTTTAGTCAAAAGGCTTAGGTTCCCATAGCAAGTATATAACAAATGGTACTAGGCTATGAGTGGTTATGCCATGCTCGATCTCCATACCTTGAGTGAAAGTATGGTATCCCTTACATAACACAACACGGGTAACACGGGCATCCTAACTCACGCATACAATGCAATCTAATATGATGCAATGGATAATATCATTATAAGAAAGAATAGAATAATATAAAGACCAATGGAATCAACTTCTCTTGTCCCCAGTGGAGTAGCCACTGTGAGCGGGGATTTTTTCCCCCACTCTTGGTGGAATGGTTCTTACAACTTCGGCACTATTTAGGCTCGGGGCCTTAGAGAACACAAACCTAAGTCTGGAGAAAATGGAGTCACCACCCGGACGGGCCGGGAAAAAAGAAAGGGGTGGATGACTCGATTCCTAAGGAATTCCCAACCCCCTAATGGGTTCGGAAAGTTGGGTACGTGTGGGGAAGGTGAGGAATGGCCCAGCACCCCTACAACGCCCGATTCATTAGAACTGGCCTCCTTTATAGGTCTTAATATTAAAAAATTCTTAAATATAACAACATTATCCATATTACACAGAATAATTAAAAGAAAGCATCAATATATTAAAATCAAAGCAAGGTCCAAGCAAAACAAATAAATGGACACCCATCCAAAGATGGAAACATGTCCTTACATCACATGCCTAAATAGGACACCCACCGAAAGTTAGAAACATGTCCTTTACATAGGTTCTAAAATAGAAAAAAAATTAAATTACATGATATTTAACTAATGAGGTACCCACCAAGTGGAAACATACCCCTTACAACATTTGGAAATAAAAGTAAATAACCATTCATTATAAATAAATCATTCATCAAAGGTATTAAACATTAATAGAAAGTAAACATCCATCAATGATAAATTAAATGAACCAAGCATTGAACTTAAATAAATTAAAGCATATAAAATAAATCAAATCATAATCAAATATATAATTAAATAAGGCAAATAAACATCTAAATTATAACTACTATTTAGGGTTCTTTATTTCATGTGTTTAGGGTTTTGGAATTTATGGAATTTAGCTACTGTGAGTTTTTTTTAAGGAATTAAAATAGATTAAGGTTTTATGTTTTAAAAGGTTGAAGAAATTCTTTGATTAACCAAATTAGGGTTTGTGATGTAAAATCATGAATTTAGAGTTTGGGCTCTTCAAAACACTTAGATTGTAATTTACGGTTAATGAATTATCATTTTGAGCTTACTATGTAAAATTATGTTTATATGGTTTTTAAAGTTTTAAAGGATTAAGGTTTAGAAAACTTTAGGGTTTAGGTTTTAAATGTGTTAGGGTCCACTGTTTGAGTTTTGGGGTTGAATTAGGGTTTTAGGATTTTTGAATTAGGGTTTTGGACAATGATTTAGTTTTTAGAATTTGGAAAAACAATTGATAATTTTATGGAACTTTATGAAAATAAATCAAACGAATTAAAGTTTATAGAAGCAAAAAAGAAGTTTTTAGGGCTTTTGGAAAGAAACAGAACTCAATTTTGGATTTTGAAAATTTGGAAAACAAATTAAGGTTTTGGGGTTTTGAAGAAATAAAACTAACAACTTTAAACTTTTTGGAAAAAAAAGCAATGAATTAAGGTTTTTAAACTTTAGAAAAAGTGAATTGAGGTTATTAGATTTTTGAATTAAAAGACACAATTTGATAATTTAACCTACTGTGAAGAAAAATTTAAACAATTGATGCATACCTTGGTTTGTTGGTTCCACCAAAATTTTCTTCTTGGATGAACAAAATCAAAGACAAACTTTGCTGCCTTTGAAATGCTTGAATTGTTTTTCTGCTCTCTCAAAAATCGGATTGATTCATCTCTTTCCTACTTGGTTTCGGATCCAACTTTTCCTCAAGTTTCTGTCTGATTTCCTTCTCTTTTTCTCCTTGATTTTTCGCGTTGTAATTGATCTTATTTATAGAAGAATTATTGATTAATTCTAGTTGCTCACGACATACATTATTCATTAAGAAAATAAAACCGAAACCTAATTGCATTAGGTTTCGAAAAATTTGCATCGGAAAAATTTCACTGGCAAAAAAAAACTGCCACAGAAAAATTACGCTGGTGAAAAAAAATTAGCTGCGGAAAAAATGCGCTAGCAAAAAAGCTGCCGCAGCTAGCTGCGGCATCGCGGGCGAAACAGGCCTGCGGGCCATTTCGCCGCAGCCGACCCCCCTTCCTTTGTTTTACTTTATTTTTTATTTTATTTTTATTGTTTATTGTTTATTATTATTATTTATGTTTTATTAATAAAAATTAGATACTAAAGCAAAAATTATTTAATTAAAATAACAAAAATTATTTTGGACTAATTAAAATATATTGGATAACACAAAAATTATTTTGGACTAATTAAAATATATTGGACCGGACCGGGTCAAAAATTAAGGGTCTACAGTACTCAACTTTCTAAACGCAGTAGGGGTTGGAGATTCCTTAGGAATTGAGTCATCCACCTCTTTCTATTCTTTGGGTTTAGGCTCATGTTCTCTAAGGTCCAAAGTCTAACAGTGCCAAAGTTGCAAGAATCATTTCATCGGGAATCCCCCGCTCACAGTGGTGACTCCACTATGATAAAAGAAGTTGATTTTATTGGTCTTTATATTATTATGAGCGGGAATTTTCATCCTAGTGGAGATATCATAATATCATAAGAAGAAAGAATAAAATAATTAAAGACCAATAGAATTAACTTCTCTTATCCCTAGTGTGATTAGCCATTATTATAAGGGGGATTTTTGCCTCCACTCCCAGTGGAATGGTTCTTACGTCTTCAGCACTATTAGGCTCTGGGCCTTTCAGAACACAGGCCGAAACTCAAAAAATAGGAGTCGCCACCTGGACGAGCTGGAAAAAATAGAAAGGGGTGGATTACTCGATTCTTAAGGAATTTCCAACCCCTACTATGTTCGAAAAGTTGGGTATGCATGGGGAAGGTGAGAATGATCCAGTATCCTCATAGCACCCGATTCATTAAAATCGGTCTCCTTTTTAGATCTGAATATTACTAAATTCTTAACTTATTAAACGATTATCCAACTACAAGCAATGACCAAAATAAAGTTATATTGTATTAAATTAAATAAATCAAACAAAATGGGCACCTATCCAAAGATAGAAACATGCCCTTACAATGTTCTAATGTTCATACAAATGAATAAAATAGGATACCCATCAATTAATGGAAACATGTCCCTTACAATGTTTCAAAATCTTTAAAATAAATTTGATTGTACAAACTACATAAATAAAGAACCCACATAGTGTGGAAACATGCCTTTTACAATTCCCTTTAAAAATACATGTAAATCCAAGTAAAATAACAAAGCAAGGAAAAATAATTCAAACATATATGAAAATAAATGAATAATTAAAAAGAAAATGAACCAGCATATCTTAATATTAAGACGTTAACTAAATATAGGGTGCAATGCATACGGCGATCCCACTAGCTAGTTAGTAGGAGGGGGTAAAGGGGGTAGCACCCCTTGCGGGGGATCGGGGGTAGCACCATCAAAAGGTAAACTATATACAAAATAAGTTTTGTTGGGCAATTAGGGTTTTTATATAAACTAGAGTTTTATATTTATACAAATTAGGATTTTTCCTAAATAAGATTTTACATGTGAATTAGGATTTAACATGTAAGCTAAGATTAAAAAAAATGCAAGATTAGGATTTAAAATACAAATTTAGGGTTTAAATTTTAAAACTAACATATAGCTAGAACTTCAATTGAATTTAAACCTCAAGTTATGGTTTATTGCAAGAAATTTCAAAAATCAAATAAATAATAGCGAATTCTATGATATTAATAATAAAGATGATAAATGAAATTCAATTAAGATGAGTTAGTGAAATTAAGCCTTCATTATTGGCTTCGCCAAGGCCATTTATTTAAACCAGACTTTGCCCAAGTACTGCCTCTACTCCACATAATTGATGTTATGGCTTGTTAGGTCAAACAAATCTTGGTTGAGCTAAATAATCTGTAGATTATCCACCAATTTTAGCTATTGCTTCTTTATTGCTTTATTCCTATGGTTATTGCTTTTGCTATTTTTATTTATGTTTGATCATTTTTTCAATCTACTCAAGGTTATGCTAATCTCTATTTTTTTAATCATTGTGGTTGCCTCTACTGATCCCTCTAATATGTGTATTTATAGGCCAAACTTAGGGTTAAACATGCTTACTAATATTAACACTATTTTATTATCTGAATCCTTCTTAATTTAGGATACTAAATATGGCTCATGTTGAATTGGAATCCAGCTAATTTGATATGAGCATAGAGGTCATGTCGAATTGGACCATGTCCAATTTGACATGTGTAAGCTCATATCAAATTAGACATTATCCAATTCAGTATGAGTGGCTCATATTGAATTAAACCCAACCGAATTAATTTTGATTTTGTATTAGACCTATTCAAACTTTTAAAAATTGGACCGAGCATAATTTAGGCCTTTTAAAATCGGATTGATCTAATTCAAGGCTTTAAATTAGGTATATGCTTTTAAAATCGGACTGAATTTAACTTGGCATCTTTTAATTGGGATTGGACTTTTTAGGGCTAAAATTAAGGGTTTACCTTTTCACCCCCTTCTTGAGTGATCTTGAATTATTTTAGAGAGTGAAAAGCAATATGCCTTTAAGCTGATCTTGGTTTGAGTTCTAGACCCGTGAATTAGTTTGGGTCAAAAGCTGATCTAGGCATGCAACCTCCTGGTTTGAGTTCTAAACCTTTGAATTAGTTTGGGTGCTGGACTCAATATTTGATTTGGATTTTAGACCTAAGATTTGGTTTGGGTTCTGGACATGAGACATGGTTTGGGTTCTGGACTCGAGACTTGGTTTGGGTTCTACACCCATTGAACTACTCTAAAATTCAAATAGACTATCAGGATTCTCTAATATCACGATGAAATGACAAAGCAACAAAACCATTAAGCTACTCTAATATCTCAACAGGTCATTAGGCCACTCTAATATCCCAATGGGTCTATCGAACGAATTTAATATCTCGATAATATCACTAAGCGACTCTAACATCTTAGTGAGTGAAAATAAACAACGAGTGATTCTAATATCCCGATGAAATCCACCAAGCAACTCTAATAGTTGGGTAAATAAAAAAAAAAGTCATCGAGCGACTCTAATATCCTAATGAAAACCAACAAGAAGCTCTAATATCTTTGTAGGATATTGAGCAACTCTAATGTCTCACTAGAAACAAATGTGGATACTTCAACATATCAAGAAAAACTATGCCGTCAGGATACTTCAACAAATCCAATATAGGCTAGAGATTGTGCCATCATGATACTTCAACAAATCCAATATAGGCTGGAGATTGTGCCGTCATGATACTTTAATAAATCCAATATAGGCTAAAGATTGTGCCATCAGGATACTTCAACAAATCTAATATAGGCTGGAGATATGCCGTCAAGATACTTTAACAAATCCAATATAAGCTGGAGATTATTCCATCAGGATACTTTAATAAATCAAATATAGGCTAGAGATTACACCGTTAGAATACTTCAACAAATCCAATATTGGCTGGAGATTACATCGTCAGGATACTTCAACAAATCTAATATAGGCCGGGTAGTGGATGCTTCAGCAAATCTACTTGAAAATGTCTGCCTTTGCATAAATGAATCTTTATCTTGATTCTATATTCTTAGGGGATGGACCTTTGTCTTGCCTCGACTTTCACTCTTCTAACTAGACTAATCTTCTATTCTTGGACCTTTGTCCTGATTTTTTGTCTTTGTATATTCATTCATCTGATTTTCTTCTTGTTCCATTCTTTTAGTTCTTTAACTATGCAACTAATTCAACTATTTCTTAACTAGCCCTCATATCCTCGTTTTGCCCACTGCATGGCAAAATACTAGACGTTTAAAAATATTTTATACATGCATAAACACAAAAATTGATTTTGTTCAAACTAATGATTTTGTTCCCATATGTAGACTCAAACTAATAATTTTGTTCCCATACAGGCTCTGATTAATATTTTTGATTTGTCTAGTTCCTTGCATAAGCATGCATCTCTTCTTTATTTTGTAATGGCACTTTCATGCCCCCTAATTCCATATATAATTTTGATTATTTACTTCATAGGGTGTTTACTGTTCACTTTGACAAAGAATAGGTAACACAAGACAAAAATGTAGTGTGATACTCTTTTGTATGTATGATATAAATGGATGATACTTACTGTGGTTCCATTGACTCATAGACCTAGGTGATAAGCCAAAGCACTCCTATTAGTTCTTTTCATATGGTCGTTCAGGTCTTGCATTAGAACAACATAAGCCTTTACATCTATGGCTTTATTTCCAAAATGTTGGAAACATGAGTAGTGGGGCCAAAAGCATGGTTGTCAAAGACATGGGAGATACTGTTTTGGCCTATGGTTTAATGCATTAGTTAGTACCTTCTCTATGACCTTGCAAATAATTCTTTCACTATCCTAACTTTGCCCAAAGTGTCCTTTATGGTTTGATAGTATGACACACTTCGCTGAGCTTGAAGGCTTACACGAGAAGAAACTTTTTTTTTTCAAATTAAAATTACATTTTGGCTTTGTCAAATCTGTGTCATTATACACTAGGGCTTAATTTTTCCAAATTAACATATCTATAATATGAAAATCCTAGTTACCATACTAAACTGGGAATCATTTCCATTTGAGCAAGAACTATTGCACTTCACATTGGCACATGCACATTACTTGGCCAAAGATCTCATTGAGTTTAAATATTATCCATCTCATATGTATGCTTATTTAAATAATCTCTACTAATAGACTCCATCTACTGAAAGAGATCAATAGGTCTTTAATAGGCTTGAAATGGGGTCTATAAGGGATATGGGTTAAACGAAGGCCATTTTTAGATTGGAGATTATGTAACACTACGGACAAGCCTTCACATTATAAAATTTTTGTTGGAACCATAGACAGTTGGAAACATTAAAATCTAGACTTTATTTCCTCCTTTTAGGCATCTTGTTATCATACTTCGATGAAAAATAGAACTTGAAATATTGCTTCATGAAAAGACAAAGCTTGAAATTTGGTTTTGTGAAAAGATAGAGCTTATCTTCTTAGCAGAAATTTGGATTTGATCAGTATGATCTTTGCTTTTGGAAAAAATTTGAAACCCTATTATTCTTCCCTTTTCTCCTTTTTTTTCTTTTTATTTGTTTTTGTCTTTTCTTTTCTTTTTGTTCTTTATTTTTCTTCCTTTTCTTTTCTTCTTTCCCTTTTTTTGTTTTGTTTTGTCATTTTCTTTTTTTTTATTTAAGTCTTAGCTCCAGGAGAGTTGTCTTGTTTGTACCATATTATGATTCTGACTATGAATGGGGTAGGATGAGTATGCTTTAGTGAGGATGAATCCTTTTTATGAGCAGGGATTTTCACTACCACTTTCGGTGGAATGGCTCTTATGAATTCGGGACTGTTAGGCTCAAGGCTAGAGAACATGGAAGTAAACTCGGAGAAAATGGAGTTGCCACCTGGAGGGGCTGAGAAAAAGAAATGGTGGATGACTCGATTCCTAAGGAATCCCCAACCCCCTAATGGATTCGAAAGGTTAGATACATATGGGGAAGGTGAGAATAACCCAGCACCCCCATAATGCCCGGTTCATTGGAACTAGCCTCGTTTTTAGGCCTAAATATTATTAAATTCTTAGTTATTATGATATTATCCATACTACACACAATTTAAAAGGAATAAACATCCATAACTTTATTAAGATAAAAGCAAACAAAATAGACACCCCTCCAAAAATGGAAACATGCCTTTAGAATGTCCAAGTCGACAAAAATAAATAAAACATGATACTCACCTAAAGGTAAAAATGTATCCCTTACAATTTTCCAAAAGTCTTTAAATAACTTAAATTACAGAAAATAAAAAATTAAACAAACAAGGCACCCACAAATGAAAACATGCCTTTTACATCCTTAAAATTCAAATAATAAAATTAACACCATTCAGCCATTCATAGAAAAATAAATAATATAAGCATGTATTTTAATCATCATAGAAATAATAATAAATTAGAGTTTAATAAAAGAAAATTAAGGTAAATCACAAAGAATTACAATCCACAAATAAATATTGACCCCATCGAGGAGGGGTCGAGTATGGCAGTCTCGCTTGCTGGTTAGGGAGTGGGGAGGTAAGGGACGGTGCCCCTTACAAGGGATCTGTGGCAGGGCCCCTGAAAGGTAGATGATTTACATGATGTAGTTTTTTTAGGGAATTAGGGTTTCTTTGTAAGCTAGGGTTTTATGTTTATAGAAATTAGGGTTTTAAAAAATAGTCAAGGTTTTAGGGTTTTATAAAAATAACATTAGGGTTTTAGGATTTTATAAAAATATGATTAGGCTTTCAGTTTTAGAAAATAGATTTAAGATTTTTCTTTTAGAAAATAGAATTAAGGTTTTGGTTCTTCAAACATAGAGCTAGGTTTTGAATATTTAAATATCTATTGTAAATTTATAAATCAATAATCATTGTCCATTGGTTTTACTAGATTACTGTCTAGGTTTATTAAAGTTGCAATTGTAAACTTTTAACAAATTAATTGCTACTGCATGAAGACAATCACTGCTTAATAAAATAATAATTGCTACCGGGTATTGAAACACTTGCAAAATAATGATCAAAGTTAACTACTGTAACCTTCAATGAATTAAGTACTGAAGCCAGACCTCTATTTGTTGGCTTCACCGAATTATATGCTGGCTTCAAACCTCCTGCTTGCACTAGTATTTGAGTCTCGGTTGAGCAAAGAGAAGGCAATCATCCACTGCCTTCTGGTTTCTTATGGTTCTATTTATTGTTTTTGCTAATTGATGCTATTAGGGTTTTTTAATTGTTGCTTGTTGATTGATTATTGCTGCCTTTTTTTGAAGCTCTTTAAATCCTTTATTTATAAGAAAACATCTTAGGTTTTAACCTTGTATTCAAGTCTTACTTCACCTTGAATTTAAAACTCCCAAAGCTAATTTGATTAGAATTAAAATTGGAAGTTAATTCAAACTGCATATAGATGCAATGACAACTAAAATTCAAAATTGACATCTAAAATCAAGACCTAAGGCCCCTATGGCGAATTGGCATGGCCAATTCACCACAGGCCACCAATTCACCCCAGGCATGGAGTATGGCGAATTGGCATGTCCAATTAGCCCCAGGCAAGGCTTGCGGGAAATTGGGCATGACAAAGCATATACTTTTTGGCCCAAACCAACTTGCTTTGGAATTTTAATATTGTATCAAACCCATTTTATGCTTTCAAAATTCAACCAGCTTATTTTAGGTCTAGACCTTTAGATTGGATCTAATTTCCTTTTAACTAGGGCTGGACCGGATTAGGTCCAAAATTAAGGGTCTACATTAACTATCCTTATGGTCTTGACTATGCATCCATTTCCTTGATCTTCTTGCCCTATTACCTTAGTGATCATTAGATTTGTAACACCCTTATACCCTATATACGTATATCACATATACCCAATATATATAAAATATGCATATACAGTATAAGAATGCCACAATTCAATTTTAATAAAAAATTTGATATTCCTAAATTAATATCCCAAACATTAGAAATGTATTTTTAATAAATTCACCATATTTTTGTTTGTAAAATGGATATCCCCAAAAATTTCAAAATTTTACAACTTGCAGAAAATACACTCCCAACAATAATAAATCAAACATTTTACCATAACTTCTCAATCTCCTCCCTTTTTTCTCAAAATATTCATATACGTACATATATATATAAATACATATACACACTCCCACATTATAAAATTTCATCCAAAAAGTCATTATAGTTTACAACACTCCCAAAATGTGAACATAATATACATAATTATGACACATTCTATAAAATAGAATGTATAGATTTCAGTAGTTGGCTCTGATCCCATGACAACAAAAACTCACTTCAAGCACACTAGTCCTAAGCCTAGACCTTACTAGGTCTAGATGAACTCTTTGGATCTACTGGATCAACCGTGTCACCTGCGCGATAAATTTCAATAGCGCTAAGCTAAAAGCCTAGCGATACATACTTTGATAATACTAAAAATTTAAAAGAAATGACAATGCATAATATTGTTTCATGACATTTGACAATGTGATATGCAAATTCACTTTAGTTCATATTTATTATTCTTTCTAAGCATCACATCAACATATACACAAGCATTGGGCCCAATTAATCTTATATAATATTCAAATCCCAGAGTTGTTGTTTTGGTTTATTTTGACACCCAGTGTCTAGCCCGAAGGTAATACAAGTGACGCCCAGCATCTAGCCCGAAGGCAAATCATATAATGGTGATGTCCAACATCTAGCCCCAAGGCAAATCAAATATCAGTGATGGCTAACTTCTAGCCTGAAGGCAATCATAGGCATGCCACCAAACACAAAACTATGGAATTGAATAATGTATTAGGCAACACACAGATAATACATATTTTCAAAATCAATTTTCTTATCACATTGCCTCTTTTACTTATTTTTCTCTTTCATAACAATGCCAAATCACTTTATCAACAATGTATGTCATTTAGTATTACAATCATATTACCCAAACACTTTTGGGTTATTCTCACATAAACCACATTCCACTCATTTTAGCCAATAATAATTGCTTTTAATAATGCATACACATCATTTCACATGTCATATCATAATGTATATGAATATTCAAATAAGCAAGCAGCTTAACACATTTTCCATTTAAAATGTGTTAAGCTAAATTAAATGCAAACACTTCCAAATTATCAAAAGTATGTACATACCTTAATTAATACCCAAATCCAAGCTAATGTCACTCTTTGTCTTTCACTTCCAAGATGCCCTTCAATACTAAGATTAGGCAATTACTTCCACTTAATGCCTATTCAAAATGTGACTAAATGTAATCATTTAGAATCACATTTCAAGACTTTTCAAATATTAAACCCTAATTAGTATCATTCCTACCAATTTCCTAAAATTTGCCTTATCTCACTTTAATATTAGAATTCCATTCAAATCTATTTTAGTTGGTGTTTTAAATTTATTTTTATTACCACAATTACATTAAAACATGTTTTAGCCAATTATATCAAATAAATACCAATTGTTTAACAAAACTCTAAAATGTGCCCTAAGACTCTTCATTTCTAATTCCTTATTCCAACTCATTCTAAATGTTAATCTTAGCCAATTTTTATCATTTAAATCATTTAAAAACATGATTTATGCATTAAAATAAAATAAATATCTTACTTTAAGAATTCTCTTCCAAAACCCTATCCAACATATAGCCATGGAGATTTTTGCCAAGAAAGAAGAAGATGGTTTTAATTGACTTTTATTTTTTCCTTTCATCTTTTTATTTCAAGACCATATATATATAATATTTTATTTTTTATTTATTTATTTATTTTAAAATGATAATTTATATCTTCCATTCATAAATTATTTATTTTAAAATTATTTAATTAATTTTAATTTTATAAGATATATTTACTATTTTGCCATTTGACTTCCTTACTTACTTTGACTTTTCTATATGTTATATATATTCCATATATACCTCATATATATGTTCCATTTTCTCACTTCTAACCCTTCAATTAATGTAATTTTTGTTAATTAATGGATGTTACAATTCTCTCCCCTAAAGAAAATTCATCTTCCAAATTATCTGAAATCAACTCTAGAATAACTGAGGATACTGGCTCCACATTATCTGCTGACTCTTCCATGTCGCTTCCTTAGTGGAATGGTTCCTCCATAGAACTTTTACAAGTGGCATCTTCTTGTTTATCAACTCCTTCACCTCTCATGCCAAGATCGCCACTGTTTCTTCTTCGCAAGCCAGATTCGCACTCACCTAGATAGACTTTACTGACAAGACATGAGATGGGTCTAATCTGTATCTCTGAAGCATAGAGACATGGAAGACATTGTGTATCCAATCTAACTCTAGTGGCAGGGCTAATCTGTACACTGCTAGTCCAACTCTCTATATTACCTCATATGGTCCTATGAAGCGAGAACTCAACTTCCCTTTTCGACCAAACGTCAAAATCTTTTTCCATTGAGACACCTTCAAGAACACCTTATCCCCCACACACAACTCTATATCTTTTCTCTTCAAATCTAAATAGGATTTCTGTTGGTATGAAGCTGCTTTCAAATGATCCTGAATTACCTTCACTTTCTCTTCTGTTTCTTTGATTAAATCAGGACCAATCAGTTTGCCTTCTCCAACCTCATCCCAACATAATGGTGTCCTACACTTCCTGCCATACAGGGCCTCATATGGTGCCATCCAAATACTGGACTGATGAATATTGTTGTAGGCAAACTCAATCAGTGGCAAATATTTATCCTAACTCCTAGTAAAATCAGTAATACAGCACCTCAACATATCCTCTAGAACTTGTATCACTCTCTCTGACTACCCATCAATCTGTAAACAAAAAGAAATACTAAAGTGCAACTGAGAACCAAATGCATCCTATAAACTCCTCCAAAATCTCAATGTAAAATGGGGATCTCGGCCCGACACCAAAGAAACTGGGACTCCATGTAATCTCACTATCTCACTGATATACAACTCAGCCAACCTATCAAGTGAGTAGTCCATCCTAACTAGAAGAAAATGAGTTGTCTTCGTCATTAGATTAACTATCACCCAAATTGCATCATGCTTCTTCTAGGTCGAAGGCAGTCCAGTCACAAAATCCATGGTCTCTCGCTCCTATTTCCACTCAGGTACTGATAAAGGCCGAAGCAACTATGAAGGAACTTGGTGTTTAGCCTTTACTCTCTGGCAAGTAAGACATCTGGATACAAATTTTGCTATGTCCCTCTTCATACCTAACCACCGATAGTGCTCCTTCAAGTCTTGATATATCTTGGTACTTCCATGGTGTATAATATATAATAATTAATGTGCTTCCTCTAAAATCTTCTTATTTAATTCCATATCATCAGGAATGCACAATCTATCTGTGTACCATAAACAACCATCATTTCTCACATGAAACTCTCTACTCTCCCCCTTTTGACAATCCTCCACAATCTTTTAGATTTTCTCATATGCCTGTTGTGCTTCTCTAACTTGATCCAACAACACTAATCTCAACTGCAACTGTGCCATTGGTGTACCATCATCACATAACTCAAATCAGCATGCAATGCTCTCAACTCAACAAGCAATGAGAGTAAATAGGCAGTCAAACCTACCATGGACTTTCAATTCAAGGCATCCACAACTTCATTTGCCTCGCCTGGATGATAATCGATCAAGCAGTCATAGTCTTTTATCAACTCCAACTATCATCTCTGTCGAAGATTCAACTCTATCATCATAGTCTGCAAATAAAATTATTACATTCCTTATATTTATAAAAACCATCTCCAATAATTTCCCCAACTTGAGAGTTAATATATATTTACTATGTCATAAAAAAATAATGAAACATTCTCAAATATAGCCAATATACCACACAAATTTATATTTTACTCAACAATACTTATCATAAGTACTCATATATATACACAATGTTTTTCCAAAATATGTTGAATGTACAAGACCCGAATTACACAATACTTAAATAATACATGAATGCAACATCGTCCAAGTTGGTCTCATGGCAAACTTTATCTCCAATCCCAATCATTCTAGTCTACACTTCTAATACCTGCGCAATACAAATTACCGCGCTAAACATATAGCTTAGTGGTACATATATTTTAATAACAACAATATTTAAATCATGGCACTTAGTTCTCAATGAAACATGCATTACTTAAATATTATATTCTCTATCTTACAACAGTCACCAACACATCACCATTACACTGTTGGTCTCAATTATATTTTAATGGCATGTAACACATTATGCCATCTCACAACACTCCATATATGTACTCGGCTATAAATGTGACCCTCAACAATACTCATGGTTTAGTAAACCATAGAAGTATAACACAACCACAACAACTCACACATATTTACACACACATGCACACGTTGGACCCAACTAGTTCTTGGATAATACTCAAATTTCAAAAATAATAATTCAATTTGTCTCGACACCTGGACAAGTGTCATATAAATCACCCGAAGGCCACCCCTATGAACACTGAGTCTAGTTTCATATAATCACCTATAGGCTGCCTCTACTAACACTGAGGCTAGTGTCATATAATCAGCCATAGGTCGCCACTATTGACACCGAGGGAAAGTGTTATATAAATCACCCGTAGGCTGCCCTTTCTCGACATTGGAGGCAAGTGTCACATAATGCACCCAAAGGCTGCCTCCTATTAACACCGGAGACAGAGTGTCTATCATCACCCAAAGGTTGTCTCCTTAGCATTAATATTCTCAATACTAATATATCTCGCCTGAAAGCATAAACAAACAACATGACATACCGTTGGCAAGCCATCTCGACTATGCCAACACTAGTCTTCTATAAATATTCCACAATACACATTAAACACATTACCATTTCACATTCACATCACATTATCGTGAATCACATCCATAATGTGACCCATTTCCACACATTTTATCACATATCTCAAACATATCCATTTTTCACTTAATTACACATTTATATGTATATAAAGTATTTCATAAGCACAAAAACATACACATTGTCACACTTCTATTACATATTCTCATCCCATTATCACATTTTAACACATTTCACAATTTTCACATAGCATATACATATAGATGTCACACATCACATTACATAAGGCATATCCATATCACAATTCATTTCCACATCACATTGCACAAAACATTACCATTTTATCCATGTTCATCACATTACCATAGTCATGCTATCATTCCTCATTCTTATCATCTTATTTATGTCTTTTCCACAATTTCACATTTTTTTTATATTCTTTATTTTATCCATGCTGCAAAATCTCTTACCAAGCTTTACTTCCAACAAATTCTACACTTCACCACTTACACCAACTTGGCCTAAACACATACAAATCATACAATAAACATAGTTATTCAAATAATATTATTTCCATGCTTAATTTATATCAAACCATCATTATTTATGCAATTTCTACCAAAATCTAAACAAAACTTTACTTTCACCATTTTCTACTTTATTTAAACTTCATCCAACCCAACTCATATCCAAAATTTAACCATAAAATCACTAATTATATATCAAAAAAACAACAAAGCACTTCAATTCAATAATTATAAACATTCCCTTCACAAACCCTAATTTCACATACACTTGCCATAAAACCTAACTCCATCAAAACTTAGCCATATTCAATTTCATCATAAAATCACTATATATATATATATATTTTAAAACAACATTAAATCACTTCATTACAACCATTAAATCCACCCATACAAAAATTCCAATTTGAACATAACCTTCCTATAACCCTAAATTTACCAACTTGTCTATTTCAATCAATCCACCATCAATTTATCACATAATCATCAAATATCCACCATATTAACTCTAATTATATCAATTTAACAATTTTAAATCAACTTTCTCTCACTAACTCATCAATACATAATCTTAAAATGAAAAAAAAAAAACAAAGCTTAAATAATAGAATACTTACTTGATTTCTTGATTTTTCTTCAAAATCTCCTTCAAACCTTTGAAATCTCCATGAAATTTTATGTTTTGGATGAGAAAAATCTTCTATTTTCTCTCTCTATTTTCGTTCCCCGTGGTTAGAAGAAGAAGATGATGAAGCTTTTTCATTTTCTTCTTTCATTTTCATCCATATGTATTAATTATTTAATTATTTATTTAAATATTTTTAATCTTTTTTTCCATCCACTCATTTATTCTCTTTCTTTGACTTTTCAATTATTTATTTATTTATTATTCCATCTTCCACCCATAAATATGTATATGTATATGTCTTTTATATGTCATGTATATGTATATTTCATTTATACCTTAGATATATGGTTTGTATATTTTTACTTACATGTGTATGTAATGTGTATTTTATGTGTACATCATGTATATATTATGGGTATATCATACACATATATATGTATTATGAATTCAACATATGTAATTAGTATATGTGAGGTATATTTATTAAGTATATACTAGGTATACGTTAGGTATATATAATATATACACCCTTCCCTATTTTTAAATTAACCTCCAAATATTTATTTATTTTATCCAAAACTATGGATATTACAAACAAGACAAGTGCTCCCCACAGGAAAACACTAGGTAGGATAAATCCTTTATTAAGTAACTCATGCAACTATACCTTCAACTTCTTTTAATTCTGCAGGTGCCATCTAATAAGGGATAATAAAGATGGGAGTGGTACCAGGCATCAGATCGATACCAAACTCTACCTCTCTCTCAGGAGGTAACCCTAGAAACTCATCAGAAAAAATATCTGAAAACTTAGCAACTGTAGGTATACTGTGAAGCTGGGACCTCGTTGCTCTAGTATCTACAACATGAGCTAAATATGCCTCACACCCCTTCCGGATCATCCTCCTTGCTGATATAGATGAGATAAACATGGATGACAGGTGTCTCTGCTCATTAGATACCATTACATCTCCACCATCATGTGTTCTCAAGGTAACACATTTTTGTTAATAGTCTACCATTGCCCCATGCCTGGATAACCAATCCATGCCCAGGATCATATGATACTCCCTAAAAGGGATCTCAATCAGGTCACCGAGAAAACTCCTCATCAAGAATAATAACTAGACTATCTCGGCCCACCCTACTAACAATGATATTGTGCCCTAAAGGATTAGTAACTTGTAACACTCTTATACCCAATATACGTACACTACATACACCCAACATATGTAATATATGCAACCCGGTCGGTATATGAAGAAGCAGGGTGGAATAGGTTTCTAACAGAGTGATGTCACGGCGGATATTTGGCAAAATCCATAGATGGAGTATCGAGCAAGCAGAGATGCTCCTGAAGCCAAATCTGTAAGAAAAAATTAAAAAAATTAAAAAAGAGGTCCGCTAAGTTGAAAACCCACAAGGGCAGCTTAGGCAAAAATTAGGACAACTTGCTAGTTCCGAAAACCCACAAAGGCGGACTGGGTAAAAATTAGAGCAATAATAAAAAAATAATAAAAAAAAGAAACATAAATTGAAAACTTGAAAGGGCAATTTAGGTAATTACCTAAAGCAAAAATGGACTTCTGCTAATTTCTTTGACAATCCCGAGTTAAGTTCGTCTAATCCAACTAAAGTCTCAGCTAAGATCACGGGTATTGGCGATAAGCCTCCTTTCATTTGGTACTTGATATCCAATACTCATGGATCAATATCGCCATTAGAAGAAATAAACAAAAATTGGCCAAGTAAGAATAGACAAAGCATACGTCCCCATGCCTTAGTAGGAGCCAAGTGAGAAAGGTAAAAGTCAATTAAGGGACTGAGTAAAATTTTCTCACCTCTCGTCAACTGTAGAACTTCAGGCTTTGAAAGTTGAAATAACATTTGCATCTTTTGTTGAGTCTTGGAAATTAATATAGGTAATACCATTGGTTGATTGCTTGGATATCCAAGGATGGCCTCAAATTCTTCAATTATGGGACATATCTCAAAGCCATTAATCTTAAATGTCCTAGAATTCATATTCCAAAAAGAAGCCATGGCATGTAAAAAAGAATGGTCCAATTTAATATTTTGAAAACACTTCAAAGTATCGATTTTAGACCAAGATATTTGTTTCCAATGAATGGCATTCATATTTTTAAATAGACCTTTTATTTTCTTCAAATTGAGTTCAATCATTATTAATAATTGAAGAAAAATTGGAATTGTTAAAAGGAATTTTGATGCTGAAGTGGAAAATTTTCTAGCTTCTGTATGAGATCATGGCATGAAAAGAGATTTATATGGGATGATTGGCTATTCCAAAATTGACAAGGAATAGCTTGAGACCGAGACACGCAAGGATAGGAAATTGGCGACGAAAAGGTTTTGAGTTGCCGCGTTGTCTTTAGTTTTGTGAATTAGTGCTACTGTGAAAATTTTAAATGTGAAGAGGAAAGACCAATAATTGTAGGAATAATAATGATGATAGGACGTGAAAAAAAAAAGAAATAAAAAAAGTTAAAAGTTATGGTAAAAGTGCAAATTATATATCATCATTATTATTTTTATCATTATTTTATTATACAATATTTCCTCAATTAATACAATAATGATAGATCACTGAGAAGGAGGTGGTGGATCATGATCAAACAAAACTCTGAAAAAGTCATCGCCTGTTGGAGGAGGAGGCATATCACCTATCTCGAGTCCACCCAAAGCAGAAGCACCTGAATCTCTATTACCTTGGAATTCAGATCTGTAATGGTCCTTATCCGAAGTGGATGAAAGGATCTCATGGTCATCAGCTTGGGGTCCTCTAGATGATGAAGCACCAAGATCTCTCATCCCCTTAAATCGAAAGTCTCAAAAATCTTACTCTGACTGGTGATATAATTTTTCAAAATGGGCAACCTATTGACGATTAGTAGCTAACTCTTATTTTGTTCCTCAAGCGTCTGCTGTGAGCCAGAAAGAAAAAGGTAAATGCATACATGTAGTATAAATTATCATGAAATAGGAAAACCTACCAAGTAATTCATATCAACACCTTGTGGATGAGATGGCATCTCCGATTGATTAGAATGAGAAAATGGAGGAGCGGTAAGGGAAGGTCCAACCTCATGATCAAATGAGCCAGTAGCCTGAAAATAATCATTAAAACAGTCAAAATAAGTTAAGAAAGAAGTAATTACAATGGAAAAATGGTAAAAGTTTATCTGAGAGGTGCTAGTCCAGAGATGCGGGATAGACCATCCTCCCTCTCTATGATACTCCTCTTCATCGCTATCCTCCTTTTCCTTGGGAATCTCCCGTACGCCAATAGCAGATACATCGAAGTTCAAGAGTCCTACTCGAATAAACTGGATATATGATGCACTCGGTGGATAGAGAAAGGTTTCAACATCATAACCGTGCTGAGCTAACCACAATGCATTCTCCGGCATTGATGTGATATTTAAAGTATACTCTGGGCAATTCATCGAGATCCTCCACCGCTCAGGACCAAGGAACCACTCATACACTCTCTTCCCGAGAAACCAGCCACTAGACACAGGGCCAACAATGACTCGGCTGGTATGTTGAAAAGGCAATGCGGCATTCATGGAAGAAGTCCAGTTCATCCGCTCTTCTATGTTCCATGAAGCCAAATTGAACTACAAAATGACATAAGGTAAGTAAACTTCTATATAAAATTTAAAGTATACTAATACTATCTTACCTGGCCCTAGGTTAAGCAACTCAAGAGATAGCACTGGGTGTGCACATGGTGAGAGCCGGGAACTGCTACACAATCGGACAACCAAAAATTCAATCTCAGATACCTGACTCTCTCTCGAAAAATGTGAGGCACCCTCACAAGATTATGCTCATATGACCATACCTACAACAGTAATAAAAATCAAATTCATGCAAGAATAAGAATGGAATTGACATTAGTAGAAGAAGAGTACCTCGACAACTACCACAAAGCCAACGAAAGACTTCTTTTTTCTGCAAATATTGTCTAGTCCTTGATAGAGATAGGCAAGGCCAGCTTCACCCCAGTCGTAAAGCGGTACCATACTCATATCAATAAGGGCCCTCAACAGTGACAAATGGATGGCATTTTCGATGCTGCATAAAATGGTCGACCCGAGCAAATACAGTAAAAATCCTCGAGCATATTGTTTGGTTATTTCCCTATGAACCCGCCCTTCATAGTTCATCCAATAACTTTGAATCAACTCAATTTTTATCTTGAAAGGCCCTTTTAATGATGGTTCCATACCGATTAACTGTTGGACTTCTTCGAATGATAGAATATCATTGGTAAGAGGGACCGAAAGGCCATAGTACCGGATATCAGTTATGGCTATATAATCGATTGGGCCAATGGTCATCTCTCCTATAGGTAGGTGAAAAGTATGGGTCGTGTCCATCCACCACTTTGACAATTCTTGAACTACACTCTTGTCTATCGGACACTCCTCAGATGGTAATTGCAAGATAAATCTTTCAAAACTGCAATCTCGGACAATCCGTTTTACCTGAGAAGGTGCTACATCATACCATTGTCGGGCTTTATAGACACATCCTCAGCCCCGAATAACACAACGATCGTGCTAACATGGAGCCAGGTAAGTTAACATAAGGTAAGTATATCATCATACCAATACCATTGATTTATAGACTAAATTTATTCATTATTTTCTATTTTAATCTATCTATATATTTGTCTATTAAATTCTTAAATACAGTCATCTAATTAATTTATTTTTCCTAAATCTTAAAAAAAACAAAAATATATATATACATATTTGTGCTGTTAAAATATTAAATTGCATTGTTACCTTAGTTTTTTGACTTGAACTACGATGAAACTGCATCCTTGCTAGTAGACTTATAGTTCCATTTTCATGCTGTCGGATAAATTCCAATAACTCAGTATTGGATTGGGGTCCTGATATCGAAACATGCATTTTTTTCCTCAACTCTATGCTAAACTATATGATTTATCTATCAAAATATGTGAGTTTGGAATCTATCAAAATATGGGAGTTTGGTATGTATCAAAATATGTGAGTTTGGATGAATGTGGTAGAAATGAGTAGAGGTTTATATAAAAAAAATTGCAAAGGAAAAAGACAAAAATAAAAAGGAAAAAAAGTATTCTCGTGGAAAAAAAAAGAAAAAAAAAGAAAAAGTAAATATTACTATTAATAAATTATAAATGAATAGTTAGTGAATAGTGCGTAAATAGTTACTACACAGTGAATAAATAGTAAACTCAATTATTCAAATATTTACGTGTATATAAATATTTTGCACTTTTAAAATATTTTTACACGCAGGGGGCAAGAAGATATAGGCATGGTAAAAAATAGCTAAATTTTTTATTATTTACTTTTAGTATCCTACATACTACAATCATTTTTTGCAGATATCCAAATTATTTTTAAGTCCAGAACTTACCTCGGGTCCAAAACCTAAATTAAGAACTTACCTCGGCTTCAGAACCTAAATTAAGTCTAGAACTTACCTCGGGTCCAGAACCCAAATTATTTTTAAATCCAGAACTTACCTCGGATCCAGAACCCAAATTATTTTTAAGCCCAGAACTTACCTCGGGTCCAGAACCTAAATTAAGTCCAAAACTTACCTCGAGCCCATAACCCAAATTATTTTTAAGTCCAAAACTTACCTCGGGTCCAGAACCCAAATTATTTTTAAGTCCAGAACTCACCTCGAGTCTAGAACCCAAATTATTTTTAAGTCCATAACTCACCTTGGGTCCAAAATTTAAATTATTTTTAAGTCCAGAACTTGCCTCGGGTCCAGAACCCAAAACTTAAATTCACCTTGGGTCCAGAACCCAAATTATTTTTTAGTCCAGAGTTCAAACCAACCTTGAGTACGTAAACCAGTATGGCTCTAAATCCAGTCAAAAATCACATTGCTTTTCACTCTCTTTTGCTGTAGTCTCAGATCGGTCAAGCAGGGGGCAAACTGTAGACCCTTAAATTTTGACCCAGTCTAGTCCAATATTTTTTTAAAAATAGTCTAAAATAATTTTTGTGGTATTTTAATTAAATAATATTTATTTTAATATTCATTACTTACAATATTTATTTTTAATAAAAATAAAAAAGGTAATAGTAAAAAAGGATAAAAATAAATAAATAAAAATCAACGACGAAAGAATCGGTGATGAAAAATTTTCGTCACTGAAGAAAAATTGGCTTAAACCAATTCGCCACAGATTTTTCTGTGGTAAATTGGCCACAAGCCAATTTGCCACAGGATTTTCCTACGGCGAATTGGCTGGCTCGCGCCTAGTGCCTGCAGCAAGTTTTTTGCCGGTGCACTTTCGCACGCCAATCCCGCACGCGGTTTTGCCAAAACCCTATTCTACTTGGTTTCTAATTTTATTTCCTAAAAGGTTTTTATTTTGATAGCCAATTAGGATTAGGTTTATGATTTTTTCTTATAAATACCACATTAAAGACACAGAATTAAGGATCTGAAATTTGTTTTACTTGACCTTGGACTTTTGGATTTTTTTCGGCCAATCTCAAGCTTGAAAGATCAAGAGACAGAAAGCAACAATCCATCAAAGGTAGCCTAAACTGTCTTTATTATTGTTCAACCATAATTCAAAGATTGCGGTGGAATCAACAATGGAGGTTTGAATATCTATTTCTTTGTTTATGTTTACAGTAGCTTCATCAAATTTGATTAATCGTTTCATCATACAATTTGATTCAATTATTCTACAAACCATCCAAACTTTATTTGAAACCCTAAAAATATTTCTTCAAAAACCCTAATACCTTTATACCCGTAACACATATTTTTAAAATCTAAAACCCTAAATTACACTTTTCTAAAGCCACAACAATCTGTTTTCTTAAAACCCTAACCAAATCTATTTTTCTAAAATCACGGTAGCTTATTTTTTCAAATACCTAATCTAAAACCCAATTTTCATGATTTTCAATCTTATTTAAATCCTAAATTTTAATATTATTTTCATACAACTTTCGAAACCCTAAATTTAAAACATCCATTCTTTAGATTCAAACCCTAATTTATTTCAAATATGATCTTTATATTCAAACATCCAGTAGCCATGCTATTTCTTTAAAATGTTCATCAACTAATTAAACTAGTATATGCAAAACCCTAATTGTTAAACATAAAATCCAAGAAACCCTAATTGATGCATGAACCCTAAAGTTATATACTTACTGTTTTATTTAAATTGGATGAATGTTTATTACATATTTTGATTGATGTTTGATGTCTTTGATGAATGATTTATTTATGATGAATGGATGTTCACTTTTATTGATTTGTTTTTATTTCAGAATATTGTAAGAGGTATGTTTCCATATTTTGGGTACCTCATGTATTAAGCATCATGTAATTTAAATTGCTTTTATATTTTGGACCAATGTAAAGGACACGTTTCCACCTTTCGGTGGGTGTCCTATTTAGTTTTAGACATGGATGATGTAAGGACATGTTTCTATCCTCTGATGGGTGTCCATTTATTTGTTTTATTTGGACATTGCTTTGATTTTAATATAATGATGCTTTATTATAATTGTTGCATGTAATATGGATAATATTGTTATATTTAAGATTTTTATAATATTAAGACCTGCAAATGAGGCCGGTTCCAATGAGCCGGGTGTTGTGGGGGTGCTGGGCTGTTTTTCACCTTCCCCATACATACCCAACTTTTTCAAACCTATTAGGGAGTTGGGGATTTCTTAGGAATAAAGTCATCCACCCCTTTCTTTTTCTCGGCCTGTCCGAGTGGCGACTCCATTTTCTCTGGGCTTAGGCCCGTGTTCTCTAAGGCCTTGAGCCTAAATAGTGTCGAAGTCGCAAGAACCATTCCACAGGGAGTGGGGGCGAAAATCCCCACTCACAGACCATATGTTGTGAAACAAGTCATAAATAAGGGTGCAGTCAAGTTATCAGACATGGACAGGAATGAGTTTAGTGAGCCAGTGAACATTGATAGGTTGAAGAAGTTTTATGTATAAAAAAAAAGAGCTTGCTAAGTTAAAACCCAAAAGGGTAACCTAGGCAAAAGTTAGAGCAATCCACCAGTTCTGAAAACCCGAAAGGGCAGGCTAGGCAACAATTAGAGCTAAACAAGAGAAACTTGTCAATTAGAAAATGGCTGGTTGGCAATAGGAATGATCTTATGTATGCTGGCTTATGTTTAGTTGTTCCCCAATTTAATAAAATAGAGTTTATATTAAAATTATTATATGTACACTGTTTTAAGTGTTTGACCAAATATGGATAAAACAAACAACACAATAGCAAAAGGTGATGACAAATTATGAAAGGAAAAGAAACATCTCTTATTATTACTTTCATTATTTTTTCATCCTAACAATATTCTTTCCAAAGAAATTGACAAATTTAAAATCTATGGCATATGATAAGTGTAGCATGCAGGCCAGCTTTGCTTAAACCGATCCAAGTAGGCTTCAGTCAGACAAGGCATGTCCAAGTCAGAAGTAAACTCAAAACCTCGAGGCTCGACTCCATACTGACTGTCAAGCCGGCGAGGATCATAGCAAGTACCTCGACGAAGAGCAGCGAGAGGAACATACATCAAATACATTCGAATGGTGATATGAGAAATCTTCCACCAAGGTACTAACCAATGGATGTTGACTGTAGCACGTTAGTGGATCAAGTCAACCCAGTTGGCATATGAAGAAGCAGGATGGAGTAGCTTCCTAGAAGAATGATGTCACAACAGGTATCTAGAAAATTCCATGGATGGAGTGTCGAGCAAGCAGAGACACTCCTGAAGCCAAATTTGAAAAAAAAGCCCGTTAGGTCAAAAATCCGCAAGGACGGCCTAGGCAAAAATTAGGGCGGTTGCTAGTTCTGAAAACCCACAAGGGCAGTCTAAGAAAAAATTAGAACCAATATAAAAAAATTAGGACAACTCGCTAGTTCTGAAAATCCACAAGGACGGACTAGGCAAAAATTAAAGCAATAGAAAAAGAAAAATGGGCCTAAATTGAAAACCCAAAAGCGCAGTATAGATAGTTACCTAAAGCAGCAATGGACTCCTGGCCAATCTCCTTGATGAACCTACTTTAAATTGGTCTAATCTCACTAAGGTCTCGGACAAGATCACAGGTATTGGTAACAAGCCTCCTTCCATTTGGTCCATGATATCCAATATTCTTAGATCGATGTCCCCATAGGGAGAAACAAGCAAAAATTATCCAAGAAGGCATAGACAAAGTATGGGTCCCCATGCCTTGGGGGGAGCCAAATGAAAAATGCAAAAGTCAATCAAGGGACCAAGCAGAATTTTCTCGCCTCTAGTCAATTGCAAGACTTTGGGCTTTGAAATATGGAATAACATTTGCATCTTTTGTTGAGTTCTAGAAATTAGTATGGGCAACTCCATTGGTTGATTGCTTGGATATCCAAGGATGGCCTTAAACTCTTCAATCATGGGCCATATCTCAAAGTCATTTATCTTAAATGTCCTAGAATTCACATTACAAAAGGAAACCATGGCATGTAAAAAAGAATTGTCTAATTTAATATTTTGAAAGCACTTTAAAGTATTGATTTTAGACCAAAATATTTGTCCCCAATGAATGGCTTTACTATTTTTAAATAAACCTTTTATTTTCTTCAAATTGAGTTCTATCATTGTTGAAGATTAAAGGAAAATTAAAATTATTAAAAGGAATTTTGATGTTGAAAATAAAATTCGTGGAAAATTTTCTGGCTTTTGGATGGGGTCATAGCATGGAAAGAGAATTTATATAGGGAGATTAGCTATACCAAAGTTGACAAGGAATGGCTTGAGACCGAGATGCACAAGGATAGTGTGAGCGGGGATTTTTGCCCCCACTCTCGGTGGAATGGTTCTTGCGACTTCGGCACTGTTTAGGCTCGGCGCCTTAGAGAACATGGACCTAAGTCCGGAGAAAATGGAGTTGCCACCCGGATGGGACGGGAAAAAGAAAGGGGTGGATGACTCGATTCCTAAGGAATCCCCAACCTCCTAATGGGTTCAAAAAGTTGGGTACGTGTGGGGAAGGTGAAAAATGGCCCAGTATCCCCACAACGCTCAGTTCATTGGAACCGGCCTCCTTTACAGGTCTTAATATTATAAAATTCTTAAATATAACAGTATTATCCATATTACACACAATAATTAAAATAAAGCATCGATATATTGAAAATCAAAACAATGTCCAAGCAAAACAAATAAATTGACACCCATCCAAAGATGGAAACATGCCCTTGCATAATCTAAGCCTAAATAGGACACCCACCAAAAGGTAGAAACATGTCCTTTACATTGGTTCTAAAATATAAAAGCAATTGAAATTCAACTAATGAGGTACCCACAAAGTGGAAACATACCTCTTACAACATTTGGAAATAAAAAATAAATCCATAAAAGTAATTAACCATTCATAATAAATAAATCATTATCAAAGATATTAAACATCAATCAAAATATATAATAAATCAAGTATTGAACTTAAATAAATCAACCATCCAAATCATATAATAGACTACATAATTAAATCTATAAATAAAACAAGTAAAGATACAAATTAGGGTTACTGTTTCTATTTAAATTTCTTTAATTAAAATTTAGGGTTTTGGAATCTTAAGATATTATTATTGTTATTTGTCTAGGCTACTGTAAGTTTTAAGAGAATTGAAAAGGATTAGGGTTTTATAATTTAAGAAATTAGTAAGGTTCTTTGATTGATCAAATTAGGGTTTGAGGGGTAAAATTATGAAATTAGGAAAATTTAAGTTTTAGATTAATTGGTTTTGGCTTTACTGTTTGTATTTTGAATAATCATAATAATGGAAGTAAAACATAAAGATTTATATTGCATAAATAAATAATGACCCGAACCCATACGGCGGTCCCGCTAGCTGGTTAGCGAGCGGGGGTCAAAGGGGCAGCGCCCCTTGAAAATTGGCTTCTAGGATTATAGGTTTTAGTGTTGAAAATTAAGATTTTAGGGTTTAAAAAAAATAGGGTTTTGAATTTGGAAGAAACTAGTGTTATTTTTAAAAGAATAATGCTTACTGTGTGATTTTGGAAAGAAGGATTAATTAGGGTTAAAGCTTTTAATGCTTAAAAAATAAGGCTACTGAATTTTGGAAAAGAGTTTAGGGTTTCGGGAATTAATGAAACAATTTAGGGTTTTTGGTGTCTTGGAAAATATATTTGGTTTTAAGATTTATGAAAATAGTTTAGAGTTTTATAAAGTTTTTGGGAATAAGCAAAATGGTTTAAGGTTTTCTGGAAACAGAAAAGTAACGAATTAAGGTCTTTTGAGACATAGAAGAAATAAATTTAGGGTTCTTAGGGTTTAGAAGAAACAGAAAAGTATTTTAAGATTTTTTGGAAAACAAAAGAAACGAATTAGGGTTTTGAAGGTATTTAGAAACAGAAAAGTGTTTATGTTATTGAAATGAAGATCAATGTTACTATGTGTTTATAAATCAAGGTTTTGTATAATCTTAAGAATCAAAGAAACAAAGCTACTATAAGAAAATAAAAAGAAATTAGAGATTCAAACCTCCGTTCGTTGGTTCCACCAAAAATTGTTTCTTGGATGAACAAGAACAAAGGCAAGATGGTTGCCTTTGATGGATTGAATTGCTTGTTTGCTTCTTCGTCTCAAATCTCGAGTTCCACTATTTGATCCAAGTCCGATTGCTCCTAGTTTTTGTTCCCAAATTTCCATCCCCTCTGTGTTGTTTTTTAGTCCTTATTTATAGAAGATTTTTATGATTAATCTTAGTTGCTCATGGAATTTAACATTAATTAAGAAAAGGAAACCAAAACCGAATTGAATTTGGTTTTGAAAAAATTTGTGTCGAAAAAATTTTGCTGGCAAAAAAAAAAACTGCTGTGAAAAAATTTCACTGGCAAAAAAGTTGCCGCAGGGGGCTGCGGGGCAAAAATTTGCCTGTAGGCCATTTCGCCTCGCCCTTTTTCAGCGATGAAAAATTTCGTCGCCGATTTTTTGTCTCCGATTTTTATTTTTATTTATTTGTTTATTATTATTTTTTTATTTTTTATTAATAAAAATTAAATACTAAAGCAAATATTATTTAATTAAGATAACAAAAAAAATATTTTGGACTTATTAAAATATATTAGACCGGACTGGGTCAAAAATTAAGGGTCTACAGATAGGAAATCAACGATGAAATGGTTTTGAGTTACCACGTTGCTTTTGGTTTTGTGAATCAGTGCTACTTTAGGATTCTAAATCATGAGAGGAAGGACCAATGATTATACTACAGTAATAATAATGATAATAATAATATAAAAAATTAAAAAAATTAAAAAAAAATTAAAAGTCAAAAATTACAGTAAAAGTGTAAATTATAATTATTATTATTATCATTATTATTATGATTATGATTATTAATATTAATATAATATTTTCTCAATTAATACAATAATGATGGATCACTGAGAAGGAGGTGGTGGATCTTGATCAAACAAAGCCCTGAAAAAGTCATCGCTTGTTGGAGGAGGAGGCATATCATCTATCCCGAGTCCACCCGAATAAGGAGTGCCTGAACCTCTATTACCCTGGAATTTAGGTTTGTAACGATCCTCATCTGAAGTAGATGAAGGAATCTCATGGTCATCAGTTTGGGGCCCCCTAGAAGATAAAGCACCAGGATCCCTCATTCCCTAGAATAGAAAGTCTTGAAAGTCTTGCTTTGACTGATGATACAATTTTTCAAAATGGGTAACCTGTTGGCGACTAGTAGCTAACTCCTCTTGTTGTTTCTTATTTTTTTCCTCAAGTATCCGCTGTGAGTCAGAAAGGGAAAGGGTAAGAGCATACATAATCATGCATTCATATAGCATAAATCATTAAGGAATAGGATGACCTACTAGGTAACTCATATCAACGCCTTGCGGATGTGATGGCATCTCCTATTAATAAGAAAGAGCAAATGGAGGAGTGATAGAGGAAGATCCAGCCTCATGGCCAAATGAGCCAGTAACCTACAATAATTATTAAAACAGTCAAAACAAGTTGAAAAAGGAATAATTGCAATGGCAAAATGGTAAAAGTTTCCCTGAGAGGTGCTAGCCCTGGGATGAGGGATTGACCCTCCTTCCTCTCTGTGGTAATCCTCTTCATCTCTATCCTCATCTTCCTTAAGAATTTCCTAGACACCAATAAAAGATGCGTCAAAGTTCAAGAGCCCTACTTGAATATTCTAGGTATATGATGCAACTGGTAGATAGAGAAAGGTTTGAACATCATAACCATGCCGAGCTAACCACCACGTACTCTCCGACATTGATATGATATTTAAAGTATACACCGGCAATTCATCGGGATCTTCCATCACTCGGGACCAAGGAACCACTCATATACCCTCTCCCCAAGAAACCAGCCACTAGACACAGGACCAGCAATGACTCGGTGGGTATGCTAGAAAGACAGTGCGGCATTCATAGAAGAAGTCTAGTTCATCCGCTCTTCAGTGTTCCACCAAGCCAAATCGACCTACAAGATGAAAGAAGGTAAGTAAACTTTTTACATAAATTTTAAAGTATACTAATAAAATTTTACCTGGCCCCAGGTTAAGCAACTCAAGAGATATTGTTGGGTGTGATCATGGTGAGAGCCAGGAACTACTGCACGATCTGACAATTAAAAATTCAACCTCAGATACCCGACTCTCTCTCGGGAAATGCCAGGCACCCTCACAAGATTATGCTCATATGCCCATACCTGCAACGACAATGAAAATCAAATTCATACAAGTATAAGAATGGAATTCGCAATGGTGGAAGAAGAGTACCTCGACAACCACCATGAAACAAACAAAAGACTTCTTATTCCTACAAATCTTGTCTAGTCCATGATAGAGACAGGCAAGGCTAGCTTCACCCTAGCCATAAAGCGGTACCATATCCATATCAGTAAGGGCCCTCAACACCGATAAATGGATGGCAGATTAGGTGCTACATAAAATGGTCGACCCAAGCAAATGCAACAAAAATCCCTAAGCATATTGTTTGGCTGTTTCTCTACAAACCCGTCCATCATAGCTCATCCAATAACTCAGAATCGGCTCAATTTTTATCTTGAAGGGATCTTTTAATGATGATTTCATACCAATTAACTGTTGAATTTCTTCGCGTGTCAGAATATTGTTAGTAAGAGGGACTGGAAGGCCATAGTACTAGATACCAGTTATGGCTGTAAAATCGACTAGGCCAATGGTCATCTCTCCTATAGGTAGGTGAAAAGTATGGGTCGTGTCCATCCACCACTCTAACAATGCTTAAAATACACTCCTGTCTATCGGACACTTCTCAGATGGTAATTAGAAGATAAAGCTTTCAAAACCGTACTCTCGGACAATCTGTTTTACCTGAGAGGGTGCTACGTCATACCATTGTCGGGCTTTATAGACACACCCTCCACCCCGGATAATACAGTGATCATGCTAACATCAAGCCAGGTAAGCCAACACGAGATAAGTATATCATCCTACCAATACCACTGATTCATAGCCTAAAATTACTTGTTATGTTCTATTTTAATTAATTAATTTATTTATTAAACTCTTAATAATATTCCATTAATTAATTTATTTTTAATATTCTCTATTCTTTAGTACTATTAATAATTAATAATTAATAACTAAAAATTAAAATAAAATGAAATGAAATAAAATAATGAATACATATTTGTGCTGTTAAAATATTAAGTTGCAATGTTACCTTAGTTTTTTGACTTGAACTACGATGAAGTTGCATCCCAGCTAGTAGATTTACAGTGCCATTTTCATGTCATCGAATAAAATCTAACAGCTCAGCATTGGATCGAGTACCATATCTTGAAGTATGCATTTTTTCCTTGAATATTCTAAATTCTCTTAAAACCTCTATATTATATGCTCAATTAGCTCTCTGCTCTCAAATCCAATTCTGAATGAAAGTGAATGAAAAATGATGGCAATCGTGAGGGTTTATATAGGCAGATGGAAAAACAAAAAAATAAAAAAGAATTAGTAAATCCGTGAAAAAAATAAAAAAGTCAATATCACTTTTGATAAATAGTATATGAATAGTTATTAAAAATGTGTAAATAGTATTTAAACGGGAAATTTAATTATTCAATTCAATTATTCAGCTATTTGTGTATCTAAAAATATTTTTTCACTTTTAAAATATTTCTCCATGCAGGGGGCAAGAGTGTATAGGTATGGTAAAAAATAGTTAAATTTTTTGTAAATTTTTTATTAATATCCTACTGACTACAATTATTCTTTTGCAGAGATTCCAAATTATTTTTGAGTCCAGAACTCACCTCAGGTCTAGAATCTAAATTATTTTTGAGTCCAGAACTCACCTCGGGTCCAAAACTCAAATTATTTTTGAGACCAGAACTCACCTTGGGTCCAAAACCTAAATTATTTTTGAGTCTAGAACTCACCTTCGGTCCAGAACCCAAATTATTTTTGAATCTAGAACTCACCTCGGGTTTAGAATACAAATTATTTTTGAGTCTAGAACTCACTTTGGGTTCAGAACTCAAATTATTTTTTAGTCCAGAACTCACCTTAGGATCCAGAACACAAATTCTTTTTGAGTCAAAACTCACTTCGGGTATAGAACCCAAATTATTTTTTTTATCCAGAACTAACCTCGGGTCCAGAACTCAAATTATTTTTGAGTTCAGAACTCACCTCAGGTTCAGAGCCCAAATTTTTTTTTTGAGTCTAGAATTAAAACCAACCTTGGGTACGGAGTCCAGTCTGGCTCTAAACCCAGTCAAAAATCACATTGCTTTTCACTCTCTTTTATTGTAATCTCAGATCGCTCAAGCAGGGGGCAAACTGTAGACCCTTAATTTTGATCTAGTCCAGTCTAAAGATTTTATAACAGTCCAAAATAATTTTTGTGCTATATATTATTTATTTTAATATTTATTATTTGTTTTGATAATATGATATTTATTTTACTTATTATTTATTTTATACATTATTTATTTATTTATAATATTTATTATTTATTTTACTTCTCATTTTTTCTATTATTTATTTATTTTTAAATATATATATAAATAATAAATAATAAATAAATAAATCAACGAAGGCAGAATCGGCGATGAAGGCCGCAAGCGCGATGAATTGGCTTGGGCCAATTCGCCACAGGAGTGCCTATGGCGAATTGGCCACAGGCCTTTGCCTGCGGCCAAATTGTACCCCAGCCCAGCACGCCCTCGCTAGCACACAGCAACACACCAGTCTTGCCTAGCAGCCCGCACGCCCTGTCGATTTTTGCCTAAACCTTATTTTTACTTGGTTTTAATTTTATTTCCTTAACAGTTTTTAATTTTCTTAACATATTAGGTTTTTTCTTTTAATTACCTATAAATACCACATTAAAAACACACAAAGAAAGGAGGAGGAGAGATTTGACTCAAGAATTATTTAGACTTCTAGACAAGCAACAGTAAGGCAATACACCAACTCTACAAAGGCAGTAAACACACTATCTTTGCCAAAGCTCATCCAGAATTCATGTTTAAACAATTTTGGTGGAGCCAACAAATGACGATATGCTTTAAATTAAATAAATACTATAAGTTTTAATTGTTTTAAACATTGAATGAGTTTGCTCTTCATCTAACTAAAGTCACAGTATGCAATTTCTTATTGAATCAATATATATTAGTTTGCATGGAGTGCATATTATTGTTTTGCTAAATCATAACCTTTAGAACCAGTAAACTTGTTTAGCATAGGATGTTTGTTTGTTTTTCTTTGTCCCATAGATATTTAATCAATGTATTATTCAGAAATCACATTGAGGTTTTTTTTATATAAAACCATACAGTAGCATTTAAACCTCTTTTAAAAAAATATACATCCACAGTTTGTATAAGCCTTAAAATCTTTGATTAATTTTTTGCAGACACTAAACCCTAGCTCATTTAAAATCTTAAGCTACAAATATTATTTTTTCATAAATACCAAACCCTAATTTATTTCTTTCTAAAAAACCCTAATTGCATAGTATTAGCCCTAAACCCTAATTTGATTAACCAAAAACCCTACTACTTTCTTAAAACAATAAAACCCTAATCAATTCTATTTTTTCAAATTCCTTACAGTAGGCTAAGTATATTAAATAATAATAATAATTGTGTTAATTCCAAAATTCCAAAACCCTAAATGTTAATTAAGAAACTCTAAATTGAGACATAAACCTAAACCTGCATCTTTGTTTGCTTTATTCAAGTTAGAAGCATGTTTATTATATGTTTTGATTAGTGATTTATTGATATCTTTGATTTATATCTTTGACGAATGATTTATTTATGATGAATGGTTGGTTGGTTATGTTTATTGATTTGTTTTGGTTTCAAGAAATTGTAAGAGGTATGTTTCCATATTTTGGGTACCTCATGTTACGAGCATCATGTAAATCAATTTATTTTAAGTTTTGAATCAATGTAAAGGATACGTTTCCACCAATTGGTGGGTATCCTATTTTATTTATCTTCCTTTAGACATTGGACAATTGTAAAGGCATGTTTTCATCCTTGGATGGGTGCCTATTTGTTTATTTTGTTTGGACTTTCCCATGATTGTTAATAAAGTGTTTACTTATTTTATTGATCGCATGTAGTATGGATAATATTGTGTTAATTAAGAATTTTATAATATTGAGACCTGAAAAGGAGGCCAGTTCCAATAACCTGGCCATTAGGGCATTGTGGGAGTGCTGGGCCATTTCTTACCTTCCCCATATATACCCAACTTTCTGAACCCATTAGGGGGCTGAGGATTCCTTAGAAATCGAGTCATCCACCCCAGGATTTTCCCATACCGAAGACAATGTGGCTAGGGCATCAGTCGTCTAGTTTTCTTCTCTTGGTAGGTGTATAAACCTACACTCCTTAAAATTCTTTTTCATCATGGTCAAGTAATGGTGGTATGGTTTTAGCTTCTCTTCTTTTAACTCTCACTTTCCATTTACTTCGGATACTACTAGTAATGAATCACCAAAGATCTACACCTTATCCATCTTCATAATCATCAGGGTTTCCAAACCAAAAATACATGCCTCATACTCCACCATATTATTGGTTGCCCTAAACATTAACTTCTTAGCTAAAGGGATAAGCTCCCATTCGGATGATTCTAGTATGAGTCCCAAGCCTATTTCTTTTCTATTTACTGCTCCATCAAAATACATCTTCCATCCTTGTACTTCTATGGCCTCTAAATGTTCATCAGGGATTTCCAAGACTACCTCTTCACTATCCGACCAAATATTTTCAAACTCACTTGTATTTTGCCACGCTGGGGGCAAGGAGAAGATATGAGGGCCAACTAAAAATAGCTGAATTTTTGTGAAAGGAAGAAAAAAAGAATGGAACAACAAATTAAGCACTAATCCACAACTGATAAAAGGTCAATCAAATCAAATCAAATTCAATCTCGAGTCAAAGTATCCCAATCCATTTAGGATCGAGTATCCTAATCTAAATCCAATTTAGGATCAAGTATTCCACTCCAATTTAGAATCGAGTATCCAAATCCAATTAGGATCGAGTATCCAAATCCAGTTTAGGATCGAGTATCCCAATTCAATTTAGGATCGAGTATCCAAATCCAGTTTTGGATCGAGTATCCCAATCCAGTTTAGGATCGAGTATCCCAATCCAACTTAGGATCGAGTATCCAAATCCAGTTTAGGATTGAGTATCCCAATCCAACTTAGGATCGAGTATCCAAATCTAGTTTAGGATTGAGTATCCAAATCCAGTTAGGATCGAGTATCCAAATCCAGTTAGGATCGAGTATTCGAATCTAGTTTAGGATCGAGTATCCAAATCCAGTTAGGATCGAGTATCCCAATCCAAATTAGGATCGACTATCAAAATCCAGTTAAGATTGAGTATCCAAATCCAGTTTAGGATCGAGTATCCAAATCCAGTTTAGGATCGAGTATCCAAATCCAGTTTAGGATCGAGTATCCAAATCTCTCGGGTCCAGAACCCAAAACCTCAATCATCTCAAAAATTAAGTCTTATTGCTTTTCACTCTCTTTTACTAAAGTCTCATATCGTTCAAGCAAGAGGCAAACTGTAGACCCTTAATTTTTGACCTAGTCCGGTCCAATATATTTTAATTAGTCCAAATAATTTTTGTGTTGTCCAATATATTTAAATTAGTCCAAAACAATTTTTGTGTTATCTTAATTAAATAATATTTACTTTAGTATTTAGTTTTTATAATTAATAAAAATAATAAACAAATAATAAAAATAAAAATAAAAATAAAAATCGGCAACGAAAAATCGGCGACGAAAAATTTCATAGCCGAAAAGAGGTCGGGCAAAATGGCCTTGGGCCATTTCGCCCATAGGATTTTCCTGCAGGCAAAATAGCCCACCGCCCCAGCTTGAAAGCTCCTGCAGCAACTTTTTGCCAGCGTAATTTTTCTGCAGCAGTTTTTTTTTGCCAGGAAAATTTTTCCGCAGCAGTTTTTTTGCCAGCAAAATTTTTCCAACTCAAATTTTTTTGAAACCAAATTCAATTCAGATTCGATTTTCTTTTTCTTAATTAATGTTAGATTCCGTGAACAATTAAGATTAATCACCAAAATCATCTATAAATAAGACTAAAACCAACACAAAAAGGGGATGGAAATTTAGGAGGAAAACATTGAAAGGAAATCGGATTTTAAAATCCCTTCCGGCAGTGAAATCGATCGGACTTTTGAGAGAGCAAACAAGCAATTCAATCCATCAAATGCAGCAAAGCTTATCTTTGTTCTTATTCATCCAAGAAGTAATTTTTGATGGAACCAACAAATGAAGGTATGAATATCTAATTTCTTCACAATAGCTTGAATCATCCAATTGTCTCTTTTGATTCAAAAATCGCTTGAACCTTAATTTACCTTTTCTAAAGCTTAAAAACTTTAATTCGTTTCTTTGTTTTCCAAAAATCTTAAAATTGTTGTTTTTATTTCTTCAAAATCTTAAAACCCTAATCTGCCTTCCAATTTTCCAAAACCCTAAATTGAATCATTTTCTTTCCACAAACCCTAAAAATATCATTTCTGTTTTTATAAACCTTAAATCGTTTTGTTTATTTTCATAAAGCTTCATAAAACTATAAATTATTTTTCCAAATTCTAAAATCAAATACATTCTTCGAAACACTAAAAACCCTAATTCAACTTCAAAACCAAAACAGTAAACCCTAAACTAGCTAACATTAAACCCTAGTTTTCTTAAACCCTAATTCCCTTAAAACCTTAAACCCTAATTTTTCTAAACCCTGACCCTTTAAACTCTAAAACCTTATAAACCTAAATGTTAAAATTTAAACATAGTAAGCCTAAAATTCAACACAGTCAATAGCTAATAATCGTATAATCTAATGTTTTAAAGTGTCCAACCCCTAGTTTCATGATTTCACTTCTCAAACACTAATTTAGTTAATCAAAGAACTTTATTAACCTCTTAAATTATAAAACTTTAATCCATTTCAATTCCTTTAAAACTTACAGTAGCTTAAACCCATAAATTCCGAAACCCTAAACATATTAAATAAAGAATCTTAAATAAAAACAATAGCCTTAATTTGTATCTTTCCTTGCTTTATTTTTTAGATTTGATTGTAGTTCATTATATGCTTTAATTTATTTTCAATGCTTTGTTGATTTATTTAAGTTCAATGCTTGATTTATTTAGTTTATCATGGATGGATGTTTACATTCTATTGATGTTTGATATCTTTGATGAATGATTTATTTATGATGAATGGTTATTTACTTTTATCGATTTATTTAGATTTTCAAATGTTGTAAGAGGTATGTTTCCACTTGGTTGGTACCTCATTAGTTAAATATCATGTAATTTAAATTGCTTTTCTATTTTAGAACCAATGTAAAGGACATGTTTCTACCTTTCGGTGGGTGTCCTATTTAGGCATGGATTATGCAAGGGCATGTTTCCATCTTCGGATGGGTGTCCATTTATTTGTTTTGCTTGGACATTATTTTAATTTTCAATATATCGATGCTTTATTTTAATTATTGTGTGTAATATGGATAATGTTGTTATATTTAAGAATTTTATAATATTAAGACCTGTAAAGGAGGTCGGTTCCAATGAACCGGACATTGTGGGGATGCTTGGCCATTTCTCACCTTCCCCACACGTACCCAATTTTTCGAACCCATTAGGGGGTTGGGGATTCCTTAGGAATCAAGTCATCCACCCCTTTCTTTTTTCTGGCCCGTCCGAGTGCCAACTCTATTCTCTCCGAACCTAGGTCCGTGTTCTCCAAGGCCCCGAGCCCAAACAGTGCCGAAGTCGCAAGAACCATTCCACTGGGAGTGGGGGCAAAAATCCCCGCTCACAATTTCTATTTGAGCAAGAACTGTTGCACTTCAGATAGACACATACACATTACTTAGCCAAAGGTCTCACTGAGTTTAAATATTGTCTATATCATATGCATGCTTATTCAAACTATCTCCACAAATAGACTCTACCTACCAAGAAAGATCAACATGTCTTTAATAGGCTTGAAATGGGGTCTATAAGGGCATTGGCTAAATAAAGGCCATTTGTAAGTTGGAGCCATTGTGACACTATAGGCAAACCCTCGCACTACAAATTTCTTGTTTAGACAGTTGGAAGCATGAAAAGATAGAGCTTTGACATGAGTCTGGCTCTTGATTAGGACAGTCTTTACCTTTGTAAAAAGTTTGGTACCCATATTCCTTTCCTTTTCTTCTTTTCCCTTTTTCTCTCTCTTTTTTTTTCTTCTTTTTTTTTTATCATTTTATCCTTCTTCCCTGTAGGACTGTCAAGTATAGGACTTTCAAGAACTAGATAACCTTTCTTCTATCTCTCTAATTTTGGTTGAATTTTTGGTTGGACCAATTTAAGTCAATCTGTCTTTGTATTCTACTACCTTAGGTAAAGGAAAACTCAGTTGGCTTTCTAAACTGTCTTTTGTGTTTTAATTTTCTTTTCCTTTTCCTTTTCCTTTTCTTTTTCTCTTCTTCTTTTTTCTTTTTTCTTTTTCCTTTTTCCTTTTTTCTTTTTCTTTTTTTTTTCTTTTTTTTCTTTTTTTTCTTTTTTCTTTTTTCTTTCTTCTTTCTTCTTTCTTCTTTCTTCTTTCTTCTTTCTTCTTTCTTCTTTCTTTTTTCTTCTTTCTTCTTTCTTCTTTCTTCTTTCTTCTTTCTTCTTTCTTCTTTCTTCTTTCTTCTTTCTTCTTTCTTCTTTCTTCTTTCTTCTTTCTTCTTTCTTCTTTCTTTTTTCTTTTTTCTTTTTTCTTTTTATTCCTTAGTGATAATAAGACTTGTCGAAGGTGTAACAATAGCTTAGGGTAGGTCACTAGGCTTGTAAGTCAATAAAGAGAAAGTTGAAAATTATGAAGGCTCAAAAGAATAACTAGGGATTGATATTTAATTGGGTGGATACTAGTTGTTGGCTTGTCAAACAATGCCTAGATCATCTCTCCCTTAAATAAGCAGAATTCAATTTCCCCTCAAAGGTTTATCAAAGCATGTTCTAAGATTGTCTAGGATCTAGACAAAGGTAATTTAATTATGCAGGAGCCCTCTCTAAGTAAGAATTCACAACTCAATGTTGTAGAATAATTTCCTCACTTAGTAAAGTCATTCGAATCACGATGCATAAATATACTAATTTATAAATATCAAGCTAGATTCATCATCAGTTGGGCACCAAAATGAACAAAGACCATGAAAAATTTGATGAAAATAATTTATTTAAACAAACATAATTCGAAAAACATAATTGTTCCAATTAAATATTAAAGAAAGCAAAATAAAAAGAGAAACACTTCAAGCTAAGGGAAGTTCGTTGACTTAGAGTCTAAGATACTTCATTTATTTAGACATATCAAGGGCAAGGATTTTTCCATCATCAAGGATCATTGCTTCATCATCCACAGTTAGTCCAGGTTTGCTGAGTAGCACATCCTCTTTAGTAGTTTCTCCATCCATATCATTAGAAGATGACAAGATAAAACTCTTCATGAAGGTTGCAAGCGGCGGCGCCCTTCCAAATTTAGGCAAAGGACTATTCTTAGTGTTGGATTTATTAGGCTCAGGAAGCTTTCCACTGTCAATCAAATCTTGGATTTCATGCCTTAATCAAACACATTTATCTATCTCGTGCCCTTGAGTTTGATGAAATTGACAAAAAGCTTTGGTATCAAAGTTTGGAGGTAAAGGATTCAGCAAGGGTCGAGGAGCTAATGGTTGTAGCGAATCCATCTTCATTAGATTTTCTAACATCTTTGACAAAGGTTCCCCCAAGTCTAAAAATTTATGCTTCTTTATCAGTTTAGTTTTTACATTTTTCTCAACACCTCTTCTTTCCTTTCGACTTTGCCTACTGGAGTGGTATCCGCCTGTAGACCCTTAATTTTTGACCCAGTCCAGTCAGATATTTTTAAAAAGGCTAAAATAATTTGTGTGGTATTTTTAATAATATTCATTACTTATAATATTTATTTTTAATTAAAATAAAAAATAAAAAAAAGAAAAGATAAAAAAAATAAATTAAAAATAAAAATCGACGACGAATTGGCCTATGGCCGGCGTCCAGCCCTCGCCCAGCCCACGTACCCAGCCAGCAGTGCCCCGCAACAATTTTTGCCAGTGCAATTTTTTTTGAAACCCTATTCTACTTGGTTTTTAATTTTATTTCCTAAATGATTTTCATTTCCTTAACCAATTAGTATTAGGTTTTTGTTTTTCTTATAAATACCACATCAAAATACATAGAAAGGGACTTTGATCTTTGAAAAAGGAGATCGAACTTTTGGAAGGAGCGGGACTTTTTGAGAATAAATCCAAAACCTTGGACTTGAAGGAGGAAGAGGCAGTCAGCAAGCAACAAACAATCCATCAAAGGCAGCCCACACTGTCTTTGTTATTGTTCAATCAGAATTCAAAATTGTGGTGGAACCAACAATGAATGTTTGAATTTCTACTTACTTGTTTATGTTTCAAGTAGCCTCATCAATAAATTGGATTAATTATTTAAACATACAATAGATGATCAATTATTCTACTTACCATGCAAACTTTATTTAAAACCCTAAATGCCTTAATACCCATAAAATATATTTTTGAAATCTAAAACCCTAATTACACTTTTCTAAAACCACAAAACATTAGATTGTTTTCTTAAAACCCTAACCAAATCTATTTTTCTAAAAGATTCACAGTAGCCTATTATTTCCAAATACCTAACTTAAAATCCAATTTTCATGACCTTCAATCTTATTTATTTAAACCCTAAACTTTAATATTATTTTCATAAAACTTCTAAAACTCTAAATCTTTAAAACATCAAGTAGCTATATTACTTCTTTTTATATTAAATATTTCTCAAATTGATTAATCCAGTAAACTAAATTACAAGACCGTAATCGTTAAACATGAAATCAAAGAAACATAATTGATGCATGAACCCTAAATTTATATACTCACTGTTTTATTTAAATTAGATGAATATTTATTATATATTTTTATTGATGTTTGATGTCTTTGATGAATGATTTATTTATAATGAATGGTTGGTTACTTTTATTGATTTGCTTTGGTTTCAAAACATTGTAAGAGGTATGTTTCCATTTTTTGGATACCTCATATTGTGAGCATCATGTAATTTATTTTATTTTAAAGTTTTTTGGACCAATGTAAATGACATGTTTCCACCTTTCTGTGGGTGTCCTATTTAGTTTTAGACATAAACAATGTAAGGACATATTTTCATCCTCAGATGGGTGTCTATTTATTTATTTTGTTAGGACATTGTTGTGATTTTAATAAAGTATTTATTTATTCTTATGATCGCATGTAGTATGAATAATATCATTCTATTTAAGAATTTTATAATATTAAGACCAATGTCGGTTCTAATGAACCGGGCATTGTGGGAGTGCTAGGCCATTTCTCACCTTCCCCACACATACCCAACTTTTCAAACCCATTAGCGGGTTGGGGATTCCTTAGGAATCGAGTCATCTACCCTTTTCTTTTTTTCCGGCCCTTCCGGGTGGCGACTCTATTTTCTCTGAGCTTAGGCCCGTGTTCTCTAAGGCCCTAAGCCTAAATAGTGTCGAAGTTGCAAGAACCATTCAACCGAGAGTGGGGGCAAAAATCCCCGCTCACATCGCCCTTATTGCTCCACATAGATAGCACATGGTTCGACCGATCTTGTGGAATAAGGATTGACCCCTCATTTTTCATTTGATCTCTATTAGTGAACTTGTTCCTCGTTAATGTTGCCTTTCCCTTTTTCTATACGTCAATGGGGGATGTCTCATTAGTATTATTGATGGCATTATTGATTATCTCCAGAATTTCAACCAACTAGGTCTTCATAATTTCAGCCAATTGATCCCGTAGCTCGGCCATACTAGCTTTGACAACCTCATTGACTATATTCCTTAGCTGATTTGCATCCATCCGCCCAATGAAGTACTTGGATCAAAATCAATGTTGTAGGTGGTGTCATTGTATGCTCTTGAACTACCGTACTCTAGGTCTGTGAGCTAGAAAGGATCAATGATATGTTATGCAATGCATGCATGCATGAATGCACAAACAACAAATAAACAAAGAAAATTAGGAATTCCATTCCAATCTTATAACTTCTACATATGAATGGTGAGTCTCTTTTCCTAGGGTATATGGTCAACAAAATACCAACATAGGCTATCTTGTTTTTGCAAAAATTCCCTCGGACAGTTTTAACTAATAGTTATATTTTCAAAAATGGAAGTCAGTCCATGATAATTTCAATTAATTAGGCATTAATCCATTGAATCTCGACTAAAATAGTTTTTATGCTATATTAGATTAAAATAAAATTAATAGGTTTATCATAAATATATTTTCCATTTGGAAAGGCAACTAATGATCCATGCTAAAATAAGCTCACGATTAACAATTCTTGGTATAAATTAGGCCCGCAATTGGTTTTTAGCATTCCATAATTAACCTAAATATTTTGTAAGCTCATTTTAGGAAAAGTTGTAATGAAGTGAAAAATAGTTTTGTTTCAAAGCCCATAAAAAGATTTTAGAAAAAATAAATTTTGGGCTTTGAGGTTGGGCAATATGGTGAAAAAGAATTTTTTTAATTCATTTTTAAAAGTTTTTATGTCCAAAGACCATCTTGAAAAGTTTTGAAAATAGCTTTGGTTTTTTGGACTTCAAAGGAAAAATTATTTTGAGCTTACAATGTAGGTAGGTCATATTAGAAAAAAGAACAAACCAAATAAGCTATAATTCAAACAAAGATAAATTAACCATAGTAAAACAACAAGCATTTAGGGTAATAACCTAAGAAAAATAACTAGGTCAATTACATGAGCTTAAGTCTTTGGGTTGAAAGGTTTTAAGCTCCCATAGTAAGTATATACCAAAAAGTACAAGGCTATGAGTGGTTATGCCATGCTCGATCTCCATACCTTGAGTGAAAGTATGGTATCCCTTACATGACACAACTCGGGTAACACGGGCATCATAACTCACGCACACAATGCAATCTAAATGATGCAATGGATAATATCATAATAAGAAAGAATAAAATAATATAAAGACCAATGGAATCAAATTCTCTTATCCCCAGTGTAGTCGCCACTTTGAGCGGGGATTTTTGCCCCCACTCCCATGTGGAATGGTTCTTGTGACTTCAGCACTATTAAGCTCGGGGCCTTAGAGAAATGGGCCTAAAATCAGAGAAAATGGAGTCGCCACCTGAATAGGCCAGGAAAAAGAAAGGGGTAGATGATTCAATTCCTAAGGAATCCCCAACCTCCTAATGGGTTCGAAAAGTTGGGTACATGTGAGGAAGGTAAGAATGACCCAGCACCCCCACAATGACCTGCTCATTGGAACCGGCCTCCTTTTCAGGTCTTAATAGAATAAAATTCTTAATTACTATGATATAATCCATACTACAAGCAATAATTAAAATAAAAGCATCATTGTATTAAAATCAAAGCAATGTTCAAACAAAATAAATAAATGGACACTCATCCGAGGATGGAAACATGTCCTTACATTGTCCATGTCTAAAACTAAATAAATGGACACCCCATGTCGAGGATGGCAGTGCCCTTTGCAGGGTCGGGGGCAGCGCCCCAGAGAATTTTAAAAACTATTTTTTAGGGTTATAGGCTTTGGTGTTGAAAACTGATTTTTAGAATTTTAATAAACAAGTTACTGGGATATTAAGGTTCAATGTTAATTTAATTAAACAAGCTACTGTGATGATATATAAAAATTTAAATGAACCTACTGTGTATTATTTTAGGTGAAGAAAGAATATATTCAACACTTAAAACAATCAAAGCATGTTATATTTATTCAATTCAGAATGTACTTTCATTGTTGGTTCCTCCACAATTTATTGAATGAAATTCTGGATGAGCTAACACCAAGACAACATTGGTTGCTACCTTGATTATGGATTATTTCGCGTCTCTGTTGCTTTTTACAATTTCAAAAGAAAGTCCCTGCCGTTCTAAGTTTCAAAATAAAAGTCCCTGAGTAGTTGCTGCCCTCTTTTTTGGCCGTCCCCTGTTCTGAAAGAAAAGTCCTTATTTTTATGTTTTAACGTATTATTTATATGAAAATCAAAAACCTAATACTGATTGATTAAGGAAATCTAAACTATTAAGGAAATAAAATTCAAAAATTGAGCTAAACAAGGTTTTGGCTAAATTGGTAGGGCACAAGCTGCCACGAGCTGCTGGGGCACTGGGGCACGGGCCATTGTGAGGCATTGCAGGCTGTTATGTTGTGAGGATCGGTGAGGATTGTGCTGGGCACAGGCCAAAATTCATAGTGGGGATTAGAGAACACGTTAAATTCTCTATTGTATATTTATATCCAATAAATATATTTGCCTAATCGATTAAATTTGCTATTATATATTCCTCCATCTCTTCATATAGTCGACAAAGTTTTCATTCAATCTTTGCCTAATCGATTCGACTTCCATCAAGGAGACCTCCAATTCAGCATTATACCCATATTGTTGGTTGAAGGCCTTGTACAACAAATCCCAACTCGTTTGAGTACTATCCTTTAAGGTGTTGAACCAATTCTGCACAACTGAATCCAACGAAAGCATGAAGTACCTTAGAGTTTGAGCCTTAGTATGGAAACATGTCCTTACATCATCCAATGTCCAAAACAAAATAGGACACCCACCAAAAGGTGAAAACGTGTCCTTTACATTAATCCCAAAATATGAAAATAATTTAAATCATGAAGCTTAATTAATGAGGTACCCAATAATGGAAACATACCTCTTACAATTTTAATAAACAAATAATAGTCAAGAAAATATTCATCCATGATAAATTAAATAAATCAACCATCAAAATTTAAGTAAATCATTCATAAAATATATAACCAATCACATAATCAAATCTAAAATTAAATAAAGCAATAAATGTATAAATTTAGGGTTTTAGAATTTTAATAACCAAATTAGAATTTTTAAATAAAGAGAGTTAAACACAAAGATTTATAATACACAAATATATTTTGAAAACTAGTTTTGAGGGTTGTAGGTTTTGGTGTTGAAAAAAAAACTATTTTGAGGTTTTAGGAAAATATTTGAATTACTGCAATCTTAAAAAATGAAAATAAAATGAATTACTATAATCTTAAAACAAAACAAAAAATAAAATAATGAAAAAAGAATAACTGAATTACTATAATCTTAAAAAAATTTAAATGAAAGATTGCAAACCTCCGTCGTAGGTTCTACTAATATTTAAGCTTATAAATCTTCGTTGAAACGAATTAAAGACAGATGTATAGCACTGCCTTCTTATTTGATAGTCTTGATGCTTTTAATCTCTTCGTTCTCTTTTCTTTTTCTGAAGGTTTTCCCCAAGTTTTAAAAGTCTGCTCCCTAATAGCTACTGCCTCCATTCAAAATCATTAAGTCCCAAAAATAAAAGTCATCCTAAGTCTCTGAAAAATTGCCCAAGTCCCTCTTTCTGTGTTTTAACGTGTTATTTATAGCAAAATCAAATAAAACCTAGTTCATTAAGGAAATATAATCTCATTAGGAAACAAATTAAAACATCCTAGTAAAAATAGGATTAGGCAAAAATTGGCAAGTTGCACCCGGGCGCGGGCTACTGGGAGCATGGGCACTAGCAAGTGAGGGCCTGGCAAGCCCGCGCCAATTCACCGCAGGCTGAGGCCTGCATTGAACTAGGTGCTAATTCACCGCGGGCCACACACAGGCCGAGCCTGCAATGTATCATCTTGCCAATTCATCAATTATCACTTTTATTATTTCATTATTATTTTTTATTTTATTTTTTATTAAAAATTAATATTTATAATTTATTTTTATTATATTATTAAATAAATAATTATTATTACTTAAATAAATAATAAATATTATAAAAAAAATTTGCAATGTATTAAATTTTTGGACTAAACTTGGTCAAAAAATAAGGGTCTACAGTTTACCTCCCGCTTGAACGATCTGAGACTTCACTAGAAGAGAGTTAAAAGCAACATGATTTTGAGCTAATTTAGGTGAGGATGGGTTCTAAACTCGAGTGAGTTCCGGACTAAAAAAAATTTTGATTTGGGTACTTGGACTTAAGATTGAATTTAATTTGAATACTTGCACCTGAGAATGGGTACTTGGACCCGAGATTAAATTTGATTTGGGTACTTGGACTTGAGATTGGGCACTTGGATATGAGATTGAATTTCATTTGGATACTTAGACCCGAGACTAGGCACTTGGACCCGAGATTGAATTTGATTTGGGTACTTAGACCCGAGACTCGATACTTGGACATAAAATTTAATTTGATTTGGGTACTTGGACCCGAGATTGAATTTGATTTGAGTACTTGAACCTGAGACTGGATTTGACTGACCTTGAATTATGGCTTAACTGGTTGTTCCATTCTTTTTGTTCTTTCTTTTGCAAAAAAAATTTAGCTATTTTTTTGCTAGCCCTTATATCTTCTCCTTGCCTCCTGCATGGCAAAATATTGAAAGTGAGTTTGAAAATATTTTATACATGCATAAACTTAAAAAATTGAGAGGAGAAACTTTACCCCCTGTGTAGGCTCAAACCAACGATCTTTTCCATGTAGGCTCATATTGATGCTTGTGTTGTCTAGTTTTGCACACAAGCATGCATTTCTTCTTTCCTTTGCAAAATGACTGGAGCTTTCACAAGCAATGGTCCTTCCATACCCCCTGATTCCATATCCGCTTCATGTTTTCTTCATAGAGTATCTACTGTTTACTTTTGACAAACAATAGGTAACACAAGATAACAAAATGCAATATGATATGCTCATGTATGCATGGTATGCATGGATAATACTTACAGTGGTTATATCGACTCACAGACTGAGATAATCAGCTGAAGTGTTCTCATTGGTTCCTTCTAGATGCTCGTTTAGGTCTTGGATTGGAATGATAGAAGGCTTTGCATTTATGGCTTTTATCTTCAAGATGTTGAGGACATCAGTGGTGGAGACCCCAAGTAGTAGAGTCAGGATACATCCATTTAAAACTATGATGCAACATGTTAATTGGTAGCTTTTTCACAACCTTGCCAATAATCATTTTCTTTGCCCAATGTGTTTTTTGAAGTTCGATGGTTCGACATACTTCCCTTAACTTGAAGGCTTTGCAAAATTTTTACTTTTTTTCTTTTTTCCTTTTTTTTTTTTTGAATTTTCAATTTTGATTTTGAAATATTGATTTGGCTTTGCCAAATCAATGTCAATTTACCTTAGGACTCGATTTTCCAAATTAACATATCTATAACATGACAATCCTAGTTACCGTACTAAACTTAGGAACCATTTCTATTTGTGCAAGAACTGTTGCACTTCAGATAGGCACATACACATTACTTGGCCAAGGTCTCATTGAATTTGAATATTGTCTATCTTATATGCATGCTTATTCAAACTATCTCCACTAATAGACTCTACTTACCAAAAGAGATCAACTGGTCAAGTAAAGGTCAATTATAAGTTGGAGCCATATGGGTAAACCCTCACACTACAAATTTCTTGTTTAGACAGTTGGATGTATGAAAAGATAGAGCTTTGAACATTCTCCTTTCTTCTTGACATGAATCTGGATCTTAATTAGGACAGTCTTTGCCTTTGCAAAGTGTTTGATACCCATATTCCTTTCCCTTTCTTCTATTCCCTTTCTCTCTCTCTCTTTTTCTCTCTTTTTGTCTTTTTACCTTTTTTTACCCCTTTTTCTTTTAGCTTCTCTATCATTTTGTCTTTCTTCCCTATGGGACTATCAAGTATATGACTTTTAAGAACTAAATGGCCTTTCTCTTATCATTCTAATTTTGGTTGAATTTCTGGTTGGGCTGGATCAATTTAAGTCAAACTATCTTTATCTTCTACTAATTTAGGTAAAGGAAAACTCTGTTGGCTTTCTGAACTTTCTTTTGTGTTTTATTCTCTTTTCCTTTTCCTTTTTTCTTCTCTTCTTCTTCCTCTTCTTCTTTTCTTTTCTTATTTTTTCTCTTTTCTCCTTTTTCCTTTTTATTTCTTTCTTTCCTTTTTCCTTTTTCTTCTTTTCTTTTTTTTCCTTAGTGATCATAAGACTTACCAAAAGTGTAACAATAGCTCATGGTAGGTCATCGGTGTTTACAGGCCAATAAAAATCAAGCTAAAATCTTATGAAGGCTCAAAGGGACAACTAAGGATTGATGTCAATAAGGTTGATACTAGTTGTTGGCTTATCAAACAATGCCTAGATCATCTCTCCCTTAAATAAGCAAAATTCAATTTCGCCTCGAAGGTTTGTCAAAGCATGTTCTAAGATTGACTAGGACCTAGACAAATGTAATTATGTAAGAGCCCTCTCTAAGTAAGCATACACAACTCAATGCTATAGAACAATTCCCTCATCTAGTAAAGTCATTCAAATCATGATGCATAGATATATTAATTTATGATTATCAAGCTAGACTCATCATTGGTTGAGTGCCAAAAATGAACAAATACCAACAAAAATTTTAATGAAAGTAATTTATTAAAATAACCTTAATTTTAAAGACATAATTATTCCAAATAAGTACTAAAGAAAGCAAAATAAAATGAGCAACAATTCAAGCTAAGGAATGTTTGTTGAATAAAATTTCTCCTTATTCCACATCTTCAATACTCCCATCTTGAAAGGGGGATAAGTCAGAATCTTCTTCCAATCCTCCTCCTATCATGAAGGTTGCTGGTGATGGCACTCTGTTGAACCTAGGTAGAGGATTATCCTTTGTATTGGGCTTATCGGGCTCAGGTAGCTTACCACTGTCAATCAAATTTTGAATCTTATGCCTGTTAGAAAATTGAGAAGAATCTGCAACCCTTGCCGCAGCGGAAAACAAAAATTTCTTTCGATTTACTCACAGGATCCATGTGATCCATTCAGTTCGATAAAAGAGATTCGAAAATAACCTTTTTTTGCGTAGCTTCAAAATGATTAACAGATGCTGCCTTCTGAAGACGAACACCCTCTAACGAAGTCCACACAAACGTACGCCGTTCTGAGTGCTAGCTCACCAACGACAGTGGCTGAACTTTTTGCAAAAAATGAAACTAGGGTTTTTAGGTTTTTCCTCTTCTTACGTTTTCTTTCAAAACGAAAAATCATTAGATCATCAAGGCCTCCAGTCCTTTTAAAACCGTTTTAAAAGATCTTTTTTTTAAAAAACCCTAATTGTCCATATCCTATATGGACCCACGTCTTTAATTATTATAACAATATTATTATTAATATCTAATAATAATAATAATACCAACAACAATAATAAAAATTCAATTATTATTATTTTAAGTACAGCCTACGTTCTATGTGTGCAACCCGATAGGCTCATATTAATTGGTAGTGTATTTCAATCTCTATTGAAATGCACAAATCATAATTGGCCTCTAGCAAGACATTATGACTACCCAATTAATCATGAGAATCATTATAAATGAAAACCTGAAATGGTACATGCATTAATCCCTTTGTCACACGATATCTAGTTTGAACATAAGTCATAGTAAATGCTATAATCAAATCTTTTCAATTACACTACTAAGTTGGATCATAAGGATTATATATATCCATTCTCCAAACTTTGACTACATCAAGATTTAGCACATTCCAACTTCACTTCAAAACAATTTGTTCTTGATTACTTGATCATTAATAGCCTAATTCATATTCAAATATATTATCTTTAACATCTCCTATGCACAACATTTGATCATATACAATTTTTACACAAGTTCGTTCATTACTCTATTTCCAATTTATCTCTTCTCGAAATTTCATACATTATATTTTCTTTTTTCCATTACAATCTCTTACTATACATGTATACATAAAACATTTCCTCATACACATACTTTGAACCTATAACCATATTACTGTCCAATATTTCCCAAATAAATTCTCATTTCATCATCGTATAAGCAAATATGCTTCATTCATGTTATTTATATTATTATCATGTCTCAAATCACATCAATCAATTTATCATAAAAGTATTCATGTATATCATCAATATTCACATTACACACAACATAACCTTATTCTTATGCATCATCGATATCATTTAATGTATATTCAATCTCAACATTATATGAATATATGCAATAATGTAGTTTGTACTTACTCTTCATAGCTTCTCAAACCATATTCATTTTATGTAATTGCTTAAGTGTTATAATCATTTCATTACATTTCTCATTTCCTATGCAATTCATTACTCAATGACATTGATGTTTCAACAAACTCACCTTATGCACATCACAACATATAATACATTCATATATTAGTCTCATTTTTAAGCCTTTAGATCACAAATTACAAGTTATATCAACATTTAAGTCCCCACGGTCGTGGCCTTCAAGAGCCACGGTCGTGGCATCCAATCCGGGACTGCTTTCCAAAACGACTCAAGTATTTTACATTTATTTCTTCTCATTGCACAACATCATTCTTATCCCTTTTTGACATGGCTTAAGTTATTTATCTATTCCACACATATATACATTCTAACTATAATCATATTTTATAAAATCTTAGTCACATTACTAAGGTGACACCTCTTTCACATTTATTTTTAAATACATTTAGTATACCATCTTTACATCCATTTGCTTACCCTTCAACATATATATATATATCACTCACATATTTATACATATGTATATTACATCCAATCATATACACATTGAGCCCAATAACCTCTATACACTTTCCAAGTTTAGTTCTTACAAACCTCAATTTCTTGAACCAACATTGCTTAATCCAATTCTCACTATCAATCTTATTACATGACTTAGCTTTGCACAAGTCTGTTAATGCAAGCGTAATCATTCTCATATTATCAATCACATTACCCAATTCATAATAATTTTATATCCAATAACATTCATTCCACATAACTCATAAGTTTTATTTACATTAAACTATCGATGTTTACATAGTCTTTATCCAAACTCCATTAACATTAAAAACTCTCATCTTACTACTATATTTAAACTTCCATGAACTCATCTTGTTTTCTTAATATCAACTTAAAAAAAATCATCTTATATATACATACCACAAAACAACATCAAAGTATATCCTTTCCACAAATATTAAAGCTCATTTCAAAAATCCCATTATCACATCTTACCACCATTAATATGAGCTTTAACAACACTCAAGCATATCACATTTCTAACATTAAAATTACAATGTTTGCATTCTAAACAACAATGTAACCAACACCATTATATCTTCTTATTTAACCAATCTCATCTCTTTTTCTTTTAACAACTTTAACTTTACATATTCAAACCTTAAATGGTTAGACTTTGTCTATACCCACCAACTCACTTAATATCTCACCATACTTTCTTCACTTAACAACATATCTATTCATATTACCCATCCAACAATGTTTCCTCTTTCTAGTAATCCAAACATAAGGTTTATTAGAAAGAGATTCAAATTGTAGAGGAAAGATTACATACATTAATCTTGATTTTGTTTTTAACTCATTCTCAACTTTATTCTTCCAATCATTTCTTTATATTATAATCACATTTCAATTGTCAACATTTCACAATTTTCTTTCCTCAAGTAAACTTCCATTCTTTAATTTATCAATTAAACTTACATACATTTTTCCATCTCATATAATCTAAATACATTTTAATTCATATAATACCACCTTCGAGACCAACCTAGATGTTAATGCATATGCATGTATCAAAATTTTCATTCTTTTCATTTTCGTTTATCATCATTTTTCTTTTTAAAACTTTTCTTTTAAATTTACTTAGGCCGAGAATCTCGAACCTAAGCTCTGATACCAAAATATTTGTAACACCCCGATACTCTATATAAGTACCATACATATACTTTGTATACGCAAAGTAAGTATATAGAGTATAAGGATGCCACTAGTTATTACAATTAAAAATCTTTACTTAACTTCTAAAACAATAGTACATTTTATTATATAAAATGATTTACAAGATCACTATCCTTTTGATAATAACACATATATATATAATAGTTACATTGTCTCTTCCAAAGATTTATTGATACATATGAATACATTCTTATAAAAAAAAATGCAATATATATATTAACTTATAAATGCATGCACCATCTTCTAGTTGGTCTCGAGCTACACTTGCCCTTTTCAAGACATAATGGTTTAACTCCAAATCCATCACCTTTTACCTGCGTGATTAATATAACCACGCTAAGCCCAAAAGCTTAGTAATACAAATAAATATTAAAAACAAAATATACATTGCAAAATAAACATACCTCATATTTTTAGCATCATGTTTTATCATTCTCTTAACCTGTTTTCCCTTTTTCCAATGCATTCCACATAAATTTCTACCAACCTCATAAACTATATATATGCTTATAACATTACGACAAATCATAGTTTACCAATCATAAATCATATTCCCAATAAAGGCAACCATTATCATCAACCACAATCCATCACTAATACTCACAAACAATATACACATTACATATCAGATTACATAACATTGTTATATTCACAATTCACCAATCAATGATCTCAATATTTATTTATTTCAACATTTGTATATCATATTAACAACAAAGACATACTCGGGCCCAAAACACACTAATATGTTATTCAAAGTTCATCATTATTTCCAACAACCATAGCTGCAAATACAAACCTTTCCCCAACCAGGTCGGTTGTCCACTGGGCCTCAGGCCACTGCCAATCCCAGGGGTCCGCAGGAGGCAGATAGGCATGTATAAAACTATCATTAACGAACCTTCTCCCAACCAGGTCGGTAGTCCAAGTTCGGTTGCCCAATTCACTGGGTCCGCATGGTTCCGCAGGAGGCAGATAGGTACGTATAACACTGAATGAATAGAACTTTCCCCCAACCAGGTCGGTAGTCCAAGTTCGGTTGCCCAATCCACAGGGGTCCGCATGGTTCCGCAGGAGGCAGATAAGTTCATCCATTTATCTCTACTTTCTCAATTCATTTCACATTACACAATAGATTTGCACCATATCTCAAATCACATTGGAACAATTCATCATTTACCTCATCATAGCCAATCACAATGGCATCAATTAGGCAAACATGCCTCAATCATCATTTACATCATCATAGCCAATCACGATAGCTTCATACATCATTATATCTCAATCTCTATTTCATGTCTCATTATTATTACATATATAATCATTCATCATTTAAGTATACACAATCAATTACATTATTATATCATCATATCATACAATCATATCATCACATCTTTCATCTTTCATAGTATATACATTATTGAATGCTCTCACATTTCATATACTCTTATTGATATACTCATAGGTATCAATGATATAATAGATTTCTTAACACATTTATAATCAAATGGTTTAAGGTTCAAAGTCATATAAATATATGAAATCAAATAGGGTTTTGTACTTACCTCAATAGCACTTCACACAACTCTAAACTCTTCTTCTCTCAAGAGTTCTTTACTTCTCAACTTAGGGCAATTCACTTCCTTCCAAAACCTAATCCAAAAGGAATATTAGCAAAATGACCATATGAATAGTACATTCTGGTTTTAGACTCCATTTTATCTTTATTTTGAAAAATTGTATAAAATAATCTACTTGACTAAAAATTCTAAAATTTTTACAGAATTTATTTTTGTATCTTAAAATCATTCCTTTAAAATTTCAGATCAAACTGAACACAAAATCTTGGTCAAATAGTTCACCTAACCAGACTGCCCCAATTGCCCTGCATCCTGGCAGCAGTTCTGAACTTTGTGAATTCCATAAATCAAATTCAATCAACGTGGTTCCAAATTATTTTTCTCAAATACTAGACTCACTAATAAACAACATATCCAAAATTCAATTGAATATGATTTTTCTACATTTTATTAAAAATCCCGAAATAGAGCTGTCTCAGTTAAGGTACCTGCTGGAACAGGTCTAATAAAAATAATCTTTCTAAACTCATAACCTATCCAAAATCGAATCAACATATTTTTCAGTCATTCTAGACTCATAGAGGCACAACATATCAAAAATTCACTTCAAGAAAATTTTTCTATAATTAATTAAAAATCATACAAATCACAGCCTTTACTAATTGTAAAACAGAAACAATTTCACTAAACACAACTCTTACTCTTCCATCACCAACACCAACCCAACTTCTCATCTATCAAGCAAAATCAATACTTAAAATCACACCATAAGCAACTTAATCATACCATCATCAAATCACAACTCAACTCAAGCATAACTTCAAAAATAACAAGAGTAAACAAGAGCAAACTTACCCAAAATCATGAAATTCTTGAAATTCCAACTTGTTTACTTGAGATCTCTCTCAACTTTGAAGCTTAGAACATCAAACCATCACTTAGCTCTCTTGTCTTCCTTTGCTTTAGGTGAGCCGGCCACACAAGGAAGAAGAAGAAGAAATGATGAAGAAACCCTAAAGTCAACACTCATTAAATACTCCTCCAAAAGTAATTTACTATCTTACCCTCATGCACATTTTAATTCCCTTTACAAACTCTTGCCCATTTTGGTAATTTCACACTTAACAATATAAATATCTTCTTCCCTTGACCAAGCCCTTTGACCAACTTATATGTCATATATATCACCATATATACTACATATACACTTCTCTCTACACATTGCTTTTCTTTCCAATTACACATATACATTATCTCTTAACTTCTTTTATCATTCAAATAAACCATACACAATTACCACTTATCACTTACACCTTCAATTCAATAATAACAATATTATCATAACTTCTAGGCACACTTAGGGATATTACAATTAGACATATACATATACATCACATATATATTAAATCCAAATACAACAACTCCTCCAAAACTTTTAAGGTATATCTCGGGATATTACATTTCCATTAAGGAAAGCAGTTTTGACATCCATTTGCCATATCACATAATCATAGTATGCAGCAATGGCAAGGAGAATCCTAATAGATTTAATCATAGCAACTGGAGAAAAGGTTTCATCATAGTCTATACCATGAGTTTGTTTGAAACCTTTAGCAACCAACCTTGCTTTATAGGTTTGCACATTTCCATCCATGTCAATTTTCTTCTTGAAAACCCATTTGCAACCAATAGTCTTAATACCTTCGGGAGGATCAATTAAGGCCCAAACTTGGTTGTCAAACATGGACTGCATCTCAGAGTTCATGGCTCCAAGCCATTTCTCTGAATCTGGACCTGACACAGCTTCAAGATAGGTAGTTGGCTCATCTTGATCTATGAGCAAAACTTCACGACTTTCAGTCATGAGAAATCCATATCTCTCAGGCTGATGACGTGGTCTATCAGATCTGCGCAGAACTTGTGTAACATTTTCAGTTTCCACAATGACTTGTGGTTCTGAAACTGTTTCTACAGGCGGTTCAATATCTTCTTGTGGTTCTATAAATTCATCTAATTGAACTGTACTCCCACTAGTTCTTTTAGAAATGAATTCCTTTTCCAAAAAGGTTCCATTTCGAGCAACAAACACTTTGTTCTCAGATGGAATATAGAAATAATATCCTTTAGTTTCCTTAGGATATCCCACAAAGATACATTTAGCAGATTTTGGAGCTAACTTATCTGAAACTGGTCTTTTCACATAAGCTTCACAACCCCAAATCTTAAGAAAAGACAAACTAGGCGTTTTGCCAGTCCATATCTCATATGGTGTCTTTTCAACCGCTTTAGATGGTACACGGTTTAAAACAAAAGCAGCTGTCTCCAAGGCATAACCCCAAAACGATAATGGAAGATCTGCTTGACTCATCATAGATCGAACCATATCTAATAAAGTTCGATTTCTTCTTTCAAAAACACCATTCCATTGTGGAGTTCTTGGAGGAGTTAATTGTGAAACAATTTCATAATTTCTTAGATGTTCGTCAAACTCTTGGCTCAAAAATTCACCACCTCGATCAGATCGAAGTGCCTTAATAGTTTTACCAAGTTGATTTTGTACTTCATTTTGAAAAGTTTTGAACATTTCAAAAGCCTCATGCTTATGTTTCATTAGGTAGACATAGCCATACCTACTGAAATCATCAGTAAAAGTAATGAAGTAATTATATCCTCCTCTGGCACTAATGCTTAACGGGCCACATACATCTGTATGTACTAGTCCTAGCAAGTCACTAGCCCTTTCACCTTGTCCGATGAAAGGATTCTTTGTCATTTTGCCAAGTAAACGAGATTCACATTTATCAAATGATTCAAAATCAAATGAATCTAATAATCCATCTTGATGGAGTTTAGAAATGCGTTTCTCATTTATATGGCTAAGACAACAATGCCATAAAAATGTAGGGTTTAGGTCATTTGGCTTAATTCTCTTAAAGTTTATGTTATAAATATGATTCTCCCTAGAATCATCTAAGTCAAGGACATAAAGGCCATTAAAAGATCTTGCAATACCATAAAGCAAATCATCTTTATCAAAAATAGAACAGGTCTTATTTTTAATTAAAAATGAAAAACCTTCATCATCCAAAACTGAAACTGAAATAAGATTCCTACTCAGAGTAGGAACATAATAGCAATTGTTCAAATTTAACAAAAAGCCATTAGGCATATGAAGTTCATAAGATCCTACAGCTAGTGCAGCAACTATTGCTTTATTCCTAACTCGTAGGTCAACTTCGCCCCTTTTCAGTGATCTACTCCTTTTGAGTCCCTGCACATTTGTACAAATGTGAGAACCACATGCAGTATCCAATACCCATGAAGTAGAAGCAGATAAGTTAATTTCTATAACATATATACCTGAAGACGTAGTCGCACTACCCTTTGATTTCTTCAATTCAGCCAAATAAAATGGGCAATTTCTTTTCCAATGCCCAGGTTCCTTGCAATGGTGACAAGTTCCTTCCTTAGGAACAGGTGCCTTGCGTTCTTTTGGCTTGGGCTGTCCCTTAGGCTTTGTAGCAACTGTTGCTTTACCCTTTGCCTTGCCTTTCTTCTTCATAGGCTTACCCTTATTGACATTCAATACATGGGCAGCCTTAGTGGGCTTTTTGATATTCCCTTCAGCAGTTTTGAGCATACCATGTAGCTCAGGAATGGACTTTTCCATGTTGTTCATATTATAGTTCATAACAAAATGTGAAAAACTGCTGGGCAAAGAATGAAGAATCAAATCCGTGGAGAGTTCTAAACTCAAGGGATATCCAAGTCGGGCAAGGTGATCAATGTAGCCCTTCATTTTCAAAACATGAGCGCTAACCGATTCGCCCTCTGACATCTTGCAGTTAAATAATGCAACAGCAGTGTCAAATCTATCCTGCCTAGCTTACTGTTGGAAAGCTTGTTTGAGATGGACACTCATCTCATAAGCCTCCAAGTGTTCCAGATCCTTCTGAAGTTCTGGACACATAGTAGCAAGCATAAGACATCCAATGTCATTGGAATCATCCATATGCTTCTTATGCTTGTTCTTATCAGCATTAGAAGCATTAGCAGGAGGTGGCTCAGGGACAGCTTCATCAAGCACATAGGACTTCTTTTCTTGTTTGAGAATAATTCTCAGGTTCCTAAACCAATCAACAAAATTAGTCCCATTCTCTTTCAGTTTTTCCTTCTCAAGGATGGATCGCAGTGATAAAGTGGAGTTATTGTTGGTAGCCATTTCAATCTACAAAATATGCAAATTTTAATTAATAAAAAGTGATAAGTAATTAAAATCCCACTAAAATATAACCCTCAATCATCACAATGACATTTTAGTGGGCTAAGATCCAATTTTTACTTAATATTAAGTCAGCTTTGGCATGACACTTAAAATCAAGTTATTATGGTAGGTAACCCCTTACCAATTACATCACATGTAACTCTTAGATAATATGGGATCATGACATCATATGTCATAGCATGTTATACCCCATCTAATGCCTTAGGCCCAAAACCATTTTGATAGCCTAATTAAGTCTAACCAATTTTAAACGCATGAGCAGCACCATTACTCATCATATCTTACTAGGATAACCTAAAGTACTTTGCTTTGGCAAAATCTACATTTAGGTGATCTTAGCCTTGATAAGTGTTTAAGATATGGATGGCATTAAAACTTAGATTAATAGTGAGGGTTCATTCCATTTAATTTTGAAAACATGTTAAAATTAACATTTATATATCATATCCCATATGCATACATAAACTATCAAACATGGCATCTCATACATATTCGATAAAAATAAACGTGACATAGTATGGCCAAACTAGATATTATCTTCATGAGACCAAATGAAGATCATATAGGCAACCCTAGGTGAAAAGAAAACCTATCTATTACAACATTTGCAATAGTACATTTCTTCATATCTTGAAAGGCAACTTCATCTCCATGGAATTTTCATCTTCTTCTCCAAGCTTGAGTCTTCATTATTACATTAATAATAAAACTAACTACTAAACTAGTAATAATAAAGTTACAAAAATAAACGACACGCAGGCCGTATATACAATCCAAAGATATGAATAAACAAACACATAGGTCATAAAGCCATACTATGCACCATGCCAAGACATCAAATAATCATAGCATATTCATCACCAACATGTTAAATAGAAACAAATATATTGACATTCTTAATGTCATGGTAACGAACTATAGGGCGCGAACATACGGCGGTAGAATCATTAATCCAATTAAAAATTTTCTATCAAAACCCTTATTCTGTCAATCATATTAAATAGAATATAATAGCAATCTATTAATCATATTAACAGAGAACTATTACAAGAAACCTTAGAAAACGATTTACTCAATAATCATATTAATCAAAATCGAAATCTATGTATACATTCAATATGAATAAACGAATTGAATTAATCATATTAACCCATATTCGAAACCATAACAGATTGTATACCAACCCTAATTCGACTTCACAGAATTGTATCTTATACAATTGGTCATCTTTGACATCATATATCAACAACGATTTAGGTTATATCTCATATAACAGATTCGAATCATCATCAAATGATAAAACGAATCCAATCATGCCATTCGAAAAACAATAGATCACATCAACACATCAACATGGCATATTTCGAATTAAATGGAATCAACATCAACAACGATTTAGGTTATATCTCATATAACAGATTCGAATCATCATCAAATGATAAAACGAATCCAATCATGCCATTCGAAAAACAATAGATCACATCAACACATCAACATGGCATATTTCGAATTAAATGGAATCAACAAGGGGCTCTGATACCACTGTTAGAAAATCGAGAAGAATCTGCAACCCTTGCCGCAGCGGAAAACAAAAATTTCTTTCTATTTACTCACAGGATCCATGTGATCCATTCAGTTCGATAAAAGAGATTCGAAACTAACCTTTTTTGCGTAGCTTCAAAACGATTAACAGATGCTGCCTTCTGAAGATGAACACCCTCTAACGAAGTCCACACAAACGTACGCCGTTCTGAGTGCTAGCTCACCAACGGCAGTGGCTGAACTTTTTGCAAAAAACGAAACTAGGGTTTTTAGGTTTTTCCTCTTCTTACGTTTTCTTTCAAAACGAAAAATCATTAGATCATCAAGGCCTCCAGTCCTTTTAAAACCGTTTTAAAAGATCTTTTTTTAAAAAAACCCTAACTGTCCATATCCTATATGGACCCACGTCTTTAATTATTATAACAATATTATTATTAATATCTAATAATAATAATAATACCAACAACAATAATAAAAATTCAATTATTATTATTTTAAGTACAGCCTACGTTCTATGTGTGCGACCCGATAGGCTCATATTAATTGGTAGTGTATTTCAATCTCTATTGAAATGCACAAATCATAATTGGCCTCTAGCAAGACATTATGACTACCCAATTAATCATGAGAATCATTATAAATGAAAACCTGAAATGATACATGCATTAATCCCTTTTTCACACGATATCTAGTTTGAACATAAGTCATAGTAAATGTCATACTTATATTGTCCAAACTTATGATTACTCGATCTCCAAGTTAACTAATAAACAAATAAGATTGATCTTATATCAACTTATTTGAGCACGGCCATGCATTTCTCAGTTACACTTATCGAGGGGCCCAGAAGATATCTCTCTCATAAAGAGGGACAAATTCCATCTTGATTGTTCATTTTCCTCTACATAATTTATATCATGTTCAAGCATAACCTTTATAATTATCTAGTTACAGATAACGTTTGATCATGTCAAAACATAATATTCCTTATGTTGGAAACTATGACAATCTCAAGTCAAAGGATTAATGAAAACTATTATGAGATACACTTATGACATTTAAACCATGAAGTGATATCTATGTGGGTCTATCCAATACACTGTTCTCTAACATGTATCCATAATATTGATTTGTATCTTCATACCTATAATCATCTTATGATTATCAAATCAATATTACACTAGTTATATTTATTATTATCTCCATAACAATAATAAACCAGGGATATAATCATTATTATATATAACATGCAAACATAACAATTATAATAAAAACTTCTTTATTAATAACAAAATGAATAACATTAAGGTCCAAATCAATGGCCTAGGGCATATACACTAACAATGCCTCAACCTCATACCACCATCTCGTGTCTAGGCCTTTGATGGAATTGGCAAAATGCCTTAGCATCAAAGTTAGGTGGAAAAGGATTAGGCAAAGGATGAAAAGTAAAGGGTTGCAATAATCCCTTCTTTTATAGCTTATTGAGAGCCCAAGACAGCGGCTTCCCCAATTTCAAAAACCACCCTGTTCCTCCTTGACCAGTGGCATTAATATTAACTTCCTTTTGAGTACTATGATTACCAAACTGATAGTTCCCTTTTTCATTCCTTCTTGCCAAAAAGCGGTTCTTCTCCCTTTCCCATTCTTCAATTTGCAAACCAGCTTGTAGAAGGTCTTTGAAATCCCAGATGAGTGTATGAGATATCCTTTCATGAATACTAGGCAACACCCCTCTCACAATTGTCCTAATATGATCTGATTCATCGGGCCTCCTCTTGAGTGATGCAGCCTTATTCCCTCAATCTCTTCACATATTCCATAAAGTTCTCATTTAGACTTTGTTGAATGGATTCAACTTCCATTAAAGTAACCTCCAATTCAGCATTATACCCATATTATTGAATGAAGGCTTTGTATAGTAAATCCTAGCTCTTTTGAGTATCATCCTCTAAGGTGTTGAACCAATTTTAGTCAATAGAGTCCAATGAGAGCATAAAGTACCTTAGAGTTTAAGCCTTAGTAGCTCGGGCAGACTGCATAGCAGTGATGTACTGCTTCACATGGAGATGAGGGTTTCCAGTTCAATTGAATTTGGCAAAGGAAGGCATCTTGAACTTGTATGGGACCTCCTTGTCTAGCTCAAACAACTTGTCAACTTCAGACATTTCTTCAGTTTTCAACTTCTTTTGAAATTTCTGTTCCAAATTAGCAATTAAATTCACAACATCTGAGGTTTCAGCCTTTTCCACGGCTAATCTTTCAACAACCTTTGGCTCTTTCTTCTTGTCTTGAGCATCTTGAAAGTATTGGGCCCAGTCATCATCATCATCAATGACTACCTTGTCATCATCAAATGCGACTTCATTGACCTTAGCCTTCCCTTTATCTTTTGGCTTCTTAGTACTTGCAGATGCCTTGGCAATGTTTCCCAAAAGTGCAGCCAATTAGCTCTTCATGGTCTCAGCCAGGGCCTCCTTTAGTTCTTTCATTTTGACATTGAGGGCATCATCCACCATTCTTTAATTTTATCCGGGTTCCATTTTTCTTGGCGATAAGGTAATTGAGTCGCTGTTGGATTCTACGTCACTGGCATAGGTAAGGTTGCCGTATGCTCTTGAACTGTTGTACTTCAGGTCTGTGAGCCAGAAAGGATTAATGATATGCTATGCAATAAGTGTATGCATGTATGCACAAACAACAAACAAACACAGATAATTAGGACGTAGAAATGGTTAACCTTATAATGGTGAGTCTCTTTTTCTAGGTGTATGGTTAACAAAATATCAACATGGGACATCTTGTTTTCAAAAAATTATCTTGGATGATTTTAACCAATAGTTATATTTTCAAACATGAAAGTCAATCCATGATAATTCCCATTAATTAGGCTTGAATCCATTGAATCTCGACTAAAATGGCTTTTATGCTATATTGGATTAAAACAAAATTAATAGGTTTATCATAAATAGATTTTCCATTTGGAAAGACAACTAATGATCCAAGCTAAAAACATGCTCACAATTAACAATTCTTGGTATAAATTAGACCCACAATTGGTTTTTAGCATTCTATAATTGACCCAATTATTTTGTAAGCTCATTTTAGGAAACGTTGTAATGAAGTGAAAAATAGCTTTGTTTTAAAGCCCATAAAAAGATTTTAGAAAAAATGAATTTTAGGCTTTGAGCTTGGGTAATTTGGTAAAAAAGAATTTTTTTATCCATTTTTTAAAGTTTTTATGTCCAAAGACCATCTTGAAAGGTTTTGAAAAGTGTTGTTCCATTGTTTTTCCCAGTGGAGTCGCCACTGTGAGTGGAAATTTTCATCCCCACTCCCATGTGGAATGGTTCTTATGACTTCAGCATTGTTAGGCCCGGGGCCTTAGAGAACACAGGCCTAAACCCAGAGAAAATGGAGTCGCCACCCGAACAGGCTGGGAAAAAAAATGGGTTGATGACTCGATTCCTAAGGAATCCCCAACCCCCTAATGGGTTCGAAAATTTGGGTACATGTGGGGAAGGTAAGAATGACCCAGCACCCCCACAACTCCCGGTTCATTGGAACCAACCTCCTTTTCAGGTCTTAATATTATAAAATTCTTAATTACTATGATATATTCCATACTACATGCAATAATTAAAATAAAAGCATCATTGTATTAAAATCAAAGAAATGTTCAAACAAAACAAATAAATGGACACCCATCCGAGAAAGGAAATATGTCCTTATATCGTCCATGTCTAAAACTAAATAGAACACCCACCGAAAGGTAGAAACATATCTTTTACATTAATCCAAAATATGGAAATAATTTAAACTACATAAAGCTTAATTAATGAGGTACCTACAAAGTGGAAACATACATCTTACATTATTAATACCAAGATAAATAAATAATAATAATAATAATAATAAAAACATCCATCCATGATAAAATAAACAATGCAAACATCAAAATCAAATAAATTAATCATCAAAACATATAATAAACATGCATCTAACTTAAATAAAGCAATAAATAAATATATAAATCTAGGTTTACATCTTGAATTAGGGTTTCTTGACTAAAATTTTGGGTTTAGAGAGTTTAGGTCTAAAAATTAAGAATTTTGGGTTTTGTATTTAGAAAATAGGGTTTGATTTATAGAACTAATATTATTATCATTATTTAAAAATATTAAACTACTGTGTAATTTGAGAAAAAAGGATTAATTAGGGTTTAGTTTTATAAACTAGGATTTTAATTAAAAACTAACATTATTATTATTATTCACAAAGAATAATGACCACTGTATAATTTAAATCAAGGTTTATGAAATAATTTCTATGAAAATAATTACTAGGGTTTAAGGTTTACTATATTGATTAGGGCTTAAGAAAACGGAGCTACTGTATGAACCAAAATTATTATTTACCTAAATTAATAACTGAGCTACTGTATGAACCAAAATTAAAAAGAATTTGATGGTAGATAGTGTGATGAGAGTTTTAAGGGTGGAGATGATTGTTGATTCAATAAACAAAATTAGATAAACATACCTACATTTGAAGGCTCCACCAAAATTGTTGGATGAAATTCTAGATGAGCTAACACCAAGATAGAAGACTGCTTGCTGCCTTGGATCGTCTCTTGTTGCTTGTTCCTTGCTTGTGAAAGAATTCCAGGAGCATTGGTGTGTAAAGTCTTTAAAAAGAATTGCCAAAGTCTAAATGTCCAGAAAATCAAAAGTCCCATCTCCAAAAATTGTCAAAAGTTTCATCTCCAAAAATTGTCAAAAGTCCCTCTTTAATCTTATAATTGTGTTATTTATAGGAAAACCAAAAAAACCTAATACTGCTTTGATAAGGAAATATAAACTCTTTAGGAAAAATAAAAAAATGAGTAAAATAAGAAAATCGAGTAAAATAAGGTTTTGGCAAAAATCGGCTGAAGGTGAGGGCTGCGAGGAATTGGGCCTACTACGCACGGGCATTGGGCGCTAGGACGAGCTGTCGAGCATTGCTGCGAGGATTGGTGTTGGACTACTAGGCGCTGTGTGTGAGCGACTATAGGCCATTGCTGCGAGAACTGGCGAGGCTGTTGCTAGCGTCTGAGAGGATTGGTGATGGGCTGCGTGCGAGTGGCGAGAATTCACCGCAGGCTATGGCTTGCCACGTGCCGCTCACCTATTTGTCCGTCTGATTTTTATTTTTTATTTTTTACATATATTTTTTTATTTTTATTTTTATTATTAAAAATAAATATTTATAATTTTCTTTTTTTCAATATATTAAATAATAAATATTATAAAAATTATTTGGTAGTATTTTAAAATATTAGACGGGACTTGGTCAAAAAATAAGAGTCTACAAGGATTCCTTAGGAATCGAGTTATTGTAGACCCTTAATTTTGGTCCCAAACTAGGATGGTCTAATTTCGAAAGTCTAAATCAAATCCAATCCAATTTTAAATGCTTAAACCTAGTTTGATTCTATTTTAAAGGCCCAAATCAAATTCAATACAATTTTAAAAGCTTGAATTAAATTCGATCCAACTTTAAAAGTCCGACCAAGCCCGATGTAACCTTAAAGCCATGGTGAATTGGGACATCCAATTTTCCATGAGCCCACTCATGGCAAATTAGAACATCCTAATTCACCATAAACCTTGGCCCATGGAGAATTAGGCATCCTAATTCGCCATGGGTCTTAAAATTAGACTTTAATTAGGGTTTCGGGGGCAGATTATGCTTCCTAATTGGATTTAAATTATAGAGGTTTTGGTTAAGTAGGGATTAGGTTTTTTGATTAAATGGTCTTAACATTCATCTTTGCCTATAAATACAAGGGTTAAAAAATGAAAAAGGGAAGCCAAAGATCAATAAACCCTATGAATAGTAGTTAAACATAGAGAGCAAGAAATAGCAATCAAACAGAGAGACACCTTTATCAAATTAAGAAAGGTCAGAGAGCAAGGAAAAAACTGTAACATCCCCTGACAATTCTCATTAGAACTATCAGAGAATGTTACTCAATATACTGTCAGTACTCTTATCACTTCATCGAAAATTTTTCCTTTCAAAGTGTTATTAACAAAAATTTTCAAATAATAATACAATTTGTATAATATAACGCTTATAAATCCAACATTTAAACCAATCTTCAATATCTCTAATAATTCAAATACTAATTATAAATCGTATAACCATCATAAGTTTATCAAATCAAATAAATATATATAATACATTGCTTTTTTTGATAAACAATCACTAGAATCTCAAACTCCGTCCTCTAAATACATTTATCCCTTTCATGTTTACAAATTTGTACAATTTCTCAAATAGCCAAATTAAAATGTATATATACATTTCATAACTTATGAGTACAATATATAAAAAATCTCTATATGTACTGTAGATAATTTCTGAGATCCTTAATTCCACTGCTTAACTTACTCCGATAACATGATTTCTGCGTATCAGAAAACAATTCAACACTCTAAGCAAAGCTTAGTGGTGCTTGTATAAATATATTTTGTCACTTAATATTAAAGAAAAATACTTATGAAAATATAGTAATAACACTCAATTTTAAGAAATCTTTCAATATGTTAACTATTTTCAATAACTAACAAACATAATATTTTGATTACACAACATAAAAACTTTAACTTTATAAAGGTCATCATGCTATACTATACTTTCAGCATTGCAACTTTTTTTCTTTATGAATCATTTTTTTAAGACTTACTTTCTCATTTGTTAACATTGCTCATAATATGCTTATTTTTTTTTAGTAAGTCTTACTTTTCAGTTTCACATATAGGATAATTTGATTCAATATATAATTTTTGGCACTTAAATTTAGTACTATACTTTGGGGCACTTTGTATCATATATCATTATATACACTTTCAATCATTATAACACTTAGAAAGTTATTGATCAATTCAATAACTTGAGCATAACATTTATATTCCGTGTATTAGAACTTTCACTTGGAAACATTAATATATGCATTACCAATCACTTTCACATTGTAACACAGTAAGTTGATTTTAAGTAATTGACTTATATTATTATTTTGCATTTCTTCCATTATTTATAATCTCATATTCATATATATTTTCAATTTAGATAACTTCATTAAATATGTCCTTACATACTAAACTCGGATCATAGGTTTGGATAATAGGTTAGTGTAGTAATTTTAATGCCAAATCTCAAGAATATATAATGGCAATTATGCCTACTGTCACTAATGACACTATGTGTCCATTAATGGCACGAGGTGCCCACTATCACTATGGCTATCCTTCCTCTGGTTAGCCATTGAATCCAAAGCTAGATCTAAAATCAGTATGATTTGGGCAATTCATTTGTTTTGATTAATATTGAATTATGTATATCACTTCAATGGTATAATTCTTAGATCAACACTTGGTATTACACATATTTATCATATATTCCAAACTTATTGCACTACTTGTAAGGGTTGATTTAAAAACTCTTTTACACTTTGAGGTCTTATAATCATTTAGGCTGAAATCACAAATGAAAGACAAGGAAAAGAAATGTTTTAGGCAAATTCCTCAAGTGACACGCCCCTAACGATATGGGTGTGTCAGTGCCCATGTCACTTAACTTGCATTACAGTAGCTACGACATGCCCAATGACATAGGCGTGTCACTGGCCATGTCATTTATCTTTCATCATAGTAGCTATGACACGCCCAATGACACGGGCGTGTTACTGGTCATGTCTCCAATATTGAAACACAGCATCGTTGACACGCCTAGTAACATTGCCGTGTCACTAGCTGTATCAGGCAAAATTCTATGTTTCATACACTCAACCACTTAAACACAATATACTCAAGATCTATGATAAAAATGAATTAAGAACTAGTTTATTTGACATAGAAAGAGTCTATATCAAATACTTTAATCACACTTCAATTAATCAAGTCTTCAATCATCACTCATGGCTAAAACAACATCAAATTTCCTAATTCTTATAAAAATTGAATTAAGAATCATACTCACTGTAGACCCTTAATTTTTCACCCAGTTTAGTTCAATATCTTTAAATAGTCCAAAATAATTTTTTTGTGGTATTTTAATATTTATTATTTATTTTAATAAAATAATATTTATTTTAATAATATTTATTACTTATAATATTTATTTTATTTTTATAATTTATTTTTAATAATATTTATTTTTAATAATGAAAAAAATAATAAAAAATCAGCGACGACAAAATTGGCGACGAAAGTTGCTAGTACGACGAATTGGCCACAGGCAAAACCTGCCCCGCCCAGCAACAGCTCACTCCCAACTCCCCCAGCGCCACAGTTTTCGCCGAAACCTTATTTTACTTGGTTTTTTATTTTATTTCCAAAATATTTTTTAATTTCCTTAACATACGAGGTTCTTTTATTTTAATTGCCTATAAATACCATATTAAAACACACAGAAAAAGGGGAAATAATTTTATTTTGTTCAGGAGGGAAATTGACTCAAGAATTATTCGAACTCTTCTTAGCAATTCCTAAAGTGACACGCCCAACGACATGGGCATGTCAATGACTGTGTCACTTGCCCATTTTACAAAAACTTTGATGTGCCTAACAATATGGGTGTGTCAATGCCCGTGTCGCTTAACTTGCATTACAGTAGCTACGACACGCCCAACGACACAGACGTGTCACTGGCCGTGTCATTTATCTTTTATCACAGTAGCTATGGCAGGCCTAATGACACAGGCGTGTTACTGGTCATGTCTCCAATATTGAAACACAACATCGTTGACATGCCCACTGACATGGTTGTGTCACTAGCTGTGTCAGGCAAAATTCTATGTTTCGTATGCTCAACCACTTAAACACAATATACTCAAGATCTATGATAAAAATGAATTAAGAACTAGTTTCTTGGACATAGAAAGAGTCTATATCAAATACTTTAATCACACTTCAATTAATCAAGTCTTCAATCATCACTTATGTCTAAAACAACATCAAATTTCTCAATTCTTTTAAAAATTGAATTAAGAATCATACTCACTGTAGACCCTTAATTTTTGACCCAGTCCAGTCCGATATTTTTAAACAATCCAAAATAATTTTTTGTGGTATTTTAATATTTATTATTTATTTTAATAAAATAATATTTATTACTTATAATATTTATTTTATTTTATTTTTATAATTTTATTTATAATTTATTTTTAATAATATTTATTTTTAATAATAAAAGTAAATAATAAAAGAAAAATAATAATAAAAAATCAGCGACGATAAAATCGACGACTAAAGTTGCTAGCGCGATGAATTGGCCACAAGCCAATTTGCCGCAGTTAAAACCTGCCCGCACCCAGCAGCAGCTCGCCCCGAGCTCGCCCAGTGCCAGTCTCGCTCGGGCCCGTGTGCAGTCTTATTTTACTTGGTTTTTTATTTTATTTTCAAAATAGTTTTTAATTTCCTTAACATACTAGGTTTTTTTTTATTTTAATTGCCTATAAATACCACATTAAAAACACACAAAAAGAAGGGGGAAACAATTTTATTCCGGCCAGGAGGGAAATTGACTCAAGAATTATTCAGACTCTTCTTAGCAATTTACTCAGATCTTTGGACTTTGGCCTTTGGATTAGCTGTTGGAACTCTAGAAAATTTAGTATCCATCAACAAAACCCTAAGCAAGCTTCATCAACTTGAAATAGTAATCAACAAAGCAGTAAAAATGAGAGAGAAGCTTCAAACCATTTGAACAAATTTTACAAAGGCTGTGATTCACTGTCTTAGTTTCTGCCCAGCCAGAGTTTAAGTTATTAAATTGTGGTGGAGTCTTCAAATGCAAGTACAACCTTCTAAACTCTCTAAAATCATAATGAGTTCTTTTTACTAATATTATGATGTTCATATCTGTTGTTTAGTTTAAACACGTCTAATAAAGTTCTGTTTGATAACAATATCAATTTATATCCACAGTGTCTTCATTGAAAAATATTCAATACTCATATCTCATACCAGTATCAATATTAAAAGTTATTAGGGTTTACATAGTGACCATATTTTTATCAAAACCCTAAACCCTAGCACTGTCTTCATAAAAGTTCCAAGTTTTTATCAAAACCCTAACCCTAATTTCTATACTAAAAACCCTAGCCTTGTTTTCCAAAACCCTAATCATATTTTCCTCAAACCTAAAACTAGTTTTTAAAATTTTCAACACCAAAACCTAAAACACAGGGACCGTCGTATGGGCTCATCGAAGGAGTCGATATTTATTTGTGTATTATAAGTCTTTGTGTTTAACTTCCTTTAAAATTCTAAAAATCTTAATTTAAGATGTAAACCCTAAATTTATATATTTATTGTTTTATTTAATTTTAGATTTGATTATGTAGTTTATTATATGTTTTAATGATTGATTTATTTAATTTTGATGTTTGGTTTATTTAATTATCATGCATGAATATTTTTTTTAATTATTATTTGCTTATTAAAATTTTAAGAGGTATGTTTCCTTGATTGAGTACCTCATTAATTAATTTTTATATAATTTAAATTATTTTCATATTTTGGAATTAATGTAAAGGACACGTTTCCACCTTTCGGTGGGTGTCCCATTTAGTTTTGGACATTGGACAATTGTAAAGGCATGTTTCCATCCTTGGATGGGTGCCTATTTATTTGTTTTATTTGAACCTTGCCATATTTTTAATAAAGTATTTATTCATTCTATTGTTCGCATGTAGTATGGATAATATTGTGTTAATTAAGAATTTTATAATATTGAGACCTGAAAAAGAGGTCGGCTCCAATGAACTGGGTATTGTGGGGGTGCTGAGCAATTTCTCACCTTCCCTACATGTACCCAACTTTTCTAACCCATTAGGGGGTTGGGGATTCCTTAGGAATCGAGTCATCCACCCCTTTCTTTTTCTTGGCCCGTCTGGGTGGCGACTCTAATTTCTTTGGGCTTAGGCTCTAAGCGCTGAGCCTAACAGTGCTGAAATTGCAAGAACCATTCCACCGGGAGTGAGGGCAAAATCCCCGCTCACACTCACCACCCATAAATTCTTTTAATTAATTTTTCACTCATCAATCCATTTAATCAATATTTTCAAGAAACAATTCATTATAAATGACTCAATTAATCAATTCAAACATTAAAACTCATAGAAATTCAAATATTTGCAAATTAAAATACATAAGCACATTCCTCCTTCAAATTCCCTCTTCTTCTCTCTTTTCTCTCTTTTTCTTTGATCACTTGCTGATAATCTCACCTTTTCTAGCTTATTCTTTTAAAAACTTATAGCCAAATGTGATTTTCTCTTAAATTCTGGTTAAAGTTCTTGAAAAGAAGGAAGAAAGAAGAAGTTTTGGCTGTGTTGATGATGATGAACGTGGATGAAGGAGGAAGAAGGAAAAAGAAGAAAGAAACTTCTACATAAATAAACTTGTCCATACACTTATATATACAACTTAATCTAGTGTGGCTAATCTAATCTTAGTTATGGTGCACCCTCTTTCTTATCCTTTGATTCTAATTAAATTTTTAGTCTCGTAAAACCGTAAAATTACATAATTTCTTCAGTAAATTTTTAAAATTCACCATTTACATCACTTATCCATATCACTTATATCACAATTCACTATCAATTATCTATATTAAATTAAAAATTTAGTATTTAAAATTTTAAATATTACAATTCTCCCCCACTAAAGAAATTTCGTCCTCGAAATTTTCATGTTATGGCAATAAGCCATTTAATTCATAACTAGTCTTAAATCTCACATAAAATCAATTATTTTATTAATTTATATAACTTTTATTTATTATTTTTTTTATGTCTGATATCACTCAAATGTAACACTTTCAGAATAATCTTATTATAGAACTACAGAGATTCAGCTCTACACACTTATACTCTTCATGTTTAATTCAGTAATTGCCTTTAATTCTCTTTAGAAATTTTTTTATATAATTTGTATCATTACTTTCCACTGTTATATATATATTTCTTTCTTTCCCTCATATACTGAACTTTAAATCCTAGTTCCGAATAGCGGGTCGCTTATGGAAATTAAATGCCCACTGTAATAATATAGCCAAAGGCCTACTATGCCACGAATGCCCACTATAATGACATGGTCAAAGGCCCACTATGGCATGAATCCCCGCTGTAATGATAATGGGATCAAAGATCCTCTATGACGCAAAGTGTCCACTGTTGGCATAAAGGCCAATATCACTGGGACATAAAATGTGCCCTCTATGGCACAGAGTGCCCACTGTCACTATGGCATAAAATGTCCACTGTCACTTTGATATTTACCCTTTAGCTAATTCGAAAACTAGATTTAACATCAGTATAATCAAGCATTATATTTATTTCACTGTTTCAAATTATTTTCAATCATAATATCTTCTGGTATAGAAAATTTTCTTTTTAAATTGTTTGCTTATTTCTGTGAATTTATAAGATATGAGTAATTATTTCAATCACATTTATCATATGAACATATATACACATTGTATTTGTTTCCGATTAGTTTGACTAATTTTATTTATTCATCAATCTTTATCTTTCAAATCACTTCCATGTTTCTACTGTAATAATGAAATCTAAAAAGATTTCCACTCTTACTTGTTTAATTATTTTCTTAACATATTAAGAATTCATAACTATTCTTTCACGTTAAGAGTATATGTACATATATAATATATTCACTAAGTTTAACACACATACATATATATATATTTCTAACTTGATCCACAATACATCATTTCACTAGAAGTGTTAAACTACCTACAAATCTCACTACATTCTTTCCTTTTCACATTATCAATTCCTTTCTTTCTATTGTAATCAATTAGTATCAGTTAACTCTTTAATACTTCTATATATAATATATAATCTATAACTTGTCTTTAATCACAAAATAATGTTACTATCATGTATTCCATAAGTACACATTATGTAAATCTCACATTCTTACTTACATTACTCAATCAATTCGTATATACACTTCTTTGTTTTCTTTATCTTGCTCTTCAAACTATTCAAAATTATCAATAATTTATCAATATATTTGCCGCAGAAAAATCCTGCGACAAATTGGTCCAAGCCAATTCGTCTTCAGCAACGAAAATTTTTCATCGCCGATTCTTCTGTCGCCGATTTTTATTTATTTATTTTTATTTTTTTTATTGTTACCTTTTATTTTTATTAAAAATAAATATTGTAAGTAATGAATATTAAAATAAATATCATTTAATTAAAATACCACAAAAATTATTTTGGACTGTTTTAAAAAAATTATTGGACTGGACAGGGTCAAAAATTAAGGGTCTACAGTTTGCCTCCTGCTTGAGCGATCTGAGACTACAACAAAAGAGAGTGAAAAGCAATATGATTTTTGACTGATTTGGATGAGGATGGGTACTTGGATTTGATTTGGGTACTTGGACCCGAGACTGGACTGGGTTCTTGGACCCGAGATTGAAATTAATTTGGGTACTTGGATTCGAGACTGAGTACTTGGACCTGAGACCGAATTTGATTTGGGTACTTAGATCCGAGACTGAATTGAGTTTGGGTACTTGGACATGAGATTGGGTACTTGGACCTGAGATTTGGTACTTGGACCCGAGACTGGATTGAATTTGGGTTCTTAGACCCAGAATTGGGTACTTGGACCCTAGACTAAGTTGAGTTTGGGTACTTGGATCCGAGATTGGATACTTGGACCCAAGGCTAGATTGGGTACTTGGACCCGTGATTGGGTACTTGGACCCAAGATTTAATTGGGTACTTAAACCCATGACTGAATTGGATACTTAGACCCGTGACTAGATATTTGGACCCGTGACTAGATATCTCAACTGCTCAAAGCTCGCCTGACACTGATCCGTCCACAAAAACCTCACTCCCTTACGAAGCAATCTGGTGAGTGGAGTAGCTATCAAAGAAAATCCTTTCACAAACCGCCGGTAATAGCCTGCCAAACCCAGAAAACTTCTAACCTCTGTCACCGACTTGGGTGGACTCCAATTCAGAATAGCTTCAACTTTGCTCGGATCAACTCTGATGCCTTCTGCAGAAACAATATGTCCGAGAAAAGCTACTTGATCCAACCAGAACTCACACTTCGACAATTTAGCAAACAACTGCTTCTCTCTCAAAATCTGCAACACAATCCGCAGATGCATATCATGTTCCTCTTCATTCCGCGAATACACCAGAATATCATCGATGAAGACCACTACAAACTGATCCAGATAGGGCCTAAACACCCTATTCATCAAATCCATAAAAGCTGCAGGTGCATTCGTCAGACCAAAAGGCATAACTAAAAACTCATAATGCCCATACCTGGTCCGAAAAGCTGTCTTGGAAACATCTTCAGCTTTGACTCTCAGCTGATGATACCCAGATCTCAAATCAATTTTAGAAAATACAGCTGCACCCTTCAATTGATCAAAGAGATCATCGATTCTAGGCAAAGGATATTTATTTTTAATAGTCACCTTATTCAATTGCCTATAATCGATACACAACCTCAAGGTACCATCTTTCTTCTTCACAAATAGCACAGGAGCTCCCCAAGGAGAAACACTGGGGCGAATAAATCCTTTGTCCAATAACTCCTGTAATTGTACTTTCAACTCCCTTAATTCTGCTGGTGCCATTCTGTAAGGAGTAATCGAGATAGGAGTGGTACCAGGCAACAATTCAATACCAAACTCCACCTCTCTCTCAGGAGGCAATCCTGGCAACTCATCTGGAAAAACATCCGGAAACTCAGCAACTGTGGCAATGCTATCAATGGGAGAACCCTTCACTCTAGTATCCACCACATGAGCAAGATAGGCTTCACACCCCTTTCTAATCAATCTCCTAGCTGCAACAGCTGAAACAAATAGGGAGGCTAGCTGTTCCTGCTCATTAGATACTAACACTTCTCTACCATCAACAGTCCTCAAAGAAACAATTTTCTTTTTACAATCCACCACAGCTTCATGTCGAGATAGCCAATCCATTCCTAAGATCACATCATATTCCTTAAATGGCATCTCAATCAAGTCTCCAAGGAACTCCTCACCTTGCACCCTCACTGCACTATCTCGGTGCACCTTACTCACAACCACACTATGCCCTAACGGATTTGTCACTAACACATCAATATCTGCAACATCAAGATTGCAGATATTGCTCGATTTTTGGTTGAGAACCAGACTTGGATTCAGAATATGTTACTAGGATGGCCAACTGAACCCTCTAGATGGGCTCCAACAGAACCAACCCCACCAGCAGAAGATCAAGTAACAGAAGAACATCCAGATGATGACTAGTGTATGCCTTCGGCTTAGTTTTTACTTTTGAAAGTGTTCATACTTTAATACTTTGAAATGTTTAAAGCTTATATATTGTAATGACTTTTGAAATCTGCGACGGAATACTATGACCTTGAAAATGGCGGGAAGATAAATTTGCTACCAATTAGCGATGGTTTCTGTGACGGATTTGCAAAGGTTACTGTTTGCCCGCGAAAATTTGAGTGGCAAATTTGCAACCGCCTAGTGGTAGCAAATCTGTCGCAATTTGCGACCGCCTATCGCAAAATTGAAAACTGCAATGCCTTTTTTATTAATGGATCGTATCCGTCGCATATCGGTCGCAAATCTTGATTTGCGACGGATTTGCGACGCATCTGCGATGGATTCTGTCCATTGCAGATAGCGTGTTTTTTTGTAGTGTCAGGTTCCAAAATAAACATTTTAGATAAAAATTTCTGAAAAAAATTTCGCCAGAGTTTTGTTTTGTCTGTAATTTGGACATTTTCAAATTTCAACAAACCATAACCTGCATAAGAAAAACACTCCCAATAAAACAATCAATCATTTATTTCACTTGTACTCCTCAATTTCTCAAAGTTTCTCAAGACATCTATACATATACATATATATTTATTAAAAACACATATATAAAACTCACATTATAAAATTTTTCAACACATTCTTTATAATTTACAATATATATACATAAAAACATAATATAATATATATATATAATATCAAAATATAATATAAAACATATACATGCTGATAGTGTCTCTGATCTTGATGCCCAAAATCAACTCTATAAACAAAATCTCAAATCTAGATCCAACCCGATTTAGAAGAACTCTTTGGCTCTACAGGATCATCCATGTCACCTGCGTGATGAATTACAATCACGCTAAGCCAAAAGCCTAGCAGTATAAATTTTGATAACAATAAAATTGTAAAGCAATGTCAATACATGTCTTGTATATCATGTCACAACGTGTCATACAATTTCATTTTAAAACATATTCTTCAATTATTTTACAATTCACATAAGCACAAATATAAGCATGGGCCTAAAAAATTTAATATGCCATTCAAATCATAGAGTTATTATTTTGGTCCAAATTGACACCATGTGTCTAGCCTCGAAGGCAAATCATAGTAATGCTCAAAAGCTAGATTCGAAGGCAAATCATATCACAGTGGCGTCAAGCGTCTAACCCCAAAGGTAAATCAAAGTAATTGCTCAAAAGCTAGCCCTGAAGGTAAATAATGAGGATAACCTCATAGGCATGCCGCCAAACATAGAACTCTAGAAATTGAATTACATACTAGGCACACAATTATTTTATATTTTTTATTATCAATTTCTTTCTCATTTTTTCATAATCAACTAGGCACATTGCCTCTTTTCCCATTTTTCTTAATATTATTTCATTTCAATTTATCACATTTCATCACATCTCAATATATCATCACAATGTATTACACTCCATATCAAAACTACATTATCCAAACACTTTGGGCTATTTTCACATAATTCACATTTTATGCAATTTAGCCATTAATAATGGCTTTTCACAATGCATTTAATGAATATATAACATTACATATGTCATAGCACATTATTCATGAATAATAAATGCATTGTTTAGATCAATTTGGTATATATTTTCTGTGATGTTTTTGTTGATTTTAAGTTAATTTTCATGTTAATTTGTACTTAAGTTTGTTTGAAGTTGTTGATTTAGGTTGAAGAACATTTCATGGAGCTATTTAATCAAAAATTGGTGGATTTGTTGATGAAAAGCAAGTGACATGGCCAAGCTCCACATGGATTGGCCGTGTCTCTCATCAAAGGAAAAAGAGACTAAGAACACAGAATGGGACACGGCCATGAGACACGGCCAAGCCACTGGCCATGTCTCATCAAAGGAACAAAAGAGAAAAGAAAGAAAAGAAAGAAGCAGAGATGGATACCATCAAGGGACACGGCCAAGACACTGGCCGTGTCACATGACACGGCCGTCTCCTTGGCCATGTCTCACAAAGACAAAACACTCAGCAAGGGACACGGCCAGAAGCTTGGCCGTGTCCCAAGAAAGACACTAGGCACGGCCAAGCTCCATATGGTTTGGCAGTGTCACCCTGGATCACTTAGCTGGCTTCACGAGGTGTAAGCTATTGTGTTTTAGTGGGTGGCAAAAAGAACAAAAAGGAGTGAAAAGTGGGAGGATTTTATGGAAGAAAGATATAAAGAAATTGGGAAGTGGGAGACAAAGAATGATGGTTGTCTTAAACAATTAAAAGTGGAAGAGCATGGGGAATTAGAAAATAGACTGAATATAGTGAGTGCACATTCTCTACACCATTATCATCTTCTTCCTTGGTTCTTGCTTAAGGGAGGAAGACATCATTCTCATCTTCATTCACCATTCACACATCAAGAGCAAAGACAATCGTTGGATTTGAAGTGAGTTGCTAATTCTTGAGGATTAGGGTTTTAAGAGGCTTGATTGGAGAATTGAGAACTTGAGAGAGCTATCATCCATCCTTCAAGAAGAGATCCATTTGTTCAAGAGAGCTGGAAGTTCATCATCACACATCAAGGAGGGAGCTACGAAAGAGACAAGGAGTCCGATTTTTAGCATCTTCTAAAGGGGTTTTTCCAACTCTTTCTTTTAATCCATTTCTTATTTATTGTTGTTGTATCAAGAACATTAATATTGCAATGAATAACTTTGATTTGGTTTATATTGAAATGAGTATTTGTTTAAAGAATATGATGAGCTAATTTACTCATGCTTTGGGTTGTAGTATATTTGATTGAATGATTTGATTTGATGATTCCATTGATATACCTTGTTATATGTTGATTGTATTGAAATTAAAGGTAAATTGATAGACTGGCCACCTATTGATTACTTAATATTGAATGACGTACCGAGAGGAGAAGTTTAATATCGGAACTATGCAATTGACTACCCTAAGAATGAATTAGAAATATAAGTTCTAGGGTTTATTAATTTGCTAATGTAAAGTAATTGGTTGTTGTTAATTCATAAATGTGAAAACTAGTGAGTTGATAATTGACTAATTAATCTTAAGGAACAAATTAAGGTACAAGGTTATATTAATGGATAATTTGATAATTAAACATTTGATTAAATGGACCTACAACCCTAGGCATCATTTCCATAATTGAATTTCTCTTGCATAAAATCACTCATTTTCATTTCTAAGGTTAATTACAATTCACCAATCCAATCACACAATCGAGTTTACTATTTCATGTTAATCGAACTATTACATGCAAGTCCTTCCTTGGGAAACGACCTTGGGGCGATCACCATCACTACAATAGCCTCGTATACTTGCGAGTGCCGCTTTGTGATAGTGTTAATTTAAGCGCAACAAGTTTTTGGCGCCGCTGCCGGGGAAGGTAATTTTTGTTGATAGTTTGATTCTTTTAATTTATTTGTTAAATCGTTTAAAGTGTTCTTTTTGAATTGCTTAGGTACTTTATGCATGGATGAAGGTCTCAAGGAAACGAACTTGTTCCATTTATAGACAACATCCATAGACTTCCAAGACCCGAGAGACCGAATCCTATTGAGCAAAAAGGGGAAAATACTGACTAGCAGTTTGAGGAGAACATAGAAACAAAAATGGGTGATGCACAAGAACCACCTATGAAAGAATTTGCTCGACTGATCATCGGAGTGACCACATCTTGTATCCGGTTGAGCAACGCAGCGAGAAATTATGAACTCAGAAATACTCACTATAGTATGCTGCCATCCTTCCATGGACTACCGAATGAAGATCCTCTCAACTTCATTCGAGATTTTTACTCAACATTGCATACATTCCCTTTGCAAACACTAACAGAAGATGAACTCAAATTGAGATGTTTCCCATATAGTTTGAAAGACAGAGCTAAAGTGTGGTTGATGACCCTACCGGAGAATTCTTTAACCACATGGACAGAGGTTTATAACAAATTTATGGGAAAGTTTTATTCACACCAAAAGACCAAGGAGCTTAGGGGGAGTATTACAACTTTCACCCAATTTGATGGAGAACCGTTCCATGAGGCTTGGGATCGCTTCAAATCCTTATTATTTCAGTGCCCTCACCATTACTATCCACAACAGTTGCTCAATCAATTCTTCTATGATGGGCTAACTCAACAATGTCAAAACACAGTGGATAATGCAGCAGGGGGAGCAATGGGTGAAAGAACAGCTGCAGAAACAATTGCATTATTCGAAATGTTGGGGGCAAATTCCCAACAAAAGAGTATTGGAGAAAGAAGAAGAGGAGAAGAAGAAGAGGAGCACACGAGATAAGTATAAACTCAGAAATGGCTAGGCAAATTGCAGAACTGACAAAACAAGTGAAATTGTTGAATGCCAAAGGAAACTTGTTGGGACCAAGCCAAGAGTCATGCGCATCGTGCGGTCTTGTAGGCCATCAAGCAAAGTCATGTGCATCGTGCCCCTCAAATTTTGATACATTTCAAGAGGAGCAAGAATAAGCTTTTGCTTTTGAAGGGTTCCAACAAAGGGGTAGGAATGACCCATATTCAAATTCTTATAACCTCGGTTGGAGGAATCACCCCAATTTTTCGTGGAAGAATCAACAACATGCTCCACCTCAATAGCCTTTCCAACCATATCAAAGAGGTCCCCAATTTCAAGGGCAAACCTCAAATCAAGAGCAGGTCAAGAAACCTTCGTTTGAAGACAATTTGAATGCTTTCATTCAAGTAAGCACTCAAAATCAAGAATTGAACAATAAGCAGTTTGACTCTTTAGAAGCATCGCTTAAGAAGGTTGAAACTTAAGTGGGCCAATTGGCTAATCAACTTCAAGCCAATCAAAAAGGGAAATTTCCAAGCCAACCGGAGCAGGCCAAAGCAATCACCATTTTGAGAAGTGGTAAGGTACTTGATAATAAAATCGGTGATAATAACATTGATAATTCCTTTGATGCAGGTACAATGCAGGATAATGGCAAGGAAATGCAAGAAGAAAAAGCTGAACCAAATGAGGATAAAGAGGAGGCATCCGCTGCACCAAAGCTGCACAAATCTCCAAATCCATACAGACTACCAATTCCGTTTCCCAGCAGGTTAAAAAATGAAAAGCATGATAAGCAATTTACTAAAATTTATAACATGCTTTCGAAGGTAAGTATCAACTTACCCTTACTATAGGTAATAAAGAATATGCCATCTTATGCCAAATTCTTAAAAGAACTAAACACTAAGAAGATAAGGTATGAGTTGGATGAGAAGGTGATAGTTTCAGAAGTAACAAGTGCTGTTTTACAACATAAGTTACCTCCTAAAGTAAAAGATCCTGGGAGCTTTATAGTGAGAATCTCTATGGGGAATGGGAAAGAAACCATTGGCATGTGTGATCTTGGAGCTAGTATTAATTTGATGCCATACTCAATTTATTTGAAACTAGATCTTGGGGAACTCAAACCGAATAAAATGGTTTTGCAACTAGCAGATAGAACTCTTAGATACCCTAAGGGAATCATAGAAGATGTTCTAGTGAAGGTAGGAGGTTTGATTGTACCCGTTGATTTCATTGTTTTAGACATGGGGGGGGGGGAATTCCATGGGATGCCGAGCATGCAATTTTGTTAAGGAGGCCTTTTATGGCCACAACTAACACTTTAATTGATGTTAAAAATGGAAAATTAACCATGGCCGTTTTGGGACAAACTGTAGAATTTTCAATTTTTAACACTTCCCCCATTCCCACTAGTGCTTTATATGAAGATTGCTCTTTCATTGATTTTACTGATAATGCTGTTCAAGAAGTTTTCTTGTAGGAAAATGGCAAACACAAGCTAGAAAGGGCTCTAAAATTGCAAGGAGAAGCAGAGATTTCCAATGAGGAGAATAAAGAAGACAATTCCATTTTGGACGATGAAAGTGTTGAAGAGGAATTTGAAGCTGAAGAAGAGCAAATTCAACTACAAGGGGTTGAACTTAAAGAACTCCCCAAACATTTAAAATATATTTTTCTTGGGGAGAATAATTCTCAACCAGTGATAATTTCTGCTACCCTTACCAGTGAGGAAGAGAACAAGCTTGTAACGATGTTGAAAAAATTTAAGAAAGCTATAGGTTGGGGGTTGAGTGACATTAAGGGTATTAGTCCCTCTATGTGCATGCATAAGATCATCTTAGAGGAAGAGGCTAAACCGGTGAGAGAGTCTCAAAGGAGGCTAAACCCTAACATGAGCGAGGTTGTTAAGAAGGAGGCCCTTAAACTACTAGATGAAGGGGTAATTTACCTTATTGCTGATAGTGAATGGGTTAGTCCTGTTCATGTTGTGCCTAAGAAAAAAGGGTTGACAGTAGTCCAGAATAATAAAGGAGAGTTGGTACCAACACGAACACAAACTGGGTGGCGGATGTGCATAGATTATAGGAAATTAAATAATGTCACCAAGAAAGATCACTTTCATTTGCCATTTATTGATCAAATGCTTGATAGGTTATCTGGACATGTTTTTTACTGTTTTCTTGATGGTCTTTCAGGTTACTACCAAGTTTCGATAGCACCAGAAGATCAACCAAAAACTATATTTACTTGTCCCTTTAGGACATTTGCATTTCAAAGGATGCCATTCGGGCTGTGCAATGCACCGGGAACATTTCAAAAGTGTATGCTTTCCATATTTTCTGATATGTTAGACAAGGGCATTGAGGTATTCATGGATGACTTTTCTGTTTTTGGTAATTCCTTTGATGATTGTTTGGAAAAGTTGACTCTAGTACTTGAAAGGTGTATTGAATGTAATCTTACATTAAGTTGGGAAAAGAGTCACTTTATGGTTGATCATGGAATTGTTTTAGGGCATGTTATTTCCCATGAAGGGATTGAGGTAGAGAAGGCTAAGGTTTAATTAATTGTAAACCTACCTCCACGCACATATGTTAAGGGAATTAGAAGTTTTTTGGGACATGCAGGATTTTATAGGAGGTTTATAAAAGATTTTTCCAAAATTTCACGCCCTTTGTGTCATTTGTTAGGAAAAGATGTCCCATTTGTTTTTGATAAAAAGTGCTTAGAAGCTTTTAAAATTTTGAAAGAGAAACTAACTTCTGCCCCTATAATTGTTGCCCCAAATTGGGATTTGCCATTTGAAATTATGTGCGATGCATCAAATTTGTCTTTGGAGCTGTTTTGGGCCAAAGAGTGAATAAGTTGATGTGTGTAATTTATTATGCAAGTTTATCTTTAAACGATGCACAAGTAAATTACAAGACCACTGAGAGAGAAATGTTAGCTGTGGTGTTTGCACTAGACAAATTTAGATCTTACTTGATAGGTTCTAAGGTCATAGTATTTTCTGATCATACGGCTTTGAAATACCTGTTGACCAAACCACAAGCTGAACCTAGGCTCATTAGGTGGGTGTTGATGTTACAAGAATTCGATGTTGAAATCAAAGATAGGAAAGGAAGCGAGAATGTAGTGGCCGACCATCTTTCTAGACTTAACTCTTGTGACAATGATGCTGAAATTGCTTGTGAAAATGCTTTTGAAAAATTTTCGAATGAACACTTGTTTTCCTTAACTCAAGCACCATGGTATGCTGATATTGCTAATTATCTTTCTTGTGGTGTAGTGAGAAAGGATTTGAGCTTCCAGGTAAAGAAAAGATTCCTGCATATATGTAAGTATTATTTTTGGGATGAGCCTTACTTTTTTAGAATTTTCAGGGATGAAGTGATAAGAAGATGTGTTCCAGAAGAGGAACAAAAGACAGTGCTACAATTTTGCCACAATATGTATTGCGGGGGACATTTTGGAGGAAAAAAGACCGCCGAGAAAATTCTTCAAAGTGGTTTGTATTGGCCTACTCTTTTTAAGGATGCTTATCATTTTTGTATAAGATGTGATAAATGCCAAAAAGTAGGAAACATTAGCAAACGGAATGAAATGCCCCTTAATATTTTTATTGTGGTTGATATTTTTGATGTTTGGGGAATTGATTTCATGGGGCCATTTCCCAAATCCTTTGGTTTTGAATATATTCTTCTAGCAGTGGATTATGTGTCCAAGTGGGTTGAGGCTATCCCCACTAGGACTAATGATGCTAACATTGTGTTAAAATTCATGAAGGAGAATATTTTGAGCAGGTTTGGAACCCCCCAAGGCAATAGCGAGTGATGGAGGAAGCCATTTTTGCAACAAATGGTTTGAAAAGTTAATGACCAAGATGGGCATCCGACACAAAGTGGCAACTCCATATCATCCCCAAACATCCGGGCAGGCTGAGATTTCAAACAAGCAGATCAAGGGAATTTTAGAAAAGACAGTGAGCACAACTCGGAAGGATTGGTCAATCCGACTCTCAGAAGCATTGTGAGCTTATAGGACTGCTTTTAAAACCCCATTGGGAATGAGTCCCTATAGGTTGGTCTTTGGCAAGGCATGCCACCTCCCTGTGGAATTGGAGCACAAGGCTTATTGGGTAATAAAGACCACGAATATGGACTTAGGTGAAGCAAGGGAGCAAAGAATGCTTCAAATTTCCGAGCTTGATGAGCTTCAGAATGAAGCCTATGAGAGTTCAAGGATCTTCAAGGAAAAGACCAAAGCTATTCATGACAGGATGATTCTTCGAAGGACTTTTGAATCGGGAATGAAAGTCCTCTTCAATTCAAGAATGCGGTTGTTTCCCGGAAAATTGAAGTCACGTTGGAGTGGACCCTTTCAAATTACTCAAACATTTCCCTATGGGGTTGTTTAGTTGCTTAATTTAAAAACCAATGAGATGTTCAAGGTCAATGGACAAAGGGTGAAACCCTACTTTGAAGAAATCGAAGTTGCAAAAACAGTGGAAAGCATGGTGTTCATTGACGAATGATGCAACAATGTCCAGCTATACGACATTAAAGAAGCGCTATTTCCTCATTTTAAATCCCTAAATCCCTTTCTCTCCTCTCTCTCTCTCTCGATCCCTCTCTCTCAAAACCTCCATAGCCACTTTCTTAAAGCTCCAAAATCATAGTAAATCTTTCATTTTTCTTAACCAAAACTGATTTAAACTCATCCAATTCTCTTCTTTTCTCATTAAAAGGCAATTAAAACTGTGACAACTTCATTTTCACCAAATCATCAACATGCCAAGAACAAAGATGGTGTCTCACCACAAGAGGAAGCGACCTCCACCTTCAGCTCCATCTTCATCATTGTCATCTTCAAGGAGAGCGACTCTTCCCGCTAGGCGTTTCTTTCCGACGAGGTATGTTAGCGAAGAATCCCTTAATGCTCTTCATATTAGGGATAATTTTTATAGATTTGTTCAAAACCTTGGGTGGGAGAGATTTGTTTCCCTTAGACCTTTGCAATTTGATGAGCTTACATTGGAATTTTTAACCTCCCTTAAGGTTGAAAGAAATGACAAAAAGATTTGCATTAGGTTACATTTTAAACTGCTTGGGAGACCATTTGTCATTAATATTGAGCAATTGAGCGATATATTTGGTTTCCATCAATAAGGGGAACAATGTGTGCCTAAGAGTTTTAGACAACAATTTGCATGGGGAGCATTGGGCTCGGGAACTTATGTGGCCAAATCGGCCAAAGCTACGAAATTGGCAAATCCCGCCCTAAGGTACTTACACCGATTTATGTCATGTGGATTCTTTGCAAGAAAAGAGAGCACAGGGGTTGTAGAACTAAGCAAACTTTATTTTTTAGACTGTGCTATCAATGCCATACCCGTTTGTACCGGCTATTGGTTAGCCGATGTGTTTGACAGTGTGGAAAATAAAAAGAGGGGTGCCATTTGCATCGGAGGATTAGTTACAATTTTAGAAATGACACTCATTGATGATTTTGACCCGAGCCATTGCCGGATGACTAAGATCTTGGGTAGTGATTCATTAGATCTTGCCACACTCGAGAAGATGCATATGGTTTCAAGAAAAGGAGGGGCTTATGTTATGGCTTCAGCTGAGCCAGAGGTACCGGAGGGCCGTCAAAAGAGAACACGAGTTGAGGAGGAGTCCAACTTGGATTCTCTAGATTTAGATGAAGATGCTCCAATCCCAGACAATCGAGATCCTTAATAGGATTGAAGCATTGGAAAGCAAGGTTGACCGTAACCATGCTGCAGTCATGGAACAAATGGACCTAATCAACAGCAACCTTGCTAAGATTCTGAGCCTCCACCCGTCAGCTGCATCATCGTCCCATCCTCCATCACCATAGATCCTATTAGCTCCAACCTTTTGAAAACACTTGTTATTTTCTTATTTGTAGTTATTTCATATTTTTATTCTTATTGTTTTTAATGTTAACTCTTTATATTGTGTTTATTTTATATATTGTATTTTGTTCTTGAACAATTGTTGTTTGTGGATAAAAAGGTAGCTTGCGCCACAAAGGATCGATGGAAAAACAGGTTGTACCTTAACTTTTTCCTTTAATATCCTTGTTTCCATTGAGGACAATGTAAAACTTTAAGTGTGGGGTGTGTGCTAAACCTTTTATTCATGAATATAAATTGTCTATTTTCTTAAGTGTTTTTGTTTTGTTAAGTTTTGTGTTTTGTTTTATAATTGATTTTGATGGATATTGAGAAGTTCAATTGTTACAAGAATGTTGATAGATGACTTTTCAATTTTTGAAGCATGAATTTGAGAATTGATTAGAGTTAGTACTTTTTGTCAATTTGATGGTTATTCTTTGCATTGCCATTAAACTAGTGAGGAATTGAACCATCAACTTATCATTCTTTTTATTTGTGAACATCTTTGATTGATGAATTACTAGAACTTGCTTTGACATGCATTTCGAGACTACATAAAGATTTCAATTAGGCATCAAGATGATTAAGGCAATTTAGGGTAACCCATTTTGACTTAAAAAAGACCAACCTTACATCCGACCTTAGTTTGCCAACTTTGAGCTTATTTCATTTTTCCCCTCTTTCTTTTTTTTTTCACAACACCATTAGCTTGAACCATTGCATTTTAACTCTACCCGTTCATTAGATCAAGAGCATTCCAAGAGCGTTAATGGAGTGTTGTGCTGAATAAAGTGTGGGGTTGAATTCAATGGGCTTTAAATTACAAATTGTTGTATTCTTTAATTGGATACCCTACTATATATATATATATAATGAATGAATAATGAAAATCAAAATAATAGTTGTTGTTCTTGTCGTAAGGGTTGTAATGAGTTTGGAAATCATCTTTGCTAATTAAACAAATAGAGTTCCTTAAAAGCACATAAATGCTTAGTGCTAAGTGATTGAGATGAATTGTGGGATTGTTGATCATGCTACATTGCTTGCTTCACTCTTGAAGTACTCTTGACCTAAATAAACTAACTCACTCTCCCAAATGTCATACCTTTTCCTTAGCCCCGTTACAACCAAATAAAAGACCTTATGATTGATGCTTGATTGTGATTAAGTCGTGGAGATTTGATTGATAAGCAAGCCTATAGTCCTAATCTTTCATTGAATGTTGAGAGCTTAAACACTACCCAATTAAACACTTAAGAGGTTTTGTGAGGGAGTGACAATTGTTGGTATGCATAGATTGACCATTAAGTTGCTTGAGTGCCGATTATTCTTGATTCGATTATGATTGCGGATTTAATAAGATGGGAGTCTTAAAGCATCCTTATAACTCTTGAACTTGACAATGTTTATCTTGTTTTATTTGTTTTCATTTTAACTTTGCTTAGGGACAAGCAAAGGATTAAGTGTGGGGTAATTGTTTAGATCAATTTGGTATATATTTTCTGTGATGTTTTTGTTGATTTTAAGTTAATTTTCATGTTAATTTGTACTTAATTTTGTTTGAAGTTGTTGATTTAGGTTGAAGAACATTTCATGGAGCTATTTAATAAAAAATTGGTGGATTTGTTGATGAAAAGCAAGTGACACGGCCAAGCTCCACATGGCTTGGCCGTGTCCCTCATCAAAGGAAAAAGACACCAAGAACACAGAATGGGACACGGCCATGAGACACGGCCAAGCCACTGGCCATGTCTCATCAAAGGAACAAAAGAGCAAAGAAAGAAAAGAAAGAAGCAGAGACAGACACCATCAAGGGACATGGCCAAGACACTGGCCGTGTCACATGACACGGCCGTGTCCTTGGCCGTGTCTCACAAAGACAAAACACTCAGCAAGGGACACGGCCTGAAGCTTGGCCGTGTCCCAAGAAAGAAAGACACTAGACACGTCCAAGCTCCATATGGCTTGGCCATGTCACCCTAGATCACTTAGCTGGCTTGCACGAGGTGTAAGCTGTTGTGTTTTAATGGGTGACAAAAAGAACAAAAAGGAGTGAAAAGTGGGAGGATTTTATGGAAGAAAGATATAAAGAAATTGGGAAGTGGAGACAAAGAATGATGGTTGTCTTAAACAATTAAAAGTGGAAGAGCATGGGGAATTAGAAAATAGATTGAATATAGTGAGTGGACATTCTCTACACCATTATCATCTTCTTCCTTGGTTCTTGCTTGAGGGAGGAAGACATCATTCTCATCTTCATTCACCATTCACACATCAAGAGCAAAGACAATCGTTGGATTTGAAGTGAGTTGCTAGTTCTTGAGGATGTGATCCATTCAGTTCGATAAAAGAGATTCGAAACTAACCTTTTTATGTAGCTTCAAAACGATTAACAGATGCTGCCTTCTGAAGACGAACACCCTCTAACGAAGTCCACACAAACGTACGCCGTTCTGAGTGCTAGCTCACCAACGGCAATGGCTAAACTTTTTGCAAAAATGAAACTAGGGTTTTTAGGTTTTTCCTCTTCTTCCGTTTTGTTTCAAAACGAAAAATCATTAGATCATCAAGGCCTCCAGTCCTTCCTTTTAAAACCGTTTTAAAAGTTTTTTTTTTAAAAAAAAACCCTAACTGTCCATATCCTATATAGACCCACGTCTTTAATTATTATAACAATATTATTATTAATATCTAATAATAATAATAATACCAACAACAATAATAAAAATTCAATTATTATTATTTTAAGTACAGCCTACGTTCTATGTGTGCGACCCGATAGGCTCATATTAATTGGTAGTGTATTTCAATCTCTATTGAAATGCACAAATCATAATTGGCCTCTAGCAAGACATTATGACTACCCAATTAATCATGAGAATCATTATAAATGAAAACCTGAAATGGTACATGCATTAATCCCTTTGTCACACGATATCTAGTTTGAACATAAGTCATAGTAAATGTCATACTTATATTGTCCAAACTTATGATTACTCAATCTCCAAGTTAACTAATAAACAAATAAGATTGATCTTATATCAACTTATTTGAGCACGGCCATGCATTTCTCAGTTACACTTATCGAGGGGCCTAGAAGATATCTCTCTCATAGAGAGGGACAAATTCCATCTTGATTGTTCATTTTCCTCTACATAATTTATATCATGTTCAAGCATAACCTTTATAATTATCTAGTTACAGATAACGTTTGATCATGTCAAAACATAATATTCCTTATGTTGGAAACTATGACAATCTCAAGTCAAAGGATTAATGAAAACTATTATGAGATACACTTATGACATTTAAACCATGAAGTGATATCTATGTGGGTCTATCCAATACACTGTTCTCTAACATGTATCCATAATATTGATTTGTATCTTCATACCTATAATCATCTTATGATTATCAAATCAATATTATACTAGTTATATTTATTATTATCTCCATAACAATAATAAACCAGGGATATAATCATTATTATATATAACATGCAAACATAACAATGATAATAAAAACTTCTTTATTAATAACAAAATGAATAACATTAAGGTCCAAATCAACGGCCTAGGGCATATACACTAACAGTCTCCCACTTGCACTAGGCCTAGTCTAACAAATATCTCATACCCATAGACCTAGTGTGCTGATCATGCTTGACCTGCGAGAGAGGCTTTGTCAATGGATCTGCTATGTTGTCATTTGTGTCAACTTTGCATATCTTGATATCACCTCTATCAATGATGTCTCGAATGAGGTGAAATCGCCTGAGTATGTGCTTAGATTTTTGATGGGACCTTGGCTCTTTTGCTTGCGCTATGGCACCATTGTTGTCACAATAGATAGCCATAGGATTAGCAATGCTAGGCACCACTCCAAGCTCAGTGATGAATTTCTTCAGCCAAACTGCTTCCTTAGCTGCATCTGATGCTGCTATATACTCAGCTTCTGTTGTAGAATCTGCTACTGTGCTTTGCTTGGAACTTTTCCAAGTAATGGCTCCACCATTCAATGTGAATACAAAACCTGACTGCGATTTGTAATCATCTATATCAGTTTGGAAACTAGCATCTGTGTAACCATTTACAACTAGCTCATCTTCCAAACCTCCATAAACTAAGAAAACATCCTTAGTTCTTCTTAGATACTTAAGAATGTTCTTAACAGCTGTCCAGTGACCCTCACCAGGATCAGCTTGATATCTACTTGTTGTGCTCAACGAATATGAGACATCAGGTCTAGTACATAGCATGGCATACATAATAGATCCAATAGCAGAAGCATAAGGGATCTTATTCATTCTATCTCGCTCATCAGATGTCTTAGGACATTGATTCTTGCTAAGATGAATACCATGTGACATAGGCAAAAATCCCTTCTTGGAATCTTGCATGCTGAACCTCTTCAACACTTTGTCAATGTATGTACTTTGACTTAAGCCAATTATCCTTCTAGATCTATCTCTATAGATCCTTATACCAAGGATATATGCAGCCTCACCCAAGTCCTTCATTGAAAAAGAATTCCCTAACCAATCTTTAACCTTTTGTAAAGTGGGGACATCATTTCCAATGATCAATATGTCATCTACATATAGGACTAAGAACACGATAGCACTCCCACTAACCATCTTGTAAACACATGGTTCATCTTCATTTTGAATGAAACCAAAGTTCTTAACTGTTTCATCAAAACAAAGATTCCAGCTTCGAGATGCTTGCTTCAATCCATAAATGGACCTTTGAAGCTTGCAAACCTTCCCAGAATTCTCAGGATTTACAAAACCCTCAGGTTGTGTCATGTACACATCCTCGAGTAAATTTCCATTAAGGAAAGCAGTTTTGACATCCATTTGCCATATCACATAATCATAGTATGCAGCAATGGCAAGGAGAATCCTAATAGATTTAATCATAGCAACTGGAGAAAAGGTTTCATCATAGTCTATACCATGAGTTTGTTTGAAACCTTTAGCAACCAACCTTGCTTTATAGGTTTGCACATTTCCATCCATGTCAATTTTCTTCTTGAAAACCCATTTGCAACCAATAGTCTTAATACCTTCGGGAGGATCAATTAAGGCCCAAACTTGGTTGTCAAACATGGACTGCATCTCAGAGTTCATGGCTCCAAGCCATTTCTCTGAATCTGGACCTAACACAGCTTCAAGATAGGTAGTTGGCTCATCTTGTTCTATGAGCAAAACTTCACGACTTTCAGTCATGAGAAATCCATATCTCTCAGGCTGATGACGTGGTCTATCAGATTTGCGCAGAACTTGTGTAACATTTTCAGTTTCCACAATGACTTGTGGTTCTGAAACTGTTTCTACAGGCGGTTCAATATCTTCTTGTGGTTCTATAAATTCATCTAATTGAACTGTACTCCCACTAGTTCTTTTAGAAATGAATTCCTTTTCCAAGAAGGTTCCATTTCGAGCAACAAACACTTTGTTCTCAGATGGAATATAGAAATAATATCCTTTAGTTTCCTTAGGATATCCCACAAAAATACATTTAGCAGATTTTGGAGCTAACTTATCTGAAACTGGTCTTTTCACATAAGCCTCACAACCCCAAATCTTAAGAAAAGACAAACTAGGTGTTTTGCCAGTCCATATCTCATATGGAGTCTTTTCAACCGCTTTAGATGGTACACGGTTTAAAACAAAAGCAGCTGTCTCCAAGGCATAACCCCAAAACGATAATGGAAGATCTGCTTGACTCATCATAGATCGAACCATATCTAATAAAGTTCAATTTCTTCTTTCAGAAACACCATTCCATTGTGGAGTTCCTGGAGGAGTTAATTGTGAAACAATTCCATAATTTCTTAGATGTTCGTCAAATTCTTGGCTCAAAAATTCACCACCTCGATCAGATCGAAGTGCCTTAATAGTTTTACCAAGTTGATTTTGTACTTCATTTTGAAAAGTTTTGAACATTTCAAAAGCCTCATGCTTATGTTTCATTAGGTAGACATAGCCATACCTACTGAAATCATCAGTGAAAGTAATGAAATAATTATATCCTCCTCTGGCACTAATGCTTAACGGGCCACATACATCTGTATGTACTAGTCCTAGCAAGTCATTAGCCCTTTCACCTTGTTCGGTGAAAGGATTCTTTGTCATTTTGCCAAGTAAACAAGATTCACATTTATCAAATGATTCAAAATCAAATGAATCTAATAATCCATCTTGATGGAGTTTAGAAATGCGTCTCTCATTTATATGGCTAAGACGACAATGCCATAAAAATGTAGGGTTTAGGTTATTTGGCTTAATTCTCTTAGAGTTTATGTTATAAATATGATTCTCCCTAGAATCATCTAAGTCAAGGACATAAAGGCCATTAAAAGATCTTGCAATACCATAAAGCAAATCATCTTTATCAAAAATAGAACAGGTCTTATTTTTAATTAAAAATGAAAAACCTTCATCATCCAAAACTGAAACTGAAATAAGATTCCTACTCAGAGTAGGAACATAATAGCAATTGTTCAAATTTAACAAAAAGCCATTAGGCATATGAAGTTCATAAGATCCTACAGCTAGTGCAGCAACTCTTGCTTTATTCCCAACTCTTAGGTCAACTTCGCCCCTTTTCAGTGATCTACTCCTTTTGAGTCCCTGCACATTTGTACAAATGTGAAAACCACATGCAGTATCCAATACCCATGAAGTAGAAGCAGATAAGTTAATTTCTATAACATATATACCTGAAGATGTAGTCGCACTACCCTTCGATTTCTTCAATTCAGCCAAATAAAGTGGGCAATTTCTTTTCCAATGCTCAGGCTCCTTGCAATGGTGACAAGTTCCTTCCTTAGGAACAGGTGCCTTGCATTCTTTTGGCTTGGGCTGTCCCTTAGGCTTTGTAGCAACTGTTGCTTTACCCTTTGCCTTGCCTTTCTTCTTCATAGGCTTACCCTTATTGACATTCAATACATGGGTAGCCTTAGTGGGCTTTTTGATATTCCCTTCAGCAGTTTTGAGCATACCATGTAGCTCAGGAATGGACTTTTCCATGTTTTTCATATTATAGTTCATAACAAAATGTGAAAAACTGCTGGGCAAAGAATGAAGGATCAAATCCGTGGAGAGTTCTAAACTCAAGGGATATCCAAGTCGGGCAAGGTGATCAATGTAGCCCTTCATTTTCAAAACATGAGCGCTAACCGATTCGCCCTCTGACATCTTGCAGTCAAATAATGCAACAACAGTGTCGAATCTATTCTGCCTAGCTTGCTGTTGGAAAGCTTGTTTGAGATGGACACTCATCTCATAAGCCTCCAAGTGTTCCAGATCCTTCTGAAGTTCTGGACACATAGTAGCAAGCATAAGACATCCAATGTCATTGGAAACATCCATATGCTTCTTATGTTTGTTCTTATCAGCATTAGAAGCATTAGCAGGAGGTGGCTCAGGGACAGCTTCATCAAGCACATAGGACTTCTTTTCTTGTTTGAGAACAATTCTCAGGTTCCTAAACCAATCAACAAAATTAGTCCCATTCTCTTTCAGTTTTTCCTTCTCAAGGATGGATCGCAGTGATAAAGTGGAGTTATTGTTGGTAGCCATTTCAATCTACAAAATATGCAAATTTTAATTAATAAAAGGTGATAAGTAATTAAAATCCCACTAAAATATAACCCTCAATCATCACAATGACATTTTAGTGGGCTAAGATCCAATTTTTACTTAATATTAAGTCAGCTTTGGCATGACACTTAAAATCAAGTTATTATGGTAGGTAACCCCTTACCAATTACATCACATGTAACTCTTAGATAATATGGGATCATGACATCATATGTCATAGCATGTTATACCCCATCTAATGCCTTAGGCCCAAAACCATTTTGATAGCCTAATTAAGTCTAACCAATTTTAAACGCATGAGCAGCACCATTACTCATCATATCTTACTAGGATAACCTAAAGTACTTTGCTTTGGCAAAATCTACATTTAGGTGATCTTAGCCTTGATAAGTGTTTAAGATATGGATGGCATTAAAACTTAAATTAATAGTGAGGGTTCATTCCATTTAATTTTGAAAACATGTTAAAATTAACATTTATATATCACATCCTATATGCATATATAAACTATCAAACATGACATCTCATACATATTCGATAAAAATAAACGTGACATAGTATGGCCAAACTAGATATGATCTTCATGAGACCAAATGAAGATCATATAGGCAACCCTAGGTGAAAAGAAAACCTATCTATTACAACATTTGCAATAGTACATTTCTTCATATCTTGGAAGGCAACTTCATCTCCATGGAATTTTTCTTCTTCTTCTCCAGGCTTGAGTCTTCATTATTACATTAATAATAAAAACTAAATACTAAACTAGTAATAATAAAGTTACAAAAATAAACGACACGCAGGCCGTATTTATAATCCAAAGATATGAATAAACAAACACATAGGTCATAAAGCCATACTATGCACCATGCCAAGACATCAAATAATCATAGCATATTACATATAAACATGTTAAAAAAAATAAGTTGACATTCATAATGTCATCGGAATGAACTATAAGGCGTTGCGCACACGGCAGTCCCGCAGGCCGGTCAGCGGGCGGGGTTCCGAAGGGGCAGCGCCCCTTGAAGCTAAACAGAATCATTAATCCAATTAATTATTTTCTGTCAAAACCCTTATTCTGTCAATCATATTAAACAGAATATAATAGCAATCTATTAATCATATTAACAGAGAACTATCACAAGAAACCTTAGAAAACGATTTACTCAATAATCATATTAATCAGAATCGAAATCTATGTATACATTCAATATGAATAAACGTATTGAATTAATCATATTAACCCTAATTCGAAACCATAACAGATTGTATACCAACCCTAATTTGATTTCACAGAATTGTATCTTATACAATTGATAATCTTTGACATCATATATCAACAACGATTTAGGTTATATCTCATATAACATATTCGAATCATCATCAAATGATAAAACGAATCCAATCATGCCATTCGAAAAACAATAGATCACATCAACACATCAACATGGCATATTTCGAATTAAATGGAATCAACAAGGGGCTCTGATACCACTGTTAGTAAATCGAGAAGAATCTGCAACCCTTGCCGCAGCGGAAAACAAAAAAAAATTCTTTCGATTTACTCACAGGATCCATGTGATCCATTCAGTTCGATAAAAGAGATTCGAAACTAACCTTTTTATGTAGCTTCAAAACGATTAACAGATGCTGCCTTCTGAAGACGAACACCCTCTAACGAAGTCCACACAAACGTACGCCGTTCTGAGTGCTAGCTCACCAACGGCAGTGGCTAAACTTTTTGCAAAAACGAAACTAGGGTTTTTAGGTTTTTCCTCTTCTTCCGTTTTGTTTCAAAACGAAAAATCATTAGATCATCAAGGCCTCCAGTCCTTCCTTTTAAAACCGTTTTAAAAGATTTTTTTTAAAAAAAAAAACCCTAACTGTCCATATCCTATATGGACCCACGTCTTTAATTATTATAACAATATTATTATTAATATCTAATAATAATAATAATACCAACAACAATAATAAAAATTCAATTATTATTATTTTAAGTACAGCCTACGTTCTATGTGTGCGACCCGATAGGCTCATATTAATTGGTAGTGTATTTCAATCTCTATTGAAATGCACAAATCATAATTGGCCTCTAGCAAGACATTATGACTACCCAATTAATCATGAGAATCATTATAAATGAAAACCTGAAATGGTACATGCATTAATCCCTTTGTCACACGATATCTAGTTTGAACATAAGTCATAGTAAATGTCATACTTATATTGTCCAAACTTATGATTACTCGATCTCCAAGTTAACTAATAAACAAATAAGATTGATCTTATATCAACTTATTTGAGCACGACCATGCATTTCTCAGTTACACTTATCGAGGGGCCCAGAAGATATCTCTCTCATAGAGAGGGACAAATTCCATCTTGATTGTTCATTTTCCTCTACATAATTTATATCATGTTCAAGCATAACCTTTATAATTATCTAGTTAAAGATAACGTTTGATCATGTCAAAACATAATATTCCTTATGTTGGAAACTATGACAATCTCAAGTCAAAGGATTAATGAAAACTATTATGAGATACACTTATGACATTTAAACCATGAAGTGATATCTATGTGGGTCCATCCAATACACTGTTCTCTAATATGTATCCATAATATTGATTTGTATCTTCATACCTATAATCATCTTATGATTATCAAATCAATATTATACTAGTTATATTTATTATTATCTCCATAACAACAATAAACCAGGGATATAATCATTATTATATATAACATGCAAACATAACAATGATAATAAAAACTTCTTTATTAATAACAAAATGAATAACATTAAGGTCCAAATCAATGGCCTAGGGCATATACACTAACACACACATCAAGGAGGGAGCTACGAAAGAGACAAGGAGTCTGATTTTTAGCATCTTCTAAAGGGGTTTTTCCAACTCTTTCTTTTAATCCATTTCTTATTTATTGTTGTTGTATCAAGAACATTAATATTGCAATGAATAACTTTGATTTTGTTTATATTGAAATGAGTATTTGTTTAAAGAATATGATGAGCTAATTTACTCATGCTTTGGGTTGTAGTATATTTGATTGAATGATTTGATTTGATGATTCCATTGATATACCTTGTTATATGTTGATTGCATTGAAATTAAAGGTAAATTGATAGACTGACCACCTATTGATTACTCAATATTAAATGACATACCGATAGGAGAAGTTTAATATCGGAACTATGCAATTGACTACCCTAAGAATGAATTAGAAATATAAGTTCTAGGATTTATTAATTTGCTAATGTAAAGTAATTGGTTGTTGTTAATTCATAAATGTGAAAACTAGTGAGTTGATAATTGACTAATTAATCTTAAGGAACAAATTAAGGTACAAGGTTATATTAATGGATAATTTGATAATTAAACATTTGATTAAATGGACCTACAACCCTAGGCATCATTTCCATAATTGAATTTCTCTTGCATAAAATCACTCATTTTCATTTCTAAGGTTAATTACAATTCACCAATCCAATCACACAATCGAGTTTACTATTTCATGTTAATCGAACTATTACATGCAAGTCCTTCCTTGGGAAATGACCTTGGGGCGATCACCGTCACTACAATAGCCTCATATACTCGCGAGTGCCGCTTTGTGATAGTGTTAATTTAAGCGCAACATGCATCAAGTAGCTTAACATATTTTTCAATCAAAATGTATTAAGCCCAAATATAATTCAATTATGCCGCATTTATCAAGAGTTTGTACATACTTCTGTAAGCTCTCAAAAGCAAGCTCAAAATCGAACTCCAACCCCCTCTTTCAAGTTATCTTTCAATACTAGTGTTGGGCAAATCAGTTCTCCTTAATGCCTATACTAAATGTGATGAAATACTATCATTTAATATCACATTCTAAGGCATTTCAAGCATCAAACCTTAATTATACACCACTTTAATCAAAATCCCAAAATATAGCATAACCTTTCTTTAACTTAGGAAAACCATATTAAACCATTAAAATTGGTGTTTTAAGTTTATTAATATCATTAAAAACATATTTTAACAAGTTTAAACCATTTATATTAATAATTAAACACATGCTTATGTACAAAACTCTAAAAATGGCATAACCTTCACTACTGAAGGTTTTTCATTCCAACTCAATCCAATTATCAATCAAAGCTTATATTCATCACTTATATCATTAAACAACATGTTTTAAACATTAAAACCAATCAATTAACCAATTTTTGAAAATTCTTTTTCCAAAACCCTAAATTCAATACTTTCATTCCGAAACTCTAACCAAACTTAGCCAAATCCATCATTTGACTTTAAAATATTTGTTTATACATCAAAATAACACATTTTGAACTAAATTGCACAATTAAATCATATGAATTCAAAAGTCCAATTCTCCCATAACCCTAAATTTTTTCTCTCCACCAAACTCAACTTAAATCCAACAATTTCTTCAATCCAACCTGAAAATCATTGTTAACTATTCAAAACAACTTCATTCATATCCAAATAGATAGTTAAAATATATTACTTCAAAAACCCAAAATCAACATAATTATTCTTTCATGACATTTCAAAGAAAAAGTAAGAAAGCTTACTATTTATGGTGGAAATCCCTAAAAATCCAATTAAAACCTTGTAAATCTATCAATTCTTGAAGCATGGAAGAAGAAAAATATTGAGTTTGGCATCCATGGAGGTTCGGCCCTTCGAGGGGAAGAAGAAGAAGAAGAAGAAGAAGATCAAAGTTATTTCTCTCTCCTTCCACTTTCTTTATAATCATATATATATATATATAATATTTTAATATATTTTTAATTATTTATTTAAAATCCAAAATTTACATCTTCCATTAAAAATAATTTATTTTAAAATTATTTAAATAATTTTTAATTTTTCAAAGTATATTTACAAAAATATCATTTGACTTTTTAACTTTTCTTTTAAAAATATTGACTTTTGTTGACTTTGTATATTTTATGTATATTTAATATATTTTTATAAATTATTTAGGGATTCTCTTGTAGCCTATAAATAGGTACTTTTTTCTACATTATAAGAATTTTTGATTGATTAATAAAATTAAAAAAAAATCTTATTAAGAGAGTTATCGCTTGCTCTTGATTCTTGTTTGAATCAACTTCTACACATAGAGTGAATCACTTGAGTGTGTTAATACCAAGATTTTCTCCTACATTCTTGGGTTTGGCTTAAGGTTTTGGATAAAGAATCTGATTTGATTTTCTAAGGAGTTGTTTCCAAGTGTATTCGGTGTTGGGTCTCAAGTCGCTATTTGGGATTTGTATCAACATAACTTACAATAGTATAATTGAAATTTAATTCTATTATGAAATAAATCTTTAAAAAATAAATGATACATATTAATGCATGAATTTTTTTAATAATAAATCAAATAAAATTTAAATGAGAAAATTTAGCTACAAGTGATGTATGAAAATTTTTTTTATATAACTAAGAATAACAATTAAGCTATCATTTTGAGTAAGTTAGAATGACATACACATATATATATACACATATACATACAATTAAAAAATATATTTGACAAAAAAAATAAAGGTTAAAACAAAATTTAATTTATAAAATAATAAGTTTGTTAAGTAAATAATTTTACATGTTGATTAGAGGAAACAGGTAAGGGGAAAACATAATTCATGTATTTTATGCAATATGATTAAAACAAGGGACATTTACAAAACCATACAAAAATAATAAATTTTATTTCAACAATACTATAAGAAATAAAAATATTTACATTTGTAGAAAAAGTTGAAGCAAATTTTCAAAAAATATCTCATTTCTCACTAAAACGTGATTTTTTTTCAAAAATATATTTTCTCTCACTACAAATAATATTTTACTTCAATTTTCATTTTTTTAACTCACTATTTAATAAATATATTTTAATAAAATAATAAAATTTAATATTTTTAAATTATATTTTCAACATATAAAATATATTATTTATTATGAAGGAAAATTTTAATTGTAATTTTAATTACAAATAATAAGTAAATGCTCACAAAAAATATAAAAGCCAAAAATATATAAAAATAATATTAATATTAAATTTATTCTTAAATAAATTTTACATATTAATATTAATTTCATTATTTAAATATTGCATATATTTTTTATATGTATTATATAGATACTATATAGATTTTGTGGATATTTGTGTATATGTTATATATTTTCTATGTATATTGTGTATATGTTATGTGAATATAAAATTAAATAAATATTAAATAAATTATGCAAATATTTAGTACATATTTTTGTGTACATTTAATAATTATTTTATATATATTTTGTGGATGTTATATAAATATTATAGATATTTAATAGATATTTTGTGTATATTATATATTTATGAGAATATAATATCAAAAAAATTATTTTGTAATAAAAATTTTAATAAAATTAAAATAAAAATAAAGAAATAAAAAATAATATTCGGACTTTATAAATTGTAAAAAAAAAAAAAAACTCACCTCAATATAGAATTAAAAAAAAATAATTATGGGTCTTAATATTATAAACGGAAAGTGAATTAGCATGTATAACATAAATTCTTTTTAAAAAAATATTAGGATGTTTACATACCTATCTTAAAAAATAATTTTTATTATAAAATATTAAAAAATTAAAAATATTTATATTTTTATAAAAAGTTTGGGTAAAAATTTCAAAATTACCTCATTTCTCAATAAAATAATTTTTTTTAAAATACATCTTTCCTAACTAAAATCAATATTTTACTTCAAATTTTTATTTTTTTTTCAAACTTCAATATTAAAATAAAAATATTCTCATAAAATAATAAAAAATAATATTTTAAATTATTTTTTCATCATATAAAAATCATAATTTTTTTATAAAAATAGAAAATTTTAATTTTAATTATAAAAATTAAGTAACATTCAAAAAATAAAAATAAAAATAGGATATATAAAAATACATTAATAAAAAATTATTAAATTTATTTTTAAATAAATTTTACATATTATCATAAAAAATAAAAAAAAATACATAATTTCATTATGTAGATGTTATGTAAATATAATGTAGATTTATTATAAATGTGTTGTAAATGTTATAGATATTATATGTATATTATATTTTTATTATTTAAGCTGTGTATATTTTATGTAAAAAATATTAAATATTGTGTAAATATTGTATAAATATTATGTAGATATTTTGAGAATAAAAAAATTAAAAAAATATTAAATAAATTATGCAAATATTTAGTACATATTTTTGTGTACATCTAATAATTATTTTATATATATTTTGTGGATGTTATATAAATATTATAGATATTTAATAGATATTTTGTGTATATTATATATTTATGAGAATATAATATCAAAAAAATTATTTTGTAATAAAAATTTTAATAAAATTAAAATAAAAATAAAGAAATAAAAAATAATATTCGGACTTTATAAATTGTAAAAAAAAAAAAAACTCACCTCAATATAGAATTAAAAAAAATAATTATGGGTCTTAATATTATAAACGGAAAGTGAATTAGCATGTATAACATAAATTCTTTTTAAAAAAATATTAGGATGTTTACATACCTATCTTAAAAAATAATTTTTATTATAAAATATTAAAAAATTAAAAATATTTATATTTTTATAAAAAGTTTGGGTAAAAATTTCAAAATTACCTCATTTCTCAATAAAATAATTTTTTTTAAAATACATCTTTCCTAACTAAAATTAATATTTTACTTCAAATTTTTATTTTTTTTTCAAACTTCAATATTAAAATAAAAATATTCTCATAAAATAATAAAAAATAATATTTTAAATTATTTTTTCATCATATAAAAATCATAATTTTTTTATAAAAATAGAAAATTTTAATTTTAATTATAAAAATTAAGTAACATTCAAAAAATAAAAATAAAAATAGGATATATAAAAATACATTAATAAAAAATTATTAAATTTATTTTTAAATAAATTTTACATATTATCATAAAAAATAAAAAAAATACATAATTTCATTATGTAGATGTTATGTAAATATAATGTAGATTTATTATAAATGTGTTGTAAATGTTATAGATATTATATGTATATTATATTTTTATTATTTAAGCTGTGTATATTTTATGTAAACAATATTAAATATTGTGTAAATATTGTATAAATATTATGTAGATATTTTGAGAATAAAAAAATTAAAAAATATTAAATAAATTATGCAAATATTTAGTACATATTTTTGTGTACATCTAATAATTATTTTATATATATTTTGTGGATGTTATATAAATATTATAGATATTTAATAGATATTTTGTGTATATTATATATTTATGAGAATATAATATCAAAAAAATTATTTTGTAATAAAAATTTTAATAAAATTAAAATAAAAATAAAGAAATAAAAAATAATATTCGGACTTTATAAATTGTAAAAAAAAAAAACTCACCTCAATATAGAATTAAAAAAAAATAATTATGGGTCTTAATATTATAAATGGAAAGTGAATTAGCATGTATAACATAAATTCTTTTTAAAAAAAATATTAGGATGTTTACATACCTATCTTAACAAATAATTTTTATTATAAAATATTAAAAAATTAAAAATATTTATATTTTTATAAAAAGTTTTGCTTAAAAATTTCAAAATTACCTCATTTCTCAATAAAATAATTTTTTTTAAAATACATCTTTCCTAACTAAAATCAATATTTTACTTCAAATTTTTATTTTTTTTTTCAAACTTCAATATTAAAATAAAAATATTCTCATAAAATAATAAAAAATAATATTTTAAATTATTTTTTCATCATATAAAAATCATAATTTTTTTATAAAAATAGAAAATTTTAATTTTAATTATAAAAATTAAGTAACATTCAAAAAATAAAAATAAAAATAGGATATATAAAAATACATTAATAAAAAATTATTAAATTTATTTTTAAATAAATTTTACATATTATTATAAAAAATAAAAAAAATACATAATTTCATTATGTAGATGTTATGTAAATATAATGTAGATTTATTATAAATGTGTTGTAAATGTTATAGATATTATATGTATATTATATTTTTATTATTTAAGCTGTGTATATTTTATGTAAAAAATATTAATTATTGTGTAAATATTGTATAAATATTATGTAGATATTTTGAGAATAAAAAAATTAAAAAATTAAATTAAATAAATATTAAAAAGTATTATGTAGATATATTGAAGATTTATTGTTGATGTGTTGTAGATGTATTGCAGATGTTGTAGATATATTTTATATTATTGAGTATGTATTTTATATATGTTATTTATATATTGTGTATATGCTATATATATTTATTTTTTTATGTGTATATTAACAATATAATATAAAAAAAATTTAGATAAAAAATATAAATAAAATAAAATGCAAAACAACGAAAATTACAAAAATAAAAAAAAATCAACGTTTTTGCCTAAATTTGTAAATAAAAATGCGTATGTTAACAAAAGTGAAAAAAAAAAAAAAAAAGGCGTGGCTTCCGTATTCTTGAAAAACCAACAATCATATACACTATAAATATCCCACCGATATAATTAATAAAAGGCCCAGTTTGGGTGGATCTATAGAAGGCTTTGTGGGAACCATGGCTCCTACTGGACTTTCAAAAAATTTCTAAATAGCTCAATCCTATTGTAAATTTTTGAAAGATATTCTCACTGGACTTTCACAATTTTCTTAAATAGCCATTTACCAAATAGCCTTTCAAAGATTTTGTTTTTTTACTGATGCAAAGTATTCTGCACGAAGCTCAATTGCAGGTGCAGCTATAATTGTTAGGAATCATTTAGGCAAAGTTCTTGATATAGTTACCTATTTGATTCCATCCGCTTCTCCACTACAAAATGAAGAAGAAGCTCTTCTTAAAGCAGTATAACGAGCAACATCCTTTGAATTTACACATTATGTGTTTGAATCAGATAATTCGCAACTCATTCAAACCTTGAACTCTACTGATTTTTGTCCATTTGTAATTGATGCTATTGTGTTAAAAATTAAGCTTGTAGCAAGACCTTTTCATAGCTGTTCTTTTGTTCATATAAATAAGGAGGTTAATAGAGTTTTTGATTGGCTTGCATCAGCCATTAGCAATTATCAGCTTAGGCGAGATTGATTATATTTCCCTCCTTCTCAACTCTACTAACTTTTAATTGAAGATGTAGTCTTTGTAAGTTGATTCTCTTCATTTATATATCAATATGGTTCAAAAAATAAAATATGCTTTTTATTTTCTTGTTACCACTTGCGTTATATTTGTATTTAAATTTTTTAAAAGATTTTTTTCACTCCACCAACTTTATTTAAGTTAATTTATACTTTAATCAAAATTAAATTCTTAAAGAATTTTAAATTTTATTATTTAATTCTAAAATCATTTTTTACCATTTAAAACATTGATCCCTTATTAATTAATTAATTTAAAATTAATACATTTTGTAACTTGCGTCTTTTGCCTAACTTTATTATTTTAGCTTTTATTTTTATATTTATTTTTTTATAACAAATGTTATCTACTTGTGTAAAAATTTTATTTTACTTTTCATAATATCAGAAGTTTTTTACAATTAAATGTAAAAAGGTGATACAAAATAGAACACAAAATATATACACACTCCTCGAAATGCATAATTGTGTATGACAAAATATTAAATATATATTAAATTTTAAAAATATATTAAATTAATATAAGATCAATAAGCTCAATTTTAGTGCTAAGATGACAATAAATTTATGTAAATTTTTTTCTTAAGCGTGTGTGTATATATATATATAGTTGGTTCTAAAAACCATTTATCATACAAATATTTTAAATTACAGGTTTTTATAATTACTAATTATATTTATTCTATAAATAGCAATTTCATGCTATTATTATTATTGTTATTATTTCACCCGAAAGAACTTCCGTTCTATTACCACAATATTGTCGTGCTTAAATTATCAGATTGCAGCTGTAACAGCTTTAATTTTACCTAAAAACAATAATTATTTTTTTTTTCAAAAGCTTTACAATAATAAATATCATTAAACAAAGTCAACAAGTCAAACAAAAATCACAACCGCGTGACGACGGGTAACGACCGTCTTATAAGAACAACTAGCAGGCCGTACAGTTGAATATCCAAGAAACCAAGGGGATGGTTTGGCAATTCCGAAGCTCAGCCTCATTACTCCGAACCTTCTAGGCTCGGATAAACCTTCCTATAAATACGCTTTTCTCTCGCTTTTGCGCCTTCACGTAGATATCGCACGCTGATTGGTCGAAATCAGAAGAGTTTTTCCTTTGTAATCAATCCACAGATATTTTCTTCGTTCAAAGGTATTGATTCAAATGACATCCATATCATATCAGTATTTTGATTTCTGGTTTTTTGTTCTTGTTGTTTTCTTTAGATCTGTATATCTGTAAATTTTGAAAATGAGTTAGTTTTTTAAAGTATTGTGTATGGTTGGTTGGAAAGTTGGGAAAGATCGAAGAAAATTGATAGAGAAGGAAAATAAAAATGATGTAAAATATTGTTTTAAAGTTAATTTCATTGAAAAATTGGAAAATTTGTGCTATAAATATGAAATGGAATTTGAGAGTTCCAGATCAGTTTCGTTTCCTTCATTTTCTCAGAGATCAAAAGGAATTTGGTGGTTTTGATAGTTTTTTATTTATGATCTGCTTATAGATGAGATCTTATCGTGCAATAATGGGCAGAAACGAATTTGATTAGAGATGTTCTATCATAATTAATAATTTAATTTTACCCGCAAATTACACTTAGTTTTCTGATGATCAACCCATTTTAGTTTGATTCGACCTGACGTGGCCTGTTCTTGGCCATTTTATTTATGATATGCTGTAGAATGATTGAATTGTAGCCTTAATATGTTTCAGCGTGTCTTGGCCATCAACAGAATTGAAGGATTACGCACTTGACAAATCTTAATGGTTTCAATGTTTTACAGAAATAAATGTTTAGTTTGCGAAGGAAAAGGAATGCATGGCTATTGTTGTTGATGTTGTCTATATTTGGGCTGCAGATTTAAAAGGGAGGACAGAATTTTGTTGCAACAGATGGTACTAGTTTCAGGAGGAAGGTCGACACTCAACCCTGCTGCACCTCTCTTTATCCCTGCTGCTTACCGTCAAGTGGAGGATTTCTCACCTGAATGGTGGCAGTTGGTTACCACTTCAACATGGTACCGGGATTACTGGCTCAGTCAACATCAGGATGAGGATGGATTTTATAACAATACTGAGGATGATGGGTTTGATGGCAATGATGTTGCTGACTTGCTGCCAGATACATTTGATCTTGATGCTGGTGAAGATTTGTCGAGTTTAGAAGTTCAATTTCAAGAATTCATGGAATCTTATGAAAGTGAAGTAGAAAGCAAATCATATCCTTCCAATGGGATGCACCAAAATGGTATGGTCAATATTTTCTATAAATGATGAGACTCTTACATGGTGTAATTTTGATATCAATATTGAGAAATTGCAGACGTGACACTCAGTGATAATTGATATAATGTTTTTGGTATTTACAGGCTTTGTGATGGAAGCTGAAGTACCCAAGAGGGATGTAAGCATTTTGAAATCGTTGGAGGAAAGAGTTCCAGCAGCCAAGAATGTTTAATCCAAAATGCAGCCAAAGATCTAGCGATGACTTCAGGTTGCAGTTTATCCCATCAACTGAGTAGTGTAGTTTCTGGTTTCTGTAAGTTCTGTATAGAGCAAGGTTGCAACTTGTCTCGCTCTTGTTCATTCCCTTGTTTTTTGTTTTCAATTTTAACCAAAAGCCTTTCAGAAAATGTAAAAAATGAAAATGTAAAATTTTAGCAAGAGAACAAAAATATATATATATATTTCTTTTGCATTATAATTTGAATTTTCTATGCTAAATAATTTAATTTGTTCGAATTCTCTACAACTTAAACGTGAAATATGAATTTTGCTCATTGAAATAACCAAAATAAACTTGGCGAAATATTGGAAAACTCAACCAGGTGGCTGAGAATTTTTTGAAGGGTTAATTGAAAAAAAATGAAATTAATGTCTTTTTTAATTATAAACATTCCAAATTATCAAAAAAAAAAATGTAAATGATGTAATTTGTTTTAATTTTATTATATTTATCATAAAAGTTAATTTAATCTATAAAATTACTGACATATGGGATTGGATAAACAACAGATTAATTATAAAAAAATCATTTTTATTATGAATTTTTTAAAATATTAAAAGCGTGTATAATATTGAAGTATTGATATTTCATATGTATGAATTTTTTATGTTTATCTGGAGATATTATTTTACCTAGTAATGTATTGATTTTTGTAAATTTTCTAAATTAGTGTGTTGTATTATATTTTTTTTCAAAACTATCCTAAATTGGAAAAAAAAAATCAAGAATCTTATATGTTTCTAATAAATGTGGTGTGTTTTTTCTTTAGCACAAACGATTGTTCTTTTAAAATAAATTTTAATTATGTTTTAAGTAAAGTAAATTTTTTTTTTCTCGCATCTTTGAAATGGAATGGGAGCGTGATTTTTATTATGTAATTGATATTTTATTTTGAATTGTTTTTAGTATGATTTTAGCAGTGAATTATTAAAAATTTAATTTTAAGCTAATTTTACTCTATTAAAGTTGATTTTATGATTTTATTTAATATTATTTATATTTTTACTTAATACTTTCAATTAATTTTTTTTCAATTTTAAAATTTGAGAATTATTTTTGAAAAATAAACACATTAAGGCACGTTAGTTACATTTTTCAATTCAAATAATTTACAAAAATTCCATATATCAACACTTTATTAAGTAAAATAATCTCTGTAATAAATATAATAGATTTGAAATGAAATACATATAAAAATACATAAAAGTTTATATATTTTATTGTAATTAATATATATATAATTGATAAAAATTAGATTTTTTTTTCAGTTTTTCTTGAATCATTATTTAAATAACACAGTTTATATATATATATATATATAGTGGACTTTTTTGCTATGGATAATATTTGTTTTTAATTTTTTATGTTTCTAATTTTTCTAATTTTTATTTTCTAACCAATTTTCAGATGTAAAATTAAAACATGGAAAATATATTTATTTATTTTAATTGTCTATTTTTTATTTTTAATTTCTATATAATATTTAAATAATTTTTTAAACTACTTTTATACAGAAATATAAGCACATAAACAATTTCATAATCTAAATATTTATATATATATTTGAATTTAAAAAATTAGATTGAATTTAAGTGAGATATAAATATTGATGTTTTTTAACTCTGTATTTTCCATTTAGAAAATAACTAAAGTAAAAAAAAATATTTTTTAAAATTTTTAAATAGAAAATATTTCTAATTAAACAATAAATTATTTTTTTCAAAAAAAAATTAAAAGATAAAAGTTGTTTTCTACAACTTAATAACACCTTAGTCTTTAAATAAAGTGAAAATTAGTTATTATTTAGCTTTGTGATGGATTATTTTTTACCCATTGTTTTTTTTTTAATTCAAAATATCATGTTTGGAAAAAGATTATGACATGTTTAGTTGTAAAAACCAAATATTATTTTTTAAAGAAGAATTGGAGAAAATGAAAATTGTTGCTAGCTTTAAAAAAAATTCAAAATGAAGATTTGATAACCAATTTTCTTCTTTTTTTTCTTAATATGCATAACAATTTGGGAAACTAATTTAAGATGTTCTTTACTTCATTCTTTAATTGGATTCTCTTCATTTCCAATTAGAAATAGGAGGATTGTTAGAATCGTGTCTCAAAATCTTAATGGGATTTAAAATAAGACCTTTTTTTTCTATTTGATATGTGAGCATCATTTCTAAATTGAGTAGAAGATTATTTTTTATATAAGATAGAATTTTTATTTTAATATTATTTCTAATTGAGTGAAGATTCCTTTTGAATTAGAATTACCAGTGAGTAATATTATAAATAGGACTATAATAGGGAAGATTCTTCAAGAGCGTTTGTTTACTCATGTAATTATTCTCTATCCAATATTTGAGTAAGTCTTATGGATTAGAGAGAGTTCATTAAGAGTGTTTTGTTATTTTATTTTAAGCTCACAATATGACTTGTAATTTTGTGAGATTGTATGATCACATGGGATAAATTTGAGTCAAGAATTTGAGTGTTATTTCATTTCCTAAATTTTGTATCTTTCTTCATTTTGATTAATGAATTTTCTTTTCTTTGCCAGTAGATTTAGATTCATACCGAACCATGTAAATTTTGTTATTTTCTTTATTTTATCATAACATCTTTTTATATTATCCTTGATTAACTTTTGAATTAATCTTAATAAATGGTATCAGAGCTTGAATAAATATTTAAAATTAGTTATGACTACAACACAATTTGGTATTGAGAAGATGTTTTGATCATATATGTATATATATTTAGGTTAATTTTATTGGCTTTAAGTTAATTTTTCTTTTAATTTGTGTTTAAAGTTTGCTTGAAGTGTTTGATTTAGATGGAAGCTCAAAAGAATGAATTGAAGGATCAAAAAAGGTGAAAAAACATGCGACACACCCAAGAGACACGGCAAAGCCATTGGCTGTGTCCCTCATCCAAGGCAACACACATGACACGATCTGAGTTTACAAGCCACTGGTTATGTCCTTCAAAATAAATTGGCAGAAGCAGACACTGGAAGAGACACGGCCAAGCCACTAGCCGCGTCTCACTTGATGAAGCCAAAGAGTGAACCAAAGAAGCAAAAGCAGACGTGAACACATCCAAGAGACACGATCAAGCCATTGGTCATGTCACATGACATGGCCAAGGCCTTGGCCGTGTCTCATTTAAAGAACAAAGCAAGGATGGAAGCACAGTGGAGTGTCCCATATGAAAAAGAAAGGAGATTTTAAGACAGCCATGGATACGGCCACATGACTTGGCCGTGTCCATAAGAAAATGAGTGACACGGCCAAGCTTGAAATGGCTTAGATGTGTCTTGTAGAAATTCTTTCAATCATTTTGTATGAATTGGGGAACAAGATGGGGGACAATAGGTGATATCTTTTAAAAAGAAACAATAAAAGATAAAAAAATTTGCATAATTTATGGAAAAAATTATAAACAAAGAAAAAGGTGGGAGACAAAGTGTGGTGTGTGAGTTGGCAAGAGATGGATGTTTCTTAAAAAAAATAAAAGAAGATGAGAGTGGAGGAGTATATACACGTTGGCTATTTTTGAAGAAGGGTTCTTGGTTTTGTTCTTGATTTTTCAAGAAGAGAGACACCATTCTCTCTTCATCTTCATTCCCATTCATCCTTCATTTCTTCCATAGACAAGAGCCAATCAATATTGGGGATTAAATTGAGTGAGCAAGTTTCTTAGACAATTAGGGTTTGAAGAAAGCTTGATTTGAGTTGTGAGCTTGAGAAAGTTACATTCCATCCTTCAAGAGGAGAGTCATTGATTTAGGGAGCCTGTAAGTTGTTCATCACACATCAAGGTGGAAGCTAGGAGGAAGACAAGTAGTCCAACTTTTGACATCTACAAGGGATTTTTCTTATTCTATCTTTTGATTCATTTTTATATTGTTGTTATTTTATTATGAACATTAATATAACAATGTATAATTTTTTATTTGATGAATATTGAGATGGATATTTATTTTAAATTGATGATGAGCTAATTCACTCATGCCTTGGGTTGTAGTAGATTTAATTAGATGACTTCATTTGATAATTCCATTAGTATACCTTGTTGTTGGTTTATTGCATTGGATTGAATGTTAGGTTGATAGATTTTCCACCTATTAATCACTTAATATTGAACGAATGGACCGAGAGGTGAAATTTAATATCGGAAATATGTAACAACTACCCTAAGAATGAATTAGAAATATAAGTTCTAGGGTTTGTTAATTTTCAAATTTAAATCAATTGGTTGTTGTTAATTCGTGAATGTGAAAACTAATGAATTGGTAATCACTAATTAAACACAAGGAAAAAATTAAAATACAAGGTTATTCTAATGGATAATTTGAGAATTAAGTTTTGATTAAATCGATCTATAACCCGAGGCACCATTCCTAGAATTGAATTGATCTTACACAACTACCACTCATTTTACTTTTAAATTAAAATTATTTTTCACCATTCCAACATATCACACTCTTGCTTTTAAATTTACTTGCTGATCAAACTATTACAAAATAATTCCTTCCTTGTGAGATGACCTTGGGGCGATCATCGTTACTACAACTACCTCGTATACTTGCGAGTGTTGCTTGTAGTAGTAATTAGTCGAGCACAATAAGTTTTTGGCACCGTTGCCGGGGAAGGCAATTGTTAATTGTAGTTTGATTCTTTTATTTTAATTGTTTTATTGTTTAACGTGTTCCTTTTTGAATTACATAGGTGATTTATGCAAGGACGAAAGTCTCAAGAAAATGAACTTGTTACTTATATAGATGATATTCATAGACTGCCAAGAGCTGAAGGAGTAGATCCCTTGAGACAGGAAGGAGAAGAAACTAACGAGCAATTTGAGGAGGACACTGAAGTAGAAATGGGTGACGTAGAGGAACCACCTATGAAGGAGTTTACCCGACCGATCATTGGAGTAACCACATCGTGTATCCGGTTGAGCAACGCAACAAGAAACTATGAACTTAAAAACACTCATTATATTATATTGTCATCCTTCCATGGATTACCGAATGAAGATCCTTTCAACTTTATTCGAGATTTTTACACAACACTGCATACTTTCTCTTTACAAGCACTAATAGAGGATGAACTTAAAATGAGATATTTCCTATATAGTTTGAAAGATAGGGCAAAAGTGTGGTTAATGACCTTACTAAAAAATTCTTTGACCACTTGGACCGAAGTGTACAATAAATTTATGAAAAAATTTTATTTACACAAAAAGACGAAGGAGCTTAGGGGGAGTATTGCAACTTTCATCCAATTTGATGGGGAGCCATTTCATAAGGCATGGGATCGCTTCAAATCTCTATTATTTCAATACCCTCATCATTATTATCCACAACAATTGCTTAATTAGTTTTTCTATGATGGGCTAACTCAACAATGTCAAAACACAGTGGATAATGCTGCAGGAGGGGCAATGAGTGAGAAAACAGCAGCTGAAATGGTTGTATTATTTGAAATGTTGGGAGCCAATTCTCAACAAAAGAGCATTGGAGAAAGGAGAAGTGGGGCATATGAGCTGAATGCAAACTCAAAAATGGCAAGGTAAATTGTAAAGTTGACAAGGCAAGTTAAATTATTGAATTCTAGAGAAAACTTGTCGGGGCCAAGCCAAGAATCATGCGCATCATGTGGTGTGGTAGGCCACAATGCAAATGTATGTCCTTCAAACTTTAACCAATTCCAAGAAGAGCAAGAATAAGCTTTTGCTTTTGAAGGGTTTCAACAAAGGGGAAGGAATGACATGTACTCAAATTCTTATAATCCCGGTTGGAGAAATCACCCTAATTTTGCATGGAAGATCCAACAACAAATTCCACCTCAACATTCATTCTAACCTTATCAAAGGGGACCCCAATTTCAAGGGTAAGGTTTAAATCATGAGCAAGTCAAAAAACCTTCACTTGAAGATAATTTGAATGCTTTCATCCAAATAAGCACTCAAAGTCAAGAGGCGAACAACAAATGATTTGACTTTTTGGAAGCCTCACTTAAGAAGGTTGAGATGCAAGTGGGTCAATTGGCTAATCAATTACAAGCTAATCAAAAAGGAAAATTTTCAAGCCAACCGGAGCAAGCCAAAGCAATCACAGTCCTAAGAAATGGTGAGGTACTTGATAACAAAATCGGTGATAATAACATTAATGATTCTTTGGATGTAGGAACAATGAAAGAAGATGGCGAGGAAATACAAGGAGGCAAAGCTCAACCAATTAAGCCTAAGAAAGTTAGTGAGGAGGCATCAGTGACACCAAAGTCGCACAAATCTCCAAATCCGTACAGACCGCCAATTCTTTTTCCAAGTAGGTTAAAAAAAATGAGAAGTATGATAAGTAATTTACTAAAATTTATAATATGCTCTCAAAGGTAAGTATTAACCTTCCCTTACTTAAGGTGATTAAAAATATGACATCATATGCTAAATTTTTTAAGGAGCTTAACACAAAAAAGAAAAAATATGAGTTGAATGAGAAGGTGATAGTCTCAAAAGTAACAAGTGTTGTTTTACAACATAAGTTACCTCCAAAACTAAAGGATCCTGGAAGTTTTATAGTTAGTATCTCAATGGGGAATGGAAAAGAAACTATTGGTATGTGACCTAGGAGCAAGTATAAATTTAATGTCATACTTTGTTTACTTGAAATTAGAGCTAGGGAAACTTAAACCAACTAAAATGGTTTTGCAACTTGCGGATTGAACTCTTCGATACCCTAAGAGAATCGTAGAAGATGTTCTAGTTAAGGTAGATGATTTAATTGTACCCATTGATTTCATTGTCTTAGATATGGAGGAAGAAATTCCTAGAGATTCTGAACATATAATTTTGTTAGGGAGACCTTTTATGGCCACAACTAACACATTAATTGATGTTAAAAATGGAAAATTGACAATGACTGTTTTAGGTCAAACTGTAGAATTTTTAATTTTTAACACTTCCCTTATTCCCATTACTACTTTATATGAAGACTGTTCTTTTATTGATTTTATTGATAATACTGTTGAAGAAGTTTTCTTGCAGGAGAGTGGTGAAGACAAACTAGAAAGGGCTTTAAATTTGGAGGAAGAAGTTGAATGTTCAAATGAGGAGATTCAACTAAAGGGGGTTGAACTTAAAGAACTTCCAAAGCACTTAAAGCATGTTTTTCTTAGGGAAAACAACTCACAACTAGTGATCATTTCTACTACACTTGGTAGTGAGAAGGAAGATAAACTTGTGAGGATGTTGAAAAAATTCAAGAGGGCTATTGGTTGGGGGTTGAGTGATATCAAGGGTATTAGTCCCTCTATGTGTATGCACAAGATAGTTCTAGAGGAAGGGGCTAAACCGGTGAGAGAGGCTCAAAGGAGACTTGACCCTAATATGAGCAAAGTAATGAAGAAAGAGGTTCTTAAATTACTTAATGAAGGGGGGGGTAATCTACCCCATTGCTAATAGTTAATGGGTTAGTCCCATTCACATCGTGCCAAAGAAAGCAGGTTTGACTATGGTCTAGAATGAGAAAGGAGAGTTGGTACCTACTCGAACACAAACCAGGTGGTGAATGTGCATAGATTATAGGAAATTAAATAATGTCACCAAGAAAGATCATTTTTCTTTACCATTTATTGATCAAATGCTTGATAGGTTATCTGGACATGCTTTTTACTATTTTCTTAATGGTCTTTCAGGTTACTACCAAGTCCTGATAGCACCAGAAGATCAACCAAAGACAACCTTTACTTGTTCCTTTGGGACATTTGCCTTTCGAAGGATGCCATTCGAACTATGCAATGCACCAGGTACATTTCAAAGATGCATGCTTTTGATTTTTTTTTATATGCTGGACAAATGCATTGAGGTGTTTATGGATGACTTCTCTATTTTTTGTAATTCTTTTGATAATTGTTTACAAAAATTGACTCTCGTGCTTGAAAGATGTATTGAATGCAATCTTATCTTGAGTTGGGAAAAGAGTCATTTTATGGTTGATCATGGGATTGTTTTGGATCATTTCATTTCTCACAAAGGGATTGAGGTAGACAAGGCTAAGGTTGAATTAATAATAAATCTACCTCCATCCACAACTGTTAAGGGGATTAGAATCTTTTTGGGACATGCTGGATTTTATAGGAGTTTATAAAAGATTTTTCAAAAATTTCATGTCCTTTATGTCATTTGCTAGGAAAAGATGTTCCATTTATTTTTTATGACAAGTGCTTAGAAGCTTTTGAAATATTGAAAGAAAAATTAACTTCCGCGCCTATCATTGTTATCCCAAATTAGGATTTGCCATTTGAAATTATGTGTGATGCATCGAATTATGCCATTGGAGTTGTTTTGGGCCAAAGAGTGAATAAATTGATGTGTGCAATTTATTATGCAAGTTTATCTTTAAATGATGCATAAGTGAATTACACAACCACTGAAAGGGAAATGTTAGCTGTGGTGTTTGTACTAGACAAATTCGGATCTTACTTGATAGGTTCTAAAGTCATAGTATTTTCGGACCATACAACCTTGAAATACCTATTGACCAAACCACAAGCTAAACCCAGGCTCAATAAGTGGGTATTGATGCTGCAAGAATTCGATGTTGAAATCAAAGATCGGAAGGGAAGTGAGAATGGAGTAGCTGACCTCTCTAGATTGAACTCTCACGATAATGAGGCAGAAATTGCTTGTGAAAATGCTTTTGAAAAACTCCTAGATGAACACTTGTTTTCTTTAACTCAAGCACCTTGGTATGAAGATATTGCTAACTATTTCTCTTATGGTGTTGTGAGAAAGGATTTAAATTTTTAGGAAAAGAATATGTTCCTGCATTCATGTAAGTACTATTTTTAGGATGAGCCATATTTGTTTAGAATTTGCAGGGATGAAATTATAAGAAGATGTGTACCAGAGGAAGAATAAAAATAAGTGTTGCAATTTGTAGACTCTTAATTTTTGACCTAGTCCGGTCTAATATATTTTAATAAGTCCAAAATAATTTTTGTGTTATCTTAATTAAATAATATTTGCTTTAGTATTTAATTTTTATTAATAAAAAATAAAAATAAATAAATAAAAATAAAAATCGGCGATGAAAAATTTCATCGCCGAAAAGGGGGCGGCGAAATGGCCCAAGGCCATTTCGCCAGCAGGATTTTCCTGCGAGCGAAATGGCCCGCAGGCAATTTCGCCTGCCCCAGCTGTGGCAACTTTTTTGCCAGCGTAATTTTTCCATAACAGTTTTTTTGCCAGCGAAATTTTTCCGACTCAAATTTTTTCGAAACCAAATTCAATTCAGTTTCAGTTTTCTTTTCTTAATCAATGTTAGATTCCGTGAACAAGTGAAATTAATCATCAAAATCTTCTATAAATAAGGACTAAAAACAACAAAAAGCGGGGACCAAAATTCAGGGGGAAATTTGAAAAAGAAAATTGGAGAGGGGAACTTGGAATCGATCGCATTAGGAGAAACTTTTGGCAGTGAAATCGATCGGACTTTTGAGAGAGCAAACAAGCAATTCAATCCATCAAAGGCAGCAAAGCTTGTCTTTGTTCTTGTTCATCCAAGAAGTAATTTTTGGTGGAACCAACAAACGGAGGTATGAATGTCAAATTTCTTCACAGTAGCTTGAATCATTCAATTGTCTCTTTTGATTCAAAAAACCTTAATTTACCTTTTCTAAAGCTTAAAAACCTTAATTCATTTTTTTTGTTTTCCAAAAATCTTAAAATTGTTGTTTTTGTTTCTTCAAATCTTAAAACCTTAATCTACTTTCTAACTTTTCAAAACCTTAAATCGTTTCAAAATTTACCAAAACCCTAATTTGCTTTCCAATTTTTCAAAACCCTAAATTGAATATGTTTCTTTCCAAAAACCCTAAAAAATATCTTTTCTATTTCTATAAAACTTAAATCGTTTTGTTTATTTTCATAAAGCATCATAAAACTAAAAATTATTTTTCCAAACTCTAAAATCAAATCCATTGTCCAAAACACTAAAAACATCAATTCAACTTTAGAATCAAGACAGTAACCTCAAACCAATTATTCAAACCCTAATTCCCTTAAAACCTTAAATCCTAATTTTTCTATATCCTAATCTTTAAAATCTTAAAACCTTATAAATTTAAATATTAAAATTCAATATGGTAAATGCAAAATAATGATCCAGTAACCGTAAATCATAAATCTAAATGTTTTAAAGTGTCCAAACCCTAATTTCATGATTTCACTCCTCAAATACTAATTTGGTTAATTAAAGAACCTTATCAATCCCTTAAATCATAAAACCTTAATCCATTTTAATTCTTTTAAGGTTTACAGTAGCTAAGAATTACAAACCCTAAATAATACTAAAATTCCAAAACCCTAAAGTATTAATTAAAGAATTTTAAATAGAAACAGTAACCCTAATTTGAATCTTAACTTACTTTATTTAATTTTATATTTGATTATGTAGTCTATTATATGCTTTAATTTATTTTCAATGCTTTGTTGATTTATTTAAGTTCAATGCTAGATTTATTTAGTTTATCATGGATGAATGTTTATTTTATATTTTGATTAATACCTTTGATGAATGATTTATTTATGATGAATGGTTATTTACATTTATCGATTTATTTAGATTTCTAAATGTTGTAACAGGTATGTTTCCACTTGGTGGGTATCTCATTAGTTAAATATCATGTAATATAAATTGCTTTTCTATTTTAGAACCAATGTAAAGGACATGTTTCTACCTTTCGGTGGGTGTCCTATTTAGGCATGGATTATGTAAGGGCATGTTTCCATCTTCGGATGGGTGTCCATTTATTTGTTTTGCTTGGACATTATTTTGATTTTCAATATATCGATGCTTTATTTTAGTTATTGTGTGTAATATGGATAATATTGTTATATTTAATAATTTTATAATATTAAGACCTGTAAAGGAGGCCGGTTCCAATGAACCAGCGTTGTGGGGGTGCTGGGCCTTTTCTCACCTTCCCCACACGTACCCAACTTTCCGAACCCATTAGGGGGTTGGGGATTCCTTAGGAATCGAGTCATCCACCCCTTTCTTTTTTCCCGGCTCGTCCAGGTGGCGACTCCATGTTCTCTGGACTTAGGTCCGTGTTCTCTAAGGCCCCGAGCCTAAACAGTGTCGAAGTTGCAAGAACCATTCCACCGGGAGTGGGGGCGAAAATTTCCGCTCACGGTGGTGACTCCACTGGGGATAAGAGAAGTTGATTCTGTTAGTCTTTATATTATTCTATTCTTTCTTGTAATGATATTATCCATTGCATCATATTAGATTGCATTGTGTGCATGAGTTAGGACGCCCGTGTTACCTGTGTTGTGTTATGTAAGGGATACCATACTTTCACTCAAGGTATGGAGATCGAGTATGGCATAACCACTCATAGCCTCGTACCATTCGGTATATACATGCTATGGGAACCTAAGCCTTTTTAACCCAAAGACTAAAGCTCATGTAATTGGCCTAGTTACTTTCCTTAGGTTTTACCCCAAATGCATGTTGTTTGACTATGGTTAATTTATCTTGGCTTAAATCATGACTTATTTGGTTTGTTCTTTTTCTAATATGGCCTAAGAATATTTTAAGCTCAAAATAAATTTTTCTTTAAAATCCAAAAGACCAAAGCTATTTTCAAAATTTTTCAAGAGGGTATTTGGACATAAGATTTTTCTAAAAATAAATCAAAAATTCTTTTGCTCATGGCCCAAATACTAAGCCCAAAATATGTTTTTTTCTAAAATCTTTTTACAATGGCTTAGAAATAAAATTATTTTCACCCAACCTCTTCTTATAAAGAGCTTGCAAATTATTTAGGCCAATTACGAAATAACAAAAATCAATTGTAAGCTTAGTTTATACTAAAAGAATAATTAATCATGGGCTTGTTTTTGGCATGAATCATTAGTTACTTTTTCAAGTGAGAAATCTATTTATAATAAACCTCTTAATTTAGTTTTAATCCAATATAGCCTAAAAGCTACTATAGTTAGTTAAATGGATTAAAACCTAATTAATGGGAATTATTATGAACTAATTTCCATTTTTGAAAATATAACTATTGGTTGAAACGTCCGAGGGAAATATTCAAAAACAAGATACTCCATATTGGTATTTTGTTAACCATATACCTAGGAAAAGAGACTCGTCATTCGTGTGTGAATGTTATAAGGTTGGAAGGAACACCCTATTTGTCCTTGTTTGTTAATTATTTGTGCATACATGCATACATGCATACATTTGCATCAATCATTTCTAGTTCACAGCCCTGGATTACGATAGTTCAAAAGCTTATGACAATCCGACCTACGCCGGAAGCGAAGAATCTAGTAGCAACTCAATTACTTGCTCACCAAAAGCAATGGAGCCCGAACAAATTCAAAGAATGGTGGATGATGCCCTCAATGCCAAGATGGAAGAAATAAAAGAGGCCATGGCCGAGACCGTGAAGATCCAATTGGCTGCAATTTTAGGAAATAATGCCGAAGCGTCTGCTAGCTCCAAGAAGCCAAAGGTCAAAGGGAAGGCTAAAGTTGGTGAAGTAGCTTTTGATGATGATAAGGTGATCATTGATGATGATGATTGGGCTCAATACTACCAAGATCTTCAAGACAAAAAGGAGCCAAAGGTCATTGAGAAGGCAACTATTAAAAAGACCGAGACATCCGATGTTGAAAAGATGATTGCTGATTTAGAAAAGAAATTTGAGAAGAAACTAAAAACTGAAAAGATGTCCGAGATTGACAAATTATTTGAGTTAGATGAATAAGTTCCATACAAGTTCAAGATGCCATCTTTTGTGAAGTTTGATGGTACTGGAAACCCCCATCTCCATGTGAAGCAGTATATCACTGCTATGCAGTCTGCCCGAGCTACTAAGGCTCAAACTCTAACGTACTTTATGCTCTCATTAGACCCTGTCCAAAATTGGTTCAATACCTTAGATGATGGAACACAAAAGAGTTGGGATTTTCTATACAAGGCCTTCATCCAGCAATATAGGTATAATGTCGAGTTGGAAGTTACCTTAATGGAAGTGGAGTCCATTAGACAAAGGCCAAATGAGAATTTTGTGGACTATGTGAAAAGGTGGAGAAATAAGGCTGCTTTGCTCAAGAAAAGGCCCAATGAATCTGATCAAATAAGGATGATCGTCAGAGGCGTCCTGCCCAACCTCCGTGAAAGCCTGTCTCACACCCTTATAAGGGATTTCAAATATCTTCTCCAAGCCGGCCTGCTTATTGAAGAATGGGAAAGAGAGAAGAATCGCTTTTCGGCAAGAAGGAATGAAAAAGGGAACTACCAGTCTGGAAATCTAAGCATGCAAAAAGAAGTTGATGTCAATATAACTGGTCAAGCAAATTGAAGGCAGTTTTCAGATCTGGGGAAGCCTTTATCTTGGGTCTTCAACAAGCTACAAAAGAAGGGACTATTACAGCCATTAGCCCCTCGACCTTTGCCGAATCCTTTACCCCCAAAATTTAATACTAAATCCTTTTGTGAGTTTCATCAAACACAAGGACATGAGACAGACAAATGCTTGTTATTAAAACATGAGATCCAAAATTTAATTGACAGTGGTAAGCTGCCTGAGCCTGATAAGACCAGCACAAAAGACAATCCTTTGCCTAAGTTTGGAAGAGTACCTCCACCGGTAACTTTCATGGTGGGAAAAGGATTGGAAGAAGATTTTGTTTTATCCTCTTTTCAAGATGGAAATATTGAATATGTGAAAGGAAAATAAGCTTAAACTCAACGAACTTTCCTTAGCTTGAATGTTGCTTTTCAATTTTACTTTCTTTAATATTTAATGGGAACAATCTTATTTTTCAAATTTAAATTTATTTGAATAAATTACTATCATCAAAAATCTTGTTGGTCTTTGCTCATTTTGGTGCTCAACCAATGAGGAATCTACCTTGATGATTCATGAATTAATATATTTATGCATCATGACTTGAATAACTTTACTATGTAAGGGAATTGCTCTATAGCATTGAGTTGTGTATGCTTACTTAGAGAAGGCTCCCGCATAATTATCTTTGTCTATATCCTAGTCAGTCTTAGAACATGCTTTGACAAACTTTCGAGGCAAAATTGAACTCTGCTTATTTAAGAGAGAAATGATCTAGGCATTGTTTGACGAGCCAACAACTAGTATCCACCCAATTAAATATCAATCCCTAGTTGTCCCTTTGAGCCTTCATAAAATTTTAGCTTTCTTTTCATTGGCTTACAAACCCCAATAACCTACCTTAAGCTGTTGTGATACTTTTGACAAGTCTTATGGTCACTAAGATGAAGAGACAAGAAGATCAAAGAAAGCAATGATTAGTCAAGATCATAAGGATAGTTGAAGTTCTCAAGACCATGAAGATAGTTAAAGTTCTCAAGACCATAAGGATAGTTGATGTTCTCAAAACCATAAGGGTAGTTGAAGTTTCCTTAACATCTCCAATATATCAAGACAACATCAACATTAGAGTAATAAATGATTTATCCCTGTTAAAGAAGATTTATGTTACTCCACTCATCCATTATTGGAAGCCCAAGTTAGTACAAACAAGACAACTCTTTTAGAGCTAGAACCAAAAACAAAAAAAGAAGAAGAAAAGGAAAAAAAAAAAGAAGAAAGAAAAAAAAGGACAAAAGATAAAAAATGAAAAAAGATAAAAACTAAAAAGGCGGTTCAGAAAACCAATTGAGTTCTCTTTTATCTAAAGTAGCAAAAGGCTTCCATTTGGTTCATAAGGACATTTTCACTTGAATTGGTCCAACCCAACCAAAGATTCAATCGAAATTGGAGAAAAAGGAGGAAGACCTTCCAGTTCTTGTAAGTTCTATACTTGATAGTCCTACAAGAAAAAAGGACAAAATGATAAAATGCTCAAAGAAAGGGAAGAGTAAGAAAAATAAAAAGAAAGAAAAGGGAGAAGAAGAAAAGAAAGAAATTTGGGAAACAAACTTTTTGCAAGGGAAAAGACTATCCTAATCAAGATCCAGATTAATGTGAAAGAATATAGAAGGAACTTGGGAGTCTAGCAAGATTGCTCCTAGCTGCCTAAAGTTCAAATAAGAAATTTTTAGTGTGAGGATTTGTCTATTGTGTCACACTAGCTCCAATCTCAAAATGGCCTTCACTTAAACATGTGTCCCTTATAGACCCCATTTCAAGCCTATCAAAGACCTGTTGATCTCTCTTGGTAGGTAGAGTCTGTTAGTGGAGATAGTTTGAATAAGCATGCATATGAGATAGACAATATTTAAATTCAATGAGACCTTTGGCCAAGCAATGTGTATGTGCCTATCTGAAGTGCAACAATTCTTGTTTAAATAGAAATTATTTCCAAGTTTAGCATGGTAACTAGGGTTGTCATGTTATAGATATGTTAATTTGAACAATCAAGTCCTGAGGTACATTGAAATTGATTTGGCAAAGCTAACATTTGATTTCAAAATCAAAATTCAAAAAAAAAAAAAAGAGTTTTGTCATACAAAGCCTTCAAATTAAGGGAAGTATATTGAACCTCCAAATGACACATTGGGCAAAGGAAATGATTATTGGCAAGGTCATGAAGAAGCTATCAATTGACATGCTGAAACATAGTTTAAAAAGGATGTATCCCTGACTCTGCAACTTGGGATCTCCACCGCTCGTGTTTTCAACATCTTGAAGATAAAAATCACAAATGCAAAGCTTTCGATCATTCCAATGCAAGACTTGAATGAGCATCAAAAAGAAACCAATGAGAACACTTCTACTGATCACCTCGGTCTATGAGTCGATGGAATGACTGTAAGTATTATTCATGCATATCATGCATACATGAGCATATCACATCGCACTTTCTTGTCTTGTATTGTCGATTCCTTTTCAAAGTGAACAGCAAATACCTTGCGAACTAAAGAATCAAAAGAAGATATTGAATCAAGGGGGCCTATTTGCTTGTGGAAGCTCCAGTCATTTTGCAAAAGAAGAAATACGTGCTTGTGCGAAGAACTAGATGGAAAAAAACATCAATCAGAGTCTGCATAGAAAAATCATGGGTTTGAGCCTACACAGGGGGCAACGCTTCTCCTTTTCAATTTTTGAGTTTATACATAAACAAAATATTTTGAATATCTTGTCATGCAGGGGGCAAGGAGAAGATATGGAGGCTAGCTAAAAAGACTGAATTTTTTCACGTTTAATTAATGAGCAAGAAAAAGAATTCTCAAAAGAATAAAAAAATCATTATCAATCAAAAGGAAAATTAGAATGAAAATGCAAAAGACAAAAGGTCAGTCCAGTTAAAAGAGCTGAAGCCAGGGTAAAGACCCGATTTTCAATGGATAAGGATCCATGTTTCAAGGGTAAAGACCCGATTTTCAATGGATAAAAATCCATATTTCAAGGGTAAAGCTCAATTTCCAATAGATAAAGATCCATGTTTCAAGGGTAAAGACCCAATTTTCAATGGATGAAGATCCATGTTTCAAGGGTAAAGACCCGATTTCCAATGGATAAAGATCCATATTTCAAAGGGTATAGACCCAAAGTCCAAAGGATAAAGATCCTTGTTTCAAGGGTAAAGACCTTATTACCAATGGATAAAGATCCATGTTTCAAGGATAAAGACCCGATTTCCAATGGATAAAGATCCATATTTCAAAGGTAAAGGCCCGATTTCCAATGGATAAAGATCCATGTTTCAAGAGTAAAGACCCAATTTTCAATGGATGAAGATCCATATTTCAAGGATAAAGACCCGATTTCCAATGGATAAAGATCCATATTTCAAAGGGTACAGACCTAAAGTCCAAAGGATAAAGATCCTTGTTTCAAGGGTAAAGACCCGATTTCAAATGGATAAAGATCCATATTTCAAGAGTAAAGACCCGATTTCCAATGGATAAAGATCCATGTTTCAAGGGTAAAGACCCGATTTCCAATGTATAAAGATCCATGTTTCAAGGGTAAAGACCCGATTTCCAATGAATAAAGATCCATATTTCAAGGGTAAAGGCCCGATTTTCAATAGATAAAGATCCATGTTTTAAGGGTAAAGACCCGATTTCCAATGGATAAAGATCCATATTTCAAATGGTAAACACCCAAAGTCCGAAGGATAAAGATCCTTGTTTCAAGGGTAAAGACCTGATTTCAAATGGATAAAGATCCATATTTCAAGGGTAAATACCCGATTTCCAATGAATAAAGATCCATGTTTCACTGGTAAAGACCCAATCTCCAGTGGATAAAGATCCATGTTCCTAGGTTAAAGACCCAATTTTCAATAGATAAAGATCTATTTTTGGTGGGTAATTACCTACAATTCATAAAAATGGAACAACCAATTATGCCAGAATTCTCAACTGATAAAAGGTCAGTCAAATCAAATTCAATCTCGGGTCCAAGTACCCAAAAAAAATTCAAGTAACAATCTCATCAAAAATTAAGTCTTATTGCTTCTCACTCTCTAAAGTCTCAAATCATTCAAGTAGTAGGCAAACTATAGACCCTTAATTTTAGACTTAGTCAGGTCTAATATATTTTAATAAGTCCAAAATAATTTTTGTGTTATCTTAATTAAATAATATTTGGTTGAGTATTTAATTTCTTTATTAATAAAAAATAAATAAATAAATAATAATAAATAAATAAATAAAAATCGGCGAAGCAGGATTTTCCTTGCGGGCGAAATGGCTTGGCCGTTTCGCTCGCAGGAAAATCCTGCGAGCGAAATGGCCCTCAGGCAATTTCGCCAGCCCCAGCTGCGGCAACTTTTTCGCCAGCGTAATTTTTTCGCAGCAGTTTTTTTCGCCAGCGAAATTTTTCTGACACAAATTTTTTCGAAACCAAATTCAATTTGGTTTCGGTTTTCTTTTCTTAATCAATGTTAGATTCCGTGAACAAGTGAAATTAATCATCAAAATATTCTATAAATAAGGACTAAAAAACAACAAAAAGGGGGGACCGAAATTTAGGGGGAAATTTGAAAAAGAAAATTGGAGAGGGGAACTTGGAATCGATCGCATTAGGAGAAACTTTTGGCAGTGAAATCGATCGGACTTTTGAGAGAGCAAACAAACAATTCAATCCATCAAAGGCAGCAAAGCTTGTCTTTCTTCTTGTTCATCCAAGATGTAATTTTTGGTGGAACCAACAAACGAAGGTATGAATGTCTAATTTCTTTCCAGTAGCTTGAATCATCCAATTGTCTCTTTTGATTCAAAAAACCTTAATTTACCTTTTGTAAAGCTTAAAAGTCTTAATTCATTTTTTTTGTTTTCCAAAAATCTTAAAATTGTTGTTTTTATTTCTTCAAAATCTTAAAACCCTAATCTGCTTTCTAACTTTTCAAAACCTTAAATTGTTTCAAAATTTACCAAAACCCTAATTTGCTTACCAATTTTTCAAAACCCTAAATTGAATCTGTTTCTTTCCAAAAACCCTAAAAAATATCTTTTCTGTTTCTATAAAACTTAAATCGTTTTGTTTGTTTTCATAAAGCATCATAAAACTATAAATTGTTTTTCCAAATTCTAAAATCAAATTCATTCTTCGAAATACTAAAAACCTCAATTCAACTTTAGAATCAAGATAGTAACCTCAAACCAATTATTCTAAACCCTAGTTTTCTTAAACCCTAATTCCCTTAAAACCTTAAACCCTAATTTTTCTATATCCTAATCTTTAAAATCTTAAAACCTTACAAATTTAAATATTAAAATTCAATATGGTAAATGCAAAATAATGATCCAGTAACTGTAAATCATAAATCTAAATGTTTTAAAGTGTCCAAACCCTAATTTCATGATTTCACTCCTCAAATACTAATTTGGTTAATTAAAGAACCTTATCAATCCCTTAAATCATAAAACCTTAATCATTTTAATTCCCTTAAGGTTTACAGTAGCTAAGAATTAAAACCCTAAATAATACTAAAATTTCAAAACCCTAAAGTATTAATTAAAGAATTTTAAATAGAAACAGTAACCCTAATTTGAATCTTTACTTGCTTTATTTAATTTTATATTTGATTATGTAGTCTATTATATGCTTTAATTTATTTTTAATGCTTTGTTGATTTATTTAAGTTAAATGCTTGATTTATTTAGTTTATCATGGATGAATATTTATTTTATATTTTGATTAATACCTTTGATGAATGATTTATTTATGATGAATGGTTATTTACTTTTATCGATTTATTTTGATTTTCAAATGTTGTAACAGGTATGTTTCCACTTGGTGGGTACCTCATTAGTTAAATATCATGTAATTGTAATTGCTTTTCTATTTTAGAACCAATGTAAAGGACATGTTTCTACCTTTCGGTGGGTGTCCTATTTAGGCATGGATTATGTAAGGGCATGTTTCCATCTTCGGATGGATGTCCATTTATTTGTTTTGCTTGGACATTATTTTGATTTTCAATATATCGATGCTTTATTTTAATTATTGTGTGTAATATGGATAATATTATTATATTTAAGAATTTTATAATATTAAGACCTGTAAAGGAGGCCGTTTCCAATCAACCGGGCGTTGTGGGAGTGCTGGGTCATTTCTAACCTTCCCCACACGTACCCAACTTTCCGAACCCATTAGGGGGTTGGGAATTCCTTAGGAATCGATTCATCCACCCCTTTCTTTTTTCCCGGCTCATCCGGGTGGCGACTCTATTTTCTTCGGACTTAGGTATGTGTTCTCTAAGGCCCCGAGCCTAAATAGTGCCGAAGTTGCAAGAACCATTCCACCGGGAGTGGGGGCAAAAATCCCCACTCACACAATTTTACCATAACATGTATTCTGAAGGGTATTTTGGAGGAAAGAAGACCGCCGAGAAAATTTTTCAAAGCAGTTTGTATTGGCCTCCTCTTTTTAAGGATGCTCATAATTTCTGTATAAGATATGATAAATGCCAAAGAGTAAGAAACATTAACAAAAGGTATGAAATGCCTCTCAATATGTTTATTGTGGTTGAAATTTTTTATGTATGGGGGATAGACTTCATGGGGCCATTTCCCAAGTCATTTGGTTTTGAATATATTCTTCTTGCAGTGGATTATGTGTCTATGTGCGTAGAGGCTATCCCCACTAGGACTAATGATGCTAATGTTATTTTAAAATTTTTGAAGGAGAATATTTTGAGCAGGTTCGAAACCCCAAAGGTAGTAGTAAGTGATAGAGAAAGCCACTTTTGCAACAAATGGTTTGAGTAGTTAATGACCAAGATGGGCATCCGACACAAAGTGGCAACTCCATATCACCTGCAAACATTCAGACAAGTCGAGATCTCCAACAAGCAAATTAAAAGGATCTTGGAAAAGACGGTGAGCACAACAAGAAAGGATCTCAATCCGACTTCCAGAAGCATTATGGGCTTATAGAATTGCTTTCAAAACACCATTGGGAATGAGTCCATATAGGTTGGTCTTTGGCAAGGCTTGCCACCTATCGGTGGAATTGGAGCATAAAGCCTATTAGGCAATAAAGACCACAAATATGGACTTAAAAGGAGCAAGGGAGCAAAGAATGTTGCAAATTTCTGAGCTTGATGAGCTTAGAAATGAGGCCTATGAGAGTTCAAGAATCTATAAGGAAAGGGAAAAAGCTATGCATGACAGGATGATCCTTCAAAGAACTTTCAAACCGGGAATGAAAGTCCTCCTATTCAATTCTAGAATGCGATTGTTTCCTAAAAAATTAAAGTCCCGTTAGAGCGGACCATTTCAAGTAATTCAAACATTCCCATATGGGGTTGTTGAGTTGCTCAATTTAAAAACTAACGAGACATTTAAGGTAAATGGACAAAGGGTGAAGCCCTATTTTAAGGAAATTGATGTTGCAAAAACTGTTGAAAGTTTGATGTTTATAGACAAATGATGCAATAATGTCCAGCTACACGACATTAAAGAAGCATTCAGTGGGAGGCAACCCATCTGTTTGTATTTCTTTTCATAGTTAAATCTTCATGTTTTGTCATTTAAATTTCATTTTGTTTTAAGAGAATAGAATGGGTGTGTTGATCGGTTTTTATTTTTGATGGAGTTTCAGGATAAAGCCGGGAAGATAAGTGCATATTTTAGACTTGGGTGACATATTTGTTTAAATAAAAAATAAAAAAAGAGTAAAATAAAAAATTTTGGCAGTAGAGTACACGACCACTTGACACGGCCAAGCCACTGGCCATGTCAAGCAAACCCAGAATTCCTAAGCGTGGGCATGGCTAGAAGGCTTAGCCGTGTCCTTGGCCGTGTCACCCAGACACGCCCAAGTGCCAGCCCGTGTCCTCAACCCCTTACCCTACACCCAAACACACAGACCGGATATGCCCACAGGATACGTCCAAGCCACTGGCCGTGTCCCTCCTAAAAGCCTAAACATGGCCAAGCCATTTCAAGCTTGGTCGTGTCACCCTCTTTAAAAACCCAATCGTGTCCTTTTGTTCATCCCTAACCTTGGTTTTCCTTCTTTTTTTTTTTCTCTCGCCTCTCTCTCTAAACTTCCATTCCCATATCTCAAAACTTAAAAATCTCACCAAATCTTCCATTTCTCTTACTCAAAACTCAATTAAACCCATTCAATCTTCCAATTTTCAACTCAAAACTCCATTAAATCCATCAAAGTTTGATTTTCACCAAAAATATCAAGATGCCTAGAACAAAAATGATGTCCCACCACAAGAGGAAGCAACCTCCATCATCAACTCCATCATCCTCTTTGTCATCTTCAAAGAGGTTATCTCTTCTAGCATGGGGTTTCTTTCCGGCGAGGTATGTGAGCGATAAATCCCTTAATACTCTCCAAATTAGAGATAATTTTCCTACATATGTTTGAAACCTTGGATGAAAAAAATTAGTTTCCCTTAAACCTTTGCAATTCCAAGAACTCACCATAGAATTTTTAACCTCCCTTAAGGTTGAAAGAAATGAAACGAAGATTTGCACTAGGTTTAGCTTTAAATTGCTTGAAAAACAATGTGTTCTTGATATTGAACAATTAAATGCTATTTTTGGTTTTTGCCAAGAAAGGGAAAAATGCATTCCTAAAGGTTTTAAACAATAATTTGTATAAGGGGAAATTGGCTCGGGGGTTATGTATGTGGCCAAATCGGCCAAAGCAATCAAATTGATAAATCCCGCCTTGAGGTATCTACATCGATTTATGTCATATGGGTTCTTTGCAAGGAAAGAAAGCACGGGTGTGGTGGAACTAAATGAGCTATTTTTCTTAGATCGTGCTAGTAATGATATACCCGTAAGTGCTGGCTATTGATTGGATGATGAAGGGCACAATTTGCATAGGTGCATTGGTGACCTTGGCTGTAGCACTTATTGATGGATTTGATCCGAGCACTTGCCAAATGACTAAAATTTTCGGGAGTGATTTATTGGATCTTGCTACTCTTGAAAAGATGCACAGGGTTGTAAAGAGGAGAGGGGCTTATGTTATGCTTTTAGATGAGCAGGTTGAACCTAAGGACCGACAAAAGAGGCCATGAGTTGATAAGGAGTCCGACTTGGATTCACTCGGTTTGAATGAAGATGCTCCGGTGCCGGATAATCAGGAGATTATTAGTAGGATTGAAGCATTGGAAAGCAAGGTAGATCGTAATCATGCTGAAGTCCTCGCCCAGTTTGAACAAATCAATAGAAACCTCGCAAAGATGCTTAGCCTCCACCCTTCAGAAACCTCATCGTCATATCCTCCACTATTGTAGAGCATATCAGCTTCTGCCCTTTTGAAGACACTTCTTATGTTTCTTATTTTCAGCTTTTGAATATTTCAGTTGTTATTTTTTGTACTGTTATTTGTTACTAAAACTTTATGTTTTATTTTAGTTATTTTATATTTATTGCTTTTTAATCTTGAACAATTAATGTTTGTGGATGAAAGGTAGCACTTGCCTCACAATGAAAATGATGGAAATCAGGTTGTACTTTAACTCTTACCTCCTTTGATTTATCCTAGTTTCCATTGAGGACAATGTCAATCTTAAAGTGTGGGGTGCTAAGCATTTTGTTCATAAATGCAAGTTGTTTTTCGTAATCTTGTTATTGTTGTTAAGTCTTTATTTTAGTCATTTTTGTTAAATATTTTTCCTTACCTTACATATTGTTTAAGTTCAATTGTTATAAGATGGTTGATAGATGACCTTTTAATTTTTGAAGCATGAATTGGAGAATTGAATAAAATTTGTGCTTACAGTTGATTTGGTGGTTATTCATTGCATCACCTTTAAACTAGTGAGGAATTGAGCCATCAACTTATTATTCTTTATTGTGTGTAAACATCTTTGATTGATGAATTGCTAGAATTTTCTTTGACATGTATTTTGAGACTACAAAAAAATTTCAATTAGGCATCAATATGATTAAGGCAATTAGGTGAACCCATTTTGGCTTAAAGAGACCAACCTTATATCCGACCTTAGTTAGCCAATTTTAAACTTATTTCATTTTTCCTTTTCTTTCTTTTTCACAATACCATTAGCTTGAACCTTATTGTTTTAACTATTACCCTTGCATTAGGTCAAGAGCATTTTAAGAGCGTTTATGATTGAGTGTTGTGTTAAATAAAGTGTGGGGTTAAATTTAGTGGGTTCAAAATTACAAATTATTGCCTTCTTTATTTGCAAACCCTAAAAATAAAAATAAAAAAAGAGAAAAATCAAAATAATAGAAGTTGTTTTTTTTTCATAGGGTTGGAATAAGTTTGGGAATAATCGTTGCAAAATTTAATAAGTGAGTTCCCTTGAAAAGCTCTTTAATGTCAAGTGGTAGGTGAGTGGAAGGTGTTTTAAAATTGTTGGGTTATACATATGATCAGTTACTTCATTCTTGAAGTGCTCTTGAACTTAATGAATCAGCTCACATTTTCTAAATGTCATGCCTTTACCTTAGCCCCATTACAACCAAATGGAAGACCTTATGATTGATGATTGATTGAAATTTAGTGGTGAAAGTTTGATTGATAAGCAAGCTTATGGTGATAATCTATCATTGAATGTTATGAGTGTAAACACTACCTATTTAAACACTTCAAGAGTTGGTGAGGGAGTGTCAATATTGGTTATGTGTGGAAAACCACTAAATTGCATGAGTATTGGTTTTATTTGGTTTGATATTATTTTGGATTTAAGAAATTGGAAGTCTTGATATACTCTTATAACTCTTGAACTTGACTAAATTTTCTTATCTACTTGTTTTGATTTTAACTTTTCTTGGGAAAAAGAAAAGGATTAAGTGTGGAGTAGTTATTTTGTTCATATATGTATATATATTTAGGTTAATTTTATTGGTTTTAAGTTAATTTTTCTTTTAATTTATGTTTAAAGTTTGCCTGAAGTGTTTGATTTAGATGGAAACTCAAAAGAATGAATTGAATGATCAAAAAAGTTGGAAAAGCATGTGACACACCCAAGAGACATGGCCAAGCCATTAGCCGTGTCCCTCATCTAAGGCAACACACATGACACGGCCTGAGTTGACAAGCCACTGGCCGTGTCCTTTAGAACAAATTGGCAAAAGCAGACACTGGGAGAGACACGGCCAAGCCGCGGGTCATGTCTCACTTGATGAAGCCCAAAAGTGAAACCAAAGAAGCAAAGGCAGACGTGAATACACCCAACAGACACGGGTCAAGCCATTGGCTGTGTCACATGACACGGCCAAGGCCTTGGCCGTGTCTCATCTAAAGAATAAAGCAAGGATGGAATCACAATGGAGAACACACTCAAGAGACACGGCCAAGCCACTGGCTGTGTCCCATGACACGGCCAGGGCCTTGGCCGTGTCTCACATAAAAAAGAAAGGAGATTTTGAGGCAGCCATGGGCACGGCCACATGACTTGGCCGTGTCCATAAGAAAATGAGTGACATGGCCAAGCTTAAAATGGCTTGGGCGTGTCTTGTAGAAATTCTTTCAATCATTTTGTACAAATTGGGGGACAAGATGGGGGACAATAGGTGATATCTTTTAAAAAAGAAACAATAAAAAATCAAAAAGTTTGCCTAATTTATGGAAAAAATTATAAACAAAGAGAAAGATGGGAGACAAAGTGTGGTGTGTGAGTTGGGAAGAGATGAATGTTTCTTAAAAAATTAAAAGAAGATGAGAGTGGAAGAGTATATACATGTTGGCTGTTTTTGAAGAAGGGTTCTTGGTTTTGTTCTTGATTTTTCAAGAAGAGAGACACCATTCTCTCTTCATCTTCATTCCCATTCATCCTTCATTTCTTCCATAGACAAGAGCCAATCAATATTGGGGATTAAATTGAGTGAGCAAGTTCTTAGACAATTAGGGTTTGAAGAAAGCTTGATTGGAGTTGTGAGCTTGAGAAAGTTACATTCCATCATTCAAGAGGAGAGCCATTAATTTAGGGAGCTTGTAAGTTGTTCATTACACATCAAGGTGGAAGCTAGGAGGAAGACAAGTAGTTCAACTTTTGGCATCTACAAGGGCTTATTATCTCTTTTGATTCATTTCTATATTGTTGTTATTTTATTATGAAAATTAATATTACAATGTATAATTCTGATTTGATGAATATTGAGATGGATATTTTTTTAAAATTGATGATGAGCTAATTCACTCATGCCTTGGGTTGTAGTAGATTTAATTAGATGACTTGATTTGATAATTCCATTAGTATACTTTGTTGTTGGTTGATTGTATTGGATTGAATGTTAGGTTGATAGATTGGCCATCTATTAATCACTTAATATTGAACGAAGGACTGAGAGGTGAAATTCGATATCGGAACTATGTAATCAACTACCCTAAGAATGAATTAGAAATATAAATTCTAGGCTTTGTTAATTTGCAAATTCAAATCAATTGGTTGTTGTTAATTCATGAATGTGAAAAACTAATGAATTGGTAATCACTAATTAAAATTAAGGAATAAATTAAAATACAAGGTTATACTAATGAATAATTTGAGAATTAAGCTTTAATTAAATCGATCTACAACCCGAGGCACCATTCCTAGAATTGAATTGATCTTACACAACTATCAGTCATTTTACTTTTAAATTAAAATTGCTTTTCACCATTCCAACATATCACACTCTTGCTTTTAAATTTACTTGCTAATCAAACTATTGCAAAATAATTCCTTCCTTGTGAGACAACCTTGGGGTGATCACCGTTGCTACAACTACCTTATATACTTGTGAGTGTCGCTTGTAGTAGTAATTAGTCGAGCGCAACAGAAGATCAAGTAATTGAAAGTTTAATGGAAAAGATGGAGAAAAATCTTGAACTTAAAAGGCTTAATGGAGAAGATGGAGAAAAATTCTAATAACTTATTGAAGGGTTGTCAAATTGAAGACTTTAAAGATTTGAATATTATATGGTCCTTCAATTTAAGGCAAGACAAAGATTTTTGAGATTGTTGACAACTACATGATTGCGAGATTTTTAATCAAAGTGGAGATTATTAGGATTATGCCTCAAAATCTTAATGGGATTTGAAATATGACCTTTTCTTATTTGTTATGTGAGAAATATTCCCAAGAGTGAAAAATTATCTCCTATATGAGATAGAATTCTTATTTTAATGTTGTTCTTAGTTGTGCAGGGATCCTTATTAAGTTAGGATTAGTAGTGAATAACATTATAAATAGGACTATTATAGGAGTGGTTCTTCAAGAGTGTTTAATTAATTATGTAATTATTTTTTGCCCAATATTTGAGTAAGCCTTATGTATTAGAGAGATCCATTAAGAGTGCTCTATTAAGAGTGCTATATGATTTGTTTTAGCCTCATAGTGTGACTTTTAATTCTATGAGATTGTGAAAATATATTAGATTAATTTGGAGTAAGGGTTTGAGTGTTATTTTTTTTTCTAAATTTTATATCTCTCTAATTTGATTAGTGAATTTTTCTTTCATTTGCTCGTGGATGTAGGCATACGTCGAATCACATAAAATTTGGTGTCTTCTCTATTTTGTAGATGTATCTTTTTATATTATCCCTAATTAACTTTTAAATTAATCCTAACAATTTTATAATTACCCTTAAAAAATTATTGGTTTCAAAAGTACTATACCTAATTTCATTTTTTACTTTTACAAAAATGCACGTCAAAATTACAAAAATACGGTATTTTTTCTTCATTCATACTTTCTATTTATTTTGTGCATACATTGTGTACATGTTAATTAAGAGAATTAACATATATACATTTTTCTATCTAATCATTCTCTTATAATTTAAACTCATAATTTTACTATTTATGAATTTAACTATTTTAAATTTAAAAAAAATTATATGATTTAATAGTTAAAACTCACAATACATAACCAAAAAAAAATATCTAAACAACATACATTATACACAAGAATAAAAGTAGATAACACTTCTTACTAATAGTAATTCATCATATTCTAGTACAAATATACAATATATATATATATCACATTATAAATATTATATAATTTAACAATAATAATAAAAAAAAACCTTCACAGACCTCGGTAGAAACCTTGGCCTCCTTTCCTTTCCTTTTCCTTTTTGAGGCAGTCTCTTCCGCTCTCTCACTAATAGAGATGGTAGCTAGTGGCTTTCCATTTGTTGGCCTCCCGCTCGGCTCTTCGAGCGTTCTCCTCTTTCCCTTATCCTTCAAACTTGGCCATTTGCCTTTGTCTTTATCCATTTCTGTACAAAAACAAAAAATCAGAAAAAATACAACCGGGCAATCATAACTTCACAATAGAAAAGTTATTACTAGATCGATCTTCCTAGCTCAGATTGATCGAATCCTTCTAAAGTGAAAGTATCTTTTTATCAAATTCACAATGTTCAATTTTCTTTTTTGGATATCCTACTCAATAATATAAAAATTTTCTCTTTCAACGGGTTCTAGATTCCCTCTTTTTAAGATAGGCCAACTCCCAACCCTACTCCATCGAGTTAAACACTCGAAGGGCCCCGCCTTTTCCAATATAAAAAACATATCTTTCTAACCTTTCATCGAGTTCGGCTTCCCAATAAAGAAGCAAAGTCCTGGATGAGTCTGGAGGAATAGAAAATCTTCATCGGCATTGGGATGGGCCTTAATGAGGCAGAGCACCACCATAACCCAGGGTGAAGGTTCCTCACCCAACAATTTGCTCAACAGCTCGAACCCTACAACGGTTCTCCATGCTTTCGGGCTTAATTGCCTCAGTCATATTTTCGTTCATTGATAAAAATAGCTTCAAGAATGAACGAAGGGGGAAACAGACCCCCACCCTGAAATCTTCTTTATATATTATAAGCTTATTTACTCCTAAAGTAACGTCACCTAGACCTCGGATACCCAACTATGGTAATATCATCTGATACTCATCAGGTATCTTGTAAGTTTTTCTCTGTGATAGGAAATATTTGTTATAATTCTATAAGGAACATCTTTTAACATGATTATTTTGCTGAGTAATGTAGGTAACATTCTTGAATATGACTTTGCTCTTTGCTAATATTGTTGAAATTCAACATAAAAACAACATTCGTGCTTCTTATGTAATAGGCATAACTTTGCGCTCTAACTAAATTTTTTGAAATTCAATTAAAAGTAACGCTAATGCTTCTTCTATAATGGCATTACTTTGCTCTCTATATGGATTTCTTGAAGTTCAATTGAAAGTGATGTTCATGCTTGTTTAATAGGTGTTACTTTTTTGCATATGAGCAGGAAGATTGATTGCAAATGCGTTAAGTTATTAAATAGTCTGACCAAATGTTGGCATCATCAAAACACACTTGAGAACAACACTAAGCCTTTGTTTGTTTTGAGAGAAATGAGTAGAAAAGAATGGAATAGAAGTATGATTTCTCTCATTTCCATTGTTTGGATAATAATAAGAAAAAGAAAATGCGAGAAAAGAATAGAATTAAATTCATTTCATTTCCCTTATATTCATTAAAATATTTTTCCCATCAATTTGTAGAGAAAAAGAGAGAAATTATAAAATTACTGATTTAACTTTCATCAACTTAAAATATTGAGGATATAATTGTAAAAATAAACTTTATAAATTTTCTTTCTTTTCCATGTTAATTAAATAACCAAACAAAAAAAAAAGAAATAGAAATTTTATTATCTCCATTTCTTTTCTTTTCCTCTCTATTTCTTCTCTTTTCCATTTCGCTTACAAGTAACCAAACATAGGCTAAGCGAAGTGAAATGTATTTTAAACTCATAGAAGTGAATCAAAGCTTCAAAATTTCAACTCTCTAGTGCTCTATTTTTGAATAACTTGCATTCAGTCTAAATTATTTTGTGTTCACTCTATACAAACTTCTTACTTAAATTTCAATTTTTGTAATAGTTTCTTGTGAATCTTGAAAAGATTTTAAATCTCAAATCTTAATATTTATTTATGCAATTTGTACAAAATCCCGACTATATAATATAAAAGGACAATCTAATATTTATTTATTCTAATTACTGAAACCCTACATCATATTGCTGCAATTTTATGTTCGAAGTGCAATATTATCAATTTCAATACAAACAATGTAAAGAGGGCAAGGGATAAAACTTGTGAACATAAACAATTAAGATGATTTCTACAGCAATATGATGTAGATCACACGTCAAAATCTGCAAAAACGCAAGCTCGAATTTCACATCATTATTCCTTTTGCTTTTGCTTGATTCAAAATATATTTTCTCCAAGTAACTTCACAAATATAGCTAAATTATACTTTCTTAAGCATTACATGACAACAAAAGCTGCTGAAAACTACAGTATAAAAATATACACCTCTGATCATCCAATTATCTTTCATCAAGTCTGGTAATGGTCACCTTATTCCTAGAATTAGTGCCACCAAATAAAATTTGGATGCTCCGTAATTATTCAAACACAAGGCAATCTATTTACAGATAAGCTCAACCAAGTTCAAGAAAGGAAAAATAGAGAATTTGATTTCCTTCCTCTTCAAGCGAAGCACGATGTTACCTTGTTTTCTTCTCTCTCTTCAAGCAGACACCTTTGCAAGAGACTCTAAGCCCTCCTCTCCAGTCTTTTTCCTCTTCTGTGATTCAAGTTTAGTTTGTTTTCCAATGGCATCAGATATAGCCTTCGGTAGCCAGAACCCAGGTCTCTCAAGGAATGGTGCTCGGTCAAGGACCAAAGGTTCTCTCAAAGTGATCTCAACGCCATCATATGACCATAAAGTCATGGTTGCTTCACCTTTGAGACCCAAAGAAAACCAACCTAAGCCAGCTATCGCAATATCAATGCTATTCACATCCCAGCTTGCTCCAGTTGCTTTGATTCCTCTCTTCTCCCATTTGCCTAACTCGGAAACTCTATTTTCACCCATGGGAGGCTGCAACAAACAAAAATATGTTATTAAGTAAAGAAATTGTATTCTAGAGTGGACAAAACACAACAATTAATATTTTACAGAATAGGAAATTAGTTATTTTCAAGTTTCTCTTAAGGGAAGAAATAAGGACTTCAGGAAGGAAAATACTCGAAAACCACATAAGTGTATAACTACAAGTCCATCAACCACAATAAAATACCATTCGTCATCACCAATAACTGGTGAACACCATAATCAACAATTTCTTTGTCATTTACACTTTTTTCTCCCATTAAGTTACAAATGGAAAGCATATGAATATCATGTAGGTTAATACATTCTCATCACCTTCGTTAGATGAAAATTATTTTTACTAATGTTTACCACATCAAAACACTTGAATTAAGTGCTGCAACCAAACAATGAAGAACAATTCACTCTCTGAAAATATTTTAGGAAAACACCGTGATGCTTCTTCCAGCATAAAAGGAAACCATATACAATAAATACACATTCTCCATTTACATCATCAGTAATTAACTGGTTGATGTGTGACCATGTTATGATTTGCTTGACATTTTAGGTAATTGATATAGGCGCATTTGGCTTGCAACTCCTACAAACAATCATAAATTCCAAATTTTGTCCTTGGATAGAATTCAATATCAATAACCCGTGCCCCTAGCCAAAACAAAGAAGAAATACTGCCTTTGCTTTGTTTTCTGTTTTATTTTTTAGAAGGAACATACTGCAAATTAAAGTGATATTAAAACAGTTGAGTTATTTTTAACAACCCAAAAGTAATACCAAAACAGTAAGAAGGTTTACATGAAAAAAAAAACTTTTCATAAAAACATTTTATTTTATTTTATTCAGCATTGAACATTTAATTCTTTAAATAATAAATCTAACAAATAATTGCAGAGCGTGAAAGCTACATTAATCGATTTGTCATACCCTAACATAAAATTGACAAATGAAGTGTAGCAACCAACAGTGGTTAGTTGATGTTAGAAGTAGTTTAAGATGACAAGAGAAGCAGAAAAAGAGAATTAGAGAGAGAATAGAGGCAGAATAGAGAAGAAGAAGAAGAAGAGAAACAGAGGAATAAAAGAGAGAAGATAATAGGCTAATTCATTGATTGATGCCATATTCTGTACATTCCTAAGTTAAGGTGTCTTCCCACTGAATTTTAGTGATATGGTTGAAGTTTCAAATAAACCATATCACCAACTTCAAAACTTCTTTCAGTCCTCCTTGTATCTGCATACACTTTCATCCTATGCTGAGCCAATAACAAATTCTCTCTTAGCAAAGTCTGTATCTGTTCTCTTTCCTTCAACCAATCCTCAACTGCTGCTACATCACTTGATATGTTTAAAAGAAGGGGTGGAGCTGGGTTGTAACCATACAAGGCCTGGGAGGGTGTCATTTGGATGGCAGAATGGAGGGTAGTGTTATACCACCATTCTGCTAAGGCCAACCAATCACTCCATTGCTTAGGTTTTAAGTGAGTCATGCATCTAAGATAGGGTTCAAGGGTTCTATTCAATCTCTCTGTTAGTCCATCAGTTGGAGGGTGGTAGGAGTTGCTCACATGTAGCTTGACCCCTAATAACTTGAACAACTCTTTTCCAAAACAGACTTGTAAACACCATGTCTCTATCTGATACTATAATCTGAGGCAACCCATGTAATTTACAGATCTTCATGAACAACTTACCCTTATATCTCAAGAGGCCCTTCTGTAAAGAGTAGTTGTTTTGTGGGTTACGACCAGTAGCAGTAGATAGAAGAAGATCTTCAGCTAATGGATCATCAATATTGGAATTTTCCACTTCAGTGATCCACGCAGGCACTGCTATAGAAGCATATAGCTGACTGTCAGTATCTTGCAGCCTAGATAAGGCATCTGCTGCCTTATTTTCTCAGCCTTTCTTGTAATTAATCTTGTACTTCAGCCCCAGTAGTTTAGTTATACACTTTTGTTGAACATAGGTATGGAACCTTTGTTCCAAGAGGTGTTTGATACTTTGATGATCTGTATTTATGAAGAAGCTGCCTTGTTCAAGATAATGTCTCCATTTGGTGACAACTGACAGCAAAGATTATAGTAGAATCTCTCTTTCATATGCTGACAGATTTTGATTCATAGGGCTCAAATGCTTAGAAATATAAGCAACTGGCCTACGCTCTTGCATCAACACAGCCCCTATCCCACTGCCACTAGTATCACACTCTAATGCAAATGGTTGATCAAAATTGGGTAAGGCTAGAACAGGGGCAGTAGTCATTATCTTCTTGAGTTCTTCAAAGGCTGCTTGAGCCTCTGGATTCCACTTGAATGCCTGCTTCTTAAGTAGTTTGGTGAGTGGTTTACATATAGCTCCATAACAACAACAACAAAGCCTTAATTTCAAGTCAATTGGGGTTGGCTATATGGATTCTTCTTTTCCACTCAATACGATTTAAGGTTATCTCTTCCGATAGATGTAACATCATAAGATCATTTTAGACCACCTTTGACCAAGTCAGTTTAGGCCTACCTCTGCATCTCTTAGTTATATCTACTCTAACTTGTTCGGTTTTTCTAACTGGCGCATCCCTAGGTCTTTGTTTCACATGGCCAAACCACATCAATCTATGCTCTCTTATCTTATCCTCAATAGGTGCTACCCCCACTTTTTCTCTAATGCACTCATTATGACCACACATCCATCTTATCATTCTCATTTCCGCAACATGCATTTTACTCATGTGTTGTCCTTTTACTGCCCAACACTACCATACATCATAGCAGGCCGTATTACAGTGCGGTAAAATTTTTCTTTTAATTTAATTGGCATCTTTCTATCACATAGCACTCCTGTAGCACCCTTCCACTTCATCCGACCAGCTTTAATCCTATAATTTACATCTTCTTTACAACCCTCATCTTCTTGAAGACATATAGCTCCATACCCTTTAATAAATCTTCTACAATAGCCAGTTAACCCCAAGAAGCCTCTTAACTGTTTTAGTGTTTTAGGGACAAGTAAATCAACCATTGCTTGCATTTTGGATCAATCAGTAGACCCCCATTAGCAGAAATTATGTGTCCCAAATACTCAACCCACCCACTCCCAAAAACAAACATTTCCTTTTTGGCAAATAGTTGCTGGGCAATTAAAACTTGGAGGACAGTTTCCAAGTGGTGCAAGTGATCTCTAAAGGACTTGCTGTAAATTAAAATGTCATCAAAAAATACCAAGACAAATTTTCTAGGGCGGGGTTGAAAGATGTGGTTTTCATCAAGGTTTGAAAGGTAGTAGGGGCTACCTTGAATTAATAATGCCCAAGGTGGGTTTTAAAAGCAGTCTTATGGGTATCCTCTGGTTCAAGCCTAATTTAATGGTAACCAACTCTCAAGTCTATCTTGGAGAAGACTACAACACCACATTACTCATCCAACATGTCTTCTATTATAGGAATTGGGTACTTATTTTTGACAGTAAGCTCATTCAACTGCCTATAGTCAACACAGAACTTACAAGTACTATCTTTCTTTTTGACTAATAAGGCAGGAGAAGAGAATGGACTCTGGCTAGGCTAAATGATTGAGCTGTCTAACATCTCTTGAGTCAGTTTCTCTATTTCAATCTTTTGAAAGTGAGGGTATCAATAGGGCCTTAAATTGACAGGTTCTGAATTTGGTTTAAGGGAGATATTGTGGTTGATATCTCTAAAGGGAGATAGACGGGTTGGTTTTAGGAACAATTGGCTATATTTGGCTAGAAGTGATTAGAGGGAGCTCTAAAATTGTAGGTTTTGGTTGCAAGGAATAGGTAATGGTTGCAGGGTAGTAAGTTGTATGGAGAATAGCCTAACTGTTACACCACTCCACCGTCTTTGTATAATTTTTCCCAATTCCTTCCCACTCATTAATCTCAATTTCCCTATCTCAGTAATTCCTCTCAACTCAACCTGCTTCCCATCTTTTTTAAACAATAATTTACAACCCACAAAGTCCATGGTGATGGGGTTATAAGTTTTCATCCAATTAACTCCAAGCACCATATCATAATCACCCAATTCCAGTATCCTCAAGTCAAACGAGAACTTCAACCCTTGCATTATCCAACTACAATCAAGGCACTTGGACTTCACTGTCAATTTCCTGCTATCAGCTACAGTCACCACCATAGGATTAACATTTGTTGGCAGCTTCAGCTCCTCTATCACTTGGGGGTCGATGAAGCTATGAAAACTTCCAGAGTCGACTAAAATAATAATCAATCTGTTTTTTATTTGCCCTTTGAGTCTGATGGTGTTGTCAGTATGAGTACCATCAATCAAGTGTATTGACAAATAGGTGTGCTTGACCATCTCATCTTCTTCAACATCTTCAATGGCTTGCCACCCCTCAATTTCAAGATCAGGATTATCCAGTTCCTCAACTCCCTGCAGCGTCATCATCGGTTTCGACACACATCAATGACCAGAAAATATCTATCTCTACACCGGTAACATGAATTGGATCCCTTCCGATTTGGGCTATAACGAATCATGGATTAGGGTTCGTGTTCTGCTGGGATTTGGGGTTGAAGGAATTGATGGGTTTGGGAGATTAGGTTTTTAGGCATGGATCGGGTTAGTTGTCTCTTTAGGAAACGATGCGTTTTGAGAGCGATACTTCTTCTAGGATGCTTCGAGCACCACTTCCCGAAGTCTAGCTTGTTCATAGGTTGTACTCAAAGAATCGGGCGGCAACATCCTTATCATGGCATCGATGTCATCCTTCAGACCACCCAGGAAGCTCGAGAGGTAGTATGCTTCTATCAGATTATGGTTTATCCTTCCCACCTTGGCTTTAGCCTCTTCGAACTCATCCTGGTAGCACCGATCCGGTCTGCCGAAGTTTATGGAAATTCGCCACTACATCCTCCACTGGCAATTCTCGAAAGCATTTGAGCAACACTCTAGAAAACTCCTCCCAGCCATCGTTTGCATGAGTTTGAACCCAATCTAGGAACCATCTCTCCACCACATCCGTGAGACAAACTAGCTAGCTCTGCCTTCCTCTCCTCAGGCACATCATAAATTTTAAGTACTTACCACACTTCCATAACCATGATTGGGTTTCTTTTCCATCAAAGTTGGGTAAATCCATCTTTGACAGTAATCGACTATAATAGCCTCTACCTCCTCCATCGCCTAGAATTTGGCCTACAAACAAAGACTCTGTTTCTTCTACTCTAACATCCAGAGATGCTTCTTCAGTCTCGTGAACTCTGGGTTGGGATGTTGGCAATATTCCTTTTCCACTGTTGATATTCTCACTGCTCATAGGCTCTTTACTTACCCTTATCCTGTAAACTCATGAGGAGCTGCATCATCTTACCCATATAGGTACCCAATTTCAATTGCTCATCCCTAAGAAGATCATAATTACGATGCTGTTCTTTTTGTATAGTATCAAGTCTTTGGTAAACCTCATTTTGAATCGAGGTCATTCTATCCAGATCCTCGATTTCATCAACATCTTCAGGATGATCGGATGGATTTTGGGCTCTGGGTTTTTAGCAGTTTTGCTCATGGTTTAAGAAATGGTCGAGGGTTGAAGGCTCTGATACCAATTGTAGCAGCCAACAGTGGTTAGTTGACAGTAGAAGTAGTTTAAGATGAAAAGAGAAGCAGAAAGAGAGAACTAGAGAGAATAGAGGCAGAATAGAGAAGAAGAAGAAGAAGAAAAAGAAGAGAAACGGAGGAATAAAAAAGAGAAGATAATAGGCTAATTCATTGATTGATGCCATATTCAGTACATTCCGAAGTTATAGTGGAATTAGGTTAAAAGACAAAATAATAGAAAAATATTTCAATTGCCACCTATACAATCAGTTATTGCTAGTCATTTGCAATCTTAGGCTAACCTCACATTCCCTGACTATCCAATCAATAAGCTCCAACAATTCCAACTAAGTTTCTCCTAATTTATTTCCTTTCCTACCCTTCCTTCTCCTTTGATATGTAACGTGAAGTTGACAGGGTTTTTCATCCCCCTCTTTTCCTTCATTTTCCTTCTTTTAACTGCCTTCTTTCCTCTTTTTTTCCAAGCAATTGCATGTTCAACTTGTTTTCCCTCTGTTTCTCACCCTTATTTTTTTCCCTTTCTTGTTTTTCTGTCTTTCTTTTCTTCTTTTCGTGAGAACTGATATAATCCTCCTTATAGATGTCCATTCCCTTGTGTAAGTCATTAGAATCTACAGTTGACGAGCTAGCACACTCAAAGACGAATAAGCCCATGATGGACTCTGCTACTAGTGCTGATTCAGCTTATTTGAACTTCAGATACTTAATATCACTTCTGCCGCTACTGCTATTCGAACCTTTAATGCCTAACTCTGTACTCTGAATTTCTGCAACAGAAGCATTGAACTATAATTGCAGCTGCTACTACAGTTCCCAATTTGTCCATTTATCAGTTACACTCAAAACACTCCTCAAAATACTAAAAAGAAAACCACTTTATATCTCTTGTTTCTTACATTCCTCTCCATAAGCTTCAATAGCAGCGCTTTTCGTACTAGGGCTTTCTTTTAAGGAGTTTCTCTATTTTACCCTCAAAATTCAGTGGTTCTAGTCAGAATTTGGCTAATTGGTGTTAATTATAAAATATGTAGATGAAATTGAACCAAATAAAAATAACAATTGAAAGATATCATGAGGCTCTTGTTCTTACCTCTTGCACCTGAATGTCCAAAATGCAGAGGACAATCCAATATCTCTTAAATTAAAAAAAAAAATGCATGATAAGAAAAAGGAAGCAGTAGAAACCTTAAATGAGTAAAGGGCCATGGCCCATTTGAGTGCAATCACACCCATGCAATAAAGCATACAAAGAAAAACAAACTCCTCAAATGTTCACATTCATTTGATTAATCTTGGTTTCTACAAAATTAAGGGTAACGTATAAAACAATAAAAAAATGAAGGGTCATGGTTTATGGCTCATGGAAAAAGTTATGCAATCCACCATCTCGTCCACCATGTAGAAATAGGGAGACATGTCCTTACAAGCAAAATCTTCAAGAGTATAAAAGCTTACCTGCAATCGGACACCAACATGATTTCTCCAGAACTCATCAGCATTTTCTATCTTCCCCAAGTGCAGAGAAACATTAGGTGATGCCCAAACTGTGACATAAATTGTTTGCACAGAAGCTTCATTGAGGTCTAGTCGCAGCAAGCCACCAACATGTACAGCCTGTCCAATCTGCAGATAGTCCATTACTTTTAGGCATATGTAGAATATGTCTACACATAAAGGCTACAGAAAGTGTGTCTCCATAAGAACATCAAAACCACTAAACAATAGCATAGGATAAAACTGAGAATGACCAAAAGATTATAGGAAAACATTTCCCAGTATATACATAGATAAAGATCAATCACTAAGATGTTAAATTTAAAAACCTAGATCTAACAAAGAAATTGTTACCAGAAACATGACTGGAATAAAAACTGTACCATTTAACAATTGATATCATTTAATTCCATTCTTGGCCATTTGTTCTCTATCATTCCTAACCAATCCTTCTCTCCAAAGTTGTATAAACTATTCATTAGATCCACCATAAGCTTTAAAGTTCCTATCGTCTTTGGTTGATCAGCTAGGTTGATTATAATATCCTGAAGTATCACATCTAAGAAGCATATCAAAAACCTTATCTTCTCAGTAAACCTGGCATGTGTACTCATATGAAATTTAAATTTGCATGGTTTATGCTATCAGTGTTCACATCTATATTGTTCATATGGTTTATTATTTTTCAGTTCTGCACATTCCTTTATATCGTTTCAAGAAGAAAGTGTAAAAGTATTTGACAGAAACAAGTTACTAAAAGATGGAAAAGGAGAGTAGAGTGTGATTAGATGGACTAAGATTGGTGCCTCAGTGAGAAATATATACATAGTGTAAAAAGGAAATAATATGAAGATAATTTGAACTGGAAGAAAGAAGGATTATGAATATTTTCTACAAAAGCAAGAGCACAAATAAGAATTATAATATGTTACAAGTCTGCCATAGTACTTGATCCGTTGATTTCATCCAAAACTATAGTATATGAAAAAATTAATATAAACATATCCAGTGCTCTTCTGTATTTATATTTTTTCATTGAAGTATTCAATGAAAATGGAGCTCTATATACATATTTGAGATTTAGAGAAAAAAATCAACAATCAAAATTAAGTTTTACTTGTCAGGTATTGAAGAACCAGAGACAGGGAAGGGGCTTCAGTATTCATCATTGATTCAAAAATTATATGAAATACAACTAAATGTCAATTGCCCGTAACTTAATAGAGATTTTGACCGGTAGTTTCTTACTATCCCTCGCGCGCACTCAACACACGGGCATATTGATTCATACATATATTGATAAATTGGTCCATCAATGCAGACTGCTAATGCTAAGTTCTGTCAGGATCCATAATCAGGATATTTCAAGAAATGATAGGTCATTAGTACAATTTACCTTCATCCTATATGTTCGAGGTTGTAGCTCCTTCCGTATTTCAACCATTTTTTGCTCATCTCTAGTCAATCTCATGGACACCATATATGGATGCAGAAGTCCTGGAGTGTCATACATCTTTGCCTTAGCAGACAAAATCCCTCCAATTCTTAGTATACCAAGCGTAGTTCCAGGAACCGGAGCTTCTGTGAGCTTTGTTATTTTGGCCCCTTTTTTCTTTGCAAATGCATTGATTAGAGTGGACTTGCCTGCATTTTGAGCCCCAATAACCCATACATTCCCTTGAGGACCAGATAATTCCTTGACAAAGGACAATAAATTTCTCACTCCCAAATCCTTATGAGCACTAACCAAAAAAACTCCACTGAGCTTAGGTGCCCCTACTGCCTTAGCACGGTGCCTGACCCATCTATCTAACCTAGTAGGTGAAATTTGTGATGGGAGGAGATCAACCTTTGTGCCTACAAGAATGAGCTTAGGCAACTTTCTGCTAGCTTTGGGATCATTCTTGGCTTCTTCCAGCGCCCTGAACAAGGTCATTGCTGCCCGTTTAGGAAACGATCCATCAAAATCAACACAATCAACAACCATGACAACAACACTAGCATTAGCATTGCCACTTGGTTTTATCAGCCTAGTTGCAATCAATCTATCAAAATCAAAATCAGGAATCAAATTTTCAGCTGTTTGGTTCTTAACATGCCCATAGTTCCTCAAAGAGTGACATCGAGCACACACTACAACCTCATCCTTTTCCTTTTTGTTCTCCCTAGCCATCTCCTTCTTCTCTGCTTTTGACACCTTCCTACGTTCCTTTTTCCTCCTTTCTTTTGCTATTATCTCATCTGTAATATTGCCATATCCAACACCAGCAGGAGCAAAACCATCCAAATCAATACCATCATCTTCATTTTCTAACATTGCATCAAATTCATCAGATTGCCAATCAAACTCATCTCCCTCTAAACTATCTTCATCCTCACCACTTTCCTCAAATTTACCTTCAGTCCCTTTCTCAAACACCATTTCATCCCCTTCAAATCCATCTTCAATTTCCTCTTCCACATCCTCTGCTATTTCATCTCCTTTAAATGTAACGTCCCTTTTCTGATAATACCCAGGAAGATTTGGGTCTTTATCTTGCATAAAGATCCCACAACCAGGACAAATAGGGCCACAGCTATCATCCTTCTTTCTTCCCTCATTTAAAAGTACGTCTCTACCTCTTTTTCTTGGCCCTATTTTCGCATGACTTCCCTGTTTTACTCCAAAACTTGTTTGGTTCTTAACAGCTAAATGGACAAAAGAGGATATCTTATTATGTGTCTTGGTCTCTAAGCTCGAACCTGAAGATAAATTTAGAGACTCGATGAAAATGGCTTCTACTTTAGACAACAAAAGAAATTTAAAAAAGAATAGAGATTTCAACAATTGATAAAAAATAGAGATTTACCTGTGAAAATAAAGTGGGCAGTTGATGAAATTTCTTGTGATCCTCCATTGTTACTGAGAAGCTTCAAGCTTAGCTTGGTTGCAGCAACCGTAGATAACAAAATGGTCATTTTGTTTTTTGAAAAATCCTATTAACCCAAAAGCATTGGCAGTTGGGTCAATTGATAACCAGTTGTAGCATCAAATGTACCGTAATTGTTTCAAGTCGAAACTATTTGGCTGCAGAAGATAGCCCTTAGCTTTTTGGAGGATTTTCTTATGAGCTATCCTGGTAGACAATCTTTGCTCTAGCAGCTGTTACTATTACTCCGTCAATCGGAAGGCATACTTTCTATTTAATTATTTGTATTAATCTATTATTATAACCCGCGCCATGTACGGAACAATATAAAAAATTAATTTACAATAAAATTCAATTGTATTGGTATTTTTTTTATAAAATTTTATTTAAATATATTTAAACTTATTTAAAATAAATATAATTCATAATAACTTAATAAAAATATATTTAATAATATCTCAAATTAAATTAACAAAAACTTGTTATGCAATAAATTTGTAAAGAATAAATATTTTATTTAAGTTAATATTAAAATTTTTTAATTTAAGTTCTAATTCTAGCCTAATTATTGAGCCTATCTTTTTATCTAAAAATTTATTATTATTGAGTTTATATATACTAGTCAAGTTTAATTAAAAAGAATTAAATAATTAATAATTAAATTTTGATTAATATTTTATACTATACGAACATTATTAATTTCTATTTTTAATTTAGTAATTACATAAGTTTTATATTTAATTTTTATTTTTAATTTAGTAATTACGTGTCTTAAATTATTTCTAACATAATATTTTATGAATTTTATATATATACAATTTTTAAATTTTATATTCTTCGTAACATATTATGCTCTTTTCTTTTTGTTATTAGTTACTTATCTATTTATATTTTTGGGTCAAAAAATAACAAATTTATTAAAATATACCTAAACTGTTAATTAATTAAATTTGATTCTTATCAAGAATTTAATATTCATCTTTGTTGATGGCAAAACAATCGTCTGTTTATGAAAAGAAAGCTAGCCCTGTTAAGAAATTTTATATTGTAACAAAATTGTAAGCGGCTTTTAACGTACATTTGAAAATATGACTTATTCTTGCTAATAAACATTTAAACATTTGTAAAAGGTTTGGTATTGCAGGCAAAAGGAAATAAATTATCACAAATAATTTGGTTCAACTTTAGATTCATTAAATAAATAAATCTAAATCTAACATATCTAAATTAAACACATTTTAGGCAAACATATTTAAAAAAAAAAGCCTATCAAATTTTAAAAAAAATAGATTAATTATCACAATATTAAAGTATAGTAATGATGAACAACAATAACGATATTGAAATAAAAGTCTAAGAACAACTGCAATTAAGGAGATAATTCAAAGTTCAAAACTATTTTTTTGATTTATAGGGAATAACAACTTAATATTATTAAAATTTTTAATTTTTCTTATTCTGCTTTGGGCTTTCTTCTTAATTGTTTTACTATCTATTTTATTTTTATTATATATAGTGTTTTTTGTAATTTATTTTTATTTGAATTACTAGATTTTATATTTAATAATTGTATTTCATTATGTGATAATAACTTATTTTGAAAACAATCTCATTATGTGATCTTTATTCTTAATTAAATTCTTTTAAATTTTTTCTAATTCAAATTATTTTTTGGATTATTATATTTTATATTTGATAATTGTATTTCATTATGTGATAATCACTTATTTTCAAAAAATCTCATTATTTTCACTCAAATTGCATGTAAATAGTATAATTAAGTGAAATTTTTAATTGATAATTTCACATTTTAAAATTTTTTTATTGATATATATTAGAGTCATTTTGAGGTTGGAAAAATTTAAAATTTAAGTTTTAGTTTGAATAATTTTAAGATTTTTAAGATTTGTCTTAAATTAATTTTAGTTTTGTCTTAAATTAAGCTAAATGGCAATTCATTATTGTAACACAATTGGCTTAATATTAAGCAAAACTTTTCTTCTTATATATATACCTTATATTTAGACGCAGAAGCCGAAACCATTGCTCTGTACTGAAACCATTACTTTGTAACGTATTTTATATATTAATGCTACATGAATAGATCCTTTTAATATCTTATAATTATGAGTTTTTATTTCCAATATTATACCTTTTAATATATTGGCATTATTTAAAGATATTATAATATCAGGATAAATATCAAAGGAAATGGGACCCTCACTAAAGCTGGTCTCTACTGATCCTAAGAGTGAATCCTGAAAATTTATAAATCTTGCATCTCTGATAATAGCCAATATAATTGTATTTAAACATTCTCTAGTTGAATGTTTTATACCAATTTGTATTAACCTTAATGAATGTATCTATAATTTTTTCGTTTATGTTGTTGCAAAGTCTCAAGAGATAAGAGAGTGATTTTTTTCAAAAGATTTACTTAACTGTATAAATTAAACAAAGAACAAAATTTAATCAAGTAAGATATAATTAATTAAATAATACAATAAATTATTTTACAAATAGGTTTCTAGTACACTAAATCATATTAAACTATAGATGCATAGCATATTTAATACGAAATAAAAAATCAAATAAATTATACAATATGTACAAAAAGGATTTTAACTTACTGGACTTACAACAATAGAAGAAAGGTTTTTTGAGGGAGAGAGGATCAATGGAAAGACTTGAATTAGGCTAAAAAAAACTCTTCCCCCTAACCCTCAGAAGTGCTTCTATAAATAGGCAAAGAATTTTATTATTAAAGGCTTTACTGTGCTTTCACACGTCTGTGATTTTAGATAAATAGTACTTTATCAGTACTACTTGCTTTTATACTATAGATAAATAGTTTGTTTCGGTACTATTTTCTTTATATTGTGCTATCACATGTTTGGGATTGTAGAAGACTTTTACTGATTTGAAAGAAAAATGTTCCTTCTGCCTTTCAGACTTTTTTTATCTTTTCTTTTCTTTTTCTTTTTATCTTTTTCCTTTTACTTCTTTTTTCTTTTTATCTATTCTTTTTACAGGTGGTAAAATACCATAACAATCATATTCGTTACTGAAAAGATAATATGAATTAGATTTAGATGTTTTACTAGTGGATGATGATGTTATACATGACATAGAGGATGCAAAAGAAGGGGAGAGATGTTTTCTTCAAGAATGGGCTTTGGACTTTGATGAGTTTTAGATCTTCTTGAATGGGTTTTACTTGATGATCCAGAGGAATAAGGCTTTAGGGTTTCAGAAGTGGATGGGATGGAATCAACCATTTGCTGACAAATCATTTTATACTCTTATGCAATCTTTGCAGCTGCGAGAAGGGCCTGACAGTGAACCTTTTGGGCTTCAAAGGAACTAATCATCTTAGGGTCAATACCACTATTATTTCTTTTTAGAATCCATCCTTTTTATTGTTAATTCATCAGTGGAATTTCTAAAGGCATTCCACCATTTAATTTCATGTTTTCTTAATACAATAGGTTTAATGGTTCCTGACTAATAGGACAAGTTGAAATACCATTGTGTGAGAGGAGATTTTTACCTCCACTCTGTACGGAATGGTTCTTGCGACTTCGGTACTGTTAGGCTCAAGGCCTTAAAGAACAAGGGCCTAAGTCTGAAGAAAATGGAGTCGCCACCCGAATGAGCCGGGAAAAAGAAAGGGGTGGATGACTCGATTCCTAAGGAATTTCCAACTCCCTAATGGGTTCGAAAAGTTGGGTATGTGTAGGGAAGGTGAGAAATGGGCCAACACCCCCACAATGTCTGGTTCATTGAAACCGGCCTCCTTTTCAGGTCTTAATATTATAAAATTCTTAAATATAATGACATTATCCATACTACATGCAATCATTAAAATAAAAGTATCATCGTATTAAAATCAAAGCAATGTTCAAACAAAATAGGTAAATAGACACCCATCCGAGGATGAAAACATGTCCTTACATCGTCCAACGTCTAAAACTAAATAGGACACCCACCAAAAGTTGAAAACGTGTCCTTTACAATAATTCTAAAATATAAAAATAATTTAAATTATATGAAAATTAATTAATGAGGTACCCAATCATGGAAACATACCTCTTATAATTTTAATAAATAAATAATAATTGAAAAATATTCATCCATGATAAATTAAATAAACCAAATATTAAAATTAAATAAATCAATCATCAAACTATATAATAAGCTACATAATCAAATCTAAAATTAAATAAAGCAATAAATGTATAAGTCTAGAGTTTACATATTAAATTAGGGTTTTGAAAATAATATAAATATTATTTAGAATATTTAGGCTACTGTGAAGGTTTTTTGTAAAAATAAAAATTGATTAGGATTTTGTAATTCTAAGAAAATAATAGGGTTTAGGTTAATTAAATTAGGGTTTAGGCATATCATGCAATTAGAATTTTGAGAATTTAAATGAATTTAGGTAGGGACTTTTATGAAAATAGAATTAAGTTTTTAAAATTAAAACACCTACTATGATAATATTTAACAAAATTAAATGAGTGTATTGTGCTATATTAATTAAATGCACTTGAAAGGGATTAGGCTAACATATTACTGAATGGATTAAAATTTAAATATATAATCTATTATGAATTAATTTAAGTAGAGAAAGAACATATTCAATACTTGAAATAATCAAAGCATGTTATATTAATTTAATTAAGAACGCACCTTCGTTGTTGTTTCCTCCACAATTTATGGAATAAATTTTTGGCAGAAAAATTCACCAAGACAACACTGATTTGTTGCCTTGATTATGGATCCTCTCTTGTTTCTGTTGCTTTTCCCTTGCTTAAGATCACTGAAGTTCCAAGTCCTTATATGAGCGGGGATTTTTGCCCCCACTCCCGATGGAATGGTTCTTGTGACTTCGGCACTGTTTAGGCTCGGAGCCTTAGAGAACACAGACCTAAGTCCGGAGAAAATAGAGTCACCACCTGGACGGGCCGGGAAAAAGAAAGAGGTGGATGACTCTATTCCTAAGGAATCTCCAACCCCCTAACGGATTCGAAAAGTTGGTACGTGTGGGGAAGTTGAGAAATGATCCAGCACCCCCACAATGCCGGGCTCATTGGAACCGGCCTCCTTTATAGGTCTTAATATTATAGAATTCTTAAGTATAACAATATTATCCATATTACACACGATAATTAAAATAAAGCATTGATATATTGAAAATCAAAGCAATGTCCAAGCAAAACAAATAAATGGACACCCATCCAAGGATGGAAACATGTCCTTACATCCCATGCCTAAATAGGACACCCACCGAAAGGTAGAAACATGTCCTTTACATTGATTCTAAAATAGAAAAGCAATTTAAATTATATAATATTTGACCAATGAGGTACCCACCAAGTGTAAACGTACCTCTTACAACATTTGAAAATCTAAATAAATTGATAAAAATAATTAACCATTCATCATAAATAAATCATTCATCAAAGGTATTAAACATCAATAGAAAGTAAACATCCATCCATGATAAATTGAATAAACCAAGCATTGAACCTAAATAAATTAAAGCATATAAAATAAATCAAAGCATAATCAAATATAAAATTGAATACAGCAAATAAAGATTCAAATTAGGGCTGCTGTTTCTATTTAAGATTCCATGTATTTAGGGTTTTGGAAGCTACTGTGAGTTTTTAAAGGAATTAAAATAGATTAAGGTTTTATTTTTTAAAAGGTTGATAAAATTCTTTGATTAACCAAATTAGTATTGAGTGGTAAGATCATGAAATTAGGGTTTGAACACTTTAAAATACTTAGATTTATGACTTACGGTTACTCATTGAATTATGTTTTAAGCTTACTGTGTAAAATTATAACATTTGTGTTTATATGGTTTTTAAAGTTTTAAAGGATTAGAGTTTAGAAAAAATTAGGGTTTAAGGTTTTAAGAGGGTTATGATTCACTGTTTTTGTTTTTGGAGTTTAATTAGGGTTTTAGGATTTTTGATTTAGGGTTTTGGGGAATGAATTAATTTTTAGAATTTGAAAAAAACAATTGATAACTTTATGAATTTTTATGAAAACGATTTAAAGTTTATTGAAGCAAAAAAGAAGTTTTTAGGGCTTTTGGAAAGAAACAGAACTCAATTTAGAGTTTTGAAAATTTAGAAAGCAAATTAGGGTTTTGGGGTTTTGAAGAAATAAAACTAACAACTTTAAACTTTTTGGAAAACAAAGCAACGAATTAAGGTTTTTAAACTTTAGAAAAAGTGAATTGAGGTTCTAGGGTTTTTGAATTAAAAGAAAAAAACAGATAATTAAGCTACTGTGAAAAAATAAAAAGAAATTAAGAACTCAAACCTTGGTTCGTAGGTTACACCAAAAATTATTTCTTGGATGAACAAAAACAAAGACAAGCTTTGCTGCCTTTGAATTGCTTGAATTGCTTTTCTCTCAAAAATGAAATTAGGTTGCTTCAATGCCTTTCCTACTTAGTTTCGGTTCCAATTTTTGATCAATTTCTCCTCCGATTTCTTCCTTTATTTTTGTGTTGTTTTTTGGTCTTATTTATAGAAGAATTTTATGGTTAATCATAGTTATTCATGGAAACTAATATTGATAAGAAAAGGAAACCGAAACCTAATTGCATTAGGTTTCGGAAAAATTTACGTCGAAAAAATTTCGCTGACGAAAAAAACTGCTGCGGAAAAATTGCGCTGGCAAAAAAAAAATTGCCGCAGTTGGCTGCGGCAGGGGCGAGGACTGGCCTGCGGGCCATTTCGCCCGCAGAAAAATTATGCGGGCGAAATGGCTTTGGTCGTTTTGCCCGTAGGAAACTCCTGCGGGCGAAATGACCTACGACCATTCGTCCCGCGCGCTGGTTTTCGGGCGACGATTTTTTCGTCGCCAATTTTTTATTTTTATTTTTTGATTTTTATTTTTTATTAATAAAAATTAGATACTAAAGCAAAAATTATTTAATTAAGATAACAAAAATTATTTTGGACTAATTAAAATATATCGGACCGGATTGGGTCAAAAATTAAAGGTCTATAGTTTGCCCTTGCATGAATGATCTGAGACTTTAGTGAAAGAGAGTGAAAAACAATAAGACTTAATTTTTGAGATGGTTGAGATTTTGGGTTCTGGACCCGGTTCGAGTTTTGGACTCAAGGATAATTCTAGGTTCGGGACCTAAGAAAAATTTGGGTTCTGCACCTGAGCTAAGTTCTGGATTTAGAAAAGATTTTAGGTTTTGTACCTAAGGATAATTTGGGTTCTGGACCAGAGCTAAGTTCTAGACTTAGAAGAGATTCTAGGTTCTGGACCTAAGTAAAATTTGGGTTCTGGACCCGATTCGAGCTCGGACTCAAGGATAATTCTAGGTTTTGGACCTAAGAAAAATTTGGGTTCTGGACCTGAGCTAAGTTCTGGACTTAGAAAAGATTCTAGGTTCTGAACCTAAGGAAAATTTGGATTCTGGACCGGGGCTAAGTTCTGGACTTAAAAGAGATTATATGTTCTAGACCTAAGGGTAATTTGGGTTCTGGACCCGAGCTAAGTTCTGGACTTAGAAAAGATTCTAGGTTTTGGACCTAAAGAAAAATTGGGTTCTGGACCCGAGCTAATAATATTTAATTTCAAAAAAGTTTGGCTAATTTTTATGCATATATTTTCTTCTTGCCCCATGCGTGTAAAAATATTTATATACAAGCAATTATTTGAATGATTAAAGTGAATAATTGAATTTACTGTTTATTTTACTGTGTAGTCACTGTTTATGCACTATTTACTATTTATAAATAGTAAATTTACTATTTGAAAATAGTAGCAAATAGTATTTACTATTGAAAATAGTAATTTTACTATTTATCAATAGTAATATTATTCATGAATAGTAAAATTTACTATTTATAAACAGTAAAAAATTACTATTCATGAACAGTAAACTTACTTTTGAATTTTTATTTTTTTCCTTGCCATTTCTCTATATAAACCGACGAGTTCTTCAATTTTATTCACAATGAAACTTTCAAATTCTATAATCCTCTCAAATTTCTTTCAAATTTAGCACATATTTTTTTTTAAAAAAAATGCATGCTTCAAGGTCAAGAACTCATTCTAATGCTGAGTTATTGGAGTTTATTCGGCATTATGAAGATGGAAATATAGATATACTAGAGGGAATACCGCTTCATCGTAGTTCCAACGAAAAAAGCGCTGTAATTATTTTTCTCTTTCTTTTCTCTTGATTTTTCGTCTTTCTGTTTTGTGCTTTTTTTATATTTTGTTATATTTTTGTTATATATATTTTTGTTATTATTTTGATTTTTGATTTTTTGATTTTTTACTATTTATATTTTTTCTATTATTTTCTATTATTTTTTATTTTTATGTATGTTTTTATATTATGCTCTTTTTATTATTATTATTATTATGTTTACTTTCATTTTTTATTTATATTTTTTTATTATTATTCTCTTTTAAAAAAATAAATTAATTTAAGTAGATAAAATAATATGCACTTACCTGGTATTAACTTACCTGGGTCTGTGTTATCATGATCGTTGCGTTGTTCGGCCTGGAGGGTGTATTTACAAAGCCCGACAATGGTATGATGTAGTGCCTTCTCGGGTAAGGCGGATTATCCGAGATTGCAGCTTTGAGCAGTTCATCTTACAATTGCCATCCGAGGAATATCAGATAGACCGGAGCGTAGTCCAGGCACTTGCAGAATGATGGTTGGACACAACCCACACTTTTCACTTGCCCATTGGAGAGATGACAATAGGTCCGGTCGATTTTACTGCTATAACCGGCCTTCGATATGATGGTGTTCTAGTTCCTCTGACCAATGATATTTTAACATTTGAAGAAATTCAAGAATTAATTGGTATGGAACCATCATATAAAGGGCCTTTTAAGATAAAAATTGAGCCAATTCGTAGTTATTGGATGAACTACGAAGGACGGGTTGGCAGAGGCACGGCCGAATAGTATGCTCGAGGATTTTTGTTATATTTGCTTGGGTCGACCATCTTAGGCAATACTGAATCCTCTATCCACTTGTTAGTGTTAAGTGCCCTTTCTTATTTCAGAATGGTACCATCTTCTGGATGGGGCAAAGCTGGTCTCGCGTGTCTTTACCATGATCTTGATAAAACTTTGCTGAAATAAGAAGTCTTTTGTCGGCTTGATGGCGGTTGCCGAGGTATTCTTCTTCTACCAATGTCATTTTCGCTCTTTTCTTGTATGAATGTGATCTTTATTATTATTGTAGGTATGGGCATATGAACACAAACTCTTGAGGGTACTCGGTATTTCCCGAGAGGGAATTTGGTATCCAAGATTAAATTACTGGTTGTCCGGTCATGCGGACGTTCCTGGCTCTCATCATGTGCATACTCATCGCTTTGTATTGAGCCGCTTAACCTGGGATCAGGTAAAATAACATTAGTATGCTTTAAATTTTATGTGAAAGTTTACCTACCTTATGTGATTTTGCAGGTAAATTTGGCCTGGTGGAACCCAGAAGAGCGGACAAACTGGTCTCTTTTGATGAGGGCTGCGCTATCTTTCCAACATTCTCGCCGAGTTATTGCTGGCCCAGTGTCTAGTGGTTGGTTTCTCGGGAAGAGAGTTTATGAATGGTTTCTCGGTCCAGAGCAGCGGAGGGTCCCAATGCATATCCCGAAATATACTTTAAATATTATGTCAATGCCGAAGGATGCATGGTGGCCGGCCCGGTATGGTTATGGTGCTGAGTCATTTCTCCATCTACCGGGTCCATTTTATGCCCATTTTATTCAAAGAAGACTCTTGAACTTTGATATATCTCCTATTGGTGTGCGGGAGATTCCCGAAGAAAATGAGGGTAGAGATGAAGAGAAACATCACGGAGATGCAGGAGAGTCTGTTCCATATCTCGGGACTAGTACTTCTTAGGTAAAACTTTTACCACTTTTCTCTTGCAACTGCTTTTTTCTTTCTTTGATTCTTTAATGATTGTTGTAGGCTGTTGGCTAATTTTATCATGAGGCTGGACCTTCTTTTACTGCCCCTTCATTTGCTCGTTCTAGCCCACCAGATATGTCATCTCATCCGCAGGTCATTGATATGAACTACCTGGTACGTTTCTTATTTCATGGTAATTTATGCTATATGTATGCATGATTATGAATGCTCTTACCTTTTTGCTTTTTGGCTCACAGTGGATGCTCAAAGAACAAAATAGGAAACTTCAAGAAGAGTTGGCTGCAAGTCGTCAGCAGACTTCTCATTTTGAAAGTTTATATCATCAATCCGAACAACATTTCTGAGACTTCCGATTTCAGGGGATGAGGGATCCCGGCGCTTCTTCATCTAGAGGCCCCCAGACTGATGACCATGAGATCCGTTCGTCTGTTTCTGATGAGGACCATGATGGATCGAAACTTCAAGGTAATAGGGATTTTGGTGCTCCTGCTTCGGGTGATCCCGGGACGAGTAATTTGCCAAATTTTGGTTCTTCCACTTTGGGCAGACTCGGGACGAGTAATTTGCCCCCTCCTCCAATAGGCGACAACTTTTTCAAAGCTTTATTTGATGACCTACCACCACCCTCTTAGTGATATGTAAATATTGTAGCAATTGTAAAATATTGTACAATATTAAAAAAAATACAATTTCCATCTTTACTGTAACTCTTTTTTTTTCACATCGCCCCTTTTTTTATTGTTACTGCATAATCATTAAACTTTCTTTTCCATATTTCAATATTCATACAGTTACCACCGAAAAACCAAATGCAACAGGGTAAAGTAAATTCGTCGCCAATTCCTTTCCTTATGCCATATGGTCTCACCCTTTCCATCACCTTTTCCTTTTCACTTTAGGAAAGTTTTATTTCCTCTATATAAATCACCTTTCATGCCTAATTTAATACAGAAGCCAAAATTCTTTCCAATTATTTTATTAGTTTTTATTATAGATTTGTGTACTGTTTATTATGATAATTATTGTTTTATTTAGGTATTTTGTTAGTTTTAATCGGTTTATTTAGTGTTTTCATTAATTTTGGTAGTTTTTGTAACACCTCTATACCCTGTATACGTACCAAGCATGCTTAAACGATCGTAATATACGTATACTGAATATAGAAAATGCCATGGTTTAAAAAGACACAACAAATATCTTTGTAAACAAGTGAAACCAATCTCAAACAAATAAAAGAAATCCAAAAGACACTATATATATAAAATGTTTAATAATTCACAGCGGAAGGTATTACAAATATGTTATAAATCAAAGTTTACAAAACATAGAATATATATACATGATTGGCAGCTCTTCTCTGATCTTTAAGTCCCAAAATGAACTCTTCAATGTCTACTCTCACTCGGTCTTGAAGAACTCTCAGGTTCAACTCTGTCACCTGCGCGATCAAACACTATCGCGCTAAGCCAACGGCTTAGTAGTACAAAGTATGCTAGTATTATGCTTTAGTGCAATGTAATGTCACACATTTTAATAACAAATCAACATCATAGATGTAAGGCTAACAACATACCTTTATATTTCATAAACCACACACATAGAAGCACATCACATTACCACATCATACTACATTCAATGTCATAACAATATTCATAGTACCATTGATTTTACCATTCAAGAATCACATTATATACAAAGACAAGCATGGGCCCAAAACACTCTAATATGCCATTCAATTTTCAGAGTAAATGTTTTGGTTTAATCATCACATTTATCATTATCATAAACCCAACTAGGCTTCAAGGATTAGGTTCAACCAAGCTTCAAGGGGAACAAAGCATGCTAAGTCTCAACCCAACTTGGCTTCAAGAACCAACCCAACCTAGCTTCAAGGGTTGTAACATCTCAATTAGGCTTCAAGGACTAGACCCAACCAAGCTTCAAGGGGAGTAAAACATGTTAAACTTCTACCCAACTTGGCTTCAAGGATCAAGCCCAACCTAACTTCAAGAGAGTGTTACTATCATTAGGCATGCCACCAACAACAAACTCTGAAAATTGAATAACACATTAGCCACACAATTCATTTATTATTTCATTCTCAATTCTCATCATCAATTAGGCAAACATGCCTTATATCTTTCAATTGAATCATCATAGCCAAACACAATGGCTTCATATCATAGCATATCTCAATACCCATCTTAGCAATTCCTCTTTCAAATGTACAATCATTTGTATCATCATATCATTCATATAATACATATATATAACATCATTGATATAAGCATAGCAAAGTACATTCTTCACAAGAATCAACAACGCAATAATGCAGGATGTGTACTTACCTCAAAAGCAATTTACACAACTCAAAACACTTCCTTTCCCAAGGTTCTTATGCTTCTTAAATCAATGACAAATCACCTTCTTCAAGACCTAATCCAACAAATATAACACACACTTACTTAAGGATACACAAGAAGTAATCAAGTTAAGAGTTAACTAGGGCAATCTCTACACATGACACGCTCAACCACACGGGCGTGTTCCTGACCGTGCCCTAACTCCACAACACAGAAGCTATTACATGCTCATGACCACGGGCGTGTCACTGGGCGTGTAATACATACTGCCTCACACAAATACATCAACACGTCCAACAACCTGAACGTGCTCCTGGCCGTGTAAATTCTCCATTCTCACAGTAGCTATGACACGCTCAATAACACGGGCGTGTTACTGGCCGTGTCAAACCTACTGCCACACAGAACAATTGACACGCCTAAGAACCCTGGACGTGCTCATGGGCGTGTCAGGCCAAAAACCCAGATTCCGGCCAAAACAACACCACAACTAACAAATCACTTCTATCCACCAACATCCACTTTCACCAAACTTAACAAAACATACCCAAACATCATCTCAAACTTGCAACAACACCAAAACAAGCCAAAACACACATCAAACACAAATCACAAACATCATCAAAACTCTAAACATAACCACAACTCAATCTATACCAACCAACTTATTCTTTTCTTCAATCCAACCTCAAAATCCATAACCACTTAAACCAAATACTCTTAAACACAACATAATCAACCCAAACACATTCTCAAACACAACTTCAACTCAAAAACCCATATAACCTCAAAACAACACAAGAAATCGAGATAGGACTTACCAAAGATGGAGAACTCTTAAACCTTCAACTTGATCTTTTGAAAACTCTCTTTAATCTTGAACTTGGAAGAACAAATCTCTATCTTGCTCTCTTTCTTCTTGATGGCCGGACAACACAGAAAAACAAAGAGGAAGAGAGAAATGGTTGAGGATCACGCAGGGAAAAGAAAGAAAGAAAACCAAATAAGCCAAGTCAAACCCACTTTTCCTTAAAATCCTCTCATCCAAGTGTTTATTATAAAATATTAAAAATATCCACTTCCACTTACTCTAACCCAAATTCAAATAATTAATAATCCTTTAAACACAATTAATCAATAATAAATCTCTTCCTTTGACTTTCCCAATGACTTATGTATATGTTATATATATTTACATATATACAACATATAAACTCTCTCTCTTCATTTATTTCTCTTTTCAATTAAACACAAATACACTTAATTCAATTACAACAATTATTACACCAAACTTCTAGGGTATATTTTGGGATATTACAGTTTTAGTTTATTTCAGTGTTTATGTCGTTTTTGATCTAGTTTTTAGTCTGGTTTTATGTTTTGTTGGTTATTGTTTATTTACTTCTTGTTTAAAGTTTGTTCAAGTTTTGTTTTAGGTTAAAAAAGCCAAGGAACCAAATTGAAGACAAAAAGGGACAGTAGCTGACACAGGCAGAGGACACGACCAAGCTTGTGGCCGTGTCCCATACCAAGATAAAGAGAAGATCAACACACAGAGAGGGACACACTCAAGGGACACGGCCAAGTCACTGGCCGTGTCCCTCCAAAGAAGCCCAGACACGGCCAAGTTGCTCAAGCTTGGCTGTGTCTCACTTAAATCCCAAGCAAAGAAGAAGAAACTCTCACAGTAGGTGGCACATGCAAGGGACACGGCCAAGCCACTGGCCGTGTCCCTCCAAAAAGCTCCAACACGGCTGTGTCTCACTCAAGTCCAAAGGAAAGATCAAAACTAGGCAGTAGAAGACACAAGCAAGGGACACGGCCAAGTCACTGGCCGTGTCCCTCCAAAGACCACCAACACGGCCAAGTCTCATCCATCTTGGCCGTGTCTCTCATGAACCAAAGACGAAGCGGATTTTTAAAGCGGAGGTTTCGTATATAAGGAAAAAGAGAGTTAGGGTTTGGGGGTGTTGAAAGTTTGAGAGCTGATTTAGCCGTCTGAGAGTGAAGTTAGGATTTCTGACTTTGTTTTCTTAAAGATTATTGAACACTTTGATTAATCTAGCTTAGATTAGATTGTTCTAGCCATTGATACATCCTTCTGGCAAGTTTTGAACAAGAGATTCTTCAGAAGCTTCAAGGAGTTTGTAACTTGGTTTTGTTCTTGAACTTTATCTCTTTATTTTCATTGGAATTGTATTTATGGATATTATCATGTCTAAATTGATTTCTTTGAATATTAATGAGATGAGTATGTTTGATAGCGTTATGAACTAATTTGATCTAGTCTAGGGTTTGTATGGATCTGCTATGATTGTATGAATTGGTTATTCTTTTAGCTAATAATTTCTTTAGCCTTGATTGAATGGAATATTGTTAATATATAATTGATTGGCCACCAATTATGTGTTTTAGGTATTAGATGATGGATTGAGAGATGAAGTATAATGCTGGAACAATTCAATTAGGGACTTAGGTGAATTAGAGATATAACCTATTAAAAAGATTATTTCAATCATAACAAGATTAGTTGAAAGAGGTTTGAATACGAGAGCTTATTTTCTTGACTCGATTAATTAAGTTGCTTGAGATTTAATCTTTGAAATTAAATTAGTTAAGAGGAATAACCGTTCATACATATAAGTAGTAGAGAAGTGCAAACCCTAGACCTTTCTATCAAGTGAATCAAAACATCAGCTTAATTTACTTTTATTCGTTTTAAACTTCAATCAATCTTCTTCATTAGTTAACAATTTAAATTTTCTTCATTACTTGTTATTTATAATCTGATAATCAATTAGCTACTTTAGCTTCCTTGAGAGACGACCTTGGGGCGATCACCTTTGCTACAGCTACCTCGTATACTTACGAGTGACGCTTTGTGGTAGAGTTAATTCGAGCGCAACAAGTTTTTGGCTCCGCTGCCGGGGAAGCTAATTGGCGTAATTGTTTATTAGGCAAAAATATTCTAGATTATTTTTCACTGTTTTTCATTTTATTTTATTTGTCTTTTGCTTTTAATAATTTCTTTTTCTAGAAATTTTGTTTATGCAAGGCAGGAGATCACTCGAAGGAGAGCTATATCCATTCATTCCAGAAATTCAGAGAGTGAAAAGGAGCAGGGAAGAGTTTGAACTGTACACAGGATTTGATACTACAGAGGAGGACACTTCTGATTTTGAGTCGAAATATGCACAATCTATTAAAATGGCTGAAGAAAGGCAAAGAAAGATGAGAGATTTTGCTAGACCTGTCATTGGAACTTCCACCTCTTGCATAAGACTGACAGATGCAACAAGAAATTATGAGTTGAAGAACATTCACTACAACATGCTGCCATCATTCTATGGAGTTCCAAATGAAGATCCTTTGAACTTTGTTCGGGATTTCTACTCCACCCTCAACACTTTTCCATTGGGAGGATTAACAGAGGATCAGTTGAGGATGAGATGTTTCCCTTATACATTGAAGGATAGGGCAAAGAGTTGGCTTATGATGTTGCCCGAAAACTCTTTGACAACTTGGGAGCAAGTTTATAACAAATTCATGGGCAAGTTTTATTCACATCAAAAGACAGTTGAGTTGAGAGGGAAGATTGCTACATTCTCTCAATTTGAAGGAGAACCATTTCATGAGGCTTGGGACAGATTTAAGATGCTATTGATCCAGTGTCCACATCATCACTACCCACTTCAACTTCTGAACCAGTTTTTCTATGATGGTCTCACCCAGCAATTTCAGAACACTATCGATAATGCAGCTGGGGGAGCTATGGGAGAAAAGACAGCTGATGAAACTTATGAGATCTTTGAGATGTTGGGAGCTAATTCTCAATAGAAGAGTGTAAGGGGAAGAAGTAAAGGGGTGAATCAACTGGAAGCCAATAGTGAGATGGTCAGTCAAATAGCTGAATTGACAAGGCAGGTTCAGATGCTGAACATGAAGAACAATATTTCTTCATCTACTCAAGAAGTGTGTGGAATCTGTGGGACATTCGGGCATGGAGCAAATATTTTCCCCTCTGCATATGAGTCTTTTGGTAATGAAGCTGAGCAAGTCAATGCTATGGGGGGATTTCAACCAAGAGCCCGGAATGATCCTTACTCCAATACTTACAATCCTGGTTGGTGGAGTCACCCAAATTTTTCCTGGACAACAAATAATGCTCAACAGCCTTTCCATTTGCTCCAGAGACAGAACCAATAGCAGGGTCAATCCTCAAATCAAGGGCAGCCTAAGAGAGAGAGTTTGGAAGAAAGTTTGCAGGCTTTTATCCAAGTCAGTGCTAAAAATCAAGAGATGAACAACAAGAGGCTGGATTCATTAGAAGCATCTTTTAAGAAAGTGGAGACCCAAGTGGGGCAACTTGCTCAACAGATGCAGATTCAACAAAAGGGGAAGTTCCCAAGTCAACCTGAGCAGACACAATCAGTGACTGTTCTTAGAAGTGGCAAGGTAATTAACAATAATGTTGAAAATAATTCTGTGAATGCAGGTGAGCAAGAGAATAAAAAGGAAGGAGAACTAGAGAATAAAGGTGCTGAAGAAAGATCAATGGAGAATTCCCCTATAACAGATTTGCACAAGGCAAGCAATCCATACCGGCCACTTATACCATTCCCCAGCAGGTTGAAGGATGATAAAAAAGATAAGCAATTTTCAGATATCTTCAACATGCTGTCTAAGGTAAGTATTAACTTACCCTTACTTGAAGCAATTAAGAACATGCCGGCTTATGCTAAATTCTTCAAAGAACTTAATACCAAGAAAAAGAGGTATGAGCCGAATGAAAAGGTGATAGTTTCTGAGGTAGCTAGTGCTATTTTGCAGCATAAACTACCTCCCAAGCTAAAGGATCCTGGTAGTTTCATCATTCAAATTACTATAGGGAATGGAAAAGGTACTGATGGTATGTGTGATTTAGGAGCCAGTGTGAATTTAATGCCTTATTCTGTGTACCTTGAATTAGAATTAGGGGAACTTAAACCAACGGAAATGGTGTTGCAATTAGCTGATAGATCTCTTAGATTCCCGAAAGGGGTTATAGAAGATGTGTTAGTTAAAGTTGGTGGTTTGATAGTACCTATGGATTTCATTATTCTTGACATGGAAGTAAGTAACTCTTCACCATCTGCACACACTATTCTGCTGGGTAGGCCCTTTATGGCGACTACTAACACTTTGATAGATGTTAAAAATGGTAAATTATCAATGACTGTCTTGGGACAAACTGTTGAATTTTCTATTTTTAACACTTCTCCTATTCCTACAACTACTTTATATGAGGATTGTTCTTTCATTGATTGTGTTGATGCAGTTGTTTCAGATGTTTTCTTGCAGACAGGTTCCTCTGATAAATTGGAGCTGGCTTTGACCTTAGATAGTGATGTGGATATTTTTGATGCAGAAATAGCCAGTTGCCTAGAAACATTAGAGAGAGCTGAAATAGAGGAACTTGAGGAGGACCCAGAATTTGAACTTCCCTCCATTGAAAAGGAAGAGAAGAACCCTTCACTTGAGTTAGAGCTGAAAGAGTTACCTAAGAATCTGAAATATGTGTTTTTAGGAGATCACAATACCTTACCTGTGATAATATCTAGTGAACTTAGTGAAGAGGAGGAGATGAGGTTGGCGAGTGAGCTTAAAAGATTGAAAAAAGCAATAGGATGGGGATTGAGTGACATCAAAGGTATTAGCCCTTCAATGTGCATGCATAGAATCACTTTAGAAGAGGGAGCTAAACCTGTGAGGGAGACCCAAAGGCGACTTAACCCAAATATGAGTGAAGTGGTTAAGAAGGAAGTGCTCAAATTGCTGGATGAAGGAGTAATTTATCCAATAGCTAATAGTGAGTGGGTGAGCCCAGTACATGTAGTTCCTAAAAAATCTGGAATCACTGTGGTGAAAAATGAGAATAATGAATTGGTTCCTACTAGGACTACTACTGGGTGGAGAGTGTGCATTGATTATAGGAAGTTGAATAATGCTACAAAGAAAGATCATTTCCCTTTTCCTTTTATTGATCAGATGTTAGATAAACTTTCTGGACACTCACATTATTGTTTTCTGGATGGCCTTTCAGGTTACTATCAGGTGCCAATATCTCCAGAGGATCAGTCCAAGACTACCTTTACTTGCCTTTTGGGACTTATGCATTTCGACGTATGCCCTTTGGCTTGTGCAATGCACTTGCAACTTTTCAGAGATGCATGATGTCTGTCTTCTCTGACATGATAGATGATTTTATTGAGATTTCTCAAGATGCCAAGAACAAAGATTGTTTCACACCGCAAGAAGAAGAGGCCTACAACCGAAGGTGCTTCTTCCTCTTCATCAATTTCATCTTTGAAGAGAGCAAATTTTTTGGCTCGGGGTTTTTTCCCGACGAGGTATGTTAATGATGAATCACTTGATGCTCTACAAATTAGGACTAATTTTTATCGTTATGCGCAAATTCTTGGGTGGGAGAATCTAGTCTCCTTGCAACCTTTGCAGTTTGAGGAGCTGACTTTGGAATTTCTAACATCTCTTAAAGTTGAAAGAGATGATAAAAAATTTGCTCTAGTATGAGTTTCAAATTGCTTGGGAAATCATTTGTGATTAATATTGAACAGTTAAATGCTATATATGGTTTCCATCAACATGGGGAAAGGTCGGTACCTAAAGAATTTAAACAACAATTTGCTTGGGGAGCATTAGGCTCGGGGACCTATGTGGCCAAATCAAGCATCTAAATTAAGAAATTCCGCTTTGAGGTATTTGCATCGTTTTATATCTTGCGGATTCTTTGCTCGGAAAGAGAGCTCGGGTGTGGTGGAATTGAGTGAGCTATTTTTCCTGGATTGTGCTTGTAATGCAGTGCCTGTTAGTACCGGCTATTGGTTAGCCAATATTTTTGATACTGTGGCTAATAAAAGGAGGGGGGCAATTTGTGTTGGAGGGTTGATTAACACATTAGCAGTAGCCCTTCTTGAGGATTTTGACCAGAGTACCAGTCGCATGACTAGAATTACGGGTAATGATTCTTTGGATTTAGCCACATTAGAGAAGATGCATATGGTGGTGCATAGGAAAGGGGCTTATATGATGGCTTTAGCTGAGCCAGAAGCACCGGAGGACAGGCAGAAGAGAGCACGGGTCCGAGAAGAGTCCAACTTGGATTCTCTTGATCTAGATGAGGATGCTCCGGTCTCGGAAAATCAAGAGGTGCTTATTAGGATTGAGGCCTTGGAGGGAAAGGTAGATCGACTGGAGGGCAAGGTGGACCATAACCATGCTGAGGTCTTGCAGCAGTTGGAACAGATTAATAGCAACCTTGCAAAGATTTTGAGTCTACACCACCCCTCGGCTGCATCATCTTCACACCCTTCTTCACCGTAGATTTTGAGTTCCTTGCTTTATTGTGTTTAGTGTATTTTTGTTATTATTTTTCATTTTTGTTTTAATGTTAACATTTTATATTTGGATATTTTATTTTGTTTGTTTTTGAACATTTGTGTTTGTGATGAAAAGTTAGGGTTTTGCCTCACCAGGGTACGATGGAAGACAGGTTGTACTTAACTCTTTCTCTTTATTATTCTTGTTTTCCATTGAGGACAATGTAAATTCTAAAGTGTGGGGTAATCTTTTAGCTTTCTTTTTGTTTTGTTTGTCTTGGTGTGTTTTATTGTGTGTGTGCATGGCATAATTGTTGAAAATTTATTGATCTTTTATGTGATTCTAGCATTATAGTTGAGACTTTAGTATCAGCATAGATATTAGCATTTGAATTCATTCAGGATTGTAACACCCCTATACCCCGTATACGTACACAGCATGCTAATACGATCGTAATATATGTATACTGAATATAGAAATGCCACGGTTTACAAAACAAACGACTCACTTCTTTTACAATAAGAGAAGCAAACTCAAAACATTTAAGTTATCTTTTGAAACACAGTAGATAAAACATTTATTCAAAACGCAGCGGAAAATTTAACAAATATTTTCAAATACATATACATCAAAACTCAAGTTTTACAAAACATAAAAAAATATATACATATATATATACATGTTTGGCAGTATGTCTTTGATCTTTAAGCTCCACTATCAACACCTCAAAATCTAGACTCGACATGGTCTAGAGGAACTCTCCGGTTCTTCCCTGTGACCTGCGCGATGAACCACAATCACGCTAAGCTAATGGCTTAGTGGTACAAACTGCAATAGTATTATGCTTTGATGCAATGCCAATATCATACAATCAAGTTTCATGAAGTAATATTCACAATTCCACATCCATACACATATTACACATCATATTATATTTTCATAGTTTCATTACTCAATAAAGACAAACATGTATCTCATTATTCATTTGTTTCACAATTCAAGAATCACATTTAAACAAATACAAGTATGGGCCCAAAAAGAATCTAATATGTTATTCAAAGTTCAGAGTTACTGCTTTGGTCCATAATCACAATCATCAAGCCCGAAGGCGATATATATATATCTTTATCCATGGATAGCGTAACAGACCCAGTCTCTTGGATCTCAACCCGATTAAAACCGAAGAAATCCTCAACCAGGCTAGGCTATTACTGTTTTTGAGGCTTACGACCCAGTCTTTTCACCCCAAAAACATCACATTTCACATTTATCATTTCACATTTTTCAACTGAAATTGGCTTACGACCTGGTCTTTTCACCTATCCAGTGATTCATAGGCATGCCGCCAAACCCAGCACTCTGAAAATTGAATTAACATATTAGGCACACAATCATTTCATTTATCTCTTTATAAATCTGTTTTCATTTCATTTCTCATAATTGGATAGGCAACCATGCCCCAAGTATATTTCATTTGCATTGCTATAGCCATCAATCATGGCCTCATATCTCATATTATCTCAAATCACATTAAAACAATTTATCATATCATCATATCTTTCATATTTCATATTTCATATTTCATATTTCATTTCATCATCATATAAGCAAACATGCTTCAACTATCTCATTTACATCATTATAACCAACCACATTGGTTTTACATTTCATTATACCATTCATAACATTTGTCACATAAATTAACAATGTAATCAATTACTTAACATATGTACAATCAAATATGTTAAGTATCAAAATCAAGTAAATGCATGCAATCATGTAGTTTGTACTTACCTTAAGCACCACTCACATAAATCTATACACTTCCCTTCTCCAAGAATTCTCCACCACTTGAATTAGGGCAATTCAACTTCTTCACAACCTAATCCAAAAGAATAACACACTTACTCAAAGATACACAAGAGATAATAAGACTACAATCTAATTAGGGCAAACTCTAACCATGACACGCTCAACAACACGGGCGTGTCCCTGACCGTGCCCTAACTCCATAACACAGAAGTTTTGACACGCTCAGAACCACGAGCATGTCACTGAATGTGTAATATATTCTGCCACACAGAAACATTGACACGTCCAACAACATGAGCGTGCTCATGGCTGTGTCAATTCTCCAACATCACAGTAGCTATGACACGTCCAATAACACGGGCGTGTTAATGATCGTGTCACCCATCCAAAACACAGAACCATCGACACTTCCAAAGATCTGGCCGTGCTCAAGGGCGTGTCAGGCCAAAAATACAGATTCAGGCCACAACAACACTTTATACAACAAATCACTTCCTTTCACCAAAATCCACTTCAAACAAACTTAGCTCAACAAACCCAAGAACCATAACAAACTTGCAAAAACACCAAAACAACTCAAAACATACATCCAACACAAATCAAAATCATCACCACAAACCCAAAGCACACCCACAACACTTTCTCTTCCAACAAACTTACTCTTTGCTTCATACCAACCCCAAAATCCAAAATCAATAGAATCCAAACACTCATAAACACACCACAATCAAACACACTCCTACTATCAACAATAATCCATCAAACTCAAATACAACTCCAAATAAAACAAAGGAAATCAAGAGAGAACTTACCAACAATGATGAAACTTCTTGAATTTCCAACTTGGTTACTTGAATCACCTTTCAACTTTGAGCTTGGAACACAAAACTCTCTCTTGCTCTCTTGTCTTGATGATGCCCGGCCAACAAAGGAAAAGAAAAGGAAATGGAGAAGAAATGAAGACAACAAGTCAAACACTTATCTCTTTAAACCTCCACCAAGTCATTTTAATATTAAAATAATCCAAATTAATCTCATCCATTCATAATTTCCTTATTAATTAATTCTATAAATCATAACATAAATATCTCCTTCCATTAACTTTCTTTGACTTTGACTTGGGTATATGTTGTATATATTTTCATATACACAACATATACACTCTCTCAATAATTCTTTTCTCTTTCCAAAGAAACATATACATTAAATCCAATTATAACAATAATACCAAAACTTCTAGGGCACATTTTGGGATATTACAATTCTCCCCCTCTAAAAGAAATTTCATCCTCGAAATTACCTTATATCAAGTCTGAAACAGTTGAGGATACTGATCTCGCATCACTTGCTCATTCTCCCAAGTTGATTCTTTTCTACCATGATTGTTCCAAAGAACCTTCACAATTGGCACTTCCTTATGTCTCAACTCTTTCATACCATATGCTAAAATATCAATTGGTTCTTCTTCAAAAGTCAGATCCGGACTCACCTCAATAGATTCAACAGACAGAACATGAGATGGATCTGATCTGTACCTCCTTAGCATAGAAACATGGAAGACATTATGGATTCTATCCAACTTAGGCGGCAAAGCGAGTCGATAAGCAACTGGTCCAACTCTTTCCAATACTTCATAAGGTCCAATAAAACGAGGACTCAGCTTTCCTCTTCGACCAAATCTCAAAATTTTTTTCCAAGGAGACACTTTCAAAAATACTTTATTTCCAACATCAAACTCTATGTCTCTCCTCTTCAAATCTGAATAAGATTTATGCCGATCTGAAGCTGCTTTTAACCGATCCCGAATTATTTTTACTTTCTCTTCTGTTTCTTTAATCAAATCAGGACCAACCAACTTGCCCTCTCCAATTTCATTCCAACATAAAGGTGTTCTACATCTTCTACCATACAATGCCTCAAATGGTGCCATTCCAATACTGGTTTGATGACTGTTGTTGTAGGCAAATTCCACAAGTGGCAAAAATCTGTCCCAACATCCAGAAAATTCAACAACACAGCTTCTCAACATATCTTCTATAATCTGTATCACTCTCTCTGACTGACAATCTGTCTGCGGATGAAAAGCAGTGCTAAAGTGCAATCGAGAACCCAAAGCACCATGTAAACTCTTCCAAAACCTCGAAGTAAATCAGGGATCTCGATCAGACACTAAAGAAATTGGGACTCCATGCAACTTCACTATCTCACTGATATACAGCTCAGCTAACTTCTCCAGAGAATAGTCCATTTTAACTGGAAGAAAATGAGCTATTTTTGTCAATCTATCAACAATCACCCAAATAGCATCATGTTTCCTCTGTGTCAATGGCAAACCAGACACAAAATCCATTATCACTCTCTCCCATTTCCATTCAGGCACTGATAAAGGTTGAAGCAACCTTGTTGGAACTTGATGCTCAGCTTTCACCCTCTGACAAGTGAGACATTTGGATACAAACTCCTCTATGTCTCTCTTCATGCCTGACCACCAGTAATGCTGCTTCAAATCATGATACATCTTTGTACTTCCCGGATGTATAGCAAAAACTAATTGGTGTGCTTCCTCTAAAAATAATCTTTTTCAAATTGGCATCATTAGGAACACACAACCTATTCTTGAACCAAAGGCTACCATCACTTTTCACATAGAAATCTCGGCTCTCCCCATTATGGCAATCTGACACAATCTTCTGAATTTTCTCATCTGCCAATTGAGCTTCCTTAATTTGATCCAACAATACTGGTCTCAACTGCAATTGAGCCAACAATGCATCATCATCACATACTTTAAAACTAGCATGCAACACTCTCAACTCAACAAGCAACGAGAGCGAATAAACAGCCAAACCTGCCAAAGACTTCCGACTCAAGGCATCAGCAACCACATTCGCCTTACCAGGATGATAATCAATCAAACAATCATAGTCTTTGATCAGCTCTAACCATCGTCTTTGCCGAAGATTAAGCTCTCTTTGCACCCCCAAATATTTCAAACGCTTATGATCTGTATAAATAAAACATTTCTCACCATACAATTTCAAATCATGCATCGGATAGTTAAGCTCATGCGGCTTCAACTGTCGAGAAGCATAAGCTATAACTTTACCTTCTTGCATTAAAACACAACCCAAACCATTATGTGAAGCATCACCGTTAATCATTTATGGTTTATCTTCCACAGGTAAAGTAAGAACAGGTACTTGAGTCAACATCCCTTTCAACTGTTCAAAACTAGCTTGACACTGATATGTCCACACAAATCTGACTCCCTTTCGAAGTAATCTGGTGAGTGGAGTGGCTATCAAAGAAAAACCTTTCACAAAACGTCGATAATAGCCTACCAAACCCAGAAAACTTCTAATTTCAGTCACTGACTTCGGTGGACTCCAATTCAAAATGGCTTCAACTTTACTTGGATCGACTCTTATACCATCTGCTGAAACTATATGACCGAGAAAAGTTACTTGGTCAAGCCAAAACTCACATTTTGACAGCTTAGCATACAACTGCTTCTCTCTCAAGATCTGTAATACAATTCGCAAATGCTTGTCATGCTCCTCTTCATTACGCGAATACACCAAAATATCATCGATGAAGACCACCACAAACTGATCCAGATAGGGCCTAAACACCCGATTCATCAAACCCATAAAAGTTGCAGGTGCATTTGTCAATCCAAAAGGCATTACTAAAAACTCATAATGCCCATATCTAGTGCGAAAAGTTGTCTTAGGAACATCTTCAGCTCTGACCCTCAACTGATGGTACCCTGATCTCAAATCAATTTTGGAAAACACTGCTGCTCCCTTCAACTGATCGAAGAGATCATCAATACTAGGCAAAGGATACTTATTCTTAATAGTCACCTTATTCAATTGCCTATAATCGATGCATAATCTCAAAGTACCATCTTTCTTCTTCACAAACAAAACAGGAGCTCCCCATGGGGAAACACTAGGGCGAATAAACCCTTTATCCAACAACTCCTGCAATTGCACCTTCAACTCTCTCAACTCAGCAGGTGCCATTCAATAAGGAGTAATAGAGATAGGAGTTGTATCAGGCAACAAATCGATACCAAACTCAACCTCTCTCTCAGGGGGTAACTCTGGTAACTCTTCTGGAAAAAAATCTGGAAACTCCACAACTGTAGGTATACTATCAAGCTGAGAACCCACTACTCTGGTATCCACCACATGAGCAAGATAAGCATTACACCCTTTTCTAATCAACTTCCTAGCTGTAACAGCTGAAACCAACAAGGATGCAAGTTGTCTCTGCTCACTAGATACCATCACACTCCTACCATCACTGGTTCTCAAAGTGACACATTTCTTTTGAAAATCTACCATAGCCCCATGCTTAGACAACCAATCCATGCCTAAGATCAAATCATATTCTTTAAAAGGCATTTCAATCAAATCACTAAGAAACTCCTCACCCTGCACCACGACTGCACTATCACGATGCACCTTACTCACCACAACACTATGTCCTAAAGGATTTGTCACCAAGACATCAAATCCTAAGAACTCTGAATGCAATTCAGACACAGACAAGATAGATGCACTTATGTAGGAATGAGTAGATCCTGGATCAATCAAAGCCAAAACTGAAATGCTAAATAAAGAAAATGTACCCGCTATAACTGCTGAAGCATCCGGCTGTCTCTGCATCACATATACTCTCTGAGAAGACCCAGCCTCATCTGGCCTACTGCCCCTGGATGAAGATCCTCCTCTCTGACTAAACCCAGGTCTACCACCCCTACTGAAACCTCTAACCCCTCAACCACCTCTGTTGACACTAGGTCGAGAAGCTGCAGTATCAGCCTGCCTATACTCCTGCATCTCAGGACAATCTCTAACGAAATGAGTTGGGGACCCACATCTAAAACACCCAGTTGATCCACTAATCTTCCAACAAACACCTCCATGGGTCCTACCACAATGCTCACTTGTAGGTGGAGTAGACCTCTGAACCACTGGAGCCGAAGCACTAGCTACATAAGTTGTAGGTCTCGGCCTCTGTCTCTGATACTGAACTGACCTACCCGACTGTCTCTGACTCCTACTAATCCTCGGAATAAAACTTCCTCGACCCCCCTTCATAGATGAAGATCCTGCCTCAAACTGGGATCTTCTCACTCTAGTCTCCTCCTCAGTAGCAGCTGCTGCAATGCCCTGTGCTCTCTCAACACTTCTTGCTGCTGCAACTAACTGAGAGAAATCCTGATACCGAGAACCAGCAACAATGCACATGATAGAGGGCCTCAATTCCTCCTCAAATCTTCTACACCGGTCTATTTCATCAGAGATAATTCCCCCGGCATTACGACTCAACCGAATGTACTCAATCTCATACTCTGTTACCGTCCGGTTGTCTTGCTTCAAATTCAAGAATTCCATCTTCTTTATATCTTTATACTCCCTTGGAGTGTATTTCAACTCAAACTCCCTCAGAAAATCCCCATAAGATAATGTAGGTGGATCATCCATGGCATGAGGAACCGTCTTCCACCAGTCATAGGCATCCTTCTGCAATAAGGATCTAACATAATCAAATTTTTCTTCAGAAGTGGCTTGTAACTGGATAAATATCCTCTGTACTTTGTCTAACCACTGCTCAGCCACTGCAGGATCAGTAGTGCCCAAGAAATCCTCAGCCCCATATTTCCTCAACTTATCATAGTGTCTTACCGGCGCCTGAGGCCGTGGTGGTGGTGGCTGCACTGGAGCTTGTCTAAATAGTTCTACCATGTGCCTAAACCAACCTGGCGGAACCTCATCTGCAGCTGATCTCTCTGGCACAGAAACAGGTGCCTCACTAACTCTATAAACTCTAGCTCCATCTCTACTCTCTTTAGGAGCTATGCTCTCAGCACTACCCTCTACAGACTGACGTGAATGGGACGCCATCACTACCTATATCTGCAAACACAGCAGCATATACCTCATCAAAGATCAAAGACTGCCATACCAAAACATGTATCTTATTCAAAGACCCACTTTTAAAATCAAAATTTTCTTTTTCTTACAATTGACCTAGGTTAAGAATCTCAAACCTAGGCTCTGATACCAAAACAATTGTAACACCCCTATACCCCGTATACGTACACAGCATGCTAATACAATCGTAATATATGTATACTGAATATAGAAATGCCACGGTTTACAAAACAAACGACTCACTTCTTTTACAATAAGAGAAGCAAACTCAAAACATTTAAGTTATCTTTTGAAACACAGTAGATAAAACATTTATTCAAAACGCAGCGGAAAATTTAACAAATATTTTCAAATACATATACATCAAAACTCAAGTTTTACAAAACATAAAAAAATATATACATATATATATACATGTTTGGCAGTATGTCTTTGATCTTTAAGCTCCACCATCAACACCTCAAAATCTAGACTTGACTTGGCCTAGAGGAACTCTCCGGTTCTTCCCTGTTACCTACGCGATGAACCACAATCGCGCTAAGCCAACGGCTTAGTGGTACAAACTGTAATAGTATTATGCTTTGATGCAATGCCAATATCATACAATCAAGTTTCATGAAGTAATATTCACAATTCCACATCCATACACATATTACACATTATATTATATTTTCGTAGTTTCATTACTCAACAAAGACAAACATGTATCTCATTATTCATTTGTTTCACCATTCAAGAATCACATTTAAACAAACACAAGCATGGGCCCAAAAAGAATCTAATATGTTATTCAAAGTTCAGAGTTACTGCTTTGGTCCATAATCACAATCATCAAGCCCGAAGGCGATATATATATATCTCTATCCATGGATAGCGTAACAGACCCAGTCTCTTGGATCTCAACCCGGTTAAAACCGAAGAAATCCTCAACCCGGCTAGACTGTTACTGTTTTTAGGCTTACGACCCAGTCTTTTCACCACAAAAACATCACATTTCACATTTATCATTTCACATTTTTCAACTGGAATCGGCTTACGACCCGGTCTTTTCACCTATCCTGTATTCATAGGCATGCCGCCAAACCCAGCACTCTAAAAATTGAATTAACATATTAGGCACACAATCATTTCATTTATCTCTTTATAAATCTATTTTCATTTCATTTCTCATAATTGGATAGGCAACCATGCCCCAAGTATATTTCATTTGCATTGCTATAGCCATCAATCATGGCCTCATATCTCATATTATCTCAAATCACATTAAAACAATTTATCATATCATCATATCTTTCATATTTCATATTTCATATTTCATATTTCATTTCATCATCATATAAGCAAACATGCTTCAACTATCTCATTTACATCATTATAACCAACCACATTGGTTTTACATTTCATTATACCATTCATAACATTTGTCACATAAATTAACAATGTAATCAATTACTTAACATATGTACAATCAAATATGTTAAGTATCAAAATCAAGTAAATGCATGCAATCATGTAGTTTGTACTTACCTTAAGCACCACTCACACAAATCTATACACTTCCCTTCTCCAAGAATTCTCCACCACTTGAATTAGGGCAATTCAACTTCTTCACAACCTAATCCAAAAGAATAACACACTTACTCAAAGATACACAAGAGATAATAAGACTACAATCTAATTAGGGCAAACTCTAACCATGACACGCTCAACAACACGGGCGTGTCCCTGACCGTGCCCTAACTCCACAACACAGAAGTTTTGACACGCTCAGAACCACGGGCGTGTCACTAAACGTGTAATACATTCTGCCACATAGAAACATTGACACGTCCAACAACATGAGCGTGCTCATGGCCGTGTCAATTCTCCAACATCACAGTAGCTATGACACGTCCAATAACACGGGCATGTTAATGATCATGTCACCCATTCAAAACATAGAACCATCGACACGTCCAAAGATCTGGCCGTGCTCAAGGGCGTGTCAGGCCAAAAATACAGATTCCGGCCACAACAACACTTTATCCAACAAATCACTTCCTTTCACCAAAATCCACTTCAAACAAACTTAGCTCTACAAACCCAAGAATCATAACAAACTTGCAAAAACACCAAAACAACTCAAAACATACATCCAACACAAATCAAAATCATCACCATAAACCCAAAACACACCCACAACACTTTCTCTTCCAACAAACTTACTCTTTCCTTCAAACCAACCCCAAAATCCAAAATCAATAGAATCCAAACACTCATAAACACACCACAATCAAACACACTCCTACTATCAACAATAATCCATCAAACTCAAACACAACTCCAAATAAAACAAAGGAAATCAAGAGAGAACTTACCAACAATGATGAAACTTCTTGAATTTCCAACTTGGTTACTTGAATCACCTTTCAACTTTGAACTTGGAACACAAAACTCTCTCTTGCTCTCTTGTCTTGATGATGCCCGGCCAACAAAGGAAAAGAAAAGGAAATGGAGAAGAAATGAAGACAACAAGTCAAACACTTATCTCTTTAAACCTCCACCAAGTCATTTTAATATTAAAATGATCCAAATTAATCTCATCCATTCATAATTTCCTTATTAATTAATTCTATAAATCATAACATAAATATCTCCTTCCATTAACTTTCTTTGACTTTGACTTGGGTATATGTTGTATATATTTTCATATACACAACATATACACTCTCTCAATAATTCTTTTCTCTTTCCAAAGAAACATATACATTAAATCCAATTATAACAATAATACCAAAACTTCTAGGGCACATTTTGGGATATTACAAGGATCAATTTTCACATTCTGCAATTCATGACTTATAAATCTTTGTGAACCCACCTGTGTGAGTTTTGAGCCTCATAAATTTGATATTATTGTCAATTGATTTTCTTTCTTAAGTGTGCACATTCATGATTTTGCATCTCTAGAGTTTGCTTTTGCATGCTAATTGAGCTCACATTATGATTTAATCTCAAGTTTTAAAATGATGAAGGCAAATTAGGCTAGCCCTTTAGCTTAAAAAGACCTCCCTTAATATTGAATTCCTTAGTGAGCAAAGTTGAGCCTTTGACCTTTTATTGATTGATCAACACAATTCTCAACTCAACATTCTCTTATTATCATCATACCTGCATTAAGGAATGGAGTTTTATGATATGACAATAGGGTGGTTTATTTCAAAGTGTGGGGTAAGCAAGTAAAAAAAAATAAAAAAAAATATATTGCTATTTGGGGTTGAAATGCATACTGTGCACATTGTATTTGACTAAGAGTCGCATATTCTTTTCCTCTTCATTTTAAGCTAGATGTTTCATACAGGTTTATATTTTGTATATATATATTAAAAAATGAAAAAATGATGATAAAAATTAAAGAAAAAGAAAAAAAAAATGAAAAAATGATGATAAAAATTAAAGAAAAAGAAAAAAAGAAGATATATATATATACAAAATTCATATATTTTCTAGCATTAGAGGAATGTCGACTCATGTATTTTTCTTGAAGTGTGCAAGTATGTGAAGGTATCAAGGGATTGGTGAGTATGTCATTTGAGGGAGTTATGAGTTTATGAGCAAGAGTATTGTCTAATCTAGATACTCCATTTCTTGATGCTCCAGCTTAAATGTCTTTTCTCACACCTTTACCTTAGCCCCATTACATCCAAATGAAAGACCTTTGGATTATTTCTTGAGAAAATCAGTGAGGAAGATTGGATAATTAAGTAAGTTTATGGTAGTATGCAGTCATGAGTGGTTTGAGTGATTAACTTTTGAAATCAAGTGAAACACTTAGATGAGAGATAAGATTTGTATGTTTGGATTAATGAATGAGTTAAGAAAATCTTGATTGAAGGAAATTGCAATTATTTATGTCTGATGTCTTAAAAGATTTCATCTTATATACTGGAATTATAGTTAAGGTTGTTTGAGTTTTTAATTTATGCCATGTGAATTTGCTTAAGGACAAGCAAAGTTTTAAGTGTGGGGTAGTTGTTTTATTAGTTTTTGTTATAGATTTGTATCCTGTTTATTATGATAATTATTGTTTTATTTAGGTATTTTGTTAGTTTTAATCGGTTTATTTAGTGTTTTCATTAATTTTGGTAGTTTTAGTTTATTTCAGTGTTTATGTCATTTTTGATCTAGTTTTTAGTATGGTTTTATGTTTTGTTGGTTATTGTTTATTTACTTATTGTTTAAAGTTTGTTCAAGTTTTGTTTTAGGTTAAAAAAAGCCAAGGAACCAAATTGAAGACAAAAAGGGACAGTAGCTGACATAGGCAGAGGACACGGCCAAGCTTGTGGCCGTGTCCCATACCAAGATAAAGAGAAGATCAACACACAGAGAGGGACACACTCAATGGACACGGCCAAGTCACTGGCCGTGTCCCTCCAAAGAAGCCCAGACACGGCCAAGTTGCTCAAGCTTGGCCGTGTCTCACTTAAATCCCAAGCAAAGAAGAAGAAACTCTCACAGTAGGTGACACATGCAAGGCCGTGTCCCTCCAAAAAGCTCCAACACGGCCGTGTCTCATCCAGCTTGGCCGTGTCTCTCTCAAGTCCAAAGGAAAGATCAAAACTAGGCAGTAGAAGACACAACCAAGGGACACGGCCAAGTCACTGGCCGTGTCCCTCCAAAGACCACCAACACGGCCAAGTCTCATCCATCCTGGCCGTGTCTCTCATGAACCAAAGACGAAGTGGATTTTTAAAGCGCAGGTTTCGTATAAAAGGAAAAAGAGAGTTAGGGTTTGGGGGTGTTGAAAGTTTGAGAGCTAATTTAGCCGTCTGAGAGTGAAGTTAGGATTTCTGACTTTGTTTTCTTAAAGATTATTGAACACTTTGATTAATCTAGCTTAGATTAGATTGTTCTAGCCATTGATACATCATTTCGGCAAGTTTTGAACAAGAGATTCTTCAGAAGCTTCAAGGAGTTTGTAACTTTGTTTTGTTCTTGAACTTTATCTCTTTATTTTCATTGGAATTGTATTTATGGATATTATCATGTCTAAATTGATTTCTTTGAATATTAATGAGATGAGTATGTTTGATAGCATTATGAACTAATTTGATCTAGTCTAGGGTTTGTATGGATCTGCTATGATTGTATGAATTGGTTATTCTCTTAGCTAATAATTTCTTTAGCCTTGATTGAATGGAATATTGTTAATATATAATTGATTGGCCACCAATTATGTGTTTTAGGTATTAGATGATGGATTGAGAGATGAAGTCTAATGCTGGAACAATTCAATTAGGGACTTAGGTGAATTAGAGATATAACCTATTAAAAAGATTATTTCAATCATAACAAGATTAGTTGAAAGAGGTTTGAATGCGAGAGCTTATTTCCTTGACTCGATTAATTAAGTTGCTTGAGATTTAATCTTTGAAATTAAATTAGTTAAGAGGAATAACCGTTCATACATATAAGTTGTAGAGAAGTGCAAACCCTAGACCTTTCTATCAAGTGAATCAAAACATCAGCTTAATTTACTTTTATTCGTTTTAAACTTCAATCAATCTTCTTCATTAGTTAACAATTTAAATTTTCTTCATTACTTGTTATTTATAATCTGATAATCAATTAGCTACTTTAGCTTCCTTGAGAGACAACCTTGGGGCGATCACCTTTGCTACAGCTACCTCGTATACTTGCGAGTGACGCTTTGTGGTAGAGTTAATTCGAGCGCAACACCAATTCAACGTGAAGACCCCTTTAACAATTTTGATTTTCCTTTATTCATCAACCATGACCAAACATCATTTAAAGAGAATAAAAATTCTATTTAAGAATATGGATGCCACTCATTGGAAACAAATTTCGTGGTCAAAACTTGACGTTTTAAAATGTTTTTAAAATGTTAAATTGGACCACTCTTTCTTACATGTCGTGGCTTCCTTTTGGAATATGGATTCTAGGGTATTTAAAATTAATGGCTTTGAAATATGTCGCTTGATTGAAGAATTTGAGGCCATCCTTGGATATCAAAATAATCAACAAATGGCATTATCCACACTGATTTCCAAGACTCAACAGAAGATGCAGATGTTATTTCAAATTCCAAAACCCGAAGTTCTTCGGTTGTTGAGAGGTGAAAAAATTCTACTTGCTCCTTTGATTGACTTTTGCCTCTCTCATTTGGCCCCTACTAAGGCATGGGGACGCATGCTCTGTCTTTGCTTGCTCGGCCAATTCTTGCTTGTTTCTTCCGACGGCGATATTGATCCACGGGTATTGGATATTATGGACCAAATGGAAGGAGGCTTGTCGCCGGTACCTGTGATCTTAGCCGAGACTTTAATTGGATTAGACCGACTTAAATCGGGATTGTCAAAGAGATTGACTGGGAGTCCATTGCAGCTTTAGGTAATTACCTAAACTGCCCTTTCAGGTTTTCAATTTAGGTTTTCTTTTTCTTCTTTTATTTATTGCTCTAATTTTTGCCTAGTATGCCCGTATGGGTTTTTGGAACTAGCGAGCTGTCCTAATTTTTACCTAAGCTACCCTCGCGGGTTTTCAACTTAGCGAACCTTTTTTTTTTAATTTAATTCTTTCTTCACAGATTTGGCTTCAGGAGCGTCTTTGTTTGCTTGATACTCCATCCATGGATTTTGCCAGATATCTGTCACGTCATCATTCTGCTAGGAAACTACTCCATCCTGCTTTTTCATATGTTGATTGGGTTGACTGGATCCACTCATACGCTGAAGTCATTATCCATTGGTTGGTACCTTGGTGGAAGATTTCTCATGTCACCATGCGGACATACTTGATGTATGTTCCCCTTACTACTCTTCGTCAAAGTACATGCTATGATCCTCACCGACTTGGCCGTCAGTATGGAGCTGAGCCTCGTGATTCTGACTTTACTCCCGATTTAGGTATGCCTCGCTTGACTGAAGCCTACTTGGATCGGCTAAGGCAAAGCTGGCATGCACGTTACATTTATCGACTGCCATAGATTTTACATTTGCCAATTCAGAAAGTGTATTGTTAGGATGAAAAATAATTAAAGTAATAAAAAATGCTTCTTTTTCATTTATAATTTGTCATTACCTTTTGCTATTGTGTTTATTTATTTCATCCATATCTGGTCAAATACTTATAACAGTGCACATAGAACAATTCTAACATTAATTCTATTTTATTAAATTAGGGAACAACCAAACATAAAGCTAGCAAACACAAGATCACTCCTGTTGCCAACTAGCCCTTTTGGGTTTTTTAATTGACGATTTTCTCTCATTTAGCCTTAATTGTTGCCTAGCCTGCCCTTTTGGGTTTTTGGGACTAGCAGACTACTCTAACTTTTGCCTAGACCGCCCTTTTTGGGTTTTCAACCTAGCGAGCTCTCTCTCTCTCTCTTTTTTTTTATATTTTTTTATCATACATAAAACCTCTTCAACCTGTCAATGTTTACTGGCTCACTAAATTCTTTCCCGTCCATGTCTGACAACTTTACCGCACCTTTGTTCATGACTTGTTTCAGGACATATGGCCCTTCCCAACTAGGTTTGAACTTTCCTCTTGGATCAGATACATTAGGCTTACATTGCTTCAACACCAAATCCCCAACCCTGAATTTTCTGATTTTAACCCTTCTGTTGTAGGCCCGAGCTATCTTCTTTTGATATAGTTGGTGATGATACAACGCTTTTAACCTTCTTTCTTCTAGTAGAGCTAACTGTGTGTATCTGCTTGCTACCCATTCCGTTTCAGGCAGTTCAGCTTCCAAGACTACTCTCAATGACTTGATCTCAATTTCAATTGGCAACACTGCTTCCATCCCGTAAACCAAAGAGAACGGTGTCATTCTAGTAGGCATTCGCACACTTGTCCTATATCCCTATAAAGCAAAGGGAAGCATCTCTGACAATCCCTGTAAGTCTTGGTCATCTTAGACAGAACTTGCTTAATTGTCCTGTTTGTTGCTTCTACTGCACCATTAGCCTTTGGTCTATAAGGAGAGGATCTATGATGAAGGATTCGGTACTTTTAGAACAAATCCTTAACTGCTCCTTGAAACAGTACACCATTGTCTGATATCACATTGTGCGGGACCCCGTATCTGCAGATGAGGTTCTTTTCAATAAACCTAGCCATTTGGCTTACACCCAATTTGTTGAAGGATTCGGCTTCGACCCATTTTGAAAAATAATCTAATGCTACCACAATGAAACGGTGACCATTTGAAGTTGTCGGATGTATTTCTCCTATAATGTCGATACCCCAGGTGGCAAAAGGCCAGGGCGAAGACATAGAATGTAATTCTTCAGGAGGCATGTGATTCAAGTTACCATACATCTGACATTGTTGGCACTTCTTTATGAACTAATTACAATCTCTCTCCATGGTCAACCAGTAGTAACCTTGTCAAATAATCTTCTTAACTAGAGCCAAACCACTCATGTGCGGACCGCAACTTCCCGCATGTATCTCTGACATGATGCGCTGCACTTCAGACTTTCTTAAACATCTCAAATGCACCCCATCAGGCCATCTTCGATATAACTCTCCATGGAATGTGATGTATTGCAATGACCACCGCCTTATGGCTCTTCTCTCTTTCTTTGTTGCCCCTGGCGGGTATTCTCTTTCCTCCAAAAATCGCCTTATAGTATCATACCACGCATCATTGTCTGTATCAATTCCCATTATTGTTTCGTATTCATAGCAAGGAGTTGATGAACTAGTCAAGATCAGAGGTTTAAGGAATAAGCTGATAGGGTTTTCCCATGCCGAAGCCAATGTGGCTAGGGCATCAGCCATCTGATTTTCTTCTCTTGATAGGTGTATAAACCTACACTCCTTAAAGTTCTTCTTCATCATGGTCAGGTAATGGTGGTATGGTTTTAATTTTTCTTCTTTCAACTCCCATTCTCCATTTACTTGGGATACTACTAGCAATGAATCGCCATAAACTTCCACCTTATCCACCTTCATAATCATTAGGGTTTCCAAACCAAAAATACAAGCTTCGTACTCCACCATATTATTGGTTGCCCTAAATTTCAACTTTTTGGCTAAAGGGATAAGTTCCCCTTCGGGCTATTCTAGTATAACTCCCAAACCTGCTTCTTTCCTATTTACTGCTCCATCAAAATATATTTTCCACCCTTGTACTTCAATTGCTTCTAAATGTTCATCCAAAAATTCCAAGATTACCTCTTCGCTATCTGGTAATGGTTGTTCGGCTAGGAATTCTGCCACCGCTCTACCTTTAATTGTTTTCCTGGTTACATATTCAATCTCAAATTCTTCTTCTAATATTATCAACCATCGACCATACTTCCCAATCAAAGAGGGCGTCTCCCTTAAGTACTTCATTAGATCCAACCTGGAAATTGCTTGCACACTATACGATTGAAAGTAATGCTGCAACTTCTTAGAAGACCAAACCACAGCTATACATGTCTTTTCAATGACACTATACTTAATTTCATAAGGTAGAAGTTTTCTACTCAAATAGTAGACTGCATTTTCAATCCCTGACTCATCTGCTTGGGCTACCATGGCTCCTATCGACTCTTCTTCTACTGCTAAGTATAGTAATAGAGGTTTGCCGGGTTTAGGTGGTTTTAAAATAGGTGGATTTAACAAATACTCTTTTATTCACTCAAAGGCCTTTTGACACTCGTCATTCCATATGATCGGCTGATTCTTTCTAAGCAATTTAAACATAGGCTCACAGATTGTTGTGAGCTTTGCTATAAATCTGCTAATGTATTGTAATTTACCAATAAATCCCCAAACTTCTCTCTCCGTCTTTGGGGCTGGCATATCCCTGATTGCTTTTACTTTGTCAGGATCAATCTCAATGCCATTCGGACCAATCACATGTTCCAATAATTTACCTGAGGTAACACTGAAGACACACTTCTTCGGGTTTAGTCTTAGCTTATATTTCAAAGATCTATCGAAGAATAATTCTAAGTTTTGGAAGTGTTGTTCCCTTGTATCTGATTTAACCATTATATCATCAACATATACTTCAACTTCTTTATGCATCATGTCATGAAAAAATGTGGTGGCCATTCTTTGGTAGGTTACTCCAGCATTCTTTAAGCCAAACGACATCACCCTATAACAAAATATATCCCATGTGGTAATGAAGGCAGTTTTGGCTTTATCCTCTTGGGCCATTAACACTTGATTGTATCCAGAAAATCCATCTACAAATGAGTGTAGCACACTAGAGGCTGCACTATCAATTAGAACATCTATATGAGGTAAAGGAAAATCATTCTTAGGGGAAGCCTTGTTCAAATCTCTATAGTCCACACATACCCTTATTCTTCCATCTTTCTTTGGCATGGGTACTATGTTGGCTAGCCAATCTAGATATTCTATTACTTCAAGAAACTTTACTTGTATTTGCTTAGTGACCTCTTCTTTAACCAATTCAGCCCACTCAGGTCTTAATCGCCTAAGCTTTTGTTTGACAGGTTTCATGTGAGCGTAAGTAGGAATATGATGCTCGGCTAAGTCTCAATCTATTCCAGGCATATCCTCATAAGACCAAGCAAACACTTCTTCATATTTTTTGAATATTTTTTCAAATCTCTTTCTCTCATTAGGAGTAAGGTTGGATGATATGCTAATGTTTTTAGGATTTTTAGTTGTTCCCAAATTTAATGATTGTGTGTTAACAGAATTAATATTAAAGATGCTCATGTAACTGCTATTTGAATGTATGAAACCATCAGGAGAAACATCACACAAGTAAGCAAAATCAGACTTTATTGCATTCATTTTAGAAAAGAAAACATCATCATCCTCATACAAAGCAGACAAATTAAAATTAAAATCAAAATCATAAGGCAGGATGTCTTCAAACTTTTCTTCAACCAGGGTAGCAATCTCGTCCGGAGTCTTCTTGGCTTTCAGGACAGCTTCATTCTTCTCTTTTGGATTGGATTCTTGGTTGGCTGATAGGGCGAGCTCTTTCTTCACTTGGTACACTAGTTTAGCCACATCTGCAAAAATTTCAAAACCTGGGATCAACTTTCCCATGAACATGATTGGCTCGGGCTTTCCTTGGAGTGGTCCCATATTTGGAGCTTTGACAAAGATTTCTTCAAGTGGTGGGAGGCTCATCTTCTTACTCTTGTTTGGCTGGACATCATTGTCTTCATCATATCCCAACCCCTTCTTGGAAGTTTGAGTTCTAAAATCTGGCAACTTTGTCAAATCGCCCTTACCTTTTCCAAGACCAGCTTTGGGAAGGTAGTTCATGTTCTTCATCGTATTCAAGACTTTGGAATCTACTACTTCATCATCAGAAATTGTAGCTACTTGGAAGCCATTGAGAGTCCTCTCAATCATTAGAGTGTTAACGATCTCATTATCTTCAGCTTCAATGACCATTGTCTCATCTCCGTTGGGGAACTTAATCTTTTGGTGAAAGGTGGAAGGAACTCCACTAAGAGGATGAAACCATGGTTGCCCCAAGAGTAAGGCGAAGGTAACCAGTATGTCTAAAACAACAAACTCAATAATTGATTCAATTGGACCAACCATGACAGCAGCTTTGAAAGTCCCTTCGGCGTGTCTCTTAGTGTTGTCATAAGCCCGAATTGTTACTTCAGTTGGGTTTAGATCTCTTGTTGACATGGCTAGCTTTGGCAATATCTTAAGTGGATAAATATTTATGGTGGACCCATCATCGACCATCACACATGGGGTCCTCTTCCCCTTGACTTCTATTTTGATAAAGAGAGGGCAGATGTGGTCTCTCCCCTCCTCCGGTAAGTCCGCATCTGAAAAAGAAACTGCTCCCATATTAACTTCACTCTTTCTTGAACCTCTTCACATTTCATTACTCCAATTTTTATGAAGTTGATCAGCTCCTCCGGTGTTGTGGAGGTAGAAATTGGCATGCTAGCTAAGGCTTTGGCCATAGTTTCTCGGTGCTTTTTAGAAGTAGCTAATAAGTCCCAAATGCTAACACTTGCTTGGGTTCTTTTCAATTGCTTGAGCACAACATCATCTTCTTCTACTTCAACTTCCTTTCCCTTATTAGTTTCTACCTCCTTAGCTGGTGGCTTTGCATAAGGCTTATCGAATCTAGTGTTTATTATTTCATCTTCTTCGGGTTCGGACCGAGTCCACTCCTCCTTCTTGGATACAAGATCATCATCGCTATCGTTTGAATGCCAAAACCCATTGACAACACAAATTGTTACCTCTTTATTCACTGTAGCTTGTTTAATTTCACCAGATACCTCTTCTTCTTTGGTTGCTTCTCTGCCCACATCTTGAAAAGAAGACATGACAAAGTCCTCATGCAAACCTCCTCCAATCATGAAGGTTGCCGGCGGTGGTACTCTATTGAACTTTGGTAATGGGTTATCTTTGGTGTTTGGCTTGTTGGGCTCAGGTAGCTTCCCATTATCAATTATATTTTGGATCTCATGTCTCAACCTCACACATCTATCTGTGTCATGCCCTTGCATTTGGTAAAACTGACAAAATGCTTTAGTGTCGAAATTAGGTGGGAGAAGGTTAGGCAAAGGACAAGGATTTAAGGGTTGTAGTAATCCCTTTCTTTGAAGTTTATTGAGAACCCAAGACATCGGCTTCCCTAATTCCGAAAATTGTCTCCTCGTTCCTTGGTTAGTAGCGTTAACACCGACTGCCTTTTGCATGCTTTGGCTACCAGATTGATAGTTTCCTTTCTCATTCCTTCTTGTTGAAAAACAATTCTTCTCTCTTTCCCATTCTTCAATTTGTAAGCCAGCTTGGAGAAGGTCTTTGAAATCACGGATGAGTGTATGAGACATCCTTTCACGTAGACTAGGCAACACCCCTCTCACAATCATCCTTATTTGATTGGATTCATCGGGCCTCTTCTTGAGCAAAGCGGCCTTGTTTCTCCATCTCTTCACATAATCTACAAAATTCTCATTCGACCTTTGCCTAATAGACTCCACTTCCATCAAGGTAACTTCCATCTCGACGTTATATCCATATTGTTGGATGAAGGCTTTGTAAAGCAGACCCCAACTCTTTTGTGTTCCATCATCTAAGGTATTGAATCAATTTTAGACAACAGGGTCCAATGAGAGCATAAAGTACCTTAGGGTTTGAGCCTTAGTAGCTCGAGCAGACTGCATAGCAGTGATATATTGCTTCACATGGAGATGAGGATCAATGATATGAGATGCATATGTATGCATGTATGCATGTATGCACAAATAATCAACAAACAAGGATAATTAGGACATTCGTTCCAACCTTATATCATCCACACATGAATGGCGAGTCTCTTTTCCTAGGTATATGGTTAACAAAATACCAACATGGGGTACCTTGCTTTCGAATAATTCTCTCGGACATTTCAACCAATAGTTATATTTTCAAAAATGGAAATCAATCCATGATAATTCCCATTAATTAGGTTTTAATCCATTCAACCAAGTAAAGTAGCCTTTTATGCTATATTGGATTAAAACTAAATTAAGAGGTTTATTATAGATAGATTTCTCACTTGAAAAAGGTAACTAATGATTCATGCCAAAAACAAAGCCCATGGTTAATTTATTCTTAGTATAAACTAGGCCCACAATTAATTTTTGGTATTTCATAATTGATCTAAATATTTTTGCAAGCTCTTTGTAAGAAAAGGTTAGATAAAAACAATTTTGTTTCTAAGCCCATTGTAAAAAGATCTTAGTAGAAATGGATTTTGAGCTTAGTATTTGGGCCATGAGCAAAAGAATTCTTGACTTGTTTTTAGAAAAGTCTTATGTCCAAAGACCATCCTGGAAAGTTTTGAAAATAGTTTTGGTCTTTTGGACTTTAAAGGAAAATTTTATTTTGAGCTTACAATGTACTTAGGTCATATTAGAAAAAGAACAAGCCAAATAAGCCATGATTTAAGCCAAGATAAATTAACCATAGTCAAACAACATGCATTTGGGGTAAAAACCTAAGGAAAGTAACTAGGCCAATTACATGAGCTTTAGTCTTTGGGTTAGGTTCCCATAGCAAGTATATACCAAATGGTACGAGGCCATGAGTGGTTATGCCATGCTCGATCTCCATACCTTGAGTGAAAGTATGGTATCCCTTACATAACACAACACGGGTAACACGGGCGTCCTAACTCACGCACACAATGCAATCTAATATGATGCAATGGATAATATCATTATAAGAAAGAATAGAATAATATAAAGACCAACGAAATCAACTTCTCTTATCCCCAGTGGAGTTGCCACTGTGAGCAGGGATTTTTGCCCCTATTCCAGGTGGAATGGTTCTTTCGACTTCGACACTGTTTAGGCTCGGGGCCTTAGAGAACACATACCTAAGTCCGGAGAAAATGGAGTTGCAACCCAGACAAGCCGGGAAAAAGAAAGGGGTGGATGACTCAATTCCTAAGGAATCCCCAACTCCCTAATGGGTTCAGAAAGTTGGGTACATGTGGGGAAGATGAGAAATGGCCCAGCACCCCCCACAACACCCGGTTCATTGGAACCGGCCTCCTTTACAGGTCTTAATATTATAGAATTCTTAAGTATAATAATATTATCCATATTACACATGATAATTAAAATAAAGCATCGATATATTGAAAATCAAAGCAATGTCCAAGCAAAACAAATAAATGGACACCCATCCAAGGATGGAAACATGTCCTTACATCCCATGCCTAAATAGGACACCCACCGAAAGGTAGAAACATGTCCTTTACATTGGTTCTAAAATAGAAAAGCAATTTAAATTACATGATATTTGACTAATGAAGTACCCACCAAGTGAAAACATACCTCTTACAACATTTGGAAATCTAAATAAATTGATAAAAGTAAATCACCATTCATCATAAATAAATCATTCATCAAAGGTATTAAACATCAATAGAATGTAAACAACTATCCATGATAAATTGAATAAACCAAGCATTGAACTTAAATAAATAAAAGAATATAAAATAAATTAAAGCATAATCAAATATAAAATTGAATAAAGCAAATAAAGGTTCAAATTAGGGCTATTGTTTCTATTTAAGATTCCATGTATTTAGGGTTTTGGAAGCTACTGTGAGTTTTTAAAGGAATTAAAATAGATTAAGGTTTTATGTTTTAGAAGGTTGATAAAATTCTTTGATTAACCAAATTAGTATTTGAGTGGTAAGATCATGAAATTAGGGTTTGAACACTTTAAAATACTTAGATTTATGACTTACGGTTACTCATTGAATTATGTTTTAAGCTTATTGTGTAAAATTATAACATTTGTATTTATATGGTTTTTAAAGTTTTAAAGGATTAGGGTTTAGAAAAAATTAGGGCTTAAGGTTTTAAGGGGGTTAGGGTTCACTGTTTTGGTTTTTGGAGTTTAATTAGGGTTTTAGGATTTTTGATTTAGGGTTTCGGGGAATGAATTAATTTTTAGAATTTGAAAAAAATAATTGATAACTTTATGAAGTTTTATGAAAACGATTTAAAGTTTATTGAAGCAAAAAAGAAGTTTTTAGGGCTTTTGGAAAGAAACAGAACTCAATTTAGAGTTTTGAAAATTTAGAAAGCAAATTAGGGTTTTGGGATTTTGAAGAAACAAAACTAACAACTTTAAACTTTTTGGAAAACAAAGCAACAAATTAAGGTTTTTAAACTTTAGAAAAAGTGAATTGAGGTTTTAGGGTTTTTGAATTAAAAGAAAAAAACAGATGATTAAGCTACTGTGAAAAAAAAAAAAAGAAATTAAGAACTCAAACCTTGGTTCATAGGTTACACCAAAAATTGCTTCTTGGATGAACAAAAACAAAGACAAGCTTTGCTACCTATGAATTGCTTGAATTGCTTTTCTGTCAAAAACGAAATTAGGTTGCTTCACTGCCTTTCCTACTTAGTTTCGGATCCAATTTTTGATCAATTTCTCCTCCGATTTCTTCCTTTATTTTTGTGTTGCTTTTTGGTCTTATTTATAGAAAAATTTTATGGTTAATCATAGTTATTCACGGAAACTAATATTGATAAGAAAAGGAAACCGAAACCTAATTGCATTAGGTTTTAAAAAAAATTAAGTCGAAAAAATGTCGCTGGCGAAAAAAAAACTTTTACGAAAAAATTGCGCTGGCCAAAAAAAAAAAAACTGAGGCAGGGGCGAGGACTGGCTTGCGGGCCATTTCGCCCACAGAAAAATTTTGCGGGCGAAATGGCCTATGGCCATTCCTCCCGCGCGCTGGTTTTCAACGACAATTTTTTTTGTCGTCAATTTTTTTTTATTTTTATTTTTTGATTTTGATTTGTTTATTTTTATTTTTTATTAATAAAAATTAGATACTAAAGCAAAAATTATTTAATTAAGATAACAAAAATTATTTTGGACTATTTAAAATATATTAGACAAAACAAAAATTATTTTGGACTAATTAAAATATATCGGACCGGATTGGGTAAAAAATTAAGGGTCTACACCTTAATTCCTTGTTGCTAAGAATTTTCGGAGTTTAAATGTTCACAATTTCAAAGCTAAAAATTGCTAAAGATTAAAAGTCCAAAAGTCTTCTCTGTATCTTTTTGTTTTTGGTGTTTCTGCCTGAAGAAAAAAAAAGTCCCAGTAATTGCTCTCCAAAACTCCTAGCTGAATAAAAATTTTCTCCTAGTCCAAAAAATTCTAAAAAGTCCCAAAATTCTCAAAGTCCTAAAAATCTCCCCAAAAGTCCCTCTGAAATTATTTTAATGTGGTATTTATAAGAAAAAATAAAAAAACTTAATACTAATTGGTTAAGAAAATAAAATTGTTTAAGGAAATAAAATTATTTAGGAAATAAAATTTTAAAATTGAGTAAAATAAGGTTTGGCCAAAAAATTATGCGAGATGGCGAGGCGCACTGCTGGGGCCGCGAGGAATGGGCTGCGAGCGAGTAGTTGGCGTGCTGTGTCGTGCGAGAATCGCCTGCAAGGATTGGCAAGACAAGGCCCAGCAGCTTCGCGCGAATTGCCTACGAATGTTGCAGGCTGGTGAGGATCCTCAATTTGCCACAGGCGTGGCCTGCGGCGAATTGGCCTGCGGCAGGACAATTGCCTGCTATCGCGTGCTGCACACCGATTCGACAATCTAATTTTTTATTTTTTATCATTTTTATATGTATATATTTTTATTTTTTATTTTTACTATTAAAAATATTATATTTAAAATATTTATAATAAATTATATTATTATTAAAATAATAAAATAAATAATAAATAATAAATGTTATTTTATTATAATTAATAATATATTTAAAAAACAAATAATAAATATTTTTAAAATAAATATTATATAATTAAAATAAATAATAAAAAAATAAAAAATAAAATTTAAATAAGAAATACTATAAAAATTATTTGGGACTGTTTTAAAATTTTTGGACTGGACTTGATAAAAAATTAAGAGTCTACAATTTACCTCCTGCTTGAAAGATCTGAAACTTTTAGTAGAAGGGAGTGAAAGCAACATGATTTTGAGTTGATTTTAGATGAGGGTGGATTCTCGACCCGAGGTTGGAGTTGGTTTGGGTTTGGTCCTTAAAAAGATTTGAGTAATTGGATTCGAGACTGAATTGAGTTTGGGTACTTAGACCCGTGACTAAATTGGATACTTGGACCCGAGATTGAATTGGATTTGGGTACTTGGATCCGAGATTGGGTACTTGGATCCGAGATTGGGTACTTGGACCCGAGATTGGGTACTTGGACCCGCGACTGAATTGGGTACTTGGATTCGTGACTGAATTGGGTTTGGGTACTTGGACCCAAGATTGGGTACTTGGACTCGAGATTAGATACTTAGACGCGTGACTGAATTGGGTACTTAGACCCGTGACTGAATTAGGTTTGGATACTTGAACTTGAGATTGGGTACTTGGATATGAGATTGGATACTTGGACTCGAGATTAGGTACTTGGACCTGTGATTGAATTGGGTACTTGGACCCGCGACTGAATTAGGTTTGGGTACTTAGACCCGTGACTGAATTGGGTATTTGGACCCGAGACTGAATTGGAATTAGGTACTTGGACCCGAGATTGAATTTGATTTGGGTACTTAGATCTGAGACTGGGTATTTAAACCTGAGACTGAATTTGATTTGGGTACTTAGACCTGAGACTAGGTAATTGAACCAGAGACTGAATTTGATTTGGGTACTTGGACCCAAGACTAGATACTTGAACCCGAGATTGAATTTGATTTGGGTACTTGGAAATGAGACTGGATTTGACTAACCTTTTATTAGTTGAGAATTCTGGTTATTCTGGTTGTTCTATTCTTTAATGGATTATAGGTCTTTACCCACCAAAAGTGGATCTTCATCCTTGGACTTTGGATCTTTATCCTTGGTCATTGGGTCTTCACCCTTTAGAATGGATCTTCATCTTTTGGACTTTGGGTCTTCACCCTTTGAAAATGGATCTTCATCCTTGGAGATTGGGTCTTCACCCTTAAAATTGGACCTTCATCCTTGAACCTTGGATCTTCATCCTTGGTCATTGGGTCTTTACCCTTCAAAAATGGATCTTCATCCTTGGAGATCGGGTCTTCACCCTTGAAATTGGATCTTCATCCTTTGAAATTGGATCTTCATCCTTTTGAACTTTTGTCCTATATTGGCTTCAGCTCTTCTAGCTGGACTGATCTTTTATCTTTTGCATCTTCATTATTTTGATAGTTCTAATGTTCCATTCTTTTTCTTCTTTTTACAAAAAATTCAGCTATTTTTTAGCTGGCCTCCATATCTTCTCCTTGCCCCCAATGATTTTTTTTTATGTAGGCTCTGGTTGATGTTTGTCTTGTCTAGCTCTTCACACAAGCATGTATTTCTTCTTTCGCAAAATGAATGGAGCTTCTTCAAGCAATGGGGCCTTCCATGTCCCCTGATTCTTCCAGCTTCATGTTTGCTTCATGGAGTATTGTTGTTTACTTTTGACAAAGAAAAATACAGTGTGATATGCTTATGTATACATGATATATATGAGTAATACTTACAGTGGTTCCATCGACTCACAGACTAAGGTGATTAGCTGAAGTGTTCTGATTGAGTCCTTTCAGATGTCTGTTCAGGTCTTGTATTGGAATGACAGAATGCTTCGTATTTATGGCTTTTATGTTCGAGATGTTGAAAATATGAGTAGCGGAGACCCCAAGCAGTAGAGTCAGGGATACATCCATTTCAAACTATGATTCAGCATGTCAGTTGGTAGCTTCTTCATAATCTTTCCAACAATCATTTACTTTTCCCAATGTGTCCTTTGAGATTCGATTGTTCAACATATTTCCCTTAACTTAAAGGCTTTTTACAAAAAGAAAATAATTTTTTTAAAATCAAATGTTGACTTTATCAAATCAGTGTCATTATACCTCAGGACCCGACTTTCCAAATTAACATATCTATAACATGACAACCCTAGTTATAGTACTAAACTTTGGAATCATTTCTATTTAAGCAAAAACTATTGCACTTCAGATAGCCACATTGTAAACCCTTAATTTTTTACCAAGTTTGATCCGATATTTTTTTATACTCCAAAATAATTTTTGTGGTATTTTAATTAAATAATATCTATTTTAGTATTTGTTATTTATTATTTATAATTTTTAATAAAAAAAAAGGTAATATGAGTAAAGCTAAAAATAAATAAATAAATAAATAAAAATCGGCGACGAAAAATTTCATCGCCGAAAGTGAATCGGCTTGGGCCAAATTTCCCGCAGGAATTTCCTACGGGGTGCCACAGGAAATTCCTGAGTGAATTGGTGTCCGCCCGCAGCAATTCCTAGCCAGTGCTCGCAATTTCGCCCGTAGCAGTTTTTTCGCTAGCGTAATTTTCCAACGCAGTTTTTTTCGAAATCAAATTCTATTTGGTTTTGGTTTCTTTTCCTAATTAGTTTTAGTTTTCTTAGACAATTAGAAGTAGGTTTATGATTTTTCCTATGAATACCACATTAAAACACAAAATTAGGGGATTGAAAAAAATTATTTTGCTAGGGGATGAAACTTTGGACTTCTGACTTGGGGAGGAAAAAAGAGACAGAAAATCCTAGGAGCAAGAGACATTAGCAACAAGAAGCAATCATTAATTCATCAAAGGCAGCAGCATTGCCTTATCATTGTTCATCCAGAAGCAAATTATGGAGGAACCAACGAACGAAGGTTCGATTACAAGTCTTTGATTTGACTATATTACAATGTTATTGTCATATTTTCTTGTAAATACTTCTATCATTTGTTTTGGTGTTGAGTCAGTAACCTAAATTATTAAACTTAGTAATATATTTTATAGATTAAATCGTCCATTCATCCAGTAGCCTATAAGCCTTTGATCAAAACTTCAAAAACCCTAAATCATCCTTCTGTTTCCAAAACTTCAAAAACCCTAAAACTGTTCTTCTATTTCCAAAACTTCAAAAAGCCTAAAACTATCATCCTGTTTCTAAAACTTTAAAACCCTAAATTGTTTTTCCCCAAACTATTTTCTTAATCATCTAAACTCTAACTTTTTGTCCAAAATTTCCAAATGTTTTCTTAAATCTCCAAACCCTAATCTTCTTTACAGTTTCTAAAAACTTTAATCATAATTGCTTTTATAAAACTCTAAACTGTTTTCTTAAATCCTAAGGTCAAATATGTTTTCCAAAATACCAAAAACCCTAATTTTCTCAAAACCCTAATCCAGTAAACCCTAGTTTTCCTAAACCCTAATTCTTAAAATATCAAAACTTTATGACAAGTTCATCAACACCTAAAACCATAATCTAGTGAACCTAAAACCCAATCTTTTAAAATTATAAGCCCTAATGTCTTAAAAACCCTAATTTCATGATGTTTGCTTAAAACCCTAACTAAACCTACCTTTTTTAAATCACAGTAACATTATCTTCATAAAAACATCAAAAACCTTAAATCATTTTAACATCCAGTAGCTATTTTATTACCTTAAAATATTTCTAAACTAATTAAACTAGTATATGCAAAACCCTAGTTATTGAACATAAAACCCTAAAAACCCTAATTAATGCATGAATCCCTAAAGTTAATATATTTACTATTTTATTCAAAGTGGATGAATGTTCATTATATATTTTGATTGATGTTTGATATCTTTGATGAATGATTTACTTATTATGAATGGTCATTTACTTTTATCGATTTATCTTGATTCCAAAATATTGTAAGAGGTATGTTTCCACTTTGTGGGTACCTCATTAATTAACTGCTATGTAATTTAAATTGCTTTTATATTTTGGACCAATGTAAAAGACATGTTTCCACCTTTTGGTGGGTGTCCTATTTAGTTTAGACATAAACAATGTAAAGACATGTTTCCATCCTCGGATGGGTGTCCATTTATTTACTTTGTTTGGATCTTGCTTTGATTTTAATATAATAATGCTTTATTTTAATTGTTGCATGTAGTATGGATAATATTGTCATATTCAAGAATTTTATAATATTACGACCTGCAAAGGATGCCGGTTCCAATGAACTAGGTGTTGTGGGGGTGCTAGGCCATTTCTCACCTTCCCCACACATACCCAACTTTCCGAACCCATTAAAAGGTTGGGGATTCCTTAGGAATTGAGTCATCCACCCCTTTCTTTTTGTTGACTCGTTCGGGTGGCAACTCCATTTTCTTCGGGCTTAGGCCCATGTTCTCTAAGGCCCTGAGCCTAAATAGTGCCGAAGTCATAAGAACCATTCCACCGGGAGTGGGGGCGAAAATCCCCGCTCACTGTGGCAACTCCACTGGGGATAAGAGAAGTTGATTCTGTTGGTCTTTATATTATTGTATTCTTTCTAATCATGATATTATCCATTGCATCATTTAGATTGCATCGTGTGCGTGAGTTAGGACGCCCATGTTACCCGTGTTGTGTTATGTAAGGGATACCATACTTTCACTCAAGGTATGGAGATCGAGCATGGCATAACCACTCATAGCTTCATACCATTTGGTATATTCTTGCTATGGGAACCTAAGCCTTTTAACCCAAAGACTAAAGCTCATGTAATTGGCCTAGTTACTTTTCTTAGGTTTTTACCCCAAATGCATGTTGTTTGACTATGGTTAGTTTATCTTGGTTTAAATCATGGCTTATTTGATTTATTCTTTTTCTAATATGACCTAAATATATTGTAAGCTCAAAATAAATTTTTCTTTAAAATTCCAAAGACCAAAGCTATTTTTAAAACTTTTCAAGATGGTCTTTGGACATAAAACTTTTCTTATCTCATGACTCAAATACAAAGCCCAAAATCCATTTTTTCTAAAATCTTTTTACAATGGGCTTAGAAACAAAATTATTTTCGTCCAAAGAGCTTGCAAATTATTTAGGTCAATTACGAAATACCAAAAATCAATTGTGAGCCTAGTTTATACTAAGAACTATTAATCATGGGCTTGTTTTTGGCATGAATCACTAGTTACTTTTTCAAGTGAGAAATCTATTAGAAAATCATGCCGAAGCATATGCTAGCACTAAGAAGCCAAAGGACAAGGGGAAGGCTAAAGTTGGAGAAGTGGTTTTTGATGATGATAAGGTGATCATTGATGATGATGATGATTGGGCTCAATACTTCCAAGATCCTCAAGACAAGAAGAAAGAACCAAAGATTATTGAATGATTAGCTATGGAGAAAACTGAAAAAAATTTGAGAAGAAGTTGAAAATCGAAGAAATTTCTGAAGTTGACAAATTATTTGAGCTAGACGAAGAAGTTTCGTACAAATTTAAGATGCCATCCTTTGCAAAGTTTGATGGAACCAGAAATCCTCACCTCCATGTAAAGCAGTATATCACTGCTATGCAGTCTACCCGATCTACTAAGGCTCAAACTCTAAGGTACTTCATGCTCTCATTAGACCCTGTTATCAAAAATTGGTTCAATACCTTAGATGATGGCATACAAAAGAATTGGGATATACTATACAAGGCCTTCATCCAATAATATGGATACAACATCGAGATGGAAGTTACCTTAATGGAAGTTGAGTCCATTAGACAAAGGCTAAATGAAAATTTTGTGGACTATGTGAAAAGATGGAGAAATAAGGTTGCTTTGCTCAAGAAGAGGCCCGATGAATCTGATCAAATAAGGATGATTGCGAGAGGGGTGTTGCCTAGTCTTTGTGAAAGGATGTCTCATACAATCATCCATGATTTCAAAGATCTCCTCCAAGTTGGTATGCAAATTGAAGAATGGGAAAGAGAGAAGAACCATTTTTCAACGTAAAGAAATGAGAAAGGAAACTATCAGTTTGGTAACCAAGGCATGCAAAAGGCAGTTGGTATTAATGCTAATAGCCAAGGAACAAGAAGACAATTTTCAGAATTGGAGAAACCGTTGTCTTGGGTTCTCAATAAGCTTCAAAGGAAGGGATTGTTATAACCCTTAAATCCTCATCCTTTACCTAACCCTCTCCCACCTAATTTCGACACTGAAGCATTTTGTCAATTTCATCAAATGCAAGGGTACGACACGGATAGGTGTGTGAGATTGAGACATGAGATCCAAAATTTGATTGATAGTGGAAAGCTACCCGAGCTCAACAAGTCGAACACCAAAGACAATCCATTACCAAGGTTCAATAGAGTACCACCACCGGCAACCTTCATGATTAGAGGAGTTTTGCATGAAAGTTTTGTCATGTCTTCTTTCCAAGATGTGGGTGGAGAAGCAACTAAAGAAGAAGAGGTATTTGGCGAGATTAAACAAGCTATAGTGGGTAAAGAAGTAGTAATTTGTGTTGTGAATAGGTTTTGGGATTCAAGCGATAGTGATGATGATCTTGTACCCAAGAAGGAAGAATGGATCTAGTCCGAACCCGAAGAAGATGAAGTAATAAACACTAGATCAGGTAAGCCTTATGTAAGGCCACCGCCTAAGGAGGTAGAAGTTAATAAAGGAAAGGAAGTTGAAGTAGGGAATAAAGAACAGGAAGATGATACCGTGCTCAAGCAATTGAAAAGAACCCAAGCAAGTGTTAGCATTTGGGATTTATTGGCTACTTCTAAAAAGCACCGAGAAACTATGGCCAAGGCCTTGGCCAGCATGCCAATTTCCACCTCCATAATACCAAAGGAGCTAATCAACTTCATAAAAATTAAGGGAGTAATGAAATGTGAAGATATTCAATAGAAGAGCAAAGTTAATATGAGAGCGGTATCTTTCTCAGATGCGGATTTACCGGAAGAGGGGAGAGATCACATCCGCCTCTCTTTATCAAAATAGAAATCAAAGGGAAAAGGACTCCATGTGTAATGGTTGATGATGGGTCTACCATAAATGTTTATCCAGTTAAAATATTGCCAAAACTAGCCATGTCAACAAGGGATCTGAACCCGACCGAGGTAACCATTCTGGCTTATGACCACTAAAAGACATGCCGAAGGAACTTTCAAAGCTGCTGTCAAGGTTGGTCCAATTGAATCAATTTTTGAATTTGTTGTTTTAGATATGTCTGTTACCTTTGCCTTACTTTTGAGATGACCATGGTTTCATCCTCTTGGTGGAGTTCCTTTCACCCTTCATCAAAAGATCAAGTTCCCTAACGGGGATGAGACAGTGGTCATTGAGGCTGAAGATAATAAGGTTGTTAATGCACTAATGATTGAAAGGTCTCTCAATGGTTTCTAAGTAGTTGCAATTTCTGATGATGAAATAGTGGACTCTAAGGTCTTGAACATGATGAAGAGCATGAACTACCTTCCTGGAGCTAGTCTTGGAAAGGGCAAGTTTGATTTGACAAAGCTTCCAGATTTTAAAACTCAAACTTCCAAGAAGGGGTTGGGGTATGATGAAGCCGACAAAGATGTCCAGCCAAAGAAGAATGAGAAGATGAGCTTTTTACCACTTGAAAAAATCTTTGTCAAAGCTCCAGACATGGGACCACTCCAAGGAAAGCCCAAGCCAATCATATTCATTGAAATGTTGATCTCGGGTTTTGAAATTTTTGCAGATGTTGCTGAGCTAGTGGAGCAAGTGAAGAAAGAGCTCACCCTGCCAGCCAACAAAGAGTCCAATCCGGAAGAGAAAGGAAGCTGTCTTGAAAGCTGAGAAGACTCCGAAGGAGATTGCTACCCTGGTTGAAGAGAAGTTTGAAGATATTCTGCCTTATGATTTTGAGAACAATGATTTTGATTTTGATTTTAATTTGTCTATTTTGTATGAGGGTGAGGATGTTTTCTTTTCCAAAATGAATGCAATAAAGTTTGATTTTGCTTTCTTGTGTGATGTTTCTTCTGATGGTTGCATACATTCAAATAGCAGTTACATAAGCATCTTTAATATTAATTCTGTTGATACACAATCATTAAATTTGGAAACAATAAAAAATCCTAAAAACATTAGCATAGCATCCGACCTTACTCCTGATGAGAGAGAGAGATTTGAAAAAAAATATGAAGAATTATTTGCTTGGTCTTATGATGATATGCCTAGAATAGGTCGAGACATAGCCAAAAATCTTATTCCTACTTACACTCACATGAAACCTGTCAAACAAAAGCTTAGGCGATTAAGACCTGAGTGGGCTGAATTGGTTAAAGAAGAGGTCACTAAACAAATACAAGTAAAGTTCCTTGAAGTGATAGAATATCTAGATTGGCTAGCCAACATAGTACCCATGCCAAAGAAAGATGGAAGAATAAGGGTCTGTGTGGACTATAGAGATTTAAACAAGGCTTCCCCTAAAGATGATTTTCCTTTACCCCATATAGATGTTCTCATTGATAGTGCAGCCTCTAGTGTGCTACATTCATTTGTAGATGGATTCTCCGGATATAACCAAGTGTTAATGGCCCAAGAGGATAAAGCCAAAACTACTTTCATTACTACATGGGGTATGTTTTGTTATAGGGTGATGCCGTTCGGCTTAAAGAATGCTTGAGAAACCTACCAAAGGATGGCCACCACACTATTTCATGACATGATGCACAAAGAAGTTGAGGTATATGTTGATGATATGATGGTGAAATCTGATACAAGGGAATAACACTTGCAAAACTTAGAATTATTCTTCTATAGAGCATTGAAATATATGCTAAGATTAAACTCGAAGAAGCATGTGTTTGGGGTTACCTTAGGCAAATTGTTGGGACATGTGATTGGTCCGAATAGCATTGAGATTGATCCTGACAAAGTTAAATCAATCAGGGATATGCCAGCCCCTAAGATGGAGAGGAGTAGTTTAGGGATTCATTGGTAAATTACAATAAATTAGCAGGTTTATAGCAAAGCTCACAACAATCTATGAGCCTATCTTCAAATTGCTTAAAAAGAATCAGCCAGTCCTATGAAATGAAGAGTGTCAAAAGGCCTTTGAGCGAATAAAGGAGTATCTACTAAATCCACTTGTTTTAAAACCACCTAAACCCGGTAAACCCTTATTATTATACTTAGCAGTAGAAGAAGAGTCAATAGGAGCCATGCTAGCCCAAGCAGATGAGTTAGGGATTGAGCATGCAGTTTACTATTTGAGTAGAAAGCTCCTACCTTATGAAATTAAGTATAGTATCATTGAAAAGACCTGTATAGCCGTGGTTTGGTCTTCTAAGAAGTTGCGGTATTACTTTCAATCTTATAGTGTGCAAGCAATTTCCAGGTTGGATCCAATGAAGTACTTAAGGGAGACACCCTCTTTGATTAGAAAGTATGGATAATGGTTAATAATATTGGAAGAATTTGAGATTGAGTATGTAACCAGGAAAATAATCAAAGGTAGAGCAGTGGAAGAATTCTTGGCCTAACAACCATTACTGGATAGCGAAGAGGTAGTCCTGGAATTTTCGGATGAACATTTAGAGGCCATTGAAGTACAAGGATGGAAAATGTATTTTGACGGAGCAGTGAATAGGAAAGGAGCATGTTTGGGAGTCATACTAGAATCGCCCGAAGGGGAATTAATCCCTTTATCCAAAAAATTAAAATTCAGGGCAACCAATAATATGGTGGAGTATGAAGCATGTATCTTTGGTTTGGAAACCCTACTAATTATTAAGGTGGATAAGGTGGAAGTTTTTGGCGATTAATTGCTAGTAATATCCCAAGTAAATGGAGAGTGGGAGTTGAAAGAAGAAAAATTAAAACCATACCACCATTACTTGACCATGATGAAGAAGAACTTTAAGGAGTGCAGGATTATACACCTACCAAGAGAAGAAAACCAGATGGCTGATGCCCTAGCCACATTGGCTTCGGTATGGGAAAATCCTGTCAATTTATTCCTCAAGCCTCTGATTTTGACCAGTTCATCAACTCCTTGCTTTGAATATGAGACAATCATGGAAACTGATACAGACCATGATGCGTGCTATGATACTATAAGATGATTTTTGGAGGAAAGGGAATACCCGTCGAGGGCAACAAAGAAAGAAAGAAGAGCCATAAGGCGGTGGTCCTTACAATACATCACCTTTCATGGAGAGTTATATCAAAGATGGCCGGATGGGGTGCATTTGAGATTCTTGAGGAAGCCTGAAGTGGAGCTTATCATGTCAGAAATACATGCGGGAAGCTACGGTCCACACATGAGTGGTTTGGCCCTAGTTAAGAAGATAATTTGACAAGGTTACTACTGGTTGACCATGGAGAGAGATTGTATTGAGTTCATAAAGAAGTTCCAACAATGTCAGATGTATGGTAATTTGAATCACATGCCTCATGAAGAATTACATTCCATGTCTTCACCCTGGCCCTTTGCTACTTGGGTATCGACATTATAGGAGAGATACATCTGACAGCCTCAAATGGTCACCGTTTCATTGTAGTAGCGGTAGATTATTTTTTGAAATGGGTCAAAGCTGAATACTTCAACAAACTGGGGGCAAGTCAAATGGCTAGATTCATTGAAAAGAACCTCATCTACAGGTATGGGATCGCGGACAGTGTGATATCAGACAATGGGGTATAGTTTCAAGGAGCAGTTAAGGACTTATTCTCGAAGTACCAAAGCCATCATCACTGATCCTCTCCTTATAGATTGAAGGCTAATGGTGCGGTAGAAGCAACAAACAAGACAATTAAGCAAATTTTGTCCAAGATGACCTAGACATACAGGGATTGGTCAGAGATGCTTCCTTTGCTTTGTGGGGATATAGAACAAGTGTGCACACACCGACTGGAATGATACCGTTCTCTTTGGTTTACAGGATGGAGGCAGTGTTGCCAATTGAAATTAAGATCAAGTTGTTGAGAGTGGTCTTGGAAGCTGAACTGCCTGAAATGGAATGGGTAGTGAGCAGATTCACACAGTTAGCTTTACTAGAGGAGAGAAGGTTAAAGCACTGTATCATCATCAACTGTATCAAAGAAGGATAGCTCGGGCTTACAATAGAAGGGTTAAGATCAGAAAACTCAGAGTCGGGGATTTAGTGTTGAAACAATGCAAGTCTAATGTATCTGATCCAAGAGGGAAATTTAGGCCTAGCTGGGAAGGTCCATATGTTGTGAAACAAGTCATGAACAAGGGTGCAGTGAAGTTATCAGACATGGACGGGAACGAGTTTAGTGAGCCAGTAAACATTGATAGGTTGAAGAGGTTTTATGTATAAAAAAAAGAAAAAAAAGAAGAAAAAAGAGCTCGCTAGGTTGAAAACCCAAAAGGGCGGCTTAGGCAAAAGTTAGAGCAGTCCGCTAGTTCCGAAAACCCAAAAGGGTGGGCTAGGCAACAATTAGGGCTAAATGAGAGAAAATCATCAATTAGAGAACCCGAAAGGGCTAGTTAGCAACAGGAGTGATTTTATGTATGCTGGCTTTATGTTTGGTTGTTCCCCAATTTAATAAAATAGAATTAATATTAAAATTGTTCTATTTGCATTGTTATAAGTATTTGACCAGATATGGATGAAATGAATAAACACAATAGCAAAAGATGATGACAAATTATAAAAGAAAAAGAAACATCTCTTATTATTACTTTTATTATTTTCATCCTAACAACACACTCTCTAAAGAAATTCATAAATGTAAAATCAATGGTAGACGATAAGTGTAACGTGTAGGCCAGCTTTGCTTTAGCCGATCCAAGTAGACTTCAGTCAGACAAGGCATGTCTAAATTGGGAGTGAATTCAGAACCTCGAGGCTCAGCTCCATACTGACAGTCAAGCCGGCGAAGATCATAGCAAGTACCTCGTCAAAGAGTAGCAAGAGGAACATACATCAAGTACGTCCGTATGGTGATACGAGAAATCTTCCACCAAGGTACTAACCAACGTATGTTGACTTCAGCAAGTGAGTGGATCTAGTCAACCCAGTCAATATATGAAGAAGCAGGATGGAGTAGTTTCCTTGCATAATGATGTCGTGGTAGATATCTGACAAAATCCATGGATGGAGTATCAAGCAAGCAGAGACGCTCCTGAAGTTAAATCTGTGAGGAAAAATTAAAAATTTTAAAAAAAGAGAGAAGAAGGTCCGCTAAGTTGAAAACCCGCAAGGGCAGATTAGGCCACAATTAGGATAGCTCGCTAGCTCCAAAAACTCGAAAGGGCGGACTAGACAAAAATTAGAGCAATAAAAAAAGGACCTAAATTGAAAACTCGAAAGGGCAGTTTAGGTAATTACCTGAAGCAACAATGGACTCCCGGTCAGTCTCTTTGACAATCCTAATTTAAGTTTGTCTAATCCAACTAAAGTCTCAGATAAGATCACGGGTATCGACGATAAACCTCCTTCCATTTGGTCCATGATATCCAATACTCGTGGATCAATATCTCCATCATAAGAAATAAGCAAGAATTGGCCAAGCAAGCAAAGACAAAACATAGTTCCCCATGCCTTAGTAGGAGCCAAACGAGAAAGGCAAAAGTCAATTAGGGGACCAAGTAGAATTTTCTCACCTCTCATCAACTGTAGAACTTCGGGCTTTCAAAGTTGAAATAACATTTGCATCTTTTGTTGAGTCTTGGAAATTAATATAGGTAACGCCATTTGTTGATTGCATGGATATCCAAGGATGGCCTCAAATTCTTCAATCAAGGGACATATTTCAAAGCCATTAATTTTATATGTCCTAGAATCCACATTCCAAAAGGAAGCCATGGCATGTAAAAAAGAATGGTCCAATTTAACATTTTGAAAACACTTCAAAGTATCAAATTTTGACCAAGATATTTGTTTCCAATGAATGGCATTCATATTTTTAAATAGAAATTTTATTTTCTTCAAATGGAGTTCGGTCATTGTGGAAGACTGAAGGAAAATTAGAATTGTTAAAAGGAGTTTTTACGTTGAAGTAGAAAATCTCCTGGCCTCTGTATGAAATTATGGCGTGAAAAGTGATTTATATAGGAGGATTGTGCTATTCCAAAATTGATAAGAAAAAGCATGAGAGCGAGATGCATGAGGATAGGGAATTGACGAAGAAAGTTCTTGAATTGCCGCATTGTATTTGGTTTTTGTAAATTGGTGTGACTGTGAAAATATGGAATGTGAAGAGGAAAATTGTAGCAATAATGATGATAAAAAAAGGAGAAAGAAAAAAAAAAGAGAGTTGCAGTAAAAATAAAAATTATATACCATCATTATTATTTTTATACTTATTATACAATATTTCCTTAATTGATACAATACTCATAGATCACTAAGAAAGAGGTGGTAGATCATCAAATAAAGCCCTGAAAAAATCATTGCCTGTAGGAGGAGGAGGCATATCACCCGTCCTGAGTCCGTCCAAAGTAGGAGCACCTAAATCTCTATTACCTTGGAATTCAGATCTATAATGATCCTCATCCGAGGCAGAAAAAAGGATCTCATGGTCATCAGCTTGGGGCCCTCTAGATGAAGAAGCACCAGGATCTCTCATCCCCTAAAATAGGAAGTCTCAAAAATCTTGCTCTGACTGGTGATACAATTTGTCAAAATGGGAAACCTGTTGACGACTGGCGGCCAACTCTTCTTGAAGTTTCTTATTTTATTCTTCAAGCATCCATTGTGAGCGAGAAAGGAAAAGAGTAAGAGCATACATATACATAAATTATCATGGAACAAGAAAACCTACCAGGTAATTCATATCAATGCCCTGTGGATGAGATGGCATCTCCGGTTGATTAGATTGAGCAAATGGAGGAGTAGTAAAAGAAGGTCCAGCCTCATGACCAAATGAGCCAGCAGCCTGCAACAATCATTAAAAAAGTCAAAATAAGTGAAGAAAGAAGCAATTGCAATGGAAAAATGGTAAAAGTTTACCTGAGAAGTGCTAGCCCCGAAATGTGAGACAAACTATCCTCCCTCTCCATGATACTCCTCTTCATCTCTATCCTCATTTTTCTCGGGAATCTCCCGTACACCAACAGGTGATACATCAAAGTTCAAGAGCCATATTTGAATAAACTGGGTATAAGATGCACCGGTGGATAGAAAAAGGTTTCAACATCATAACTGTGCCGACCCAACCACCATTCTTCGGCATTGACGTGATATTTAAAGTATATTTCGGGCAATGCATCAAGATCCTCTGCTGCTCGGGACCAAGAAACCACTCGTATACTCTCTCTTTGAGAAACCAGCCACTAGACACAGGGCCGGCAATGATTCAACGGGTATGTTGAAAAGACAGTGCGACATTCATGGAGGAAGTTCAGTTCATCCTCTCTTTTGTGTTCCACCAGGCCAAATTGACCTACAAAAAGACATAAGGTAAGTGAACTTTTATATAAATTTTAAAGTATACTAATGCTATTTTACCTGGCCCCAGGTTAAGCAGCTCAACACAAAGCGTTGGGTATGCACATGGTGAGAGCCGAAAACTTCTACACGATTACAATAAAAAAATTAATCTCGGATACTCGACTCTCTCTTGGGAAATACCAGGCACTCTCACAAGATTGTGCTCATATGCCCATGCCTACAACAATAATAAAAATCAAATTCATGCAAGAATAAGAATGGAATTGACATTTGTGGAAGGAGAGTACCTCGACAACTGGCATAAAGCCAATAAAAGACTTCTTATTTTTGCAAATTTTGTCGAGTCCATGGTAAAGACAACAAGGCCAGCTTCACCCCAGTCATAAAGTGGTACCATACTCATATCAGTAAGGGCCCTCAACACCGACAAATGGATGGCAGATTCTGTGCTGCCTAAAATGGTCGACCCGAGCAAATACAGTAAAAATCCTCGAGCATATTATTTTATTGTGTCTCTGTGAACCCGTCCTTCGTAGTTCATCCAATAACTCTGAATTGGCTCAATTTTTATCTTGAAAGACCCTTTAAATGATGTTTCCATACCGATTAACTGTCGGATTTCTTCAAACGTCAGAATATCATTGGTAAGAGGGACCGGAAGGCCATAGTACCGGATACCAGTTATGGATGTATAATCGACCGGGCCAATGGTCATTTCTCCTATAGGTAGGTGAAAAGTATGGGTCATGTCCATCCACCGTTCTGACAATGCTTGAACTACACTCATGTCTATCGAATACTCCTTAAATGGTAATTGCAAGATAAAGCTTTCAAGACTACAATCTCAGATAATTCGTCTTACCCGAGAAGGCGCTACATCATACCATTATCGGGCTTTGTAGACACACCATTCGCCCCGGATAATGCAACGATCACGCTAACACGGAGCCAGGTAAGTCAACATAAGGTAAGTATATTATCATATCAATACCACTGATTTTTAGGCTAAATTTATTTTTAATCTATCTATTTACTTAAATTCTTAAATATATTCATCTAATTAATTTAATTTTCCTAAATCTTAAAAAAAACAAAAAAAACAAAAAATAAAAAGAAAACAAAAAAAATAAAAAAAATATATAAAGATAAAGAAAACAAAAAAAAGAAAAAAAAAGAAGAAACAGAAAACAAAAATGAAAAAAAACAAACACAAAAAATAAATAATAAAAACACAAAAAAGGGAAAAATGAAAAAATGAAAAAAAATCTGCTGTTAAAATAAATAATTACCTTGCTCTTTTGATTTGAACTGCGATGAAGTGGCATCCCGGCTAGTAGACTTATATTTCCATCTTCATGCCGCCGAATAAATTCTAATAACTCAGCATTAGATCGAGTTCCTAATCTTGAAGTATGCATTTTCTCCTCAACTCTATGTTAAACTCTCTAAATTCTCTGAGATAAAAATGTATAGCTATGAATGAAAGGACGAAATGAGCTGATATGAATGAAATGAAGAAATGAGTTGCAACGTTTATATAGAGAAATGGCAAAGGAAAAGACAAAAATAAAAAAATAGTATTCTCGTGAAAAAAAGAGAAAAAGTAAATTTTACTATTTATAAATAGTAAGTAACTATTTACAAATAGTAAATGAATAGTTGGTGAATAGTGCATAAACAGTAACTACACAGTAAATAAACAGGAAACTCAATTATTCAATTTAATCATTCAGATACTTGCGTGTATATAAATATTTTTATACTTTTAAAATATTTTTACACGCAGGGGCAAGAAGATATGTGTATGGTAAAAATTAGCTAAATTTTTTGCAAATTCCTTTAGTATCTTACTGACTAATTAAATCTCACTTAGCTCGGGTCCAAAACCCAAATTACCCTCTGTGAACGGGGATTTTTGCCCTCACTCCAAGTGGAATGGTTCTTGCGACTTCGGCACTATTTAGGCTAGGGGCCTTAGAGAACACGGGCCTAAGCCCGGAGAAAATAGAGTCACCACCCAAACGGGCTGAAAAAAAGAAAGGGGTGGATGACTCGATTCCTAAAGAATCCCCAACCCCCTAATGGGTTCGGAAAGTTAGGTACGTGTAGGGAAGGTGAGAAATGACTCAGCACCCCCACAATGCCAAGTTCATTGGAACCGGTCTCCTTTGCAGGTCTTAATATTATAAACTTCTTAAATATAACAATATTATCCATATTACATGCAACAATTAAAATAAAGCATCATTATATTAAAATCAAAGCAATGTCCAAACAAAGCAAATAAATGGACACCCATCCGAGGATGGAAACATGTCCTTACATCGTTCATGTATAAACTAAATAGGACACCCACCTAAGGGTGGAAACATGTCCTTTACATTGGTCCAAAATATAAAAGCAATTTAAATTACATATAAATTAATTAATGAAGTACCCACAAAGTGGAAACATACCTCTTACAATTTTAATATAAAAAAAATAAATAATAATCATAATAATAAAGAGAATATCCATCCATGATAAATTAAATAAATCAAGCATTGAAATTAAATAAATCAACCATCAAAACATATAATAAACTACATAATCAAATCTAAAATCAAATAAAGCAATAAACATATAAGTTTAGGGTTTTAAAATTAGGGTTTTGTAATTAGGGTTTTTAGGGTTTTTGAAACTAGGGTTTTGGAATTTAGAGTTTGGAATTAGGGTTTTAAAATTAGGGTTTTTTGAAACTAGGATTTTGGATTTCAGAGTTTGGAATTAGGGTTTTTGGGTTTAACTTACTGCCTTAAAAACATAATTTTGGGTTTGGAGAGATAAATTACGATTTTGGAGAAATTATCAATATTTTGGAGTTTAATAATGAAATGGTTTAAGCTTTTGGATAAAAATAGCTTAAGGTTTTGAGTTTCAATAAAATAATTTACGGTTCTTGAAGTAAAGTAAACAAAATAGATTTTAACAATTATTTTAAATCCTTGAAGGCTACTGGATAGTTTTATGTGTTTTATGAAACGTGCATGTGGGGTTATGAATACCAAATGATCAATGTGTTAAATAAAGCAAACAATTAAAGTTATTGAAACAAGGATAAATTTACTGCAAGTTCAAAGATCAAGATACTGCGTGTTCAAAGATCAAGTTACTGCATGCAAGTTCTTATTAATCAAAGAAATGAAGCTACTATGAGTATGAATAATTTACTATTAAAGATCAAACCTCCGTCGTTGGTTCCACCAAAAAATTGATTTCTAGGTGAACAATGTGAAGACAGTATGGACTCTGTCTTCTTTTTTTGGTTGTTTTGATTTTTCTGTTTGTGGTTTCCTTCGCTCTCCAAAAAGCTGTTGTTGTTCTTCTCTCTTTATTGCCGTCTCTTCTGTTTTGTGGTTTAATCTCTCTTAATATTCATCGCCGAACCTCTTTAATGTTTCCTCCTTATTTCTAATGTTCCTCCTCCCTTCTGAATTCTAAAATGTTAATATTTATAGCCAAACCTCATTCAAAATCCTTAACCTAATATTAATCAGTCCCTAAAACGAATTCTAGTTGAATTAGGAAAGTTATTGAACTCATGTCGACCTGGTTGCCCTAGGTCGATATAAGACCAACCTCAAGTCGACCATGGGCTGCCTAGGTCGACATGAGCTCATGTCGACCTAGGGCTGCCAAGGTTGACATGAAGCATGCTCATGTTGACCTAGCCTGCCAAGGTCGACCTAGGCAGCCCAAGGTCGACATGAGGTTGGTCTCATGTTGACCTAGGGCAACTAGGTCGATATGGGTTCAATACCTTTCCTAATTCAACTAGAATTCATTTTAGGGACTGATTAATATTAGGTTAAGGATTCTGAGTGAGGTTCGGCTATAAATATTAGCGTTTTAGAATTCAGAAAGGGGAGAAAACATTAACAAAGGGAAGGAACATTAAAGAGGGTCGGCAATTGAGATTAATAGAGGATTAAACCACAAAGCAGAAGAGACAACAACAAGGAGAGAAGAACAGCAACAACTTTTTAGAGAACGAAGGAAACCACAAACAGAAATATTAAAGACAACCAAAAAAGAAGGCAAATTACATACTATCTTCACATTGTTCATCCAAAAATCAATTTGGAGGAACCAATGAATGGAGGGTTGATTTTTAATCATAAATTAATCATGATCACAGTAGTTTCATTTTTTTATTAATAAAAACATGCATGCAATAATTTTATCTTTGAAACATGCAGTACCTTTATCTTTAAACATGCAGTAAATTGATTTTTGTTTCAATAACTTTAATCATTTGCTTTAATTAACACATGGATCAATTTACATTCGTAGCCCCACTTGCATGTTTCACAAAAAACATATAACTATCCAGTAGCCTTGAGGATTTAAATTAATTGTTAGAATTTAGTTTGTTTACATTAAATTCAAGAACCGTAGGTTATTTTATTAAAACTCAAAACCTCAAACTATGTTTATCCAAAAGCCTAAACCATTTCATTATTAAACTCCAAAATATTGACTATTTTTCCAAAACCTTAATTTATTTCTCCAAATCCAAAATTATGTTTTTTTTAGTTAGTAAGTTAAATCCAAAAAATCCTAATTCCAAAACCCTAGTTTCAAAAACCCTAACTATCCAAAAACCCTAATTCCAAAACCCTAGTTTTAAAAACCCTAATTCCAAAACCCTAGTTTCAAAAACCCTAAAAATCCTAATTTCAAAACCCTAATTATAAAACTTTAGTTTCTAAAACCCTAAGTTCCGAAACCCTAAATTCAATTGATAATTCTTTAAATCCCTAAATTTATATATTTATTGCTTTATTTAATTTTAGATTTGATTATATAGTTTATTATATTTTTTGATGGTTGATTTATGTAATTTCAATACTTGATTTATTTAATTTATCATGGATGGATATTTTCTTTATTATTATGTTTATTATTTATTTGTTGTGGTATTAAAAGTGTAAGAGGTATATTTCCACTTTGTGGGTACCTCATTAGCTAAATATCATGTAATTTATAAATTGCTTTTATATTTTGGACCAATGTAAAGGACATGTTTCTACCTTTTGGTGGGTGTCCTATTAGTTTAGACACGGATGATGTAAGGACATGTTTCCATCCTCGGACGGGTGTCCATTTATTTGCTTTGTTTGGACATTATTTACATTTTAATATAACGATGGTTTATTTCAATTGTTGCATATAATATGGATAATATTGTTATACTTAAGAATTTTATAATATTAAGACCTGTAAAGGAGGCTGGTTCCAATGAACCGGGCGTTGTGGGGGTGCTGGGCCATTTCTCACCTTTCTCACACGTACCAAACTTTTCTAACCCATTAGGGGGTTGGGGATTCCTTAGGAATCGAGTCAACCAACCCTTTCTTTTTCCCTGCTCGTCTGAGTGGCGACTCCATTTTCTCAGGAACTAGGTCCGTGTTCTCTAAGGCCCTGAGCCTAAACAGTGCCGAAGTTGCAAGAACCATTCCACCGGGAGTGGGGGAAAAAATTTCTGCTCACAGTGGCGACTCCACTAGGAATAAGAGAAGTTGATTCCGTTGGTCTTTATATTATTCTATTCTTTCTTATAATGATATTTTCCATTGCATCATATTAGATTGCATCGTGTGCTTGAGTTAGCATGCCCGTGTTACCCGTGTTGTGTTATGTAAGGGATACCATACTTTCACACAAGGTATGGAGATCGAGCATGGTATAACCACCATAGCCTCGTACCATTTGGTATATACTTGCTATGGGAACCTAAGCCTTTTTACCCAAAGACTAAAGCTCATGTAATTGGCCTAATTACTTTCCTTAGGTTTTACCCCAAATGCTTGTTGTTTGACTATAGTTAATTTATCTTAGCTTAAATCATGGCTTATTTGGTTTGTTCTTTTTCTAATATGACCTAAGCACATTGTAAGCTCAAAATAAAATTTTCCTTTAAATTCCAAAAGGCCAAAACTATTTTCAAAACTTCTCAAACTGGTCTTTGGAAATAAAAATTTTCTAAAAATGAATAAAAAATTCTTTTGCTCATGACCCAAATACTAAGCCCAAAATATGTTTTTCTAAAATCTTTTTACAATGGGCTTAGAAATAAAATTATTTTCATCCAACCTTTACTTACAAAGAGCTTGCAAATTATTTAGGTCAATTACGAAATACCAAAAATCAATTGTGAGCCTAGTTTATACTAAGAATAATTAATCATGGGCTTGTTTTTAGAATGAATCATTAGTTACCTTTTCGAGTGAGAAATCTATTTATAATAAGCCTCTTAATTTAGTTTTAATCCAATATAGCATAAAAGCTACTTTAGTTGGATAAATGGATTAAAACCTAATTAATGGGAATTATTATGAACTAATTTCCATTTTTGAAAATATAACTATTGGTTGAAACGTTCAAGAGAAATATTCAAAAACAAGATAGCCTATGTTGGTATTTTGTTAATCATATACCTAGGAAAAAAGACTCGCCATTCGTGTGTGGATGTTATAAGGTTGGAAGGAACGTCCTATTTATCCTTGTCGGTTAATTGTTTGTGCATACATGCATACATTTGCATCTCATATCATTGATCCTTTTTGGCTCACAGCCCTGGATTACAACAGTTCAAAAGCTTATGACAATCTGACCTACGCCGGAGAAGAAGAATCTAGCAATGACTCAATCTCTTTTTGACCAAAAGCAATGGAGCCCGAACAAATTCAAAGAATGGTGGATTATGCCCTCAATGCCAAGATGGAAGAAATAAAAGAGGCCATGGCCGAGACCGTGAAGAACCAATTGACTGCAATTTTAGAAAATCATTCCGAAGCATCTGCTAGCACCAAGAAAGACAAGGGGAAGGCTAAAGTTGGTGAAGTGGTTTTTGATGATGATAAGGTGATCATTGATAATGATGATGATTGGGCTCAATACTACCAAGATCCTCAAGATAAAAAGGAGCCGAAGGTCATTGAGAAGACAACTATTGAAAAGACCGGGACATTTGATGTTGAGAAGATGATTTCTAATTTAGAAAAGAAATTTGAGAAGAAGTTGAAAATCGAAGAAATGTCTGAAGTTGACAAATTATTTGAGCTAGATGAAGAAGTTTTGTACAAATTCAAGATGCGATCCTTTGCTAGATACAATGGTACTGAAAATCCTCATCTCCATGTGAAGCGGTACATCACTGCCATGCAGTCTGCCCGAGCTACTAAAGCTCAAACTCTAAGATATTTCATGCTCTCATTGGACCCTATTGTCCAAAATTGGTTTAACACCTTAGAGGAAAGTACTCAAAAAGATTAGGACATGTTGTACAAGGCTTTCATTTAGCAATATGGGTATAATGTCGAGTTGGAAGTTACCTTAGTGAAAGTTGAGTCCATTAGACAAAGACCAAATGAGAATTTTGTGGACTATTGTTTAGATCATTTTTGTACTTGTTTTTAGTATGATTTTATGTTTGTTTTAGTTATTGTTTTTGTAACACCCCATCTTAGCCTACATTTATAGACCAAGATGGACTGTTAACTCATGGTGGTTGTGTCTTAATATTTTACTTAGCCAATTTTAAATGCAGATTTTAAAAAAAATTTTGCCATAACCTCCCCTAAAAATGGAGGTCCCAAGTGTCGCCAAAACTGATTCTTTAATTTTTGAAAAACATTTTGTTTCACAATTCAACTCAAGTACACTCCCAATAATCCACCCTTATAACCTCAACTACAATCCTGCAAGAAGAATTCACACTTCTATACTTGCATACATAAGTGCTAAACCAAAATAAGATTTATTAGATTACTAGCAGTGTACGTGTTCTAGCTTTTCATTATTATACATTTATTTGCTAGATCATACAAGCTTATGTACATGCCATATTGCTACAATCAATCATATCCAAACTCCTACCCAAAGTAGTAGTCAAGGCCAGCTGCGCAGGACATGCTGCAATCTCGTCTCCTCGTTTAACCTACGAGTTTAGAGGGAAACTAAACTCGCTAAGCAATTGCTTAGTGGGTACTTAAATCATTGCAATAAATAAATAAAAAGAAAGAATGATTTGAACATACATTTATATACTTTAAATACTTGAAAGGAATAAATACAAAACACAGATGGTAAAAAGGCTTGACTGAATAATTTGAATTTAAATCATTTTTCTTGCTTTTATCATTTTGGTTGCTCTACTGGTTTAACAGAACGTCAGTGGATAAGGAAGGGTCATGATAAACATATCTTGTCATGATCATATTTCATTATCATTCATCATAATTCTTGCACATGTGCCAATGGCCATTATCATTGCATCATTGATCATGTCATTGTAATCATCGGCCTTCAGCCGGAATATCATATCATGTCATAAGCAGTACTGCAGTAATAGTATGATGCATCATACCCTTATCTCAATGGTTCTGTCATAACCAAGTAGAGCATAAATAATTTATTAAATTACTTTGATCATGATATTCAATAAGCCATGATTTGTCCATAATGCATGTATTGTCGGAATAGCTTGTCATGATGCCTTTCTGATCATTTTCAATTCTCCTTCATGTCATTTTATATGATTTAACATCAATCCATATCATAATATTCAAGTTTTAACACATTTAGAAAAATGACCAAATGAATAGTAGCGCGACGCGTAAAATCGGCAACGCAATGGCGCGCGACAACTAAATGGTAAAATCTGTTTTTACTGCTGAAAATCAGTCAACTTTGGCAACGGTTTTGACCAAGTAAACAAACTTATTTTTGGCTGAATTTTTGCAGGAAAACACTTTCATAAGTTAACTAAATGCATGTAAAATTTCGTCAAAAAATTCTTTCGTTTGCCCCTTCAACGGACTGCCCAAAATGAAAGCTGCAGAATGGTGCCCAAAAGGGACCATTCGGCCCAATTTTCCAAACTTGAGGGAAATTCATTTTTTTCTTGCAAAATTGATTTTTAGAATCCTTTTGTGATACCATTGAAGGACTAAGGGTCCCTCTTCCAAAAATCAAACCAAAGGAGTGATTAAAAACTCATCAAAGTTTATGGATAGTTGAGCAAATTTAGCTAGTTTGTTTTGTTTTCATTCTTTTCACAATCAATTGATTACAAATAGTTCAAAAGCACTTTCCCACATATTTACCACACATAATAACATTATTTCAAAACCATTTCAAAAATCCCATAATGCAATATATGTGAATTAATTGAAAAGGCAATGATTTAAGTACCAAACCTTGTTTATTTGCTTTGTTCCTTGCTTGTCTTATTCTTTCTTCCCTTCTTCTTCTTTATCCCTTTGATTTCCTATAATTTTCATAACTTCCATAATAAGAACATTATAAAAACCATATGTTCAAGCCTTGATTCTTGCTATCTTAAGCTACTAATTACCATTTATTCATCACTTCTACATGTATGAATCATTTACTCTAATTTCTCTTCACTTTCTTATCTTTCCCATAATCTTCCCAACTTTTCTTTCATTGATAACTTGAAAACTATCAATCAAATGAATAAACTAAAGCTAGAATTGGAATCCTTACCTTAAAATAAAGCTTTTCCTTCCAAAAATCCACTTGAACACTTGAAAAAAATTCCTTCCCTTTTGTTGGTGGAGAGAATACGGCATGCCTCTCAAAAATGGAGAAAAAATGTGTCCTTAATTCTTTAATCATTCTTCTCTCCCTTTTTATATTTTTTCATTTTCCATTTATTTAATTAATTTCATTTTGGAGGGTTAAGATGTAACCACCACAAAAGTATCTTAACTAGGATGGTGCCATATGGAGGGTTAAGATTAATCCAACCCAAAAGTGTCTTTAAACAAGATTTTGCCATGTGTCCTCTTCTAGAAAATTACTATACCATGTGTCCCTTTTCTAGAAAATGGGTGGAAGTGAAAAGGCCAAAATACCCTTCAATGGAAGGTTTTGCCTTTTCTTCGTAACCGGGTAGTTTTACGACTCGTAAAATGTACTGTTCTCCTCCTTTCAATCTCTCATTTCCATTTCCGACATTCATCCTTGATTTTGAACTAATTTATAAAAATACACTCATGCCCTTGACTTTTGTAAAAATTCCCTTTAGGTCCTTACGTGATTCGGGTCTCCACTTAGGTTCGTTCTTCAACATTGATCACTGCGGAGTCCTTCCGTTTACTTCGGATACCTTTACTTGTCTTGTTTTCCAGTGTATAAATTATTATCACAAGAATGACAAAAATACCCTTGGTCAAGAATCCACTGTATCTCTCAAACTATGCGTTTTCGGGAAAAACTGTGGTGTTCCGTTCCGACCCAATTTTTCTCTACTTTCCATTTCTGGAGTCTGTTATATGCACTATTAAGAACCTCCAGTACAACTTTTGGAAATTACAGTTACCTCCCCAAAACTTTTTGAAATTACAGTCACCTCCCCAAAACTTTTACAATCTTTTCAGTTAGGTCCTTTTTGTTTTATAGAGCTTCCTTTCACTTCGTGTTCTTTGGTGATTACTCGGGACAGCTCTTGTTACTGTACGCGGATGTACTGTACATGGATGTACTGTACATATGTACAAATTGGGTCGTGACAGTTTTGATTAATTTTTGTTTAAAGTGTTTGTTTTAGGTTTAGGTGGAAAAACACCCTTGGAAGATCAAAACAGTGGAAAACAGAGCAAAAATGAAGAAACAGTAGCTGACACGCCCACGAGACACGGCCAAGCCTCTGGCCGTGTCTCACCTGATGAGCAAAACCAAAGAACAAGCAAGAAAGAGCAAAAATCAAGCAGAAGGTGACACACTCAAGGGACACGGCCGTGTCACTGGCCGTGTCCCTCCAAAAATGTCAGACACGGCCAAGTTCACCCTGACTTGGCCGTGTCACACTCCAAAGAAGAAGAGAGGAAAATCAAGCAGTAGAGGACACACCCAGAGGACACGGCCGTGTCCTTGGCCGTGTCCTCCAATCCACATCAAACACGGCCAAGCCAATCAAGGCTTGGCCGTGTCACCCTCTGGAGACCAAAAGAAAACAAAGCAAGCAAAGAAAGAAAGAACAAGCCAGTAAGGGACACGGCCAAGCTCCAAATGGCTTGGCCGTGTCACCTCCCACCACCAAAGAAAGAAAGAAAGGAAAGAAAAGAGGCAGTGGCTGACACGTTTAAGGGACACGGCCGTGTCCTTGGCCGTGTCCCATGAAATTCAAGAGACACGGCCAAGCCAACCAAGGCTTGGCCGTGTCACCTCAACTGAAGAACGAAAAATTACAAGAGACACGGCCAAGCTTGTCATGGCTTGGCCGTGTCCCACCTGAAAAGCTGATTCCTTTTGCACAAAGTGGGAGACAAAGTGGGAGACAATGACTTTTGCTTGCAAAAAGAAATACTAAACAAAGAAAAAGTGGGGGACAAAAGAAAATGGATGAGTTGGAAGGCATGGGTGTGTATTTTTGAAAGAATTAAATAGAGAAGAAGAGAAAAATGGAGGGACTTCTTGGTGTTCTTGGAGCCAATTTTCTGGAAAACATGGGAGAGGGAGAGAGTGACACTCTCCCTTGTCCCTTCACCTCCAAACCTCCATTTCCATCCTCTTCACCTTCTCCATCTTCCATTGATAGGATCTTTGAGGTTCTTTGGGAAAAATTGGGTTAACAAGCTCTCAAAGGTTGAAGAAGCTTCATTGAAGGGAGTGGTGACTTGAGAAAGCTCCATTCCATCTTCCAAGGGCATATCCATTGAAGGTTGGTGACTTGAGAAAGCTCCATCCAAAGGTTTGGTGACTTGAGAAAGCTCCATTCCACATTGCAAGGGGAATCAACCATTGAAGAGGGCTTGAGTTCTTCATCAAATACATCAAGTGGAGCTAGGAGGAAGACTAGCAATCCTACTCTTGGCATCTTCACAAGGGGTTTTTCTATTCTCTCTTTTGATTCATTTCTTATTGTTGTTGTTGTATTAAGATATTGATATTGCAATGAACAATTTGTATTTGTTTTGTATTGAGATGAATATTTGTTATAAATTGATGATGTTGAGCTAAATACCCATGTTTAGGGTTTATAGTATATTTGGTTGAATGTTTTGATTTGATATTTACATTGATGTTCCTTGTTGATTGGTTGATTGTATTGTATTAAATGCTAGGTTGATAGATTAGCTACCTATTGATCTTTGAATATTGGATGACGGACCGAGAGGTGAAATCCGATATCGGAACTATATAATCGACCACCCTATGAATGAATTAGAAATATAAGTTCTAGGGTTTTTATTAATTTGGTAATGTTAAAGAATTGGTCATTGTTAATTCATGAATGTGAGAACTAATGGATTGGTAATTGACTAATTAATCTTAAGGAACAAATTAATTCACAAGGTTATGTTAATGGACAATTGAGAATTGAGCTTTGATTGAATGGACCTATGACTCTAGGCACCTTCCCAAGAATCAATTTGATCTTGTACACCCACACACATTACTCTCTACGCACGATAAATTTAGGTTTTAAATTATTCTCGCACCATCTCGACACAACAAACTCTCGCATTTAAATAACTTGTCAATCAAGCTATTACGAACCACACCTTCTTGGGGAAACGACCTTGGGGCGATCACCTTTGCTACAGCTACCTCGTATACTTGCGAGTGACGCTTTGTAGTAGTACTTAATTCGAGCGCAACAAGTTTTTGGCGCCGCTGTCGGGGAAGGCTGTCGCAGTAGTAATAGTTTGATTTTTCTTTTCATTGTTTGTTTATTTTCTGTGAATTGTTTGTTTGTTTTATTTTTCTTTCAATTTAATTATTTGTTTATTTTATTTTATTTAAGTTGCTAAGTGCCTTGTGTAAATATGCAGTTTTCCAGGCACGGCGGAGTTTATGATAGGAACGATGATTCTGAAATGGCATGGCAATTAGCAGAATTGACGAATCAACTTAAGGTGCTAAATGCAAGAGGAAGAGCACCTATGCCACGCCAAGAGATATGTGCAGCATGTGGCAATGTAGGCCATAGTGCAAACACGTGTTCCATGGGTTATGGACGATACCAAGATTGGCAAGAGGAAGAAGATGGCTACCAAGGTTTCCAGCAAATGGGAAGAAATGACACATATTCCAATCCTTATAATCCCAGCTGGGGAAGCCAATCAAATTTTTCTTGGGAAAATCAACAACAAATTCCACCTCAAAATTTTTATCAACCTTACCAAAGAAATCCTTACTCTCAAGAACAATATTCAAATCAAGAGTACCTTAAGCCACCCACATTTGAAGATAGTTTGAATGCCTTCATTCAAACTAGCACACGAAACCAAGATCACCTTAAGGAACCCACCTTAGAAGAAAGTTTGAATGCCTTCATTCAAACTAGCGCGCAAAATCAAAATCACCTTAAGGAACCCACTTTGGAAGATAGTTTGAATGCCTTCATTCAAACTAGCTCACAAAACCATGATCAATTTGAGAAATCCACAGTGGACGATGATTTGAATGCTTACCTTCAAATTAGCACACAAAATCAGGAAGGGAGCAATGAGAGATTTGATTCTTTGGCGGAATCATTGAAGAGGGTGGAAATGCAAGTTGGGCAGCTGGCACATCAACTCCAAGTGCAACAAAAGGAGGAATTTCCTAGCCAATTGGAGCAAGTCAAGGTAATCACAAATTTGACGAGTGAGCAGGTGATATATAACAATTTTTGTGATTCCTTTGATGCAGGGACTAATCAAGAAGACAATGGTGAGGAAATGCTGCCCAACATGGAGAAACAAAGTCAATCAAAGGAGGAGGAGAATTTGGACTCATCAACTTCATCAAATTTGTATGAACCTTCGAATCCTTTACAATCAATTCCATTCCCAGGTAGGCTAAAAGAAGAGGAGCAAGGTAAGCAACTTTCTAACATCTATATTATGCACTCCCAAGGAGAAAGTGGAAATAAGCTTGAGATGGGTATGCCTTTAGAAGAAGAGCATGAAATGCCCAATTTAGAAATTGAGGAGTGTAAGCTAGTTTTAGATGTTAAGGTTGTTGAGAGGGAACTTGACATTGTTAAAGTGAATGAAGAAGTGATTCAATCAAACTTGGTTGAACTTAAAGAGTTCCCAAAAATCATCTCCTCTACTCTTGGTGGTGAAGAAGAGCATACAATTGATAGAACCATGCTGCACAATGAAATAGGATTTTACCACGTTCCTATAACACTGGAGGATAACCCCGATGTGACCTTCACATGTCCCTTTGAGACATCTTCCCTTCAAGGAAAAATATTTAAGGGTTGCCGTACATCGGGTGCATTGCAAAATTACATGTTGTTCATCCTCTCAGTCCTGGGCTCCAATTGTATTATGGGTGGAAGGAGCCCTACACATCGTATATGGGAACGATGGAAATCAGGTTTCATCTAAACCCTCCCTGTAGTATGCATGCTCACATTGAGGACAATGTGAATCTTTAAGTGTGGGGTGCATTATATGTTTTGTGTTTTTACTTTTGTTTTTGTGTTTTTACTTTTAAGTTATTTTTGTTTAAGTTTTAGTTAATGTTTTTGAATGTTTTTCGTTGAATAAATGAATTTAAAAAAAAAAGGGTTCAATTGTTATAAAAATTGTTGATAGATGACCTTTGAATTTTTGAAGCATGATTTGGAGAATTGAGTATATTTGGTGCTTATTGTCAATTTTGTTGGTTTTTCCTTGCATTGCCATTAACCTTGTGAGGAATTGAGCCATCAACTTATTATTCTTTTTGTGGGTAAACATCTTTGATTGATGATTTGCTAGAACTTGCTTTGAAATACATTTTAAGATTACATAAAAATTTCAATTTGGCATCAAGATGATTAAGGCAATTAGGTGAACCACTTTGGCTTAAAAAGACCAACCCTATATTCAACCTTAGTTAGCCAATTTTGAGCTTATTTTATTTTTCCTTTTCTTTCTTTTTCACAACACCATTAGCTTGAACCTTGTTGTTTAACTCTTACCCTTTCATTAGGTCAAGAGCATTTTAAGAGCGTTTATAACCGAGTGTTGTGTTGAATTAAGTGTGGGGTTAAATTTAGTAGGTTTAAGATTGCAAAGCAAAAAAAAAGAAAAAAAAAGAAAAAAAAAGAAAAAGAAAAAGAAAAAATATATATATATATATAATAATAAGAATAAATGTTGTCCTTGTTGAAAGGGTTGGAATGTATCATTGCAAGATTTAATAAGTGAGTTCCCTTGAAAAGCTCTTGAATGTCAAGGGGTAGATGAGAAGAAGGTGTTTTGGGATTGTTGGGTTATGTATATGATCGGGTACTTCATTCTTAAAGTGCTCTTGATGTAACACCCCCATATCCAATGCACACACACTACAACCACAACAAGGTAGCATAAGTGCACCAAACATAGGGATGCTACGGTTTTCTTAACATTCAAACCCTTTAAAACTTGATACAATACCCTTATCATTTTACATTATAGAAAATTAGATCATTTACTTATAAAACAAAACATATTAAGAATGAAGTCTCCAAGGAACTCCTCACCTTGCACCCTCACTGCACTATCTCGGTGTACCTTACTCACAACCACACTATGCCCTAACGGATTTGTCACAAACACATCAAATCCTAGGGACTCAGCATGCACATCAAATACAGGCAATACAGATGCACTAACATATGAATGCGTGGAACCCGGATCAATCAAAGCAAGTACAGAAAAACCAAATAAGGAAAAAGTACCAGCAATGACTGCCGAAGCATCTGGCTGCCTTTGCATAACATACATCCTCTGGGAAGAACCAACCTCCTCTGGTCTACTCTCCCTGGATGTAGCACCTCCTCTAACACTAAACCCAGATCTGCCTCCCCGGCTGCCACCTCTGCCTGCTCGACCTCCCCTCACACTAGGTCGAGAAGCTGCAGTATCAACTGACATCTGCTCTTGCCTCTCAGGGCAATCTCTCACAAAGTGATCTGGCGATCCACATCTGAAACAAACCCCTGCTACACCAGTCTTCCAGCAAGGACCACCATGCGGCCTACCACAATGGATGCAGATGGGTAAGGTGGATCTCTGAACCATAGGGGTCGGAGCACTCGCCACTGAAGCTGCAGGTCTAAATCTCTGTCTCTGTAACTGCACTGACCTACCAGCTGACCTCTGACTCCTACTAACTCTAGGAACAAAGCTTCCTTTACCTCTCTTCGCAGAAGAAGACCCTGCCTCAAACTGGGGCCTTCTAACCCTAACCTCTTCTTCTGAAGCAACCGCAATACCCTGAGCTCGCTCTACACTTTGAGCTGCTGCCACAAGCTGTGAGAAATCCTGATATCTGAATCCAGCTACTAAGCACATAATCGAGGGCCTCAATCCCTCCTCAAACCTCCGACATCTATCAATCTCATCAGCAATAATACCCCCAGCATACTGACTCAGTCGGATAAACTCCACTTCATACTCAGTAACAGTCTTGCTATCTTGCTTCAGACTCAAAAACTCCATCTTCTTCATGTCCTTATACTCCCTAGGAGTATACTTCAACTCAAATTCCCTCAGAAAATCAGTGTAAGACAGTGTTGGAGGATCATCCATAGAATGGGGCACTGTCTTCCACCAATCGTAGGCATCCTTCTGTAGCAAAGATCTTGCATAATCAAACTTTTCCTCTGAGGTGGCTTGCAACTAAACAAATACCCTCTGAACTCTATCAAGCCACTGTTCTGCTACAGCCAGATCAACTGTACCAAAGAAATCCTCTGCTCCATATTTCCTTAGCTTATCATAGTGCCTCACTAGTACTGAAGGCTGAGGGGGTGGTGGCTGTGGTTGCACAGGTGCTTGTCTCATAGCTTCCATCATATGCCTAAACCAGGCTGGCGGAACCTCTTCACCAACTGGTCTACCCGACACCGAAGCAGGTGCCTCCTCAACACTATCAACCCTAGCTCCCTCATCAGGAGCAACGCTCTCCTCACTACCCTCAACCGACTGGCGTGAGTGAGAATCCATCACAACCTAAGTCTGCAAACACAACATACTACATCTTATTAAAGATCAGAGGTTGCCAATCCCAAACATGTATATTATTCAAAAACCACTTTTAAAATCAAAATAATCTTTTTCTTACATTTTACCTAGGTTGAGAATCTCAAACCTAGGCTCTAATACCAAAACAATTGTAACACCCCCATATACAATGCACACACACTACAACCACAACAAGGTAGCATAAGTGCACCAAACATAGGGATGCTACGGTTTTCTTAACATTCAAACCCTTTAAAACTTGATACAATACCCTTATCATTTTACATTATAGAAAATTAGATCATTTACTTATAAAACAAAACATATTAGTTATATATATATATACATTTATATATTACACAGCGGAAGTTATAAAATATGTACATATTTACATATTAAACATTTCTTTACAAAATATAAAGAAGTATACATGATTGGCAAGTTTGCTCTGATCTTTAATCTCCCAAAATGGATTCTTCAAGGTCTACTCTCACTTGGTCTTGATGAACTCTCGGGTTCAACTCTATCAACTCTATTACCTGCGCGATTAAACACTATCGCGCTAAGCCAAGGGCTTAGTAAGATAAAACATGCAATGGATATGCTTTAATGCAATACAATGTCAATTCTAATACATATCATATATGTAACAACATAGATGCAAAGCTAACAACATCCCTTTACATTTTATAATCAACATACATATATGCATATCACATTTCAACATCATTGCATATATTTCATTATTTAATCATTTAATCATCCATGAACAACAATAAACAAATCATGACTCACATTAAACAAAGACAAGCATTGGGCCCAAGACACACTAATATGCCATTCAATTTTCAGAGTTAATGCTTTGGTTTGTTATCACATTTATCAATATCATATGCCCAACTAGGCTTCAAGGATTAAGTTCAACCAGGCTTCAAGGGGAGCAAAGCATGCTAAGCTTCAACCCAACTTGGCTTCAAGAACTAACCCAACCTAGCTTCAAGGGTGGTAACATCTCAATTAGGCTTCAAGGATTCAATCCAACCTAACTTCAAGAGATTGTTACACTTATTAGGCATGCCACCAACAACAAACTCTGAAAATGGAATAACACATTAGCCACACAATTCATTTAGTTTTCATTCTCAATTCTCATTATCATTTAGGCAAACATGCCTCATTTATCCCCATTGAATTACCTTAGCCAAAAACAATGGCTTCACATTTCATTTCACAATATAACACTTCATTATTCAAGTGTATATTTCTCTCATCCATGATCACATTATATCTCACATAGCATCATTCATAAATATCAACATTTCATTCCACATTACTCATGAAACACATTACTATTCACAATGCATAACATAACATTGTTCAATCTCAACAATGCAAGAACAATTTATATTAGTCATAGCTTTAGGATCATCCACAAGTGTTTGATTAAGTCATTCCTTAGTTTAAGTATGTTTAAAATGTTTATGTTTAGGTTTAGAGACCAAACTACCTTTGAAGAACCCAAACCATGCAAAAAGAACAAAGAAATCAAACAATATCCAACTCATTTGAGGGACACGCCCAGCCCACTTGAGGAACACGGCCGTGTCTTTAAAAATAAAAGAGGCAGTAGCCAACACAAATAAATGACACGGGCGTGTCTCTTCATTGCTTCTGGCCGTGTCACCATAAACACAACCTTAACTAAAACCAACACTTTCTCAATTGCACTCAAACACAATATTCATCATATAACATGTTTCAAATGAACATAATCAATGTTCTAAACACATATTCACCACAAGAATTACTTCACAACACATTAATATAACAATTAAACACACATCATCTCAAAACCCTAAAACCAACATCCTTCTCCATCCTTCCAAAACAACATCCACCATTTCCAACCACAACCTCTAATTAAACTCATAACTTAAAATCAAATTAACACTTGAAAACACAACACAACACATCTCAAATCCACCAAATCACAAAATCACCAAACCTTAATTCACTTCCAACACAACTTCCAAATAAGTAAAGAAAACAAGAGAATACTTACCTTAAAAGAAGAAATTCCACAAATCCCTTGTCAAATCCTTTGATTGATTCTTCAATTTGCTTCTAGCATCAAGAACACCTCTCTTTCCTTTTTGGTTTTTGGAGAGCCGACCACTTCTTGAAAGAAAGAAGGAAATGATGAAGACACAAAGTCAAAATTTGCTTTTAATCTCCACCAAGTAATCTTATCCAAGCAATTACCAAATATCCCTTAACCATATAACTAACTATTTGTCTCATATAAGCCCTTATGTGTAATTACACACTTAACACAAAAATATCTCTCTTCCTTTGACTCTTCTTTTGACACATTTATATGTTATATATATTATCATATACACAACATATACCATTCTCTCTAAACCCTATTTTCTTTCCAAAACACATATACACAAGCATTCTCCTCCCAAATTCTTTTCTTATCCCATCATATACATTCAATCCAATTTATAACAATAACAACAACAACAATATGCAAAACTTCTAGGGCATACATGAGGATATTACACTTGAACTTAATGATTTAGCTCACATTTCCTAAATGCCATGCCTTTACCTTAGCCCCATTACAACCCAATAAAGACCTTTTGATTGATGCTTGATTGTTATTTGTGATGGAGATTTGATTGATAAGCAAGCCTATGGTAATAATCTTTCATTGACTGTTATGAGTGTAAACACCACCATGAGCAAACACTTGTAAGAGTTGGTGAGGGGGTGACAACATTGGTTATGCATGGAAAGCCACTTTATTGCATTGGTGTCGATTTTGTTTGATTCGATATTGATTGTGGATTTAGGGATAAGGAAGTCTTGATACATCTTTATAACTCTTGAACTTAACAAAATTTATCTTGTTAGTGTGTTTTGATTTTAGCCTTGCTTGGGGACAAGCAAGGAGTTAAGTGTGGGGTAGTTGTTTAGATCATTTTTGTACTTATTTTTAGTATGATTTTATGTTTGTTTTAGTTATTGTTTTGATTAATTTTTGTTTAAAGTTTGTTTAAAGTGTTTGTTTTAGGTTTAGGTGGAAAAACACCCTTGGAAGATCAAAACAGTGGAAAACAGAGCAAAAATGAAGAAACAGTAGCTGACACGCCCACGAGACACGGCCAAGCCTCTGGCCGTGTCTCACCTGATGAGCCAAACCAAAGAACAAAGCAAGAAAGAGCAAAAATCAAGCAGAAGGTGACACACTCAGGGGACACGGCCGTGTCACTGGCCGTGTCCCTCCAAAAATGTCAGACACGGCCAAGTTCACCCTGACTTGGCCGTGTCACACTCCAAAGAAGAAGAGAGGAAAATCAAGCAGTAGAGGACACACCCAGAGGACACGGCCGTGTCCTTGGCCGTGTCCTCTAATCCACATCAAACACGGCCAAGCCAATCAAGGCTTGGCCGTGTCACCCTCTGGAGACTAAAAGAAAACAAAGCAAGCAAAGAAAGAAAGAACAAGCCAGTAAGGGACACGGCCAAGATCCAAATGGCTTGGCCGTGTCACCTCCCACCACCAAAGAAAGAAAGAAAGGAAAGAAAAGAGGCAGTGGCTGACATGTTTAAGGGACACGGCCGTGTCCTTGGCCGTGTCCCATGAAATTCAAGAGACATGGCCAAGCCAACCAAGGCTTGGCCGTGTCACCTCAACTGAAGAACGAAAAATTGCAAGAGACACGGCCAAGCTTGTCATGGCTTGGCCGTGTCCCACCTGAAAAGCTGATTCCTTTTGCACAAAGTGGGAGACAAAGTGGGAGACAATGATTTTTGCTTGCAAAAAGAAATACTAAACAAAGAAAAAGTGGGGGACAAAAGAAAATGGATGAGTTGGAAGGCATGGGTGTGTATTTTTGAAAGAATTAAATAGAGAAGAAGAGAAAAATGGAGGGACTTCTTGGTGTTCTTGGAGCCAATTTTCTGAAAAACGTGGGAGAGGGAGAGAGAGACACTCTCCCTTGTCCCTTCAACTCCAAACCTCCATTTCCATCCTCTTCACCTTCTCCATCTTCCATTGATAGGATCTTTGAGGTTCTTTGGGAAAAATTGGGTTAACAAGCTCTCAAAGGTTGAAGAAGCTTCATTGAAGGGAGTGGTGACTTGAGAAAGCTCCATTCCATCTTCCAAGGGCATATCCATTGAAGGTTGGTGACTTGAGAAAGCTCCATCCAAAGGTTTGGTGACTTGAGAAAGCTCCATTCCACATTGCAAGGGGAATCAACCATTGAAGAGGGCTTGAGTTCTTCATCAAATACATCAAGTGGAGCTAGGAGGAAGACTAGCAATCCTACTCTTGGCATCTTCACAAGGGGTTTTTCTATTCTCTCTTTTGATTCATTTCTTATTGTTGTTGTTGTATTAAGATATTGATATTGCAATGAACAATTTGTATTTGTTTTGTATTGAGATGAATATTTGTTATAAATTGATGTTGTTGAGCTAAATACCCATGTTTAGGGTTTATAGTATATTTGGTTGAATGTTTTGATTTGATATTTACATTGATGTTCCTTGTTGATTGGTTGATTGTATTGTATTAAATGCTAGGTTGATAGATTAGCTACCTATTGATCTTTGAATATTGGATGACGGACCGAGAGGTGAAATCCGATATCGGAACTATATAATCGACCACCCTATGAATGAATTAGAAATATAAGTTCTAGGGTTTTTATTAATTTGGTAATGTTAAAGAATTGGTCATTGTTAATTCATGAATGTGAGAACTAATGGATTGGTAATTGACTAATTAATCTTAAGGAACAAATTAATTCACAAGGTTATGTTAATGGACAATTGAGAATTGAGCTTTGATTGAATGGACCTATGACTTTAGGCACCTTCCCAAGAATCAATTTGATCTTGTACACCCACACACATTACTCTCTACGCATGATAAATTTAGGTTTTAAATTATTCTCGCACCATCTCGACACAACAAACTCTCGCATTTAAATAACTTGTCAATCAAGCTATTACGAACCACACCTTCTTGGGGAAACGGCCTTGGGGCGATCACCTTTGCTACAGCTACCTCGTATACTTACGAGTGACGCTTTGTAGTAGTACTTAATTCGAGCGCAACAACTATGTGAAAAGATGGAGAAATAAGGCTGCTTTGCTCAAGAAAAGGCCCTATGAATCTGATCAAATAAGGATGATCATGAGAGGTGTCCTGCCCAATCTCCATGAAAGGATGTCTCACACCCTTATAAGGAATTTCAAAGATCTTCTCCAAGATGGTCTGCAAATTAAAGAATGGGAAAGGGAGAAGAATCGCTTTTCAACAAGAAGGAATGAGAAAGGGAACTACCAGTCTGGAAGTCAAAGCACGCAAAAAGAAGTTGATGTCAATACAACTGGTCAAGCAAATATGAGGCAGTTTTCAGATATGAGGAAGCCTTTGTCTTGGGTCTTCAACAAGCTACAAAAGAAGGGACTATTACAGCCATTGGCCCCTTGACCTTTGCCTAATCCTTTACCCCTAAAATTTGATACTAAGGCTTTTTGTCAATTTCATCAGACTCAAGGACATGAGACCGATAGATGTACCCAATTGAAGCATGAGATCCAAGATCAAATTGATAGTGGTAAGCTACCGGAGCCGGACAAGCCCAATACCAAGAACAATCCTTTACCTAAGTTTGGAAGAGTACCTCCACTAGCAACCTTCATGTTGGGAAAAGGATTGGAAGAAGATTTTGTTTTATCATCCTTTCAAGATGGAAATTTTGAAAATGTGAAAGGAAAAGAAGCTTAAACTCAATAAACTTTCCTTAGCTTGAATATTGCTTTTCAATTTTACTTTCTTTAATATTTAATTGGAACTATCGTGTTTATCAAATTTAAATTTGTTTGAATAAATTACTTTCATCAAAATTTTTGTTGGACTTTGTTCATTTTGGTGCTCAACCAATGAGGAATCTAGCTTGATGTTCATGAATTAATATATCTATGCATCATGACTCGAATGAATTTACTAGGTGAGGGGATTGCTCTATAGCATTGAGTTGTGTATGCTTACTTAGAGAGGGCTCCTACATAATTACCTTTGTCTAGGTCCTAGTTAGTCTTAGAACATGCTTAGACAAACTTTCGAGGTGAAATTGAACTCTACTTATTTAAGGGAGAGATGATCTAGGCATTGTTTGGTTAGCTAACAACTAGTATCCATCCTATTAAATATCAATCCCTAGTTGTCCCTTTGAGCCTTCATAAAATTTTAGCTTTGTTTTCAATGGCTTACAAACCCCAACAACCTACCCTGAGCTGTTGTGATACTTTTGACAAGTCTTATGATCACTAAGATGAAGAGGCAAGAAGATCAAAGAAAGAAATGAATAGTCAAGACCATGAAGATAGTTGAAGTTCTCAAGACCATAAGGGTAGTTGAAGTTTTCCTAATATCTCCAATATATCAAGACAAAATCAGAGTAACAAATGATTTATCCCTGTTAAAGAAGATTTATGTCACTCGCCCATCCATTATTAGAAGTACAAGTTGGTACAAATAAGACAACTCTTTTAGAGCTAGAACAAAAAAAAACCAAAAAAAAAAGAGAAAAGAAAAAAAGACAACAAAAAAGAAGAGAAGAAGAAAAAGAGAAAGGAAAAGAGAAAAGACAAAAAAGACAAAAAAAAAAGAAAAAGAGAGAAAAGAAGCAAAATAAAACCTAAAAAGGCAGTTCAGAAAGCCAACTGAGTTCTCTTTTACCTAAAGTAGCAAAGGCTTTCATTTGGTTTATAAGGACAATTTGACTTGAATTGGTCCAACCCAACCAAAGATTTGATCAAAATCAGAGAAAAAGGAGAAAGACCATCCAGTTCTTAAAAGTTCTGTACTTGACAGTCCTACAAAGAAGAAGGACAAAATGATAAAATGCTCAAAGAAAGGGAAGAGTAAGGAAAAAAAAAGAAAGAAAAGGGAGAAGAAGAAAAGAAATGAATTTGGGTACCAAACTTTTTGCAAGGGCAAAGATTGTCCTAATCAAGATTCAGGTTAATGCCAAAAAGAAAGAAGAATGTTCAAAGCTCTATCTTTTCATGCTCCCAACTCTCTAAAGTTCCAACAAGTAGTTTGTAGTGTGAAGGTTTGTCCTTTGTGTCACACCAGCTCTAATCTCAAAATGGCCTTCATTTAAACCCATGTCCCTTATAGACCCCATTTCAAGCCTATCAAAGACCTGTTGATCTCTCTTAGTAGGTAGAGTCTATTAGTGGAGATAGTTTGAATAAGCATGCTTATGAGATAGACAATATTTAAACTCAAATGAGACCTTTGGCCAAGTAATGTGTATGTGCCTATCTGAAGTGCAATAATTCTTGCTTAAGTAGAAATGATTCCCAAGTTTAGTACGGTAACTAGGGTTGTCATGTTATAGATATGTTAATTTGTAAAAATCAAGTCCTGAGGTACATTGACATTGATTTGGCAAAGCCAACATTTAATTTCAAAAAAAATAAAAAATAAAAAATGTTTTTGTCATATGAAGCCTTCAAATTAAGGGGAGTTTGTTGAACTATCAAACCTCAAAGGACACATGGGGCAAAGTAAATAGTTATTGGAAAGGTTATGAAGAAGCTACCAACTGACATGCTGAAACATAGTTTAAAATGGATGTATCCCTAACTCTGCAACTTGGAGTCTCCACCACTCATATTTTCAACATCTCGAAGATAAAAGCCATAATTGTGAAGCATCCTGTAATTCCAGTGCAAGAACTGAAAGGGCATCTGAAAGAAATCTATGAGAGCATTTCAGCTGATAATCTCAGTCTGTGAGTCGATGGAACCATTGTAAGTATTATTCATGCATATCATGCATACATGAGCATATCATATCATACTTTCTTGTCTTGGATTGTCTATTCCTTGTCAAAGTGAACAGTAAACACTATGTGAAGTAAAGAATCAAAAGAAGATATCAAATTAGGGGGGCATGGAAAGCCCATTGCTTGAGAAAGCTCCAGTAATTTTGCAAAGAGAAGAAATGCATGCTAGTGCGAAGAATTAGACAACAAAAACATCAATCATAGCCTGCATGAGAAGAATTATTAGTTTGAGCCTACACAGGGGACAAAGTTTCTCTTTTTCAATTTTTTGAGTTTATATACAAAACATTTTCAAACTCACTTGCAAATATTTTGCCACGCAGGGGGCAGGAGAAGATATGAGGGCCAACTAAAAATAGCTAAATTTTTGCAAAAAGAAAGAACAAAAGAATGGAACATTAGAACTATCAAAAGAATGAAGACGCAAATGACAAAAGATCAGTCTAGCTAGAAGAGCTGAAACCAATATAGGACAAATCTCTAAGGATGAAGATCCACTTTCAAGGGTGAAGACCCAATTTCCAAGGATGAAGATCCAGCTTAAAGGATGAAGATCCATTTTCAAGGGTGAAGACCTGATTTTCAAGGATGACGATCCATTTTCAAAGGTGAAGACCTGACTCAAAGGATGAAGATCCATTTTCAAAGGGTGAAGACCCGAAGTCCAAAGGATGAAGATCCACTTTCAAGGGTGAAGACCCGATTTCAAAGGATGAAGATCCAGCTTAAAGGATGAAGATCCATTTTCAAAGGTGAAGACTTGATTCCAAGGATGAAGATCCACTTTCAAGGCTGAAGACCCGATTTCCATAGATGAAGATCCAGCTTAAAGAATGAAGATCCATTTTCAAGGGTGAAGACCTAATTTTCAAGGAAGAATATCCATTTTCAAAGGTGAAGACCTGATTCCAAGGATGAAGATCCAATTTCAAGGGTGAAGACCTGATTTTCAAGGATGAAGATCCATTTTCAAAGGTGAAGACCTGATTCCAAGGATAAAGATCCAATTTCAAAGGGTGAAGACCTAAAGTTCAAAGGATGAAGATCCATTTTCAAGGGTGAATACCCAATTTTCAGGGGTGAAGATCCATTTTCAAGGGTGAAGACCCGATTTCCAAGGATAAAGATCCATTTTCAGGGGTGAAGACATGATCTTAAAGGATGAAGATCCATTTATAAAAGGTGAAGACCCGAAGTCCAAAGGATGAAGATCCATTTTCAAGGGTGAAGACCCGATTTCCAAGGATGAAGATCCATTTTCATGGGTGAAGATCCATTTACAAAGGTGAAGACCCGATCTCCAAGGATGAAGATTCATTTACAAGAGTGAAGACCTGATCTCCAAGGATGAAGATCCATTTACAAGGGTGAAGACCCGATCTCCAAGGATGAAGATCCATTTACAAGGGTGAAGACTCGAACTCCAAGGATGAAGATCCATTTGCAAGGGTGAAGATCCGATCTCCAAGGATGAAGATCCATTTTCAAAGGTGAAGATCCGATGCTAAGGATGTAGATCCAAGGTCCAACGATGAAGATCCATTTTGAGGGTGAAGACTTACAATGCGTTAAAGAATAGAACATCTAGAGCAGTCAAAATTCTCAACTGATAAAAGGTCAGTCAAACTCAGTCTCGGGTCCAGAACCCAAACCCTAAATTCACCTTGGGTCCAGAACCCAAATAATTTTTGAGTCCAGAACTCAAACCAACCTTGGGTAAGGAGTCTAATATGGCTCTAAACCCAGCCAAAAATCACATTGCTTTTCACTCTCTTTTGCCGTAGTCTCAGATCCCTTAAGTAGGGGGCAAACTGTAGACCCTTAATTTTTGACCCCAATTTAATACGGTTCTAATTAAAGGATGCCAAAATAAATTTGATTTGACCTTAAATATTTAAACCTAGTTTATAATTTTTAAAGGAGTTGGTTCAAATTAAAGAGGCATAAATTCAATTGTAAAACCCTAAAATCAAGTGGAATTGGCCCAAATTAAAACTTTTCGATCCATAAGTTAAAAAAGGCCAAAATAATTTGAGTAAGGCTGGCCGGGGAGACATGAGCATGCCTCATGTCAATCTGGCAGCCCAAATTGACATGAAGTTGGACTCATGTTGACCAAGGCAAGCTAGGTCGACATGAGCATGCTTCATGTCGACCTTGGCAGCCTAAGGTCGACATGAGCATGCCTCATGTCGACCTGGGCAGCCCAAGGTCGACATGAGGTTGGTCTCATGTCGACCTAGGGCAACTAGGTCGACATGGGTTTAATACCTTTCCTAATTCAACTAGAATTCATTTTAGGGACTAATTAATATTAGGTTAAGGATTCTGAGTGAGGTTCGGCTATAAATATTAGCGTTTTAGAATTCAGAAAGGGGAGAAAATATTAACAAAGGGAAGGAACATTAAAGAGGGTCAGCAATTGAGATTAATAGAGAATTAAACCACAAAGCAGAAGAGACGGCAACAAGGAGAGAAGAACAATAGCAGCTTTTTGGAGAACGAAGAAAACCACAAACAGAAATATCAAAGACAACCAAAAAAGAAGGCAGATTACATACTATCTTCACATTGTTCATCCAGAAATTAATTTGGAGGAACCAACGAACGGAGGTTTGATCTTTAATCATAAATTAATCATGATCATAGTAGTTTCTTTTCTTTGATTAATAAAAACATGCATGCAGTAATTTTATCTTTGAAACATGCAGTACCTTGATCTTTAAACATGCAGTAAATTGATTTTTGTTTCAATAACTTTAGTCGTTTGCTTTATTTAACACATGGATCAATTGATATTCGTAGCCCCACTTGCATGTTTCATAAAAAACATATAACTATCCAGTAGCCTTGAGGATTTCAATTAATTGTTAGAATTTAGTTTGTTTACTTTAACTTCAAGAACCGTAGGTTATTTTATTAAAACTAAAAACCTCAAACTATGTTTATAAAATAAATTGATAAAATTACTGCATGCAGTAAATTGATTTTTGTTTCAATAACTTTAGTCGTTTGCTTTATTTAACACATGGATCAATTGATATTCGTAGCCCCACTTGCATGTTTCATAAAAAACATATAACTATCCAGTAGCCTTGAGGATTTCAATTAATTGTTAGAATTTAGTTTGTTTACTTTAACTTCAAGAACCGTAGGTTATTTTATTAAAACTAAAAACCTCAAACTATGTTTATCCAAAAGCCTAAACCATTTCATTATTAAACTCCAAAATATTGACTATTTTTCCAAAACCTTAATTTATTTCTCCAAATCCAAAATCATGTTTTTTTAGGCAGTAAGTTAAATCCAAAAAACCCTAATTCCAAAACCCTAGTTTCAAAAACTCTAACTATCCAAAAACCTTAATTCTAAAACCCTAGTTTTAAAAACCCTAATTCCAAAACCCTAGTTTCAAAAACCCTAAAAATCCTAATTTCAAAACCCTAATTATAAAACTTTAGTTTCTATAACCCTAAGTTCCGAAACCCTAAATTCAATTGATAATTCTTTAAAACCCTAAATTTATATATTTATTGCTTTATTTAATTTTAGATTTGATTATATAGTTTATTATATTTTTTGATGGTTGATTTATTTAATTTCAATACTTGATTTATTTAATTTATCATGGATAGATATTTTCTTTATTATTATGTTTATTATTTATTTGTTGTGGTATTAAAAGTGTAAGAGGTATATTTCCACTTTGTGGGTACCTCATTAGCTAAATATCATGTAATTTATAAATTGCTTTTATATTTTGGACCAATGTAAAGGACATGTTTCTACTTTTCGGTGGGTGTCCTATTAGTTTAGACATGGATGATGCAAAGGACATGTTTCCATCCTCGGATGGGTGTCCATTTATTTGCTTTGTTTGGACATTGCTTCGATTTTAATATAACGATGCTTTATTTCAATTGTTGCATGTAATATGGATAATATTGTTATATTTAAGAATTTTATAATATTAAGACCTGTAAAGGAGGCCGGTTCCAATGAACCGGGCATTGTGGGTGCTGGGCCATTTCTCACCTTCCCAACACGTACCCAACTTTCCAAACCCATTAGGGGGTTGGGGATTCCTTAGGAATCGAGTCATCCAACCCTTTCTTTTTTCCGGCCCGTTCGGGTGGGGACTACATTTTCTTCGGACCTAGGTCCGTGTTCTCTAAGGCCCCAAGCCTAAACAGTGCCGAAGTTGCAAGAACCATTCCACCAGGAGTGGGAGCAAAAATCCCCACTCACACTTAGCCAAAGGTCTTATTGAGTTTAAATATTGTCTACCTCATATGCATGCTTATTCAAACTATCTTCACTAATAGACTCTACCTACCAAGAGAGATCAAAAGGTCTTTAATATGCTTGAAATGGGGTCTTTAAGGGACATGGGTTAAATGAAGGCCATTTGAAAGTTGGAGCCATTGTGACACAATGGACAAACCTTCACACTACAAACTGCTTGTTGGAACCTTAGGCAGTTGGAAACATAAAAAGATAGAGCTTTGAGAGTTCTCCCATCTTTTTGGAATTAATCTAGATCTTGATTGGGATAGTCTTTGCCATTGCAAAAAAGTTTGGTACCCAAATTTGTTTCTTTTCTTCTTCTCCTTTTTTTCTTTTTATTTTTCTTACTCTTCCCTTTCTTTAAGCATTTTATCATTTTGTCATTCTTCCTTGTAGGACTGTCAAGTACAGAACTTTCAAGAACTAGATGGTCTTTCTCCTTTTTCTCTGATTTTGATCGAATCTTTTGTTGGGTTGGACCAATTCAAGTCAAACTGTCCTTATAAACTAAATGGAAGCCTTTTGCTGCTTTAGGTAAAAGAGAACCCAATTGGCTTTCTAAACCGCTTTTTAGGTTTTATTTTCTTTTTATTTTCTTCTTTTCTTTTTTTTCTCTTTTCTCTTTTTTCCTTTCTTTTTCCTTTCTTTTTCTTTTTCTTTTTCTTTTTTTTAGTTCTAGCTCTAATAGAGTTGTCTTGTTTGTACCAACTTCGGTTTCTAATAATGGATGTGTGGAGTGAGATAAATCTCCTTTAACAGGGATAAATCATTTGTTACTCTGATGTCATCTTGATAGATTGGAGATATTAGGTGAACTCCAACTACCCTTATGGTCTTGAGAACATCAACTATGCTTATGATCTTGACTATTCATTCCTTTCTTTGATCTTCTTGCCTCTTCATCTTAGTGGTCATAAGACTTTTCAAAAGTATCACAATAGCTCAGGGTAGGTTTTTGGGGTTATATGCCAATGAAAAGAAAGCTAAAATTTCATGAAGGCTGAAAGGGACAACTAGGGATTGATATTTAATAGGGTGGATACTAGTTGTTGGCTATCCAAACAATGCCTAGATCATCTCTCCCTTAAATAAGCAGAGTTCAATTTTGCCTCGAAAGTTTGTCAAAGCATGTTCTAAGACTAACTAGGACCTAGACAAAGGTAATTATGTAGGAACCCTCTCTAAGTAAGCATACACAACTCAATGCTATAGAGTAATTCCCTCACCTAGTAAAGTCATTCGAATCATGATGCATAGATATATTAATTTGTGAATTATCAATCTAGATTCCTCATTGGTTGAGCACCAAAATGAATAAAGACCAACAAAATTTTTGATGAAAGTAATTTATTCAAATAAATTTAAATTTGAAAAACAAGATTGTTCCAATTAGATATTAAAGAAAGAAAAATTGAAAAGCAACATTCAAGCTAAGGAAAGTTTGTTGTGTTAAGCTCCTTCTCCTCTCACATCTTCAACATTCCCATCTTGAACAGAGGATAAGACAAAATCTTCTTCCAATCCTTTTCCCACCATGAAGGGTGCTGGTGGAGGTACTCTTCCAAACTTAGGCAATGGATTGTTCTTGGTATTAGGCTTGTCTGGCTTAGGTAGCTTACCACTATCAATTAGATCTTGGATCATATGCTTCAATCGGGTACATCTATCAGTCTTATGTCCTTGAGTATGATGAAATTGACAGAAAGCCTTAGTATCAAATTTTAGGGGTAAAGGATTCGGCAAAGGTTGAGGAGCCAATGGCTGTAATAGTCCCTTCTTTTGTAGCTTGTTGAAGACCCAAGACAAAGGCTTCCCCATATCTGAAAACTGCCTTCTATTTGCTTGACCAGTTGTATTAACATCAACTTCCTTTTGCATGCTTTGATTACCTGATTGGTAATTCCCTTTCTCATTCCTTCTAGCCGAAAAGAGGTTCTTCTCCCTTTTTCATTCTTCAATTTGCAGACCAGCTTGGAGAATATCTTTGAAATCATGGATAAGTGTATGAGACATCCTTTCACAAAGACTAGGCAACACCCCTCTCAAAATCATCCTTATTTGATCAGATTCATCAGGCCTTTTCTTGAGCAGAACAACCTTATTTCTCCATCTTTTCACATAGTCCACAAAATTTTCATTTGGCCTTTGTCTAATGGACTCAACTTACATTAAGGTAACTTCCATCTCGACGTTGTATCCATATTGTTGGATGAAGGCCTTGTATAGTTGATCCCAACTCTTTTGTGTTCCTTCTTCTAAGGTATTGAACCAATTTTGGATAACAGGGTCCAATGAGAGTATGAAGTACCATAGAGTTTGAGCCTTAGTAGCTCGGCAGATTGCATGGCAGTGATGTACTGCTTCACATGGAGATGAGGGTTTCCGGTCCCATCAAACTTTGTAAAGGATGACATCTTGAACTTGTACGAAACTTCTTCGCACAACTCAAATAATTTGTCAACTTTGGACATTTCTTCAATTTTCAGCTTCTTCTCAAATTTCTTTTCTAAATCAGCAATCATCTTTTCAACATCAGACGTCTCGGTCTTTTCTATAGTTGTCTTCTCAACAACCTTCGGCTCCTTTTTATCTTGAGGATCTTGGAAGTATTGAGCCCAGTCGTCATCATCATCAAGGACTACCTTGTCATCATCAAAAGCCACTTCACCAGCCTTAGCCTTCCCTTTGTCCTCTGGCTTCTTGGTGCTAGCAAATGCTTCGGCATTGTTTCCTAAAATTGCAGCCAATTGGTTCTTCATGGTCTCAGCCAGGATCTCTTTTATTTCTTCCATCATGGCATTGAGGGCGTCATCCACCATTCTTTGAATTTGCTCGGGCTCCATTGCTTTTGGTGAGCAAGTAATTGAGTTGTTGCTAGATTCTTCATTTTTGGCATAGGTCGGATTATCATAAGCTTTTGAACTATCATAATCCAGGGCTGTGAGCCAGAAAGGATTAATGAGATGCAAATGTAAGCATGTGTGCATGAATGCACAAACAATAGACAAAGATAAGTAGAACGTCACTTCCAACCTTATAACTTCCACACAAGGATGACGAGTCTCTTTTCTGAGGTATATGGTTAACAAAATACCAACATGGGGTATCTTGTTTTCAAATAATTCCCTCGGACGTTTCAACCAATAGTTATATTTTCAAAAATGAAAATCAGTTCATGATAATTCCCATTAATTAGGTTTTAATCGCAAGAACCAACTAAAGTAGCTTTTATGCAATATTGGATTAAAACTAAATTAATAGGCTTATTATAAATAGATTTCTCACTTGAAAAAGTAACTAATGATTCATGCCAAAAACAAGCCCATGATTAATTATTCTTAGTATAAACTAGGCTCACAATTGATTTTTGGTATTTCGTAATTGACCTAAATAATTTGCAAGCTGTTTGTAAGAAAAATGTTGGATGAAAATAATTTTGTTTCTAAGCCCATTGTAAAAAGATTTTAGAAAAAAATGGATTTTAGGCTTTGTATTTGAGTCATGAGCAAAAGAATTTTTAATTTGTTTTTAGAAAAGTTTTATGTCCAAAGACCAACATGAAAAGTTTTAAAAATTGCTTTGGTCTTTTGGACTTTAAAGAATTTTTTTTTGAGCTTACAATGTACTTAGGTCATATTAGAAAAAGAACAAACCAAATCAGCCATGATTTAAACCAAGATAAATTAACCATAGTCAAACAATATGCATTTGGGGTAAAAACCTAAGGAAAATAACTAGACCAATTACATGAGCTTTAGTCTTCGGGTTAAAAGGCTTAGGTTCCCATAGCAAGTATATACCAAAAGGTATAAGGCTATGAGTTCTTATGCCATATTCGATCTCCATACCTTGAGTGAAAGTATGGTATCCCTTACATAACACAACACGGGTAACACGAGCATCCTAACTCACGCATACGATGCAATCTAATATGACGCAATGGATAATATCATTATAAGAAAGAATAGAATAATATAAAGACCAACAGAATCAACTTCTCTTATCCCCAGTGGAGTCACCACTGTGAGCGGGAATTTTTGCCTCCACTCCCGATGGAATGGTTCTTGTGACTTCGGCACTATTTAGGCTCAAGGCCTTAGAGAACACGGGCCTAAGCCCAGAGAAAATGAAGTCGCCACCCGGATGGGCCAGAAAAAAGAAAGGGGTGGATGACTCGATTTCTAAGGAATCCCCAACCCCCTAATTTTAACACCCCTTCTCGGCCTACATGTGTAAGCCGAGTAGAGGTGCCACACTAACCTAATGTTGCTACCAATTTTACTCAGTCAAATTTTAGTTTCGGTTTTTACAGAAATTTAGCCAGAGGTTCGCCTAGAAATTTGGTCTCAAGCGTCGACAAAACTGGTCTTTCTGATTTTTGAAAACATTTTTACACAAACCAATGTGAACACAATTAGTCTCAATACACTCCCAATGAATCCCCCTTATAATCTCAACTACAAACCTGCAAGAAGAATTCACACTTCTAGTACAAAATAAAGTAGAGGTTTATTATTATTACATACTACTAACGTACAATATAACATAGTAATTCTCAATCTTATATATACATATACATGCCACAACTAGTTAACTCATAATGGAAACTAAGAGATCTACCCTGAGATGCTATGGGTCTGGTCATCGCTTCCCAAGAGTTAGCTACTGCTCCGAACCTACGAGTCAAGGAAAACTTAACTCACTGAGCAATGTTACTCAGTGGGTACTTTACCAATGAAAATAAAAGTAAAACATGAAAGCATTTGAAATAAAAAGGAAATAATTAAATAAAAAATCAACCAACATTAAACCAATGGAAGTTATTGTACATTCAGTGTACATATGCTTTCAACAAATGTAAAAACCATAATTCAAACTCATTTTGCATTACGTAGTTTAAAAAAAACAGGACTTTGGCTCTACTGGTATATAGGGAACCATAGTGATAAGGCAGTGGCCCTCACCACTGTAACATAGGTGGCCCTCACCACCATTATCATATCACAGGAATGGCCCTCACCTTCCTGGTTATAACCGATGGCCCTCACCACTGGCTTCAATGGCCGTCACCATTGAGTTCGTATCATAACAATTTAATCACAATATCAAGCAGTACTGCATAAGTTAGTATAGTGCACCATACCCTTATCTACCACCTCCAACTACCCAGCAGAGCATAAAGGTTAAAATGATTAAGTCTCAAACTTCATTTTAGAATGACTCGAGAAATCATTTTAATTCCCATCGTGCTTTGCCATTTATGCCGCGCACCACATTCTTTAGTCAAACCATTACCCTTTTTTACATATTTAACATCCACAATAAACATATCAAACATTTCAAAGCATTCCTCAAAAGGTCACAAATTTACCAAATGAATAGTATCGCGGCGCGTAAAATCGGCAACGAAAAAGGCAAACGCCAAATGAATAGTAAAATTTGGGTTTTCGTCAAAATTTCAGTCCACTTCTTTCATGCATTTGACCAGGTAAATGATCTTATTTTTGACTGAAATTTTACAGGAAACTTATTTCATATGTTGACTAATTTCACGTAAACTTTTGTCGAAAAATTCCATCGTTTGCTGCCTCAACTGGCTACCCAAAGTTAGGTCCAGAATTGGATCCCAAAGGGCACCAATTCGGCCCACACTTACATTTGGTGCAAAATTGTTTATTTTTCTGTTTTAAACCCATTTCAAAGCTTCCCTAATAATGTAATGAAGACATAGATACTTCCCTTTTAAAATAACTTGATTGTTTAAATCAATTTGGACTAAATGGAGTTCATAAACTCTTTTACCAAAATCATTGGAAACATTAGATTTCATTTGAATTTAAACAACCCAATCACCACATGGATTTAAAAATACCACTCAAAAATTGAATTCAAACTCAAACAACACATTTATGCATCCATAGCAAAAGTTCCATAGATAAATTTTTGGTAAGAAAATGAAAGGAAAATTAATTCTTCCAAGGTAAAGTACCAAACCTTGTTCTTTTAATTCCCCTTTGCTTTTCCTTCTTCTCCTTCCTTAATCTTTGTTTCTCCTTCAAGAAATTCAAGAACACAACCTCAAACATAAACCTTAGAAATTTAGAACAATAAGCTACCCTCCAAATTCATATGAATTTCTACCTAGATTAACCATCTCTCATCATTAATCAACATATTTTTCCATTAAATTCATTTTCTAACCATCCTACAAACATTCCCCAAATTCAACCTTTATGAACTCTAATTTCTAATCTTCCAATAGATATATAAATACTTAAAATTGATACTAGAATTGAATTCTACATGCTTTAAAACCTTAAAACTCACCTTGAACTTGAATCAAACTTGACAAAAATTAGAAATTCTTTGGTGTTCTTCTTATGGAGGCCGACGGTTTGGGAGAGTTTTTGGGGGAGATTTTGTGTTCTTCTTGCTATGATATATAGTGGAAATGATGTCCACTTTTGGGGTGGATGAATGCTTTAGGGCCATTTGTCCATCCCTTTTACTTTTCTTCTTTTAATAAATTCTAAATGGCTAATTATGATTGGCCATCAAAAGGTATTTATATTTTTCTTCCCAATTAAATCCTCCAACTTGTCCCTCTTCCCATTTGGTACCCCAATTTGTTCCATGTCACCCATATGGTACCTACATGGAACCGGGCCCATTTTACGCTCCGGCGATTAATCGATCGTATCTTTTAAACCGTACAGTTTCGCGAGGCAAACTATATATGGTTTTGATCCTTTCGACCTGTACTTTCTATTTTTAAAGTCTATTTTAGGTTTCCAAGTCATTTTGAAAAATTACCAATAAGCCCTCGACTTTTTATAAAATTCCCTTTAGGTCCTTTCTTTGGTCGGGTTTTGCCCGGGCTCCGTTTCTACTGATGATCGTTTCATATTCAACCCCTCGACGTCCTCTATGCACTCGTGTGTTTATTTCCTACTTTGGATTCATGTATAAATTTTAATTAATAATGACCAAAATGCCCCTAGTCTACATGTCTTCGTTTCTCTTTAACGGGGCATTTCCTTGAAAAATGCTTACGCGTTGTTGCGGCCCGATTTTTCTCTACTCTCCATTTTTGGAGTCTATTATGTGCACTATTAAGAACCTCCAGTACAACTTTTGAAAATTACAGTCACCTCCCCAAAACTTTGCATTTCTTCAATTAGGTCCCATTGGTCCTACAGCCTTATCTAGGGCCGTTGTCAGGAATTGACTTCTCCTTTCTCCTTCTCTCACTGTGCACGTGCTTTCCATGCATAAATGCGGTGGGTGGATGTGAAAGTTCCTCCCTCATTAATTTAGGCTTCGTCCCGAAGCCCATCAGGTGGAAATAAATATGGGTACTGCTTCCTCATAGTTTCTTCGCATTCCCATGTAGCTTCTTCTACTTTGTGATTCCTCCAAAGCACTTTGACCAATGGGATCTTCTTATTCCGCAACTCTTTGATTTTCCGTGCTAAGATTTCTACCGGCTCTTCCTCGTATGTCAGGTCGGGCTGAATCTCGATGTCGTGAGCTTGTATAACGTGGGTTGGATCTGAACGATACCTCCTTAGCATTAAAACGTGGAAAACATCATGTATTTTACTTAATTCGGGTGGTAACGCCAACTGGTAAGCTACCGGACCTACCTGTTTGATGATCTCATATGGTCCGATGAATCTAGGGCTTAGCTTGCCTTTCTGTTTAAATCGTAACACCTTCTTCCAAGGAGAGACTTTGAGGAATACTCTGTCGTCGACCTCGAACTGTATGTCTTTCCTCTTTAGGTCTGCGTGTGATTTTTGCCTGTCCGCCGCTGCTTTTAATTGGTCTCAAATGATCTCTACCTTTTCCTTAGTTTCCTTAACTATGTCTGGCCCCAACATCTTTTCCTCGCTCAATTCTGTCCAGCAAACTGGAGTTCTGCATTTTTTACCGTACAGTGCTTCGTAAGGAGCCATTTGTATGCTGGATTCATAGCTATTGTTGTACGCAAATTCCATTAAGCTCAGGTGTTTGTCCCAGCTGCCTTTAAATTCTAAAATGCACGCCCGCAACATATCTTCCAAAACTTGAATCACTCTTTCCGACTGTCCGTCTGTCTGGGGATGGAATGCTGTACTGTGGTACGTTCGAGTCCCAAGGGCTGTTTGGAACTTTTGCCAAAAATTTGACGTAAAGCGTGGATCTCGATCTGATATGATTGAAGTTGGAACTCCATGGAGACGTATGATCTCTTTGATGTACAAGTCTGCCAACTTATCTAGCGAGTAATCCACACGTACTGGTAAGAAATGAGCGGACTTAGTAAGCCGATCCACGATTACCCAAATCGCGTCATGTTTCTCCCTAGTCATAGGCAATCCTGTGACAAAATCCATGGTAATACGGTCCCATTTCCAGGTTGGAATCGTAATAGGTTGTAGTAGTCCTGAGGGTAGTTGATGTTCCGCTTTCACTTGTTGACAGGTCAGACACTTCGTCACGTGATCCACGATGTCTCTTTTCATTCCTGGCCACCAGTAATACTCCTTCAAGTCCCGGTACATTTTTGTTGCTCCCGGATGCATTGTGTAAGGACTGTTATGAGCTTCTTGCAAAATCTGTTTCTTCAGTTCGACTTAGGTACCACCATTCGCTTCTTGTAGTATAGGATACCATCTGGACGAATTTGATAATCTCCTGATAAATTCTCCTGTGCCTGTTGACTCCACTTCTTCACTTGTTCATCTTCCTTCTGAGTCTCACGTATTTGTTGATGTAAGGTAGGTCGCATGTGCATTTCTGCAAAGATAGCTCCATCTTCTGTGGGCTCTAATTCTACCCTCATAGCACGTAGCGCTTGCATTGACTTCCTACTAAGTGCATCTGCTACGACATTCGCTTTGCCCGGGTGATAGCTAATCGTATAGTCGTAGTTGGCTAACAATTGCATCCATTTTCACTGTCGCAGGTTTAAATCTTTCTGCTTGGGTAGGTACTTCAGGCTTTGATGATCCGTATAAATGTAACACTTTTCCCCGAATAAGTAGTGCCTCCACGTCTTCAAAGCCAAAACAATCACTGCTAGTTCTAAGTCATGCGTGGGATAATTCTTTTCGTGTGGCTTGAGCTGTCGAGAGACATACGCAATGACTTTGCCCTCCTGCATCAATACGCAACCTAACCCGATGTGGGATGCATCACTATAGATCACAAAATCTTTTTCGGATTCGGGTTGTATAAGAATGGGCGCTTCAATAAGTTTTTGCTTCAGCCTTTCAAAGCTCCGTTGGAAAGCGTCGGTCCACTGGAATTTGGCATTCTTCTGAAGTAGCTTGGTCATAGGTGTGGCGATCATGGAAAACCCTTTGACGAATCTCTGATAATATCCTGCTAACCTCAAGAAACTACGGACTTCCGTTACTATCTTAGGTGGCTTCCATTCCAATACTGCTTCTATTTTCTTGGGATTGACCCTTATTCCTTTTGTCGATACAATATGTCCCAAGAAGGCTACTTCTTCCAACCAAAATTTGCATTTGCTGAATTTAGAGTATAATTGCTTCTCTCATAGGGTTTGCAAAACGATCCTAAGGTGGCGATCATGGTCCTCTCGATTCTTTGAATACACCAATATGTCATCAATGAATACAACCACGAACTGATCCAAATACGGGTGGAAGATTCTGTTCATCAGATCCATGAATACTGCAGGGTGCATTCGTTAATCCGAAAGGCATAACAATGAATTCATAATGTCCATAGCGAGTTCTGAATGCGGTTTTTGATATGTCTTCGTCTTTGATCCCCAATTGATGATAACCCGATCGTAGATCAATTTTTAAAAAGACTCTAGCACCTTTGAGTTGATCAAACAAATCATCTATGCGAGGTAGCAAATACTTGTTCTTGATGGTCAGCTTATTGAGTTGACGGTAATCCACACACAACCTTAGGGATCCGTCTTTCTTTTTCACGAACAATACTGGCGCTACCCATGGTGACACGCTTGGCCTAATGAACCCCTTGTCTAAAAGTTCCTGTAGCTGTACCTTTAGTTCTTTTAGCTCCGCTGGCGCCATTCGGTAAGGTGCGATGGATACTGGTACAGCTCCCGGGTACACGTCTATGGTGAATTCCACCTCTCGTTTAGGTGGTAATCCGGGTAAGTCGTCAGGAAATACATCGGGGAAATCGCAAACAGTAAGTATATCTTGTAGCTTCGGTGCCTCTTCTTTCGCTTCTAACGTGTATAACAGGTATGCCTCGTAGCCTTTTTGTACTAACCTCTTAGCCGTCATAGCGGAAATGATGTTAGTTAGATAGTCCTTCCTCTTTCCTACTAAGGTCACTTCGTCACCGTTTGACGTATGCAGAGTAACTCTCTTCCGTTTGTAGTCAACCAGTGCATCGTGTTTGGCCAACCAATCCATCCCAAGGATAGCGTCGAATTCTTGAAATGGTAGTTCAATAAGTCTCCCCAAAAGATACATCCGTGTATCTCCACGGGGCAATCTTTCACTACCTTCCTCGTAATCACCTCACTCCCTAATGGGCTAGTAACTAATATTCCCTCTTCCTCTAGTTCTACCTTTAGGTTCCCAAGTTTTTCATTTTTCGTGCATATATATGAGTGTGAAGAACCCGGATCTATTAAAACGTAAAGTGGAACTCCAAACATAGACAACTGACTTGCAATCACGTCTAGCGCTTCTTCGTCTTCTCGCCCCCTCATGGCATACATTCTAGCAGGAGCCCTCGCTTCTGATCGATCCATTGTCTCAGACTGCACACGTGATGGATTTTCGTCCCTACCTTTGCCTCGGCCTCGCCCTGCTGCCACTTGTGATCCCTCAATCTCCCTAGGTAGATTCTACATTCGCTGGGGACACTCTCGCATAAGGTGATCTAGAGATCCACATATGTAACATGCAAATGTCCAACCCCAACATTCTCCCGTGTGGCGGCATTCGCATTGATCACAGCATAGATTAGTATTTTCGCCTTCATTACCTCTTAGACCGGTAGAAAAGTTACCTCCACTTCCGTTGAATCCTCTTCCTTACCCTCTTCGAAATCGTTCGGTACTAGCGACTGAGGTGGCTTGACTTGGGCCACTGCGATTCAATCCCTGACTGTAACCCCGACGTTGACCGCCTCCCGTGGAACCACTGCCTTGGAATCGCTTCCTTGATGATTGATAGTTTCCCGAATAGTTTTGGGTACCTCTCTTCTGTTTCATCTTCTGTCTTCTATTCTTCTCATCAGACTGACACTGCTCCACCTCAATAGCTCGGGTGACTAACACAGAAAATTCCTTAATATGAGCAGCAATCAGCTGCACCTTAATCTCATTATTCAATCCATCTAAGAATTGTTTACATCGATCTTCCTTGCCTTCTATCACTTTCTTAGCATACCTGCTTAATCTGGTGAACTCCCTTTCATACTTTGCCACTGTCATTCGCCCCTGCTTCAAGTGTAGAAACTCTTTCCTCTTGGCGTCGAGATATGTCTCAGAAATAAACTTTCTCTTAAATTCTCTCACAAAGAAGTCCCATGTCCTCTGCTTTGATGGAACTCGTTGTTGAACTGTGTCCCACCATACATATGCTTCTTCCACTAACAAGGAAGTAGCGCACACAACTTGCTCCTCTGGAGTACACTGTAACTGATCTAAGGCTCGTACCATTCCTTCCAGCCAATACTCGGCTGTAGAAGAATCATCATCTCTTCGGGCCCTAAACTCCTTTGCCCCATACTTTCTTATCTTTTCAATCGGGGGTTTCCTTTCCCCTCCTACAGCAGGTACTGGTATGGGTGCTGGCGCTGGTGGTGGTGCCGGGGCGGCGCCGGCTATCTGCCGTAATATGGCAGCCATTTGTTACAACATTTCGTTGGGGATAGGAGCATCAGCTGGTGGTTGCTCAGATGCAAGTATCTCTGATACATGCATTTCTACAGTTCGGGAGGCCTGAGACTCGACCTCCTCCTCTATATCACGCTGCGCTACTCGCGACATCTAAAGAACAGAGCACAACGTATACAATCCCATCATCAGTAACGACCCAGCCCAACAGCATTATATTACCCTAGGTGGCATATATATAAAGATAAAACTCTTAAATAACACATATAAAACACAACTTTTATTTATTTCCAAGTAAAAGTATTAACATTACTAGGAAGCCCTTATGTACATTCCAAAATTTAGGACTCCTTACTACTATATCGTCATGTCATACTACTATACAATATTTACACGATACCCCGATGTCACATATGTACATAACCAAAAGAACCTCCAAAAAAACAACACATCTCGAAGCTCAGTGAGTAGGTGCCCTAGGTGAGGTGGCACTGTCAGACAAATACTCTTCTATCTCAGGATCAAACTCTAGGTCATGCGATGCTTCACCAGGTAAGTGCTGGCCTAGCTCCTGGACCCTCTCCTGCAAAGCATGGATCTCTCTATGTGCTACCCCGAGGCTCCTACAGGCACTATCAAACTCAACTCTATGACTAAGCCTGTCCTCCTTTAACATCTGCATGTCTCTTATCAAGGAGGTAATCATCTCATGTTTTAATCTCAGGTCTTCACGATCCTATATACTTCGATCTGCCAGAATTTCTATGGTATCATCTCTCTCCTGCACTATTTGCTTTAGCCTCTCTACTTCCATCCTCAGCTCCCTCATCTCATCGTTTTGATCACCCATAATTACTCCTGTTATAATTAGAGTAACATAACTAACAATACTACACACATGTATAGTTACATAATTAGAACCCCTAACCTAACCCTATGTGTCATACATTTAAGGTTTAGTTCAACTAGCTACCCAGAATCGGCTAAACCAGAGCTCTGATACCAAAAATTGTAACACCCCTTCCCGGCCTACATGTGTAAGCCGAGTAGAGGCACCACACTAACCTAATGTTGCTACCAATTTTACTTAGTCAAATTTTAGTTCCGGTTTTTACAGAAATTTGGCCAGAGGTTCACATAGAAATTCGGTCCCAAGTGTCGACAAAACTGATCTTTTTGATTTTTGAAAACATTTTTACACAAACCAATGCGAACACAATTAGTCTCAATACACTCCCAATGAATCCCCCTTCTAGCCTCAACTACAAACCTGCAAGAAGAATTCACACTTCTAGTACAAAATAAAGTAGAGGTTTATTATTATTACATACTACTAACGTACAATATAACATAGTAATTCTCAATCTTATATATACATATACATGCCACAACTAGTTAACTCATAATGGAAACTAAGAGATCTACCCTGAGATGCTGTGGGTCTGGTCGTTGCTTCCCAAGAGTTAGCTACTGCTCCGAACCTACGAGTCAAGGAAAACTTAACTCGCTGAGCAATGTCGCTCAGTGGGTACTTTACCAATGAAAATAAAAGTAAAACATGAAAGCATTTGAAATAAAAAGGAAATAATTAAATCAAAAATCAACCAACATTAAACCAATGGAAGTTATTGTACATTCAGTGTACATATGCTTTCAACAAATGTAAAAACCATAATTCAAACTCATTTTGCATTACGTAGTTTAAAAAAAATAGGACTTTGGCTCCACTGGTATATAGGGAACCATAGCGATAAGGTAGTGGCCCTCACCACTGTAACATAGGTGGCCCTCACCACCATTATCATATCACAGGAATGGCCCTCACCATCCTGGTTATAACCAATGGCCCTCACCACTGGCTTCAATGGCCCTCACCATTGAGTTCAGATCATAACAATTCATTCACAATATCAAGCAGTACTGCATAAGTTAGTATAGTGCACCATACCCTTATCTACCACCCCCAACTACCCAGCAGAGCATAAAGGTTAAAATGATTCAATTTAAGTCTCAAACTTCATTTTAGAATGACTCGAGAAATCATTTTAATTCCCATCGTGCTTTGCCATTTACGCCGCTCACCACATTCTTTAGTCAAACCATTACCTTTTTTTTTACATATTTAACATCCATAATAAACATATCAAACATTTCAAAGCATTCCTCAAAAGGTCACAAATTGACCAAATGAATAGTGTCACGGCGCGTAAAATCTGCAACGAAAAAGGCAAACGCCAAATGAATAGTAAAATTTGGGTTTTCGTCAAAATTTCAGTCCACTTCAGTCATGCATTTACAGGAAACTTATTTCATATGTTGACTAATTGCATGTAAAATTTCTTCAAAAAATTCCATCGTTTGTTGCCTCAATTAGCTGCCCAAAGTTAGGTCCATAATTGGATCCCAAAGGGCACCAATTCGGCCCACACTTACATTTGGTGCAAAATTTTTTATTTTTCTGTTTTAAACCCATTTCAAAGCTTCCCTAATAATGTAATGAAGACTTAGACACTTTCCTTTTAAAATAACTTGATTGTTTAAATCAATTTGGACTAAATGGAGTTCATAAACTCTTTTACCAAAATCATTGGAAACATTAGATTTCATTTGAATTTAAACAACCCAATCACCACATGGATTTAAAAATACCACTCAACAATTGAATTCAAACTCAAACAACACATTTATGCATCCATAGCAAAAGTTCCATAGATAAAGTTTTGGTAAGAAAATGAAAGGAAAATTAATTCTTCCAAGGTAAAGTACCAAACCTTGTTCTTTTAATTCCCCTTTGATTTTCCTTCTTCTCCTTCCTTAATCTTTGTTTCTCCTTCAAGAAATTCAAGAACACAACCTTAAACATAAACCTTAGAAATTTAGAACAATAAGCTACCCTCCAAATTCATATGAATTTCTACCTAGATTAACCATCTCTCATCATTAATCAACATATTTTTCCATTAAATTCATTTTCTAACCATCCTACAAACTTTCCCCAAATTCAACCTTTATGAACTCTAATTTCCAATCTTCCAATAGATATATAAATACTTAAAATTGATACTAGAATTGAATTCTACATGCTTTAAAATCTTAAAACTCACCTTGAACTTGAATCAAACTTGACAAAAATTAGAAATTCTTTGGTGTTCTTCTTATGGAGGCCGACGGTTTGGGAGAGTTTTTGGGGGAGATTTTGTGTTCTTCTTGCTATGATATATAGTGGAAATGATGTCCACTTTTGGGGTGGATGAATGCTTTAGGGCCATTTGTCCATCCCTTTTACTTTTCTTCTTTTAATAAATTCTAAATGGCTAATTATGATTGGCCATCAAAAGATATTTATATTTTTCTTCCCAATTAAATCCTCCAACTTGTCCCTCTTCCCATTTGGTACCCCAAATTTGTTCCATGTCACCCATATGGTACCGACATGGAACCGGGCCCATTTTACACTCCGGCGATTAATCGATCGTATTTTTTAAACTGTACAGTTCCACGAGGCAAACTACATATGGTTTTGATCCTTTCGACCTCTACTTTATATTTTTAAAGTCTATTTTAGGTTTCCAAGTCATTTTGAAAAATTACCAATAAGCCCTCGACTTTTTACAAAATTCCCTTTAGGTCCTTTCTTTGCTCGGGTTTTGCCCGGGCTCCGTTTCTATTGACGATCATTTCATATTCAACCCCTCGACGTCCTCTACACACTCGTGTGTTTATTTCCTACTTTGGATTCATGTATAAATTTTAATTAATAATGACCAAAATGCCCCTAGTCTACATGTCTTCGTTTCTCTCTAACGGGGCATTTCCTGAAAAAACTGTTATGCGTCGTTGCGGCTCGATTTTTCTCTACTCTCCATTTTTGGAGTCTGTTATGTGCACTATTAAGAACCTCCAGTACAACTTTTAGAAATTACAGTCACCTCCCCAAAACTTTGCATTTCTTCAATTAGGTCCCATTGGTCCTATAGCCTTATCTGGGGCCGTTATCAGGAATTGACTTCTCCTTTCCCCTTCTCTCACTGTGCACGTGCTTGCCATGCATAAATGTGGTGGGCGGATGAGACACTAATGGGTTCTGAAAGTTGGGTACGTGTGGGGAAGGTAAGAAATGGCCCAGCACCCCCACAATGCTCGGTTCATCGGAACTGGCCTCCTTTGCAGGTCTTAATATTATAAAATTCTTAAATATAACAATATTATCCATATTACATGCAACAATTAAAATAAAAGCATCATTATATTAAAATCAAAGCAATGTCCAAACAAAGCAAATAATTGGACACCCATCCGAGGATGGAAACATGTCCTTACATTGTTCAAGTCTAAACTAAATAGGACACCCACCTAAAGGTGGAAACATGTCCTTTTCATTAGTCCAAAATATAAAAGCAATTTAAATTACATAGAAATTAATTAATGAGGTACCCACAAAGTGGAAACATACCTTTTACAATTTTAATATCAAAATAAACAAATAATAATCAAAATAATAAAGAGAATATCCATCCATGATAAATTAAATAAATCAAGCATTGAAATTAAATAAATAAACCATCAAAACATATAATAAACTACATAATCAAATCTAAAATCAAATAAAGCAATAAACATATAAGTTTAGGGTTTTAAAATTAGGGTTTTGTAATTAGGGTTTTGAATTAGGGTTTTGAATTAGGGTTTTTAGGGTTTTTGAAACTAGGGTTCTGGAATTCAGAGTTTGGAATTAGGATTTTAAAATTAGGGTTTTTTAAAACTAGGGTTTTGGAATTCAGAGTTTGGAATTAGGGTTTTTGGGTTTAACTTACTGCCTTAAAAACATAATTTTGGGTTTAGAGAGATAAATTATGATTTTGGAGAAATTATCAATATTTTGGAGTTTAATAATGAAATGGTTTAAGCTTTTGGATAAAATAGTTTAAGGTTTTGAGTTTCAATAAAATAATTTATGGTTCTTGAAGTAAAGTAAACAAAATAGATTCTAACAATTATTTTAAATCCTCAAAGGCTATTGGATAGTTTTATGTTTTTTATGAAACGTGCATGTGGAGTTATGAATACCAACTGATCAATGTGTTAAATAAAGCAAACGATTAAAGTTATTGAAACAAGGATAAATTTACTGCAAGTTCAAAGATCAAGATACTGCATGTTCAAAGATCAAGTTACTGCATGCATGTTCTTATTAATCAAAGAAACGAAGCTACTATGAGCATGCATAATTTACGATTAAAGATCAAACCTCCGTCGTCGGTTCCACCAAAAAATTGATTTTTGGGTGAACAATGTGAAGACAGTATGGACTCTGCCTTCTTCTTTGGTTGTTTTGATTTTTTTATTTGTGGTTTCCTTCGCTCTCCAAAAAGCTATTGTTGTTCTTCTCTCTTTGTTGCTGTCTCTTCTGTTTTGTGGTTTAATCTCTCTTAATATTCATTGTCGACCCTCTTTAATGTTCCCTCCTTGTTTCTAATGTTCCTCCTCCCTTCTAAATTCTAAAACGTTAATATTTATAGCCAAACCTCACTCAGAATCCTTAACCTAATATTAATCAGTCCCTAAAATGAATTCTAGTTAAATTAGGAAAGTTATTGAACTCATGTCAAACTGGTTACCCTAGGTCGACATGAGACCAACCTCATGTCGACCATGGGCTACCTAGGTCAACATGAGGCATGCTCATGTCAACCTTGGGCTGCCAAGGTTGACATGAAGCATGCTTATGTTGACCTAGCCTGCCACGGTCGACATGAAGCATGCTCATGTCTGCCTAGCCTGCCCAGGTCGACATGATTCCAACCTCATGACGATTTGGGTTGCCAGACCGACATGAGACATGCTTATGTCTCCCCGGCCAGCCTAATTTGAATTAGTATTGCCTTTTTTACTTATGGACCGAAAGGTTTAATTTGGGCTGATTCAACTTGATTTTAGGGTTTTACAATCGAATTTATGCGTCTTAAATTTGAACCGACTTCTTTAAAAATTATAAATTAGGTTTAAATATTTTAAAGTCGGATCAAATTTATTTTGATATCTTTTAATTAGGACCATATCAAATTGGGGTCAAAATTAAGGGTCTATACCCTCAAGTCTTTTTTTAGTCTAGTACTCGAACCAAGTCCAGAACCCAAGACTTTTTTGAGTTCAGAACTCAAAACTGCTCCAAAACCCAAACCATCCCAGGTCCAGAACCCAAGTCTTTTTCAAGTCAGAACCCAAACCATCCCGAGTCCAGAACCTAAGTCTTTTTCGAGTTCAGAACTCAAACCGGGTCCAGAACCAAAACCATCTCAGGTTCAAAACTCAAGTCTTTTTTTAGTCCAGAACTCAAACCAAGTCTAGAACCCAAACCATCCCGGGTCCAGAACTCAAGTCTTTTCAGAGTTCAGAACTCAATCCAAGTCCAAAACTCAAACCATCCTGGGTCCAGAACCCAATTCCTTTCAGAGTCCAAAACTCGAACTGGGTCCAGAACCCAAGTCTTTTCAGAGTCCAGAACTCGAATCGGGTCTAGAACCCAAAACCTAAACAATCTCAGAAAAATAAGTCTTATTGCTTTTCACTCTCTTTTGTCGTAGTCTCAGATTGTTCAAGCAGGTGGCAAACTGTAGACCTTTAATTTTTGACTCAGTCTGGTTCAATATTTTTTTAGAGTCCAAAATAATTTTTATGGTATTTTAATTAAATAATATCTATTTTAGTATTTATTATTTATTATTTATAATTTTTAATAAAAATAAAAAAGGTAATATGAGTAAAGTTAAAAATAAATAAATAAAAATCGACGACGAAAAAATTGTCGATGAAAAATTTCATCGCCGAAAGTGAATCGGCTTGGGCCAAATCGCCTACAGGAATTTCCTGCTCCTGCGGCTGCTAATTGGCCCCAAGCCAATTTGTCATAGGAAATTCTTGCAGCGAATTGGTGTCCGCCCGTAGCAATTCCCAGCCAATTTTGCCCGCAGCAGTTTTTTCACCAACGTAATTTCCCAACGCAGTTTTTTCTGAAACCAAATTCTATTTGGTTTTGGTTTCTTTCCTAATTAGTTTTAGTTTTCTTAGACAATTAGAAGTAGGTTTATGATTTTTCCTATAAATACCATATTAAAACACAAAATTAGGGGATTGAAAAAAATTATTTTGCTAGGGGATGAAACTTTGGACTTCTGATTTGGGGAGAAAAAAAGAGACAGAAAACCCTAGGAGCAAGAGACATTAGCAACAAGAAGCAATCATTAATTCATCAAAGGCAGCAGCATTGCCTTGTCATTGTTCATCCAGAAGCAAATTGTGGAGGAACCAACGAACGGAGGTTCAATTACAAGTCTTTGATTTGATTATATTTACAATGTTATTGTCATATTTTCTTTTAAATACTTCTATCATTTGTTTTGGTGTTGAGTTAGTAACCTAAATTATTAAACTTAGTAATATATTTTATAGATTAAATCGTCCATTCATCCAGTAGCCTAAGTCTTTGATCAAAACTTCAAAAACCCTAAATCATCCTTCTGTTTCCAAAACTTCAAAAACCCTAAAACTGTTCTTCTATTTCCAAAACTTCCAAAACCCTAAAACTGTCCTCCTGTTTCCAAAACTTTAAAACCCTAAATTGTTTTTCCCCAAACTATTTTCTTAATAATCTAAACTATAACTTTTTATCCAAAATTTCCAAATGTCTTCTTAAATCTCCAAACCCTAATCTTCTTTACAGTTTCTAAAAACTTTAGTCATAATTGTTTTTATAAAACTCTAAACTATTTTCTTAAATCCTAAGATCAAATATGTTTTCCAAAATACCAAAAACCCTAATTTTCTCAAAACCCTAATCCAGTAAATCCTAGTTTTCCTAAACCCTAATTCTTAAAATATCAAAACTTTATGACAAGTTCATCAACACCTAAAACCATAATCCAGTGAACCTAAAACCCAATCTTTTAAAATTATAAACCCTGATGTCTTAAAAATCCTAATTTCATGAAGTTTGCTTAAAACCCTAACTAAACCTACCTTTTTTAAATCACAGTAACATTATCTTCATAAAAACATCCAAAACCTTAAATATTTTTAATATCCAGTAGCTATTTTATTACCTTAAAATATTTCTCAACTAATTAAACTAGTATATGCAAAACCCTAGTTATTGAACATAAAACCCTAAAAATCCTAATTAATGCATGAATCCCTAAAGTTAATATATTTACTATTTTATTCAAATTGGATGAATGTTTATTATATATTTTGATTGATGTTTGATATCTTTGATAAATGATTTATTTATTATGAATGGTTATTTACTTTTATCGATTTATCTTGATTTTCAAATATTGTAAGAGGTATGTTTCCACTTTGTGGGTACCTCATTAATTAATTTCTACGTAATTTAAATTGCTTTTATATTTTGGACCAATGTAAAGGACATGTTTCCACCTTTTGGTGGGCGTCCTATTTAGTTTAGACATGAATGATGTAAGGACATGTTTTCATCCTCGGATGGGTGTCCATTTATTTGCTTTGTTTGGACCTTACTTTGATTTTAATATAATGATGCTTTATTTTAATTGTTGCATGTAGTATGGATAATATTATCATATTTAAGAATTTTATAATATTAAGACCTGCAAAGGAGGCCGATTTTAATGAACCGGGCATTGTGGGTGTGCTGGGCCATTTCTAACCTTCCCCACACGTACCCAACTTTTCGAACCCATTAGGGGGTTGGGGATTCCTTAGGACGATTCATCCACCCCTTTCTTTTTTTTTCAGCCTGTCCGGGTGGTGACTCCATTTTCTCCGGGCTTAGGCCCGTGTTCTCTAAGGTCTTAAGCCTAAACAGTGCCAAAGTTGCAAGAACCATTCCATCATGAGTGGGGGCAAAAATCCCCGCTCACACACATACACATTACTTGGTCAAAGGTCTCATTGATTTTGAATATTGTCTATCTCATATGCATGCCTATTCGAACTATCTCCACTAATATACTCTACCTATCAAGAGAGTTCAATAGGTCTTTAATAGGCTTGAAGCGGACTCTATAAGGGACACGGGTTAAATGAAAGCCGTCTTTGAGCTAGAGCTAATGTGACACTATTGACAAATCTTCACACCACAAATTTCTTGTTTAGACAATTGGAAGCATGAAAAGATAGAGCTTTGAACATTCTTCTATCTTTTTGGAGTTAATTTGGATCTTGATTGGGATAGTCTTTTCTCTTACAAAAAGGTTGATACCCACATTCCTTTCTTCTCTTTTTTTTTATTAGGTCTTAATTCCAGAAGAATTGTCTTAACTAAAGATGAGTGGAGTAGAGTAATAAATTATTTGTTATTCTGATGTCATCTTAATAAATTGGAGATATTAGGTCTAGCATTAGGTGAACTTCAACTATCCTTATAATCTTGACTATGCATTCCTTTCTTTGATCTTCTTAACTCTTCACCTTAGTGATCATCAAACTTGTTAAAAGTATCACAATAGTTCAGGATAGGTTATCGGGCTTATAAATTAATAAAGAGAAAGTTTAAATGAAGGCTTAAAGGGACAACTAGTGATTGCTATTTAATTAGATGGATACTAGTTGTTGGCTAACCAAACAATGCCTAGATCATCTCTCCCTTAAATAATCAAAGTTCAATTTTGCTTCTAAAGTCTGCCAAAGCATGTTTTAAGATTGGGTAGGACCTAGACAAAGGTCATTATGCAGGATCCCTCTCTAAGTATGCATACACAACTCAATGCTATAGAACAATTCCCTCATCTAGTAAAGTCATTCAAATCATGATGCCTAGATACATTATTTTATGAACATCAAGCTAGATTCCTCATTGGTTGAGCACCAAAATGAGCAAAGACAACAAAAATTTAACGAAAATAATTTATTCAAGCAACTTTAAATTTAAAAAATATGATTGTTCCATGAAACACCAAATAAAGAAAATAACACAAAAAATCGAACAAGCCAAGGGAAGTTTGATGAGTTAAGCTTATTCTCTTTTCACATCTTCAATATTTCCATCTTGAAAGGAGGATAAGACAAAATCTTTCTCCAATCCTCTTCCTACCATGAAAGTTGCCGGTGGTGGCACTCTATTGAACCTAGACAGAGGATTATCCTTTGTATTGGGCTTATCGGACTCAGGTAACTTCCCGCTATCAATTAAATTCTAGATCTCATGCCTCAACTTCATATAGTTGTCCATTTCATGTCCAGGCCTTTGATGAAATTGGCAAAATGCCTTAACATCAAAGTTAGGTGGAAGAGGATCAGGAAAAGAACGAGGAGTCAAGAGTTGCAACAAACCCTTCTTTTGTAACTTATTGAGAATCCAAGACAGGGGCTTCCCTAATTCTGAGAACTGTCTTCTATTTTCTTGACCAGTCGCATTAACATGAACTTCCTTTTATGTTCTTTGATTGCCCGACTAGCAGTTTCCTTTCTCATTACTTCTTGCCGAAAAGTGATTTTTCTCCCTTTCCCACTCTTCGATTTGCAAGCCAGCTTGCAAAACATCTTTGAAGTCCCTTATAAGGGTGTGAGACAACCTCTCATGGAGGTTGGGCACGATGCCTCTAACTATCATCCAGAAAAAGAAAAAGGAAAGTTGTAGACCCTTAATTTTGACCCCAATTTGATATGGTCCTAATTAAAGGATACCAAAATAAATTTAATCCGACTTTAAATATTTAAACCTAGTTTATAATTTTTAAAGAAGTCGGTTCAGATTAAAGAGGCATATATTTGATTGTAAAATCCTAAAATCAAGTGGAATTGGCCCAAATTAAAATTTTTCGGTCCATAAGTTAAAAAAGGCAGAATAATTTAAGTGAGGCCGCCTGGGAGACATTAGCATGCTTCATGTCGACTTTGGCAGCCCAAGATCGACATGTGCATGCCTCATGTCGACTTGGGCAAGCTAGGTCGACATGAGCATGCTTCATGTCGACCTTGGGAGGCTAGGTCGACATGAGCATGCTTCATATCGACCCTGGCAGCCCAAGATCGACATGAGCATGCCTCATGTCGACTTGGGTAGCCCAAGGTCAACATGAGGCTGGTCTCATGTCGACCTAGGGCAACCAGGTCAACATGGGTTCAATACGTTTCCTAATTCAGCTAGAATTTGTTTTAGGGACTAATTTATATTAGGTTAAGGATTTTAAGTGAGGTTTGGCTATAAATATTAACGTTTTAGAATTCAGAAGGGGGGGAGAAAACATTAACAAGAGAAAAACATTAACAGGGGACGGCAAGGAACATTAACAAGATAGCAAGGAACATTAAAGAGAAATAGCAGCAAACACTCATCAGTCATCAATCCATCAAAGATAGCAACACTGTCTTTGTTCATTGTTCATCCAGAAGTTAATTGTGGAGGAACCAACGAGCGAAGGTTTGATCTTTAATTATGAATTATTCATGTTCACGGTAGTTTCATTTCTTTGATTAATAAGAATATGCATGTAGTAACTTGATCTTTGAACACACAGTACCTTGATCTTTGAACATGCAGTAAATTGGTTTTTGTTTTAATAACTTTAATCATTTGCTTTAAATATCACATTGATCAATTGGTATTCATAACCCCACTGGCATACTTTATAAAAAACATAAAACTATCCATTAGCCATCGAGGATTTAAATTAATTGTTAAAATCTATCTTGTTTACTTTAACTTCAAGAACCGTATGTTATTTCATTAAAACTCAAAACCTCAAACTATTTTTATCCAAAAGCCTAAACCATTTCATTATTAAACTCCAAAATATTGATTATTTTTCCAAAACCTTATTTATTTTTCCAAATCCAAAATTATATTTTTTTTAAGCAGTAAGTCAAATCCAAAAACCCTAACTATCCAAAACCCTAATTCCAAAAACCCTAACTATCCAAAACCCTAATTCCAAAAACCTTAACTATCCAAAACCCTAATTCCAAAACCCTAGTTTAAAAATCCTAATTCCAAAACCCTAGTTTCCAAAACCGTAGTTTCAAAAACCCTAAAAATCCTAATTTCAAAACCTAATTATAAAACTTTAGTTTCTAAAACCCTAAGTTTCAAAACCCTAAATTCAATTGATAATTCTTTAAAACCCTAAATTTATATATTTATTTAATTTTAGATTTGATTATATAGTTTATTATATTTTTTTGATGGTTGGTTTATTTAATTTCAATACTTGATTTATTGAATTTATTATGGATGGATATTTTCTTTATTATTATGATTATTATTTATTTGTTTTAGTATTAAAATTGTAAGAGGTATGTTTTCACTTTGTAGGTATGTCATTAGTTAAATTTTATATAATTTAAATCGCTTTTATATTTTGGACCAATGTAAAGGACAAGTTTCCACCTTTTGGTGGGTGTTCTATTTAGTTTATACATGGATGATGTAAGGACATGTTTCCATCTTCGGATGGGTGTCCATTTATTTGCTTTGTTTGGACATTGCTTTTATTTTAATATAATGATGCTTTATTTCAATTTTTGTGTGTAATATGGATAATATTGTTATAATTAAGAATTTTATAATATTAAGACATGCAAAGGAGGCCGGTTGCAATGAACCGGGCGTTGTGGGGGGTGCTAGGCCATTTCTCACCTTCCCCACACGTACCCAACTTTTCGAACCCATTAGGGGGTTGGGGATTCCTTAGGAATCGAGTCATCCACCACTTTTTTTTCCCAGCCCGTCCGGGTGGCGACTTCATTTTCTCCGGGCTTAGGCTCGTGTTCTCTAAGGCCCCGAGCCTAAACAGTGCCAAAGTCGCAAGAACCATTCCACCGGGAGTGAGGGGAAAATCCTGCTCACAGTGGCGACTCCACTGGGGATAAGAGAAGTTGATTCCATTGGCCTTTATATTATTCTATTATTTCTTATAATAATATTATCCATTGCATCATATTAGATTGCTCATGTTACCCGTGTTGTGTTATGTAAGGGATACCATACTTTCACTCAAGGTATAGAGATCAAGCATGGCATAATCACTCATAGCCTCATACCATTTGGTATATACTTGCTATGGGAACCTAAGCCTTTTAACCCAAAGACTAATAATTGGCCTAGTTACTTTCCTTAGGTTTTACCCCAAATGCTTGTTGTTTGACTATGGTTAATTTATCTTGGCTTAAATCATGGCTTTTTTGGTTTGCTCTTTTTCTAATATGACCTAAATACTTTGTGAGCTCAAAATAAATTTTTCTTTAAAATCTAAAAGACCAAAGCTATTTTCAAAATTTTTCAAGATGGTCTTTGGACATAAAAGTTTTCCAAAACAAGTTAAAAATTCTTTTGCTCATAACCCAAATGCATAGCTAAAAATACATTTTTTCTAATATCCTTTTACAATGGACTTAGAAACAAAATTATTTCCATCCAACCTTTTTTTACAAAGAGCTTGCTAATTATTTAGGTCAATTATGAAATACAAAAAATCAATTGTGAGCCTAGTTTACACTAAGAATAATTAATCATGGGCTTGTTTTTGGCATGAATCATTAGTTACTTTTTCAAGTGAGAAATCTATTTATAATAAACCTCTTAATTTAGTTTTAATTCAATATAGCATAAAAGCTACAGTAGTTGGTTAAATGGAGTAAAACCCAATTAATGAGAATTATTATGAGTTGATTTCCATTTTTGAAAATATAACTATTGGCTGAAATGTCCGAGGCAATTATTCGAAAATAAGATACTCCATGTTGGTATTTTGTTAACCATATTACCTAGGAAAAGAGACTCGCCATTCATGTGTGGATGTTATAAGGCTGGAAGGAACGTCCTAATTATCTTTTTTTGTTGATTGTTTGTGCATACTGTTGCGCTCGAATTAACTCTACCACAAAGCGTCACTCGCAAGTATACGAGATAGCTGTAGCAAAGGTGATCGCCCCAAGGTCGTCTCACAAGGAAGCTGAAGTGGCTAATTGATTATCAAATTATGAATAACAAGTAATGAAGAAAATTTAAATTGTTAACTAATGAAAAAGATTGATTGAAGTTTAAAAATGAATAAAAGTAAATTAAGCTAATGTTTTGATTCACTTGATAGAAAGGTCTAGGGTTTGCACTTCTCTGCTACTTATATGTATGAACGGTTATTCCTCTTAACTAATTTAATTTCAAAGATTAAATCTCAAACAACTCAATTAATCAAGTCAAGGAAATAAGCTCTCGCATTCAAATCTCATTCAACTAATCTTGTTCAATTGAAATAATCTTTTTAATAGGTTATATCTCTAATTCACCTAAGTCCTTAATTGAATTGTTCCAGCATTAGACTTCATCTCTCAATCCATCATCTAATACCTAAACACATAATTGGTGGCCAATCAATTATATATTAACAATATTCCATTCAATCAAGGCTAAAGAAATTATTAGCTAAGAGAATAACCAATTCATACAATCATAGCAGATCCATACAAACCCTAGACTAGATCAAATTAGTTCATCATGCTATCAAACATACTCATCTCATTATTGTTCAAAGAAATCAAATTAGACATGATAATATCCATTAATACAATTTCAATGAAAATAAAGAGAATAAGTTTGAGAACAAAACCAAGTTACAAATTCCTTGAAGCTTCTGAAGAATCTCTTGTTCAAATCTTGCAAGAAGGATGTATTAATGGCTAGAACAATCTAATCTAAGCTAGATTAATCCAAAAGTGTAATCAAAATCAAGAAAACAAAGTTAAAACCCTAACTTCACTCTCTGACGGCTCAATTCAATCTCCAAATCGTCAACCCCCCAAAACCCTAGCTTCTTTTTCCTTTTATATGAATCGTCTGCTTTAAAATCTGCTACGGTTTTGGTTCATGAGAGACACGGCCAAGTTGGATGTGACTTGGCCGTGTTGGTGGTCTTTGGAGGGACACGGCCAAGTTGGATGTGACTTGGCCGTGTTGGTGGTCTTTGGAGGGACACGGCCAGTGACTTGGCCGTGTCCCTTGCATGTGTTCACTTCTGCTTGCTTTTTCTTCTTTTCTTCTTTGGTTGAGTGACACGACCATGTTAGAGGTGACTTGGCCGTGTTGGAGCTTTTTGGAGGGACACAGCCACTGACTTGGCCGTGTCCCTTGCCTGTGTCTGCTTCTGTGAGAATTGATCTTCTTTGCCTTGGATGCAAGTGAGACACGGCCAGGTTGGATCAACTTGGCCGTGTCTGGGCTTCTTTGGAGGGACACGGCCAGTGACTTGGCCGTGTCCTCTGCTTGTGTCTTCTACTGCCCCTTTTCTCTTCAATTTTCTTCCTTGCCTTTTTTAACCTAACACAAAACTCAAAACAAACTTTAAGCAAGAAGTAAATAGACAATAACCAACAAAACATAAACACAATACTAAAAACTAGATAAAAAACGACATAAACACTGAAATAAACTAAAACTACCAAAATTAATGAAAACACTAAACAAACCGATTAAAACTAACAAAATACCTAAATAAAATAATAATTATCATAATAAGCAAGACACAAATCTATAACAAAAACTAATAAAACAACTACCCCACACTTAAAACTTTGCTTGTCCTCAAGCAAATTCACATGGCATAAATTAAAAACTCAGACATCCTTAACTATAATTCCAGCATATAAGATGAAATCCTTTAAGACACAGCATAAATAATTTGCAATTTACTTCAATCAAGGATTTTCTTAACTCATTCATTAATCCAGATATACAAATCTTATCTCTCATCTAAGTGTTTCACTCGATTTCAAAGGTTAATCACTCAAACCACTCATGACTGCATACTGCCATGAACTTGCTTAATTATCCAATCTCCCTCACTGATTTTCTCAAGAAATAATCTGAAGGTCTTTCATTTGGATGTAATGGGGCTAAGGTAAAGGTGTGAGAAAAGACATTTAAGCTGGAGCATCAAGAAATGGAGTATCTAAATTAGACACCACTCTTGCTAAGAAACTCATAACTTCTTCAAATAGCATACTCACCAACCCTTGATACTTTCATACACTTGCATACTAAAAGAAAAATACATGAGTCGACATTCTCCAATGCTAAAAAATATATAGATTTTGCATATATATATATATATCTCTTTTTCTTTTTATTTTTTTTTATTTTTTATTTTTTATTTTCTCTTTTTCTTTTTATTTTATTTTTTTATCATTTATTCTCTTTTTTTAAATATATATATATATATACAAAACATAAACTCGCATGGAACATCTAGCTTAAAATGTAGAGGAAGAGAATAATCAACTCTTAATCAAATACAATGTGCAAAGTATGCATTTCAATCCCCAAATAGCAATATCATTCTCTCTTCTTCTTTTTTTACTTGCTTACCCCACACTTTGAAATAAACCACCCTATTGTCATATCATAAAACTTCATTCCTTAATGCAGGTATGATGATAATAAGAACATGTTAAGTTGAGAATTGTGTTGATCAAACAAGAAAAGGTCAACGGCTCAACTTGGCTCACTAAGGAAATCAATATTAAGGGAAGTTTTTTTAAGCTAAAGGGGCTAACCTAATTTGCCTTCATCATTTTAAAACTTGAGATTAAATCATAATGTGAGTTCAATTAGTATGCAAAAGCAAGCTCTAGAGATGCAAAATCATGAAAGTGCACACTTAAGAAAAGAACATCAATTGACAATAATATAAAATTTATGAGGCTCAAAACTCACACAGGTGGGTTCACAAAGATTTATATGTCATGAATTGCAGAATGTGAAAATTGATCCTGAATGAATTCAAATGCTCATTTCTATGCTGATACTAAAGTCCCAACTATAATGCTAAAATCACAGAAAAGATCAATAAGATTTCAACAATTATGCCATGCACAACAAACACAATAAACAAAACAAAACAAAAATCAACGAAAAGTTTAAAGAGTACCCCACACTTTAGAATTTACATTGTCCTCAATGGAAAACAAGAATATTAAAGAAAAAAAAGAGTTAAAGGACAACCTGTCTTCCATCGTACCCTGGTGAGGCAAAATCCTAACTTTCCATCACAAACACAAAAGTTCAAAAACAAAAGTACAATATATAAAAATAAAATATCCAAATATAAAATGTTAACATGAAAACAAAAATGAAAAATAAAAACAAAATACACTAAATAAAATAAACAAGGAACTCAAAATCTATGGAAAAGGCGGGCATGAAGATGATGCAACTGAGGGATGGAGACTCAAGATCTTCGCAAGGTTGCTATTAATCTGTTCCAACTGCTGCAAGACCTCAGCATGGTTATGGTCCACCTTGCCCTCCAGTCTATCTACCTTGCCTTCCAAGGCCCCAATCCTAATAAGTACCTCTTGATGTTCCGAGACCGGAGCATCCTCATCTAGATCAAGTGAATCCGAGTCAGAATCTTCTTGAACTCGTGCCCTGTTCTGCCTGTCCCCCGGTGCTTCAGGCTCATCCGAAGGCATCATATAAGTCCCTCTCCTATGCACCACCATGTGCATCTTCTCAAGTGTGGCTAAATCCAAAGAGTCATTACCCGAAATTCTAGTCATGCGACTGGTACTCGGGTCAAAATCCTCAACAAGGGCTACTGCTAATGTGGTAATCAAACCTCCAACACAAATTGCCCCCTTTCTTTTATTAGCCATAGTATCAAAAATATCGGCTAACCAATAGCCGGCACTAACATGCATTGAATTACAAGCACAATTAAGGAAAAATAGCTCACTTAATTCAACCACACCCGGGATCTCCTTCTGAGAAAAGAAACCGCAAGACATGAAACGATGTAAATACCTCAAAGCAGAATTTCTTAATTTAGATGCCTTGGCCGATTTGGCCACATAGGTCCCCGAGCCTAATGCTCCCCAAGCAAATTGCTGTTTAAATTCCTTAGGTATTAACCTTTCCCCATGCTGATGGAAACCATATATAGCATTTAACTGTTCAATATTCAGCACAAATGATTTACCCAGCAATTTAAAACTCATTCTAGTGCAGATTTTCTTATCATCTCTTTCAACCTTAAGAGATGTCAGAAATTCCAAAGTCAGCTCCTCAAACTGCAAAGGTCTCATAGAGACTAGAGTCTCCCACCCAAGAAATTGCACATATCTATAAAAATTAGTCCTAATTTGCAGAGCATCAAGTGATTCGTCATTAACATACCTCGTCGGGAAAAAAACCCCGAGCCAAAAGACTTGCTCTCTTCAAAGATAAAGTTGATGAAGAGGAAGAAGCTCCCTCGGTTGTAGGCCTCTTCTTCTTGCGGTGTGAAACAATCTTTGTTCTTGGCATCTCTAGAAATCTGAAAAATTCAAACCAAAACTTGATCAAATCAAAATTTTATGAGAAAAGAAGAAGTTTTAATGGATTATTTCTAGTTTTGGTGAAGAGATTTGAGGATTAAAGGAAGATTTGGAGCTTGGAATAAAAAAGAATGGAGTTTGTGAGAGAGAGAGCGAGAGAGCGAGAGAGATGAAGAAACAGGAAATTAGGGATTTAATGGAACATCTGTGCAAAAATCGTGGCTTTTTAAAGTGAAAAAGTGGGAGACACAGCCAAGTTGTGGGCAACACGGCCGTGTCATGTATGTGATAGTGAAGAGACACGGCCAAGTCTATGTGACACGGCCGTGTCTGATGCCCTTGGAGGGACACGGCCAGTGACTTAGCCGTGTCCCATGGGTGTGTCCTCTTTTGTACAAAAATTTGCAAAAAAACGAAAGAAAATTGAGTTGCTGGTGAAGCTTGGCTGTGTCCAAGTGACACGACCAAGGGACACAGCCAAGTCCTTTGGCCGTGTCACTCACTGTGACTAAGTGCACATAAAAAAATTAGGCTTAGCCATGTCCAAGTGACACAGCCAACGGACACGGCCAAGTCCTTTGGCCGTGTCTCCTTCTGCCATTTTCAACTCTTTTTTTATTTAATTCTTAAAGATTTTTTTTTGCAAATTCTTCTTTAAACCACTCTGAAACACAAAATAAAAACCGATCAAAGCACAATTCCATTTATTTAAACTAAACAAAAAATCAAAGCTTGCTAAATTTAAAATTACAACTTGAAAAATAAATGCAAACCGATGGGTTGCCTCCCATTTAGCGCTTCTTTAATGTCATAAAGCTGGACATCATGCAAGGCCTATGGATCATGGATCAAAGTGCTGTCAATGATCCTCACTTCTTGAAATCCTTCATTGTATGGCTTAACTCTTTGTCCATTCACTTTAAAAGTCTCACTTGTTCGAGAGTTAAGTAATTCAATGGCACCAGAAGGATACACCTGAGTTATCTCGAAAGGACCACTCCATCGAGACTTGAGTTTACCTGGAAAAAGGCGAAGTCGAGAGTTAAAAAGTAAAACTTTCATACCTGGACTCAATGTCTTTCACACTATAATTCTATCATAAAGTTCTTTAGTGCGATCCTTGTAAATTCTCGAGCTCTCATAAGCCTCATTCCTCAGCTCATCTAACTCTGAAATTTGCAGAAATCGTTCTCTCTTCGCTTTGTCCAAGTCCAAATTCAGAGTCTTGATTGCCCAATACGCTCTGTGCTCCAACTTCACTGGTAAGTGACAAGCTTTTCCAAACACCAATCGGTATGGACTCATACCTAGAGGAGTCTTGAAAGCAGTCCGATATGCCCATAGTGCATCATGCAATCTGTTTGCCCAATCCTTCCATAATGTGTTGACTGTTTTCTCCAGAATTCCTTTTAGCTGCTTGTTTGATGTTTAAACTTGCCCAGAAGTCTGTGGATGGTATGGGGTTGCCACCTTGTGCTTCACACCAAATTTGTGCATTAACTTTTCAAAAAGTCTGTTACAAAAATGGCTTCCCCCATCACTGACTATTACCCTTGGCGTACCAAATCTACTAAGAATATTTTCCTTCACAAATTTAACAACTACATTAGCATCATTAGTATGGGTGGGGATTGCCTCCACCCATTTGGAAACATAATCAACAGTAACTAAAATATATTCATAACCAAAGGACTTGGGGAAAGGACCCATGAAGTCTATTCCCCACACATCAAACAGTTCAACAACAATATATGATTGAAGGGGCATTTCATTCCTCCTCCCAATGTTACCTACTCTTTGGCAACGATCACAGTGCTTACAATACTCTTGAGCATCTTTAAAAAAGGTAGGCCAGTAAAAACCACTTTGAAGCACTTTTTCTACAGTCTTTCTTCCTCCAAAATGACCCCCACAGTGAAGGTCATGACAAAATTGAAGAACACTCAGTTGTTCTTCCTCAGATACACACCTGCGAACTATCTCATCTTTGCATATCCGGAATAGATAAGGTTCATCCCAAAAATAAAACTTACTCAAGTGTAGAAACCTTTTCTTTTCCTGAAAGGACATGTTAGATCGCAATATACCACAAGTAAGATAGTTAGCAATATCTGCAAACCAAGGTGCGTCAAATACCACAAACAGCTGCTCATCAGGAAATGCTTCTAAATTTTTATGAATGCTATCAGATGCAAGATTTTCACTAAAGAAGGGTAATCTGGATAAATGATCAGCAACAACATTCTCACTACCCTTAGTATCCTTGATTTGGAAATCAAATTCTTGCAATAACAACACCCATCTAATTAAGCGCGGTTTAGCATTTTGTTTTGTTAACAGATATTTAAGAGCTACATGATCAGAATGCATAATAATTTTTGACCCAATTAAATATGCTCTAAAGTTGTCTAAAGCAAAAACAACAGCTAACATTTCCTTTTCAGTTGTGGTGTAGTTCATTTGTGCACTATTAAGGGTCAAACTGGCATAATATATTACTCTCAAGTACTTATTAAGGGTCAAACTGGCATAATATATTACTGGTGCACTAGTCAATTTTTCTTTAAGGGAATTAAAAGCTTGCATGCATTGTGCTGTAAATTCAAATGGAACATCTTTCCCTAGCAAATGGCACAATGGTTGGCTTATTTTGGAAAAATCCTTAATAAACCTCCTATAAAATCCTGCATGCCCTGGGAAACTTCTTATTCCCTTAACAGAGGTAGGTGGGGGTAACTTAGCAATCAATTCAACTTTAGCCTTATCCACCTCAATCCCTTTACTTGACACCACATGACCTAAGACAATGCCCTGAGTAACCATAAAATGACTATTTTCCCAACTTAAAGTGAGGTTACATTCAATGCATCTCTCAAGTACACGAACAAGTTTATTGAGGCAATTATCAAAAGAATTACCAAAAACAAAAAAATCATCCATAAATACCTCAATAAAATCATCTATCATGTCAGAGAAGACAAACATCATGCATCTCTGAATAGTTGCAGGTGCATTGCACAAGCCAAAGGGCATACGTCGAAATGCATAAGTCCCAAAAGGGCAAGTAAAGGTTGTTTTGGACTGATCCTCTGGAGATATTGGCACTTAATAACCTGAAAGGCCATCCAGAAAACAATAATGTGAGTGTCCAGAAAGTTTATCTAACATCTGATCAATAAAAGGAGGAGGGAAATGATCTTTCTTTGTAGCATTGTTCAACTTCCTATAATCGATGCACATTCTCCACCCAGTAGTAGTCCTAGTAGGAACCAATTCATTATTCTCATTTTTCACCACAATGATTCTAGATTTCTTAGGAACTACATGTACTGGGCTCACCCACTCACTATTAGCTATTGGATATATTACTCCTTCATCCAGCAATTTGAGCACTTCCTTCTTAACCACTTCACTCATATTTGGGTTAAGGCGTCTTTGAGTCTCCCTCATAGGTTTAGCTCCCTCTTCTAAAATGATTCTATGCATGCACATTGAAGGGCTAATTCCCTTGATGTCACTTAATCCCCATCGTATTACTTTTTTCAATCTTTTAAGCTCACTCACTAACCTCATCTCCTCCTCTTCACTAAGTTCACTAGATATTATCACAGGTAAGGTATTGTGATCTCCTAAAAACACATATTTCAGATTCTTAGGTAACTCTTTCAGCTCTAACTCTAGTGAAGGGTTCTTCTCTTCTTTTTGAATGGGGGAAGGTTCAAAAATTGGGTCCTCCTTAAGCTCCTCTATTTCAGCACCCTCTAAAGTCTCAAGGCAACTGGCTATTTCTGCATCAAAAATATCCACATCACTCTCTAAGGTCAATGCCAGCTCCAATTTATCAGAGGAACCTGTCTGCAAGAAAACATCTGAAACAACTGCATCAACACAATCAATGAAAGAACAATCCTCATATAAAGCAGTTGTAGGAATAGGAGAAGTGTTAAAAATAGAAAATTCCACAGTTTGTCCCAAAACAGTCATTGATAATTTACCATTTTTAACATCTATCAAAGTGTTGGTAGTCGCCATAAAAGGCCTACCCAGCAGAATGGTGTGTGCAGATGGTGAAGAGTTACTTACTTCCATGTCAAGAACAATGAAATCCACAGGTACTATTAACCCTCCAACCTTAACTAACACATCTTCTATAAGCCCTTTCAGGAATCTAAGAGATCTATCAGCTAATTGCAACACCATTTTTGTAGGTTTAAGTTCCCCTAGTTCTAAATCAAGGTACACAGAATAAGGCATTAAATTCACACTGGCTCCCAAGTCACACATGCCATCAGTACCCTTTCCATTCCCTATAGTAATTTGAATGATAAAACTTCCAGGATTCTTTAACTTAGGAGGTAGTTTATGCTGCAAAACAGCACTAGCTACCTCTGAAACTATCACCTTTTCATTCGGCTCATACCTTTTTTTCTTGGTATTCAGTTCTTTAAAGAATTTAGCATAAGCCGGCATGTTCTTAATTGCTTCAAGTAAGGGTAAGTTAATACTTACCTTAGACAGCATGTTGAAGATATCTGAAAATTGCTTATCTTTTTTATCATCCTTCAACCTGCTAGGGAATGGTATAGGTGGACGGTATGGATTGCTTGCCTTGGGCAAATCTGCTGTAGGGGACTTCTCTATTGATCTTTCTTCAGCACCTTTGTTCTCTAGTTCTCCTTCCTTTTTATTCTCTTGCTCACCTGCATTCACAGAATTATTTTCAACATTATTGTTAATTACCTTGCCACTTCTAAGAACAGTCACTGATTGTGGCTGCTCAGGTTGACTTGGGAACTTTCCCTTTTGTTGAATCTGCATCTGTTGAGCAAGTTTCCCCACTTGGGTCTCCACCTTCTTAAAAGATGCTTCTAGTGAATCCAGCCTCTTGTTGTTCATCTCTTGATTTTTAGCATTGACTTGGATAAAAGCCTGCAAACTTTCTTCCAAACTCTCTCTCTTAGGCTTGCCTTGATTTGAGGATTGGCCCTACTGTGGGTTCTGTCTCTGGAGCAAATGGAAAGGCTGTTGAGCATTATTTGTTGTAGAGGAAAAATTTGGGTGATTCCTCCAACCAAGATTATAAGAATTGGAGTAAGGATCATTCCGGGCCCTTGGTTGAAATCCCCTCATAGCATTGACTTGCTCAGCTTCATTACCAAAAGACTCATATGCAGAGGGGTATATATTTGCTCCATGCCTGAATGTCCCACAGATTCCACACACTTCTTGAGTAGATGAAGAAATATTGTTCTTCATGTTTAGCATCTGCACCTGTCTTGTCAATTCAGCTATTTGACTAACCATTTCACTATTGGCCTCCAGTTGATTCACCCCTTTACTTCTTCCCCTTACACTCTTTTGTTGAGAATTAGCTCCCAACATCTCAAAGATCTCATAAGTCTCATCAGCTGTCTTTTCTCCCATGGCTCCCCCAGCTGCATTGTCAACAGTGTTCTGAAATTGCTGGGTTAGATCATCATAGAAAAACTGATTAAGGAGTTGAAGTGGGTAGTGATGATGTGGACACTGGATCAATAGCATCTTGAATCTGTCCCAAGCCTCATGAAATAGCTCTCCTTCAAATTGAGAGAATGTAGCAATCTTCCCTCTCAACTCAGCTGTCTTTTGATGTGAATAGAACTTGCCCATGAACTTGTTATAAACTTGCTCCCAAGTTGTCAGTGAGTTTTCGGGCAACATCATAAGCCAGCTCTTTGCCCTATCCTTCAAAGTATAAGGGAAACATCTCATCCTCAACTGATCCTCTGTTAATCCTCCCAATGGAAAAGTGTTGAGGGTGGAATAGAAATCCCTAATAAAGTTCAAAGGATCTTCATTTGGAACTCCATAGAATGATGGCAGCATGTTGTAGTGAATGTTCTTCAACTCATAATTTCTTGCTGCATCTGTCAGTCTTATGCAAGAGGTGGAAGTTCCAATGATAGGTCTAGCAAAGTCTCTCATCGTTCTTTGCCTTTCTTCAGCCATTTTAACATATTGTGCAGATTCCGACTCAAAATCAGAAGTGTCCTCCTCTGTAGTATCAAATCCTGTGTACAGTTCAAACTCTTCCCTGCTCCTTTTCACTCTCTGAATTTCTGGAATGAATGGATATAGCTCTCCTTCGAGTGATCTCCTGCCTTGCATAAACAAAAATTTCTAGGAAAAAGAAATTATTAAAAGCAAAAGACAAAATAAAATAAAATGAAAACAGTGAAAAATAATCTAGAATATTTTTGCCTAATAAACAATTTCGCCAATTAGCCTCCCCGGCAGCGGCGCCAAAAACTTGTTGCGCTCGAATTAACTCTACCACAAAGCGTCACTCGCAAGTATACGAGGTAGCTGTAGCAAAGGTGATCACCCCAAGGTCATCTCACAAGGAAGCTAAAGTGGCTAATTGATTATCAGATTATGAATAACAAGTAATGAAGAAAATTTAAATTGTTAACTAATGAAAAAGATTGATTGAAGTTTAAAAACGAATAAAAGTAAATTAAGCTGATGTTTTGATTCACTTGATAGAAAGGTCTAGGGTTTGCACTTCTCTGCTACTTATATGTATGAACGGTTATTCCTCTTAACTAATTTAATTTCAAAGATTAATTCTCAAACAACTCAATTAATCAAGTCAAGGAAATAAGTTCTCGCATTCAAACCTCATTCAACTCATCTTGTTACAATTGAAATAATCTTTTTAATAGGTTATATATCTAATTCACCTAAGTCCTTAATTGAATTGTTCCAGCATTAGACTTCATCTCTCAATCCATCATCTAATACCTAAAACACATAATTGGTGGCCAATCAATTATATATTAATAATATTCCATTCAATCAAGGCTAAAGAAATTACTAGCTAAGAGAATAACCAATTCATACAATCATAGCAGATCCATACAAACCCTAGACTCAATCAAATTAGTTCATCATGCTATCAAACATACTCATCTCATTAATGTTCAAAGAAATCAAATTAGACATGATAATATCCATTAATACAATTTCAATGAAAATAAAGAGAATAAGTTCGAGAACAAAACCAAGTTACAAATTACTTGAAGCTTCTGAAGAATCTCTTGTTCAAATCTTGCAAGAAGGATGTAATATCCTCATGTATGCCCTAGAAGTCTTGGTTATGTGGTTGTTATGGTTGATGTTGTTGTTAGTGTTGTTGTTGTTATATATTGGATTGAATATATGTGTTAAATTGTAAGAGAAAAGAAATTGAGAAGAGAAAGTATATGTATATGTGTTTTGGAGAAGAAATTTAGGGTTTAGAGACAAATGTATATGTTGTTTATATGATGATATAATTAACATATACATTGGTCAAATGAAGAGTCAAGGTGATGGTTAAGTGGAAGAAGATATTTTTGGTTGTTAATGAAATTACATATAAGGGCTTAGATGAGACAAAAGGTTAGTTAAATGGTGAAGGGTGTTTTAGTAATTGCAAGGTTAAAAACACTTGATGGATATAAGAAGCCAAATTTGACTTTGCTCTTCATATTTTCTGCTTCTCTTCATGTGTGGCCGGATTCTCCATAGACAAAGAGAGAAAGAGAGGTGATCTTGAGGTTTGAAGCAAATTGAAGAAGGAATCAAGGGTGTTGGTTAGAGATTTGTGCAAATTCTTCATTTAAGGTAAGTTTTCTCTTGATTTCTCTTGTTCTATTTGGAATTTTGTTTGAGTTTGATGGAGTGTGTTTGTGTAAAAGTGTTGAAATGGAATTATAGATAAGAAGCTAGGTTGGTGTTGGTGATGGAAGAGTAAGAGTTGTGTTTAGTGAAATTGTTTCTGTTTTACAATTAGTAAAGGCTGTGATTTGTATGATTTTTAATTAATTATAGAAAAATGTTCTTGAAGTGAATTTTTGATATGTTGTGCCTCTATGAGTCTAGAATGACTGAAAAATATGTTGATTCGATTTTGGAATGGTTATGAGTTTAGAAAGATTATTTTTATTAGACCTGTTCCAGCAGGTACCTTAACTGAGACAGCTATATTTCGGGATTTTTAATAAAATGTAGAAAAATCATATCCAATCGAATTTTGGATATGTTGTTGCTTAGTGAGTTTAGTATTTGGGAAAAATAATTTGGAATCACGTTGATTGAATTTGATTTATGGAATTCACAAAGTTCAGAACTGCTGCCAGGATGCAGGGCAATTGGGGCAGTCTGGTTAGGTGAACTATTTGACCAAGATTTTGTGTTCAGTTTGATCTGAAATTTTAAAGGGAGGATTTTAAGATACAAAACTAAATTCTGTAAAAATTTTAGAATTTTTAGTCAAGTAGATTATTTTATACAATTTTTCAAAATAAGGATAAAATGGAGTTTAAAACCAGAATGTACTATTTATGGTTAGGGTTTTAATTCTTTGTTCTTCTTGCATTGCTTTGGTTCTCCAAAGGTAGGTTGGTCCTTAAACCTAACCCTAAACACTTTAAACACACTTGAATCAATGAATGTTATAATCAATTGTTCTTTGCCCTAATTGCATTGTTGAGATTGAACAATGTTATGTTGTGCATTGTGAATGGTAATGTGTTTCATGAGTAATGTGGAATGAAATGTTGATATTTATGAATGATGCTATGTGAGATATAATGTGATCATGGATGAGATATATATATATACTTGAATAATGAGATGTTATATTGTGAAATGAAATGTGAAGCCATTGTTATTGGCTAAGATGATGTAATTGAAAGAAAGAAGGCATGTTTGCCTAAATGTGATGAGAATTGAGAATGGAAATGAATTGTTTGTTTAATATGTTATTCAGTTTCAGAGTTCTGGATTTGGGTGGCATGCCTAAGAAATGATGAAAGGTAACAGTCTTGCCGGGTTGAGGACCTCCTCATAGGTGTTGAGTTGATGGTCCAAGAGACTGGGTCTGTTACACTATGAGATATATGATTTGTAACAGTCTTGCCGGGTTGAGGATCTCCTCATATGTGTTGAGTTGATGATCCAAGAGACTGGGTCTGTTACACTATCCATGGATAGAGATACATGTATATACATTGCCTACGGGCGTGATTATTGTGACTATGAACCAAAGCAGTAACTCTGAACTCTGAATATCGTATTAAATACTTGTTGGGCCCATAGGTGTCAAGGTTATATGAATGTCCTAAATAATGTTATGAGTTTAATGAAATGAGATGTTGGTTATGGAGTATGATTGATTAATGTTGAATGTGAAAAGATGTTTAAATGTGGTATGCTCATATGACTATGATTTGTGAAATGCATAATTATGTGGTTAACTTTATATTTATGATGTTGATCTTATCAATAACATATGTGGCATTGCATTTCATTAAAGCATACCGTTAGCATGTTTTATCTTACTAAGCCGTTGGCTTAGCGCGATAGTGTTTAATCGCGCAGGTAGTAGAGTGGATAGAGTTGAACCCGAGAGTTCATCAAGACCTAGTGAGAGTAGACCTTGAAGAATCCATTTTGGGAGCTTAAAGATCAGAGCAGACTTGCCAATCATGTATAAATTTTATGTGTTGTAAAACTTGAGTTTTGATGTATATGAATTTGTAAATATGTAAATATTTTATAACTTCCGCTGTGTAATATTTAAATATGGGGGTTGTCACAAAACCTTTATTTTATGTTGTACTAGAAGTGTAAATCCTTTTTGCAGGTTGTAGTTGAGGTTACAAGGGGGATTTATTGGGAGTGTACTGAGAATGATTTTGTTTGCATTGGTTTGTGTAAAATGTTTTTAAAAATAAGAAAAAAACCGGTTTTGTCGACACTTGGGACTCAATTTTTAGGCGAAACTATGGCAAAAATTTTGTAAAAATCGGAACTAAAATTTGACTAAGTAAAATTGGTAGCAACATTAGGTTAGTGTGGCGCCTCTACTCAGCTTACATATTTAGGTTGGGAAGGGGTGTTACAAAGGATGTATCAATGGCTAGAACAATCTAATCTAAGCTAGATTAATCCAAAAGTGTAATAAAAATCAAGAAAACAAAGTTAAAACTCTAACTTCACTCTCTGACGGCTCAATTCAATCTCCAAATCGTCAACCCCCCAAAACCCTAGCTTCTTTTTCCTTTTATATGAATCGTCCGCTTTAAAATCTGCTACGGTTTTGGTTCATGAGAGACACGGCCAAGTTGGATGTGACTTGGCCATGTTGGTGGTCTTTGGAGGGACACGGCAAGTGACTTGGCCGTGTCCCTTGCATGTGTTCACTTCTGCTTGCTTTTTCTTCTTTTCTTCTTTGGTTGAGTGACACGGCCATGTTAGAGGTGACTTGACCGTGTTGGAGCTTTTTGGAGGGACAAGGCCACTGACTTGGCCTTGTCCCTTGCCTGTGTCTGCTTCTGTGAGAATTGATCTTCTTTGCCTTGGATGCAAGTGAGACACGGCCAGGTTGGATCAACTTGGCCATGTCTGGGCTTCTTTGGAGGGACACGGCCAGTGACTTGGCCGTGTCCTCTGCCTGTGTCTTCTACTGCCCCTTTTCTCTTCAATTTGCTTCCTTGCCTTTTTTAACCTAACACAAAACTCAAAACAAACTTTAAACAAGAAGTAAATAGACAATAACCAACAAAACATAAACACAATATTAAAAACTAGATCAAAAACGACATAAACACTGAAATAAACTAAAACTACCAAAATTAATGAAAACACTAAACAAACCGATTAAAACTAACAAAATACCTAAATAAAACAATAATTATCATAATAAACAAGACACAAATCTATAACAAAAACTAATAAAACACATACATGCATACATTTGCATCTCAAATCATTGGTCCTTTCTGACTTATAGACCTGAAGTACAATAATTCAAGAGCATACAACAATACCATCTACAACATTGACTTTAATTTAAGTGCTTCATTGGGAGGATGGATGCAAACCAGCTAAGGGATATAATTGATGAAGTTGTCAAAGCTAGGATGGCCGAACTAAAAGACCAATTGGTTGAAATTATGAAGACCCAGTTGATTGAAATTCTATAGATCATCAACAATGCTAAGGCAGCATCCGTGGAGAACATGTTCACTAATAGAGATTGAATGAAAAATGAGGGACCAATCCCTATGCTAAGAGACCAACCGAACCATGTGCAGTCTAAGTGGGGCAATAAGGGCGGATATCACCCAGTGGAAAAGGTCAAGGGGAAAGAGAGAAGAACCATTTGTCTGCAAAATGGAATTATCAGCCCAACAATCAAAATACACAAAAGGAAGCTAATGTTAATGCCACCGGTCAATGAGGAATGAGGCAGTTTTCGAAATTAGAGAAGCCACTATCTTTGGTTCTCAATAAACTATAAAAGAGGGGATTGTTACAACTCTTGACTCCTTGACCTTTGCCAAATCCTTTACCCCCAAAATTTGATACTAAGGCTTTTGTCAATTTCATCAGACTCAAGGACATGAGACTGATAGATGTACTCAATTGAGGCATGAGATCCAGAATTTAATTGACAGTGAAAAGCTACTTAAGCCTAATAAGCACAACACAAAGAATAATCCTCTACCTAAATTTGGAAGGGTACCACCCCTAACAACCTTCATGAAGAGTTTTATCTTGTCGTCTCGTGATGATATGGATAGAGAAGCTGCTAAAGATAATGTGCTACTAGGCAAGCTTGGGCTAACTGTGGATGATGAAGCAATGACTTTTGATGAGGGAAAAAAATTCTTGCCCTTGATAAATGAAGTATCTTTAACTCCAACTCAATAAACTTTCCTTAGCTTGAATGTTGCTTTTCAATTTTACTTTCTTTAATATTTTGGAACTATTGTGTTTTTCAATTTTAAAGTTGCTTGAAATAAATTACTTTCATAAAATTTTGTGTTGGTCTTTGTTCATTTTGGTGCTCAACCAATGAGGAATCTAGCTTGATATTTATAAATTAATGTATCTAGGCATCATGACTTGAATGACTGTACTAGGTAAGGGAATTGCTCTATAGCATTGAGTTGTGTATGCTTACTTAGAGAGGGCTCCTGCATAATGACCTTTGTTTAGGTCCTAGTCAGTCTTAGAACATGCTTTGACAAACTTTCAAGGCAAAATTGAACTCTGCTTATTTAAGAGAGAAATTATCTAGGCATTGTTTGGTTAGCCAACAACTAGTATCCACCCTATTAAATATCAATCCCTAGTTGTCCCTTTGAGCCTTCATAAAATTTTTAGCTTTCTTTTCATTTGACTTATAAGCTCAACAACCTACCCTGAGCTGTTGTGACACTTTTGACAAGTCTTATGATTACTAAGGTGAAGAGACAAGAAGATCAAAGAAAGGAATGAATAGTCAAGATCATAAGGATAGTTGATGTTCTCAAGACCATAAGGATAGTTGAAGTTCACCTAGTATCTCCAACCTATCAAGACAACATCAGAGTAACAAATGATTTATCCTTGTTAAAGAAGATTTATGTCACTCCACTCATCCATTATTGGAAACCCAAGTTGGTACAAACAAGACAACTCTTTTAAAGTTAGAACTAAAAAAAAGTAGAAAAAAGAAGAAGAGAAAAAAAGAAAAAAGAAAAAAGAAAAAAGAAAAAAGAAAAAAGAAAAAAGAAAAAAGAAAAAAGAAAAAAGAAAAAAGAAAAAAGAAAAAAGAAAAAAGAAAAAAGAAAAAAGAAAAAAGAAAAAAGAAAAAAGAAAAAAGAAAAAAGAAAAAAGAAAAAAGAAAAAAGAAAAAAGAAAAAAGAAAAAAGAAAAAAGAAAAAAGAAAAAAGAAAAAAGAAAAAAGAAAAAAGAAAAAAGAAAAAAGAAAAAAGAAAAAAGAAAAAAGAAAAAAGAAAAAAGAAAAAAGAAAAAAGAAAAAAGAAAAAAGAAAAAAGAAAAAAGAAAAAAGAAAAAAGAAAAAAAGGAAAAAAGAAAAAAAAGAGAAAGATAAAAACCTAAAACGGCGGTTCAGAAAGCCAACCGAGTTCTCTTTTACCTAAAGCAGCAAAAGGGTTCCATTTGGTTTATAAGGACATTTTGACTTGAATTGGTCCAACCCAACTAAAGATTCAATCAAAATTGGAGGAAAAAAGGAGAAAGACCATTCTAGTTCTTGAAAGTTCTGTATTTGACAGTCCTACAAGGAAGAATGACAAAATGATAAAATGCTCAAAGAAAGGGAAGAGTAAGAAAAATGAAAAGAAAAAGAGGGAGAAGAAGAAAAGAAATGGATTTGGGTACCAAACGTTATGCAAGGGCAAAGACTTTCCTAATCAAGATCCAGATTAATGCCAAGAAGATAGAAGGAATTTGGAGTCTAGCAAGATTGCTCCCAACTGCCTAAAGTTCCAACAAGCAGTTTGTAGTGTAAAGGTTTGTCCAGTGTGTCACATTACCTCCTATCTCAAAATGGCCTTCATTTAAACTTGTGTCCCTTATAAACCCCATTTCAAGCTTATCAAAGACCTGTTAATCTCCCTTGGTAGATAGAGTCTATTAGTGGAGATAGTCTATTAGTAGAGATAGTTTGAATAAGCATGCATATGAGATAGACAATATTCAAACTCAAATGAGACCTTTGCCAAGTAATGTGTATGTGCCTATCTGAAGTGCAATAGTTCTTGCTTAAATAGAAATAATTCCAGAGTTTAGTATGTTAATTGGGGCTGTGATGTTATAGATATGTTAATTTGAAAAGTCGAGTCTTGAGGTATTATGGCACTGATTTGACGAAGCCACTATATCTAATTTTAAAAAAAAGAAAGAAAAAAAAACAAGAGTAAAAAAAAGTGTACAGAACAAAAATTATTATTACCATTTTACAAGTTTTATTACAAGTTTTATATTTTTGTCACTGCGAGGAAGGAGGCGGTTCATTATCAGACAAAGCCCTAAAAAAATCATCACCCGTTGGAGGAGGGGGCATATTATCTATCCCATATTCGCTCAAAGAAGGAATACCTAAACCTTCAGGACTTTGAAAATTGGTTCTATCATCGCCTAAACAGGGAGGTGGTATATCATGGACAACAGTCCGGGATCCTCTTGATGAAGAGGCATTTGGTTCCCTCATGACCTGAAATCGAAAGTATCAGAAGTCCCATGCCTCTTGTTGATACATTTCCTCAAAATGTGCTGCATGTTGACGACTTGCATCTAATTCCTCTTGAAGCTTCCTATTCTGCTCCTCAAGCATCCACTGTGAGCCAGAAAAGGAAAGGGTAAGTCCATACATTTTCATATATACATGCAAGCATACATCATTATGGGATAAGAATGACTGACCAGGTAACTTAGATCAAAGCTCTGCGAATCAGATGGCACATCTAAATGAGAAGGGGCAAATGGAGAAAACTGTCACTGTATTGGGATATCATACAGAGGGACAGCCCCATAGTCAGAAGAACCAACAACCTACAATGATCATATAAATAATCAAAATAAATAAATGAAGAGATAGTTGCAATGACAAAGTGATAGCTACTTGGGAAGTGCCAGCCCCGGAATTTCCATGGGATTGGGAAGAAGGCTCCTCCTCATCTTCTTCCTGGTCCTCATCCTCATCCACTCCCTCATCTTCTTCATCTTCTCCTTGCTCCGCTTCTATTTCTTCTTCACCTCCAGATAGCCCACGGACACCAACAGGTGACACTTCAAAACTTAGCAGATAATCCTGGATAAATTAAGCATATGACATGCTGGTGAGAGCAGGAAGTCATGAACATTGAAACCAATACAGGAAAGACTCCAAAAGGGCTCCGGCATTGCATTAGTGTTCAGAACAAATGCTGGAACATCAACTGGTACTCTGCACCGGTTAGGTCCCAAGAACCAGTCATGTACTCTATCGCCTAGAAACCACCCACTAGAGACTGGGCCAGCCATAATTTGATGAGAGTTGTGCAAAGGCATTGCATCAGTTATGCATCTAATCCAGCTATTTTTCTCTTCACCAGGATGTATCCACCTGTAGAAAAGCAAACCAGTAATTTATCTTTTATCATAGGTTTGATATTATTATTAACATTTTTCTTACTTGATCCCAAGTCAGACGACTCAAGTGGTAACGGTGAGAGTGCACATGGTGACTCCCTGACACTCCCCTGTGACCCTACAACCAAACACCCAACCTTGGAAAATTGACCTGTGGCTGTGTAATGTTTGGAACCCTCACCAAGTTATGCTCGTATGCCCAGACCTGTACATAAAAGAGAAAATCAGGCCTATGCACATGCATTGTATGGATCAATAATTTTAAAGGAAATACCACCTCAGCAATGGCCGCGAAACCAATAAAGGATCTTTTCTTCCTGCAAAGCACATCAAAACCGTGATAAGACAAGCTAGACCAGCTTCCCCCCATGCATAAGAAGATATGCGATCCAAGTCAGAAAGGGCGCGCAATACAGATAAGTGAATGGCAGACTCGGTGCTACCCAAAATGGTTGCCCCCAACAAATATAATAAAAATCCCCGAGTATATTGTTTTGCCCTCTCACCATGCACGGGTCGAGTGTACTTTACCTAATACTCTCGGATGGGCTTATATTGGATCTTATATGACTTTCTATATCGAGGCTTGACACCGATCAATTGTCGGATTTCTTCTTCTTTCAAAATATTGCAGGTCAAAGGGACGGGGGTTCCATCACATCGGAGGTCGGTTATAGCAACAAAGTCATCCGGACCAATTGTCATCTCTCAAATGGGCAAGTGAAAAGTATAAGTTGTGTCCAACCATCGTTTTGCAAGCACCTGGATCACGCTCCGGTCTATTTGATAGCCCCGTGTTGGTAATTGCAAAACGAAGTCCTCAAAACCATTTTCCTACACCATTCTCTTTACTGCAGGCGGGGCCTGGTCATACCACTTACGGGCCTTGTGAATATTTCCTCCTACTTTGATATCGCAACCATCATGCTGCCCAAATGCAGGTAAGTACACATGTAATTTCACACACACACTTAAAAAAAAGTATAACTATAATAATAAATAAATAAAAAGTAAATAATAGTAATATGAAATAGTAAATAATATAGAATATGTTAAATATTAAAAAATTAATTAAATTAAAAAAATTTTAATTTAAAAATATAATAAAATAATAAATAATAAATAATATAAAAAAATTATTATTAAAATAAAATAAAATAAAATACTTTTTTTTATAAATATGTAAAGCAAAATAATAATAACAATAAAAAAAATAAAAAAATAAATAATAATAAAAATAAATAAAAAGGGAACACAGACAAATAATTTCTCACACAACAATTGATGTGTTTCATTCTTACACAATCATTTTTCATGCATAAATTTTGTCAAATAAATTCTGCTACACACTTCTTCTTGTATAATCTATATGAATATAATGATACTAACAAATTTTGTAATAAATTACTTATATGTACGGAAAAGTACCACTTACTGGTGTTTTATCTTTGGAACTCTGATGGAGATACATGCCGGGTAATATCAAAATTTGCACAATTTCATTATCTCAAAGTTAAGAAATCAATTCATTATTTGACCAAGTCCTATGCCTTGAAGAGTGTTGGACGGCTGACATGGTAACTGCTTGAGATTTATGAATCTTATAATACTGACAGTGTTTAGTTTGAAAGGAAAGATACGAGCTCTTTATAAAAAATGAAATGAAGAAATGACCTGCTTATATAGAGGAACGGCAAAGGAAAAAAATAAAATTCAAAAAGTAAATTTTACTATTAATGAATAGTAAATTTTACTATTTATGAATAGTAAATTACTATTTATAAATAGTAAATTACTATTGATAAATATTAAGTTACTATTTATAAATAGTAAGTTACATTTACGAATAGTAAATAGTGTATGAATAGTGACTACACAGTAAATAAATAGTAAATTCAATCATTCAATTTAATCATTCAAATACTTGCATGTATATAAATATTTTTTGCACTATTTAAATATTTTTACACGCAGCGGCAAGGAGAAGATATATGCATAGTAAAAATTAGCTAAATTTTTTACAAATAGTTAAATCCCAGGTCCAGAATCCAAATCATCCCGGGTTCAGAACCCAAGTCTTTTCTATGTCTAGAACTCAAACCGGGTCCAGAACCCAAATCATCTCGGGTACAGAACTAAAATCTTTTCTGAGTCCAGAACTCAAACCGGATCCAGAATCCAAATCATCTCGGGTCCAGAACCCAAGTCTTTTTAAAGTCCAGAACTCGAATCGGGTCTAGAACTTAAATCATCTCAGGTCCAGAATTCAAGTCTTTTCCAAGTCAAGAACTCAAACCGGATCTAGAACCCAAATCATCTCGAGTCCAGAACCCAAATCTTCTTCGAGTCCATAACTCAAATCGGGTCCAGAACACAAGTCTTTTTCGAGTCCAGAACTTGAACCGGATCCAGAACCCAAACTATCTCGGGTCCAGAACCTATATCTTTTCCGAATCCAGAACTCAAACTGGGTCCAAAACCCAAATCATCCCGGGTCCAAAACCTAAATTTTTTTATTTTTTTCGAATCCAGAACTCAAATTGGGTCCAGAACCCAAATCATCCCGGGTTCAGAACCCAAGTCTTTTTCGAGTCCAGAACTCGAACAGGATCTAGAACCCAAACCATCTCGGGTCCAGAACCCAAGTCTTTTCCGAGTTCAGAACTCAAACCGGGTCCAGAACCCAAATCATCCCGGGTCCAGAACCTAAGTCTTTTTCGAGTCCAGAACTCGAACTGGGTCTAGAACCCAAACCATCTCGGGTCTAGAACCCAAGTCTTTTCTGAATCCAGAATATAACCCAAATCATCTCGGGTCCAGAACCCAAATCTTTTTTGAATCCAGAACTCAAACTGGGTCTAGAACCCAAATCATCTCGAGTCCATAACCCAAGTCTTTTTTTAGTCCAGAACTCGAACCGGGTCCAGAACCCAATCTATCCTGGGTCCAGAATCCAAGTCTTTTTCAAGTCCAGAACTCAAACTGGGTTCAGAACCCAAACTATCTTGGGTCCAAAACCCAAGTCATTTTCGAGTCCAGAACTCGAACCGAGTCCAGAACCCAATTCATCTCGGGTCCAGAACCCAAGTCATTTTTTAGTCCAAAACTCGAATTGGGTCCTGAAACTAAAACTAAAGCCATCTCAAGAAAATTAAGTCTAGTTTTGCCAAAATTAAAAGTCTTATTGCTTTTCTCTCTCTGAATTAATTCAAGATCGTTCAAGCAGGGGGCAAACTATAGACCCTTAATTTTGACCCCAATTTGATATGGTCCTAATTAAAGGATACCAAAATAAATTTGATCCGAATTTAAATATTTAAACCTAGTTTATAATTTTTAAAGGAGTCGGTTCAGATTAAATAGGCATATATTTGATTGTAAAACCCTAAAATCAAGTGGAATTGGCCCAAATTAAATTTTTTCGGTCCATAAGTTAAAAAAGGCCAGAATAATTTAAGTGAGGACAGCCTGGAAGACATTAGCATGCTTCATGTCGACCTTGGCAGCCATGAGCATGCCTCATGTCGACTTGGGCAAGCTAGGTTGACATGAGCATGCTTCATGTCGACCTTGGGAGGCTAGGTCGACATGAGCAAGCTTCATGTTGACCTTGGCAGCCCAAGATCGACATGAGCATGCCTCATGTCGACTTGGGCAGCCCAAGGTCGACATGAGGTTGGTCTCATGTCGACCTAGGGCAACCAGGTTGACATGGGTTCAATACGTTTCCTAATTCAACTAGAATTTATTTTAGGGACTGATTTATATTAGGTTAAGGATTCTAAGTGAGGTTCGACTATAATATTAAAGTTTCAAAATTCAGAAGGGGGGAGAAAACATTAACAAGAGAAAAACTTTAACAGGGGACGGCAAGGAACATTAACAAGATAGCAAGGAATATTAAAGAGAAACGGCAAAAAACAGAAAAGATTAGCAACAAACACTCATCAGTCATCAATCCATCAAAGACAGCAACACTGTCTTTGTTCATTGTTCATCCAGAAGTTAATTGTGGAGGAACCAACGAGCGGAGGTTTGATATTTAATTATGAATTATTTATGTTCATGGTAGTTTCGTTTCTTTGATTGATAAGAACATGTTTGATCTTTAATTATGAATTATTTATGTTCACGGTAGTTTCGTTTCTTTGATTAATAAGAACATGCATGCAGTAACTTGATCTTTGAATACACAGTACCTTGATCTTTGAACATGCAGTAAATTTGTTTTTGTTTTAATAACTTTAATCGTTTGCTTTAATTATCACATTGATCAATTGGTATTCGTAACTCCACTGGCATACTTCATAAAAAACATAAAACTATCCATTAGCCATCGAGGATTTAAATTAATTGTTAAAATCTATCTTGTTTACTTTAACTTCAAGAACCGTATGTTATTTCATTAAAACTCAAAATCTCAAACTATTTTTATCCAAAAGGCTAAACCATTTCATTATTAAACTCCAAAATATTGATTATTTTTCCAAAACCTTAATTTATTTTTCCAAATCCAAAATTATATTTTTTAAGGCAGTAAGTCAAATCCAAAAACCCTAACTATCCAAAACCCTAATTCCAAAAACCCAAACTATCCAAAACCCTAATTCCAAAACCTTAACTATCCAAAACCCTAATTCCAAAACCCTAGTTTTAAAAATCCTAATTCCAAAACCCTAGTTTCTGAAACCCTAGTTTCAAAAACCCTAAAAATCCTAATTTCAAAACCCTAATTATAAAACTTTAGTTTCAAAAACTCTAAGTTCCGAAACCCTAAATTCAATTGATAAATCTTTAAAATCCTAAATTTATATATTTATTGCTTTATTTAATTTTAGATTTGATTATATAATTTATTATATTTTTTTGATGGTTGATTTATTTAATTTCAATACTTGATTTATTGAATTTATCATGGATGGATATTTTCTTTATTATTATGATTATTATTTATTTGTTTTAGTATTAAAATTGTAAGAGGTATGTTTCCACTTTGTGGGTACCTCATTAGTTAAATTTTATGTAATTTAAATCGCTTTTATATTTTAGACCAATGTAAAGGACATGTTTCCACCTTTTGGTGGGTGTCCTATTTAGTTTAGACATGGATGATGTAAGGATATGTTTCCATCTTCGGATGGGTGTCCATTTATTTGCTTTGTTTGGACATTGGTTTGATTTTAATATAATGATGCTTTATTTCAATTGTTGTGTGTAGTATGGAAAATATTGTTATATTTAAGAATTTTATAATATTAAGACCTGCAAAGGAGGCTGGTTCCAATGAACCGGGTGTTGTGGGGGTGCTGGGCCATTTCTCACCTTCCCTACACGTACCCAACTTTCCAAGCCCATTAAGGGGTTGGGGATTCCTTAGGAATCGAGTCATCCACCCCTTTCTTTTTCTCGGCCCATCCGGGTGGCAACTCCATTTTCTCCGGGCTTAAGCCATGTTCTCTAAGGCCCCGAGCCTAAACAGTACCAAAGTTGCAAGAACCATTACACCGGGAGTGGGGGCGAAAATCCCTGCTCACAAAAGTAAATTTTCATTTTCTTCTTCCTCTTTTTCTTCTTGCTTGGTCCGAACCACTATGGGAGCTTAGGGAGTGTTTTTATTTTCTTCCAATCACTAAATTTTAAGTAGATTTTCAAAAATCAAGGGTAGTTTTGGTAATTTGCTAACAAGTAAGGTTATTTTAAGTTTTTTTTTTAGTTTTTATGAATTTATGGATTATGTAAAATTTTAAATTTTGAAGGGGCTGATTTTAATTATTTAAATGGTGTTGGGTGATGTTAGTTTGATGTATGTATAATGATTTTAAGGTTGAACTTAAGAAAAGTTTGAGTTAAGTAGGAGATTTGGATGGATAGTAAAGAGTTAGGGTTTTGGGAATAGTAATCACAAAGAATTTATGTTTATTTGTTTTTATGATTTGAATTGTGTTATTTAATATTGTTAATGATGAAAATGAACTTAAATTGATAGTTGCAATTGATTAAAATGAAGAACTAAAATTAAAGTGGCTTAGGAAAAAATTTTGGAATTTTGGAGAAAATGTGATACATTGTGTTTTAATACTTAAAATATATTAAAATATAATGTATTAGGTATATTTAATCTAAAAACTTAATTTGGAATGTGTTGGAATGATTTTCCAAAGTTAAAGTGCATTATGGAAAAAACATGAAAAATTATAGAATTATGCATTAATTTTTATTTTAGGCTCTAAACACCTAGAAAATGTGATGTTAATTGATTATGTTCATTCACATTGGGTATAGGTGTTGAGTATATAGGATTTCCATCAACCTAGTGGTGAAGGAGTTTTGGGTGTGTTAGAAGTGGAGTGGAGTTTTAACTCCATTTATTACTTTAAAAGATTAGTACATACTTTGTCCACAATGTGTGTGATTGTATTAAACTTTAGCATAACATATTACATATGTTAGATGTGTAATGTCATTTGATTTTTTTATGAACATATGTGTATAACATTGTTTGAAGTAAAAATACTTGATTTATATTGATTGTGGCATGATAAGCCATTTGAGAATGGCTAAATAAAATATTTGTGTAAAATGAGTAGAGTGCAAGATGTGTACTAACATGAAAAAGTATACCATATTTGCATTATTTATGATAATGATTTGTGGTAACCATGATATGAGTCGGGATGTAAAAACACACATTGAAAGAAATGTGTATTGTGTGTACCTTATATACTATATAGTTTCCAGAAGATTGCAGGTGGATGTTGGCATACAATACACCAATATGGATAAGACAATGGGTGTCACAAAGATGCGTCTATGCCCGAGTGAGAGACCAATGATAGACCAAGGCAACGAGCCTGGAACTGGATAATTATATAAGGTATTTGGACCCAATGTATATGGATGTTTGGTGTGTTATGTAATGTGTATAAACAATGTTTGGCATTTTTAACATGATGCAAACATGGCATTATATATGTATGACATTATTTCTAAATTTTATTAAAGTATGTACTACTAGACAATATGTGTAGCATGATTGAATTCCATTGCGCAAGTAACAGGGTAGACCCAGGAGATCCAGAATGTAACACCCTTGTACTCTATATACATACAATACATATTTCCAGCATATCTAAAATATACATATACAGTGCAAAAATGTCACATATCGATTTAATAAAAAAATTTCACTTTTCAAATTTAAAATCTTAAATACTTTAAAATATATATTTAAATAACAAATAAAATATTATTATAAATTGTAGATTATAAAATAAGAATTTTTTATAAAAATCTCTAAAAAAAATTGTTAGAGTTTTGTTTGTAATTTGAACATTTCCAAAATTCATCAAAACACAACACTCATCAGAAAACGCTCCCAAATAATTTCAAATCACCATTTCACCCATACTCCTCAATTTCACCAAGTTTCTCAAACATTTATATATATATATATATATAATTTAGAACACATTTAAACTCCCACTTCAAATAACTTAACCCAAATATTCTTTATAGTTTACAATACATAAAATCCAGAAATATGATATAATATGCATAATACCCAAAATATACAATAACATAAAATATATACATGCTGCTAACAGTGTTTCTGATTTTGATATCAACTCTACAAGCACAACCACAAGTCTAGACCCGACCTAGTCTAGAAGAATTCTCCGGCTCAGCCGAATATACTTTTCACCTGCATGATGTAAACAATCGTGCTAAACCAAAAGCCTAGCGATACAAACTTTATAACAATAAAACTAAAATGCAATGACAATGCATAATGCATATAGATATCACATTATTCCATTTTCTCATACTTTTCAAATATTTCACAATCCACAATTCACATAAAAACAAACACAAGTATGGGCCCAAAGATAACTAATATGTTATTAAAATTTTAGAGTTACTGTTTTGGTCTATAATGACACCATGCGTCTAGCCCCGAAGGCAAAATATCAATGTAATAGTCCAACTAGGTCTGAGCTTACGACCCGGTCTTTTCACTTAGCCTAGTTTTAAGGACTTATTTATAAGGCTTATGACCCGGTCTTTTCACCTCAAAAATATTTTCACAGTGATGCCCAACGTCTAGCTGAAGGCAAATCATAGTGATGCCCAACATCTAGCCCGAAGGCAAGTGATGTCCAACGTCTAGCCCGAAGGCAAATTATAGGCATGCTGCCAAACACAGAACTCTGAAAATTGAATAACATACTAGGCACACAATTTATTCACATTTTTCATTATCAATCTCTTTTTCATTGTCACATAATCAAGCTACGCACATTGTCTTATTTTCTCATCTTTTTCTTATTTTTCTCACTTTTTTATTTTTCTCATTTTTTTTCATTTATATTGATATCAATTCATTTCATTATGTTTCCACATATCTCATTACATTATACCACATTTTATGATTAACAACACATTACCCAATTACTTTGGGTATTTTCACATAATTCACATATTAATCACATTTAATGTAATCTAGCCAATGCCAATGGCTTTTTAACAATGTACTTAATGCATACACAACAAATGGTATTACCCAAACACTTTGGGTCATTTTCTCATAATACACATATTTCATATTTTACACAATTTAGCCATTATCAATGGCTTTTCACAATGCATTTAACACATATATGACATTACAAATGTCATAGCACATTATTCATACATAACCAATGTATTAAGTAGCTTAACACATTTTTCAATCAATATGTGTTAAGCCCAAATGTCATGCAAACATAACCAATGTATTCAAAGTTTGTACTTACCTCAAATAGCAACCAAAACAAGCTTAAACAACCTCCAATCCTATCCTTCCAACTTGCCCTTCACTATTTAGATGAAGCAAATCAATCATCCTTAATGCCTAAACCAAATGTGATAACAAATAACCAATCATCACATTTAATGGCATTTCCAATATTAAACCATAATTGAACCCCATCTAAGAAAAAGTCCAAAAGATAAGGCTAACCTCACTTTAACTTTGGATTCTCATACTAGGCCATTCATTTTAATATATTAAGTTTATTTATATTATTAGAAACACATTTTAATACATTTAAACCATTTACATTACAAAAACACACTCTTATACATAATACCTTAAAATGGCATAACCTTTCCCCATTGAAGGTTTTCTATTCCAACACAATGCATTAATCATTTTAAGCTAATATTCATCACTTATATCACCTAAAAACAAGATTAGACCAATAAAATTATACAATTCAACAACTTTGGAAAAATCTTTTTCCAAAACACTAAATCACACTTCCATTCTCAAACTCCTACCAAACACAACCAAATTCAATATTTGACTTTAAAATACTTGTTTAAGCACCAAAACAACTCATTTAGAACCAATTTGCACAATTAAAAACTATGATTTCTCAAACCCTAAAAGTCCATAACCCTAAATTCTTTCTCTTCACCATTCTTTATCCAAATCCAACCATTTCTTCAATCCAACCTTAAAATTATTAATAACTGCCCAAAATAGCTTCATACACACCAATTCCAACAATTATAACATACTACTTAAAAATTAAACATCTCACATATTCAAAATTTTCATGGAAATCCAAAGAAAAAAACTAAAGAACTTACTTTTTCAAGTGGAAATAACTAAAAATCCTCTTTAAAACTTTGAAATCCTTCAATTCTTGGAGCTAGGAAGAAGAAAAATTGTTGAGCTTTCTCCCATGGTGGTTCAAGAAGAAGAAGAAGAAGACTATTTTTTTTTAATTTCTCTTTCCTTTAATCTTTTAATTATAACCACATATATATATTTTATAATAATTTAATTATTTATGAAAGAAATTAAAAGACTAAAAATCCATCATCAATTAAAAAATAATTTATTTTTGAATTATTTTTTTATTTTTAAATTTCTAAAATTTATTTACAAAAATACCATTGGACTTTGATTTTTCTTTTAAAAAGTGTTGACTTTATATGTTATGCATATTTTATATATATATCACATATATATTCCTTTTTTCATTTAAAATATTTTTATTTTTCATTTAAAACCATTAATTTAATTTATCCTATTAAATTATAATTTATTTTATCAAATTTTCAAAAATTAAAAATTTTTAAAAATTTGGGATATTACAATTCTCTCCTCCTAAAATAAATTTCGTCCTCGAAATTATCTGCTCTCAAGTCTGGAATAATTGAGGATACTGACTCTACATCGTCTGCTCACTTTCCCATGTCACCTCCTCAATGGCATGATTCCTCCAAAGGACTTTCACAAGTGGCACCCTCTTACTCCTCAATTCTTTAACCTCTCGTGCCAAAATCACCACTAGTTCTTCCTCGTAAGTCAGATCTGGACTCACCTCAATGGACTACACTGACAAGATATGAGATGGGTCAGACTTGTATCTTCAAAGCATCAAGACATGGAAGACATTATGAATTTGATCCAACTCAGGCGGCAAAGCTAGTCTATGAGCCACTGGACCAACTCTCTCCAACACCTCATATGGTCCTATGAAATGAGGACTCAACTTTCCTATCTCACTGATATACAACTCAGCCAACTTCTCAAGAGAATAATCGATCCAAACTGGAAGAAAATGAGCTGTCTTCGTCATCCAATCAACTATCACCCAGATTGCATCATGCTTCTTCTGTGTCAAAGGCAGTCTAGTCACAAAATCCATCGTCACTCGCCCCCATTTCCACTCTGGCACTGATAAAGTTTGGAGCAACCCTAAAGGAATCTGGTGCTCAGTCTTCACTCTCTAGAAAGTGACACATCTGGATACAAACGTTGCTATGTCATTCTTCATACCTGACCACCAATAATGTCGCTCCAAGTCCTGATACATCTTGGTACTCCCAGGGTGCAAGCATAAAGTGACTAATGTGTTTCCTCTAATATCATCCTTTTCAATTCTACATCATTAGGAATATACAACCTATCTTTGTACCATAGACTACCATCATCCCTCACATAAAAGTATCGACTCTGCCCCTTCTAACAAACCAAAATAATCTTTTGGATTCTCTCATTTGCCAATTGAGCCTCCTTAATATGATCCAACAAGATTGGCCTCAACTGCAACTGAGCCATCAAAGCAACATCATCACAAGACTCAAATCTAGCATGTAGCGCTCTCAACTCAACAAGCAATGAGAGCGAATAAGCAGTCAAAACTACCAAAGACTTTCGACTTAAGGTATCAACAACAACATTTGCCTTACTAGGATGATAATCAATCAAATAGTCATAGCCTTTAATCAACTCTAACCACCATCTCTACCGAAGATTCAACTCTCTCTGAACACCCAGGTATTTCAAACTCTTGTGATTCGTATAAATTAAATATTTTTTCCCATACAAGTAATACTGTCAAATCTTCAAGATAAAACTATGGCTTCAAGCTCCAAATAATGCATCGGGTAATTCAATTCATGTGGTTTCAACTGTCGAGAGGCATAAGTAATGACTCTACCCTCCTACATCAGAACAAAACCTAAACCACTAGGTGAAGCATTACTGTATATCACATATGGTTTACCTTCCACATGTAGGGTAAGGATAGGAGCCTGAGTCAACATCTCTCTCAGCTACTCAAAACTAGCCTGACACCGATCAGCCCACACAAATCTAACTCCTTTTCGAAGCAATCTAGTGAGTGGTGTAGCTATCAAAGAAAAACCCTTAACAAACCAACAAAATAGCCTGTCAATCCTAGAAAACTTCTAACTGATGTCACAATCTTCGATGGACTCCAATTTAAGATAGCCTCAACCTTATTCAGATCAACTCTAATACCCTCTACTGAAACCACATGACCAAGAAAAGCTACCTGATCGAGCTAGAACTCACACTTAGATAGCTGAGTATACAACTGCTTCTCTCTCAGAGTTTGAAATACAATCCACAAATGCCTATCATGATCCTCCTCATTATGCGAATACACCAAAATGTCATCAATGAAGACTACCAAAAAATTATCTAAATATGGTCTGAACACCCTGTTCATCAAATCCATAAAAGCTGCTGGTGCATTCGTCAATCCAAAGGGCATCGCCAAAAACTCATAATGCCCATACCTCATGCGAAAAGTTGTCTTGGGTACATCCACATCTCTGAATCTCAACTGATGGTACCCTGATCTCAGATCAATCTTAGAAAATACTACTGCTCCCTTTAACTAATCAAAGAGATCATCTATCCGAGGCAAAGGATACTTGTTCTTGATGGTCACCTTATTCAACTTCCTATAATCATTATATAATCTCAAGGTGCCATTCTTCTTCTTTAAAAACAACACAGGCTCTCCCCACGGGGACACACTAGGGCAGATAAACCCTTTATCCAACAACTCCTGTAACTACACCTATAATTTCCTCAACTCTGCAGGTGTCATCCGATAAGGGGTAATAGAGATGGGAGTGGTACCAGGCAACAAATCAATACCAAACTCCACTTCTCTCTCAGGAGGTACCCCTGACAACTCATCAGGGAAAACATCTGAAAACTCGATAATTGTGGGTGTACTGTCGAGCTGGGACCCCACTACTCTGGTATCTACAACATGAGCAAGATAAGCCTCACTTCTCTTCCGAATCATCCTCCTAGCTGAAATAAACATGGATGAAATATACCTCTGCTCACGAGATACCATCACATCCCTGCCATCACGTGCTCTCAGAGTAACACATTTCTTCTAATAATCTACCACAGCCCCATGCCTGGATAACAAATCCATGCCCAGAATCAAATCATACTCCCTAAAAGGCATCTCAATCAGGTCACCGAGAAACTCCTCTTCCTGAACAACAATTGGACTATCTTGGTGCACCTTTCTCACCACAACACTATGCCTTAAAGGATTTGTGACCAAAACATCAAATCCTAAGGACTCAGAATACAAATCACTCATAGGCAAGATGGATGTACTGATGTAAGAATGAGTCGACCCAGGGTCTAATAATCCAAGAACTGAAGTACCAAATAAAGTAAAAGTACCAGCAATAATAGCTAAAGCATCCGGCTGTCTCTGTATCACATAAACCCATTGTGATGGCCCTGCCTCATCTGATCTACCTTTGACTATAGAACCTCCTCTCTGATCATTCCTAGATCGACCATCTCTACCAACACCTCTGCCACCATGACCCTCTCTGACACTAGATCAAGAAGCTGCAGTATTTGCATGTCTATCCTCTGGTGGCTCTAGACAATCTCTGATAAAATGGTCTAGCAACCCACATCTAAAATACACTCCTGAAGCACCTCCTCTATCAGACACCTCTGTGTGCTTTACCATAATGAACACAAGTAGGTCGAGCAGGCCTCTGAGGCACTGGAGTCGGAGCACTAGCCACTAAAACTCCAGGTCTCTAACTCTATCTCTGCTGCTGTACTGACCTGCCAGACTGCCCCTAGCTCCTACTAAACCTCTGAAAATATCCTCCTCCGCTGCTCTTCACTGATGAAGACCCTGCCTCATTCTAGGGTCTCCTAGCTCTGGTCTTCTCAACCTTGGCAGCTGCTGTAAGACCTTGTGCTCTCTCTATACTCCTGGCAGCTGCAACCAACTGAAAAAAGTCTTGATACCGAGAGCCTGCTATGATACACATGATAGAGGGTCTCAGTCCCTCCTCAAACCTCTTGCACCTGTCAATCTCGTCAAAAATAATCCCACCAGCATAATGACTCAATCGGATAAACTCGATCTCATACTCTGTCACTATCCTATAATCTTGTCTCAGACTTAGGAACTCCATCTTCTTTGCATCCTTATACTCCCTCAGAGTATACTTCTGCTCAAATTCCCATAGGAAATCATCATAAGTCAAAACTAGTGGATCAGCTAAAGCATGTGGAACCGTCTTCCACCACACATAGGCATCCCTCTGCAATAAAGATCTAGCATAATGAATCTTCTCCTCTGGACTGACCTGTAGCTGGATAAATAGTCTCTGGATCCTATCTAGCCACTACTTTACTACAGCAAGGTCTGTAGTACCAACAAAGTCCTCAACTCCAAATTGTCTCAGCTTATCATACTTCTTCGTTGGCAACTGCGGCTGCGCTTGTGGTGGCAGCGGCGGCTGCTGAACTAGAGCTTGCCTCAATAGCTCTACCATATGTAGTACCCAGCCAGGTGGGATCTCATCAGCTGTTGGTCTCACAGGCATAGAAACAGATGCCTCACCAGCAGATGCAACTCTAGCTCCATCTCTATCCTCATCAGGAGCCACACTCTCTGCACTACCCTCTACAGACTGATTCATCCGAGATACCATTACTACCTATATCTCCAAATACAAAAGAAATTACTATATCAGATATAAAAAACTACCAGTGCCAATGCAAGTATTACAATTAAAAACCATTTTCAAATCCCCCATTTTCTCTCTCTATCAACCCACTTAGGTTGAGAAGCTCAAACCTAGGCTCTGATACCAAAATAAATGTAACACCCTTATACCGTATATACATACAATATATATTTCTAGTATATGTAAAATATACAAATACGGTACAAAAATGTCACAGACCAATTTAATAAAAAATTTTCACTTTTCAAATTTAAAATCTTAAATACTTTAAAATCTATATTTAAATAATAAATAAATTATTATTATAAATTATAGATGATAAAATAAGCATTTTCTTTTTATAAAAATCTCTGAAAAAAATTGCCAGAATTTTATCTATAATTTGGACATTCCCAAAATTCAGCAAAACACAACCTGTATCAGAAAACACTCTTAAATAATTTCGAATCACCATTTCACCCATACTCCTCAATTTCACCAAGTTTCTCAAACATTTATATATATATATATAATTTAGAACACATTTAAACCCCCATTTCAAATAACTTAACCCAAACATTATGTATAGTTTGCAATACATAAAATCCAAAAACATGATATAATATGCATAATACTGAAAATATACAATACCATAAAATATATACATGTTGCTGATAATGTTTTTGATTTTGATATCAACTCTACAAGCACAACCACAAGTCTAGACCCGACCTGGTCTAGAAGAACTCTTCGGCTCAGCCGAATCTACCCTGTCACCTGCACGATGTAAACAATCTCACTAAGCCAAAAGCCTAGAGATACAAACTTGATAACAATGAAACTCAAATGCAATGCCAATGCACAATGCATATGGATATCACATCATTCCATTTTCTCATACTTTTCAAATATTTCACAATCCACAATTCATATAAAAACAAAAACAAGCATGGGACCAAAGATAACTAATATGTTATTCAAATTTCAGAGTTACTGTTTTGGTCTATAATGACACCATGTGTCTAACCCCAAAGGCAAAATATCACTGTAATAGTCTAATTAGGTCTAAGCTTACGACCCGGTCTTTTCACCCAGTTCGGTTTTAAGAATTTGTTTATGAGGCTTACGACCCGGTCTTTTCACCTCAAAAATATTTTTATAGTGACGCCCAACGTCTAGCCCGTAGGCAAATCATAGTGATGCCCAACATCTAGCCCGAAGGCAAGTGACGTCCAACGTTTAGCCCGAAGGCAAATCATAGGCATGTCGTCAAACACAAAACTCTGAAAATTGAATAACATACTAGGCACACAATTTATTCACATTTTTCATTATCAATCTTTTTCTCATTGTCACATAATCAAGCTAGGCACATTGCCTTATTTTCTCATATTTTTCTCACTTTTCTCATTTTTCTCATTTATATCGATATCAATTCATTTTATTATGTTTCCACATATCTCATTACATTATACCACATTTTTGCATTTACAACACATTACCCAATTACTTTGGGTATTTTCACATAGTTCACATATTAATCACATTTAATGTAATCTAGCCAATACCAACGGCTTTTTAACAATGCACTTAATGCATACACAACAAATGGTATTACCCAAACACTTTGGGTCATTTTCACATAATACACATATTTCACATTTTACACAATTTAGCCATTATCAATGACTTTTCACAATGCATTTAACACATATATGACATTACAAATGTCATAGCACATTATTCATACATAACCAATATATCAAGTAGCTTAACACATTTTCCATACAAAATGTGTTAAGCCCAAATGTCATGCAAACATAACCAATGTATTCAAAGTTTGTACTTACCTTAAATAGCAACCAAAATAAGCTTAAAACAACCTCCAATCCTATCCTTCCAACTTGCACTTCACCACTTGGATGAAGCAAATCAACCTTCCTTAATGCCTAAAGCAAATGTGATAACAAATAATCATTTAGCATCATATTTAATGGTATTTCCAATATTAAACCATAATTAAACCCCATCCAAGCAAAAATCTAAAAGTTAAGGCTAACCTCACCTTAACTTTGGATTCTCATACTAGGCCATTCATTTTAATATATTAAGTTTATTTATATTATTAGAAACATATTTTAATACATTTAAACCATTTACAATACAAAAATACTCTCTTATACACAAAACCCTAAAATAGCATAACCTTCCCCCATTGAAGGTTTTCTATTCCAACACAATCCATCAATCATTTTAAGCTTATATTCATCACTTATATCACTAAACAATAAGATTAAACCAATAAAATTATACAATTCAACAACTTTAGAAAAATCATTTTCCAAAACCCTAAATCACACTTCCATTCTCAAATTCCAACCAAACACAACCAAATCCAATATTTGACTTTAAAATACTTGTTTAAGCATCAAAACAACTCATTTAGAACCAATTTTCACAATTAAAAATCATGATCTAAAAGTCCATAACCCTAAATTCTCTCTCTTCACCATTCTTTATCCAAATTCAACCATTTCTTCAATCCAACTTTAAAATCATTAATAACTATCCAAAATAACTTCATACACACCAATTCCACAATTATAACATACTACTTAAAAATTTAACATCTCGCATATTCAAAATTTTCATGGAAATCCAAAGAAAAAACTAAAGAACTTACTTTTTTCAAGTGAAAATCACTAAAAATCCTCTTTGAACCTTTGAAATCCTTCAATTCTTGGAGCTAAAAAGAAGAAAAATCCTTGACCTTTCTCCTATGGTGGTTCGTCCAAGAAGAAGAAGAAGAAGACTATTTTTTTTAATTTCTCTTTCCTTTCATCTTTTAATTATAACCATATATATATATATTTTATAATAATTTAATAATTAATAATTTAATTATTTATTAAAGAAATTAAAAGAATAAAAATTCATCATCCATTCAAAAATAATTTATTTTTGAATTATTTTATTAATTTTAAATTTCTAAAATTTATTTACAAAAATGCCATTGAATTTTGACTTTTCTTTTAACAAGTGTTGACTTTATATGTTATGTATATTTTACATATATATCACATATATATTACACTTTTTCAATTAAAATCTCTTTATTTTTTATTTAAAACCATTTATTTAATTTATCCTATTAAACTATAATTTATTTTATCAAATTTCCAAAAATTAAAATTTTTTTAAAATTTTGAGATATTACACGGAAAGTGTTGCTAGACCACCCCAAGTCTTGGTTTTTGTGTGTAAAGATCCTTGAGCTACCTGTAGACCCTTAATTTTTTACCCAATCCAGTCCAATATGTGTTATTTAGTCCTAAATGATTTTTGTTGTCTAATTGGTCCAAAATAATTTTTGTTAAATAATTTTTGCTTTGTTATCTAATTTTTATTAATAAAAAATAAAAAAAACAAATAAAAGTCAAAAAATAAAAATAAAAATAAAAATCAGAGTTAGAAAAATCGGTGATGAAAAAATCGTCGCGCGAGCCCGTGGGCATTTCGCCCACAGGAAATTCCTGTGGGAGAAATAGCTTTTCAATTTCGCTCGCAGGATTTTCCTGCGAGCGAAATAGATTTTCTATTTTGCCCGCAGGAAAATCCTGTGAGCGAAATGGTCATCGACAGGAATTTCCTGCGGGCGACGCCCCAGCCCGCCCACTGCCACAATTTTCTGCGGCAGTTTTTTTTCGCCAGCATATTTTTTCCTGCGGCAATTTTTTTCGGAAGTGCAATTTTTCCGACGCAAATTTTTTGAAACCTAATTAAATTAGGTTTCAGTTTCTTTTTTTTATTAATATTACTTGCCTTAACTAATTAGGAATAAACCACATCAAACCACTATAAATAAGGACCAAAGACAATTAAATTAGGGAGGCCGAAAACCAACAGGGACTTGAAAATTTGAAATCAAATCAAGGAAGGAAAAGGAGCAATTCAATTCAATTTTTTTCTTGAACAACAGGGACATGATTTAAGCAATTCAAAGGCAGCAATTGTCTTTGTTCTTGTTCATCCAAGAAGAATTATTTTTGGAGAATCAACAAAAGGAGGTATGTTAAATTCTTTTTGTTTTATTTTTTCACAGTAGCAAATCTATGAAATTTTAGTTTTTTAAATAAAAAACCTTAGAACTTTAATTTAGTTTTTCCAGGGTTAAAATACTAATATGTTACTTTATTTTCCAAAAAGACTTAAAATTGTTATTTTTTCTTCTTAAAAATCTTAAAACTCTAATTGAACATATTTTTCAACAAAACTAGAATTTAAATCTGTTTCTTTTAAAATTTTAAACTAGGTTCTATTTCATTCAAAAAACCTTATAAAAATCTTTTTTATTTATAAAAACTTCAATCCGTTTGTTTAAATTCATAAAACTTCATGAAATCATCAAATTGTCTTTCTAAACTCTAATTCAAATTCATTACCCGAGACCCTAATTCTAAATTCTAAAATCCAAAATTTAACTTTTAAACCTAAAATAGTAAACCCTAACCCTTTAAAACTTTAAACCCTAATTTTTCTAAGCTCTAATCCTTTAAAACATTAAAAACTATAAAAACATAAATACTTTAAATTTTACACAGTAGCTTGAAATTACCATTTAAAACCATGAATCAAAAGTATTTTAAAGTGTCTAAAACCCTAGTTTCATGATTTGACCATTCAAATATTAATTTAGTTAATCAAAGAGCCTTACCAACCTTTTAAAACATAAAACCCTAATCTACTTTAATTCCATAAAAAGTCACAGTAGCTATAATTGGATTTTTATTTGCTTTATTTAATTCTATACTTGATTATGCTTTGATTTATCTCTTATGATTTAATTTATTTAAATTCAATGCTTGGTTTATTTTATTTATCATGGATGGATGTTTACTTTCTATTGATGTTTAATACCTTTGATGAATGATTTATTTATTATGAATGGTTATTTACTTTTATCAATTTATTTAGTTTTTCAAAAGTTGTAAGAGGTATGTTTCCACTTGGTGGGTACCTCATTAATTAAACATCATGTAATTTAATTTGCTTTTCTATTTTAGAACCTATGTAAAGGGCATGTTTCTACCTTTTGGTGGGTGTCCTATTTAGGCATGTGATGTAAGAACATGTTTCCATCCTTGGATGGGTGTCCATTTATTTGCTTTGTTTGGACTTTGCTTTGATTTTAATATATTGATGCTTTCTTTTAATTATTGTGTGTAATATGGATAATGTTGTTATATTTAAGAATTTTATAATATTAAGACCTGTAAAGGAGGCCGGTTCCAAAGAACCGGGAGTTGTGAGGGTGCTGGGCGATTTCTCACCTTCCCCACATGTACCCAACTTTTCGAACCCATTAGGGAGTTGAGGATTCCTTAGGAATCGAGTCATCTCCCCTTTCTTTTTTTCGGCCCGTCCGGGTGGCGACTCCATTTTCTCTAGACTTAGGTCCGTGTTCTCTAAGGCCCCGAGCCTAAACAGTGCCGAAGTCGCAAGAACCATTCCTCCGTAAGCGGGGGCGAAAATCCCCACTCACACTACCGTGGACCAGTGTCACTTGCATATTAAAATGCTTTTGAGTTTGTACATTATATATATATAATCATGTGTGTGGTATAAATTATAAATTTTTCCTCTTCTGTATATATTGTAAAAAAAAATGGGACTTATATATATATATGGATATATTTTTGGTAAAATGTTGGTGTTTGAGCCATTAGGCTATTTTGGAGGAATATATGTATTAAATGAATAATTGTGAGTGTTTTTAAATTGCTGGTTGTGGTGTTTGAAATTTGAAATCATTCGATATACAGACAAAACTCTGACGAATTTTTTCTAGAAATTTTCTTTATAAACTTGTCTTTTAACAATACACTACTTAAGTATATATTATTTATAAGTAATTATTTTTATTAATTTAAAAGGGAATTTTTAATATGGAATTTATTGTAGTACTTTTATATTTTGTATGTTGATTTTACATATACGAGATACATGTACTGTACATATATATGGTATGTGGATGTTACATTTATTTTGGTATCAAAGCCTAGGCATGAGATTCTCCACCTAGATGGGTTTTTGAACAGAGAAAATGGATTTTTAAATATGATTTTAACATGTCATACATGCATTGCATTGGTGTGAGCAGGGATTTTCGCCCCCACTCCCGGTGGAATGGTTCTTGCAACTTCGGCACTGTTTTGGCTCGAGGCCTTAGAGAATACGGACCTAAGTCTAGAGAAAATGAAGTCGCCACCCGGACAGGCTGGGAAAAAAGAAAGGGGTGGATGACTCAATTCCTAAGGAATCCCCAACCACGTAATGGGTTCGGAAAGTTGGGTACGTATGGGGAAGGTGAGAAATGGCCCAGCACCCCCACAACGCCAGGTTCATTGGAACCGGCCTCCTTTACAGGTCTTAATATTATAAAATTCTTAAGTATAATAATATTATCCATATTACACACAATAATTGAAAGAAAGCATCATTATATTAAAATCAAAGCAATGTCCAAACAAAGCAAATAAATGGACACCCATCCGAAGATGGAAACATGTCCTTACATCACATGCCTATATAGGACACCCACCGAAAGGTAGAAACATGTCCTTTACATAGGTTCTAAAATAGAAAAAAAAATTAAATTACATGATATTTAACTAATGAGGTATCCAACAAGTGGAAATATACCTCTTACAACATTTGAAAATCTAAATAAATTGATAAAAGTAAATAACTATTCAAAATAAATAAATCATTCATCAAAGGTATTAAATATCAATAGAAAGTAAACATCCATCCATGATAAATAAAATAAACCAAGCATTGAACTTAAATAAATTAAAGCATATAAAATAAATCAAAGCATAATCAAATATAGAATTGAATAAAGCAAATAAAAGTCTAAATTATGGTTACTGTGAGTTTTTTTAGAAATTAAAATAGATTAAGGTTTTATGTTTTAAAAGGTTGATAAACCTCTTTGATTAACTAAATTAATATTTGAATGGTGAAATCATGAAACTAGGGTTTGGACACTTTAAAACATTAAGTTTTGTGGTGTACGACTATTCATTGAATTGTTATTTTGAGCTTACTGTGGAAAATTAAATATTTATCTTTCTTTCCTTCTTTCTTTCATCTTCTTCTTTCATCTTCATCTTTTTCTTTTCTTCTCTTTGGCCGGCCACCCTTATCAACCAAAGGAGAAGAGATTTTGTTGCTTCCAAGCTCAAGAGATCAAGTTGGAGTTTTAAGGATTTTCTTCACTTTTGGTAAGTTTCCAACTTGTTTCTTGGTTTTCTTTTGAGTTTGTGTTCTTGGGTTTGTTGGATGGTTGTTGTAGAAGTGTTTATGGTTATTTTGGTGTGTTTGAAGTGTTTTATCTTGGTAACTTTGATTTTTGGGTTTGGATTGAAGAGACAAGAGTTGTGGGTGTTGTGAGTTTGAGTTGTGTTATATGGTGGTGTTTGTGTTTGATGTTTGTGATTGAGTTGTTGGTGGTTTTGGTTGAGTTATGTGTTGTTGATATGGCTATTGGAAGATGATTGTTGATTGTGGCTTTGTTAGTGTCGATTTCAGGGTTTTTGGCCTGACACGCCCAGGAGCACGGCCATGTCTTTGGGCGTGTCATTGGTTCTATTTTCTGGGTTGGTGACACGAGCAGTGACATGCCCATGTCACTGAGTGTGTCACAACTTCTGTGTTATAGTAGCATTGACACAGCCAATGACACGCCCATGTCACTGAGCGTGTCATAGCTATTGTGTTGTTGGAGGATTGACATGGCCACTGACACGTCCATGTCACTGAGCGTGTCAAAGCTTCTGTTTTGTGAGTTTAGGGCACGATCAGGGACACGCTCGTGTTGTTGAGCATGTCAAGTGTAGAGTTTGCCCTAGATAGTTCTCTTTCTTATTTTCTTCTTGTGTATCTCTAAGTGAGTGTGTTTGATCACCTTTGGATTAGGTTTTGAAGAGAGTTGAGCTACATTTATTCAAGTGTTGAGAGTTATCTTGGAAGAGGAGTTGATAAAGTGGTGTTATTGCTCTTAGAGGTAAGTACAAACTTTGAATGATTGCATACATGTACATGACATTGGGACTTAACACATTTAGTTGAGAAATGTGTTAAGTTTGTAAAACCCCTACATTCAATACATGCACACTACAAACACCACAATGTAGTATACATGCACTAAACATAGAGATGCTATGGATTTTCTTAACATTTTAAACATTTTAAACCATACCATAATCTTTCAATTGTATACATTATAGAAAGATAAGTAGTTAACTTGTAATACAAAACTAAATAGATATATATAGATACATTTGGTTGTTACGCAGCGGAATTTATCAAATATTTACATATATGAAAACATTTAATTTCATATTTACAAATATACACATATGTACATTAAAATCATTACTTTACAAAATATAAAAGAGTTATACATGATTGGCAAGTCTCCTCTGATCTTTAAGTTCCCAAAATCAACTCTTCACTGTCTACTCTCACTCGGTCTCGAAGAGCTCTCGGGTTCAACCCTATTACCTGCGCGATCAAACACTATCGCGCTAAGCCAACGGCTTAGTAAGACAAAATGTGCTAGTGTTATGCTTCAGTGCAATGCAATGCCAATTCTCAATCCATATTATACATGTAACATCATATATGCAAGGCTAACAACATACCTTTACATTTCATATGCCTCATTAGTTATTCATTTAACCATTCATGAACACCATTAAACAAATCATGACTCACATTAAACAAAGACAAGCATTGGGCCCAAGACACACTAATATGCCATTCAATTTTCAGAGTTAATGTTTTGGTTTTGTTATCACATTTATCAATATCATATACCCAACTAGGCTTCAAGGATTAGGTTCAACCAAGCTTCAAGGGGAGCAAAGCATGCTAAGCATCAACCCAACTTGGCTTCAAGAACCAACCCAACCTAGCTTTAAGGGTGGTAACATCTCAATTAGGCTTCAAGGATTCAATCCAACCTAACTTCAAGAGATTGTTACACTTATTAGGCATGCCACCAACAACCCACTCTGAAAATGGAATAACACATTAGCCACACAATCCATTTATTATTTAGTTATCATGTCCATTCTCAATTCTCATCAACATTTAGGCAAACATGCCTTCTTTCTTTCAATATCATCATCATAGCCAATCACAATGACTTTGCATCACATTTCATTATACATTACTCATGGAACACATTATCATTCACAATGCATAACATAACATTATTCAATCTCAACAATACAATTAGGGCAAAGAACAATTTATGTCATTCATAGCTTTAGAATCTTCCACATCCATTTGATTAGGGCATTCTTTGTTTGAAGTATGTTTAAAGTGTTTATGTTTAAGTTTAGGTACCAAAATACCTTTGAAGAATCCAAACAATGCAATTAGAACAAAGAAATAAATCCCTAACCAACAAATGTGAAGAACACGGGCAGCCCACTTGAGGGACACGGCCAAGCTTGTGGCCGTGTCTCTCAACACCACTTGACAGTAAGCAACACGGCTTGGGGACACGGCCGTGTCACCCAAAAACCAATCCAACACGCCCAAAATCTCTTGACTTGGCCGTGTCTTTCTTTCCCTTTGGCCGTGTCACCCAAGAACACAAACCCTAATATGCACAACTCTCCTCCAATTGCACTCAAACTCATCAAACACAATATTGCATGTTTCAAATGAATGGAAACAATGTTCTAAACACAAATTCATCACAAAAATCATTTCACAAAACATTCCTAATACATCTAAACACAAACCATCTCAAAACCCTAAAACCAACATCCATCTCCATCTTCCAAAAATCAACATCCACCACTTCCAACAACAACACCTATTTAAACTCTTAACTTAAAACCAATTTAACACATGAAAACACATCTCAACCACCTCTTAAACACACCAAATCACAAAATCAACCAACCCTAATTCACTTCAAACACAACTTCAAAATAAGTAAAGAAAATAAGAGAATACTTACTTGAAATGAAGAAATTCCACAAATCTCTAACCAAAACCCTTGATTCCTTCTTCAAATTGCTTCTAGCATCAAAAACACTTCTCTCACTCTCTCCTTTCTTGAATGGCCGGCCAAGAATGCAAAGAAAAGACAAAATGAAGACAAGTCAACCTCTTCTTCTTCTTTAAATCTCCACCATGCAATCCAACAAGAAGAAATTACTTAATTGCCCTTAGCCATTAAACTAATCTTTTTTCTCTTATATGCCCAAATAAGTAATTTCACATGCCACAAAATAAATATCTCTACCCCCTTGACTCTTCATTTGACCAATTTATATGTTATATATATCATCATATACACAACATATACCATTCTCTCTAAACCTTATTTTCTTTCCCAATTTCTTTTCTCTTGCAATTAACACATATATTCAATCCAATATAACAACAACAACAATAACAACAACATAATCAAAACTTCTAGAGCATATATGAGGATATTACAATTCTCCCCCTCTAAAAAGAAAATTTCATCCTCGAAATTACCTGATATCAAAGCTGAAACAACTGAGGATATTGCTCTCGCATGGATTGTTCACTTTCCCAAGTTGCTTCTTCTTTTGCATGATTTCTCCATAGAACTTTCACCAATGGCACTCTCTTGTTTCTCAGCTCTTTCACATCACGTGCCAAGATAGCAACTGGTTCCTCTTCAAATGTCAGATCTTGATTCACCTCGATAGATTCAATCGGCAACACATGAGATGGATCCGATCTATATCTTCTCAACATAGAAACATGGAATACATTATGGATACGATCCAACTCAGGTGGCAAAGCAAGCCGATAAGCAACTGGCCCAACTCTCTCTAAAACTTCATACGGTCCAATGAATCGAGGACTCAATTTCCCTTTCCGACCGAACCTCAAAATCTTCTTCCAAGGAGACACTTTCAGAAATACCTTATCTCCAACATCAAACTCTATGTCTCTCCTTTTCAGATCTGCATAAGACTTCTGTTGGTCTGAAGCTGCTTTTAACCTGCCTCGAATCAACTTTACTTTTTCTTCAGTTTCTTGAATCAAATCAGGACCAACCAACTTATTATCTCCAAGCTCATTCCAACAAAGAGGTGTCCTACACCGTCTGCCATACAATGCTTCAAACGGTGCCATACCAATGCTGGATTGGTGACTGTTGTTGTAAGCAAACTCCACAAGAGGTAAGAATCTATCCCAACTTCCAAAGAAATCGATGACACAGCTTCTCAACATGTCCTCAATAATCTGTATCACCCTCTCTGACTGTCCATCCGTCTGTGGATGAAAAGCAGTACTGAAGTGTAATCGAGAACCCAAAGCACTATGCAAACTCTTCCAAAATCTTGAAGTAAACCTGGGATCTCGATCAGACACTAAAGAAGTTGGAACACCATGCAACTTCACAATCTCATGGATATACAGCTCAGCCAATCTCTCCAAAGAGTAATCCATCCAAACCGGAAGGAAATGAGCTGTCTTAGTCAATCTATCCACAATCACCCATATAGCATCATGCTTCTTTTGTGTCAAAGGCAAACCAGACACAAAATCCATGGTCACTCTTTCCCATTTCCATTCTGGTACTGATAATGGTTGAAGCAATCCAGTTGGAACTTGATGCTCTGCTTTAACCTTCTGACAGGTGAGACATTTCGACACAAAATCTGCAATATCTCTCTTCAAACCAATCCACCAGTAATGCTGTCTCAAATCATAATACATCTTTGTATTACCCGGATGCATAGCAAACACTGACTGATGTGCTTCTTCTAAAATGACTCTTTTCAAATCAGCATCATCGGGTACACACAATCGGTTCTTAAACCAGAGACTCCCATCACCTTTCACAACAAAATCTCTAGTCTTCCCATTCTTGCAATCTGAAATAATCTTTTGAATCTTCATATCAGTCAACTGAGCCTCTTTGATCTGATCCAATAAAATTGGTTTCAAATGCAATTGTGTCAACAATGCACCATCATCACAAGGTACAAAACTGGCATGCAAAGCTCTCAACTCAACAAGCAACGAGAGCGAGTAAACAGTTAAACCAGCTAAAGACTTCCGACTCAAGGCATCAGCAACAACATTTGCTTTACCTGGATGATAATCAATCAAACAGTCGTAGTCTTTAATCAATTCCAACCATCTCCTCTGTCGAAGATTGAGCTCTTTTTGAACACCCAAATATTTCAAACTTTTGTGATCAGTGTAGATAAAACATTTCTCCCCAAACAGATAGTGTCGCCAAATCTTCAATGCAAACACAATGGCTGCTAGCTCCAAATCATGGGTCGGATAGTTAAGCTCATGCGGTTTCAACTATCGAGATGCATAAGCTATAAATTTACCTTCCTGCATCAGCACACACCCCAAACCACTATGTGAAGCATCACTGTAAATCACATATGGTTTGCCTTCTACAGGTAAAGTAAGAACAGGCGCTTGAGTCAACAATTCCCTCAACTGTTCAAAACTAGCCTAACACTGATCTGTCCACACAAATCTAATTCCCTTTCGAAGCAATCTGGTGAGTGGAGTAGCTATCAAAGAAAATCCTTTCACAAACCGTCGGTAATAGCCTGCCAAACCCAGAAAACTTCTAACTTCAGTCACCGACTTGGGTGGACTCCAATTCAGAATAGCTTCAACTTTACTCGGATCAACTCTAATACCTTCTGCTGAAACTATATGATCGAGAAAAGCTACCTGGTCCAACCAAAACTCACACTTCGACAGTTTAGCAAACAACTGCTTCTCTCTCAAAATCTGCAACACAATCCGCAGATGCTTGTCATGTTCCTCTTTATTCCGCGAATACACCAGAATATCATCAATAAACACTACCACAAACTGATCCAGATAGGGCCTGAACACCCTATTCATCAAATCCATAAAAGCTGCAGGTGCATTCGTCAGACCAAAAGGCATAACTAGAAACTCATAATGCCATACCTGGTCCGAAAGGCGGTCTTGGAAATGTCTTCAGCTTTAACTCTCAATTGATGGTACCCAGATCTCAAATCAATTTTAGAAAACACAGCTGCACCCTTCAATTGATCAAAGAGATCATCGATTCTAGGCAAAGGATATTTATTTTTAATAGTCACCTTGTTCAATTGCCTATAATCGATACACAACCTCATAGTACCATCTTTCTTTTTCACAAATAGCACAGGAGCTCCCCAAGGAGAAACACTGGGGCGAATAAATCCTTTGTCCAACAACTCCTGTAATTGCACTTTCAATTCCCTCAATTCTGCTGGTGCCATTCTATAAGGAGTAATAGAGATAGGAGTGGTACCAGGCAACAATTCAATACCGAACTCCACCTCTCTCTCAGGAGGTAACCCTGGCAACTCCTCTGGAAACACATCTGGGAACTCTGCAACTGTGGGTATATCATCAATAGGAGAACCCCTTACTCTAGCATCTACCACATGAGCAAGATAGGCTTCACATCCTTTTCTAATCAACCTCCTGGCTGCAACAGCTGAAACAAATAAGGAGGCTAGCTATTCCTGCTCATTAGATACTATCACCTCTCTACCATCAACAGTTCTCAAAGAAACAATTTTCCTTTTACAGTCTACCACAGCTCCATGTCTAGATAGCCAGTCCATACCTAGAATCACATCATATTCCTTAAATGGCATCTCAATCAAGTCTCCAAGGAACTCCTCACCTTGCACCCTCACTGCACTATCTCGGTGCACCTTACTCACAACCACACTATGCCCTAACGGATTTGTCACCAACACATCAAATCCTAGGGACTCAGCATGCATATCAGACACAGGCAAAACAGATGCACTAATATAAGAATGTGTGGAACCCGAATCAATCAAAGCAAGTACTAAAGTATCAAATAAAGAAAAAGTACCAGCTATGACTGCCGATGCATCTGGCTGCCTCTGCATAACATGCATCCTCTGGGAAGATCCAACCTCCTCTGGCCTACTCTCCCTGGATGTAGCACCTCCTCTAGCACTGAACCCAGATCTGCCTCCCCGGCTGCTACCTCTGCCTGCTCGACCTCCCCTCACACTAGGTCGAGAAGCTGCAGTATCAACTGACATCTGTTCTTGCCTCTCAGGACAATCTCTAACAAAGTGATCTGGTGATCCACATCTGAAACAAACCCCTGCTACACCAGTCTTCCAGCAAGGACCACCATGTGGCCTACCACAATGGATACAGATGGGTAGGGTGGATCTCTGAATCATAGGGGTCGGAGCACTTGCCACTGAAGCTGCAGGTCTAAATCTCTGCCTCTGTAACTGCACTGACCTACCAGCTGACCTCTGACTCCTACTAACTCTAGGAACAAAGCTTCCTTTACCTCTCTTAACAGAAGAAGACCCTACCTCAAACTGGGGCCTCCTAACCCTAACCTCTTCCTCTGAAGCAGCTGCAATAACTTGAGCTCGCTCTACACTTCGAGCTGCTGCCACTAGCTGGGAGAAATCGTGATATCTAGATCCAGCCACTAAGCACATGATAGAGGGCCTCAATCCCTCCTCAAATCTCCTACATCTATCTATCTCATCAGCTATAATTCCCCCAGCATACTGGCTCAATCGAATAAACTCAACCTCATACTCAGTTACAGTCTTGCTATCTTGCTTCAAGCTTAAGAACTCCATCTTCTTCATGTCTTTGTACTCCCTAGGAGTATACTTCAACTCAAACTCTCTCAGAAAATCCGCATATGACAAGGTTGGTGGATCATCCATAGAATGGGGCACTGTCCTCCACCAGTCGTATGCATCCTTCTGTAGCAAAGATCTTGCATAATCAAACTTTTCCTCCGAGGTGGCTTGCAACTGAATAAAGATCCTCTGTACTTTGTCAAGCCACTGTTCTGCTACAGCTGGATCAGTAGTACCAAGGAAATCCTCCGCTCCATACTTCCTTAGTTTTTCATAGTGCCTCACTGGTACCACAGGCTGAGGGGGTGGTGGCACTGGTTGCACTGGTGCTTGCCTCAAAGCTTCTACCACATGCCTAACCCAAACTGGTGGAACCTCCTCCCCAGCTGGTCTCCCCGACACCGAAGCAGGTGCCTCCCCAGCACTAACAACCCTAACTCCATCATCAGGGACAATACTCTCAGCACTACCCTCAACTGACTGGCGTGAGTGAGAATCCATCACAACCTAACACTGCAAACACAGTAGAATACTTCTTATTAAAGATCAGAGATTGCCAATCCCAAACATCTATGTTATTCAAAAACCACTTTTTAAAATCAAAATAGTCTTTTTCTTACATTTTACCTAGGTTGAGAATCTCAAACCTAGGCTCTGATACCAAAACAATTGTAACACCCCTACATTCAATACATGCACACTACAAACACCACAATGTAGTATACATGCACTAAACATAGAGATGCTACGGATTTTCTTAACATTTTAAACATTTTAAACCATACCGTAATCTTTCAATTGTATACATTATAGAAAGATAAGTAGTTAACTTGTAATACAAAACTAAATAGATATATATAGATACATTTGGTTGTTACGCAGCGGAATTTATCAAATATTTACATATATGAAAACATTTAATTTCATATTTACAAATATACACATATGTACATTAAAATCATTACTTTACAAAATATAAAAGAGTTATACATGATTGGCAAGTCTCCTTTGATCTTTAAGTTCCCAAAATCAACTCTTCACTGTCTACTCTCACTCGGTCTCGAAGAGCTCTCGGGTTCAACCCTATTACCTGCGCGATCAAACACTATCGCGCTAAGCCAACGGCTTAGTAAGACAAAATGTGCTAGTGTTATGCTTCAGTGCAATGCAATGCCAATTCTCAATCCATATTATACATGTAACATCATATATGCAAGGCTAACAACATACCTTTACATTTCATATGCCTCATTAGTTATTCATTTAACCATTCATGAACACCATTAAACAAATCATGACTCACATTAAACAAAGACAAGCATTGGGCCCAAGACACACTAATATGCCATTCAATTTTCAGAGTTAATGTTTTGGTTTTGTTATCACATTTATCAATATCATATACCCAACTAGGCTTCAAGGATTAGGTTCAACCAAGCTTCAAGGGGAGCAAAGCATGCTAAGCATCAACCCAACTTGGCTTCAAGAACCAACCCAACCTAGCTTCAAGGGTGGTAACATCTCAATTAGGCTTCAAGGATTCAATCCAACCTAACTTCAAGAGATTGTTACACTTATTAGGCATGCCACCAACAACCCACTTTGAAAATGGAATAACACATTAGCCACACAATCCATTTATTATTTAGTTATCATGTCCATTCTCAATTCTCATCAACATTTAGGCAAACATGCCTTCTTTCTTTCAATATCATCATCATAGCCAATCACAATGACTTTGCATCACATTTCATTATACATTACTCATGGAACACATTATCATTCACAATGCATAACATAACATTATTCAATCTCAACAATACAATTAGGGCAAAGAACAATTTATGTCATTCATAGCTTTAGAATCTTCCACATCCATTTGATTAGGGCATTCTTTGTTTGAAGTATGTTTAAAGTGTTTATGTTTAAGTTTAGGTACCAAAATACCTTTGAAGAATCCAAACAATGCAATTAGAACAAAGAAATAAATCCCTAACCAACAAATGTGAAGAACACGGGCAGCCCACTTGAGGGACACGGCCAAGCTTGTGGCCGTGTCTCTCAACACCACTTGACAGTAAGCAACACGGCTTGGGGACACGGCCGTGTCACCCAAAAACCAATCCAACACGCCCAAAATCTCTTGACTTGGCCGTGTCTTTCTTTCCCTTTGGCCGTGTCACCCAAGAACACAAACCCTAATATGCACAACTCTCCTCCAATTGCACTCAAACTCATCAAACACAATATTGCATGTTTCAAATGAATGGAAACAATGTTCTAAACACAAATTCATCACAAAAATCATTTCACAAAACATTCCTAATACATATAAACACAAACCATCTCAAAACCCTAAAACCAACATCCATCTCCATCTTCCAAAAATCAACATCCACCACTTCCAACAACAACACCTATTTAAACTCTTAACTTAAAACCAATTTAACACATGAAAACACTTCTCAACCACCTCTTAAACACACCAAATCACAAAATCAACCAACCCTAATTCACTTCAAACACAACTTCAAAATAAGTAAAGAAAACAAGAGAATACTTACTTGAAATGAAGAAATTCCACAAATCTCTAACCAAAACCCTTGATTCCTTCTTCAAATTGCTTCTAGCATCAAAAACACTTCTCTCACTCTCTCCTTTCTTGAATGGCCGGCCAAGAATGCAAAGAAAAGACAAAATGAAGACAAGTCAACCTCTTCTTCTTCTTTAAATCTCCACCATGCAATCCAACAAGAAGAAATTACTTAATTGCCCTTAACCATTAAACTAATCTTTTGTCTCTTATATGCCCAAATAAGTAATTTCACATGCCACAAAATAGATATCTCTACCCCCCTTGACTCTTCATTTGATCAATTTATATGTTATATATATCATCATATACACAACATATACCATTCTCTCTAAACCCTATTTTCTTTCCCAATTTCTTTTCTCTTGCAATTAACACATATATTCAATCCAATATAACAACAACAACAATAACAACAACATAATCAAAACTTCTAGAGCATATATGAGGATATTACAAAGTTAATTGATACATTGTTGATGAATGAGTTATATGTTATGTTATGCATTATGTGAATTATGTTGATGTATCAATGCAATTGAGTAATGTATTGTATATGAAAAGAAATATGGAATAATGTGGTAAGACAGGTAAAATCATAATGTAACAAATTAATACTGGTACAAAAGAGAAGAATGAGAAAGGTGAGAAAAATGATATTATTATAAGGCAATGAGCCTAGTTTGATTATAAGAAATGAATTGTGAAAGAGATTGATAATAAGATAAATGAATTAATTGTGTGCCTAGTATGTTATTCAATTTTCAGAGTTCTGGGTTTGGTGGCATGCCTATGAATTGCTGGACAGGTGAAAAGACCGGGTCGTAAGCCGAGTCCAGCTGAAAAAAAATGTGAAATATGATGTTTTTGAGGTGAAAAGACCGGGTTGTAAGCATCAAAAACTGTAACAGTCTAGCCGAGTTGAGGACCAAGATACTGGGGCCCTAGGGTCTAGCCAGGTTGAGGTCCAAGAGACTGGGTCTGTTACATTATCCATGGATATATATATATCACCTACGGGCTTGATAAATGTGATTATAGACCAAAGCAGTAACTCTGAACTTTGAATAGCATATTAGTTTCGTTTTGGGCCCATGTTTGTCTTTGTTTTAATGTGAACTATGAAATGTGATGCAAATGATTAATATGTTGAAATATATAATGTAATGAGTTGACATATTCATATGTATTGTGTATGAGCATCGCATTGATCTATATTGAATCAAAGTTTGTACCACTAAGCTTTCTACTTAGAGCGATTGTGGTTCATTGCGCAGGTGTCGGGATAGATCCGGTTGTGCTGGAGAGATCGTCTATACCAAGTCGAGTCTAGGCTTGAGTTTGTGAGAGTAGTGTTGATTTATGGACATCAAGATCAGAGATGAACTGCCAGAATGTATAAACTTCATATTTTTGTACTTATTGATTTTGATGTAAACATACGTATTTTCCGCTGCTTAATTAACAAATATTTTGAACAGACTGTTTTAGATAAGCTTTTGGGTACTAATGTTATATATATATATGTATTTTAACAAAGAAATATTTTCTCTATTACTATTTATAATATAGGTTAAATGTTTTAAGTTTATTCGGACTGACTTATGATGCTTATATGTTAAAGATTAAAGTTTGGTTTGTTTAAAATGAACCGTGGCACCCCTTTATCCGGTATACGTATATCGCATGTTGTGTGGGTGTATGCAGTGTGCGTATACGGGCTATGGGGGTGTTACACTTGATGTATGTTCCTCTTGCTGCTCTTCGTCGAGGTACTTGCTATGATCCTCGCCGACTTGGTCGTCAGTACGAAGCTGTGCCTCGCGATTCTAAATTCACTCCCGATTTAGACATGCCTTGCTTGACTGAAGCTTACTTGGATCGGCTGAGGCGAAGCTGGCCTGCACGTTACACTTATCGTCTGCCATTGATTTTACATTTGTCAATTCAGAAAGTGTATTGTTAGGATGAAAAATAATTAAAGTAATAAAAGATGCTTCTTTTCCATTTATAATTTGTCATCACCTTTTGCTATTGTGTTTATTTATTTCATCCATATCTGGTCAAATACTTATAACAGTGCACATAGAACAACTTTAACATTAATTTTGTTTTATTAAATTGGGGAAAAACCAAACATAAAGCAAGCATACACAAGATCACTCCTGTTGCCAACTAGCCCTTTCGGGTTTTCTAATTGACAATTTTCTCTCATTTAGCCCTAATTGTTGCCTAGCCCGCCCTTTGGGATTTTCGGAACTAGCGGACTGCTCTAACTTTTGCCTAGGCTGCCCTTTTGGGTTTTCAACCTAGCGAGCTCTTTTTTTTTAATTTTATTTTATACATAAAACCTCTTCAACCTGTCGATGTTCACTGGCTCACTAAACTCGTTCCCATCCATGTCGGATAGCTTCACTGCACCCTTGTTCATGACTTGTTTCACGACATATGGCCCTTTCCAACTAGGCATAAACTTCCCTCTTGGATCAGATACGTTAGGCTTACATTGCTTCAACACCAAATCCCTAACTCTGAGTTTTCTGATCTTAACCCTTCTATTGTAGGCCTGAGCTATCTTCTTTTGATACAGTTGATGATGATATAGTGCCTTTAATCTTCTCTCTTCTAGTAAAGCTAACTGCATGTACTTGCTCACTACCCATTCTGTTTCGGGCAGTTTAGCTTCCAAGACTACTCTCAATGACTTGATCTCAATTTCAATTGGCAATACTGCTTCCATCCCATAAACCAAAGAGAACGGTGTCATTCCAGTAGGTGTTCGTACACTTGTTCTATATCCCCACAAAGCAAAGGGAAGCATCTCTGACCAATCCTTGTAAGTCTTGGTCATCTTGGACAGAATTTGCTTAATTGTCTTGTTTGTTGCTTCTACTGCCCCATTAGCCTTTGGTCTATAAGGAGAGGATATGTGATGATGGATTCGGTACTTCAAGAATAAATCCTTAACTACTCCTTGAAACTGTACCCCATTGTCTGATATCACACTATACGGGACCCCATACCTGCAAATGAGGTTCTTTTTAACGAATCTTGCCATTTGACTTGCGCCCAATTTGTTGAAGGATTCAGCTTCGACCCATTTTGAAAAATACTCTACTGCTACTACAATGAAATGATGACCGTTTGAGGCTGTCGGATGTAATTCTCCTATAATGTCAATACCCCAAGTGGCAAAGGGCTAGGGTGAAGACATAGAATGCAATTCTTAAGGAGGCATGTGATTCAAGTTACCATACATCTAACATTGCTGGAACTTCTTTACGAACTCAATACAATCTCTCTTTATGGTCAACCAGTAGTAACCTTGTCTAATAATCTTCTTTACTAGGGCCAAACCACTCATGTGCGGACCGCAACTTCCCGCATGTATTTCTGATATGATATGCTCCACTTCAAGCTTCCTTAAACAACTCAAATGCACCCCATCAGGCCATCTTCGATATAACTCTCCATGGAATGTGATGTATTGCAAAGACCACCACCTTATGGCTCTTTTTTCTTTCTTTGTTGCCCTCGACGGGTATTCCCTTTCCTCCAAAAATCATCTTATAGTATCATACCACGCATCATGGTCTGTATCAGTTTCCATGATTGTCTCGTATTCATAGCAAAGAGTTGATGAACTGGCCAAAATTAGAGGCTTAAGGAATAAGCTAACAGGATTTTTTTCATACCGAAGCCAATGTGGCTAGGGCATTAGCCATCTGATTTTCTTCTCTTGATAGGTGTATAAACCTACACTCCTTAAAGTTCTTCTTCATCATGGTCAAGTAATGGTGGTATGGTTTTAATTTTTCTTCTTTTAACTCCCACTCTCCATTTACTTGGGATACTACTAGCAATGAGTCGCCAAAAACTTCTACCTTATCCACCTTCATAATCATTAGGGTTTCCAAACAAAAAATACAACCTTTGTACTCCACCATATTATTGGTTGCCATGAATTTCAACATTTTGGCTAAAGGGATAAGTTCCCCTTCGGGTGATTCTAGTATGACTCCTAAACCTGCCCCTTTCCTATTTGCTGCTCCATCAAAATACATTTTCCTCCCTTGTACTTCAATTGCCGCTAAATGTTCATCCGGAAATTCCAAGATTACCTCTTCGCTATCTGATAATGGTTGTTGGGCCAGAAATTCTGCCACTACTCTACCTTTGATTGTTTTCCTAGTTACATATTCAATCTCAAATTCTTCTAATATTATCAACCATTAACCATATTTCCCAATCAAAGAGGGTGTCTCCCTTAAGTACTTCATTGGGTCTAACCTGGAAATTGTTTGCACACTATACGATTGAAAGTAATGCCGCAACTTCTTAAAAGACCAAACCACGGCTATACAGGTCATTTCAATGATACTATACTTAATTTCATGAGGTAGGAGCTTTCTACTCAAATAGTAAACTACGTGCTCAATCCCTGACTAATCTGCTTGGGCTAGCATGGCTCCTATTGACTCTTCTTCTACTGCTAAGTATATTCATAGAGGTTTGCCGAGTTTAGGTGGTTTCAAAACATATGGATTCAGCAAATATTCTTTTATTCGCTCAAAGGCCTTTTGACACTCTTCATTTCATATGACCGGCTGATTCTTTTTAAGCAATTTGAAGATAGGATCACAGATTGTTGTGAGCTTTGCTATGAATATGCTAATGTATTTAATAAGTGTACAATTGATGATATTTTATTCCTATTTCTTAATATAATTATTATCCAATTGAGTTTAATTTGTTTGTTCAAGTGTATTTTAGGGTTAATTTCAGGAATTCTCTGTATTTTGAGGCTTATGGTCATTTTGGAGGAATTACGGATGAAAGTAGAAGAAAAGAGCAAAATTTATCAATGGACACGCCCAGTGACATGGCCGTTGTGAGCGGAGATTTTTGCCCCCACTCCCAGTGGAATGGTTCTTGCGACTTCGGCACTGTTTAGGCTCGAGGCCTTAGAGAACACGGACCTAAGTCCAGAAAAAATGGAGTCACCACCTGGAATGGCCGGGAAAAAGAAAGGGGTGGATGACTCGATTCCTAAGGAATCTCCAACCCCTTAATGGGTTCGGAAAGTTGGGTACGTGTGGGGAAGGTGAGCAATGGCCTAGCACCCCTACAATGCCCGGTTCATTGGAACCGGCCTCCTTTACAGGTCTTAATATTATAAAATTCTTAAATATAACAACATTATCCATATTACACACAATAATTTAAAGAAAGCATCAATATGTCAAGGTCCAAGCAAAACAAATAAATGCACATCCATCCAAGGATGGAAACATGTCCTTACATCACATGCCTAAATAGGACACCCACCAAAAGGTAGAAACATGCCTTTTACATAGGTTCTAAAATAGCAAAAGCAAATTAAATTACATGATGTTTAACTAGTGAGGTACTCACCAAGTGGAAACATACCTCTTACAACTTTTGGAAATCTAAATTAATTGATAAAAGTAAATAATCATTCATTAAAAGTATTAAGTATCAATGGAAAATAAACATCCATCCATGATAAATTGAATAAACCAAGTATTGAACTTAAATAAATTAAAACATGTAAAATAAATCAAAGTATAATCAAATATGGAATTGAATAAGGTAAATAAAAATCCAAATTATAGCTACTGTTTCCATTTAGGATCCTTTATTTCATATGTTTAGGGTTTTGGATTTTTAAATTTAAGCTACTGTGACTTTTTAAAGAATTAAAATGTTTTAAGGATTTTATGTTTTAAAAGGTTGATAAAACACTTTGATTAAACAAATTAAGGTTTGAATGGTGAAATCATGAAACTAGGGTTTTGGACAATTTAAAATACTTTTGATTTGTGGTTTTAAATGATGATTTCAAGCTTACTGTGTAAAATTAAAATATTTGTGGTTTTATGGTTTTTAAAGTTTTAAAGGATTAAAGTTTAGAAAAAGTTAGGGTTTAAGGATTTAAAGGGGTTAAAGTTTACTATTTTAGGTTTGGAAGTTGAATTTGGGTTTAGTATTTTTAAAATTAGGGTCTCGGTGATGCATGAAGCTTTTGGAATTTGAAAATCAATTTGATACTTTTATGAGGTTTTATGAAAGTAAACCAAACGAATTAAAGTTTTTATAAAAAGAAAAGATGTTTTTTAAGGCTTTTTAAAAGAAACAGAATTTTAATTTAAGGTTTTGAAAAGAAACATGTTAAATTAGGGTTTTAAGCTTTTGATGAAACAAAAGTAGCAATTATAAGTTTTTTTTAGAAAACAAAGCAACGAAATAGTATTTTTAACTTTAGAAAACTAAATTAAAGGTTCTGGGATTTTTTTGTTCTTTGATGAATTAAGCTACTGTAAAAAAAAAACAAAAAGAATTTAGAATTCAAACCTTCTTTCGTGGGGTTACACCAAAATTGCTTCTTGGATCAACCAAATCAAAGGCAGTTGATACCTTTGATGAATTGCTAAATTGATTTTCGGCTCTCCAAAAATGAGCTTGGTTCCACTACTTTTGTAGCATCCCCCTGTTATCACTAGTGGGCTCGGTGTACAAACCGTCCCAGTCTGTCGGGGGTCTACTACAGTACCCGTTCACCTCACGGTTTCTGAGCAGTGATTTGTTTATTTGGCCTCAAATGAGGTCGCCTCCCTCATTCGAACATGCGACTCCTCCCTCAAGAGGAAACCGTGAGCTGAACGAGTTGAGGGAGGAGATTGCGTGTTCGAATGAGGGAGGCGACCTCATTTGAGACCAAATAAACAAATCACTGCTCGGAAACTGTGAGGTGAACGGGTACTGTAGTAGACCCCCGACAGACTGGGACGATTTGTACACCGAGCCCACTGTTGATAACAGGGGGATGCTACATTTAAAAAGGCAAAACAGATGTAACACCCCTATAACCCATATACGCACACTACATACTACTACATCTGTAATATACGTATACCGGATATAGGAGTGCCACAGTTTTTATTAGACAACCAAAATTTTCTCTTTTGCATTAATATAAGAAAACTTAAAACATTATATATATATATTATGGAACATAACAGGTAAAACATTTATTTGTATTTATTTATTATGCAGCGGAAATGTAGCGGTATTTACATATATACATACATCAACATCAATGTTTACAAAACATAAAATTTATACATGTTTGGCAGTTCGTCTCTGATCCTTAAGCCCACAATCAATACTTTAAAGTCTAGACTCGACTCGGTCTAGCTGAACTCTCCGGTTCTACCCTGTCACCTGTGTGATGAACCACAATCGCGCTAAGCCAATGGCTTAGTGGTACAAACCATAATAACAATATGCTTTAATGTAATGCCAATGTCACACATTCAAATATTATAACAATACATAAGAATATCATATTTCAAAACCTTACATTAAATTTTACTATTTATTTGTTTCACCATTCATGATTCACATTTAAACAAAGACAAGCATGGGCCCAAAAGAAACTAATATGCCATTCAACTTTCAGAGTTAATGTTTTGGTTCAATTATCACATTTATCATTATCCCAACTAGGCTTCAAGGATTAGGCCCAACCAAGCTTCAAGGGGAGTGAAGCATGCTAAGCATCAACCCAACTTGGCTTCATGGACCAAACCCAACCTAGCTTCAAGGGTTTGTAACATCTCAACTAGGCTTCAAGGACTAGACCCAACCAAGCTTCAAGGGGAGTTAAGCATGCTAAACTTCAACCCAACTTGGCTTCAAGGATCAAGCCCAACCCATCTTTAAGAGATTGTTACTATTAGGCATGCCACCAACAACAAAACTCTGAAAATTGAAAAACACATTAGGCACACAATTCTTTCATTATTTCATTATCCATTCCATTCTCATTTCCTCATAATCATCTAGGCAAACATGCCCTAATTATTTTATTTGCATCATTATAGCCAACAACAATGGCTTCACATCTCATCATTAGGGTATACACAACCAATTGCATTGTACATATAATTTGAATGATCATCATATCTTTCACATTATGCAAATCATAAAATTAATCAAATGTATCAACAATGTAATAGATTACTTAACACATTTACAGCCAAATGTGTTAAGTCCCAATGTCATGTAAATGTATACAATAATGTAGGGTTTGTACTTACCTTAAGAGTAACTCACACTAATCTATCAACCTCCTCTTCCAAGAATCCTCAACACTTGGATTAGGGCAACTCAATCTCTTCAAAACCTTATCCAAAAGAGATGATACATGCTTACTTAGAGATACACATGAGATAATATGGATAAGAACCAACTAGGGCAAACTCTACACAAGACACGCTCAACAACACGGGCGTGTCCCTGACCGTGCCCTAAATTCACAACATAGAAGCTTTGACACGCTCAGTGACATGGGCGTGTCACTGGCCGTGTCAATCCTCCCTCAACCCAGTAGCTATGACACGCTGTCACTGGCCGTGTCAATGCTACTACAACACAGAAGCTGTGACATGCTCAGTGACATGGGCGTGTCACTGCTCGTGTTACTCTATCAGAAAATAGAACCATTGACACGCCCAAAGACTCGGCCGTGTTCATGGGCGTGTCAGGCCAAAAATCTTGATTCCGGCAACAACAACACCACATCCAACAAATCTCTTACTTTCACCATCTTCCACTCCAAACAAACTTAACTAAACTCACCAATAAACCATAATAACTTGCAAAAATACCAAAACAATTCAAATATACATCTAACACAAATCACAACTCATCTCATACACACAACTCAAACACAACACTTGCTCTTCCAACACCAAACTTAACTCTTTCTCTTCAATCCAATTCCAAAATCAACACCAATATGACCAAACACTCTCAATTACACCAAAATCAAATATTCACAAACCATCAACAATCAATCACCAAACTCAATACACAAATTTAGAAGAAAACTAAAGAAAACAAGTTAGAAACTTACCAAAAGTGATGAAAATCTTTAGAATTCCAACTTGATCACTTGAAACACCTTCAAATCTTGAGTTTGGAAAGACAAAATCTCACTTTCTCTCTTGCTTTGGAGTTAGCCGGCCAAGGAGAAAAGAAAAGAAGAAGAAGATGAATAGAACACAAGTCAACTCTCTCTTAACCACTCAATCATCTCTTTAAATCTCAACCAAGCAAATTAAATAATAAAATGTTCATAAATATCCTCATCCACTTCCTTTAATTTCCATTTCAATTAATTTAAAAATAAATAAATCTTCTTTTGACCTTCCATTTCTTTGACTTGTATACTCTTCTTCTTACCTCTTTCTCTTTCCACCTAAACATATACACTTATAACACTTAATCTAAATACAACAATAAATATTCCAAAACTTTTAAGGTATACTTTAGGATATTACAACTTTCCTTCACGGATTTGGTTTCAAAATCTCCAATTTCGTCCCCTAATTTCTGAATTTTTTCCTCTTTTTTTTTATTGCTATTTATAGAGGTTTTTTCCTAGTTACTCACGGCATACAATATTTAATAAGAAAAGGAAACCGAAACCTAATTGTATTAGGTTTCGAAAAATTTCGCTGGAAAAAAAAAACTGCTGCGGAAAAATTACGCTGACGAAAAAAAGCTGCCGCAGTTGGCTGTGGCAGGGGCGGGAATAGGCCTATGGGCCATTTCGCCTGCAGGAAATTCTTGCCGGCAAAATGGCCCACGGCCAAGCCCGCTAGAATTTTCGTCGACAAATTTTTCGTCGCTGATTTTTATTTTTGATTTTTATTTGTTTATTTTTATTTTTTATTAATAAAAATTAGATAATAAAGCAAAAAATATTTAATTAAGATAACAAAAATTATTTTGGACCAATTAAAATATATTAGACAGCACAAAAATTATTTTGGACTAAACAAAATATCTTGGGCCAAAAATTAAGGGCCTACAGTTTGCCCCCTGCTTAAATGATCTGAAACTTTTAGTGAAAGAGAGTGAAAAGTAACAAGTCTTAATTTTTGAGATGGTGGAGGTTTTGGGTTCCGGACCCGGTTCGAATTCTGGACTCAAGGATAATTCTAGGTTCTAGACCTAAGGAAAATTTGGGTTCTGGACTCGAGCTAAGTTCTTGGACTTAGAAATAAATTCTAGGTTCTGGACCTAAGAAAAATTTAGGTTCTGGACCCGAGCTAAGTTTTGGACTTAGAAACAAATTCTAGGTTCTGGACCTAAGGAAAATTTGGGTTCTGGACCCAAGCTAAGTTCTGGACTTAGAAATAATTCTAGGTTCTGGACCTAAGGAAAAATTTGGGTTCTGGACCAGGTTCGAGTTCTGGACTCAAGGATAATTCTAGGTTCTGGACCTAAGGAAGATTTGGGTTATGGACCCGGTCTGGACTCAAGGATAATTCTAGGTTCTGGACCTAAGGAAAATTTGGGTTCTGGACCCGAGCTAATAATTTTTTATTTCAAAAAGTTTGGCTAATTTTTATGCATATGTCTTCTTATTGCCCCTGGGTGTAAAAATATTTATATACCCGTAATTATTTGAATGATTAAAGTGAATAATTGAATTTACTGTTTATTTACCGTGCAGTCACTGTTCATATACTATTTACTATTCATAAATAGTAAATTTACTATTCGCAAATAGTATCAAATAATATTACTATTGAAAATAGTACTTTTACTATTCATCAATAGTAAAGTTTACTATTTATGAATAGTAAAATTTACTATTCATGAACAATATTGAGTTTTGTTTTTTGCTTGTCGTTTCTCTATATAAACTCACCATTCCTTCATTTCATTTCACAGCACGATTTCAATTTCATAATTCTCTCAAATTTCTTTTAATTTTAGCATATATTTTTCAAAAACAATGCATGCTTCGAGGTTAGGGACTCATTATAATGCCGAGTTATTGGAGTTTATTCGGCATCATGAAGATGGAAATTTAGATATACTAGCCGGGATGCCGCTCCATCGCAGTTCCAATCAAAAGAGCGAGGTAATTATTTTTTTTCCTTTTTATTTCTTGATTTTCTTTCTTTTTTTTTTGTATATTTTTATTCTTTTGTTATTATTTGTTATTTTAAGAAATAAATTAATTTAAGTAGATAGAATAATATATACTTACCTGGGTTTGTGTTAGCATGATCGTTGTGTTGTTCAGGCTGGAGGGTGTATTTACAAAGCCCGACAATGGTATGATGTAGTGCCTTCTCGGGTAAGGCGGATTATCCGAGATTGCGGCTTTGAGCAGTTCATCTTACAATTGCCATCCAAGGAATATCAGATAGACCGGAGCGTAGTCCAGGCATTTGCAGAGCGATGGCTGGATACAACCCACATTTTTCACTTGCCCATTGGAGAGATGACAATTGGTCCGGTCGATTTTACTGCCATTACTGGCCTTCGATATGATGGTGTTCTGGTTCCTCTGACCAATGATATTTTAACATTTGAAGAAATTCAGGAATTAATTGGTATGGAACCATCATATAAAGGGCCTTTTAAGATAAAAATCGAGCCAATTCATAGTTATTGGATGAACTATGAAGGACGGGTTGGCAGAGTCATGGCCGAACAATATGCTCGAGGATTTTTATTATATATGCTCGGAACGACCATCTTAGGCAGCACTGAATCCTCCATTCACTTGTCAGTGTTGAGTGCCCTTTCTTATCTCAGAATGGTACCATCTTCTGGTTGGGGTGAAGCTGGTCTCGCGTGTCTTTATCATGGTCTTGATAAGCTTTGCCGAAACAAGAAGTCTTTTGTCAGCTTGATGGCGGTTGTCGAGGTATTCTTTCTTCCACCAATGTCATTTCCACTCTTTTCTTGCATGAATGTGATCTTTATTGTTATTATAGGTATGGGCATATGAACATAACCTCGTGAGGGTACCCGGTATTTCCCGAGAGAGAGTCGGGTATTCGAGATTAAATTTCTAATTGTCCGATCATGTGGACGTTCCCGGCTCTCATCACGTGCATACTCACCGCTATGTGTTGAGCCGCTTAACCTGGGACCAGGTAAAATAACATTAGTATGCTTTAAATTTATGTAAAAGCTTACTTACCTTATGTTATTTCACAGGTGAATTTGGCCTGGTGGGGCCCAGAAGAGCGAGCAAACTGGTCAAATTATTGCTGGCCCAGTGTCTAGTGGTTGGTTTCTCGGGGAGAGAGTTTATGAATGGTTTCTCGGTCTAGAGCAGCGGAGGTTTCTGATGCAAATTTTGGAATATACTTTAAATATTATGTTGATGCCGGAGGATGCATGGTGATCGGCTCGGTATGGTTATGATGCCGAGTCATTTCTCCATTTACCGGGTCCATTTTATGCCCGTTTTATTCAAATGAGACTCTTGAACTTTGATGTATCTCCTGTTGGTGTGCGGGAGATTTTCGATGATAATGAGGGTAGAGATGAGGAGGAACATCACGGAGATGCAGGAGAGTCTGTTCCACATCTCGGGGCTAGTACTTCTCAGGTAAAACTTTTACCACTTTTCCATTGCAACTGCTTCTTTCTCTCTTTTTTTTTGACTCTTTAATGATCACTGTAGCTGTTGGCTCATTTGATCATGAGGCCGGACCTTCTTTTACTGCCCCTTCATTCGCTCATTCTAGCCCGCCAGATATGCCATCTCATTCGCAAGGCATTGATATGAACTACCTGGTACGTTTCTTATTTCATAATAGTTTATGCTATATGTATGCATGATTATGTATGCTCTTACCTTTTTCCATCTTGGCTCACAGCGGAGGCTCGAAGAACAAAATAAGAAACTTCAAGAAGAGTTAGCTGCAAGTCATCAACAGGCTTCTCATTTTGAAAATTTATATCATCAATCTGAACAACATTTCCAAGACTTCCGATTTCTGGGAATGAGGGATCCCGGTGCTTCTTCATCGAGAGGCCCCCAGACTGATGACCATGAGATCCTTTCATCTACTTCTGATGAGGACCATGATGGATCAAAACCTCAAGGTAATAGGGATTTTGGTGTTCTCGCTTTGGGTGATCCCGGGATGAGTAATTTGCCGGGTTTTGGTGCTCCCGCTTCGGGCGGACTCGGGATGAGTGATTTGCCCCCTCCTCCAACAGGCAACGATTTTTTTAAGTCTTTATTTGGTGACCTACCACCACCCTCTTAGTGATGTGTAAATATTGTAGCAATTGTAAAACGTTGTACAATAATGAAAAATATACAATTTTCCTCTTTACTGTAAACCTTCTTTTTTTCTCTCTCTAACTTTTGCCTAGTCCGCCCATACGGGTTTTCGAAACTAGCGAACTGTCCTAATTTTTGCCTAAGCTACCCTTGTGGGTTTTCAACTTAGCAGACTCTTTTTTTTTTTAATTTAATTCTTTCTTCACAGATTTGGCTTCAGGAGCGTCTTTGTTTGCTTGATAATCCATCCATGGATTTTGCCAGATACCTGTCACGTCATCATTCTGCTAGGAAGCTACTCCATCCTGTTTCTTCATATGCTGACTGGGTTGACTGGATCCACTGACGCTCTGAAGTTAATATTCGTTAGTTGGTACCTTGGTGGAAGATTTCTTGTATCACCATGCGGACATACTTGATGTACGTTCCCCTTGTTGCTCTTCATCAAGGTACATGCTATGATCCTCGCCGACTTGGGCGTCAGTATGGAGATGAGCCTTGTGATTTTGACTTTGCTTCCGACTTAGACATGCCTTGCTTGACTGAAGCGTACTTGGATCGGCTGAGGCAAAGCTGGCCTGCACGTTACACTTATCTATTGCCATAGATTTTACATTTGTCAATTCAGAAAGTGTATTTTTAGGATAAAAAAATAATTAAAGTAATAAAAGATGCTTCTTTTCCATTTATAATTTGTCATCACCTTTCGATATTGTGTTTATCTATTTCATTATCTGGTCAAATACTTATAACAGTGCACATAGAACAATTTTAACATTAATTCTGTTTTATTAAATTGGGGAACAACCAAACATAAAGCCAGCATACACAAGATCACTCCTGTTGCCAATTAGCCCTTTCGAATTTTTTAATTGACGATTTTCTCTCATTTAGCCCTAATTGTTGCCTAGCCCACCCTTTCGGGTTTTTAAAACTAGCGGACTGCTCTAACTTTTTCCTAGGCTGCCCTTTTTAGGTTTTCAACTTAGCGAGCTCCTTTTTTTTTTTTCTTTTTCCTCTCTTTTTTTTTCTATCATACATAAAACTTCTTCAACCTGTCAATGTTTACTGGCTCACTAAATTCGTTCCCATCCATGTCTGATAACTTTACCGCACCTTTGTTCATGACTTGTTTCATGACATATGGCCCTTCCCAGCTAGGCCTAAACTTCCCTCTTGGATCAGATACGTTAGGCTTACATTGTTTCAACACTAAATCCTCAACTCTAAATTTTCAGATTTTAACCCTTTTATTGTAGGCCCGAGCTATCTTCTTTTGATATAGTTGGTGATGATACAGTGCTTTTAACCTTCTCTCTTCTAGTAAAGCTAACTGAGTGTATCTGCTCACTACCCATTCCATTTCAGGCAGTTTCACTTCTAAGACTACTCTTAACGACTTGATCTCAATTTCAATTGGTAATACTACTTCCATCCCATAAACCAAAGAGAACGGTGTCATTCCAGTAGGTGTTCGCACACTTGTCCTATATCCCTATAAAGCAAAGGGAAGCATCTCTGACCAATCCCTGTAAGTCTTGGTCATCTTGGACAGAATTTACTTAATTGTTTTGTTCGTTGCTTCTACTACACCATTAGCCTTTGGTCTATAAGGAGAGGATCGATGATGATGGATGTGGTACTTAGAGAATAAATCCTTAACTGCTCCTTGAAACTGCACCCCATTGTCTGATATCACACTATACGGGACCCCGTTTCTGTAGATGAGGTTCTTTTCAATAAACCTAGCCATTTGGCTTGCACCCACCTTGTTGAAAGATTCAACTTCGACCCATTTTGAAAAATAATCTATTGCTACTACAATGAATCGGTGACCGTTTGAAGCTGTAGGATGTATCTCTCATATAATGTCGATACCCCAGGTGGCAAATGGCCAGGGTGAAGACATTGAATGCAGTTCTTCAGGAGGCATGTGATTCAAGTTACCATACATCTGACATTGTTGGCACTGCTTGACAAACTCAATAAGTCTCTCTCCATGGTCAACCAATAGTAACCTTGTCGAATAACCTTCTTAACTAGGGCCAAACCACTCACGTGCAGACTGCAACTTCCCGCATGTATTTCTGACATGATGCACTCCACTTCTGGTTTTCTTAAACATCTTAAATGCACTCCATTAGGCCATCTTCGATATAACTATCCATGAAAGGTGATGTATTGCAATTACCACCGCCTTATGGCTCTTCTCTCTTTCTTTGTTGCCCCCAGCGGGTATTCTCTTTCTTCCAAAAATCATCTTATAGTATCATACCACGCATTATGGCCTGTATCAACCTCCATGAATGTCTCATATTCATAGCAAGGAGTTGATGAACTAGTCAAGATTCGAGGCTTAAGGAATAGGCTAATAGGGTTTTCCCATACTGAAGCCAATGTGGCTAGGGCATCAGCCATCTGATTTTCTTCCCTTGATAGGTGTATAAACCTACACTCCTTAAAGTTCTTCTTCATCATGGTCAAGTAACGGTGGTATGGTTTCAATTTTTCTTCTTTTAACTCTCATTCTCCATTTACTTGGGATACAACTAGCAATGAATTGCCATAAACTTCCACCTTATCCACCTTCATAATCATTAGGGTTTCCAAACCAAAAATACAAGCTTCATATTCCACCATATTATTGGTTACCCTAAATTTTAATTTTTTAGCTAAAGGGATGAGTTCCCCTTCGGACGATTCTAGTATAACTCCCAAACCTGCTCCTTTCCTATTTATTGCTCCATCAAAATACATTTTCCACCCTTGTACCTCAATTACTTCTAAATGTTCATCTGGAAATTCCATGATTACTTCTTCACTATCTGGTAATGGTTGTTGGGCCAACAATTCTGCCACCGCTCTACCTTTGATCGTTTTCCTGGTTACATACTCAATCTCAAATTCTTCTAATATTATCAATCATTGACCATATTTTCCAATCAAAGAAGGTGTCTCCCTTAAGTACTTCATTGGGTCCAACCTGGAAATTGCTTGCACACTATACAATTGAAAGTAATGCCGCAACTTCTTAGAAGACCAAACCACGGCTATACAGGTCTTTCCGATGATACTATACTTAATTTCATAAGGTAGGAGCTTTCTACTCAAATAGTAAATGGCATGCTCAATCCTCGACTCATCTCCTTTGGTTAGCATGGCTCCTATTAACTCTTCTTCTACCGCTAAGTATAGTAATAGAGGTTTGCCAGGTTTAGGTGGTTTCAAAATAGGTGGATTCAACAAATACTCTTTTATTCGATCAAAGGCCTTTTAACATTCTCCATTCCATATGACCGGCTGATTCTTTCTAAGCAATTTGAAGATAGGCTCACAAATTGTTGTGAGCTTTGCTATAAATCTGCTAATGTACTGCAGTTTACCAATGAATCCCCAAACTTCTCTCTCCATCTTTGGGGCTGGCATATCCCTGATTGCTTTGACTTTGTCAGGATCTATCTCAATGCCATTCAGACCAATCACATGTCCCAACAATTTACCTGAGGTAACACCGAATACACACTTCTTCGGGTTTAATCTTAGCTTATATTTCAAAGCTCTATCGAAGAATAACTCTAAGTTTTGGAAGTGTTGCTCCCTTGTGTCCGTTTCACCATCATATCATCAACATATACTTCAACTTCTTTGTGCATCATGTCATGAAATAGTGTGGTGGCCATCCTTTGGTAGGTTGCTCCAGCATTCTTGAAGCCGAAAGGCATCACCCTATAATAAAATATACCCCATGTAGTAATGAAAGCAGCTTTGGCTTTAACCTCTTGGGCCATTAACACTTGATTGTATCCGGAAAATCCATCTACAAACGAGTCTAGCACGCTAGAGGCTGCACTATCAATGAGAACATCTATATGAGGTAAAGGAAAATCATCTTTAGGGGAAGTCTTGTTTAAATCTCTATAGTCCATGCAAACCCTTATTCTTCCATCTTTCTTTGGCATGGGTACTATGTTGGCTAACCAATCTGGATATTCTATTACTTCAAGGAACTTTACTTGTATTTGCTTAGTGATCTCTTCTTTAACCAATTTAGCCCACTCAAGTCTTAATCTCCTAAGCTTTTGTTTGATAGGTTTAATGTGAGTGTAAGTAGGAATATGATGCTCGGCTATGTCTCGATCTATCCCCGGCATATCTTCATAAGACCAAGCAAACACTTCTTCATATTTTTTAAATATTTTTTCAAATCTCTCTCTCTCATCAGGAGTAAGGTCAGATGCTATGCTAATGTTTTTAGGATTTTCAGTTGTTCCCAAATTTAATGATTGTGTGTTAACATAATTAATATTAAAGATGCTTATGTAACTGCTATTTGAATGTATGCAACCATCAGGAGAAACATCACACAAGTAAGCAAAATCAGACTTTATTGCATTCATTTTGGAAAAGAAAATATCATCATCCTCATACAAAGTGGACAAATTAAAATCAAAATCAAAACCATTATTCTCAGAATCATAAAGTAGGATGTCTTCAAACTTCTCTTCAACCAGGGCAGCAATCTCTTTCGGAGTTTTCTCGGCTTTCAGGGCAGCTTCATTCTTCTCTTTTGGATTGGATTCTTTGTTGGTTGACAGGGTGAGCTCTTTCTTCACTTGTTCCACCCATGAACATGATTGGCTCAGGCTTTCCTTGGAGTGATCCCATATCTGGAGCTTTGACAAAAATCTCTTCAAGTGGTGGGAAGCTCATCTTCTCATTCTTGTTTGGCTGGACATCATTGTCTTCATCATATCCCAATCCTTTCTTGGAAGTTTGAGTTCTAAAGTCTCGCAACTTTGTCAAACAGGCCTTACCTTTTCCAAGACTAGCTCCGGGAAGGTAGTTCATGTTCTTCATCATATTCAAGACTTTGGAGTCCACCACTTTATCATAAGAAATTGTAGCTACTTGAAAACCATTGAGAGGCCTCTCGATCATTAGAGCGTTAACAATCTCATTATCTTCAGCTTCAATGACCACTGTCTCATTTCCGTTGGGGAACTTGATCTTTTGATGAAGGGTGGAAGGAACTTCACCAAGAGAATGAAACCATGGTCGCCCCAATAGTAAGGCAAAGGTAACCGGTATGTCTAAAACAACAAACTCAACAATAGATTCAATTGGACCAACCTTGATAGCCGCTTTGAAAGTCCCTTCAGCATGCCTCTTTGTGTTGTCATAAGTCCTTATTGTCACTTCGGTTGGGTTTAGATCTCTTGTTGACATGGCTAGCTTTGACAGTATCTTAAGTGGACAAACATTTATGGCGGACCCATCATCGACCATTACAAATGGAGTCCTCTTCCCCTTGACTTCTATTTTGATTAAGAGAGGGCAGATGTGCTCTCTCCCCTCCTCCGGTAAGTCCGTATCCGAAAAAGAAACTGCTCCCATATTAACTTCATTCTTTTCTTGAACCTCTTCATTTTTCATTACTTCCCCAATTTTTATGAAGTTGATCAACTCCTCCGGTGTTGTGGAGGTAGAGATTGGCATACTAGCTAAGGCTTTGGCCATAGTTTCTCGATGCTTTTTAGAAGTAGCTGATAAGTCCCAAATGCTAACACTCGCTTGGGTTCTTTTCAATTGTTTGAGCACAGCATCATCTTCTTCTACTTCAACTTCCTTCCCCTTATTAGCTTCTACCTCCTTAGGTGATGGCCTTGCATAAGGCTTACCAGATCTAGTGTTCATTACTTCATCTTCTTTGGGCTCGGACCAAGTCCACTCCTCCTTCTTGGGTACAATATCATCATCACTATCACTTGAATCCCAAAACCCATTGACAACACAAATTGCTATTTCTCCACCTATCATAGCTTGTTCAATTTTGACCAATTCCTCTTCTTCTTTGGTTGCTTCTCCACCCACATCTTGAAAAGAAGACATGACAAAGGCCTCTTGCAAACCTCCTCCAATCATGAAGGTTGCCGGTGGTGGTACCCTATTGAATTTTGGAAATGGGTTGTCTTTGGTGTTTGGCTTATTGGGCTCGGGTAGCTTCCCATTATCAATTAGATTTTGGATCTCATGTCTCAACCTCATACATCTATCCGTGTCATGCCCTTGCATTTGGTGAAATTGACAAAATGCTTTGTTGTCAAAATTAGATGGGAGAGGGTTAGGCAAAGGACGATGATTTAATGGATGTAGTAATCCCTTTCTTTGAAGCTTATTGAGAACCCAAGACATCAGTTTTCCCAATTTCAAAAATTGTCTCCTCATTCCTTGGTTAGTAGCGTTAACACCGATGGCCTTTTGCATGCTTTGGCTACCGGGTTGATAGTTCTCTTTCTCATTCCCTTTTGTTGAAAAAAGGCTCTTCTCCCTTTCCCATTCTTCAATTTGCAAACCAGCTTGAAGAAGGTCTTTGAAATCGCAGATGAGTGTATGAGACATCCTCTCACGAAGACTAGGCAACACCCCTCTCGCAATCATCCTTATTTGATCTGATTCATCGGGCCTCTTCTTGAGTAGAGCAGACTTGTTTCTCCATCTCTTGACATAATCTACAAAATTCTCATTCGGCCTTTGCCTAATGGACTCCACTTCCATTAAGGTAACTTCTAACTCAATATTATATCCATATTGTTGGATGAAGGCTCTGTAAAGTAGATCCCAACTCTTTTGTGTTCCATCATCTAAGGTATTGAACCAATTTTGGATAACAGGGTCCAATGAGAGCATAAAGTACCTTAGGGTTTGAGCCTTAGTAGCTTGGGCAGACTGATGGCAGTGATATACTGCTTCACATGGAGATGAGGATTTTCGGTGCCATTGTACTTTGCAAAGGATGGCATCTTGAACTTGTAAGGGACTTCTTCATCTTGTTCAAATAGTTTATCGATCTCAGACGTCTCTTCGATTTCAGCTTCTTCTCAAATTTCTTTTCTAAATCAGCAATCATCTTTTCAACATCAGATGTCTCGGTCTTTTCAATAGTTGCTTTCTCAATAACCTTCGGTTCTTTCTTCTTCTCTTGAACATCTTGGTAGTATCGAGCCCAATCATCATCATCATCATTGATCACCTTTTCATCATCACAAACCACTTCACTTGTCCCTTGGTTTCTTAGTGCTAGCAGATGCCTCGGCATGATTCTCTAAGATTACAGTCAACCGGTTCTTCATGGTCTCAGCTAGGGCCTTTTTTATTTCTTCCATCTTGGTGATGAGGGCCTCATCCACCATCCTTTGAATTTGTTCGGGCTCCATTGTTTTTGGTGAGCAAGTGATTGAGTCATTGCTAGATAATTCATCTCTGGCATAGGTCGGATTTTTGTAAGCTTTTTAGCTATCATAATTCAGGGCTGTGAGCCAAAAAGGATCAATGATATGAGATGCAAATGTATGCATGTATACACAAACAATTAACAAACAAGGACAAATAGGACGTTCCTTCCAACCTTATAACATCCACACACGAATGGCGAGTCTCTTTTCCTAGGTATATGGTTAACAAGATACCAACATGGGGTACTTTGCTTTCGAATAATTCCCTCAGATATTTCAACCAATAGTTATATTTTCGAAAGTGGAAATCAATTCATATAATTCCCATTAGTTAGGTTTTAATCCATTTATCCAACTAAAGTAGCCTTTATGCTATATTGGATTAAAACTAAATTAAGAGGTTTATTATAGATAGATTTCTCACTTGAAAAGGTAACTAATGGTTCATGCCAAAAACAAGCCCATGGTTAATTTATTCTTAGTGTAAATTAGGCCCACAATTGATTTTTAGTATTTCATAATTGACCTAAATATTTTGCAAGCTCTTTGTAAGAAAAGATTGGGTGAAAATAGTTTTGTTTCTAAGGCCATTGTAAAAGATTTTAGAAAAATGGATTTTGGGCTTAGTATTTGGGCCATGGACCAAAGAATTTTTATTTATTTTTAGAAAAGTCTTATGTCCAAAGACCACCTTGAAAAATTTTGAAAATAGCTTTGGTCTTTTGGACTTTGAGCTTACAATGTACTTAGGTCATATTGGAAAAAGAACAAACTAAATAAGCCATGATTTAAGCTAAGATAAATTAACCATAGTCAAACAACATGCATTTGGGGTAAAACCTAAGGAAAGTAATAGGCCAATTACATGAGCTTTAGTCTTTGGGTTAAAAAGGCTTAGGTTCCCATAGCAAGTATATACTAAATGGTACGAGGCTATGAGTGGTTATGCCATGCTCGATCTCCATACCTTGAGTGAAAGTATGGTATCCCTTACATAACACAACACGGGTAACACGGGCGTCATAACTCACGCACACGATGCAATCTAAGATGATGCAATAGATAATATCATTATAAGAAAGAATAGAATAATATAAAGACCAACGGAATCAACTTCTCTTATCCCCAGTGGAGTCACCACTATGAGCGGGGATTTTTGCCCTAACTCCTGGTGGAATGGTTCTTACGACTTTGGCACTATTTAGGCTCGGGCCTTAGAGAACACGGACCTAAGTCCGGAGAAAATGGAGTCGCCACCCGGACGGGCCCTGAAAAAGAAAGGGGTGGATGACTCGATTCCTAAGGAATCCCTAACCCCTTAATGGGTTCGGAAAGTTAGGTACGTGTGGGGAAGGTGAGAAATGGCCCAACACCCCCACAATGCCCGGTTAATTGGAACCAAAGCATATTACACACAATAATTAAAAGAAAGCATCAATATATTAAAATCAATGCAGGGTCCAAGCAAAACAAATAAATGGACATCCATCCAAGGATGGAAACATGTCCTTACATCACATGCTTAAATAGGACACCCACCGAAAGGTAGAAACATGCCCTTTACATAGGTTCTAAAATAGAAAGCAAATTAAATTACATGATGTTTAATTAATGAGGTACCCACCAAGTGGAAACATACCTCTTACAACTTTTGGAAATCTAAATTAATTGATAAAAGTAAATAATCATTCATTAAAAGTATTAAGTATCAATGGAAAATAAACAACCATTCCTTGTTAAATTAAATAAACCAAGTATTGAACTTAAATAAATTAAAGCATGTAAAATAAATCAAAGCATAATCAAATATGGAATTGAATAAGGTAAATAAAAATCCAAATTATAGCTACCATTTCCATTTAGGATCCTTTATTTCATATGTTTAGGGTTTTGGATTTTTGAATTTAAGCTACTGTGACTTTTTAAAAAATTAAAATATATTAAGGATTTTATGTTTTAAAAGGTTGATAAAACACTTAGATTAAACAAATTAAGGTTTGAATGGTGAAATCATGAAACTAGGGTTTTGGACACTTTAAAATACTTTTGATTTGTGGTTTTAAATGATGATTTCAAGTTTACTGTGTAAAATTAAAATATTTGTGGTTTTATGGTTTTTAAAGTTTTAAAAGATTAAAGTTTAGAAAAAGTTAGGGTTTAAGGTTTTAAAGGGGTTAAAGTTTACTATTTTAGGTTTGGAAGTTGAATTTGGGTTTAGTATTTTTAAAATTAGGGTCTCGGTGATGCATGAAGCTTTTGGAATTTGAAAATCAATTTGATACTTTTATGAGGTTTTATGAAAGTAATCCAAACGAATTAAAGTTTTTATAAATAGAAAAGATTTTTTTAAGGCTTTTTAAAAGAAATAGAATTTTAATTTAAGGTTTTGAAAAGAAACATGTTAAATTAGGGTTTTAAGCTTTTGATGAAACAAAAGTAGCAATTGTAAGTTTTTTTGGAAAACAAAGCAACGAAATAGTATTTTAACTTTAGAAAAACTAAATTAAAGGTTCTGGGATTTTTTTTTCTTTGATGAATTAAGCTACTGTAAACAAACAAAACAAAAAGAATTTAGAATTCAAACCTTCTTTCGTGGGGTTGCACCAAAATTGCTTATTGGATCAACCAAATCAAAGGCAGTTGATACCTTTGATGAATTGCTGAATTGATTTTCGGCTCTCCAAAAATCAGCTTGGTTCCACTACTTTCCTTCACGGATTCGGTTTCAAAATCTCCAATTTCGTCCCCTAATTTCTGAATTTTTTCCTCTTTTTTGTGTTGTTATTTATAGAGGTTTTTTTTATGGTTTTTTCCTAGTTACTCATGGCATACAATATTTAATAAGAAAAGGAAATCGAAACCTAATTGTATTAGGTTTCAAAAAACTTGCGTCGAAAAATTTCGCTGGCGAAAAAAAACTTCTACGGAAAAATTACGCTGGCAAAAAAATTTGCCGCAGAAAAAATTGCGCTGGCAAAAAAAAATTTGCCACAGTTGGCTATGGCAGGGGAATAGGCATGCGGGCCATTTCGCCCGCAGGAAACTCCTGCGGGTGAAATGGCCCACGGCCAAGCCCACTGGAATTTTTGGCGATGATTTTTTCGTCGCCGATTTTTATTTTTATTTTTATTTTTTGATTTTTATTTGTTTATTTTTATTTTTTATTAATAAAAATTATATAATAAAGTAAAAATTATTTAATTAAGATAACAAAAATTATTTTGGACCAATTAAAATATATTAGACAACACAAAAATTATTTTGGACTAAACAAAATATATTGGGCCAAAAATTAAGGGTCTACAGGCATGTCAATAGACGTGCCCTTGATGCTGCATAAAGAAGCAATGACACGCCCAGTGACATGGGCGTGTCACTAGACGTGCCTTATGTTCAAAATCTCAGTGGCAATGGCACGTCCAGTGACATGGGTGTGTCAATGGGCGTGTTAGGCGAAATTATCTGCACTATAAAAGTTGTGCTAAAGCACGAATTAAGGATCCGAATTTCATATTTTATAACCTAGAGCCGACTTCTAAAGCAAAAAAGTAGAGTTTTGGAGCTGAGATTGAGGATGAAGACATATTTTAAACAAGATCTAAAACAAGATTCAAGGATTCAAGAGAAGATATACGAATTATTTGCAATGGATTGTTTGGATTCTTTTTCTTATTTCTTGTTCTAGTTTTCTAATTTTGAACATGAACTAATTTATTCTCTATCTATATATTAATGAACCCTAGCTTTATTGTATGGATTGCATAATTTTATTAAATTGATCATTTGATTGAGTTGTTTTATTCTTATGATGCTTAATGATTTATTTCCAATTAATAATAGCATGCTTATTGATTGGTTGCAATTTTCATATTATTGACTTGAGAAAGCTTGATATGAATTGAATATCATAAGAATTGAGGATTGATTGGGGTACTAGAGATAGACATACAAGATCATTTGGTTTATAATTTCTTAATCTTAATGCAAGATCTATTTAATTATGTTTGAGAAGAGATTCCGGCATTCTACTTAGTGATTAGGGATTAATTCGCTTGAGAAAGGTTTTAGTCTAATTTAGAGGAATACCAATTCAACTCTATCATCTGGTTTAATTGAATTTATTTTCATAAATATAATTGTGGCTAGGGGGATTCAATATCTGAATATATCATCATCATCAATCAATTTATTCAACTCTCAATTTCTCTTTACTTTCATTTAATTAAGTTAATTATCTTTAATTACAAAACTTCACAAAACTATTGATTTGCTAAACAACGGTTAAAATTTGCACTAGTACTTGGTTTTATCCTCAGTGGAAGATAACTCAGTCACTACTTTATTACTTGAGCGACCCGTGCACTTGTGGTTTTGTAATAGAATAGGTTCCTGCTGTCAAGTTTTTGGCACCGTCCCCGGCAACGGCGCCAAGTTTCCAGCATTCTACTTAGTGATTAGGGATTAATTCTCTTGAGAAAGGTTTTAGTCTAATTTAGAGGAATACCAATTCAACTCATTTGGTTTAATTGAATTGATTTTCATAAATATAATTGTGGCTAGGGGGATTCAATATCTGGATAGTATCATCATCATCAATCAATTTATTCAACTCTCAATTTCTCTTTACTTTCATTTAATTAAGTTAATTATCTTTAATTACAAAACTTCACAAAACTATTAATTTGCTAAACAATGGTTAAAATTTGCACTAGTACTTGGCCCTGTCCTCAGTGGAATGATAACTCACTCACTACTTTATTACTTGAGCGACCCCGTGCACTTGCAGTTTTGCAATAGCATAGGTTCCTACTGTCAAGTTTTTGGGGCCACTGCTGGGGACAACGATTTTCAGTATTAGTAATATAATTAAGACAGTTGATTTAGTTTTTATTTTATTTTGTTTTAACATAAGTTCTTGCTTTTTGATTGTCATTCTAGGTACTTCTTCCTATTTATGACCCGAGCTTGTTCTTCCCAACTTTTTGAATTAGATCAAGTGTTAGAGAGAACATTGAGAAGACGGCGAAAGGAAGAAGAGGAAATAGTTCTAGCAGAGACGGAATCAAACTTTGAAGATCCCATCCTAGAAGAAGAAGTGGCAGAAAATGAGCCAAGGACGATGCAAGAGTTTACTAGGCCTACTCTTAATGGGGCTGAATCGAGTATACAAAGACCAGTGATTGCTGCCAATAAATTCGAGATAAAAACAAATGTCATTCAAATGGTGCAGCAGACTTATCAGTTTGATGGATTTCCGGATGAAGATCCTAATGCACACATTGAAACTTTTCTAGAAATATGTGACACATTTAAGATATAGAATGTCTCTGAAGATGCAATCAGGCTGAGGTTGTTTCCATTCACACTCAAAGACCGACCAAAGAAGTGGCTGAAGTCTTTTCCTCCTAACACTTTCACTACATGGGACCAGCTAGCAGAAAAATTTTTAGAGAAGTATTTTTCCCCCGTCCAAGACTGCTAAGTTGAGGAATGATATTTCTTCTTTTCTCCAGCTAGATGGTGAAACCCTATATGATGCTTGGGAGAGATTTAAGGATTTATTGAGAAGATGTCCTCACCATGGGCTTCCGCTGTGGCTTCAGATCAAAACTTTCTATAATGGATTAAGTTACTCAAGTAAGCAGTCCATCAATGCAGCTGGAGGAGGTACCATAAACAATAAAACACCTGAAGAAGCAAGGGATTTGATTGAAGACATGGCCCTTACAAATTATCAGTGGCAAACCCCTAGGGAACAAGGAAGATTAAGGGCTGCTGGTTCACATCAATTGGATCCCGTAGTTGCTCTTTCAGCAGAGTTGGAAGCAATGAACAAAAAGATCGATTCTTTAGCTTCTTCTTCTTCTTCAGGGAAAGTGATGCAGGTGATGTCCTGTGAATGGTGTGGGGGTGGATATCAAAGTCAAGATTGCCTAAGTGGCAACATGTTTGCTAGGCAAGAGCAAGTAGATTATGTTGGAAACATGCCAAGGCAACAACAGAATAATCCCTACAGCAACACATACAATTCGGGGGTGGAGAAATCATCCTAATTTCTCATGGAATAATCAGAATAATCCATGACCTCCCCTGGATTCCAGCAGCCCCAACATCAACAAGTTGCCCCTCCAAGAAAGAGTAATTTGGAGGACATGATGGAGAAATTTATAACAGCTTCTAAAACCAGGTTTCAATCAACTGAAACCTCCTTAAGAAATCAGCAAGCCTCTATTCATAATTTGGAGAATCAGGTGGGGAAAATTGCCAAGTTGCTCAGTGAGAGACCACGAGGAAGTTTGCCTAGCAACATTGAGGCAAATCCTAAAGAGCAGCTTAAGGCAATTACACTAAGGAGTGGAAAAGAGATCAAGGGTAATGTGGATGAGAAAAAAGGAGAAGTGGTAGAGAAAAGCGCTGAAGTACAAGAAAATGATAAAGAAGACAATCCTCCCGTCACTTCGGAAAAGCAAGCTGCACAAGAAAGTGAGAAAGAGAAGCAGTCATAAGACAGCAACTCCATAATGAAGGAATACCGACCGAGAGTACCATATCCGGCGAGGTTGAACAAGGACAAGATTGATGCTCAGTTCGGTAAGTTTCTTGAACTTTTCAAACAATTGCACATTAACATTCCATTTGCTAAGGCTTTGTCATAGATGCCTAAATATGCTAACTTTTTGAAAGATATCCTTTCTAATAAAAGGAAACTCGAGGAAGTGTCTTTAGTGCATTTATCTGAAAAGAGTTCAGCAATTTTGCAAAGGAGGTTACCTAAGAAGTTAAAAGATCCAGGTAGTTTCACCATTCCATGTTTGATAGTTAACCTTGAGGTTAAAAGTGCATTAGCTGATTTGGTGGCTAGCATAAGTGTTATGCCCTATAAAATGCTTAAAGAGTTAGGCATTGGTAACCCTAAACCAACACTAATGACCATCCAACTTACTGATAAGTCGGTAGTCCACCCTCGTGGCATTATAGAAGATGTGTTGGTAAAAGTTGGGGATTTCATTTTCCCCAATGATTTTGTTGTCATTGATATTGATGAGGATGCGAATGTTTCACTTATTCTTGGTAGGCCATTTTTAAATACAGCCCGTGCACTTATCGATGTTCATGATGGCACCTTCACTTTGAGAGTGGGTGGTGATAAGGTTATTTTTAGGATATACGATGCTATGAAACATTCACTTTCACTTGATGAGGCGGAATCATGCAATGATGTTATTGAGCATGAGACCGTAAATTGTGTTACGAACATTGTTTCCAAGGATTCCCTTGGGTTGTGTTTATTGCAGGAAAATATTGAGGATCAAGAAGCAATGGAGCAGCTTGCTTTTCTTGCAGCAAGCAAATCGTTCAAATGCAGGGCATATGAGACTATTGAGATGCCAAAGGAAGAGAAGCCAAAACCATCGGTGATTGACCCACCCAACTTGGAACTAAAGCCCCATACAGATCACCTTGAGTATGGATTTTTGGTGGAGGAGAAGAAATTACCTGTACCTGCTCTTGCTCCTGCACCTGCACCTCAAGTTGATGTCCCCGATGATGAGACCAGCAGTGACGATTCCGGCGATGCACCGATTTTTTACTAGCCCACATTTTTATTTTAATTTATTTTATTTTCATTTCTTTACTTATTTAATATTCTTTTTATGTTTCTTTCTTTTTCATTGCTTTTGGACAATTGTTATTTTCTTTACGAACTCTTTCTTTTGTTTGTTTATTTAATTTCTTTAAGTCTTAACGTTGTTTTTGCATTTTAGATTTTTGTTTCGAAGCAAATCCGCCTTCACCATACTCTTGGCACCGTACTCATATTTATCCATTCATGGACATGAAAGGGCAGTTTTTCTCTCTCTTCATTATTTCTTGTTTTGCATACACATTGGGGACAATGTGCGTCTTAAGTGTGGGGGAGAGGTATACTTTCTTGATTGAATTTTTACTATTTCATTCTTTCTATTTGATTCATTTGTCTCAATTAATTTCTGCAAATTGTTTTTTGGATTTAAGTAAGCTAGATTGTTGTAATAAGTGTGAATTGATGTGGTTTCCCTTTATATGTTGAACTAATTTGAAATTTCCTAAATGACAATTTCTTATTAAGGTTAACTTAGTGATCTTGATCAATTTCTAAGGATCGATTGTAATAGCTATAGTTGGGTTGTGGATTGATGGAAATTGGACACATCTAAAGTTTAAAACCTTAGTTACATTTCTGAGCATGTTATAATTCCTTATATTCTTGAGTCGGACTTAGTATGATCCTTAAGTTTCTGACCCTTAAGTTGTTTAAAAATAAAAAAATATATATATAAATAAATGAAAATATAAATAAATAAATAATTCTAATTAAAGGAGCTTTGAAAATTTATCCCTGTTCCGCTGATTTTTACTCTTGAATTAAAACAAATGAGTTGGAATCATAAATAGTGCTAGTAGCCATTTGAACGGTGATTCTGGCTGAGTAACCGGGGGTCGGCATCACAAATATTTACCTTCGTGTCAAAAGGTTAGTATCAGTTCAAACAAGTCGAGCTCCTTAAAATGTATATATATGTGTATATACATTTAAAATAAAAAAAAATTGAGGGTTAGAGAACTTAAGAAAAAATTTACATTTTTTTGTACTTTGTTCATGGCTTTCAGATTTTCTGGAATTTTATGCTCAATCTTTTAACTCTGGATTTTTAGGTTTTAGGTCTGTGATATTTTTATTTTGAAACTTCTTGATTCAACTGTTATGATTGTGAATTAGTTTTTTTTTATTAAGAAAGTGGGATTTTCTGATTCGAGTATTGTCAAAAATTTTCTTTTCTTTTTGAATATAGAGGGGGTCCATCACTTCTGCTTATTACAATGATTTAGTTTGCTTGAGGACAAGCAAAAACTCAAGTGTGGGGGAGTTTGATAAGTGCACAATTAATGATATTTTATTCCTATTTCTTAATATGATTATTATCCAATTGAGTTTAATTTGTTTGTTCAAGTGTATTTTAGGGTTAATTCAGGAATTCTCTGTATTTTGAGGCTTATGGTCATTTCGGAGGAATTACAGATGAAAGTAGAAGAAAAGAGCAAAAATCATCAATGGACACGCCCAGTGACATGGGTGTGTCAATGGACGTGCCCTTGATGCTGCATACAGAAGCATTGACACGCCCAGTGACATGGGCGTGTCACCAAGCGTGCCTTTTGCAATGTTTCATAGTAGCTGTGACATGCCCAGTGACATGGGCGTGTCACTGGACGTGCCTTATGTTCAAAATCTCAGTGGCAATGACATGCCCAGTGACATGGGCATGTCAATGGGTGTGTCAGGCAAAATTATCTGCACTATAAAAGCTACACTGAAGCATGAATTAAGGATCCGAATTTCAAATTTTATAACCTAGAGCCGACTTTTAAAGCAAAAAGGAGAGTTTTGGAGCTGAGATTGAGGGTGAATAATTTTATTAAATTGAATCATTTGATTGAGTTGTTTTATTCTTATGATGCTTAATGATTTATTTCCAATTAATAATAGCATGCTTATTGATTGGTTGCAATTTTCATATTATTGACTTGAGAAAGCTTGATATGAATTGAATATTCATAAGAATTAAGGATTGATTGGGGTACTAGAGATAGACTTACAAGATCCTTTGATTTATAATTCCTTAATCTTAATGCAAGATCTATTTAATTATGTTTGAGAAGAGATTCTGGCATTCTACTTAGTGATTAGGGATTTATTCGCTTGAGAAAGGTTTTAGTCTAATTTAGAGGAATACCAATTCAACTCTATCATTTGGTTTAATTGAATTGATTTTCATAAATATAATTGTGGGTAGGGGGATTCAATATCTGGATAGTATCATCATCATCAATTAATTTATTCAAATCTCAATTTCTCTTTACTTTCATTTAATTAAGTTAATTATCTTTAATTACAAAACTTCACAAAACTATTGATTTGCTAAACAACGGTTAAAATTTGCACTAGTACTTGGCCCTGTCCTCAGTGGAATTATAACTCACTCACTACTTTATTACTTGAGCGACCCGTGCACTTGCGGTTTTGCAATAGCATAGGTTCCTGCTGTTAGTATTGCAATTTACCAATGAATCCCCAAACTTCTCTCTCCGTCTTTGGGGCTGGCATATCCGTTATTGCTTTAACTTCATTAGGATCAATCTCAATGCCATTCAGACCAATCACATGTCCCAACAATTTTCCTGAGGTAACACCGAACACACACTTGTTCAGGTTTAATCTTAGCTTATATTTCAATGTTCTATCGAAGAATAATTCTAAGTTTTAGAAGTGTTGTTCCCTTTATATCTGATTTCACCATTATGTCATCAACATATACTTCAACTTCTTTGTGAATCATATCATGAAATAGTGTGGTGGCCATCCTTTGGTAGGTTGCTCCAGCGTTCTTTAAGCCGAATGACATCAGCCTATAATAAAATATATCCCATGTAGTAATGAAAGCAGTTTTGGCTTTATCCTCTTGGGTCATTAACACTTGGTTGTATCCAGAAAATCTATCTACAAACGAGTGTAGCACGCTAGATGCTGCACTATCAACGAGAACATATATATGAGGTAAAGGAAAATCATCTTTAGGGGAAGCCTTGTTTAAATCTCTATAATCTACACAGACCCTTTTTCTTAAATCTTTCTTTGGCATAGGTACTTTGTTGGCTAGCCAATCTGGATATTCTATCACTTCAAGGAACTTCACTTGTATTTGTTTAGTGACCTCTTCTTTAACCAATTCAGCCCACTCAGGTCTTAATCACCTAAGCTTTTGTTTGACAGGTTTCATGTGAGTGTAAGTAGGAATAAGATGTTCGGCTATGTCTCGATCTATTCCAAGCATATCCTCATAAGACCAAGCAAACACTTCTTCATATTTTTTGAATATTTTTTCAAATCTTTCTCTCTCATCAGGAGTAAGGTCGGATGCTATGCTAATGTTTTTAGGATTTTTTATTGTTCCCAAGTTTAATGATTGTGTGTTAACAAAATTAATATTAAAGATGCTCATGTAACTGCTATTTTAATGTAAGCAACCATCAAGAGAAACATCACACAAGTAAGCAAAATCAGACTTTATTGCATTCATTTTGGAAAAGAAAACATCATCATCCTCATACAAAGTAGACAAATTAAAATCAAAATCAAAATCATTGTTCTCAAAATCATAAGGCATCATGTCTTCAAACTTTTCTTCAGCCAGGGCAGCAATCTCCTCCGGAGTCTTCTTGGCTTTCAGGACAACTTCCTTCTTCTCTTTCGGATTGGATTCTTTTTTAGCTGGCAGGGTGAGCTCTTTCTTCACTTGTTCCATTAGCTCGGCAACATCTGCAAAAATTTCAAAACCCGGGATCAACTTTCCCATGAACATGATTGGCTCGGGCTTTCCTTGGCGTGGTCCCATATCTGGAGCTTTGACAAAGATCTCTTCAAGTGGTGGGAAGTTCATCTTCTCATTCTTCTTTGGCTGGACATTGTTGGCTTCATCATATCCCAACCCCTTCTCAGAAGTTTGAGTCCTAAAATCTGGCAGCTTTGTCAAACTGGCCTTACCCTTTCCAAGACCAGCTCCGGGAAGGTAGTTCATGCTCTTCATCATATTCAAGACTTTGGAGTCCACTACTTCATTATCAGAAATTATAGCTACTTGGAAACCATTGAGAGACCTCTCAGTCCTTAGAGCATTAACAATCTCATTATCTTTGGCCTCGATGACCACTGTCTCATCTCCGTTAGGGAACTTGATCTTTTGATGAAGGGTGGAAGGAACTCCACCAAGAGGATGAAACCATGGTCATCCCAAGAGTAAGGCAAAGGTAACAGGTATGTCCAAAACAAAAAATTCAATAATAGATTCAATTGGACCGACCTTGACAGCAGCTTTGAAGGTACCTTTGGCATGCCTCTTAGTGTTGTCATAAGCCTGAATGGTTACCTCAGTCGGGTTTAGATCCCTTGTTGACATGGCTAGCTTTGGCAGTATTTTAAGTGGACAAACATTTATGGCGGACCCATCATCGATCATTACTCATGGAGTCCTTTTTCCTTTGATTTCTATTTTGATAAAAAGAGGGCGGATGTGATCTCTCCCCTTCTCTTGTAAATTCGCATCTGTGAAAGAAACTGCTCCCATATTAACTTCACTCTTCTCTTGAATATCTTTACATTTCATTACTCCTCCAATTTTTATGAAGTTGATCAGCTGCTCTTGTGTTATGGAGATAGAAATTGGCATGCTAGCTAAGGCCTTGGCCATAGATTTTTGGTACTTTTTAGAAGTAGCCAATAAGTCCCAAATGCTAATACTTGCTTGGGTTCTTTTCAATTGCTTGAGCACAACATCATCTTCCTCTTCTTTATTTCCTACTTTAACTTCCTTTTCCTTATTAATTTCTCCCTCCTTAGGCGGTGGCCTTGCATAAGGCTTACTGGATCTAGTGTTCATTACTTCATCTTCTTCGGGCTCGAACCAGGTCCACTCCTCCTTCTTGGATACAAAGATCATCCTCACTATCGCTTGAATCCCAAAACCTATTGACAACACAAATTGCTACTTCTTTACCCACCATAGCTTGTTTAATTTTGCCAAATACCTCTTCTTATTTGGTTGCTTCTCCACACACATCTTGGAAAGAAGACATGACAAAATCTTCATGCAAATCCCCTCCAATCATGAAGGTTGCCGGTGGTGGTACCCTATTGAACTTTGGTAATGGTTTGTCATTGGTGTGTGGCTTATTGGGCTCAGGCACCTTCCCACTATCAATTAGATTTTTGATCTCATGTCTCAACCTCACACATCTATCTTTGTCATGCCCTTGCATTTGATGAAACTGACAAAATGCTTTAGTGTCGAAATTAGGTGGGAGAGGGTTAGGCAAAGGATGAGGATTTAAGGGTTGTAGCAATCCCTTTCTTTGAAGCTTATTAAGAACCTAAGACATCGGTTTCCCCAATTTCAAAAACTGTCTCCTTGTTCTTTGGCTAGTAGTGTTAACACCGACTGCCTTTTGCATGCTTTGGCTACCAGACAGATAGTTTCCTTTCTCTTTCCTTCTCATTGAAAAATGGTTCTTCTCTCTTTTCCATTCTTCAATTTGTAGACCAGCTTGGAGAAGATCTTTGAAATCACGGATGAGTGTATGAGACATGCTCTCATGAAGACTAGGCAACACCCCTCTCATGATCATTCTTATTTGATCGGATTCATCGGGCCTTTTCTTGAGCAAAGCGGCCTTGTTTCTCCATCTCTTCACATAGTCCACAAAATTCTCATTTGGCCTTTGCCTAATGGACTCAACTTCCAATAAGGTAACTTCCATTTCAACATTGTATCCATATTTTTGGATGAAGGCCTTGTATAGCAGATCCCAACTCTTTTGTGTTCCTTCATCTAAGGTATTGAACCAATTTTGGATAATAGGATCCAATGAGAGCAAAAAGTACCTTAGAGTTTGAGCCTTAGTAGCTCAGGCAGACTGCATAGCAGTGATATACTACTTCACATGGAGGTAAAGATTTCTAGTTTCATCAAACTTCGCAAAAGATGGCATCTTGAACTTGTACAGAACTTCTTCATCTAGCTCAAACATTTTTCGACTTCAGACATTTCTTCGGTTTTCAGTTTCTTCTCAAATTTCTTTTCTAAGTCTACAATCATCTTTTCAACATCAGAAGTTTCAATTTTCTCAATAGTTGATCTTTCAACAATCTTTGGTTCTTTCTTCTTGTCTTGAGGATCTTGGTAGTATTGAGCCCAATCATCATCATCATCAATGATCATCTTTTCATCATCAAAAACCACTTCACCAACTTTAGTCTTCCCTTTGTCCTTTGGTTTCTTAGTGCTAGCAGATGCTTCGGCATGATTTTCTAAAATTGCAGTTAATTGGTTATTCATGGTCTCTTCTAGGGCCTCTTTTATTTCTGCCATCTTGGCATTGAGGGCTTCATCCACCATTCTTTGAATTTGTTCGGGCTCCATTTTTTTTGGTGAAAAAGAGATTGAGTCATTGCTAGATTCTTCATCTCCGGCGTAGGTCGGATTGTCATAAGCTTTTGAACTGTCATAATCCAGGGTTGTGAGCCAGAGAGGATCAATGATATGAGATGCAAATGTATGCATGTATGCATGCACACACAATTAACAAACAAGGATAAGTAGGACGTTCCTTCCAACCTTATAACATCCACACACGAATGGCGAGTCTCTTTTCCTAGGTACATGGTTAATAAAATACCAACATGGGGTATCTTATTTTCGAATATTTCTCTCAGACGTTTCAACCAATAGTTATATTTTCAAAAATGGAAATCAGTTCATAATAATTTCCAATAATTAGGTTTTAATCCATTCAACCAACTAAAGTAGCTTTTATGCTATATTGGATTAAAACTAAATTAAGAGGTTTATTGTAAATAGATTTCTCACTTGAAAAAAGTAACTAATGATTCATGCCAAAAACAAGCCCATGATTAATTATTCTTAGTATAAACTAGGCTCACAATTGATTTTTAGTATTTTATAATTGACCTAAATAATTTGCAAGTTGTTTTGTAGAAAAAGAGATGAAAATTTTGTTTTCAAGCCCATTGTAAAAAGATTTTAGAAAAAATGGGTTTTGGGCTTAGTATTTGGGTCATGAGCAAAAGAATTTTTTATTTGTTTTTAGAAAAGTTTCATGTCCAAAGACCATCTTGAAAAGTTTTGAAAATAGCTTTGGTCATTTAGATTTAGAGAAAAAAATATTTTGAGCTTACAACGTACTTAGGTCATATTAGAAAAAAAGCAAACCAAATAAGCTATGATTTAAGCCAAGATAAATTAACCATAGTCAAACAGCAAGCATTTGGGGTAAAAACCTAAGGAAAGTAACTATGCCAATTACATGAGCTTTAGTCTTTGGGTAAAAAGGCTTCATAGCAAATATATACCAATTGGTACGAGGCTATGAGTGGTTATGCCATGCTTGATCTCCATACCTTGAGTGAAAGTATGGTATCCCTTACATAACACAACACGGGTAACACAAGCGTCCTAACTCACACACACAATGCAATCTAATATGATGCAATGGATAATATCATTATAAGAAAGAATAGATAAATATAAAGACCAATGGAATCAACTTCTCTTATCCCCAGTGGAGTCTCCACTGTGAGCGGGTATTTTTGCCCCCACTCCTGATGGAATGGTTCTTGCGACTTCAGAACTATTTAGGCTCGGGGGCTTAGAGAACACAAACCTAAGTCAGGAGAAAATGGAGTCACCACCCGGACGGGCTGGGAAAAAGAAAGGGGTGGATGACTTGATTCCTAAGGAATTCCTAATCCCCTAATGGGTTCAGAAAGTTGGGTACGTGTGGGGAAGGTGAGAAATGGCCCAGCACCCCCACAATGCTCGGTTCATTGGAACTGGCCTCCTTTACAGGTCTTAATATTATAAAATTCTTAAATATAACAATATTATCCATATTACATGCAACAATTGAAATAAAGCATTGTTATATTAAAATCAAAGCAATGTCCAAGCAAAGCAAATAAATGGACACCCATCCCACGATGGAAACATGTCCTTACATTATCTATGTCTAAACTAATAGGACACCCACCTAAAGGTAGAAACATGTCCTTTATATTGGTCTAAAATATGAAAGCAAATTAAATTACATGATATTTAACTAATAAGGTACCCACAAAGTGGAAACATACCTCTTACACTTTTAATACTAAAACAAGCAAATAATAACAATAAAGAAAATATTCATCCATGATAAATTAAATAAATCAAGCATTGAAATTAAATAAATTAGCCACCACAGCATATAATAGACTACATAATCAAATCTAAAAATAAAGCAAGTAAAGATACAAATTGAGGTTTACTGTTTATATTTAAAGTTCTTTAATTAATATTTAGGGTTTTGGAATCTTAAGATATTATTATTGTTATTTGTTTAGGCTACTGTAAGTTTTAAGAGAATTGAAATGGATTAGGATTTTATAAATTTAAGAAATTAGTAAGATTTTTTTATTGATCAAATTAGGGTTTGAAGGGTAAAATTATGAAATTAGGGTTTTAGAATATTAAAACATAAGGTTTATAGCTCTTGGTTACTGGATTGTTGTTTTGGATTTACTGTATTGAGTTTGAATCTTTAGGTTTATAAGGTTTTAAGGATTAGGGTTTAAGAAAACTAGGGTTTATGGTTTTGGTTGTGAGAGAATTAGGGTTTTTAGTATTTTGAAAAATATGTTTGGTTTTAGGATTTGAGAAAACAATTTAGAGTTTTATAAAATTTTTGGAAATAGGCAAAATGATTTAAGAGTTTTGGAAATAGAAAAGTTTTTTTTAGGGTTTTTGGAAATAAAAGGAAAAATTTAGGGTTTTAAGGTTTAGAAGAAATAAATTAGGGTTCTTAAGTTTTAGAAGAAACAGAAAAGTAATTTTTAGGGTTTTTTGGAAATAGAAGAAACGATTTAAGGTTTTTGGAAACAAAAGAAACGAATTAAGGTTTTAAAGTTTAGAAGAAATAAATTAGGGTTCTAAGGTTTAGGAAAAACAGAAAAGTAATTTTAAATTTCAGTAAAGAAATAAATAAAGAAACTAAAGATTCAAACTTTCGTTCATTGGCTCCACCAAAAATTGCTTTTCTAGATGAACAAAGACAGAGGCAAGGTTGCTGCCTTTGATGAATTCTTGATTGCTTCTTCTTGCTCCTTTCAAATATGAAGTTCCACTATCCGATCCCAGTCCAAAGTTTTTCCCCTCAAAGTCCAGTCTCCGCCCCCTTTTTTGTGTTTTTTAGTGTTATTTATAGGAAAATTTAGAAGATTAATTCCAATTATTTAAGGAAACTATAATTAATTAGGAAAAGAAAACTGAAACCAAATAGAATTTGGTTTTGGAAAAAATTGCATTGGAAAAATCTCGCTGGCAAAATTGCGAGCGCTAGCCAAAACTGCAAGGAAATTGCGAGAGCTGGGCGCGCTGGCGGATTGCCAGGCCATTTCGCCGTAGGAAGTTTCTGCAGGCGAAATTGGCCTTGGCCAATTACTTTCGGCTACAAACTTTTTCGTCGCCGATTTTTTCGTAGCCAAATTTTATTTTTATTTATTTATTTTTATTTATTATTATTTTTATTATTTTAAAAATTATATAAAATAAATACTACAATAAATATTATTTAATTAAGATAACACAAAAATTATTTTGGACTAAATAAAATATATTGGATCGGATTGGGTAAAAAATTAAGAGTCTACAATACCCTATATACGTACAATACATATTTTCAGTATAAGTAAACTATGTATATATGATACAAAAATGTCACAGACCAATTTAACAAAAAAAATTTACATTTCTAATTTAAAATTTCAAATTCTAAATATATAAAATTAAATAGCATATAAATATTCTTTACTTGTTGTAGGAACCCAAAATAAATATTATATATGAAAATCTATCAAAAAATTTGCTAGAATTTTTTATGTATTTTGGACATCCCAAAATTTAGCAAAACACAACCTGCGAAAAGAAAACACTCCCAAATAATTTCAAATCACCATCTCAACCATATTCCTCAATTTCATCAAGTTTCTCAAACATATATATATAGATATATATAATTTAAAACATATTTACTCTCCCATTTCAAATACATTGACCCAAATATTCTTTATAACATACAATGCATAAAATCCAAAACATAATATATTATGCATAATACTCAACATTTTTAATAACATAAAAATATATACATGCTGCGGACAGTGTTTCTGATCTCGATAACAACTCAACAAGCTCAACTACAAGCCTAGACCCGACCTGGTCTAGAAGAACTCTCTGGCTCACCTGAGTCTACCCTATCACCTGCACGATGGATACAATCGCGCTAAGCCGAAGCCTAGTGGTATAAACTTTAACAATAACAATAAAACTCAATGCAATGTTAATGCACAATGCATATAGATGTCACATCATTCCATTTTCTTATTTTTTCAAATATTTCATAATCACAATTCACATATAAACAAACACAAACATGGGTCCAAAGATAACTAACATGCTATTCAAATTTCAGAGTTACCATTTTGGTCTATAATGACATCATGTGTCTAGCCCCGTAGGCAATATATCAATGGAATATTCCAACTAGGCATGAGCTTACGACCCAATCTTTTCACTCATAGCTTTAAATATTTGTTTTTGAGGCTTAGGACCCGATCTTTTCACCTCAAAAATATTTTTACAATGACGCCCAGCGTCTAGCCCATAGGCAATCATAGGCATGCTGCCAAACACATAAATTTTGAAAATTGAATAGCATACTAGACATACAATTTATTCATATTTCTCATTATTAATCTCTTTCTCATTTTCACATATTCAATCTAGGCACATTGCCATATTTTCACTTTTTTTTTCTCACTTTTCTCATTTTTCACATCTTTCTCATTTTTCTCACTTTTCTCATTTTTATCAATATTAATTTATTTCATTATACCACATATCTCATTTTTGCATTCACGACACATTGCTCAATTACTTTGGGTATTTCAAAATAATATACATATTTCACATTTTACACAATTTATCCATTATCAATGGCTTTTCACAATGCATTTAACACATATATGAGATTACAAATATCATAGCACATTATTCATACACAATCAATATACCAAGTAGCTTAACACATTTTCTAACCAAAATGTGTTAAGCCCAAATGTCATGCAAATGTAAACAATATATTCAAAGTTTGTATATACCTCCACTAGCAACCCAAAGCAAGCTTAAAATAACCTCCAATCCTATCTTTCCAAATTGTCCTTCACCACTTGGGTGAAGCAAATCAACCTCCCTCAATGCCTAAACCAAATGTGATAGAAAATAATCATTTAGTATCATATTTAATGGCATTTTCAATATTTAACCATAATTAAACATCACTCCTACAAATTTCCAAAAATTTAGCATTTCCTTACTTTAACATTAGAATTCCATTCTACTACAATTAAATTAGTGTTTTAAGTTTATTTATATTATTAAAAATATATTTTAATACTTTTAAATTATTTACATTATAAAAATACACTCTTATATACAAAATCTCAAAAATGGCATAACCTTCCACCATTGAATGTTTTCCATTCTAGCACAATCCATTACTCATTTAAAGCTTATATTCATCACTTTTAAAACTAAAAACATGCTTAAACAAATAAAATCACACAATTCTACCACTTTGGAAAATCTCTTTTCCAAAACCCTAAATATCCACTTCCATTCTCAAACTCCAACCAAACACAAATAAATCCAATATTTGACTTTAAAATACTTGTTTATGAATCAAAACAACACATTTAGAACCAATTTGCACAATTAAAGCTCATGTTTTCAAAACCCCAAAAAACCATAACTCTAAATTCTCTCTCTTCACCATTCTTTATCCAAACTCCATCATCTCTTCAATCTAACCTTAAAATCATTGTTAAATACCCAAAATAACATCATACACACCAATTCCAACAATTATAACATACTACTTCAAAATTCCAAAACTCACATAAATCAATTTTCCATGAAATTCATAGAAAAGAGTTGGAAACTTACTAAATTTGGTGGAAATCACCAAAAATCCACTTAAAACTTGTTAAATCCTTCAATTTGTGGAGTATGGAAGAATCAAAATCTTGCTTCAAGCTCCCATGAAATTTTGGCCCTTGTGGAGAAGAAGAAGAAGACTTTTTAATTTTCTTTTTCTTTTAATCTTTATTTTAAACCATATATATATATATTAAAATAATTTAATAATTAATTATTTAATTATCTATTTAATAAATTAAAAGTCCTAATTTTCCTCTTCCATTCAAAAATAATTTATTTTTGAATTATTTTATTAATTTTAAATTTCTAAAATTTATTTACAAAAATACCATTGGACTTTGACTTTTCTTTTAAAAAGTGTTGACTTTTATATATTATGTATATTTTGAATATATATCACATATATATTCCACTTTTTCATTTAAAATCCCTTCATTTTTTCATTTAAAACCATTAATTTAATTTATCCTTTTAAATTATAATTTATTTTATCAAATTTTCTAAAAATTAGAAATTTTCAAAAATTTTGGGATATTACAATTCTCTCCCCCTAAGACAAATTTCGTCCTCGAAATTATATGTTCTCAAGTCGGCTGCTCATTCTCCCATGTCGCCTCCTCAGTGGCATGATTCCTTCAAAGGACTTTCACAAGTGGCACCCTCTTACTCCTCAATTCTTTAACCTCTCGTGCCAAAATCACCATTGGTTCTTCCTCGTAAGTCAGATCTGGACTCACCTCAATGGACTCCACTAACAAGCTATGAGATGAGTCGGACCTGTATCTCTAAAGCATTGAGACATGGAAAACATTATGTATTCGATCCAACACAGGCGGCAAAGCTAGTCTATAAGCCACTGGACCAACTCTCTCCAACACCTCATATGGTCCTATGAAACGAGGACTCAACTTTCCTTTGCGGCCAAATCTCAAAATTTTCTTCCATGGAGACAACTTCAGAAAAACTTTATCTCCCATACTGAACTCTATGTCTCTTCTCTTTAAATCTGAATAGGATTTCTGTCGGTCTGAAACTGCTTTCAAATGACCCCGAATCACCTTTACTTTCTCCTCTATTTCCTTAATCAAATCGGGACCAACCAGTTTACCTTCTCCAACCTCATCCCAACACAAAGGTGTCCTGCATCTTCTGCCATATAAGGCCTCATAAGGAGTCATCCCAATACTAGACTAATGACTGTTGTTATAAGCAAACTCAATTAGTGGCAAAAATCTGTCCCAATTCTCGATAAAATCAATGATATAACTCCTCAACATATCGTCCAGAATCTATATCACTCTCTCTGACTGCTCATCTGTCTAAGGATGGAAAGCAGTACTAAAATGCAATCGAGAACCCAAAGCATCATGTAAACTCTTCCAAAACCTCAAAGTAAAATGAGGATCTTGATCCGACACCAAAGAAATTGGGACTCTATGCAACCTGACTATCTCATTGATATACAACTCAGCCAACCTCTCAAGAGAATAATTCATCCAAAATGGAAGAAAATGAGTTGTCTTTGTCATCCGATCAACTATCACCCAGATTGCATCCTGCTTCTTTTGGGTCAAAGGCAGTCCAGTCACAAAATTCATTGTCACTTGCTCTCATTTCCACTCTGGCACTGATACTCTGGCAATGATAAAGGTTGGAGCAACCCTGAAGGAACTTAGTGCTCGGCCTTCACTTTCTAGCAAGTGAGACATCTGGATACAAACTCTGCTATGTCCTTCTTCATACCTGACCACCAATAATGTCACTTTAAGTCCTGATATATCTTGGTACTCCTAGGGTGCATAGCAAAAAGTGATTGATGTACTTCCTCTAATATCATTCTTTTGAATTCTGCATCATCAGGAATACACAATCTATCTCTGTACCATAGACTGCCATCATCCCTCACATAAAAGTCTCGACTCTCCCCCTTCTGACAAACCAACACAATTTTCTGAATTCTCTCATCTGCCAACTGAGCCTCCCTAATATGATCCAACAAGACTGGCCTCAATTGCAACTGAGCCATCAAAGCACCATCATCAGAAGACTCAAATCTAGCATGCAACGCTTTCGACTCAACAAGCAATGAGAGCAAATAAGCAATCAAACCTACAAAAGACTTTCGACTTAAAGCATCAGCAACAACATTTACCTTACCAGGATGATAATCAGTCAAAAAGTCATAGTCTTTAATCAACTCAAACTATCGTGTCTACCGAAGATTCATCTCTCTCTGAACACCAAGGTATTTCAAACTCTTGTGATCCGTAAAAATGAAACACTTTTCCCCATACAAGTAATGCCGCCAAATCTTCAAGGCAAAAACTATTGCTGCTAATTTCAAATCATGCGTCGGGTAATTCAGCTCATGCGGTTTCAACTGTCGAGAGGCATAAGCAATGACTCGACCCTCCTACACCAGAACACAACCTAAACCACTATGTGAAGCATCACTATATATCACATATGGTTTACCTTCCACAGGTAGGGTAAGGATAGGAGCCTGAGTCAACATCTCCCTCAGCTACTCAAAACTTGCCTGACACTGATCTGTCCACACAAATCTAACTCCTTTTCGAAGTAATCTGGTGAGTGGTGTAGCTATTATAGAAAAACCCTTCACAAACCAATGATAATAGCCTGCCAATCCCAGAAAACTTCTAACCTCTGTCACAGTCTTCGGTGGACTCCAATTCAAGATATCCTCAACTTTACTCGGATCAACTCTAATACCCTCTGCTGAAACCACATGATCAAGAAAGCTCCCTTCAACTAATCAAAGAGATCATCTATCCAAGGCAAATGATACTTGTTCTTGATGGTCACCTTATTCAACTGCCTATAATCAATACACAATCTCATGGTGCCATCCTTCTTCTTCACAAACAACACAGGCGCTCCCTACTGGGACACACTAGGGAACAAACCCTTTTTTTAATAACTCCTGCAATTGCACCTTCAATTCTCTCAACTCAAAAGGTTCCATCCGATAAGGGGTAATAGAGATAGGAGTGGTACCAGGCAACAAATCAATACCAAACTCCACTTCTCTCTCAGGAGGTACCCCTGGCAACTCATCAGGGAAAACATCTGGAAACTCGGCAACTATGGGTATACTGTCAAGGAGGGACCCCACTACTCTGGTATCTACAACATGAGCAAGATAAGCCTCACATCCCTTCTGAATCATCCTCCCAGCTGAAACAACTGAAACAAACATGGATGAAATATACCTCTGCTCACTAGATACTATAACATCCCTACCATCATGTGTTCTCAAAGTAACACATTTCTTCTGACAGTCTACCACAACCCTATGCTTAGATAACCAATCCATGCCGAAAATCAGACCATACTCCCTAAAAGGCATCTTAATCAGGTCATCGAGAAACTCCTCATCCTGAACAGCAACTAGACTATCTCGGTGCACCCTGCTCACCACAACACTATGCCCTAAAGGATTTGTGACCAAAACTTCAAATCCTAAGGACTCAGAATGCAAATCACTCACAGGCAAGATGGATGTACTAATGTAAGAATGAGTCGACCTAGGGTCTAATAATCAAGAACTGAAGTACCAAATAATGTAAAAGTACTAGCAATAACAACTGAAGCATTTGGCTGCCTCTGCATCACATAAACCCACTGTGATGCTCCTGCCTCATCTGGTCTACTACCTCCAACTGTAGAACCTCCTCTCTGACTAGACCCAAATCGACCACCTCTACCAAAACCTCTACCACCACTCTGACACTGGGTCGAGAAGCTGCAGTATCTACCTGTCTATCCTCTGGTGGCTCGGGACAATCTCTGAGAAAATGGTCTGACGACTGACATCTAAAACACACTCCTAAAGCACCTCTCCACCAGCAGACACCCCCATGTGCTCTACTACAATGAACACAAGTAGGTGGAGCAGGTCTCTGAGCTATTGGGGTCGGAGCACTAGCCACTGAAACTGCAAGTCTCTGTCTCTATCTCTGTTGTTGTACTGACTTGCCAAACTACCCCTGACTCATACTAAATCTCTAAAAATATCCCCCCTCGGCCTCTCTTTATTGATGAAGACCCTACCTCACTCTGGGGCCTCCTAGCTCTAGTCTCCTCAACCCTGGCAGCTGCTGCAAGAACCTGTGCTCTCTCTATACTCCTAGCAGCTGCAACTAACTAGAAAAAATCCTAATACTGGGACCCTATGATAATGCACATGATAGAGGGTCTCAGTCCCTCCTCAAACCTCCCGCACCTATCAAACTAGTCAAAAATGATCCCACCAACATAGTGACTCAACCAGATAAACTGGATCTCATACTCGGTCACTGTCCTAGTATCATGTCTCAGACTCAGGAACTCCATCTTCTTTGCATCTTTATACTCTCTCAGAGTTTACTTCTGCTCAAATTCCCGCAGAAAATCATCATAGGTCAGGACTGGTGGATCATCCAAAGCATGTGGAACTGTCTTCCACCAATCATATACATCCCTCTGCAGAAGAGATCTGGCATAATCAAACTTCTCTTCTGGACTAGCTTGTAATTGAATGAATATCCTCTGAACCCTATCTAGCCACTTGTGAGCGGGGATTTTTGCCCCCACTCCCGGTGAAATGGTTCTTACAACTTTGGTACTGTTTAGGCTCGGGGCCTTAGAGAACACAGACCTAAGTCCGGAGAAAATGGAGTTGCCACCCGGATGGGCCGAGAAAAAGAAAGGGGTGGATGACTCGATTTCAAAGGAATCCCCAACCCCTTAATGGGTTTAGAAAGTTGGGTACGTGTGGGGAAGGTGAGAAATGGCCCAGCACCCCCACAATGCCCGGTTCATTGGAACCAGCCTCCTTTACAGGTCTTAATATTATAAAATTTTTAAATATAACAATATTATCCATATTACACGCAATAATTAAAATAAAGCATCGATATATTGAAAATCAAAACATTGTCCAAGCAAAACAAATAAATGAACACCCATCCGAAGATGGAAACATGCCCTAACATAATTCATGCCTAAATAGGACACCCACCGAAAGGTAGAAACATGTCCTTTACATTGGTTCTAAAATAGACAAAAAAATATAAATTACATAATATTTAAATAATGAGGTATCCACCAAGTGGAAACATACCTCTTACAATATTTGAAAATCTAAATAAATCAATAAAAGTAAATAACCAATCATCATAAATAAAACATTCATCCAAGATATTAAACATCAATAGAAAGTAAACATCCATCCATGATAAACTAAATAAACCAAGCATTAAATTTAAATAAATTAAAGCATATAAAATAAATCAAAGTATAATCAATTATAAAATTGAATAAAGCAAATAAAGATTCAAATTAGGGCTACTGTTTCTATTTAAAATTCTTTATTTAATGTGTTTAGGGTTTTGGAATTTATGGGTTTAAGCTACTGTGAGTTTTAATAGAATTGAAATGGAGCAAAATTTTATAATTTAAGAGGTTGATAAAGTTCTTTGATTAACCAAATTAGTGTTTAAGGAGTGAAACCATGAAATTAGGGTTTGAACACTTTAAAACATTTAGATTTATGATTTACGGTTACTGGATCATGATTTTTAGGCTTAGTGTGTTTGAATTTTAATATTTATGTTTATAAAATTTTAAGGTTTAAAGGATTAGAGTTTAGAAAAATTAGGGTTTAAGGTTTTAAGGGAGTTAGGGTTTAAGAAAATTAGGGTTAACGAATTAGTTTTGAGGGAATTATGGTTTAGGAAAACTTAAGTTTCAGATTAATTGGTTTTGGGTTTACTATTTGTATTTTGAATAATCATAATAATGGAAGTGAAACATAAAGATATATAATACATAAATAAATAATGACCCAAACCCATACGGCAGTCCCGCTAACCGGTTAGTGGGTGTGGGTCAAAGGGGCAACTCCCTTTGAGGGTCCGGGTTTGCACCCGGAAGATTTTGAAAATTGGCTTCTAGAATTGTAGGTTTCGGTGTTGAAAATTAAGCTTCTAGGGTTTAAGATTTTAAGAAAATAGGGTTTTGAAATTGGAAGAAACTAGTATTATTTTTAAAAGAATAATGCTTACTGTGTGATTTTGGAAAGAAGGATTAATTAGGGTTAAAGCTTTTGATTCTTAAAAATAAGGCTACTGACTTTTTTGAATATATATTAGGGTTTTGGGAATTAATAAAATGATTTAGGGTTTTTGAAGTTTTTTGAGACAAAAGAAATGATTTAAGGTTTTTATGGTTTTTGAAAGCAAAAGAAACGAATTAGGGTGTTTGGAGACAGAAGAAATAAATTAGAGTTCTTAGGTTTAGAAGAAACGTTTTAGGGATTTAAGGTTTAGAAGAAATAGAAGAATGATTTTTAGGGTTTTGAAATAGAAGAAACGATTTATCAAAGCTACTGTGAGAAAATAAAGAAATTAGAGAATCAAACCTTCGTTCGTTGGTTCCAACAAAAATTGCTTCTTGAATAAACAAGTACAAAGACAAGCTTTGCTACCTTTGATGGATTGAATTGCTTGTTTGCTCTCTCAAAAGTCTGATTGATTTCACTGCCAGAAGGAATTTTTAAAATCTGATTTCCTTTCAATGTTTTCCTCCCCAATTTCGATCCCCTTTTTGTGTTGTTTTAGTCCTTATTTATAGAAGATTTTTATGATTAATCTTAGTTGCTCATGGAATCTAACATTAATTAAGAAAAGGAAACGGAAATCAAATTGAATTTGGTTTCGAAAAAATTTGCGTCGAAAAAATTTAGCTGGCGAAAAAAAACTGCTACGGAAAAATTTCGCTGGCGAAAAAGTTGCCGCAGGGGGCTGTGGGGCGAAAATTTGCCTGTGGGCCATTTTGCCCGTAGGAAAATCCTGCAGGCGAAATGGCCCAAGGCCATTTCACCGCCCCTCTTTTCGGCGATGAAATTTTTTGTCGCCGATTTTTATTTTTATTTATTTGTTTATTATTATTATTATTTATTTTTTATTAATAAAAATTAAATACTAAAGCAAATATTATTTAATTAAGATATTACAAAAGTTATTTTTGTAACACCCCGATACTCCATATAAATACTATACATATACCTTGTATACCTACAGTAAGCATATAAAGTATAAGGATGTCACTTTTCGTTACACTTTAAAAACCTTTAACTGAGTTCAAATCATATCTTTCCTAAAGTATTTCTTTTAATGATCTTATACTTAAATATAATTGTTAGACAAATGACCTTAATTTTGATCCTTGACAACTCAAATGGATGATCTATTTAACTTGTGTTTGAGAAATCTTGTTGCAGGATTAGGTTACTTCAAATAAGGTGAACAGAACACTTATAGCGGTCGCACCTCACCTGAATACGACCGCTCCATGTAATTAAAAGAAGAAATCTTATCACAGTAGGTTTCGAGGTCAGAAGTTCGACCTATGTCGCGACCGCTCCTACAGAATAGCGACCGTCCGAATATTTGCACGACCGCTACTCAAGGAACTTAAATCATTACAATCACAGTAAGGTTCGCGGTGACAAGAACGGTGAATGACTCGACCTCACTTATCACTTTAGCGACCACCCCATTCAGAATCGCGACCGCTCTACCATTCAAGAAGAAATTGTTTGAAGAGACAGTAGGTTTCGCGTCCTCAGGAGCGTCCAGAAGTTCGACGCGAGTTTCTCAATTCGACCGCGATAATCTACATAGGGCGACCGCGACATTCAAATTATGGCGGACATTCAATTTTGCCCTGTCAGAGAATGACACGTAATATGACCGTTATAAACCCACTTGATTATTCAAAAAGGGTGACTGCACCATTGCTAGGCGCGACCGTCCCGACAAACACAGCTGGGCAAGAAGCCGGTCCGACAAACACAGCATGGGCAAGATTCCAGCTGCAGAGCACTAAAATTCGACCGTTGAAGTCTTTTCAAAAGTAGCGACCGTCCCCTGTTAAAGGACGACCGCGAGAAGCATGAGCGCGACCATCCTTGCATGAAGGGCGACCGCGAAGTGCTTTGGGCAGTTTAAGTAAAGAAGGTCTAATCTACCAATACATTATTCTTAATGTCTATAACGGCTAGTAAGACCACAATGGCTATAAATACAATGTCTCTCTGAGAAAACAAAAAAGAGGAATAAGCAAGAAATCAGATTGTAATAGCCAAGCAACAAATTTTCATTTACTTAAACTTACAATTAAATTGTAATGTATGTTAGGTGTTAGCATTGAAAACACCATTGTATAAGTTTGAGTGTAAGCTTGGGAAACACTTGGGTTGAGAGAGTAAGCCTTGTAAAACTCTTGTTAGGTTGTGAGAGTAAGCCTTGTAAAACTCTTGTTTGGGTTGTGAGTGTGAGCCTAAGAAAAACACTTGTGAAGTTAGGTGTGAACTTGTGAAAACACCAAAGTTCGAAGTAAGCTTGTAAAAACTTCAAAGATTAGTGGAACCTTAACAAGTTGTTAAGGAAGTGGATGTAGGATTGAAGTAAATCCGAACCACTATAAATCTTGTGTGTTCTTTCTTTCTTCCATTACTCAACCAACTCTCTATTCCGCATTTCTTGATTGTTGAGTTTTTTAAATTGTCATTAATTCTTGAGAAAACCAATTCACCCCCCCTCTTGGTTGCCATCTTGGGACAACAATTGGTATCAGAGCCCTTAGATTTCTTAAACTTAATTGTGAAATCTGATCCACTATGGCAAGTTCTTCTTCATCAAGCTCTCATGGAAATCTTAATTCTATTCTTAGACCCTACTTTGATGGAACTGATTATTCATACTGGAAACACAAAATGTATTTGTTTCTAGATAGTGAAGGGATTGAACTATGGGATTTCGTGGAAAATGAATGGAAATCTCCTACCCACGAAGTTGACGGTATTCAAGTTCCACTTCCCAAAGCTCAATGGTCAACTAGCAATGTCAGAGATCGATTCAAGAACAATAGAGCTGCTTCCATCTTGATGAATTCCATTTCAAGGGAAGAAGGCAGAAGAGTTCAACATTTAACTTGTGCACATTGCATTTGGAAAACACTTGAAAACTACCATGAAGGTACGACTCAAGTGAGATTTACCAAAAAACAAATGCATGTTCATGAATATGAGCTATTCAAGATGAAACCAAATGAAAATGTCACCGACATGACCAATCGCTTACTTGCAATTGTCAATGAACTAAAGAAGTATGGCAAGGTATATGATCAAGGTGATGTAAACAGCAAAATCTTGAGAGCCCTAAGAGCTAGAAAGAACTTTGAATCCAAAGTATCATCCATAGAAGAAGCTCATGATCTCAGCACATTAAGAACCGATGAGCTAGTTGGAAAATTACTCACATTTGAGCTACACAGTGAGAAAGAAGAAGATCAAGGTGAGAAAGAAAAGAGAAAACCAATTGCACTCAAAGCAATCAAAGAAGCTGAGAGCTCAAGCAATGAAGGTACTGATGATGAAGATGAAATGGCAATGTTCTCTAAAAGAATCAATGAATGGAAAAGGAAGAAAAGATTACAAGCAAACAAAGGTACACCTCCTAAATTCTCCTTCAAAGATAAAGAAAAGAAAAATGAGGTAAAATGCTATGAATGTGGAAAAACCGGTCACATCAAGTCGGATTGCTACAAATTAAAGAACAAAAGGAAATGGGATAAAGAAAAGAAAAAGTCTCTCAAAGCCACATGGGATGACTCTTCCTCAAGTGAAGAAGAAGAAGAGGAAGGAATTGCAAATCTTTGTCTCATGGCTATTGAAGATGACTCCAATGAGGTAAGTACTCAATCCTTTGATCTTGTAGCACATGATGATATAAGTGATATAGATGATAGTGATTTGATTGAGCACATGAATTCTAAAATAGAAAAATATTTCTCCAAAATGATGCTCTATAAAGAGAAAAACTTTAAGTTAGAAAAGGATTTTATATGCTTAAAGAACTCTACCTTAGAATTGAAAACCTCAAATGAACATTTGATGAATACAATAGGAGAATTAAATAAAAGCTCACATGACTTAGAAAAAGTGATTAAAGAGAATGAGGCATTGAAGCATGAACTAAAAGAACTAAAAGAATCAATTTCCAGATTTCATAAAGGAAAGGAAGCATTGAACACATTAATTAATAATCAAAGGTCACCTTCCTTGAAATATGGATTAGGATTCAATGGCTCAACCAACATTGCACCTAGCAAACCAACATTTGTGAAAGCATCTACAACTGAAATTTCTGATGTTCATATCAAAAATGCTTGCACCAAGTCTAAAAGAACTTCTTATGGTTCACTAGGAGATAAAGCCAAAAATAACTATGCATTGTTGTTCACTAAACTTGCACAAAAGAAATCACATACTTGTAGTTGTATGTACAATGCAAAAAGAAAAATGCAGAAGCATAGAACACCATGGCAATGCACATATTGCATGAAATTTGGTCACAAAAACTTCTATTGTTATATAAGAAAAGCTCGTCTCAATTTAGAAGGCACTCTTTCTACTAACCATCAAGGACCCAACTTCATGTGGGTACCTAAAAGAAGATGATCACAATTGTCTTGTAGGTATGCCTAAAATCTACTATCAATGAAAGCACATGGCTTATGGATAGTGGATGCTCAAGGCATATGACTGGAAATGCAAAGCTCTTTACAAATATTACCTATAAACATGGAGGTAATGTAACTTTTGGAAACAATGCTAAAGGTAAAATTCTTGGTGTTGGCTCCATTGGTTCTATTGGTAAGGATTTAATTGAAGATGTATGGCTTGTTGATGGTTTGAAACATAACTTGCTAAGTGTTAGTCAACTTTGTGATAAAGCATACTTCGTTAAGTTTGATTCCAAGGAATGCAAAATCACAAATTCAAATGATGTTATCATATTTAAGGGTACTAGAACAAACAACACTTACAATGTTAGCATACATTCAAATCATACATGTTTAATGTCCACTAATAATGATGCATGGTTATGGCATAGAAGACTAGGACATGCTGGTATGGATCAATTGAAACATATTTGCAATGAGAATTTAGTTGATGGCTTACCTAAGATAAAATATGATAAAGACAGAATTTGTGAACCTTGTCAACATGGTAAGCAACACAAAAGCTCATTTAAAACAAAGAGTGTTATAAGCACCTCTAGACCTTTAGAGCTCATTCATTTAGATTTGTTTGGACCAAATAGAATTACAAGCTTAGGAGGCAAATCATATGCATTTGTCCTTGTTGATGACTACTCTAGATTCACATGGGTTAATTTCTTAGCTCAAAAGAATGAAGCCTTTAATTTCTTCAAAACGTTTGCAAAAAGAGTTCAAAATGAAAAAGGATATGTGATCACATCTATTAGAAGTGATCATGGCAAAGAATTTGAAAATGAAAATTTTGAAGACTTTTGCAATGAACTTGGCATTTCACATAATTTTTCTGCTCCTAGAACTCCACAGCAAAATGGTGTAGTTGAAAGGAAAAATAGAACTTTAATCGAAATGGCTAGGACAATGCTCAATGAATATGATTTACCATCTTATTTTTGGGCGGAAGCCGTTAATACAGCTTGTTACATTGCAAATCGTGTTTATAAAAGGCATTTAACTAATAAAACTTCTTATGAGCTATGGAATGGAAGAATACCCAGAATTGGATATTTTAGAGTATTTGGATGCAAATGCTTCATATTGAATACCAAGGATAATCTTGGAAAATTCTCATCCAAATCAGATGAAGGCATATTCTTAGGATATTCATCATTTAGCAAAGCATATAGGGTATTTAACATGAAAACTCTAGTTATAGAAGAATCAATGCATGTTGTATTTGATGAGTCATCTAAACTTGATCAAAAGAAAGGTATTACTTTCAATGACCCTGCAGGTACTCTTGAACCTCTTGAATCTATTGATGCTCCAAAGATCAATCAACTTGAAGAAAAGACTCAAGATCTACCTAAGGATTGGCAATACAAGAAAGATCATCCAAAGGAACTCATCATTGGAGAAACATCAAAGGGAGTAACTACTAGATCTAAAATTAATCATGTTGATGTTAATTTTGCTTTTGTTTCTCAAATTGAACCAAAAACTGTTGAGGAAGCTTTAAATGATGAAAATTGGATAACTGCAATGCAAGATGAACTTAATCAATTTGAAAGAAATAATGTTTGGCAACTTACTCCTAGACCTATAGATCATTCTATAATAGGATGCAAATGGATTTATAGGAATAAGCTTGATGAAAATGGTCACATCATTAGAAATAAAGCAAGATTGGTAGCCAAAGGTTATAATCAAGAAGAAGGTATTGACTATGATGAAACCTTTGCCCCAGTAGCCAGATTAGAAGCTATTAGAATATTACTTGCCTTTGCATGTCATATGAATTTTAAGCTTTATCAAATGGATGTTAAAAGTGCATTTCTAAACGGACTCATAAATGAAGAAGTTTATGTTGAACAACCTCCTGGTTTTGAAAACTACAAATTTCCTGATCATGTTTTCAAACTTACCAAAGCTTTATATGGATTAAAGCAAGCACCTAGAGCTTGGTATGACAAACTTAGTGCATATTTGCTTGAAAATGGTTTTGCAAAAGGAAAAGTAGACACAACTCTTTTTGTTAAAAAGGATAAGCATAACATCTTGATTGTACAAATTTATGTGGATGACATAATATTTGGAGCTACTAATGAAACCTTGTGCAAAGAATTTGCTTCTTGTATGACTAGGGAATTTGAAATGAGCATGATGGGTGAACTCAAGTTTTTCCTTGGACTGCAAGTCAAGCAATGTAAAGATGGGATCTTCATCAACCAATCCAAATATACAAAAGAACTCATCAAGAAATTTGGAATGGATGGCTGCAAAACTAGCAAAACTCCCATGAGCACATCATTGAAATTAGGTAAAGATGAAAATGGTAAAGCAGTAGATGAGAAGAAATATCGAGGTATCATCGGATCACTACTTTACTTAACTGCTTCTAGGCCTGATATAATGTTTAGTGTATGTCTTTGTGCTAGATTTCAAACTAGTCCTAAAGAATCACACTTGAATGCCACTAAGAGAATCTTGAAATATTTGAGTGGTACAATACATTTAGGACTTTGGTATCCTAAAAACACATAATTTCATATTATAGGATTTTCAGATGCAGATTACGCTGGTAGTATATTAGATAGGAAAAGCACAACAGGAGCATGTCACTTTCTTGGTAATTGTCTAGTTTCTTGGCATAGTAAGAAACAAGCATCGGTTGCTTTATCCACAACGGAAGCTGAGTATGTTGCAGCTTGTTTTTGTTGCACACAAGTATTATGGATGAAACAACAATTGCTTGACTATGGTAAGGTTTTTAACAATATTTCCATTAAATGTGACAACACTAGTGCTATCAATTTGTCTAAAAATCCTATACAACATTCTAGATCCAAGCATATAGATATTAGACATCATTTTTTAAGGGAAAATGTGCAAAATCAGAACATAATTCTAGAATTTATTGAAACACAAAATCAACTTGCGGATGTCTTTACAAAACCCTTGAATGAGGATAGACTTAATTTTATTAAACTTAATTTAGGAATGATTGATGGAAACACTCTGAATTAATTGCCTATCAATAAGGTTTCTATGTGCATGAATTTAATGCTTCTTAACACAATAGAAATATTCTCCATCTTTCCTTGAATCTTTCATTTTTAAGTATGTCGCGGTCGCTCCAGTATTCTTTAGCGGTCGCTATCCTGTCTGTCAGTTTCATTCAAACTAATGACTCTGTGCGCGGTCGAGAAAATTTGTGCGCGGCCGCATCAATTTGAATAGTTTCGACCGTTACAGTTACATTCCTCACTCGCGAGCATACTTATCTTGACAATGGTCGCTAGATCATAAGTCGCGATCGCACCTTGTTAAATCTGCGACCGCACCCTGTACACTCTGCTCGAAAATTTATAACCGTTGGTTGTGTGACAGGTCGCAACTCTTAACTTTCAACAGTCAAAAACGGCTATTTTCTTAAATCCATCTATTTAAGAGTGTTTTGCATCAGTTTATCTGATATTTTGCCTATTAAAGCACACAAACCTTCCTCTGAAACCCTAAAAACCTCTCAATATCATCTGTTTCTCAATCACTCTCTGTTTTCCTACTCTCTTCTGTTCTTTCTGTTCTAATGGCCCCCAAAAGAAAAACCACTTCCAAAATAAAAGGTCAAGCCAAGAGAGTTCCAGGAGTCACCATTAGAGAACCCATTGTTGATCCTCCATCTCCTCCTCAATCTAAAAGAGGTGAGAAAATTCACAAACCTCACCATCAAACCACTGAAGAAGATGTTAGGTATGTCATGCTAAAGAGAAAGAAGGTTGAAGGCACCAAATCTCCTTTTGGTGGGATGCTTTCTGCCTTGAACATCAAGGACGAAATTGAGAGATTGCTGGATGTCCTTGGATGGAGAAAATTTGTCTTTCCAGAAGAGGTAGGCTACTCTAGTCTGAGTAAGGAGTTTTTAATGTCTCTTCAAATAGAGAAGAGTGCAAATTCTGCACTAGGGTGGTATGGGGTCAGATTTAAGCTCTTTGATCAATACCAAGCCCTATCTCTAGAAGATTTTGGCAGCATTTGGGACTTCCCCTCTGAAGGTATAACCTCCTACAATGACCAAATCTTCTCAAACCCAACACTTTCTGATTTCTGGAGAGAAATTTCCATTGAAACCTCTTTTGAAAAGGAATCTAAAGCCAGACATATCAAATCTCTCACCCACTGGATGCTCCATAGGATTATCACCTATACCATTCACCAAAGAGCAGATGGGAATGAGAAAGTAACCAAGAGAGACCTTATATTTCTGTATGCTTTCACCCACAACATCAAAATAAACACCACCAAGTTCTTGATTGATACTCTTTATCATCATGCTGTAACAAGAACTGGTACCTTCTTCCTATCCTCTCAAGTTACTCAAATAGCTAGGCACCTAAACCTTCTGAATGATTTGAACTTAGCTACTTTGAGGAACCCTTTCACTCTAGCCTCCAATGCTATCACAATCGATTACTTAGAGCATGCTGGTTGTGTAAGGAAGATAGAAGGGTCATATGTATACTGCTATGGCAAGAAAGGAGTTATGGATAAACAAAAGAAAAGGCCAAGGTATACAATTGAGGAAGAGGGAGATTCTGTAGAAGTTGCAGTAGAATTACATCCAAAAGCAACTTCATCAAAAGCTGCTAAAGAAACTGCTTCATCCTCCACACAACTCATTCTCCAAGCTATCAAGACTCTCTCAAGGAAACTCACTAAGTTCAAGAAAAGTGTTTCCAAGAGATTCCAGCACTTAAACAAGAGGATAGACCTTATATCCCACATGCATCATGATCTTTATGATATGCAAGGCAAATTGGACTTGCCTCAATGCAATCTTGAAGATTGGGATATAAGTGATCACACCCAAAGCGTTGCTGAAGAAGAAGAGTCCATTAGCACTAGCTCTGCCTCTGTTGCACCTCAAGATAAGGGGAAAGCTCCTTTAGTTGAAGAAGAGTTAGAGTTAGATGATGACTCAGAATAGCTTAGCTTTAGTCTGTTTTTGCTTGCATTTTCATATGTTTGCTAATTTGCTTTCTGTTTTGTATTTTCCTCCACTTCAATCTATATATTTCCATGTTTATATTTCCATTTGTATTTTGCTTAACATTTATTTCATTTTGCCTATGCCAATGGGGGAGAGAAAATTATAAATGGAATGTCAATAAAATTATGGGGGAGAAATAAGAAAATTATGGGGGAGAAATAAGAACAAGAACAACAATCTGTTTGAACATTTGCAAATTAGGGAAAAATGTTTATGGGGGAGTTAATTTCTTGTTGAAATTTATTGAACATTTGCAAATAAGAAAAAATGTTTGCATCAAACAATAACATGTGCACCAAGATAATCTAATAATCACAATGCTCTTAACCATGATTGTTGCATATGTTAAGAGGGAGCATTTTAGACTTATTATTTTTCTTATCATTCCATTTGAAATTGTCAAAGTCAAAATGGGGGAGATTGTTAGACAAATGACCTTAATTTTGATCCTTGACAACTCAAATGGATGATCTATTTAACTTGTGTTTGAGAAATCTTGTTGCAGGATTAGGTTACTTCAAATAAGGTGAACAGAACACTTATAGCGGTCGCACCTCACCTGAATACGACCGCTCCATGTAATTAAAAGAAGAAATCTTATCACAGTAGGTTTCGCGGTCAGAAGTTCGACCTATGTCGCGACCGCTCCTACAGAATAGCGACCGTCCGAATATTTGCACGACCGCTACTCAAAGAACTTAAATCATTACAATCACAGTAAGGTTCGCGGTGACAAGAACGGTGAATGACTCGACCTCGCTTATCACTTTAGCGACCGCCCCATTCAGAATCGCGACCGCTCTACCATTCAAGAAGAAATTGTTTGAAGAGACAGTAGGTTTCGCGTCCTCAGGAGCGTCCAGAAGTTCGACGCGAGTTTCTCAATTCGACCGCGATAATCTACATAGGGCGACCGCGACATTCAAATTATGGCGGACATTCAATTTTGCCCTGTCAGAGAATGACACGTAATATGACCGTTATAAACCCACTTGATTATTCAAAAAGGGCGACCGCACCATTGCTAGGCGCGACCGTCCCGACAAACACAGCTGGGCAAGAAGCCGGTCCGACAAACACAGCATGGGCAAGATTCCAGCTGCAGAGCACTAAAATTCGACCGTTGAAGTCTTTTCAAAAGTAGCGACCGTCCCCTGTTAAAGGACGACCGCGAGAAGCATGAGCGCGACCATCCTTGCATGAAGGGCGACCGCGAAGTGCTTCGGGCAGTTTAAGTAAAGAAGGTCTAATCTACCAATACATTATTCTTAATGTCTATAACGGCTAGTAAGACCACAATGGCTATAAATACAATGTCTCTCTGAGAAAACAAAAAAGAGGAATAAGCAAGAAATCAGATTGTAATAGCCAAGCAACAAATTTTCATTTACTTAAACTTACAATTAAATTGTAATGTATGTTAGGTGTTAGCATTGAAAACACCATTGTATAAGTTTGAGTGTAAGCTTGGGAAACACTTGGGTTGAGAGAGTAAGCCTTGTAAAACTCTTGTTAGGTTGTGAGAGTAAGCCTTGTAAAACTCTTGTTTGGGTTGTGAGTGTGAGCCTAAGAAAAACACTTGTGAAGTTAGGTGTGAACTTGTGAAAACACCAAAGTTCGAAGTAAGCTTGTAAAAACTTCAAAGATTAGTGGAACCTTAACAAGTTGTTAAGGAAGTGGATGTAGGATTGAAGTAAATCCGAACCACTATAAATCTTGTGTGTTCTTTCTTTCTTCCATTACTCAACCAACTCTCTATTCCGCATTTCTTGATTGTTGAGTTTTTTAAATTGTCATTAATTCTTGAGAAAACCAATTCACCCCCCCTCTTGGTTGCCATCTTGGGACAACAATAATAATAATCTTGTCTTTAACAAAACTTCATTTATACATATGAATACATTCTTGAAGTAAAATACAGCATAATTAAATTATACATGTATACAACACACTCTAGTTGGTATCAGAACACACTTACCTTACTCGTGGCATACCGATTGACTTTTAGATCAACCACCTATTTACCTACGCGATTTACATAACCACGCTAAGCTAAAAAGCTTAGTGGTACAAAGAAATAATTTAAAATATACATTTCAAATAAATCATATTTCATATATTAACGTCATGTATTACCATTTTCTTATCATATTTACCCTTTTCAATGCAATCTCTATATATTTCCACTATTTCCACCATTCTCATAATATATATATATATATATATATACTCCTATACATCATTCCAACAAATCACAATTCAATAACTTAACAAAATCTTCATGAAATAATGCTCACAATTTCCACATCCATAAACATTTTACACATCATATTATGTTTTCATAAACTCATCATTCAACATAGCTTCTCAAGCCATATTCACTTTCAATCATTTACTTATGTATTGTATACATCTCATTCCATGATTATCATCATATATCACATAATGTTATATTTCATTCCATAATTCACATTAAAACAAAGACATGCATGGGCCCACAAGACACTAATATGCCATTCAACTTTCAGAGTTAATTTATCATTATCCCAACTAGGCTTCAAGGATTAGGTTCAACCAAGCTTCAAGGGGAACAAAGCATGCTAAGTATCAACCCAACTTGGCTTCAAGAACCAATCCAACCTAGCTTCAAGGGTTGTAACATCTCAATTAGGCTTCAAGGACTAGACCCAACCAAGCTTCAAGGGGAGTAAAACATGTTAAACTTCTACCCAACTTGGCTTCAAGGATCAAGCCCAACCTAACTTCAAGAGATTGTTACTATAGGCATGCCACCAACAACAAACTCTGAAAATGGAATAACACATTAGCCACACAATTCATTTATTATTTCATTATCAATTCCATTCTCAATTCTCATCATTATCTAGGCAAACATGCCCCACTTGTTTCAATTGAATCATCATAGCCAATCACAATGGCTTCACATGTCATTTGAATTATATCTCAATTCACATTACAACACTTCATCATTCAAGTATGTATAATCAATTTTATTGAACATATAGACAATATGTCCATTTATTTCATTGCAATCACTATTACCAACCATAATGACATCACATTTCATCACTTCTCAAGGCACATTAATATAATTCATCATGAAAATATTTATCATAACCAATTGCATTGCACATACCTTTTTGAATGATCACCATAGCTTTCACACTATACAATTAATAACATTAGTCACATTGTATTAACCATATAATAAATTACTTAACATTGTTGTAGGTCACAAAATCATATAAAAGAATGCATCTATGTAAGTTGTACTTACCTCAAGAACTACTCCCATTAATCTATACACTTCCTCTTCCAAGAGTTCTCACATTAGGTTAGTGCAACATAATCTCTTCCAAACTTGACTATTATGTCAAATCTTCAATAACCATCTTCAATTCTCTCAAAACCCATAAGAATTTGGTGTATATGTAGATAAAATCACCTCTCTTTCTCTCTATCCCTCTTTCTCTCTCTCTCTCTCTCGTCCAAGAAGAAGAAGAAGATGAAGAAGATGAAAAGAAGATCTTTTCTTCTTTTTCTCATGCTTATCATATATATATATATATTAATAATTAAATACCTTCAAATATTCACCATACACTTGTCACTCTTTGACTTTCTTTCTTCTTTTTATTTTAATTATTATTATTATTAATTAATTAAGCTTACTTTCCCACACCACTTTATACCTCATGTATATGTGATGTATATGTTGGTATATGTATATTTCTTATATATCACTTTTATATTCCCATATATTTTCCCAAATACCATATATACATATTATTCTTACATATATTACCAACATATCTTCTCACAGCTACTACTCCAATGTACACCAAAATCGGGGTATTAAATTAATTCGTTACTCTTCTTTTGATTTTCAATAGACATTCACATTAAATCCATATACAACAATAATTACTCCAAACTTTTAGGGTATATTTTGGGATATTACAATTTTGGACTTATTAAAATATATTAGACCAGACTGGGTAAAAAATTAAGGGTCTATAGTTTGCCCCCTGCTTGAACGATCTGAGACTTTAGTAAAAGAGAGTGAAAAGCAATAAGACTTAATTTTTGATGAGATGGTTATTTGAATTTGTTTTGGGTACTTGGACCTGAGACTAAACTTGATTTGGGTACTTGGACCCGAGATTGGGTACTTGGACTCGAGATTGAATTTGATTTGGGTACTTGGACCCGAGATTGGATTAAATTTGGATACTTGGACCAAGGATTGGGTACTTAGACCCGAGATTGATTTGATTTGGGTACTTGGACCCAAGATTGGATTAAATTTGGGTACTTGGACCTGAAATTGGGTACTTGGACTCGAGATTGGATTGAATTTAGGTACTTGGACCCGAGATTAATTTAATTTGGGTACTTGGACCCGAGATTGGGTACTTGGACCCGAGAATGGGTTTGATTTGGGTACTTGGACCCGAGAATGAGTACTTAGACCCAAGATTGATTTTGATTTGGGTACTTGCACCCGAGATTGAATTTGATTTAGGTACTTGGACCCGAGATTGGGTACTTAGACTTGAGATTGATTTGATTTGGGTACTTGGACCCGAGAATGGGTGCTTGGACCCAAGAATGGGTACTTGGACCCAAGACTAATTTGATTTGGGTGCTTGGACCCGAGACTGAATTGAATTTGGGTGCTTGGACATGAGAATGAATTGAATTTTGGGTGCTTGGACCCGAGACTGAGTTTGACTAACCTTTTATTCAGTTGAGAAGTCTGACTGCTCTGGCTGTTCTATGCATTGTGGTTCTTCACCCTCGTAAATGGATCTTCATCCTTGGAGATCATGTCTTCATCCTTGAAAATAGATCTTCATCCTTTGAGATCGGGTCTTCACCCTTGAAAATGGATCTTCATCCTTTAAATCAGGTCTTCACCTTTGAAAATGGATCTTCATCCTTGATAATCGGGTCTTCACCCTTGAAAATGGATCTTTATCCTTGGAATAAGGTCTTCACCTTTGAAAGTGGATCTTCATCCTTAGAGATCTGTCCTATATTGGCTTCAACTCTTCTAGCTGGACTGATCTTTTGTCATTTGCATCTTCATTCTTTTGATAGTTATAATGTTCCATTCTTTAGTTCTTCCTTTTTGCAATAATTTAGCTATTTTTAGTTGGCTTTCATATCCTCTCCTTGCCCCCTAAGGATTTTTTTTCATGCAAGCTTTGATTGATGTTTTTCTTATCTAGTTCTTTTTATAAGCACGTATTTCTTCTCTTTGCAAAATTACTGGACATTTCTCAAGCAATGGGCTTTCCATGCCCCCCTAATTTGACATCTTCTTTTGATTCTTTACTTCATAGAGTGTTTGCTGTTCACTTTGATAAAGAATAGACAATACAAGACAAAAAAGTGTGATGTGATATGCTCATGTATGCATGATATGCATGATAATACTCACAGCGGTTTCATTGACTCACAGACCAAGGTGATCAGCAGAAGTATTCTCATTGACTCCTTTTCGACATTCGTTCAAGTCTTGCATTGGAATGATAGAAAGCTTTGCATTTATGGCTTTTATCTTCAAGATATTGAAAACATGAGTAATGTAGACCCCAAGTAGCAAAGTCAGGGATTCATCTATTTCAAACTATGTCTCAGCATGTCAGTTGATAGCTTCTTCATGACCTTGCCAATAATCATTTCCTTTGCCCTATGTGTCCTTTGGAGGTTCAACATACTTCCCTTAACTTGAAGGCTTTGTATGACAAAACACTTTTTTTTTGAATTTTGATTTTGAAATCAAATGTTGGCTTTCCAAATTAATGTTAATGTACCTCAGGACTTGATTTTCCAAATTAACATATCTAAAACATGAAATCCCTAGTTACCGTACTAAACTCGGGAAATATTTCTATTTAAGCAAGAACTGTTGCACTTCAGATAGGCACATACACATTACTTGGCCAAAGTTCTCATTGAGTTTAAATACCGTCTATCTCATATGCATGCTTATCCTAACTATCTCCACTAATAGACTCTACCTACCAAGAGAGTTCAATAGGTCTTTGGTAGGCTTGAAATATGGTCTATAAGGGACACTGGTTAAATGAAAGCTATTTGCAATTTGGGGCTGATGTGACACAATGGACAAACCTTCACACTACAAGTGTCTTGTTTGAACTTTAGGTAGTTGGGAGCAATCTTGCTAGACTCTAAATTCTTTCTGTCTTCTTAGCATTAATCTGGATCTTGATTAGGACAGTCTTTGCCCTTGCCAAAAGTTTAAGACCCAAATTCATTTCTTTTCTTCTTTTCCCTTTTCTTTCCTCTTTATTTTTCTTGCTCTTCCCTCTTCTTTCTCTTTCCTTACTCTTCCCTTTCTTTTATCATTTTGTCCTTCTTTCTTGTAGGACTATCAAGTACAAAACTTTCAAGAACTGGATGGTCTTCCTCCTTTTTCTCCAATTTTGATTGAATCTTTGGTTGGGTTGAACCAATTCAAGTAAAAATTTCTTTATGAACCAAATGGAAGCCTTTTGTTGCTTTAGGTAAAAGAGAACTCAGTTGGCTTTCTGAACCGCCTTTTTAGGTTTTATTTTTTTCTCTTTTTTTTTCTTTTCTCTTTTCCTTTTTTCTTCTTTTTTTTTCTTTTCCTTCTTTTTTTTTGTTTGATTGTTTTTTTTTGTTTGGTTCTAACTCTAAAAGAGTTGTCTTGTTTGTACCAACTTGAGCTTCAAATAATGGATGAGTGGAGTAACATACATCTTCTTTAATAGGGATAAATCATTTGTTACTCTGATGTTGTCTTGATATATTGGAAATACTAAGAAAACTTCAACTGCCCTTATAGTATTAAGAACTTCAACCACTCTTATGGTCTTGAGAACTTCAACTATCTTTATGGTATTCATTTCTTTCTTTGATCTTCTTGCCTCTTCATCTTAGTGATCATAAGACTTGTCAAAAGTATCACAATAGCTCAGGGTAGATTATTAGATTTTTAAGCCAATGAAAAGAAAGCTAAAATTTTATGAAGGCTCAAAGGGACAACTAGGGATTGATCTTTAATAGGATGGATACTAGTTGTTGGCTCGTCAAACAATGCCTAGATTATCTCTCCCTTAAATAAGTAGAGTTCAATTTTGCCTCGAAAGTTTGTCAAAGCATGTTCTAAGATTGACTAGAACCTATACAAAGGTAATTATGCAGGAGCCCTCTTTAAGTAAGCATACACAACTCAATGCTATAGAGCATTTCTCTCACCTAGTAAAGTCATTCGAGTCATGATGCATAAATATATTAATTCATGAATTATCAAGCTAGATTCCTCATTTGTTGAGCACCAAAATGAACAAAGGCCAATAAAATTTTGATGAAAATAATTTATTTAAAGCAACTTTAAGTTTGAAAAGCACAATAGTTCCAAAATATTAAAGAAAGTAAGATTGAAAAGCAACATTCAAGCTAAGTTCATTGAGTTTAAGCTTCTTTTCCTTTCACATCTTCAATATTTCCATCTTGAAAGGATGATAAAACAAAATCTTCTTCCAATCTTTTTCCCACCATGAAGGTTGCCGGTGGAGGTACTTTGTTGAACCTTGGAAATGGATTATCTTTGGTGTTGGGCTTATCCGGCTCGGGCAACTTGCCATTATCAATTAAATTCTACATCTCATGCCTCAACTTCATGCAATTGTCTGTTTCGTGTCCAGGCCTTTGATGGAATTGGAAAAATGCATTAGTATCAAAGTTAGGTGGAAGAGGATTAGGCAAAGGATGAGGAGTCAAGGGTTGTAACAATCCCTTCTTTTGTAGCTTATTGAGAACCCAAGACAGTGGCTTCCCTAATTCTAAAAACTGCCTCATTCCTCCTTGACTAGTGGCATTAACATCAACTTCTTTTTGTATGCTTTAATTGCTCGATTGGTAGTTCCCTTTCTAATTCCTTCTTATTGAAAAGCGATTCTTCTCCCTTTCCCATTCTTCAATTTGTAGACGAGCTTGGAGAAGATCTTTGAAATCCCTTATAAGGGTGTGAGACATCCTTTCACGGAGATTGGGCAGGATGCCTCTCACAATCATCCTTATTTGATCAGATTCATCGGGCCTTTTCTTGAGCAAAGGCCTTGTTTCTCCATCTCTTTACATAGTCCACAAAATTCTCATTTGGCCTTTGCCTAATGGACTCAACTTCTATTAAGGTAACTTTCATTTCAACATTGTATCCATATTGTTGGATGAAGGCCTTGTATAGCAAATACCAACTCTTTTGTGTTCCTTCATCTAAGGTATTGAACCAATTTTGGACAATAGGCTCCAATGAGAGCATAAAGTACCTTAGAGTTTGAGCCTTAGTAGCTCTGGCAAACTGCATAGCAGTGATATACTGCTTCACATGGAGATGAGGATTTTCGGTTCCATCAAACTTCGTAAAAGATGGCATCTTGAACTTGTACGGAACTTCTTCATCTAGCTCAAATAATTTTTCAACTTCGGACATTTCTTCAATTTTCAGTTTCTTCTCAAATTTCTTTTCTAAATCAGCAATCATCTTTTCAACATCAAAAGTCTCAGTCTTTTCAATAGTTACCTTCTCAACAACCTTTGGCTCCTTTTTGTCTTGAGGATCTTGGTAGTATTGAGCCCAATCATCATCATCAATGATCACCTTATCATCATCAAAAACTACTTCACCAATTTTAGTCTTCCCTTTGTCCTTTGGCTTCTTAGTGCTAGCAGATGCTTTGGCATGATTTTCTAAAATTGCTGTCAATTGGTTCTTCATGGTCTCAGTTAGGCCTCTTTTATTTCTTCCATTTTGGCATTGAGGGCTTCATCCATCATTCTTTGAATTTGTTCGGGCTCCATTATTTTTGGTGAGCAAGTGATTAAGTCGTTGCTAGATACTTCATCTCCGGCATAGGTTGGATTATCGTAAGCTTTTGAACTTTCATAATCCAGGGCTGTGAGCTAGAGAGAATCAATGATATGAGATGTAAATGTATATATGTATGCATGTATGCACAAACAATCAACAAAGAAAGATAATTAGGACTTTCCTTTCAACCTTATAACATCCACACACGAATGGCGAGCCTCTTTTCCTAGCTATATGGTTAACAAAATACCAACAGGGGGTACCTTGTTTTTGAATAATTCCCTCTGACATTTTAACCAATATTTATATTTTCAAAATGGAAATCAGTTCATAATAATTCCCATTAATTAGGTTTTAATCCATTCCACCAACTATAGTAGCTTTTATGCTATATTGGATTAAAACTAAATTAAGAGATTTATTATAAATAGATTTCTTACTTGAAAAAGTAACTAATGATTCATGCCAAGAACAAGCCCATGGATAATTATTCTTAGTATAAACTAGGCTCACAATTGATTTTTGGTATTTCGTATTTGACCTAAATAATTGGCAAGCTCTTTGTAAGAAAAGGTTGGATAAAAACAATTTTGTTTCTAAGCCCATTGTAAGAAGATCTTAGAAAAAATGGATTTTGGGCTTAGTATTTGGGCCATGAGCAAAAGAATTTTTGATTTATTTTTAGAAAATTTTTATGTCCAAAGACCATCTTGAAAAGTTTTGAAAATAGCTTTGGTCTTTTGGACTTTAAAGAAAAATTTATTTTGAGCTTACAATATACTTAGGTCATATTAGAAAAAGAACAAACCAAATAAGCCATGATTTAAGCCAAGATAAATTAACCATAGTCAAACAACATGCATTTGGGGTAAAAACGTAAGGAAAGTAACTAGGCCAATTATATGAGCTTTAGTCTTTGGGTTAAAAGGCTTAGGTTCCCATAGCAAGTATATACCAAATGGTACGAGGCTTTGAGTGGTTATGCTATGCTCGATCTCCATACCTTGAGTGAAAGTATGGTATCCCTTACATAACACAATACGGATAACATGGGCATCCTAACTCACGCACACGATGCAATCTAATATGATGCAATGGATAATATCATTATAAGAAAGAATAGAATAATATAAAGACCAATGGAATCAACTTATCTTGTCTCTAGTGGAGTCGCCACTGTGAGCGGAGATTTTTGCCCCCACTCCCGGTGGAATGGTTCTTGCGACTTCGGCACTGTTTAGGCTCGGGGCCGTAGAGAACACGAACCTAAGTCCGGAGATAATGGAGTCGCCACCCGGACGGGCAGAAAAAAATAAAGGGGTGGATGACTCAATTCCTAAGGAATCCCCAATCCCTTAATGGGTTTAGAAAGTTGGGTACGTGTGGGGAAGGTGAGAAATGGTCCAACACCCCCCACAACGCCCAGTTCATTGGAACAGGCCTCCTTTACAGGTCTTAATATTATAAAATTCTTAAATATAACAATATTATCCATATTACACGTAATAATTAAAATAAAGCATCGATATATTGAAAATCAAAATAATGTCCAAGCAAAACAAATAAATGGACACCCATCCGAAGATGAAAACATGCCCTTACATAATCCATGCCTAAATAGGAAACCCACCGAAAGGTAGAAACATGTCCTTTACATTGGTTCTAAAATAGACAAAACAATTTAAATTACATAATATTTAACTAATGAGGTACTCACTAAGTGGAAACATACCTCTTACAATATTTCGAAATCTAAATATATCGATAAAAGTAAATAACCAATCATCATAAATAAATCATTCATGCAAGATATTAAACATTAATAGAACGTAAACATCCATCCATGATAAACTAAATAAACCAAGCATTGAACTTAAATAAATTAAAGCATATAAAATAAATCAAAGCATAATCAAATATAAAATTGAATAAAGCAAATAAAGATTCAAATTAGGGCTACTGTTTCTATTTAAAATTCTTTATTTAATGTGTTTAGGGTTTTGAAATTTATGGGTTTAAGCTACTGTGAGTTTTAATAGAATTGAAATGGAGCAAAGTTTTATAATTTAAGAGGTTGATAAAGTTCTTTGATTAACTAAATTAGTGTTTGAGGAGTGAAATCAGGAAAATAGGGTTTGAACACTTTAAAACATTTAGATTTATGGTTTACGGTTACTGGATCATGGTTTTTAGGCTTAGTGTGTTTGAATTTTAATATTTATGTTTATAAAATTTTAAGGTTTAAAGGATTAGGGTTTAGAAAAATTAGGGTTTAAGGTTTTGAGGGAGTTAGAGTTTAAGAAAATTAGGGTTAACGTATTAGTTTTGAGGGAATTATGGTTTAAGAAAACTTAAGTTTTAGATTAATTGGTTTTGGGTTTACTGTTTGTATTTTGAATAATCATAATAATGGAAGTGAAACATAAAGATTTATAATACATAAATAAATAATGACCCGAACCCATACGGCGGTCCCGCTAGCCTGTTAGTGGGCGGGGGTCAAGGGGGCAGCGCCCCTTAAGGGTCCGGGTCCGCACTCGGAAGATTTTGAAAATTGGCTTCTAGGATTGTAGGTTTCGGTGTTGAAAATTAAGTTTTTAGGGTTTAAGATTTAAAAAAAATAGGGTTTTGAAATTGGAAGAAACTAGTGTTATTTTTAAAAGAATAATGCTTACTGTGTGATTTTGGAAAGAAGGATTAATTTGGGTTAAAGCTTTTGATTCTTAAAAATAAAGCTACCGACTTTTTGGAATAGAGATTGGGGTTTTGGGAATTAATAAAATGATTTAGGGTTTTTGAAGTTTTTGGAGATAAAAAAACGATTTAAGGTTTTTATGGTTTTTGAAAACAAAAGAAACGAATTAGGGTGTTTAGAGACAGAAGAAATAAATTAGGGTTCTTAGGTTTAGAAGAAACATTTTAGGGATTTAAGGTTTAGAAGAAACAGAAGAATGATTTTTAGGGTTTTTGAAAATAAAAGAAACGATTTATCAAAGCTACTGTGAGAAAATAAAGAAATTAGAGATTCAAACCTTCATTCGTTATTCCACCAAAAATTGCTTCTTGGATGAACAAGTATAAAGACAAGCTTTGCTGCCTTTGATGGATTGAATTGCTTGTTTGCTCTATCAAAAGTCCAATTGATTTCACTGCCAGAAGGAATTTTTAAAATTCGATTTTCTTTCAATGTTTTCCTTCCCAATTTCGATCCCCTTTTGTGTTGTTTTAGTCCTTATTTATAGAAGATTTTTATGATTAATCTTAGTTGCTCACATAATCTAACATTAATTAAGAAAATGAAACCGAAACCGAATTGAATTTGGTGGCGAAAAAAAATTGCTGTGGAAAAATTTTGCTGGCAAAAAAGTTGCCGCAGGGGGCTGCGGGGTGAAAATTTGCCTGCAAGCTTTCCTGAAGGCCATTTCCTCCGCAGGATTTTCCTACGGGCGAAATGGCCCAAGGCCATTTCACTACCCCTCTTTTTGGCGACGAAATTTTTTATCGCTGATTTTTTGTAGCAGATTTTTTTTATTTTTATTTTTATTTATTTGTTTAGTATTATTATTTTTTTATTGATAAAAATTAAATACTAAAGCAAATATTATTTAATTAAGATAACACAAATTATTTTGGACTTATTAAAATATATTAGACCGGACTGGGTCAAAAATTAGGGGTCTACACCACTGTTCTGCTATAGCAGGGTCTGTAGTACCAACAAAGTCCTCAGCTCCATACTTTCTTAGTTTATCATACTGCCTCAACGACAACTGCGGCTGTGGCTGTGGTGACTGCGAAGCTGGAGCCTGCCTCAACAACTCTACCATATGTCATACCCAACTAAACAAAATCTCGTCAGCTGCTGGTCTCACTGGCACAGAAACAGACACAACTCTAGTTCCATCTCTACACTCATCCGAAGTCACACTCTCTACACTACCCTCAGCAGCCTAATGCATCAGAGATGCCATAACTACCTATATTTGCAAACACAGCAGAAAATACTATATCAGAGATCAGAAATTGTCAATGCCAATGCATGTATTACAATTAAAAACTATTTTCAAATCCTCCATTTTCTCTCTCTATCAACCCACCTAGGTCGAGAACCTCAAACCTAGGCTCTGATACCAAAATAAATGTAACACCCTTAAACCCTACATACATACAATACATATTTTCAGCATATGTAAAATACGCATATACGATATAAAAATATCACAGACCGGTTTAATAAAAAATTTTCACATTTTTAATTTAAAATTTCAAATTCTAAATATATAAAATTAAATAGCATATAAATATTCTTTATTTATTATAGGAACCCAAAATAAATTTTATATATGAAAATCTCAAGAAAAAATTTGCCAAAGTTTTGTCTATAATTTGGACATCCCAAAATTCAGAAAAACACAACCTGCTAAAAGAAAACACTCCCAAATAATTTCAAATCACCATCTCAACCATACTCCTCAATTTCACCAAGTTTCTCAAACATTTATATATAGATATATATAATTTACAACACATTTACTCTCCCATTTCAAATACATTGACCCAAACATTCTTTATAACATACAATACATAAAATCCAAAACATAATATATTATACATAATACTCAAAATGTACAATAACATAAAAATTGTAATATCCCAAAGTATACCCTAAAAGTTTTGGAATATTTTATCATTGTATTTGGATTAAATGTATATGTTTAAGTGGGAAGATTAAAGAAGAGAAGAGTGTATATGTTGTATATATAGAGATATATATAACATATACAAGTCAAATTATTAAATGGTCAAAAGAAGAAATAATTAATTTTAATTAATTAAATGGAAAATTGAATTAGTGAGTGGATGAAGATATTTGATTATTTTAATATTTAATTGCTTGGTGGAGGTTTAAAGAGAAGAAGTGGTTGACTTTGCCATTCATTCTTCTTCTTCTTCTTCTTCTTTCTTTGTTGGTCGACCATCACAATAGCAAGAGAGGAAGAGAGTTTTTGATTTTCCAAACTCAAGATTGAAGGATGTTTCAAGTGATCAAGTTGGAAATCTAAGAAGTTTCATCATTTTTGGTAAGTTTTCACTTGATTCTTTAGTTTTCTTTTAAGTTGTATTTGAGTTTGATGGTTGATTATTGATGGTAGGAGTATGTTTGATTATGGGGTGTTTGAGAAAATTTGGTTTAATTGATTTTGATTTTGGGGTTGGATTGAAGAAAAGGAGTTAGGTTTGGTGTTGGAAGAAAATAAGTGTTGTGTTTGAGTTGTGTGTATGTGATGGTTGTGAATTGGGGTTTGATGTATCTATTGAGTTGTATTAGTGTTTTTGCAAGTTATATTGGTTTATGTGTGTATTTAGTTAAGTTTGTTTGAAGTGGATAATGGTGGAAGAAAGTGGTTTGTTGGATGTAGTGTTGATGTTGCCGGAATCTGCATTTTTGGCTTGACACGCCCATGAGCATGGTCAGGTCTTTAGGCGTGTCAATGGTTCTCTGTTTCTGGATGGGTGACACGACCAGTGACACACCCATGTCACTGAGCGTGTCACAGCTTCTGTGTTGTAGTAGCATTTACACGTCCAGTGACACGCCCATGTCACTGAGCGTGTCATAGCTACTGTGTTGTGGGAGGATTGACACGGCCATGAACACGCACGTGTTGTTGGACGTGTCAATGTTTCTATGAGATAGAATGATTGACACAGCCAGTGACATGCCCATGTCACTGAGCGTGTCAAAGCTTTTGTGTTGTGAGTTAGGGCATGGTCAGGGACACGCCCGTGTTGTTGAACCTATCATGTGTAGAGTTAGCCCTAGTTGATTCTTAACCTTATTATCTCATGTGTATCTCTAAGTGAGTGTGTATGATCACCTTTGGTTTAGATTTTGAAGAGAGTTGAGTTGCCATAATCCAAGTGTTGAAGGATTCTTGGAAGAGGAGTTTGGTGTGGAGTGAGTTGCTCTTGAGGTAAGTACAAACCCTACATTATTGCATACATTTACATGATATTGGAACTTAACACATTTGGTTTAAATGTGTTAAGTAATCTATTATATTGTTGATACATTGGATTAATGCTATGAATTGCATAAGGTGAAAGATATGATTATCATATAAATTATATGTACAATGCAATTGGTTGTGTATACCCTAATGATGAGATGTGAAGCCATTGTTGTTGGCTATAATGATGCAAATGAAATAATTGGGGCATGTTTGCCTAAATGATTATGAGGAAATGAGAATGGAATTGATAATGAAATAATGAATGAATTGTGTACCTAATGTGTTATTCACTTTTCAGAGTTTTGTTGTTGGTGGCATGCCTAATAGTAACAATCTCTTGAAGCTGGGTTAGGCTTGATCCTTCAAGCCAAGTTGGGTTGAAGTTTAGCATGCTTAACTCCCCTTGAAGCTTGGTTGGGTCTAGTCCTTGAAGCCTAGTTGAGATGTTACAACCCTTGAAGCTAGGTTGGGTTTGGTTCTTGAAGCCAAGTTGGGTTGATGCTTAGCATGCTTTGCTCCCCTTGAAGCTTGGTTGAGCCTAATCCTTGAAGCCTAGTTGGGATAATGATAAATGTGATAATTAAACCAAAACATTAACTCTGAAAGTTGAATGGCATATTAGTTTCTTTTGGGCCCATGCTTGTCTTTGTTTAAATGTGAATCATAAATGGTGAAATAAATGAATTATAAGATTTAACGTAAGGTTTTGAAATATGATATTCTTATGTATTGTTTATTATATATGAATGTGTGACATTAGCATTACATTAAAGCATATTGTTATTGTGGGTTGTACCACTAAGCCAATGGCTTAGCGCGATTGTGGTTCATCGCGCAGGTGACAGGGTAGAACCGGAGAATTCATCTAGACCGAGTCGAGTCTAGACTTTGAAGTGTTGATTGTGGGCTTAAAGATCAGAGATGAACTGTCAAACATGTATAAACTTTATGTTTTGTAAACATTGATTTTGATGTATATATATATATGTAAATACTGCTACATTTTCTACTGTGTAATAAATAAATGTTTTATCTATTATGTTCTATAACATAAATATTTATTATAATATAATATGAAATGTTTTAAGTTTATTTATATTGTTGTTAAATTGAAAAAAAAAATTTGGGTTATCTAATATAAACCGTGACACTCCTGTATTCAGTATACGTATATTACAGGGGTAGTAGTATGTAGTGTGCGTATATGGGGTATATGGGTGTTACAATTGTTTTGGTATCATAGCCTAGGTTTGAGATTCTCAACCTAGGTAAATTGTAAGAAAAAGAACATTTTGATTATAAAAGTTAGTTTTTAAATAAGATACATGTTTTGGTATTGGCAGTCTCTGATCTTTGATGAGGTATATTCTGTTGTGTTGCAGATTAGATAGTGATGGCGTCTCAGTCACGTCAGTCCATAGAAGGTAGTGCTGAGAGTGTAGCTCCTGAAGAGGGTAGAGATGGAGCTAGGGTTGAGAGAGCTGGAGAGGCACCTGCTCCTGTGCCAGAGAGACCAACTGCTGATGAGGTTCCACCAGTTTGGCTGAGACATGTGGTAGAATTGTTGAGGCAAGCTCCAGTGCAGCCACCGCCACCACAGCCACAAGTGTCGGTGAGACATTATTATAAATTGAGAAAGTATGGGGTTGAGGATTTCTTTGGTACTACATATCCTGTAGTAGCTGAGCAATGGTTGGATAGAGTGCAGAGGGTATTTATCCAGTTGCAAGCTACTCTTGAAGAGAAATTTGATTATGCTAGATCCTTATTGCAGAAAGATGCTTATGATTGGTGGAAGACAGTTCCACATGCCATGGATGATCCACCGACTTTGTTTTATAGTGATTTTCTGCGGGAATTTGAGTAGAAATATTCTCCGAGGGAGTATAAGGATGCCAAGAAGATGGAATTTCTGAATCTGAGACAGGAGAATCAGACAGTGACAGAGTATGAGATTGAGTATATTCGGTTGAGTCACTATGTCGGTGGGATTATTTCTGATGAGATTGATCGGTGCAGGAGATTTGAGGAGGAATTGAGGCCCTCTATTATGTGTATTGTTGCTGGTTCTCGGTACCAAGACTTTTCTCAGTTAGTTGCCGCAACTAGAAGTGTTGAGAGAGCACAGGGTATTGCAACATCTACTACTGAAGATGAGACCAGAGTTAGGAGACCCCAGTTTGAGGCAAGGTCTTCATCTATGAAGAGAGGCCGAGGAAGTTTTATTTCGAGAGTCAGTAGGAGCCTGAGGCAGTCAGGTAGATCAGTTCAGTATCAGAGGCATAGATCGAGACCTACAGTTTCTGTAGCCAGTGCTCCGACTCTAGTGGTTCAGAGATCTATTTTACCTACATGTGTCCATTATGGTAGGGCACATGGGGGGTGCTTGCTGGAAGACGGGTGGATCAGGAGTATGTTTTAGATGTGGGTCACCAGCTCACTTAATCAAAGATTGCCCTGAGCTACAGGAGGATAGACAGACTGATACTGCAGCTTCTCGACCCAGTGTCAGCACAGGTGGTCGAGGGGGCAGAGGTTTTAGTAGAGGCGGTCGACCCAGGATTAGTCAGAGAGGAGGTTCTACATCCGGAGGCAGTAGGCCAAATGAGGCTGGGTCTTCTCGGTGAGTGTATGTGATGCAGAGGCAGCCGGATGCTTCAGCAGTTATTGCGGGTACATTTTCTTTATTTGGCATTTCAGTTCTTGCTTTGATTGATCCAGGATCTACTCATTCATACATAAGTTCATCTATCTTGCATGTGTCTGAATTACATTCAGAGTCCTTAGGATTTGATGTTTTGGTGACAAATCCTTTAGGACATAGTGTTGTGGTGAGTAAGGTACATAGTGTTGTGGTGAGTAAGGTGCATCGTGATAGTTCAGTTGTGGTGCAAGGTGAAGAGTTTTTGAGTGATTTGATTGAAATGCCATTTAAGGAGTATGATTTGATCTTAGGCATGGATTGGTTGTCTAAGTATGGAGCTGTGGTAGACTGTCAAAAGAAGTGTGTTACCTTGAGAACCGGTGATGGTAGAAGTGTGATGGTATCTGGTGAGCAGAGACAACTTGCATCCTTGTTTGTTTCAGCTGTTGTAGCTAGGAAGTTGATTAGAAAAGGGTGTGATTCTTATCTTGCTCATGTTGTGGATACCAGAGTAGTGGGTTCTCAACTTGATAGTATACCCACAGTTGCAAAATTTCCAGATGTTTTTCCGGAGGAGTTACTAGGGTTACCCCCTAAGAGAGAGGTTGAGTTTGGTATCGATTTGTTGCCTGGTACCACTCCCATCTCTATTACTCCCTATCGAATGGCACCTGCTGAGTTGAGAGAGTTGAAGGTGCAGTTGCAGGAGTTGTTGGATAAAGGGTTTGTTCACCCTAGTGTTTCTCCGTAGGGAGCACCTGTTTTGTTTGTGAAGAAGAAGGATGGTACTTTGAGGTTGTGCATCGATTATAGGCAATTGAATAAGGTGACTATTAAGAATAAGTATCCTTTGCCTAGGATAGATGATCTCTTCGATCAGTTAAAGGGAGCAGCAGTGTTTTCCAAGATTGATTTGAGATCAGGGTACCATCAGTTGAGAGTCAAAGCTGAAGACGTTCCTAAGACAGCTTTCTGCACAAGATATGGGCATTATGAGTTTTTAGCAATGCCTTTTGGATTGACGAATGCACCTGTAGCTTTCATGGATTTGATGAATAGGGTGTTTAGGCCCTATCTAGATCAGTTTGTGGTGATCTTCATTTATGATATTTTGGCGTATTCGCGTAATGAAGAGGATCATGACAAGCATCTGCAGATTGTATTGCAGACCTTGAGAGAGAAGCAATTGTATGCTAAGTTGTCGAAGTGTGAGTTTTGGCTTAATCAAGTGACTTTTTCTCAGTCATATAGTGTCAGCAGATGGTATAAGAGTTGATCTGAGTAAAGTTGAGGCTATTTTGAATTGGAGTCCACCGAAGTCTGTGACCGAAGTTAGAAGTTTTTTGGGTTTGGTAGGCTATTATCGACGGTTTGTGAAGGGTTTTTCTTTGATAGCTACTCCACTCACCAGATTACTTTGAAAAGGAGTTAGATTTGTGTTGTCCCAAGATGGCAACCAAGAGGGGGGGTGAATTGGTTTCCTCAAGAAGTTATGACAATTTAAAAACTCAACAAACAAGAAATGCGGAATAGAGAGTTGGTTGAGTAATGGAAGAAAGAACACACAAGATTTATAGTGGTTCGGATTTACTTCAATCCTACATCCACTTCCTTAACAACTTGTTAAGGTTCCACTAGTCTTTGAAGTTTTTTACAAGCTCACTTCCAACTTTACAAGTGTTTTTCTTAGGCTCACACTTACAACCCAAACAAGAGTTTTACAAGGCTTACTCTCTCAACCTAACAAGAGTTTTACAAGGCTTACTCTCACAACCCAACAAGAGTTTTACAAGGCTTACTCTCACAACCCAACAAGAGTTTTACAAGGCTTACTCTCACAACCCAAGTTTTTCCCAAGCTTACACTCAAACTTATACAATGGTGTTTTCAATGCTAACATCTAACATTCATAACAATTCAAATACAAGTTTAAGTAAAAGAAAATTTGTTGCTTGGCTATGAAAATCTTTTCTCAATGTTGTCTCTTTATTGTTTTCTCATAGAAACTTTGTATTTATAGCCAATGTGGTCTTACTAGCCGTTATTGATGTTGAGAATAAAGTCTTGGCAGATTAGACCTTCTTTACTTAAACTATCCGAAGCACTTCGCGGTCGCCCTTCATACAAGGATGGTCGCGCTCATGCTTCACGCGGTCGTCCTTTTAACCAGGGACGGTCGCTACTTTTAAAAAGTTTCAACGGTCGAATTTTAGTGCTCTGCAGTTGGAATCTTGCCCATGATGTGTTTGTCATACCAGTTCTTGCCCATGCTGTGTTTGTCGGGACGGTCGCGCTAAGCAAAGGTGCGGTCGCCCTTTTTGAATATTGAAGTGGGTTTACAACGGTCATATCACGTGTCATTTTCTGACAGGGCAAAAGAGATGTCCGCCATAATTTGAATCTCGTGGTCGCCCTTGGTAGCCTTTCGCGGTCGAACTCATATTCTCGCGTCGAACTTCTGGATGCACCTGAGGACGCGAACACTACTGTCTCTTTGAGCAATTTCTTCTTGAATTGTTGGGCGGTCGCGACTCTAAATGGGCTATCGCTAAAGTGGTAAGCGAGGTCGAGTCATTCACCGTTCTTGTCACCGCGAACCTTACTGTGATTGTAATGATTTAAGTTCCTTGAGTAGCGATCGTGCAAGTATTTGGACGGTCGCTATTCTGTAGGAGCGGTCGCGACTGAGGTTGAACTTCTGACCGCGAAACCTACTGTGACAAGGTTTCATTCTGTAATTGCTTGGAGCGGTCGTATTCATCTGAGGTGCGACCGCTATAAATGTTCTGTTCACCTTTAATTGAAACAACCTAATCCTGCAACAAGATTTCTCAAACACAAGTTAAATAGATCATCCATTTGAGTTGTCAAGGATCAAAATTAAGATCATTTGTCTAACAATCTCCCCCATTTTGACTTTGACAATTCAAATGGAATGATGAGAAAAATAATAAGTCTAAAATGCTCCCCCTTAACATATGCAACAATCATGGTTAAGAGCATTGTGATTATTAGTTTATCTTGGTGCAAATGTTATTGTTTGATGCAAACATTTCTCCCCCATAAACATTTCTCCCCTATTTCAAATGTTCAACAAATTTTAACATGTATACTTGTTTCTCCCATTATTGTTCTTATTCTTGTTTTCCCATTATTGTATACTGTGTGTTTCATTCCATTTTGGTATTTTCTCCCCCATTGGCATAGGCAAAATGAAACAAATGTTAAGCAAAACCATTAACAAAACAATGAAAGGGAATATAAACATTATATATATTAAAGTAGAGGAAAGTACAAAGAGAGATTAAAACAAGCATATGAAAATGCAAACAATAAGAAAAATCTAATGCTATTCTGAGTCATCATCTAACTCTAACTCTTCTTTAACTAAAGGAGCTTTCCCTTTATCTTGAGGTGCAATAGAGGTAGAGCTAGTACTAATGGACTCTTCTTCTTCAGCAATGCTTTGGGTGTGATCACTTATATCCCAATCTTCAAGGTTGCATTGAGGCAAGTCCAATTTGCCTTGCATGTCATAAAGATCATGGTGCATGTGGGATATAAGGTCTATTCTCTTGTTCAAGTGCTGGAATCTCTTGGAGACACTTTTCTTGAACTTAGAGAGTTTCCTGGAGAGAGTTTTGATAGCTTGGAGGATGAGTTGTGTGGAGGATGAAGCAGTTTCTTGAGCAGCTTTTGATGAAGTTGCTTTTGGGGGTAATTCCACAGCAACTTCTACAGAATCTCCCTCTTCCTCAATTGTATACCTTGGCCTTTTCTTTTGTTTATCCATAACTCCTTTCTTGCCAAAGCAGTATACATATGATCCTTCTATCTTCCTTACACATCCAGCATGCTCTAAGTAATCGATTGTGATAGCATTGGAGGCTAGAGTGAAAGGGTTTCTCAAAGTAGCTAAGTTCAAATCATTCAGAAGGTTTAGGTGCCTAGCTATTTGAGTAACTTGAGAGGATAGGAAGAAGGTACCAGTTCTTGTAACAGCATGATGGTAAAGGGTGTCAATCAAGAACTTGGTTGTGTTCATTTTGATGTTGTGGGTGAAAGCATAGAGAAAGATAAGGTCTCTTTTGGTTACTTTCTCATTCCCATCTGCTCTTTGATGAATGGTATAGGTGATAATCCTATGGAGCATCCAGTGGGTGAGAGATTTGATGTGCCTGGCTTTAGATTCCTTTTCAAAAGAAGTTTCAATGGAAATTTCTCGCCAGAAATCAGAAAGGGTTTGGTTTGAGAAGATTTGGTCATTGTAAGAGGTTATACCTTCAGAAGGGAAGTTCCAAATGTTGCCAAATCCTTCTAGGGTTAAGGAGTGATAGTTATCAAATAGTTTAAACCTAACCCCATACCACTCTAATGCAGAATTTGCACTCTTCTCTATTTGGAGGGACATCAGAAACTCTTTACTAAGACTAGAGTAGCCTACCTCTTCTGGAAAGACAAAATTTCTCCATCCAAGGACATCCAACAATTCTTCAATTTCGTCCTTGATTTTCAAGGCAGACAGCATCCCACCAAAAGGTGATTTGGTGCCTTCAACCTTCTTTTTCTTTAGCATGGCATACCTAATGTCTTCCTCAGAAGTTTGGTGATGAGGTTTGTGAATTTTCTCACCTCTTCTAGACTGTGGAGGAGATGGAGGATCAACAATAGGTTCTCTAATGGTGATTCCTGGAACTCTCTTGGCTTGACCTTTGATTTTGGAAGTGGTTTTTCTTTTGGGGGCCATCAGAATAGAAAGAACAGAAGAGAGTAGGAAAACAGAGAGTGATTGAGAGACAGATGATATTGAGAGTTTTTTAGGGTTTCAGAGGAAGGTTTGTGTGCTTTAATAGGCAAAATATTAGATAAATTGATGCAAAACACTCTTAAATAGATGTAGTAAAGAAAATAGCCGTTTATGACTGTTGGAAGTTAAGAGTTGCGACCTGTCACACAGCCAACGGTTATAAATTTTCGAGCAGAGTGTACAGGGTGCGGTCGCAGATTTAACAAGGTGCGATCGCGACATGTGGTCTAGCGACCATTAGTAAGATAGGTACGCTCGCGAGGGAAGAAACTGTCTGTAACGGTCGAAACTATTCAAATTGGTGCGGCCGCGCACAAATTTTCTCGACCGCGCACAGAGATTTTTATTGAATGAAACTAACAGACGAGATGGCGATCGCGAAAGGACACTGGAGCGACCGCGACATTATTAAAAATGAAAGATTCAAGGAAAGATGGAAGATATTCGAAGTGTGTTAAGAAAAATTAATTTCATGCACATAGAAACTTTATTTTAAGGCAAAAATTTGAATTAACTCAAAGTGATTCCATCAATCATTCCTAAATTGAGTTTGATGAAGTTAAGTCTATCTTCATTCAAGGCTTTTGTAAAGACATCAGCAAGTTGATTTTCTGTATCTATGAATTCTAAGATTATATTCTGATTTTGTACATTTTCTCTTAAGAAATGATGTCTAATATCTATGTGTTTGGATCTAGAATGTTGGATAGGATTCTTAGACAAATTGATAGCACTAGTGTTGTCACATTTAATGGAGATATTATTAAACACTTTACCATAGTCAAGCAATTGTTGTTTCATCCATAATACTTGTGTGCAACAAAAACATGCTGCAACATATTCTGCTTCCGTTGTGGATAAAGCAACCGATGCTTGTTTCTTACTATGCCAAGAAACTAGACAATTACTAAGAAAGTGACATGCTCCTGTTGTGCTTTTCCTATCTAAGATGCTACCAGCATAATCTGCATCTGAAAATCCTATAATATGAAATGATGTGTTTTTAGGATACCAAAGTCCTAAATGTATTGTACCACTCAAATATTTCAAGATTCTCTTAGTGGCATTCAAGTGTGATTCTTTAGGACTAGTTTGAAATCTAGCACAAAGACATACACTATACATTATATCAGGCCTAGAAGCAGTTAAGTAAAGTAGTGATCCGATGATACCTCGATATTTCTTCTCATCTACTGCTTTACCATTATCATCTTTACCTAATTTCAATGATGTGCTCATAGGAGTTTTGCTAGTTTTGCAGCCATCCATTCCAAATTTCTTGATGAGTTCTTTTGTATATTTGGATTGGTTGATGAAGATCCCATCATTACATTGCTTGACTTGCAGTCCAAGGAAAAACTTGAGTTCACCCATCATGCTCATTTCAAATTCCCTAGTCATACAAGAAGCAAATTCTTTGCACAAGGCTTCATTAGTAGCTCCAAATATTATGTCATCCACATAAATTTGTACAATCAAAATGTTGTGCTTATCCTTTTTAACAAAAAGAGTTGTGTCTACTTTTCCTTTTGAAAAACCATTTTCAAGCAAATATGCACTAAGTTTATCATACCAAGCTCTAGGTGCTTGCTTTAATCCATATAAAGCTTTGGTAAGTTTGAAAACATGATCAAGAAATTTGTAGTTTTCAAAACCAGGAGGTTGTTCAACATAAACTTCTTCATTTATGAGTCCGTTTAGGAATGCACTTTTGACATCCATTTGATAAAGCTTAAAATTCATATGACATGTAAAAGCAAGTAATATTCTAATAGCTTCTAATCTGGCTACTGGGGCAAAGGTTTCATCATAGTCAATGCCTTCTTCTTGATTATAACCTTTGGCTACCAATCTTGCTTTATTTCTAATGATGTGACCATTTTCATCAAGCTTATTCCTATAAACCCATTTGCATCCTATTATAGAATGATCTATAGGTCTAGAAGTAAGTTGCCAAACATTATTTCTTTCAAATTGATTAAGTTCATCTTGCATTGCAGTTATCCAATTTTCATCATTTAAAGCTTCCTCAACAGTTTTTGGTTCAATTTGAGAAACAAAAGCAAAATTAACATCAACGTGATTAATTTTAGATCTAGTAGTTACTCCCTTTGATGTTTCTCCAATGATGAGTTCCTTTGGATGATCTTTCTTGTATTGCCAATCCTTAGGTAGATCTTGAGACTTTTCTTCAAGTTGATTGATCTTTGGAACATCAATAGATTCAAGAGGTTCAAGAGTACCTGCAGGGTCATTGAAAGTAATACCTTTCTTTTGATCAAGTTTAGATGATTCATCAAATACAACATGCATTGATTCTTCTATAACTAGAGTTTTCATGTTAAATACTCTATAAGCTTTGCTATATGATGAATATCCTAAGAATATGCCTTCATCTGATTTGGATGAGAATTTTCCAAGATTATCCTTGGTATTCAATATGAAGCATTTGCATCCAAATACTCTAAAATATCCAATTCTGGGTATTCTTCCATTCCATAGCTCATAAGAAGTTTTATTAGTTAAATGCCTTTTATAAACACGATTTGCAATGTAACAAGCTGTATTAACGGCTTCCGCCCAAAAATAAGATGGTAAATCATATTCATTGAGCATTGTCCTAGCCATTTCGATTAAAGTTCTATTTTTCCTTTCAACTACACCATTTTGCTGTGGAGTTCTAGGAGCAGAGAAATTGTGTGAAATGCCAAGTTCATTGCAAAAGCCTTCAAAGTTTTCATTTTCAAATTCTTTGCCATGATCACTTCTAATAGATGTGATCACATATCCTTTTTCATTTTGAACTCTTTTTGCAAAAGTTTTGAAGTAATTAAAGGCTTCATTCTTTTGAGCTAAGAAATTAACCCATGTGAATCTAGAGTAGTCATCAACAAGAACAAATGCATATGATTTGCCTCCTAAGCTTGTAACTCTATTTGGTCCAAACAAATCTAAATGAATGAGCTCTAAAGGTCTAGAGGTGCTTATAACACTCTTTGATTTAAATGAGCTTTTATGTTGCTTACCATGTTGACAAGGTTCACAAATCCTATCTTTATCATATTTTATCTTAGGTAAGCCATCAACTAAGTTCTCATTACAAATATATTTCAATTGATCCATACCAGCATGTCCTAGTCTTCTATGCCATAACCATGCATCATTATTAGTGGACATTAAACATGTATGATTTGAATGTATGCTGACATTGTAAGTGTTGTTTGTTCTAGTGCCCTTAAATATGATAACATCATTTGAATTTGTGATTTTGCATTCCTTGGAATCAAACTTGACAAAGTATGCTTTATCACAAAGTTGACTAACACTTAGCAAGTTATGTTTCAAACCATCAACAAGCCATACATCTTCAATTAAATCCTTACCAATAGAACCAATGGAGCCAACACCAAGAATTTTTCCTTTAGCATTGTTTCCAAAAGTTACGTTACCTCCATGTTTATAGGTAATACTTGTAAAGAGCTTTGCATTTCCAGTCATATGCCTTGAGCATCCACTATCCACAAGCCATGTGCTTTCATTGGTAGTAGATTTTAGGCATACCTGCAAGACAATTGTGATCATCTTCTTTTAGGTACCCACATATAGTTGGGTCCTTGATGGTTAGTAGAAAGAGTGCCTTCTAAATTGAGATGAGCTTTTCTTATATAACAATAGAAATTTTTGTGACCAAATTTCATGCAATATGTGCATTGCCATGGTATCCTATGCTTCTGCATTTTTCTTTTTGCATTATACATACAACTACAAGTATGTGATTTCTTTTGTACAAGTTTAGTGAACAACAATGCATAATTATTTTCGGCTTTATCTCCTAGTGAACCATAAGAAGTTCTTTTAGACTTGGTGCAAGCATCTTTGATATGAACATCAGAAATTTTAGTTGTAGATGCTTTCACAAATGTTGGTTTACTAGGTGCAATGTTGGTTGAGCCATTGAATCCTAGTCCATATTTCAAGGAAGGTGATCTTTGATTATTAATTAATGTGTTCAATGCTTCCTTTCCTTTATGAAATCTGGAAATTGATTCTTTTAGTTCTTTTAGTTCATGCTTCAATGCCTCATTCTCTTTAATCACCTTTTCTAAGTCATGTGAGCTTTTATTTAATTCTCCTATTGTATTCATTAAGTGTTCATTTGAGGTTTTCAATTCTAAGGTAGAGTTCTTTAAGCATATAAAATCCTTTTCTAACTTAGAGTTTTTCTCTTTATAGAGCATCATTTTAGAGAAATATTTTTCTATTTTAGAATTCATGTGCTCAATCAAGTCACTATCATCTATATCATTTATATCATCATGTGCTACAAGATCAAAGGATTGAGTACTTACCTCATTGGAGTCATCTTCAATAGCCATGAGACAAAGATTTGCAATTCCTTCTTCTTCTTCTTCTTCAGTTGAGGAAGAGTCATCCCATGTGGCTTTGAGAGACTTTTTCTTTTCTTTATCCCATTTCCTTTTGTTCTTTAATTTATAGCAATCCGATTTGATGTGACCAGTTTTTCCACATTCATAGCACTTTACCTCATTTTTCTTTTCTTTATCTTTGAAGGAGAATTTAGGAGGTGTACCTTTGTTTGCTTGTAATCTTTTCTTCTTTTTCCATTCATTCATTCTTTTTGAGAACATTGCCATTTCATCTTCATCATCAGTACCTTCATTGCTTGAGCTCTCAGCTTCTTTGATTGCTTTGAGTGCAATTGGTTTTCTCTTTTCTTTCTCACCTTGATCTTCTTCTTTTTCACTGTGCAGCTCAAAAGTGAGTAATTTACCAACTAGCTCGTCGGTTCTTAATGTGCTGAGATCATGAGCTTCTTCTATGGATGATACTTTGGATTCAAAGTTCTTTCTAGCTCTTAGGGCTCTCAAGATTTTACTGTTTACATCACCTTGATCATATACCTTGCCATACTTCTTTAGTTCATTGACAATAGCAAGCAAGCGATTTGTCATGTCGGTGACATTTTCATTTGGTTTCATCTTGAATAGCTCATACTCATGAACATGCATTTGTTTCTTGGTAAATCTTACCTGAGTTGTACCTTCATGGTAGTTTTCAAGTGTTTTCCAAATGCAATGTGCACAAGTTAAATGTTGAACTCTTCCACCTTCTTCTCTTGAAATGGAGTTCATCAAGATGGAAGCAGCTCTATTGTTCTTGAATCGATCTCTGATATTGCTAGTTGACCATTGAGCTTTGGGAAGTGGAACTTGAATACCGTCAACTTCATGAGTGGGAGATTTCCACTCATTTTCCACGAAATCCCATAGTTCAATCCCTTCACTATCTAGAAACAAATACATTTTGTGTTTCCAGTATGAGTAATCCGTTCCATCAAAGTAGGGTCTAAGAATAGAGTTAAGATTTTCATGAGAGCTTGATGAAGAAGAAGTTGCCATTGTGGATCAGATTTCACAATTAAGTTTAAGAAATCTCAAGGCTTTGATACCAATTGTTGTCCCAAGATGGCAACCAAGAGGGGGGGTGAATTGGTTTCCTCAAGAAGTTATGACAATTTAAAAACTCAACAAACAAGAAATGCGGAATAGAGAGTTGGTTGAGTAATGGAAGAAAGAACACACAAGATTTATAGTGGTTCAGATTTACTTCAATCCTACATCCACTTCCTTAACAACTTGTTAAGGTTCCACTAGTCTTTGAAGTTTTTTACAAGCTCACTTCCAACTTTACAAGTGTTTTTCTTAGGCTCACACTTACAACCCAAACAAGAGTTTTACAAGGCTTACTCTCTCAACCTAACAAGAGTTTTACAAGGCTTACTCTCACAACCCAACAAGAGTTTTACAAGGCTTACTCTCACAACCCAACAAGAGTTTTACAAGGCTTACTCTCACAACCCAAGTGTTTCCCAAGCTTACACTCAAACTTATACAATGGTGTTTTCAATGCTAACACCTAACATTCATAACAATTCAAATACAAGTTTAAGTAAAAGAAAATTTGTTGCTTGGCTATGAAAATCTTTTCTCAATGTTGTCTCTTTATTGTTTTCTCATAGAAACTTTGTATTTATAGCCAATGTAGTCTTACTAGCCGTTATTGATGTTGAGAATAAAGTCTTGGCAGATTAGACCTTCTTTACTTAAACTGTCCGAAGCACTTCGCGGTCGCCCTTCATACAAGGATGGTCGCGCTCATGCTTCACGCGGTCGTCCTTTTAACCAGGGACGGTCGCTACTTTAAAAAGTTTCAATGGTCGAATTTTAGTGCTCTGTAGCTGGAATCTTACCCATGATGTGTTTGTCGGACCAGTTCTTGCCCATGCTGTGTTTGTCGGGACGGTCGCGCCAAGCAAAGGTGCGGTCGCCCTTTTTGAATATTGAAGTGGGTTTACAACGGTCATATCACGTGTCATTTTCTGACAGGGCAAAAGAGATGTCCGCCATAATTTGAATCTCACGGTCGCCCTTGGTAGCCTTTCGCGGTCGAACTCATATTCTCACGTCGAACTTCTGGACGCACCTGAGGACGCGAACACTACTGTCTCTTTGAGCAATTTCTTCTTGAATTGTTGGGCGGTCGCGACTCTAAATGGGCGGTCGCTAAAGTGGTAAGCGAGGTCGAGTCATTCACCGTTCTTGTCACCGCGAACCTTACTGTGATTGTAATGATTTAAGTTCCTTGAGTAGCGGTCGTGCAAGTATTTGGACGGTCGCTATTCTGTAGGAGCGGTCGCGACTGTGGTCGAACTTCTGACCGCGAAACCTACTGTGACAAGGTTTCATTCTGTAATTGCTTGGAGCGGTCGTATTCATCTGAGGTTCGACCGCTATAAATGTTCTGTTCACCTTTAATTGAAACAACCTAATCCTGCAACAAGATTTCTCAAACACAAGTTAAATAGATCATCCATTTGAGTTGTCAAGGATCAAAATTAAGATCATTTGTCTAACAATTTGTGTGGACAGATCAGTGTCAAGCTAGTTTTGAGCAGTTGAAGGAGATGTTGACTCAAGCTCCTATTCTTACTTTGCCTGTGGAAGATAAACCATATGTGATTTACAGTGATGCTTCACATAATGGTTTAGGTTGTGTTTTGATGCAAGAGGGTAGAGTCATAGCTTATGCTTCTCGGCAGTTGAAGCCGCATGAGTTGAATTACCCGACGCATGATTTGGAGTTAGCAGCCATAGTGTTTGCTTTAAAGATTTCGCGACATTATTTGTATGGAGAGAAGTGTTTTATCTATACAGATCATAAGAGTTTGAAATATTTGGGTGTTTAGAGGGAGCCGAATCTTCGACAAAGACGATGGTTGGAGCTGATTAAAGACTATGACTGTTTGATTGATTATCATCCTGGTAAGGCAAATGTTGTTGCTGATGTCTAGAATCGGAAGTCTTTAGCAGGTTTGACTGTTTATTCGCTCTCGTTACTTGTTGAGTTGAGAGCATTGCATGCTAGTTTTGAATCATGTGATGATGGTGCATTGTTGGCTCAGTTGCAGTTGAGACCGGTGTTGTTGGATCAGATTAAAGAGGCTCAATTGGCAGATGAGAAAATTCAGAAAGTTGTGTCAGAATGCCAAAAAGGAGAGAATCGAGATTTCTATATGAGAGACGATGGTAGCCTTTGGTGTAAGGATAGATTGTGTGTTCCTCATGATTCAAGATTGAGAAATATTATTTTGGAAGAAGCACATCAATCGGTTTTTGCTGTGCACCCTGGGAGTACTAAAATGTATCATGATTTGAAGCAACATTACTGGTGGTCAGGTATGAAGAGGGACATAGCGGAGTTTGTATCTAAATGTCTCACTTGTCAAAGGGTGAAAGCTGAGCATCAAGTTCCAACAGGGTTGCTCCAACCTTTATCAGTGCCTGAATGAAAATGGGAGCAAGTGACAATGGATTTTTTTGTCTGGGTTGCCATTGACTCAGAAGAAGCGTAATGCTATCTGGGTGATTGTTGATCGGTTGATGAAGATAGCTCATTTTCTTCCAGTTCGGATGGACTATTCTCTTGAGAAGTTGGTTGAGCTGTATATCAGTGAGATAGTGAAGTTGCATGGAGTTCCAATTTCTTTAGTGTCCGATCTAGATCCTCGGTTTACTTCAAGGTTTTGGAAAAGTTTACATGGTGCTTTGGGTTCTCGATTGCACTTTAGCACTGCTTTTCATCCGCAGACAGATGGGTAGTCAGAGAGAGTGATTCAGATTTTGGAGGATATGTTGAGAAGATGTGTCATTGAATTCTCTGGAAGTTGGGACAGATTTTTGCCATTAATGGAATTTGCTTATAATAATAGTTATCATCTAGTATTAAAATGGCACCTTATGAGGCATTGTATGGTAGAAGATGCAGAACGTCTCTATGTTGGAATGAAATTGGAGAAGGCAAATTGGTTGGTCCTGATTTGATTAAAGAAACGGAAGAGAAAGTGAAAATAATTCAGGATCGGTTGAAAGCAGCTTCAGATCGGTAGAAATCTTATTCAGATTTGAAGAGAAGAGACATAGAGTTTGATGTTGGAGATAAAGTATTTCTGAAAGTGTCTCCTTGGAAGAAGATTTTGAGATTTGGCCGCAAAGGGAAGCTAAGTCCTCGTTTTATTGGACCTTATGAGGTATTGGAGAGAGTTGAACCAGTTGCTTATCGAATTGCTTTGCTGCCTGAGTTGGATAGAATTCACAATGTCTTCCATGTTTCTATGCTGCGAAGGTACAGATCAGATCCATCTCATGTTTTGTCCATTGAATCTATTGAGGTAAGTCCGGATCTAACTTTTGAAGAAGAACTAGTTGCTATTTTGGCACATGGAGTGAAAGAGTTGAGACAAAAGAAAGTGCCAATTGTGAAGGTTCTTTGGAAGAATCATGGTAGAGAAGAATCAACTTGGGAGAATGAGCAAGTGATGCGAGATCAGTATCCCCAGCTGTTTCAGACTTAAGATCAGGTAATTTCGAGGACGAAATTTCTTTTTATAGGGGAAGAATTGTAATATCCCAAAGTATACCCTAAAAGTTTTGGAATATTTTATCGTTGTATTTGGATTAAATGTATATGTTTAAGTGGGAAGATTAAAGAAGAGAAGAGTGTATATATTGTATATATAGAGATATATACAACATATACAAGTCAAATTATTAAATGGTCAAAAGAAGAAATAATTAATTTTAATTAATTAAATGGAAAATTGAATTAGTGAGTGGATGAAGATATTTGATTATTTTAATATTTAATTGCTTGGTGGAGGTTTAAAGAGAAGAAGTGGTTGACTTTGCCATTCATTCATTCATTCTTCTTCTTCTTTCTTTGTTGGCCGACCATCAAAATAGCAAGAGAGGAAGAGAGTTTTTGATTTTCCAAACTCAAGATTGAAGGATGTTTCAAGTGATCAAGTTGGAAATCTAAGAAGTTTCATCATTTTTGGTAAGTTTCCACTTGATTCCTTAGTTTTCTTTTAAGTTGTATTTGAGTTTGATGGTTGATTATTGATGGTAGGAGTATGTTTGATTATGGGGTGTTTGAGAAAATTTGGTTTAATTGATTTTGATTTTGGGGTTGGATTGAAGAAAAGGAGTTAGGTTTGGTGTTGGAAGAAAACAAGTGTTGTGTTTGAGTTGTGTGTATGTGATGGTTGTGAATTGGGGTTTGATGTATCTATTGAGTTGTATTAGTGTTTTTGCAAGTTATATTGGTTTATGTGTGTATTTAGTTAAGTTTGTTTGAAGTGGATAATGGTGGAAGAAAGTGGTTTGTTGGATGTAGTGTTGATGTTGCCGGAATCTGCATTTTTGGCTTGACACGCCCATGAGCATGGTCAGGTCTTTAGGCGTGTCAATGGTTCTGTGTTTCTAGATGGGTGACACGACCAGTGACACGCCCATGTCACTGAGCGTGTCATAGCTACTGTGTTGTGGGAGGATTGACACGGCCATGAACATGCCCGTGTTGTTGGATGTGTCAATGTTTCTATGAGACAGAATGATTGACACGGCCAGTGACACGCCCATGTCACTGAGCGTGTCAAAGCTTCTGTGTTGTGAGTTAGGGCACGGTCAGGGACACGTCTGTGTTGTTGAACTTGTCATATGTACAATGCAATTGGTTGTGTATACCCTAATGATGAGATGTGAAGCCATTGTTGTTGGCTATAATGATGCAAATGAAATAATTGGGGCATGTTTGCCTAAATGATTATGAGGAAATGAGAATGGAATTGAGAATGAAATAATAAAAGAATTGTGTGCCTAATGTGTTATTCACTTTTCAGAGTTTTGTTGTTGGTGGCATGCCTAATAGTAACAATCTCTTGAAGCTGGGTTAGTCTTGATCCTTGAAGCCAAGTTGGGTTGAAGTTTAGCATGCTTAACTCCCCTTGAAGCTTGGTTGGGTCTAGTCCTTGAAGCCTAGTTGAGATGTTACAACCCTTAAAGTTAGGTTGGGTTTGGTTCTTAAAGCCAAGTTGGGTTGATGCTTAGCATGCTTTGCTCCCCTTGAAGCTTGGTTGAGCCTAATCCTTGAAGCCTAGTTGGGATAATGATAAATGTGATAATTAAACCAAAACATTAACTTTGAAAGTTGAATGGCATATTAGTTTCTTTTGGGCCCATGCTTGTCTTTGTTTAAATATGAATCATAAATGGTGAAATAAATGAATTATAAGATTTAATATAAGGTTTTGAAATATGATATTCTTATGTATTGTTTATTATATATGAATGTGTGACATTAGCATTACATTAAAGCATATTGTTATTGTGGGTTGTACCACTAATCCTATGGCTTAGCGCGATTGTGGTTCATCGCGCAGGTGACAGGGTAGAACCGGAGAATTCATCTAGACTGAGTCGAGTCTAGACTTTGAAGTGTTGATTGTGGGCTTAAAGATCAGAGACGAACTGCCAAACATGTATAAACTTTATGTTTTGTAAACATTGATTTTGATGTATATATATATATGTAAATACCGCTACATTTTCCGCTGCGTAATAAATAAATGTTTTATCTATTATGTTCTATAACATAAATATATATTATAATATAATATGAAATGTTTTTAAGTTTTTGAAAAAAAAATTTTGGGTTATCTAATATAAACCGTGACACTCCTGTATTCGGTATACGTATATTACAGGGGTAGTAGTATGTAGTGTGCGTATATGGGGTATAGGGGTATTAAAAAAATATATACATGCTGCTGGCAGTGTTTCTGATCTCGATAACAACTCAACAAGCTCAACTATAAGTCTAGACCTGACCTGGTCTAGAAGAACTCTGTGGCCCAGCTGAGTCTACCCTATCACCTGTATGATGGAAACAATCGCTAGCTGAAGCCTAGTGGTACAAACTTTAACAATAACAATAAAACTCAATGCAATGTCAATGCACAATGCATATAGATGTCACATCACTCCATTTTCTTATATTTTTCAAATATTTTATAATCATAATTCACATATAAATAAACACAAACATGGGCCCAAAGATAATTAACATGCTATTCAAATTCCAGAGTTACTATTTTAGTCTATAATGACACCATGTGTCTAGCCCCATAGGTAATATATCAATGGAATATTCCAACTAGGCATGAGCTTACGACCCAGTCTTTTCACCTCACAAATATGTTCATAATGATGCCCATCGTGTAGCCCGTAGGCAATCATAGGTATGCCACCAAACATAGAACTCTGAAAATTGAATAATATACTGACACACAATTTATTCATATTTCTCATTTTCACATATTCAATCTAGGCACATTGCCTTATTTTCACATTTTTTTCTCACTTTTCTCATTTTTCACATCTTTCACATCTTTCTCACTTTTCTCACTTTTCTCATTTTTATCAATATCAATTCATTTTATTATACCACATATCTCATTTTTGCATTCACAACACATTACCCAATTACTTTGGGTATTTCCACATAATATACATATTTCACATTTTACACAATTTAGCCATTATCAATGGCTTTTCACAATGCATTTAATACATATATGACATTACAAATGTCATAGCATATTGTTCATACACAATCAATGTACCAAGTAGCTTAATACATTTTCCAATGAAAATGTGTTAAGCCTAAATGTCATGCAAATATAAACAATATATTCAAAGTTTGTACATACCTCCACTAGCAACCCAAAGCTAGCTTAAAACAACCTCCAATTCTATCTTTCCAACTTGCCCTTCACCACTTGGATAAAGCAGATCAACCTCCCTTAATGCCTAAACCAAATGTAATAGCAAATAATCATTTAGTATCACATTTAATGGCATTTTCAATATTTAACCATAACTAAACATCACTCCTACAAATTTCCAAAAATTTAGCCTTTCCTTACTGTAACATTAGAATTCCATTCTACTACAATTATATTAGTGTTTTAAGTTTATTTATATTATTAAAAACATATTTTAATACATTTAAATCATTTACATAACAAAAATACACTCTTATACACAAAATCTCAAAAATGGCATAACCTTCCCCCATTGAAGGTTTTTCATTCCAACACAGTCCATTACTCATTTCAAGCTTATATTCATCACTTTTAATACTAAACAACATGCTTAAACAAATAAAATCACACAATTCAACCACTTTGGAAAATCACTTTTCCAAAACCCTAAATCTCCACTTCCATTCTCAAACTCCAACCAAACACAACCAAATCCAATATTTCACTTTTAAATACTTGTTTATGAATCAAAACAACACATTTAGAACCAATTTGCACAATTAAAGCTCATATTTTCAAAACCCTAAAAAACCATAACCCTAAATTCTCTCTCTTCACCATTCTTTATCCAAACTCTATCATCTCTTCAATCTAACCTTAAAATCATTGTTAACTACCCAAAATAAAATCATACACACCAATTCCAACAATTATAACATGCTACTTCAAAAGTTCAAAACTCACATAAATCAATTTTCCATGGAATTCAAAGAAAAGAATTGGAAACTTACTAAATTTGATGGAAATCACCAAAAATCCACTTAAAACTTGTGAAATCCTTCAATTTTTGGAGTGTGGAAGAATAAAAATCTTCCTTCAAGCTCCCATGGAATTTCGACCCTTGTGGAGAAGAAGAAGAAGAAGAAGATTTTTTAATTTTCTTTTTCTTTTCATCTTTATTTTAAACCATATATATATTAAAATAATTTAATAATTAATTATTTAATAAATTAAAAATCCTAATTTCCCTCTTTCATTCAAAAATAATTTATTTTTGAATTATTTTATTAATTTAAAATTTCTAAAATTTATTTACAAAAGTACCATTGGACTTTGACTTTTCTTTTAAAAAGTGTTGAATTTTATATGTTATGTATATTTTGCATATATATCACATATATATTCCACTTTTTCATTTAAAATCCCTTCATTTTTCATTTAAAACCATTAATTTAATTTACCCTTTTAAATTATAATTTATTTTATCAAATTTTCCAAAAATTAAAAAATTTCAAAAATTTTGGGATATTACAAACTTCATTACATCCTATATTACTTATGCATAAGAGTCACATTACATGTACATAATTTAATTATGTCATGCAATCTTTAGCTGGTCTAGACTATGCTACGTTTATGCTACCCTCTTGATTCCATGTTTGTCATACCCCAACCTCTAAAGGCATGATGGTCATAGGGTACTAAGTCAGATTAAGGCCACCGAGTACCTCAAAGAACCTAGTATAACCTCTTCCTCACTACTTGGCTATTTAGATTACATTTATATCCATTATACTCATTGTACAAGAACTTTAAATTTAACAACATAATAACACTTTTTACTTACTTCATTTTGCATAATATTCTGTTGCATATCTTAACTGTATAATTGTTTTACACTTATACTTCTTTTATGCACATGCTACTACATACTATGGAGCTTCTAAGATGAGGCCTCTTCAATTCTTGAAAAATAATCTAGCTCAAATTTTGAAAGGAAAAAACTAAAAGCTATAATGTCTTACTCAAGTTCATGCATCAAGGTATTTAATATATGAGCTTTCATCTTAGCGAGAGCATATCATAGTAAGCAATATATATAGAATGGAAGCAAGAAGAATCAAAATTGTTTCAAAGGTACAAGAGAATGAAAAGAAAGAATCTTGTTTTAATTTATCTATATTTTATTACTCTCTCTCTCTCTCAATTTCTTTAATATATTTTCTTTCCTTCTATTTTCTCTTATCTCTTTTCTTTTCCTTTGCATTAGGGCCCCAAGTTAGTAACTCCTACCCTTGTTCCCTTGTTCTTGTATCTACTCAGGATAGTAACTTATTCCATTTTGATACTTTTCTTCCTTCCTATGTGCACATAGTTTTTTTGGTTCTCTCCTTAGTATTTTATTTGAATTTATTAGTTATGCACAAGATAATAATAACATGTTTAGATTCTCAACAACATGAGAGTAACAATAACAATATAAGAAGCAAATTGAGTTCTCAATAAGAGCAAAGTAACAACGGCAAATCAATAACTTAAGACACCTCATGAGGAATAACAAGTTCATGAGTGCATTGAAAAGGATGCATTGTATGCTACACATATATACATATAGTACTCACCTTTAAGCTCTAACTGCTTGCTAATATTTGTAAATAGGTTGAATGAAGACACTACTCTATGGAAACAAGAATATAAAGGTGAGTTCGATTTAATAGATGATTCTTAGTGAAGAAGTTCAACCCAGATTCTCAAATTTCTAGATTCAATGATGGCAAACTACTAACGTTAAAGTCAAGTAATCTAAATATAGTTTTCTTTGCATTTGTCAAAAAGCCACAATTTATATAAGCTAATGCAATAATTTAAATAAAATAAACAAAACATAAACAAAATATATAGCAAATATGGATACAAACAATGCATACAACAAAAGATACATATAACTAGAAACAGTGCATAAACACCATATAGACTGTTCATAAACAAGATATATATGTAAACATAAACAACTCATAAACTAGATATAAAAGGCATGCTTATGATGAAAAGGAACTAAAAAAATAACCATTAATGTGCTAGAGTCTTTTCTTTCTTTATTAATAATCTAGTTGATTAATTTAATTATGTGATAGAATCATCTACACCTAAAACTTAATTAGATCACAAAGGCAATAAAAAATATAGATTTAAACTAACTAAACAATAAAGAACAAATAAAATAAAGGACCTTTTGATGTTAGTTTTACCCTCTGGTTTCATTAAATTATGCTATTAATCAAAATTTTTGTTAGAATTTCCCCTTAAAACACTGAAATTGATTAAATAAACCTTGGAACAAATTAAAACTAAACTTTTACTTATGAACAAGGAAGAACAATAGCTACTTGATCTCTAAATTTAGATGAAACTAGTGGTAAGAGTTAAACAATTCTTAAGATACATAAAAATTAGGCAAATGCGGAATGAGATCTAGATACCTCTAACCATTGATGATTTGCAATTGTTATTTGTATAGGGATAATTCCAAGCCCTTGCACCTACTACTTAGATGGTTTATTTCTTGTCAAAATGATGCTAAGCTTCGGGACACAAAACAATTTCTACATAGATGTTTTGCTAGGAAATTATCTTCCCATCAAAGATTAAAATCCAACAAAAACTATTTTATATGCATATATATATATATATAGGTGGTTAAAACTTAAAAGGGTGTGAATAAATATATGAATCATTGTCTGCATAAGTGGTTATATAGGTGGTTATTATATGGCCGGTTACCACCCATTATCCATATTCTCCCACTTAGTCCTCATATTATACCTATAGCAGCACCCAAGTCCACCTACGCATGTAAAGAGGTAAAATACATGAATCATGGCGATAAGTCCTCTAAGAACAAGTATTATCTTCCATGTATTACAATGTACTTAATCCTTTTGACTTTAGCCCATTATATTTATTCTAGGTTAAGAGTTATAGTTTCTCTTAAAAACAAATATGTGCACCATAGTAAGGAAAAAATACTAATTAAATAAGAGTTTCATTACAAATAGTCAAGTTAGTACAATAAAATCAGATGATGGAACCAAGTACCCTTCGTGCTATATGATCCTTAAATTTCATTAGTGGCATGTCTTTTGTCAAAAGATTAGTAATCATTAATTCAATACTAATGTGTTAGATGACCACTTTGTTCTCTTTAAAATGTTCCTTTTTGGATAAATACTTTATGTTGATATGCTTACTTTGACTATTAATTTTATTGCTTTTATTCATAAAAACTGTAGCTAAAATATCACAATATATTTTTAATGGCTTAGAAATAGAATCCATAATTCTAAGCCCAAATATGTAACTCCTTAATGATGCACCATGAGAGGTAGCCTTAAAATAAGAGACAAACTCAGTCTCCATTACATAAGTAGCAGTTAATATCTGTTTTGTGCTTCTCCAAGATATAGCTCTGCCAGCAAGCATAAAAATATATCCAGATGTTACTTTTATGAATCAAAACATTTAGGAAAGTCTGAATAAGAGTAATTCGGTTTCTGATTTCAAACTGTAGACCCTCAATTTTTTACCCAGTCTGATCTAATATATTTTAATAAGTCCAAAATAATTTTTGTGTTGTCCAATATATTTTAATTAGTCCAAAAACAATTTTTGTGCTATCTTAATTAAATAATATTTTCTTTACTATTTAATTTTTATTAATAAAAATAAATAATAATAAATAAATAAATAAAAATAAAAATCGACGACGAAAAATTTCATCGCCGAAAAGGGGAGGGGTCGGCGAAAGGAACTTGGGCCATTTCGCCGGCAGGAATTTCCTGCGGGCCATTTTCTGTAACACCCCGATACCCTATATAAGTACTATACGTATACCTAGTATACATACAGTAAGTATACAAAGTATAAGGATGTCACTTTTCGTTATCTTTTAAAAACCTGTAACAGAGTTCAAAACCATAATACGTTAATTTAAATAACATTTACAAAATCATTATCTTTATCAAATCTTCATTTAAACATATAAATACTCTATCATCAGAAATACATCATAATTAAAAATTATACATGTATGCATTACCCTATAGTTGGTCTCGACAAACTCTTACCCTTCTCGTGGCATAACAGCTGGACTTCCAGATCAACCGCATATCCACCTGCGCGATTACACAACCGCGCTAAGCCCGAGAGCTCAGTAGTACAATGTAAAATATAAACATACGTTATAGAAATTCTAACATATAATAATACTATTTTCATTCCATATACCATTAGTTCTTATCATGTTTTTCTCTTTTTAATTTGCACCTTTCATCTATCTCGACTAATTTCATATATTATGTACATATATATACATACCATTATCACCAATTCCAACCCGTCACTAATACTCACAATCAATTATTCAATACACACATTATACATAATACCAATCATGAATCACATTTCCAATGAAGACAATCATTATCACAAATCACAATTCATTAATAGTATCCACAATCAATATATCAATACACACATTATACATAATACCAATCATGAATCACATTTCCAATGAAGACAATCATTATCACCAACCACAATTCATTAATAGTATCCACAATCAATATATCAATGCACACATTACATATCATATTTCATAACATTACTTTATTCACAATTCACCAATCATGATTCATCATTAGTACTTACAATCAATATTTCAATACACACATTACATATCATACAAATCATGAATCACACTTCCAATGAAGTCAACCATAGATTTCATTACTCATCTTTTCAACACTTGTATATCACATTGACAACAAAGACAGACTCGGGCCCAAAAGACACTAATATGCTATTCGACTTTCAGAGTTAATGCTTTGGTTTAATTATCACAGTCATAAATATCCCAACTAGGCTTCAAGGATTAAGTTCAACCAAGCTTCAAGGGGAACAAAGCATGCTAAGTATCAACCCAACTTGGCTTCAAGAACTAATCCAACCTAGCTTCAAGGGTTGTAACATCTCAATTAGGCTTTAAGGACTAGACCCAACCAAGCTTCAAGGGGAGTAAAACATGTTAAACTTCAACCCAACTTGGCTTCAAGGATCAAGCCCAACCTAACTTCAAGAGATTGTTACCATTAGGCATGCCACCAACAACAAAACTCTGAAAATGAATAACACATTAGATACACAATTCATTGTTTATTTCATCATCAATATCATTTTCAATTCTCATCATCATTTAGGCAAACATGCCTTACATATCTCAATTGAATTCTCATAGCCAATCACAATGGCTTCATATCACATTATATCTCAAATCACATTTCATGTTTCATCATTGATATATGCAACATCAATTACATTACTAAACAAACATATCATTAATCAATCATACCATATAGGCATGCTTTAATCATATCATTCAAGCATACATAATCCATTTCTTTGCACATGTATCTTAATTTCATTGTCATATAATCCATATGTCCATTTATTTCATTTTGATCATCATTATCAATCATGATAACATCACATTTCATCATTTCTCAAGACACATTAACACCATTCATTATTTACACATTTATCCTAACAAATTGCATCGCACATACCTTTCTTTTGGATGATCATTATAGCTTTCACACTATACAAAAGACAATATTAGTAACATTGAATTAACAATATAATAATCTACTTAACACATTTATACCAAGGGTGTTAAGTCTCAAAATCATATAAAAGATTACATCTATGTAAGTTTGTACTTACCTCAAGAACTATTCCCATCCATCTATACATTTTCTCTTCCAAGAATTCTCAACATTTAGGTTAATGCAACACAATCTCTTCAAAACCTAATTCAAAGATCATTATTCATAGGTTTAGAATCATCCACATACATTTGTTTAGGTCATTCTTTGATTACAAAGTATTTAGAGTGTATATAAAATGTTTAGGAACAAAAGACTTTTGAAGAATCAAACAATGCATGAAGAACCAAAAACCATCACAGTAGCAAACACACCCAAGGGACACGGCCAAGCTTGTGGCCGTGTCTCTCAAGAGCAAAACTTCCCGAGGCAGACACGGGCAAGGACACGGCCGTGTCTCTCAACACAACTCAGGCAGTAGCAAACACATTCAAGGGACACGGCCAAGCCAGTGACCGTGTCACCCCAAAACCTATCCAACACGGCCAAAATTCTCTAGACTTGGCCGTGTTTCTAAAAAATAATAAGTCTTGGCCGTGTCTCATCTTGCTTATGGCCGTGTCACTCAAGAACACAAACCCTAATTTGGCCAAAGCTCTTTCACTTGCATTTTCACACTTTTTGCACAACATAATCTCATTCAATTGGTTCTAGTCAATGTTGTTAACACATATCATATATATTCATCACATTAATCACTTAAACAACACATTAACATTACATTTTAAACACAAACCATCTCAAAACCCTAAAACCAAATTCCACTCTTGATCTTCCACTTAACTTACCATATTCAAAACCAAACCAACACCAATTCAATCTTATAACTTACAATCCATTTTAAAACTTATAAACACATCACAAACACATTTAATCATCAAATCAACAAACCCTAATTCACTTAAAACACCACTTCACAAGAATAGAAGAAATCAAGGAAAAGAACTTACCAAAGTTGTTGAATTCCACAAATCTTCAACTAAATTCCTTGATTCTCCCTTCAATCTTGATGTTAGAAACCAAAACACTTCAATTGCTCTCTCTTCTCTTTGGATAGCCGGCCACCACCTCAAGCAAAGAAAAGAAAATAACAAGTCAACCTTTCTTTCCTTCTTTTAATCTCCACCAAGAGATTTCCAAAAGAGAATTACCTCAATGCCCTTAACCATTTACTTTAGCTCTCTTTTAACTCACATGTCCTTTATAGTAATTTCACATATCATAAATGAAAATATCTTCTTGCATTGACTCTCCCTTTTGACCAACTTATATGTTATATATATTACCATATAATCAACATATACATCTCTCTCTAAACCCTCTTTTCTTTCCCAAATCACATATACATAAACCTTCTCTTCCCATTTCTTTTCTCTTCACATAACATATACATTCAATTCAACTTACAACAACAACATAATCAAAACTTCTAAGGCATACATGAGGATATTACATTTTCGCCCGCCCCAGCTGCGGCAACTTTTTTGCCAGCGCAATTTTTCCACAGCAGTTTTTTTTTCGCCAGCGCAATTTTTTCGCAGCAGTTTTTTTTCGCCAGCGAAATTTTTTCGCAAATTTTTTCGAAACCAAATTCAATTCAGTTTCGGTTTCCTTTTCTTAATTAATGCTAGATTTCGAGAACAATTAAAATTAATCATCAAAATCTTCTATAAATAAGGACTAAAAAACAACAAAAAGGGGGGGACAATCGATCGGAGGAAAAACTTGGAAAGTGATCGGACTTTAAAACTTTTTGGCAGAGATTAACGATCAGATTTTTTAGAGAAGCAAACAAGCAATTCAATCCATCAAAGTCAACCATCTTGCCTTTGTCCTTGTTTATCCAAGAAATAATTTTTGGTGGAACCAACGAACGGAGGTTTGAATCTCTAATTTCTTTTTATTTTCTCACAGTAGCTTTGTTTCTTTGATTCTTAAGATTATACATGCAAAACCTTGATTTATAAACACATAGTAACATTGATCTTCGTTTCAATAACATAAACACTTTTCTATTTCTAAATACCTTCAAAACCCTAATTCGTTTCGTTTGTTTTCCAAAAAATCTTAAAATACTTTTATGTTTCTTCTAAACCCTAAGAACCCTAAATTTATCCCAAAAGACCTTAATTCGTTACTTTTATGTTTCCAAAAAACCTTAAACCATTTTGCTTATTCCTAAAAACTTTATAAAACTCTAAACTGTTTTCACAAATCTTAAAACCAAATATATTTTGCAAGACACGAAAACCCTAAATCATTTTATTAATTCCCAAAACCCTAAACTCTATTCCAAAAGTTAGTAGCCTTATTTTTTAAACATTAAAAGCTTTAAACCTAATTAATCCTTCTTTCCAAAAGCACACAGTAAGCATTATTCTTTTAAAAATAACACTAGTTTCTTCCAATTTAAAAACCCTATTTTTTTAAATCTTAAACCCTAAAATCTTAATTTTCAACACCGAAACCTACAATCCTAGAAGCCAATTTTCAAAATGTTCCGAGTGCAGACCCGAACCCCACAAGGGGCGCTGCCCCTTGACCCCAGTTCGCTAACCGGCTAGAAGGACCGCCTTATGGGGTTCGGGTCATTATTTATTTATGCATTATAAATCTTCATGTTTTACTTCCATTATTATGATTATTCAAAATAAAACAGTAAACCCAAAACCAATTAATCTAAAACTTAAATTTTCCTAATTTCATGATTTTACCCCTCAAACCCTAATTTTGTTAATGAAAGAACCTCTTCAATCTCTTAAATTATAAAGCTTTCATCCATTTCAATTCCCTTAAAACTTACATTAGCCTAACCAATAAATTCCAAAACCCTAAATATTAATTGAAGAATCTTAAATAGAAACAGTAGCCCTAATTTGTGTCTTTAATTGCTTTATTTAATTTTATATTTGATTATGTAGTCTATTGTATGCTTTAATTTATTTTCAATACTTAATTGATTTATTTAAGTTTAATGCTTAATTTATTTAATTTATCATGGATAGATGTTTACTTTCTATTGATGTTTAATATCTTCGATGAATGATTTATTTATGATGAATGGTTATTTACTTTTATCGATTTATTTAGATTTTCAAATGTTGTAACAGGTATGTTTCCACTTGGTGGGTACCTCATTAGTTAAATATCAAGTAATTTAAATTACTTTTCTATTTTAGAACCAATGTAAAGGACATGTTTCTACCTTTCGGTGGGTGTCCTATTTAGGCATGGATTATGTAAGGGCATGTTTCCATCTTCGGATGGGTGTCCATTTATTTGTTTTGCTTGGACATTGTTTTGATTTTCAATATATCGATGCTTTATTTTAGTTATTGTGTGTAATATGGATAATATTGTTATATTTAAGAATTTTATAATATTAAGTCTTGTAAAGAAGGCTGGTTCCAATGAACCGGGAGTTGTGGGGGTGCTGGGCCATTTCTCACATTCCCAACATGTACCCAACTTTCCGAACCCATTAGGGGGTTAGGGATTCCTTAGAAATTGAGTCATCCACCCCTTTATTTTTCCTGGCCCGTCCAGGTGGAGACTCCATTTTCACCGGACTTAGGTTCGTGTTCTCTAAGGCCCCGAGCCTAAATAGTGCAGAAGTCGCAAGAACCATTCCACCGGGAGTGGGGGAGAAAATCCCCGCGCACAGTGGTGACTCCACTGGAGATAAGAGAAGTTGATTATGTTGGTCTTTATATTATTCTATTCTTTCTTATAATGATATTATCCATTGCATCATCTTAGATTGCATCGTGTGCATGAGTTAGGATGCCCGTGTTACCCGTGTTATGTTATGTAAGGGATACCATACTTTCACTCAAGGTATGGAGATCGAGCATGGCATAACCACTCATAGACTTGTACCATTTTGTATATACTTGCTATGGGAACCAAAGCCTTTTTACCTAAAGACTAAAGCTCATGTAATTGGCATAGTTACTTTCCTTAGGTTTTACCCCAAATGCATGTTGTTTGACTATAGTTAATTTATCTTGGCTTAAATCATGGCTTATTTGGTTTGATCTTTTTCTAATATGACCCAAGTACATTTTCTAGCTCAAATAAAATTTTCTTTAAAGTCCAAAAGACCAAAACTATTTTTAAAACTTTTTAAAATGGTCTTTGGACATAAAACTATTCTAAAAACAAATCAAAATTTCTTTTGCTCATGGCCCAAATACTAAGCCCAAAATCCATTTTTCTAAGATCTTTTTACAATGGGCTTAGAAACAAATTTGTTTTTGTCCAACCTTTTCTTACAAAGAGCTTGCAAATTATTTAGGTCAATTAAGAAATGCCAAAAATCAATTATGAGCCTAGATTATACTAAGAATAATTAATCATGGGCTTGTTTTTGGCATGAACCATTAGTTACTCTTTTCAAGTGAGAAATCTATCTATAATAAATCTCTTAATTTAGTTTTAATCCAATATAGCATAAAAGCTACTATAGTTGGTTGAATGGATTAAAACCTAATTAATGGGAATTACTATGAATGGATTTCCATTTTAGAAAATATAACTATTGGTTGAAACATCCGAGGGAAATATTCAAAAATAAGATAGCCCATGTTGGTATTTTGTTAACCCATATACCTAGGAAAAGAGACTCGCCATTCGTGTGTGGATGTTATAAGGTTGGAAGGAACGTCCTATTTGTCCTTGTTTGTCTATTGTTTGTGCATACATGCATACATTTGCATCTCATATCATTAATCCTTTTTGGCTCATAGCCCTGGATTACGATAGATCAAAAGCTTACAATATTCCGCCGGAGATGAAGTATCTAGCAACAACTCAATCACTTGCTCACCAAAAACAATGGAGCTTAAACAAATTCAAAGAATGGTGGATGATGCCCTCAATGCCAAGATGGAAGAAATAAAAGAGGCCATGGCTGAGACCGTGAAAAACCAATTGGCTGCAATTTTAGGAAATAATGTCGAAGCGTCTGCTAGTTCCAAGAAGCCAAAGGATAAAGAGAAGGCTAAAGTTGGTGAAGTAGCTTTTGATGATGATAAGGTGATCATTGATGATGATGATTGGGCTCAATACTACCAAGATCCTCAAGACAAAAAAGGTGCCGAAGGTAGTTGAGAGGCTTATTCCAATCCAAATATGGATTTATTAAGCTTGCACATCAAATGCCTACCATCACTAGAGGAGAATCCTTTTGGTTGCTTCATATAAAATTCATCCTCTAAATCCCTATTGAGAAAGTTTGTTTTCACATTCATTTGATGCAATTTCATATCAAAATGGGCAGCTAATGTATAATAACATGAAAGAAATCTTTCTTAGATATAGGAGAACATGTCGTTGTGTAATCTATTCCTTCCTGCTGAGTGAATCCCCTTGTAGATCCTTAATTTTTTACCCAATCCGGTCCAATATGTTTTATTTAGTCTAAAATGATTTTTGTTGTCTAATTGGTCCAAAATGATTTTTATTAAATAATTTTTACTTTAGTATCTAATTTTTATTAATAAAAAATAGAAATAAACAAATAAAATTCAAAAAAATAAAAATAAAAATAAAAATCGGAGTCAAAAAAATCGAGGACAAAAAAATCATCGCGCGGGCCCATGGGCACGGGCCCGTGGGCATTTCGCCCTCAGGAAATTCCTGCGGGCAAAATCACTGTGCTATTTCGCACGCAGAAATTTTCTGCATACGAAATACGGGGCTATTTCGCAGCGCAGAAATTTTCTGCCTGCAAAATAGCTTACGGGCCTGCTCATCGCGCGTTGTCGCAGATTTCTGCAGCAGAATTTTTTCGGCAGCGCATTTTTTCCTACGGCAATTTTTTTCGGCAGCGCTGTTGTGCTCAGATTAACTCTACCACAAAGCGTCACTCGCAAGTATACGAGGTAGCTGTAGCAAAGGTGATCGCCCCAAGGTCGTCTCTCAAGGAAGCTAAAGTAGCTAATTGATTATCAGATTTTAATATCAAGTGATTAATAAATTTAAATTGCTAACAACTAATGAAGAAGATTGATTGAAGTTTAAAACAAATAAAAGTAAACTGGACTAATGTATTGATTCACTTAATAGAATGGTCTAGGGTTTGCACTTCTCTACTACTTATATGTATAAACGGTTATTCCTCTTAACTAATTTAATTTCAAAGATTAAATCTCAAGCAATTTAATTAATTGAATCAAGGAAATAAGCTCTCGCATTCAAACCTTTCTCAAATAATCTTGTTACAATTGAAATAATCTTTTCCTAGGTTATATCTCTAATTCACCTAAGTCCCTAATTGAATTGTTCCAGCATTAGACTTCACCTCTCAATCCATCATCTAATACCTAAAACACATAATTGGTGGCCAATCAATTATATATTAACAATAATCCATTCAATCAAGGCTAAAGAAATAATTAAGTTAAGAGTAATAACCAATTCATACAATCATAGCAGATCCATACAAACCCTAGACTAGATCAAATTAGTTCATAATGCTATCAAACATACTCATCTCATTAAAATTCAAAGAAATCAATTTAGACATGATAATATTCATAAATACAATTCCAATGAAATTAAAGAGATAAAGTTCGAGAAAAAAAACCAAATTACAAACTTCTTAGCTCTTGAAGAATCTCTTGTTCAGTACTTGCTCAAAGAATGCATCAATGGCTAGAACAAATCTAATCTGAGCTAGTTTAATCAAAGTGTTATCAAAAGATCAAAGAAAACAAGATGAAACCCTAACTATTTTCTTTGACGGCTAAAACAAAACTCAAACTCGCAACCCTCTCTTTTGAAAACCCTAATTTTCCTATTTATATGAAACCTCCCCTTTAAAAATCCAATTTGACTTTGATCCATGAGAGACACGGCCAAGTTGGGGGAGACACGGCCGTGTCTGAGGCTCTTAGAGGGACACGGCCACAAGCTTGGCCGTGTCCCTTGAGTGTGTTCGCTTATGTGTGATTTTCTTCTTTTCTTCTTTGGAGTGGTTGAGTGACACGGCCAGTTTGGAGGAAGCTTGGCCGTGTTGGACAATTTTGGAGGGACACGGCCATAAGCTTGGCCATGTCCCTTGCATGTGTCTTCTACTGCTTGATTTTCATCTTTCTTTTGCTTTGGACTTGAGTGAGACACGCCCAAGCTAACACAACTTGGCCGTGTTTGAGCTTTTTTGGAGGGACACGGCCACAAGCTTGGCCATGTCCATTGCTTGTGTCACCTTCTGTGCCTTGGTCTTCCTCTTTAGTTTGGTATGGGACACGGCCAGTGGCTTGGCCGTGTCCTCTGCATGTGTCAGCTACTGTCCAATTTTTCCTTCTTCTTGGTTCCTTGGCTTTTTAACCTAAAACAAAACTTGAAATAAACTTTAAACAAGAAGTAAATAAATATTAACCAACAAAACATAAACACCACACTAAAAATTAGGACAAAAACGACATAAACACTGAAATAAACTAAAACTACCAAAATTAATGAAAACACTAAATAAACATATTAAAACTAACAAAATACCTAAAGAAAACAATAATTATCGTAACAAATAAGATACAAATCTATAACAAAAACTAATAAAACAACTATCCCACACTTAAAACTTTGCTTGTCCTCAAGCAAATTCACATGGCATAAATTAAAAACTCAAACAACCTTAACTATAATTCCACTATATAAGATGAAATCCTTCAAGACTCAGACATAAATAATTGCAATTTCCTTCAATCAAGATTTTCTTAACTCATTCATTAATCCAGACATACAAATCTCATCTCTCTTTTAAGTGTTTCACTCGATTTCAAAGGTTAATTCACTCAAACCACTCATGACTGCATACTACCATAAACTTGCTTAATTATCCAATCTCCCTCAATGATTTTCTCAAGAAATAATCTGAAGGTCTTTCATTTGGATGTAATGGGGCTAAGGTAAAGGTGTGAGAAAAGACATTTAAGCTGGAGCATCAAGAAATGGAGTATCTAAATTAGACAATACTCTTGCTCAGAAACTCATAGCTCCCTCAAATGGCATATTCACCAACCCTTAATAATCTTACATACTTGCACACTAAAAGAAAAGTACATGAGTCAACATTCCTCTAATGCTAGAAAATATATGAATTTTGTATATATATATATATATCTTTTTTTATTTTCTCTTTTTATTTTTCTTTTATTTTTATCATCATTTTTTTAAGATATATATATATACAAAATATAAACTTGCATAGAACATCTAACTTAAAATGTGGAGGAAAAGAATAATCGACTCTTAATCAAATACAATGTGCAAAGTATGCATTTCAACCCCAAATAACAATACCATTTTTTTTAATTTTAATTGCTTACCCCACACTTTTGAATTAAAACACCCTATTGTCATATCATAAGAAACTCCATTCCTTAATGTAGGTATGATGATAATAAGAGAAAGTTGAGTTGTGAATTGTGTTGATCAATCAATAAAAGGTCAAAGGCTCAACTTGGCTCACTAAGGAATTCAATATTAAGGGAGGTCTTTTTAAGCTAAAGGGCTAACCTAATTTGCCTTCATCATTTTAAAACTTGAGATAAAATCATAATGTGAGTTCAATTAGTATGCAAAAGCAAGCTCTAGAGATGCAAAATCATGAAGGTGCACACTTAAGAAAAGAAAATCAATTGACACTAACATTTAATCTATAAGGCTCAAAACTCACAAAGGTGGGTTCACAAAGATTTATGTCATGAACTGCAGAATGTGAAAATTGATCCTGAATGAATTCAAATGCTAATCTCTATGCTGATACTAAAGTCTCAACTATAATGCTAGAATCACAGAAAAGATCAATAAATTTTCAACAATTATGCCATGCACAACACACAACATAACACAATAAACAAAACAAGAATTAAAGAAAAGTTTAAAGATTACCCCACACTTATAAATGACATTGTCCTCAATGGAAAAAACAAGAATAATAAAGAAAAATAGTTAAAGGACAACCTGTCTTCCATCGTACCATGGTGAGGCAAAACGCTAACTTTTCATCACAAACACAAATGTTCAAAAACAAAAGTACAATATATAAAAATAAAATATCCAAAATATAAAATGTTAACATTAAAAACAAAAACAAAAAATAATAACAAAAATACACTAAACACAATAAAGCAAGGAACTCAAAATCTACGGTGAAGGCGGGTGTGAAGATGATGGAGCCGACGGATGAAGACTCAAAATCTTTGCAAGGCTGCTATTAATCTGTTCCAACTGTTGCAAGACCGCAGCATGGTTATGGTCCACCTTACCCTCCGGTGCCTCAATCCTATTGAGTATCTCCTGATTATCTAAAATTGGAACATCTTCATCTAAACCAAGAGAATCCGAGTCAGAATCCTCTTGAACCCGTGCTCTCTTTTGTCTGTCCCCCGGTACTTCTGGCTCAGCTGAAGCCATCATATAAGCCCCTCTCATGTGCACCACCATATGCATCTTCTCTAATGTGGCCAAATCCAATGAATCATTACCCAAAATTCTAGTCATGCGACTGGTACTCGGGTCAAAATCATCAAGAAGGGCTACTGCCAATGTAGTAACTAATCCTCCAATACAAATTGCCCCTCTCTTTTTATTGGTCACACTATCAAAAATATCAGCTAACCAATAGCCGGAACTAATAGGCATGGCATTACATGCACAATCCAAGAAAAAGAGCTCACTCAATTCCACTACACCCGGGCTCTCCTTCCTAGCAAAGAATCCACAGGACATAAAACGATGCAAATACCTCAAAGCGGGATTGCTCAATTTAGATGCTTTGGCCGATTTGGCCACATAAGTCCCCGAGCCTAATGCTCCCCAAGCAAATTATTGTTTAAACTCTTTAGGTACCGACCTTTCCCCATGTTGATGGAAACCATATATAGCATTCAATTGTTCAATATTAATCACAAATGATTTCCCAAGCAATTTAAAACTCATCCTAGAGCAAATTTTTTGTTCATCTCTTTCAACCTTAAGAGATGTCAAAAATTCTTGAAACTGCAAAGGTCGCAAGGAGACTAGGTTCTCCCACCCAAGAATTTGCACATAACGATAAAAATTAGTCCTAATTTGCAGAGCATCAAGGGATTCATCATTAACATACCTCATCGGGAAGAAACCCCGAGCCAAAAGATTCGCTCTCTTCAAAGATGAAAACGATGAAGATGAAGAAGCCCCTTCAGTTGTAGGTCTCTTCTTCTTGCGGTGTGAAACTATCTTTGCTCTTAGCATCTTGAAAAATCTAAAAAATTTGACACAAACTAATTAAATCGATCTTTTGTAAGAGAAGAAGAAGTTTTAACAAATTAACTTAAGCTTTGGTGAAGAAAATTGAAATCTAATGAAGGTTTTGGAGCTTTGAAACACAATCAATGGAGTTTTGGTGAGAGAGAAAATGAGAGAGCGAGAGAGAGAAAAAAAAGAAAATTAGGGATTGAATGGACAAACTGTGCAAAAATCGTGTTTTTAAAGAGTAAAAGTGAAGAGACACGGCCAAGTTGGGGTGAACACGGCCGTGTTTTGTGTGTTTTGAGGGACATGGCCAGTGACTTGGCCGTGTCCCAAGGGCGTGTTTGATACTATGAGGAAGAGTTACAAAAAATAAAATCAAAGGAACTTTGGTGAAGCTTGGCCGTGTTCCATGTGACACGGCCAAGGGACACGACCAAGCTCCTTGGCCGTGTCACCCACTGTGAAAGCTTGCAAAAACAAAGCAAAATTTTTTTGTTGAGGCTTGGTCGTGTCCCATGTGACACGGCCAAGGGACATGGCCAAGCTCCTTGGCCGTGTCTCGTTTTGCCAATTTTAACATTTTTTTAAATCACCAATTTTAAAGAATTTGCAAACTCTTCTTTGATCAACCCTGAAACACATTAGAAAAATAAAAACCGATCAAAACACCCAATCCATTTATTTAAACAAACATAAAATCAAAATTGCTAAATTTAAAATTATAATTATGAAAAATAAATGCAAACTGATGGGTTGCCTCCCATTTAGCGCTTCTTTAATGTCATATAGCTAGACATACTGCAAGACTTAGGGATCATGGATCAAAGTGCTGTCAATGATCCTCACTTCTTGAAATCCTTCTTTATATGGTTTAACTCTCTGTCCATTTACTTTAAAAGTCTTATTTGTTTGAGAGTTAAACAATTTAATGGCACCAGAAGTGTAACATCCCAAATCCCAGATTGGTAAGAAACAGACATAGAGGATATGATTTAGGCTTAGAACGAAAGAGTTTAGAACATGACCTATAACTTGAGCTCGAATTTCATCCAAGTTAATGACAAAATTAGAGAGTCTCAAAGAAGACTTAATTGTTTATTTGTGTCTTAGCTAGAGTATAACTTAAAATTACTTAATTTGGAGTTGTACAGAATAAGATATGATGGATTTACTAGACAATGTGCAAGCTGCCTCAGGACAGCATAGTAGGCTTGACGTCGAAGGACCGTCAAAAATCAGATATAGCTCGGATCAACCTGAAATTTTGACATAATGTAGCCCCGGATGTCTAGTTTCAGTGGGAATAAGAATTACTTAATTTGGAGTTGTGAGTAAAAAGATATTAATAAAGAAAGACAGCAAGGTCAAGAAGGGATATCAAAAGGACCTAAGTGGAAATTTCTCAAAAGTTAGGGGTAACTATGTAAACTTAAAAATTAAGAGTCGGAAGTTCTTAATAGTGCCCATATCTGACCCCGGAAGAATATTCTCGAGATTAATCAGGTCATAACCGTGGGTTTCAATTTTTCCTGAAAACGCACGGTTTGTAAGTTACGGGCGATTTTCCGATAAGGACATTTTGGACATTTCCACTGGAGGGGCGATTTTGTAATTAAATATAACTTTGGGGGTAATATATTAAAAGAACAAAAAATCACTTTCAAGTGGCCAAATCCTAGCCATTAAATCCAAATGTGTTGGACAAATCATGGCCATTGAAAATAAACCAAATCCTAGCCATTAAATCCAAATGTGTTGGACAAATCATGGCCATTGAAAATAAACCAAATCCTAGCCATTAAATCCAAATGTGTTGGACAAATTATGGCCATTGAAAATAAACCAAATCCTAGCCATTAAATCCAAATGTGTTGGACAAATCATGGCCATTGAAAATAAATTAATTAATTAAATGGAAATTAAATTATAAATAACTAATTATGGTCTTCCAAACACAAGTAAGGATCAAAAAGACACCACCATCACCACTTTTCTTCTTCTTTAAGTCGTGCTCCCCCTCCCTTCCATTTTCAAGGAGACAAGTTTCAAGTCCAAGCCATTTCTCAAGTGAAATTCAATAGGAAATAAGGTAAGATACCATCCTAAGTCTTATTCTTTCATTAGAATTAGGTATTAGGCTATGTTTAGGAAGATTTGATATTATGTTCATGTTGGGAAAGAATTAGTAAGTTGATGATTATGGTGAAAAATGATAAACTACTTAAAGGAAATGATGAAAATGGTGATTATTAGTAAGAATAAGTAAAGGATTGTTAGAAAATCATAAGGTAGCATCATGTTCATATCTAGGGTTTGTTCTTACATATGTGACATATTAAATTCATAGGAAATCAAGGAGATTAGAGAGGAAAGGAAGTGAAATAGATAAGAAGAGCAAGGAAAAGCAAGGTTTGGTACTTTACCTTTGAATAATTAATTTTGGGTTGTTTAAATTTAATTGAAATCAAATGTTTTGAGAAAATTTGGCAAGTTGATTTGGTAAGTTGTTTTGGACTTTAATTAGTTTGATTTGAGTTAAACATGCAAAAGTTGTTAAAAGGAAGTGTTTGAATCTTCACTTTACTATTAAAGAAGCCTTAATATTGATTTGCAAAAGAAAAATAAACTATCCTATGCATTTCAAATGTTTGGGCCGAAATGGTCCCAAAGTGACAGCTTCTGGACTATTTTTGTGGCAATTGTTTGGGGCAGCAAACGAATAAATTTTTCAACGAAATTTTACATGCAATTAGTCAACATATGAAATAATTTTTCTGTAAAATTTCAGCCAAAAATAAGATCATTTACTTGGTCAAATGCATAACTGAAGTGGAATGAAATTTTGACGAAAACCCAGATTTTACTATTCATTTGGTCATGCCATTTTGCTTTGCCGATTTTTCTCGCCGCAACACTATTCATTTGGTCAATTTGTGATCTTTTGAGGAATGCTTTGAAATGTTTGATGTGTTTATGGTGGATGTTAAATATGTGAAAAAGAGTAACGGTTTGACCAAAGAAATTGGTGCTCGGCATAAATGGCAAAGCGCAATGAGAATTTAAATTGATTTCTGGAATCATTCTAAAATGAAGTTGGGACTTAAATTGAATCATTTTAATCTTTTTGCTCTACTGGATAGTGGGAGTGGTAGATAAGGGTATGGTGCACTATACTAACGCATGCAGTACTGCTCATTATTGTGATATGATATTTTATTTAGTGGTGAGGCCACTGAAGCCAATGGGGAGGCCCATTGGTTAACCAGGATGGGGAGGCCCATTCCTGTGATCTGATATCGGTGGCCACTGAAGCCAATGGGGAGGCCCATTGGTTAACCAGGATAGGGAGGCCCATTCCTGTGATCTGATATCGGTGGCCACTGAAGCCAATGGGGAGGCCCATTGGTTAGTCAGGATGGGGAGGCCCATTCCTGTGATTTGATATCGGTGGGGAGGCCCACCTATGTTACAGTGGGGAGGCCCACTGCCTTATCACTATGGTTCCCTATATACCAGTAGAGCCTGAGTCAAAGACATATTATTTTTCGTTAAACTATATAATGTCAATGAGTTTGAATTATGATTTTACATTATTGAAAGCATATCACACTGAATGTACAACAATTTCTATTGGTTTAAGGTTGGTTAAATTATGATTTAATTATTTCCTTTTATTTCAAAGGCTTTCATGTTTTACTTATATTTTCATCGGTAAAGTACCCACTGAGCGTCATTGCTCAGCGAGTTGAGTTTTTCTTGACTCGTAGGTTCGGAGCAGTAGATAAATCTTGGGGAAGCAACGACCAGACCACAGCAAATCTCAGGGGTAGATCTTTTAGATCCATTATGAGTTAGCTAGTTGTGGCATGTATATAAATAAATATAAAAGAGAATTTCTATGTTACAATGGTATGTTAGTAGTGTGTAATAATCATAAACCATTACTTTATGTTGTATTAGAAGTGTGAATTCTTCTTGCAGGATTGTAGTTGAGGTTATAAGGGTGGATTATTGGGAATGTGCTTGAGTTGAATTGTGAAACAAAATGTCTTTCAAAAATAAGAAAAATCAGTTTTGGCGACACTTGGGACCTCCATTTTTAGGGGAGGTTATGGCAAATTTTTTTTTAAAATCTGCACTTAAAAATTTGCTAAGTAAAATATTAAGACACAACTACCAGGAGATAACAGTCCATCTTGGTGTATAAACGTAGGCTAAGATGGAGTGTTACAAGAAGGACATACCTTAGTTATCTCGAAAGGACCACTCCATCGACATTTTAGTTTACCTGGAAATAGACGGAGTCGAGAATTAAAAAGTAAAACTTTCATACCTAGACTCAATGTCTGTCGCACAATAAATCTGTCATGAAGTGCTTTAGTGCGATCCTTATAGTTCCTCGAGCTCTCATATGCCTTTGGGTTAAGGCACCTTTGGGTCTCCCTCACTGGTTTAGCCCCCTCTTCTAAGGTCAGTGTCAGCTCCAATTTATCTGAGGAACCTGTCTGCAAGAAAACATGTAATATCCCTATGCATGCCCTAGAAGTTTTGCATGTTGTTGTTGTTGTTGTTATTGGATTGTTGGTTTAAATTGAGAAAGAAAAGTATTTGTGTTTTGGGAAGGATTTAGGGTTTAGAGAGAATGGTATATGTTGTGTATATGTTGATATATATAACATATAAATGGGTCAAAGAAGAGTCAAGGTGTTGGTTAGTGGAAGATGATATTTTATTGTTGAGTGTGTAAGTACATATATGGGCTTATATAAGACAAAAGGTTAGTTATATGTTTGAGGGCATTTTGGTAATTGCTTGGATAAAATCTCTTGGTGGAGATTTAAAGAAGAAAAGTCATTTGACTTTGTTGAATTTTCTTTTCTTCTCATGTTTGTGCCGGCCATTGAAGAAGACAAAGGGAAGGAGAAGTGTTCTTGATGCTATACTCAAATTGATGAAGGAATTGAGAGATTTGGTGAAAGATTGGTGGAATTTCTTCATATAAGGTAAGATCTTCTCTTTAATGTCTTCAATTCTTTTGAAGTGGTGTGAGAAAGGAATTAGGTTTTGTTGGTGTGATGATGAGATGAGTTTGTGTTATGTTTTTAAGTGTTAAAATTGATTGTAAGTTAAAAGATGGAATTAGTGTTGGGTTGATTGTAAAGATTGTATGTTTAAATGGATGTTGTTTTTGAAAGATGAAAAAGGATGGTGATTAATTAGGGTTTTGAGATGGTGTTTGTTTAATTGTGATATTAATGTGTTTTAAAGTGATTATTGTAATGAATATGTGTTTAGAACATTGATTATGTTCATTTGAAGCATGTGGTATGATGTATATTGAGTTTAAATGCATTTGGAAGAGAATTGGTTAGAATTAGGGTTTTGGTTTTGGGAGACACGGCCAAAGGCCATGTGAGACACGGTCAAGTCATATGATTTTGGACGTGTTGGATTAATTTTTGGGTGACACAGCCGTGTTTCCAAGCCGTGTGAGCTACTGTGAGTTTTGGTTGAAGAGACACGGCCGTGTCCCTAAGCCGTGTTTGCTACTGCCAAAGTTGAATTGAGAGACACGGCCACAAGCTTGGCCGTGTCCCTCATGTGTGCTGCCCGTGTCCATCAAATGAGTTGGTTAGGGTTTTGTTTCTGTGTTCTTTTTGCATTGTTTTGGTTCTTCAAAGGTGGGTTGGTTCTTAAACCTAACCCTAAAACACTTTAAACACACTTGAATCAATGAATGAACTAATCAAATGCATATGGAAGATCCTAAAGCTATGAATCATATAAGTTGTTCTTTGCCCTAATTGCATTGTTGAGATTTAAACAAGGTTATGTTATGCATTGTGAAAGGTATTGTATTTTATGAGTAATGTACCTTGAAATGTTGTATCAAAGATGAAATGATAATTCAAATAAGATATGAGACAATGCCATTGTGTTTGGCTATGATGAATGATGATAATATTAAGAGAATGAAGGCATGTTTGCCTAAATGTTGATGAGAATTGAGAATGGAAACGATAATTGATATGTAAATGAATTGTGTGGCTAATGTGTTATTCCATTTTCAGAGTATGTTATTGGTGGCATGCCTAATGATAATAACAATCTCTTGAAGTTAGGTTGGATTGAATCCTTGAAGCCTAATTGAGATGTTACCACCCTTGAAGCTAGGTTGGGTTAGTTCTTGAAGCCAAGTTGGGTAGAAGCTTAGCATGCTTTGCTCCCCTTGAAGCTTGGTTGAACTTAATCCTTGAAGCCTAGTTGGGTCTATGATATTGATATTGATAAATGTGATGATAGAACCAAAACATTAACTCTGAAAATTGAATGGCATATTAGTGTGTCTTGGGCCCATGCTTGTCTATGGTTAATGTGAGTCATGAATGATGTTTGTTTTGCTTTGTATTGATGATTAAATGAATACTAATGAGGTATATGAAAAGATAATAAAATGTGATATGTAATGTGAAAGTATATTGTTAATTTTGCATATATGATGTTACATATATATTATGGTTTGAGAAATGACATTGTATTGCACGAAGTCATATCATTAGCATGACTATCTTACTAAGCCCTTGGCTTAGCGCGATAGTGTTTAATCGCGCAGGTGATAGAACTGTTAGAATCGAACCCGAGAGCTCTTCGAGACCGAGTGAGAGTAGACATTGAAGAGTTGATTTTGGAGACTTAAAGATCAAAGGAGATTTGCCAATCATGTATAACTCTTTTTATATTTTGTAAAGTATTGATTAAAGATACATATTTGTATATTTGTAAATATGGAATTAAGTGTTTTCAAATATGTAAATATTTTATGACTTCCGCTGTGAAATAACTATATGTATGTATATATATATATCTAATGTGTTTTATTTTAAAAGTAAATGATCTACCTTTCTATATTATATAATGATAATAATATTGTATCTATTTAAATGTTTTGAATGTTGAAGAAAACCGTAGCATCCCTATGTTTGGTGCACTTATGCTACATGGTTGTAGTTGTAGTGTGTGTGCATTGGATGTGGGGGTGTTACAAAACATCTGAAACAACTGCGTCAACACAATTAATTAAAGAACAATCCTCATATAAAGCAGTTGTAGGAATAGGAGAAGTGTTAAAAATAGAAAAATCAACAGTTTGTCCTAAGACAGTCATTGATAATTTACCATTTTTAACATCTATTAAAGTGTTGGTAGTAGCCATAAAAGGCCTGCCCAGCAAAATAGTGTGTGCTGATGGTGTAGGGTTACTTCCTTCCATGTCAAGAACTATAAAATCCATAGGTACTATCAACCCTCCAACCTTAACTAACACATCATCTACTACCCCTTTCGGGAATCTAAGAGATCTATCAGCTAATTGCAACACCATTTTGGTTGGTTTAAGTTCCCCTAGTTCTAATTCTTGATACACAGAATAAGGCATCAAATTTACATTGGCTCCTAGATCACACATGCCATCAGTCCCCTTTCCATTCCCCACAGTAATTTGAATTATAAAGCTACCAGGATCCTTTAGCTTGGGAGGTAGTTTATGTTGCAGAACAACACTAGCTACCTCTGAAACTATCACCTTTTCATTCGGCTCATACCTCTTTTTCTTGGTGATCAACTCTTTGAAGAATTTGGCATAAGCCGGCATGTTCTTTATTGCTTCAAGTAAAGGTAAGTTAATACTTACCTTGGACAGCATGTTGAAGATGTTAGAAAATTGCTTATCTTTTTTATCATCCTTCAACCTGCTGGGGAATGGTATAGGTGGCCGGTATGGATTGCTTGCCTTATGTAAATCTGTTGAAGAGGATTTCTCCGTTGAACTTTCTCCAGCACCTTTGTTCTCTGGTTCTCCTTCCTTCTTGTTCTGTTGGTCACCTGTATTCACAGAATTATTTTCAACATTATTGTTAATTATCTTACCACTTCTAAGAACAGTCACTGATTGTGCCTGCTCAGGTTGACTTGGGAATTTCCCCTTTTGTTGAATCTGCATCTGTTGTGCAAGTTGTCCCACTTGAGTCTCCACTTTCTTAAAAGATGCTTCTAATGAATCCAGCCTCTTGTTGGTCATCTCTTGATTTTTACCACTGACTTGGATGAAAGCTTGTAAACTTTCCTCCAAACTCTCTATCTTAGACTGCCCTTGATTTGAGGATTGGCCCTGCTGTTCGTTCTGTCTCTGGAGCAAATGGAAAGGCTGTTGAGAATTATTTGTTGCCCAGAAAAAATTTGGATGATTCCGCCAACCAGGATTATAAGTATTCGAATAAGGATCATTCCGGGCCCTTGGTTGAAATCCCCCCATAGCATTGACTTGCTTAGCTTCATTCCCATAAGTCTCATATGCGGAGGGGCAAATATTTGCTCCATGCCCGAAAGTTCCACAAATTCCACAAATTTCTTGAGTGGATGAAGGAGAATTGTTCTTCATGTTCAGCATCTGCACCTGCCTTGTCAATTCAGCTATCTGATTAACCATCTCACTATTGGCTTCCAGTTGATTCACCCTTTTACTTCTTCCTCTTACACTTTTCTGTTGAGAATTGGCTCCCAACATCTCAAAGATCTCATAAGTTTCATCAGCTGTCTTTTCTCCCACAGCTCCCCCAGCTGCGTTATCAACTGTATTCTGAAATTGCTGGGTTAAACCATCATAGAAAAACTGGTTCAGAAGTTGAAGTGGGTAGTGATGATGTGGACACTGGATTAATAACATTTTAAATCTGTCCCAAGCCTCATGAAATGGCTCTCCTTCAAATTGAGAGAATGTAGCAATCTTCCCTCTTAATTCAGCTGTCTTCTGATGTGAATAAAACTTGCCCATGAACTTGTTATAAATTTGCTCCCAAGTTGTCAAAGAATTTTCGGGCAACATCATAAGCCAGCTCTTTGCCCTATCCTTCAATGTATAAGGGAAACATCTCATCCTCAATTGATCTTCTGTTAGTCTTCCCAATGGAAAAGTGTTGAGGGTAGAATAAAAATCCCGAATAAAGTTCAAAGGATCTTCATTTGGAACTCCATAGAATGATGGCAGCATGTTGTAATGAATGTTCTTCAACTCATAGTTTCTTGCTGCATCTGTCAATCTTATGCAAGAGGTGGAAGTTCCAATGACAGGTCTAGCAAAATCTCTCATAGTCCTTTGTCTTTCTTCTGCCATTTTAACAGATTGTGTAGATTTCGATTCAAAATTAGAAGTGTCCTCCTCTGTAGTATCAAATCCGGTGTACAGTTCAAACTCTTCCCTGCTCCTTTTCACTCTCTAAATTTCTGGAATGACTGGGTATAGCTCTCCTCCAAGTGATCTCCTACCTTGCATAAACAAAATTTCTAGAACAAAAGAATTATTAAAAGCAAAAGACAAATAAAATAAAATGAAAACAGTGAAAAATAATCTAGAATATCTATTACTAATAAACAATTACGCCAATTAGCTTCCCCGACAACGGCGCCAAAAACTTGTTGCGCTCAGATTAACTCTACCACAAAGCGTCACTCGCAAGTATACGAGGTAGGTGTAGCAAAAGTGATCGCCCCAAGGTCGTCTCTCAAGGAAGCTAAAGTAGCTAATTGATTATCAGATTTTAATATCAAGTGATTAATAAATTTAAATTGCTAACAACTAATGAAGAAGATTGATTGAAGTTTAAAACAAATAAAAGTAAACTGGACTAATGTATTGATTCAGTTAATAGAATGGTCTAGGGTTTGCACTTCTCTGCTACTTATATGTATGAATGGTTATTCCTCTTAACTAATTTAATTTCAAAGATTAAATGTCAAGCAACTTAATTAATTGAATCAAGGAAATAAGCTCTCGCATTCAAACCTTTCTCAAATAATCTTGTTACAATTGAAATAATCTTTTCCTAGGTTATATCTCTAATTCACCTAAGTCCCTAATTGAATTGTTCCACATTAGACTTCACCTCTCAATCCATCATCTAATACCTAAAACACATAATTGGTGGCCAATCAATTATATATTAACAATAATCCATTCAATCAAGGCTAAAGAAATAATTAAGTTAAGAGTAATAACCAATTCATACAATCATAGCAGATCCATACAAACCCTAGACTATATCAAATTAGTTCATAATGCTATCAAACATACTCATCTCATTAAAATTCAAAGAAATCAATTTAGACATGATAATATTCATAAATACAATTCCAATGAAATTAAAGAGATAAAGTTTGAGAAAAAAACCAAATTACAAACTTCTTAGCTCTTGAAGAATCTCTTGTTCAGAACTTGCTCAAAGAATGCATCAATGGCTAGAACAAATCTAATCTGAGCTAGTTTAATCAAAGTGTAATCAAAAGATCAAAGAAAACAAGATGAAACCCTAACTATTTTCTTTGACGGCTAAAACAAAACTCAAACTCGCAACCCTCTCTTTTGAAAACCCTAATTTTCCTATTTATATGAAACCTCCGCTTTAAAAATCCGCTTTGTCTTTGATCCATGAGAGACACGACCAAGTTGGGGGAGACACGGCCGTGTCTGAGGCTCTTGGAGGGACACGGCCACAAGCTTGGCCGTGTCCCTTGAGTGTGTTCGCTTCTGTGTGATTTTCTTCTTTTCTTCTTTGGAGTGGTTGAGTGACACGGCCAGTTTGGAGGAAACTTGGCCGTGTTGGACAATTTTGGAGGGACACAGCCACAAGCTTGGCCGTGTCCCTTGCATGTGTCTTCTACTTCTTGATTTTCATCTTTCTTTTGCTTTGGACTTGAGTGAGACACGGCCAAGCTAACACAACTTGGCCGTGTTTGAGCTTTTTTGGAGGGACACGGCCATAAGCTTGGTCGTGTCCCTTGCTTGTGTCACCTTCTGTGCCTTGGTCTTCCTCTTTAGCTTGGTATGGGACACGGCAAGTGGCTTGGCCATGTCCTCTGCATGTGTCAGCTACTGTCTAATTTTTCCTTCTTCTTGGTTCCTTGGCACAAACTTTAAACAAGAAGTAAATAAATATTAACCAACAAAACATAAACACCACACTAAAAACTAGGACAAAAATGACATAAACACTGAAATAAACTAAAACTACCAAAATTAATGAAAACACTAAATAAACATATTAAAACTAACAAAATACCTAAAGAAAACAATAATTATCATAACAAATAAGATACAAATCTATAACAAAAACTAATAAAACAAGCGCAAATTTTCCGACTCAAATTTTTTGAAATCTAATCCAATTAGGTTTTGGTTTCTTTTTTCTTTATTAATATTACTTACCTTAACTAATTAGGAATAAACAATCTCAAACCACTATAAATAAGGACCAAAGGAAATTAATTTAGAAAAAAAATCCAGTAATAGCTTGGAAAATTTGAAACCAAATCAATGAAGCAAAAGAAGCAATTCAATTCAATTTTTTTCTGGAACAGCCACATCACTATTTAAGCAATTCAAAGGCAAAAAAAAGGCTTGTCTTTGAAGCTAGTTCAACCAAGAAGAATTGTTTTTGGAGGAATCATCAAAAGAAGGTATGTGTTAATTGATTTTCTTTAATTGTTTTTTTTACATAGTAGCTAAAATTATGAAATTTAGGTTTTCTAAATCAAAAACCTTAGAACTTTAATTTAGTTTTTCCAAGGTTAAAACACTAATACGTTACTTTATTTTCCAAAAAGACTTAAAATTGTTATTTTTACTTCTTAAAAATTTTAAAACTCTAATTGAACATATTTTTCAACAAAACTAGAATTTAATTCTGTTTCTTTTAAAATTTTAAACTTGGTATTATTTCTTCCAAAAAACCATAAAAAGCATCTTGTCTATTTGTAAAAACTTCAATCCGTTTTTTTAAATTCATAAAACCTCATGAAATCATGAAATTGTCTTTTTATACCCTAATTCAACAAATCACTCGAGACCCAAATTCTAAAACACTAAAACCCTAATTCAACTTCTAAACCTAAAATATTAAAATTTAACTCCTTTAAAACCTCAAACCCTAATTTTTATGAACCCTAATCCTTTTACAACATTAAAAAACATAAAAACATAAAAACCTAAATTTTACACAGTAGCTTAGGAACCCAATAACCAAAAATCACAAATTAAAGTATTTTAAAGTGTTTAAAACCCTAGTTTCATGATATCATCATTCAAACCTTAATTTTGTTATTAAAAGAGTCTTACCAACCCTTTAAAACATAAAACCCTAATTTATTTTAATTCCATAAAAAGTCACAGTAGCCATAATTGGACTTTTATTTGCTTTATTCAATTCCATACTTGATTATGCTTTGATTTATTTCTTATGCTTTAATTTATTTAATTTCAATACTTGATTTATTTAATTTATCATGGATGGATGTTTATTTTATATTTTGATTAATACCTTTGATGAATGATTTATTTATTATGAATGGTTATTTACTTTTATCAACTTATTTAGACTTCCAAATGTTGTAAGAGGTATGTTTCCACTTGGTGGGTACCTCATTAGTTAAATATCATGTAATTTAATTTGCTTTTTGATTTTAGAACCTATGTAAAGGGCATGTTTCTACCTTTTGGTGGGTGTCCTATCTAGGCATATGATGTAATGACATGTTTCCATCCTTGGATGGGTGTCTATTTATTTGCTTTGTTTGGACGTTGCTTTGATTTTAATATAATGACGCTTTCTTTTATTTATTGTGTGTAATATGGATAATGTTGTTATATTTAAGAATTTTATAATATTAAGACCTGTAAAGGAGGCCGGTTCCAATGAACTGGGCATCATGGGGGTGCTGGGCCATTTCTCACCTTCCCCACACGTACCCAACTTTCCAAATCCATTAGGGGGTTGGGGATTCCTTAGGAATCGAGTCATCCACTCCTTTCATATTCCCGGCCCGTCCGGGTGGCAGCTCCATTTTCTCCAAACTTAGATTCGTGTTCTCTAAGGCCCCGAGCCTAAACAGTGCCGAAGTAGCAAGAACCATTCCACCGGGAGTGGGGACGAATTTTGAGGCAACTTGTGATTGATGATGTCTTGAAAGTGAGTTTTGAGTTGAAACCAAATCAAGGAAGGATAAGAAGCAATTCAATTCAACTTTTTTCTGGAATAGCAGCATCATAATTTAAGTAATTCAAAGGCAAAAAAAAAAAAAGGCTTGTCTTTGAAGCTAGTTCATCCAAGAAGAATTGTTTTTGGAGGAATCATCAAAAGAAGGTATGTGTTAATTGATTTTCTTTAATTGTTTCTTTACACAGTAGCTAAAATTATGAAATTTAGGTTTTCTAAATAAAAAACCTTAGAACTTTAATTTAGTTTTTCCAAGGTTAAAACACTAATACGTTACTTTATTTTCCAAAAAGACTTAAAATTGTTATTTTTACTTCTCAAAAATCTTAAAAATCTAATTGAACATATTTTTCAACAAAACTAGAATTTAATTCTGTTTCTTTTAAAATTTTAAACTTGGTATTGTTTCTTCCAAAAAACCATAAAAAGCATCTTTTCTATTTGTAAAAACTTCAATCCGTTTGTTTAAATTCATAAAACCTCATGAAATCATCAAATTGTCTTTTTGTACCCTGATTCAACAAATCACCCGAGACCCAAATTCTAAAACACTAAAACTCTAATTCAAATTCTAAACCTAAAATATTAAACTTTAACTCCTTTAAAACCTTAAACCCTAATTTTTATGAACCCTAATCCTTTTAAAACTTTAAAAAACATAAAAACATAAAACCTAAATTTTACACAGTAGCTTAGGAACCCAATAACCAAAAATCACAAATTAAAGTATTTTAAAGTGTTTAAAACCCTAGTTTCATGATATCATCATTCAAACATTAATTTTGTTAATCAAAGAGTCTTACCAACCCTTTAAAACATAAAACCCTAATTTATTTTAATTCCATAAAAAGTCACAGTAGCCATAATTGGACTTTTATTTGCTTTATTCAATTCCATACTTGATTATGCTTTAATTTATTTCTTATGCTTTAATTTATTTAATTTCAATACTTGATTTATTTAATTTATCATGGATGAATGTTTATTTTATATTTTGATTAATACCTTTGATGAATGATTTATTTATTATGAATGGTTATTTACTTTTATCAATTTATTTAGACTTCCAAATGTTGTAAGAGGTATGTTTCCACTTGGTGGGTACCTCATTAGCTAAATATCATGTAATTTAATTTGCTTTTTGATTTTAGAACCTATGTAAAGGGAATGTTTCTACCTTTTGGTGGGTGTCCTATCTAGGCATATGATGTAAGGACATGTTTCCATCCTTGGATGGGTGTCCATTTATTTGCTTTGTTTGGACGTTGCTTTGATTTTAATATAATGATGCTTTCTTTTATTTATTGTGTGTAATATGGATAATGATGTTATATTTAAGAATTTTATAATATTAAGACCTGTAAAGGAGGTCGGTTCCAATGAACCGGGCGTCGTGGGGGTGCTGGGCCATTTCTCACCTTCCCCACACATACCTAACTTTCCGAATCCATTAGGGGGTTGGGGATTCCTTAGGAATCGAGTCATCCACCCCTTTCTTTTTCCCGGCCCGTCCAGGTGGAGAATCCATTTTCTTCGGACTTAGGTCCGTGTTCTCTAAGGCCTCGAGCCTAAATAGTGCCGAAGTCGCAAGAACCATTCCACCGGGAGTGGGGGCGAATTTTGAGGCAACTTGTGATTGATGATGTCTTGAAAGTGAATTTTGAGTTGAAATCAAATCAAGGAAGGAAAAGAAGCAATTCAATTCAACTTTTTTCTAGAACATCAGCATCATGATTTAAGCAATTCAAAGGCAAAAAAAAAGGCTTGTCTTTGAAGCTAGTTCATACAAGAAGAATTGTTTTTGGAGGAATCATCAAAAGAAGGTATGTGTTAATTGATTTTCTTTAATTTTTTTTTACACAGTAGCTAAAATTATGAAATTTAGGTTTTCTAAATCAAAAACCTTAGAACTTTAATTTAGTTTTTCCAAGGTTAAAACAATAATACATTACTTTAATTTCCAAAAAGACTTAAAATTGTTTTTTTTACTTTTTAAAAATCTTAAAACTCTAATTGAACATATTTTTCAACAAAACTAGAATTTAATTCTGTTTCTTTTAAAATTTTAAAGTTGGTATTGTTTCTTCCAAAAAAACCATAAAAAGCATCTTTTCTATTTGTAAAGACTTCAATCCGTTTGTTTAAATACATAAAACCTCATGAAATTATCAAATTGTCTTTTTATACCCTGATTCAACAAATCACCCGAGACCAAAATTCTAAAACACTAAAACCCTAATTCAACTTCTAAACCTAAAATATTAAACTTTAACTCCTTTAAAACCTGACCCTAATTTTTATGAACCCTAATCCTTTTAAAACATTAAAAAACATAAAAACATAAAACCCTAAATTTTACACAGTAGCTTAGGAACCCAATAACCAAAAATCACAAATTAAAGTATTTTAAAGTGTTTAAAACCCTAGTTTCATGATATCATCATTCAAACCTTAATTTTTTTAATCAAAGAGTCCTACCAACCCTCCCTAATTTATTTTAATTCCATAAAAAGTCACAGTAGCCATAATTGGACTTTTATTTGCTTTATTCAATTCCATACTTGATTATGCTTTGATTTATTTCTTATGCTTTAATTTATTTAATTTCAATACTTGATTTATTTAATTTATCATGGATGGATGTTTATTTTATATTTTGATTAATACCTTTGATGAATGATTTATTTATTATGAATGGTTATTTACTTTTATCAATTTATTTAGACTTCCAAATGTTGTAAGAGGTATGTTTCCACTTGGTGGGTACCTCATTAGTTAAATATCATGTAATTTAATTTGCTTTTTTATTTTAGAACCTACGTAAAGGGCATGTTTCTACCTTTTGGTGGGTGTCTTATCTAGGCATATGATGTAAGGACATGTTTCCATCCTTGGATGGGTGTCCATTTATTTGCTTTGTTTGCACGTTGCTTTGATTTTAATATAATGATGTTTTCTTTTATTTATTATGTGTAATATGGATAATGTTGTTATATTTAAGAATTTTATAATATTAAGATCTATAAAGGAGGCCGGTTCCAATGAACCGGGCATTGTGGGGGTGCTGGGCCATTTCTCACCTTCCCCATACGTACCCAACTTTCTGAACCCATTAGGGGGTTGGGGATTCCTTAGGAATCGAGTCATCCACCCCTTTCCTTTTCACGGCCCGTCCGGGTGACGACTCCATTTTCTCCGGACTTAGGTCCGTGTTCTCTAAGGCCCCAAGCCTAAACAGTGCCGAAGTCGCAAGAACCATTCCACAGGGAGTGGGGGTAAAAATCCCCGCTCACACCCCTAGCAACAAGTCTAGCTTTATATCTATCAATGTTGCATGATGAGTCCCTTTTGGTTTTAAAGACCCATTTACATCTAATGACTTTTGCACCATTTCACAACTAAACAAGATCCCAAACTTCATTAGATGCCATAGAATTCATCTCTTTTTTCATAGCATTGTGCCATAATTTAGATTCTCTATAACACATGGGTTGTGATAATCCTTTAAGATCATTTTTACGTCCAACATTATAGTTAGCTTCTTATAGATATATAATATAATAACTAGATATAGTTGGTCTCTTCATTCTAGTTGATCTTCTTAATGTTATATCAACATTTTCCTGAGGAGTAGGTTGAATAACATATTCCTTAATAGTCCTTGGTGATTGTTGGACTACTTGATCTACTAGATTATCATCAATAGTTTATGGTACTTCAGTATTGGCTATTTAACACTTAACACTCGTTTGGACTTGAGCAGCATTATGTACAATAATCAATGTTTTAATTGAAATGGGAGGTTGAGTACATGAATGATCCTTCTTAGAAATTACCTTTTAAGATTGATCATTCCCAGTAATCAAGTCATTCTTAGGGAATTTTGCAATTCTTGATTCCACAATTCTAGTGTTATGAGATGGACAATAAAATATGCATCATTTGGACTTTATAGCATATCCAATGAAATACCCACTTGTATATTAGGATCTAATTTCTTTTCTTATAGATTGTAAACTCTTACTTTAGATGAACATCCCCAAATGTGTGAATGTCTTAAACTCGGTTTCTAACCCTTTCATAATTCAAATGGCATTTTTGGAATAGCCTTGGTTGGAACCTAGTTTAATATATACATTGTTGTTTTAAGAACTTCAGTCCATAAAAATTTAGGAAGACTAGAGTTATTTAGCATACTCCGCAATGTGTCTAACAAAGTTCATTTTCTCCTTTTCATGACACCATTTTAGGTTGAAGATATAGGCATAATGTATTGTGCAATAAACTTAAGCTCTTTAAGAAACTTTGCAAACAAACTAGTGCTTGTCCATTCTCAGTGTATCTACCCTAATATTGTCCATCTTTATCTGATCTCATGGTCTTAATTTATTTATAGCATTGTCTCTATACTTTTGCTTTACATACCTTAATAGCATCTAATGCGTCATTTTTATTATGAAGTAAGTCAAGATACATATATCATGACTAATCCTCTATGAAAGAGGTGGAGTATTTTTGACCATGTAAGTCCATTTCAGGACAAAAAATATCTATAAATATGATTTCTAATATATCTAAATTCTCTTAGAACTTTTCCTTACCTTATTGGTCTGCTTTCCATTTATGTAGTCCACACGAGTCAGTAAAATCCAGAGTACTAAGCACTCCATCATTCATTGTTGTCCCAAGATGGCAACCAAAAGGGAGCGGGTGAATTGGTTGATTTGAAGAATTGATGGTAAATTAAAAATCAAAATCAAATCAAAGCAAGAGAGGGAGTAGAGAATAATGAACACAAGAGATTCATAGTGGTTTGGATTCAATAATCCTACATGACTTCTCAACAACTTGTTAAGGTTCCACAAGTTTTGAGTTTTTACAAGCTTCACTCTAACTAGGCATTTTTACAAGCACACACAAAACTTAGCAATGATTTGAGATCAATCCTTACAAACCTTACAAGAGTTTTCCCAGGCTCACTCTCACAATTAAAGTGTTTCTAAGCTCACATTCAAACTTTCGATGGTGTTTCTAATGCTCACACCCAACACTCTAGCAATTTAATTGTAAATGTAGTAAATAAAAATGAAAGTATATTGCTTAGGTTATTACAATTAAAAATTACCCTTAAACAAGGTTATTCTTGGGGTGTTTATAGTCGATTGGTTCTTTCTAGCCGTTATAAGTCATGTGATATATTTTTTAGGCTAGTCCTTGTGATAACAAGAAATTTTCTTAGAGAGCAGTCATCTTGGAACATGGGATGGTCGCCCTAGCATGTCGGGCAGTCATCCTTTGCACAGGACAGTCACTCCATTTGAAAATTCTTCCAATGGTTAAATTTGAGTGCTCCATTGGTGGAATCCTGCTCATCCTGTGGCTGTTGGGATCGTCGTCCAAGGCAAGGGGACATTCATTCTTTTTGAATTTGAAAGTTTCTTTACAATGGTCATTCCACATGGCACTTTTTCATTTGACAAAGTACTTTTTTGCTAAAATATGAAAGGTACAATTGCACTAGTACTGAAATAGCAATCGGATTAGGTGTGTCGCATTGAACTTTTAGGTGTAGCTCAGATGTGAACAATACTACTAATCCTTGTGATTTTCTCTTAAAATGTATGGATGGTTGCCTTTGATAAGGGACGGTCACAAGTGCATAGATATCGCTCTTTAGACCATGCCTGTCACCACATTCCCTACTGTGAATGTTGGAATTTCAGTTACTTGAGGTGCAATCATCCCAATTCATGGATGGTCGCTAATGGTTTTATCACGGTCGCTCCTGAGGTTGAGCCTCCAACTGCGAACCCGACTGTAACTCAATCTATTCTTTAATCCATCAGGGGCGATCGTCCTTTGGCCAGGGGTGATCGTACTTTTTGCCATGTTCTGGCAATATATTAAGCAACTTACTCCTGCATCTAGTAACTTAAAGATATGTTAAATGCTTCATTCAATTTGAGTGCTAAAGATCAAAATTGAGATTATTTGGCTAACAATCTCCCCCTTTTGACTTTGGCAATCAAATGGAATGATAGTAAAGAGTAAGCAAAATAATGGCAATCTTTGATTTTAAGTTTTAGGTCAACAATTTGTTTCTTTTAATTTCCCCCTAAATTTATGCTTCCAAAATGATTGTTGATTCATTTTAATTGCCTATTACTTTAACCAAAACTTTAATGCTTGTATTTGTTATCATATCTTTAAAGTAATGCATTATTTAAAACTTTAATTGCTTATGTTTATTATCATATATTCTCCTGTATTATTCTTAATAGTCACTTTATTCAATTGCCTATAGTCAATGCATAACCTCATAGTACCATCCTTCTTCTTCACAAATAATACAGGAGCTCCCCAAGGAGAAACACTGGGGCGAATAAATCCTTTATCCAACAATTCCTGCAACTGCACCTTTAACTCTCTCAATTCAGCTGGCGCCATTCTATAAGGAGTAATAGAGATGGGAGTGGTACCAGGCAACAAATCGATACCAAACTCAACCTCTCTCTCAGGAGGCAACTCCTCTGGAAACACATCTGAAAAATCTGAAACTGTGGCTATATCATCAATTTGAGAACTCCTTACTCTAGTATCCACAACATGAGCAAGGTAAGCATCACACCCTTTTCTAATCATCCGTCTAGCTGATACAGCTGATACGAACAAGGATGCAAGCTGTCTCTGCTCACTGAACCCCATCACACTCCTATCATCACTAGTTCTCAAAGTGACACATTTCTTCTGACAATCAACTACAGCTCCATGCCTAGACAACCAATCCATACCCAAAATCAAATCATACTCTTTAAAAGGCATTTCAATCAAGTCTCCAAGAAACTCCTCACCTTGTACCTCAACCGCACTATCCCGGTGCACCTTGCTAACAATCACACTATACCCTAACGGATTTGTCACTAACACATCAAATCCTAGGGACTCAGCATGCAAATCAGTCACAGGCAACACAAATGCACTAATATATGAATGAGTTGAGCCTGGATCAATTAAAGCAAGAACTGAAATGCCAAATAAAGAGAAAGTACCAGCAATGACTGCAGAAGCATCTGGTTGTCTTTGCATCACATAAACCCGTTGAGAAGGCCCAGCCTCATCTGGCATAGTATCCCTGGATGAAGATCCTCCTCTCTGATAATAACCAGGTCTACCCCCTCTGGAGAAACCTCTGCCCCCTCGACTACCTCTGACACTAGGTCGAGAAACTGCAGAATCAACCGATCTCTGCTCCTGCATCTCTGGACACTCCCTAATAAAATGATCGGGAGAACCACATCTGAAGCACACAGCTGGTCCTCTATTCTGCCAACAAGCACCTCTATGTGACCCTCCACACTGGGCACAGACAGGTAGAGTGGATCTCTGAACTGCAGGAGTAGGAACACTCGCTGCTGAAGCTGTAGGTCTCGATCGTGATCTCTGTAACTGAACTGACCTACCAGCCGGTCTCTGACTCCTACTAAACCTAGGAGTAAAACTGCCTCTACCTCTCTTCACAGATGAGGATCCTGCCTCAAACTGAGGTCTTCTAACCCGGGTCTCCTCTTCAGTAGCGGCTGCTGCTAAAATTTGTGCTCTCTCCACACCTATAGCCGCTGCAACCAGCTGAGAGAAATCCTGGTATCTAAAACCAGCCACATGACACATCAGTGAGGGTCTCAGTCCCTCCTCAAACCTTCTGCACCGGTCAATCTCATCAGAAATAATCCCTCCGGCATAGCGACTCAACCGGATAAATTCTAATTCATATTCTGTTACAATCCGGTGATCTTGCTTCAAACTTAGGAATTCCATTTTCTTCAAATCTTTATACTCCCTCAGAGTATACTTCAATTCAAATTCTCTCAGAAAATCAGCATAAGACAATATCGGTGGATCATCCATAGCATGGGGCACTGTCTTCCACCAGTCGTATGCGTCCTTCTGCAACAAAGATCTTGCATAATCAAATCTTTCTTCCGGTGTGGCTTGTAACTGAACAAATACTCTCTGAACTTTATCTAGCCACTGCTCAGCTACAGCTGGATCAATGGTACCCAAGAAATCCTCTGCTCCATATTTCCGTAGTTTATCATACTGTCTCACTGGTACCATAGGCTGTGGTGGAGGTGGAGGTGGTTGCACTGGTGCCTGCCTCATAAATTCAAACATATGCCTAAACCAAACTGGTGGAATCTCCTCACCAGCTGGTCTCCCTGACACAGAAACAGGGGCCTCTCCAGATCCATCCACTCTAGCTCCATCTAATCCAACCTCTGGAGCTATGCTCTCAGCACTACCCTCAACGGATTGACGCGAATGAGGATCCATTATAACCTATATCTGCAAACACAGTAGAATACTCCTCATTAAAGATCAGAGACTGCCGACACCAAACATGTATTCTTTTAAAAACTCACTTTTTTTTTCTCCCTTTATTGATTTGATATGCAACATGTTGATTTCTTTTCTCTATGTTGGCTAACACATCGACATGGATTTTCTTTACTAACTCTACCTTCTTCTTGCCATCCAAGCTGGACCTTTCATCACAAGGCAAAGAAACTAAATCTAAAGGCATTTGTGGATTAAAACTATACACAACTTCAAAAGGTGAGAACCCAGTAGTGGAATGCACTACTGTTATGATCAACTATGCAAATGTTTCCAATGTAATTTTATTGGCTTTTAGTTAATTTTTCCTTAAATATGTGTTTAAATTTGCTTGAAGTATTATGATTTAGGTTGAAGAATAAACATCTGCAAAATGGAGCTTTATTAGAGCCAATTTGGAGAAAAAGGCATTGAACACGACCAAGTTATGGTGGACTTGGCTGTGTCCTTCATTAAGAAGTTGGAAAAGTGGACACACTTAGTGACTTGGTCATGTCCCTCATAAGAAAAGAAGGAAAATTTGGCAGACTGTGACACACTAGCTGACTTGGCCATATTATTGGTCTTGTCACATGACATGGTTGGACAAATATGACTTGGTTGTGTCCCTTTCATAAGGAAAGAACTTGAAGGCAGAAGTAGACATATGGATATGACACAGCCAAGTCACTGGCCATGTCACATGATACACCCATTAACTTACCTATGTTCCACCTGATAAGAAAGATAACCAATGAAAGGTAGAAGAAGACATGGCCATGAGACACAACTATGTCACTCCATACAACAACATGCAGTGATGGGTTGTTAAGAGCACATGCAAATGACTTGTCTGTGTCCAAGGTAAAATTAACAGATACGACCAAGTCATGAATGACTTGCCCTTGTCACTGTGTGATCCTCTTTGAATTATTAACATGATTAGTAGGGGACAAGATTGGAAACAACTTGAATTTTGTTTTAAAATAAAAAGGTGAACATTTTTTAGGAAATAAAGGTTTAAGAATGAAAAAGGAGTGAACAAATGGGAGTGGGAGTATGAATGTGAGATAGAAAAGCAAATTCCCTTTGTCTTAACATTGAAAATAATTGGAATGATGAGAAAGAAGGCAAATGTCGGAGAGAGCTATCATTCTGCTATTTATTTTTGTTATTTTTTTGAAGACACCATCTTCATCACCATCTACAACTTCATCTTCCTTTCATCTTCAATTTCTTCCATAAAATAAGTTCTTAACATTCTATTGGGATGCTAATTGGGTGAACAAGCTCTTGAGAGGGTTAGATTAGGAGGAAGAATATCGAGTGGATTGGAGAATTAAGGAAGTTTTCACTTCATTTTTCAAGTGTAGAACCATTGGTTGAAGGGTTGAAGAGGGCTTAGGAGTTCTTCATTACATTCAAGTTGAGCTAGGAGGAAGAACAAGAAGTTTTAACTCTTGGCATCTTCAAGTGGTTTTTTATATTCTCTCATTTAATTCATTTCTAGATTATTATTTTTTTTGTTATGAACATTAATATTTCAATGGATAATTGTAATTTGATTTATATTGAGATGAATATTTATTTTGAATTGATGATGAGCTAAATTACTCTAGCATAGGGTTTGTAGTAAATTTGATTAAATGACTTAATTTAATTATTTCCATTAATATACATTGTAATATGAGTTGATTGCATTGGATTGAAAGTTAGGTTGATAGATTGGCCACCTATTAATCTCTAGATATTTAATGAAGAACTGAGAGGTGAAATTGTATATTGGAACTATGTATTCAGCCAACCTAAGAATGAATCAGAAATATAAGTTATAGAGTTTTCTTAATTTGCAAATTCAAGATGATTGCTTTTTGTTAATTCATGAATGTGAGAACTAATGAATTGATAATTGCTAATTAATCACAAGAAATAATTTAAATTACAAGGTTATATTAATAGATAATTTGAGAATTAAGTTTTAATTAAATTGATCTACAAATCCTAGGTACCATTCCAAGAATTTAAATTAATCTTGCACAACCATTACTCATTTTACTTTTAAATTTTAATTACTTTTCACCATTTCAACAATGTCTACTCAGACTCTAATATTTTATTTTAATCAAATAATTATAAACAAACTCCTCCCTTATGAGACGACCTTAGGGCGATCACTGTTACTACAATAACCTTGTATACTTGTGAGTGTTGCTTTATAGTAGTGTTTAGTAGAGCCCAATAAGTTTTTGGCACCATTGTCGGGGAATGATGCTTTTAGTAGAAGTTTGATTCTTTTATTTTAATTTTTTAAAGTGTTTCTTTTTGAATTGCCTAGGTGATTTATGCAAGGATGAAGGTCCCAAGAAAATGAACTTTTTCCATTTATAAATGATATTCATAGACTTTGTAGAACTGAGGGAGTGGATCCCTTTTGGATAATAAGGAGAAGACACCGAAGAGCAATTTGAGGAGAACACGAAAGTAGAAATGGATGAAGTAGAGGAACCACCTATAAAGGAGTTTGCCCGACTGATTATTGTGGTAACCATATCATGTATACGGTTGAGCAACGCAGCAAGAAACTATGATCTAAAAAATACTCATTATAGTACGCTGCCATCTTTTCATGGATTATCGATTGAAGATCCTCTCAACTTCATTCATGATTTTTACCCAACCTTGCATACATTCCCTTTGCAAGCATTGACGAAAGATGAACTAAAAATGAGGTGTTTCCCATATAGTTTGAAGGACAGGGCAAAGGCATGGTTGATGACTTTACCAAAAAAATCATTAATCACATGGACCGAAGTTTATAACAAATTCATGGGAAAATTCTATTAACATTAGAAAACAAAGGAGCTTAAGGGGAGTATTCCAACATTCACCCAATTTGATGAAGAACTATTTCAAGAGGCATGGGATCGCTTTAAATCCTTATTATTCCAATGTCCTCATCATTACTATCCATAATAATTGCTCAATCAATTCTTTTATGATGGGCTCGCTTAATAAAGCCAAAATGCAATGGATAATGTAGCAGAGGGTGCAATGGGTGAAAAACAACTGCTAAAATGGTGAGATTGTTTGCGATGTTGGGAGCAAATTTGTAGCAAAAGAGTATTGGAGAAAGGCATAGAGGAGAAAATGAGTTAAATGAAAATTGAGAAATGGCAAGAAAAATAGCAGAATTGACAAGGTAAGTAAAATTACTGAATTCTAGAGGAAACTTGCCTATGTAAAGTCAAGAGACATGTACATCATGTGTTGTTGCAGGCCATAATGCAAAAATGTACTCCGTAAGCTTTGATCAATTCCAAGAATGGCAAGAGCAAGTATATGTCTTTGAAGGTTTCCAACAAAGAGGTAGGAATGACCCATATTGAAATTCTTATAACCCCAGTTAGAGAAACCACCCAAATTTTTTGTGGAAGAACCAAAACAAGTTCCACCTTAACAATCCTTTCAACCCTTTTAAAGAGGACCTAACTTCCAAGGGCAAACTTTGAATCAAGAGTAATAAAGAAACCTATACTTAAAGATAATTTGAATGCTTTCATTCAAATTAGCACTCAAAATCAAGAGGTGAATAACAAGCAGTTTGACTCTTTGAAAGTATCATTTAAGAAGGTGGAAACTAAAGTGGGGCAATTAGCTAACCAACTTCAAGCTCATCAAAAAGAAAAATTTTCATGTGAACCAGAGCAAGCCAAGGCAATCACGGTTTTTAGAAGTGATAAGGTAATTTATAATAAAATTGGTGATTCTTTGGATGCAGGTAAAATTCAAGAAAATGGCAAGGAAATGAAAATAAGCCAAGATCAACCAAGTGAATTGAAGGAGGAGAGTGAGGAGGCATCCACTTCACCAAAGTTGCACAAATCTTCAAATCTTATAGACCGCCAATTCCTTTCCCAAGCAGGTTAAAAAATGAGAAGCAAGATAAATAATTTTTGAAATTTATAATATGCTTTCAAAGGTAAGTATTAATCTCCCCTTACTTGAGGTAATTAAAAATATGCTAGCCTATGCCAAATTCTTCAAGGAACTAAACTCTAAAAAGAAAAGTTATGAGCTGAATGAAAAGGTGATAGTTTCAAAAGTAACAAGTGGCATTTTACAACACAAGTCACCTCTCAAGCTAAAGGATCCTGAAAGTTTTATAGTTAATATCTCTATGGAAAATAGGAAGGAAACAATTGGAATGTGTGATTTAGGAGCTAGCATAAATTTGATGCCATATTCCATTTATTTGAAATTAGAGCTAGGGGAACTTAAACTAACTAAAATCGTGTTGCAGCTTGCAGATAATACTCTTAAATATCTTAAGGGGATCATGCAGGATGTTCTAGTTCAGGTAGGTGGTTTGATTATTCCAGTTGATTTCATTGTCTTAGATATGGGTAAAGAAATCCCTAGGGATTTTGAAAACACAATTTTGCTAGAAGGCCTTTTATGGAAACAACTAATACTTTGATTGATGTTAAAAATGAGAAATTGACCATGACTATTTTAGGACAAACTGTGAAATTTTTAATTTTTAACACTTCCCCTATTCCCACTACTGTTGTGTATGAAGACTGCTCTTTTATTGATTTTACTGATAGTTCTACTAAAGAAGTTTTCTTGCAAGAAAGTAGTGAAGATAAGCTAGAGATGGCCTTAAATTTGGGTGAAGAAGTTGAGATTTCTTATGCGGAAATTAAGGAATGCAAGTCCATGTTGGATGATGGGAGAAATGAGAGGGAACTTGAGATTGAGGAAAAGAATATTGAACCAAAAGTGGTTGAACTTAAAGAACTCCCAAAGCATTTAAAGTATGTTTTTCTTGGGGAGAACAACACACAACTAGTGATAATTTTTACGACTCTTAGTAGTGATGAAGAAGAGAACCTTGTGAGAGTGTTAAAAAATTCAAGAAAGCCATTGGTTAGGGGTTGAAAGATATCAAGGGTATTAATCATTCTATGTGTATGCATAAGATAGTTTTAGAAGAGGGGGTGAAACTGGTGAGAGAGGTTCAAAGTAGGCTTAACCCAAATATGAGTGAAGTAGTCAAAAAGGAGGTTTTTAAGCTCCTTAATGAAGGAGTGATCCACCCGATAGCTAGTAACGAGTGGGTTAGTTCGATACATGTAGTGCTGAAGAAAGTAGGTTTAATTATGCTCCAAAACGAGAAGGGAGAGTTAGTACCAACACGAACTTATACCATGTGGCAAATGTGCATAGACTATAAGAAATTAAATAATGTCACCATAAAAGATCACTTTCCTTTACCATGTATTGATCATATGCTTGATAGATTATCTAGACATGCTTTTTATTATTTTCTTGATGGTCTTTCAGGTTATTACCAAGTCCCTATAACACCAAAAGATCAACCAAAGGCAACTTTCACTTATCCCTTCAGGACATTTGCCTTTCGAAGGATGCCATTTGGACTTTTCAATGCACTAAGGACATTTCAAAGATGTATGCTTTCCATTTTTTTTTATATGTTGGATAAGTGCATTGAGGTATTTATGGATGACTTCTCTATTTTTAGAAAATCTTTTGATGATTATTTGCATAAGTTGACTCTTTTACTTGAAAGATGTATTGAATACAATCTAACCTTGAGTTGGAAAAAGAGTTACTTTCTGGTTGATCATGGCATTATTCTGGGACATGTTTCCCATAAGGGTATCGAGATGGACAAAGCTAAGGTTGATTTGATTATGAATCTACCACCCCCCACATCTGTTAGAGGGATTAGAAGTTTTTAGGGACACGCTGGATTATACAGGAGGTTTATAAAGAATTTTTCTAAAATCTCATGTCCTTTGTGTAATTTGTTTGGAAATGATGTCCCATTTGTCTTTGACGATAAGTGTTTAGAAGCATTTAAAATTTTGAAAGAAAAATTAACTTCTACCCCTATAATTGTTGCCCTTAATTGGGATTTGCCTTTTGAAATAATGTGTGATGCATCAAATTATGCTATCAGAGTTGTTTTGAGTCAAGGGGTGAATAAATTATTATGTGTAATTTATTATGCAAGTTGTTTTTTAATGATGCACAAGTGAAATACACAACCACTGAAAGAGAAATGTTAGTTGTGTTATTTGCACTTGACAAATTTAGATCTTATTTGATAGGTTCTAAAGTTATAGTATTTTCGGATTACACAACCTTGAAAAACGTATTGACAAAACCACAAGCTAAACCTAGGCTCATTAGATGGGTTTTGATGTTGCAAGAATTTGATGTTGAAATTAAGGATAGGAAGGGAAGTGAAAATGTAGTAGCCAACCATCTTTCTAGTTTGAATTCTCATGAAAATGATACAAAATTTTCTTGTGAAAATGCCTTTGAGAAATTTCCATATGAACACTTGTTTGCTTTAACTCAAGCACCATGGTAGGCCGATATTGCTAACTATCTTTCTTGTAGTGTTGTCAGAAAAGACTTGAATTTGTAGGCAAAGAAGAGATTTCAACATTCTTACAAGTATTATTTTTGGGACTAGCCATATTTGTTTAGAATTTGCAGGGATGAAATTATTAGAAGATGCATGCCAAAAGAAGAGGGATTACAAGTGTTGCAATTTTTTCACAACATGTATTATGGAAGTGTGAGCGGAAATTTTTGCCCCCACTCCCGGTGGAATGGTTCTTGCGACTTCAGCACTATTTAGGCTGGGACCTTAGAGAACATGGGCGTAAGCCCGGAGAAAATGGAGTCATCACCCGGATGGGCCGGAAAAAAGAAAGGGGTGGATTACTAGATTCCTAAGAAATCCCCGGTATGTGTGGGGAAGGTGAGAAATGGCCAGCACCCCCACAATGCCCAGTTCATTGGAACCGACCTCCTTTGCAGGTCTTAATATTATAAAATTCTTAAGTATAACAATATTATCCATATTACATGCAAAAACCAAAACAAAACATCATTATATTAAAATCAAAGCAATGTTCAAACAAAGCAAATAAATGGACACCCATCCGAGGATGGAAACATGTCCTTACATCATTCATATCTAAACTAAATAGGACACCCACCAAAAGGTGGAAACATGCCCTTTACATTATCCAAAAACTTTAAAATAAAATAAATTATATAATGTCACGACATGAGGTACCTAAAAATATGGAAACATACCTCTTACAATATTTGGAAATCAAAATAAATCAATAAAAGTAAATAACCATTCATAATAAATAAATCATTCATCAAAGCTATCAAACATCAATCAAAATATATAATAAACATTCATCCAATTTAAATAAAACAGTAAATATATTAACTTTAGGGGTTCATGCATTAAGTAGGATTTCTAGGGTTTTATGTTCAATAACTAGGGTTTTGCATATACTAGTTTAATTTGTTGAGAAATATTTTAAAGTAATAACATAGCTACTGAATGTTAAAAAGATTTAAGGTTTTGGATATTTTTATGAAAATAATGTTACAATGATTTAAAAAGTAAGTTTAGTTAGGGTTTTAAGCAAACATCATGAATTAGGGTGTTGGAACCTTAAGACATTAGGATTTATAATTTTAAAAGATTGGGTTTTAGGTTCACTGAATTATGGTTTTAGGTGCTCATGAACTTGTCATAAAGTTTTGATGTTTTAAGAATTAGGGTTTTTTGAAAACTAGGGTTTACTGTATTGAGAAAATTAGGGTTTTTTGATATTTTGGAAAACATATTTGTTCTTAAGATTTAAGAAAACAATTTAGACTTTTATAGAAACAATTATGATTAAAGTTTTTAGAAACTGTAAAGAAGATTAGGGTTTTGGAGAATTAAGAAGACATTTGGAAATTTTGGACAAAAAAGTTAGAGTTTAGATGATTAAGAAAATAGTTCGGGGAAAAATAATTTAGGGTTTTAAAGTTTTTGAAAACAGAAGGACAGTTTAGGGTTTTAAAGTTTTGGAAGCAGAAGAGAAATTTAGGTTTTTTAAAGTTTTGGAAACAGAAGGATGATTTAGGGTTTTTAAAGTTTTAGAAACAGAAGGATGATTTAGGGTTTTTGAAGTTTTGGAAACAAAAGAATGATTTAGGGTTGTTGGACGAATGGACAATTTGATCTGTAAAACAAACTACTAAGTTTAATAATTTAGGTTACTAATTCAATATCAAAACAAATGATAGAAACATTTGAAAGAAAATATGGCAATAATATCGTATGCTTAAACAATTCATGAATCTAAACGTAAGAATGTTGTAAATATAATAAAATCAAAGATTTATAATCAAACCTCCGTTCGTTGGCTCATCCACAATTTGCTTCCGGATGAACAATGACAAAGCTAATGTTGCTACCTTTAATGGATTGATGAATGCTTCTTGTTGCTAACTTTTGCTATTTTTTACTCCTAGGGTTTTTGTCTTCTTTTTCCTTCCAAGTCAGAAGTCCAAAGTCTCAATCCAGTAAAACAATTTTTTGATCCTTAATTATGTGTTTTAATGTGGTATTTATAGGAAAAATAATAAACGTACTTCTAATTCTCTAAGGAAATTTAAACCATTTAGGAAAAGAAACCAAAACCAAATAGAATTTGGTTTCGAAAAAAACTGTATTGAAAAATTACGCTGGTAAAAAAATTGCTGCGGGCAAAAATTACGAGCGGTCACTGAAAATTGCTGCGGCTAGCCAATTCGCCGCAGGAACTTCCTACGGCAAATTGGCTTGTGGCCAATTCACCCTCAAGAAATTACTTTTTTTATTTTTATTAAAAATTATAAATAATAAATAATAAATACTAAAACATATATTATTTAATTAAAATACCACAAAAATTATTTTGGACTATATAAAAAAATATAGGACCAAACTGGGTCAAAAATTAAGGGTCTACAGGAAGCTGTTATCCCAAGATAACAACCAAGAGGGGGTGAATTGGTTTATTTGAAGAAATAATGATAAAATAAAAAATTTAAGATTGAACCAAGCAATAAAAGGGTAGAAAGAAGAAGATTGAACACAAGAAGTTTGTAGTGATTGCCTTAACAACTTGTTAAGGTTCCACTAACCTTGAGTTTTTACAAGCTTAACTCTAACTTGGTATTTTAACAAGCTCACACCAAACTTTATAATGGTTTGAGATCAATCCTCACAACCCTTACAAGAGTTTTTCCCAGGCTTACTCTCACAACCTAAGTGTTTCAAAGCTCACACTCAAACTTTTGATTGTGTTTAATGCTCACACCCAACTCTCAATTAATATAAATGTAATTTTGATGCAAAGAAAAGAAAGATATTCAACTTGGGTCTTACAATCATAATCTTATACAAAAATGTGATTTCTTATGGTATTTATAGCCTTTAAGTGTTCAACTAGCTATTTGGAGTGGGAGCCAACATGTTTGACTCTTGTCTCCCACTAAAATCACTTTTCAGAGCAAGTTCATGGTTAGACTACCTTTAGTCTGGTCGGCTCCGGCTCGACACGGTCAGACTTTATTTAATCTAGTAGGATCGAGCTCTGTATGGTTAGACTAAGTTTGTCCTAGTCATGCTTTTCATATTTTCTAACAAAAGTGTTTCAACGGCTAGTACACATGGCATCCACTAATTAAGTGGACAAATAAGGGCTATGTTTTTTAAAGTCTGAACTGCTGGTATGCTCAAGACTCATTTGGTCTTGTCGATCTTCATCAAATATGCTGAGATTCTGATAGCATTGATGATCTTGAGCATTACTGGGACTTTTTAGAAGTTTACCTCTAGCTTGGTGTGGTCGGACTGCATCAGGTCCGATTGTGCCTGCCATGGTATGCTGAAGATTTCAGAGTACTTAGTGACTGGGAACTTTACTAGAACTTTTGAGGCTTTATCATGAGCTTAGTGCAGTTGGACTTTATGTTGGTCTAGTTGAGACATGCGGTCTGTTCATCGAATGAGAGTGACATCGAGCGTGATCTCTTCTGGGTACTTTATCTTGTCTTAAGTCAATCTACTCGTCCTTGGACCTTAGATCAAGACTCGGTATATTCAGTTCATTGCTTGGCACATGCTTTGTCTTATTAGCTCATGAGCTCATGCTCTGTCTGATTAGCTCATGAGCTCATGCTATGTTCATATTAGTAGGTTCAATTTTGGAAAGTTCATGCTTGCTGCTTCATTAGTTGTCAGTTCAGTGAAGGAGCACTGTCTTACAGTTAGTTCGGTCAAGTATGACAAGCTCTACCTAGTATCATTTCTTTTCTCTGTATCTTTATTACTTTAGCTTGGCATGGCGAGCTACTGCTTTGAGTCTAGTTTGAGCTGCTGCTTTGAGTCTAGTTTGAGCTGCTACTTTGAGTCCTGTTGGGCTGGCTAGTAGTCTGGTCAGGCTCTATTGAAATCCTACAAAGAAACTTAGTATAAATATTAGTCTTATTCAATTTGATTGCCTAATATCAAAATATAGCTTTGGCTAACAATCTCTCCCTTTTTTATTTTGGCAATTAAATTGAATTGAATAAATATATTTCTACTCCCCTCAATATTTGCAATCATATTCAAAATTAAATTCTCCCCTTAAGTAGTTTTGATACCAATGCAAGCAATTTAAATACAATTTGAATACAATGCAAGCAATACAATTTGAATACAATACCAATTCAAATAATCTCTCCCCCTTTAACAAAGGGAAAAAGATTTTATTAATTTAAAGCAAGTAACAAGAAACATATGTATGATCTTTTTCATTTGAGGGCTAACAAAAATATATATAGAGGGAGATCATACAAAAAAGATAAAAAGAAATACAAAGATTAAGGCAAAGGTGTATAAGGAGGATAATTATCATCATTATTTCCATTACCCTCTCCCTCTTCTTCCTCTCCTAAAGCTTTACCAAAGATGTCGGTTGACATCATTCCTTCTTATCCTTCTTCATCCAATTGGGGACATTTAGGATTTCCCATGAATTATTGCATATCCCTAAAGTCCATATAAATGTGAGAAACTCTTTTAGTAAGATCATCAATATGAGAGGTTTGGGAGGAAATTTGGTCTTGAATTTGATGAAAGATGTCAAGAATGGATCCTTGAGTTCTAGAGGTTTAAGGTCTTGGAAATTCTTCTTGAAAAGACTCTTAGCTTTCATCAATTATTCTTGGCCATTTCTTTTGTTGAGCTCTAATACCTTGAGCACCAAAAGCATAATGATATTTTCCATTAATTTCCATTATACATTTTGAGTATTTCAAGTACTTTATATTGTTCAGATTTTTGGCTGGGTCAAGAGGTTTTGAAAGAGTAGTAACATTAGTAGGGGTAAGACAATTCACATATTTTGCAATATGAGAGATGAAAGATGTGATCATAAGTGTCTCGGTATATTTGTTTCGGAGAATGAGAAATTTGTCAATTAGAAACTTACCAGTTTGAATTTTCACCTTTTTCTCCAAGCAAAAGAGAAATAAAAGATCTTTGTGAGTCACTTTCTCATTGCTTTTATCTCTAGCATTGATGGTATAGGTGTTGATTCTATGGAGATTCCAAAGAGGTAAGGTTCTAAGGTGTTTAGTATTGGAGAGTTTGTGAAAATCATTTCTAGGGAAATTTCTCTCTAAAAATCAAATAAGATAGGATAAAAAAATGGATGGATTAGTTAGGTAAAAGATGCCTTCTGTGTTAAATCCCCAAATAGATGAAAATTCTTGGAAAGAAAGTTGATAGGACACTTTGAAGAATTTGAATGTAATGGAATAGGGTCCTTGAGGCTCCAAGTTTCTCTTCTCAACAACCAAGGTAGTGAGGAATTCTTTAGTTAAAGATTCCTAACCAAGATCATCTTTTTCTAAGAACACAAATTTTTTTCACCCAAGATATGACAAAGCTTCATGAATGTGAGATTCAATACCCAAGGATTCTAGAGTGAAAGAAGAAGGAATTTTGTTTGGTTCACACTTCTTATTTTATATAATAGCATACCTTTTTTTTTCTTATTCACTCAAGTGCCTAGTTTGTGAGTTCTAGACTTATGTTCTTTCATTGGAGTGGAAGAAGTGGCAATCCCCTTACACTTATAAAGACTTGAAGCCTTCTTCTTGGAGGTTTTAGGAGCCATGAAATGATAATGATGAAATTGAATGAAATATTGAGAGTTTAAGTGTTTATAGGTGAATTGAAGTGTAAAATATCATAAAAGTTGAGTAAAATGGGGCTTTATATAGAGTTGGAGTCCAAATTAGCCATGTATGTCTGTTAGAGAGGAAATATGCATGTTTTGGAAGGTTGTCAACAACTAGAATATTTAAAAAATTTTAAGACTATCTGAGCATACCATATGTAGTACAGTCAGACCGAGCCCAAAACTAGTAGTCTGAGCATGAACAGATGCATCTGAGTGAACTAGGATGAGTATAGTAAAAAAGTTGAAATGGGTTTTGAAATTTAGCTCGGTCGTGTGTTGTGTAGTCTGAGCAGACTAAATAAAAATGATCATCAAATTTTAAAGAGCTCAATTGGAATAGGTCTTAGTTATGTAAGAACGATCTGGACGAGTTGCAATATGATTGGTAGAGCTCAAGTCGGATCATGCTAGGATATAATCCGAGCAGGCCAAAAGATAGTTTTCAAAGAAAAGAAGGTTTTGTATATCTCAATTTGTAGCCTTTTAATGCATGATCAAAATAGATGTAAATGAGGAATTATGACTTATCAAAATATACTTTTGCAACCATTCTTAATTCCATATTAATATGCATATGAGATAATTTTAATTAAGAGTGCTATCATCTATCGTTCCAATATGTTGTTTTATAAAACTTACTCTTTCTCCATTCAAAGGTTTCATAATAATATCAGTTAGTTGGTTTTGAGTGTTTATAAATTCTAAAACAACATTTTGATTTTGAGCATTGTATCTCAAAAAATGGTGTTTAATATCTATATGCTTAGACCTAGAATGTTGAATGGGGTTCTTAGACAAATTAATTGCACTTGTGTTATCATATTTATTGGGAATGTGATCAAATGTTTTTCCATAATCTAGCAATTGTTGTTTCATCTAAAGAACTTGTGTGCAACAAAAATATATAGCAACATATTCTGCTTCCACGGTAGAAAGAGCAACCAACACTTATTTCTTGCTAAACCAAGAAATTAGGCAATCACCAAGAAAATAGCATGTGCCAATTGTACTTTTTCTATCCAAAAGGTTACCAGTGAAATCCGCATCGAAAAAACCTAATATGTCAGATGATGTGTTTCTTGGATACCAAATTCCTAAAAGCAACCTTCCACTCAAATATTTTAAAATTCTTTTAGTTGTATTTAAATGTGATTCATTAGGACAAGATTAAAATCTAGCACACAAACATACACTAAACATAAATCAGGCCTAGAAGAGGTTAAGTAAAGTAGTGATTCGATAATACATCGATATTTCTTCTCATCTACTACCTTACCACTTTCAACTTTGTCAAGTTTTAATGATTTGCTCATGGGAGTCTTGCTAATCTTACAACCATCCATTCCAAATTTATTGAGAAGTTCCTTTGTCTAATTGGATTGATTGATGAAGATCCAATCTTTGCATTGCTTGATTTGTAGTCCAAGGAAGAATTTGAGTTCACCCATCATGCTTATTTCAAATTTTCTAGTCATACAAGAAGCAAATTCCTTTCACAAAGATTCATTAGTACTCCAAATATAATGTCATCAATATAGATTTGCATAATGAAAATGTTATACATTTTATTTTTAACAAAAAGAGTTGTGCCAACTTTTTCTTTTGAAAAACCATTTTCAAGAAAATATACACTAAGTCTATCATACCAAGCTCTTGGAGCTTGTTTAAATCCATATAATGCTTTGGTAAGTTTCAAAACATGATTTATAAAATTATAATCTTCAAAATCAGGAGGTTGTTCTACACAAGCTTCCTCATTGATAAATTCATTTAGAAAAGCACCTTTAACATCCATTTGAAAATTTTAAAGTTCATATAACATGCAAATGCAAATAATATTCTAATAGATTTTAATCTTGCTATGGGGGCAAATGTCTAATCATAGTCAATGTCTTCCTCTTGGTTATAGCCTTTGGTCACCAAACTAGCTTTGTTTATAGTAATGAGACCATTTTCATCAAGCTTATTCCTATATACCCATTTACATCCTACAATTGGATGATCTTTAGGTCTAGAAACAAGTTCCCATACTTTATTTCTTTCAAATTGGTTAAGTTCATCTTAAATAGCAATCACCCAACATTCATCACTAAGAGCCTCCTCAATGGTCCTTGGCTCAATTTGAGAAACAAAAGCAATATTAGAATCTAAGTATTTAAATTGAGATCTAGTGGACACTCCCTTTGATGTATCACCAATGATGAGTTCTTTTGGATGATCCTTCTTGTATTGCCAATCTTTGGGTGGCTCTTGAGATTCTTCTTCTTGTTCATCATGATTGTTCCTTGGAACATTTATTATTTCTTGTTGTTTAAATGTACCTATAAAATCATCAAGAATAATACCTTTCCTTTGATCAAGTTTAGGGGATTTATCAAAAATAGCATGCAATGATTCTTCAATTACTAGTGTTCTCTTATTAAATACTCTATGTGCTTTGCTAAATGTGAATATCCTAAAAATATGCCTTCATTCTATTTGGATGAGAATTTCCAAGATTATCCTTGGTATTCAATATAAAGTATTTGCATCCAAACACTCTAAGGTATGAAATTTTGGGTATTCTTCCATTCCATATCTCATAAGAAGTTTTGTTTATCAAAGGCCTTTTATAAACAAGATTTGAAATATAATATACGGTATTAATGGTTTTCGCCCAAAAGTAAGATGGTAAATCATACTCATTGAGCATTATCCTAGCCATTTCAACCAATGTTCTATTTTTTCTTTCAACCACACCATTTTGTTGTGGTGTTCAAAGAGCCAAATAGTTGTGCGAAATACCAAGCTCATTGGATAAGTTTTTAAAATTTTCATTTTCAAATTCTTTGCCATGATCACTTCTAATGGATTTGATTGCATAACCATTTTTATTTTGAACTTTTTTTACAAATATTTTAAAATGATTAAAAGCTTCATACTTTTGAGCTAAGAAATTAACCCATATAAATCTTGAGTAATCATTAACAAGTACAAATGCATATAACTTGCCACCTAGGCTAGCAAATCTATTTGGTCCAAACAAATCCATGTGAATAAGTTCTAAGGGTCTAGAAGTGCTTACAATATTTTTGGATTTAAATGAACTTTTATTTTTCTTACTAAATTGACAAGGTTCACAAGTCCTATCTTTGTCGAATTTTACTTTAAGGAGACCATCAACTAATTCTTCTTTACTAATGCATTGCAAATGATCCATACTAGCATATCCTAGTCTTCTATGCTATAACCAAGCATCATTACTAATAGTAATCAAAAATTCAAATACATTATTGGAATGTATGTCAATTTTATATGTATTGTCAATTCTAACTCCTTTGAATACAAGTTCATCATCCGAATTGGTAACTTTGCATCCTTTAGAGTCAAAACTTACATTATATCCTTTATCACATAATTGACTAACAATAAGTAAATTATGCTTCAATTTATCAACAAGCCACACATTCTCAATCTAATTCTTACAAAGTATACCAATGGAACCAATGCCAATAATCTCACCTTTAGCATTATTTCCAAAAGTAACATTACCTCCATGCATGTATGTGAGTGTAGTAAAAATTTTTGCATTACCCGTCATATGCCTTGAACATCCACTATCCATAAGCCAAGTGCTTTCATTGATAGTAGATTTTAGGCACACTTAAAAAACAATAATGTTCATCTTCTTTTAGGTACCCAAATAAAGTTGGATCCTTGAGGGTTAGCAGTAGAAGTATCTTCTAACTTGAGATGAGCCTTTCTAATGTCATAAAATGTGCTCTTGTGTCCAAATTTCATACAATATGTGCATTGAAACAAGGTTCTATATTTATGCATTTTCCAATTGAAATTCAATGAACCATATACATAATTGCAATTATGTGTTGAGTGAGATTGTTTTTGTGCATTTTTGTGTTTATGTATATGCCTAGTATACATGAATGCATGTTTTGCTCTTGGAACTTTAGTTTTAGAGCTTTGTGAACCTAATGTAATCCTTTTAGGATTTTTAGGTTTGGTTTGTGCATTAGTGTTTTTCAAAGACATAAAATCTTTTTCTAGCTTAGAACATTTATCCTTATAGAATTTCATCTTAGAAAAATATTTTTCTACTCTAAAGTTCATATGTTCAATCAAATCACTATCATCTACATCATCAACAACATCATTATCATATGCAATTAAGTTCAAGGATTGAGTACTTAACTCATTGGAGTCATTTTCATCTTCAATAGCCATGAGACATAGATTTGCAATTCCTTCCTCCTCCTCTTCTTCTTCTTCTTCACTTGAGGAAGAGTCATCCCATGTGGCTTTGAGTGATTTTTTTTTTCCTTATCCCACTTCTTCTTATTTTTCAACTTGAAGCAATCCGATTTGATGTGACCAGATTTGCCACATTCATAGCATTTCACTTCATTCGTTTTATCTTTATCTTTGAAGGAGGATTTAGAAAAAGTACCTTTATTATCTTTCAATCTTCTCTTTCTCTTCCAATCACTTATTCTTTTTTAGAACATTTCCATTTCTTCTTGATCATCACTATCTTCATTGCTTAAGCTCTCAACTTCTTTGATTGCCTTGAGAGCTATTGCTTTCCTTTCTCTTTCTCACCTTATTCTTCTTCCTTTTCATTGTGTAGTTCAAAAGTGAGTAGCTTTCCCATAAGTTCATCGGTTCATAAGGTGCTAAGATCATGAACCTCTTCAATAGAAGAAACTTTTGATTCAAAGCTCTTTTTTGCTTTAAGAGCTCTCAATATTTTGCTATTTACATCACCTTAATCATATACCTTGCCATACTTCTTTAATTCGTTGACAATGGCAAGCAAGCAATTTGTCATGTCAGTGATGTTTTCGTTGGGCTTCATCTTAAATATCTCATACTCATGTACATGCATTTTCTTCTTGGTGAACCTCACTTGGGTGGTGCCCTCATGATAGTTCTTAAGAGTTTTTCCAAATGTAATGAGTACAAGTAAGATGTTGGACTCTCCCACCTTCTTCTCTTGATATTGAATTCATCAAAATGGAGGCTGCTCTATTATTCTCGAATTGATCTTACGCATTTGCCTTGCCCATTGTGATTTAGGAAGAGGAACTTGGACACCTTCAACCTCATGAGTAGGAGGTTTCCACTCACTCTCTACAAAATCCCTTAGCTTAATTCCTTCACTATCTAGAAACAAATACATTTTGTGTTTTCAATAGGAATAATTCATTCCATCAAAATAAGGTCTAAGAATGGAGTTGAGATTTTCATGAGAGGTTAAGATAGATGAAGAAGAGGTTGCCATTGTGGATCAAATTTCACAATTAAGCTTTTTGAAATTTTGAGGTTCTGATACCAATTGTTGTCCCAAGATGACAACTAAGAGGAGGGTGAATTTGTTGATTTGAAGAAGTGATGATAAAATGAAAAATTTATGACTGAACAATCCAATAAAAGGGTAGAGAGAAGAAAATTAAACATAAGTAGTTTATAGTAGTTCGAATTACCTCAATCCTACATCCACTTTCCTTCACAACTTGTTAAGATTCCACTAACCTTGAGTTTTTACAAGCTTAACTCTAACTTGGTATTTTCACAAGCTCACACCAAACTTAACAATGGTTTGAGATCAATTCTCACAACCCTTATAAGAGTTTTTCCTAGGCTTACTCTCACAAACTAAGTGTTTCCAAGCTCACATTCAAACTTTTGATGGTATTTAATGCTCAACACTCAATCAATATAAAATGTAATTTTTATGCAAAGAAAAGAAAGATGTTCAACTTGGCTCTTACAATCACAATCTTATACAAAAATGTAATTTCTTGTGGTATTTATCGCCTTAAAGTCTTCAACTAGCTGTTTGGAGTGAAAGAAAACATGTTTGACTCTTGTCTCATACTAAAATCACTTTTTGAGCAAGTTCATGGTTGGACAACCTTTGGTCTGATCGACTTGGGCTCGGTATGGTCAGACTTCATTTAGTCCGGTTGAATCAAACTTTATATGGTTGGATTGAATTTGGCCCAGTCGTTCTTTTCATATTTTCTAACAAAAGTGTTTCAGTGGCAAATACACGTGGCATACACTAATTGAGTGGATAGATAACGGATATATTTTTTAAAGTCCAAACTACTAGTATGCTTGGGACTATTTAGCTGATTGGTCTTCGTCAGGGATTCTGAGAATCTAAGAGCATTAACGGCCGTAAGCATTACTGGGACTTTTTAAAATTCTACCTCTGGCTTCCTGCGATCGAACAGCATCAGGTCATGCCTACCATTGTATACTGAAGATTTTGGAGTACTTAGTGATCGTGAACTCTACTGGAACTTCTGAGGCTTTATCATGAGCTTGGTATGCTTGGACTTTATGGTGATCTGGTTAGGACTGTGGTCTATTCATCAAATGAGAGTGACATCGAGCATGATCTCTTCTGGGTACTTTATCTTATTTTAAGTCGATCTGCTCATCCTTGGACCTTAGATCAAGACTCTGTTGTAGACCCTTAATTTTTGACCCAGTCCGGTCCGTTATTTTTTTTATATAGCCCAAAATAACTTTTTTGGCATTTTAATTAAATAATATTTATTTTAGTATTTATTATTTATAATTTTTAATAATAAAAAAATAAATAAACAAAATTAAAAAATAATAATAAATAAATAAATAAATAAAAATAAAACCGACAACGAAAAATTCATCGCCAAAAGTGGAATTGGCCAAGGCCAATTCGCCCACAGGAATTTCCTGCTGCCATTTTGCCGCAGGAAATTCCTGCGGCAAATTGGCTGGCCGCCCAGCCAATTTCGCAAATTTCTTCGCCAGCTCTCGCAATTCTTGGCCAACGCTCACAGTTTTCGCCAGCAAAATTTTCCAACGCAATTTTTTCCAAAACCAAATTCTATTTGGTTTTGGTTTCTTTTCCTAATTAATTTTAGTTTGCTTAAACAATTAGAAGTAGGCTTATAATTTTTCCTATAAATAACACTTTAAAATTTAAAATTATGGATCAGAAAAAATTGGTGTGATAAAAAATTGGACTTTTGAACTTGGATTGGATTGGAGTAAAGAAAAGACAGAAAACCCTAGCAAGAGACATTACCCACAAGCAAGCAATCAACAATTCATCAAAGGCAGCAACCTTGCCTTTGTCTTTATTCATCCAGAAAGCAATTTTTTGGTGGAACCAATGAACGGAGGTTTGAATCTCTAATTTTTTAATTTATTTCTTTAAATTAGCTTCATCATTCAAATTGAATTAATTGTTTCATCATACAAATTGATCAAAACCTTAAAAAACCCTAAAATGTTTCTTCTAAACCTTAAAACCCTAAATTGTTTCTTCTGTTTCCAAAAACTTAAAGACCCTAAAATTTTTCTTCTAAACCTTAAAATCCTAAATTGTTTCTTCTGCTTCCAAAACCTTAAAAAGCCCAAAATGTTTCTTCAAAACCTTGAAACCCTAAAATTGTTTCTCTTCTGTTTCCAAAAGCTTTAAAACCATAAATTATTTTCCTTGAACTATTTTCATCTACACCATAACTTTTTGTCCAAAATCTCCAAATGTTTTCTTAAATCTCCAAACCCTAGTTCTCTTTACATTTTCTAAAAATCATAATTATTTTATAAAGCTCTAAACTTCTTTCTTAAATCCTAAAACCAAATATGTTTTATAAAATACCAAAAACCCTAACTTTTTCAAAAACCAATACAGTAAGCCCTAAGTTTTCTTAAACCCTAATTCAGTGAACTTAAAACCTAATTTAGTAAAACAAAACCTTAAAACCATGATCCAACAAACTTAAAACAACAATCCAATAAACCATGAATTATAAATCCTAATGTCTTAAGATTACAAAATCCTAATTTCATAATATTACCCCTAAACCCTAATTTGATTAACCAAAAAACCCTGCTACTTTCTTAAATTCATAAAACCCTAATCTATTCCAATTTTACAAAACCTTTACAGTAGGTTAAACAAATAATAATAATACTACTACTAAAATCCCAAAACTCTAAATGTTAATTAAAGAACTTTAAATAGAAATAGTAAACCCTAATTTGTATCTTTGTTTACTTTATTTAATTTTAGATTTGATTATGTAGTTTATTATATGCTTTAATTTCAATGCTTGATTTATTTAATTTATCATGGATGGATGTTTTCTTTATTGTTATTATTTATTTGTTTTAGTATTTATTAAAATTGCGAGAGGTATGTTTCCACTTTGTGGGTACCTCATTAGTTAAATATCATGTAATTAAAATTGCTTTTATATTTTAGACCAATGTAAAGGACATGTTTCTACCTTTTGGTGGGTGTCCTATTAGTTTAGACATGGATGATGTAAGGACATGTTTTCATCTTCGGATGGGTGTCCATTTATTTGCTTTGTTTGGACATTGCTTTGATTTTAATATAACGATGCTTTTATTTCAATTGTTGCATGTAATATGGATAATATTGTTATACTTAAGAATTTTATAATATTAAGACCTGCAAAGGAGGCCGATTCCAATGAATCGGGCATTGTGGGGGTGCTGGGCCATTTCTCACCTTCCCCACCCAACTTTCTGAATCCATTAGGGGGTTGGGGATTCCTTAGGAATTGAGTCATCCACCCCTTTCTTTTTTCCAGCCCGTCCAGGTGGCGACTTCATTTTCTCTGGACTTAGGTCCGTGTTCGCTAAGGCCCTGAGCCTAAACAGTGCCGAAGTCGCAAGAACCATTCCATCGAGAGCGGGGGCAAAAATCCCCGCTCATAGTGGCGAATCCACTGGGGACAAGAGAAGTTGATTCCATTGGTCTTTATATTATTCTATTCTTTCTTATAATGATATTATCTATTGCATCAAATTAGATTGCATTAAGTGCGTGAATTAGGACGCCCGTGTTACCCGTGTTGTGTTATGTAAGGGATACCATACTTTCACTCAAGGTATGGAGATCGAGCATGGCATAACCACTCATAGTCTCGTACCATTTGGTATATACTTGCTATGGGAATCTAAGCCTTTTTAACCCAAAGACTAAAGCTCATGTAATTGGCCTAGTTACTTTCCTTAGGCTTTACCCCAAATGCATGTTGTTTGACTATGGTTAATTTATCTTGGCTTAAATCATGGCTTATTTGGTTTGTTCTTTTTCTAATATGACCTAAGTATATTTTAAGCTCAAAATAAATTTTTCTTTAAAGTCCAAAAGACCGAAACTATTTTTAAAAAACTTTTTAAGAGGGTCTTTGGACATAAAACTTTTCTAAAAACAAATCTAAAATTCTTTGCTCATGACCCAAATACTAAGCCCAAAATCTATTTTTTCTAAAATATTTTTTACAATGGGCTTAGAAACAAAATTATTTTCATCCAAAAGATCTTACAAATATTTAGGTCAATTATGAAATACCAAAAATCAATTGTGAGCCTAGTTTATACTAAAAATAAATTAACCATGAGCTTGTTTTTGGCATGAATCATTAGTTACTTTTTCAAGTGAGAAATCTATCTATAATAAACCTCTTAATTTAGTTTTAATCCAATATAGCATAAAAGCTACTATAGTTGGTTGAATGGATTAAAATCTAATTAATGGAAATTATTATTAACTGATTTCCATTTTTGAAAATATAACTGTTGGTTGAAACGTCCGAGTGAAATATTTGAAAACAAGATACCTCATGTTGGTATTTTGTTAACCATATACCTAGGAAAAGAGACTCGCCATTCGTGTGTCGATGTTATAAGGTTGGAAGAAACGTCATATTTGTCCTTGTTTGTTGATTGTTTGTGCATACATGCATACATCTGCATCTCATATCATTAATCCTTTCTGGCTCACAGCCCTAGATTACGACAGTTCAAAAGCTTACGACAATCCGTCTTACACCGGAAGCGAAGAATCTAGCAACGACTCAATCACTTGCTCACCAAAAGCAATGGAGCCCAAAAAAATTCATAGAATGGTGGATGATGCCCTCAATGCCAAGATGGAAGAAATAAAAGAGACCCTAGCTGAGACCATGAAGAACCAATTGATTGCAATTTTAGGAAATCATGCCGAAGTATCTGCTAGCACTAAGAAGCCAAAGGACAAAGGGAAGACTAAAGTTGGTGAAGTGGTTTTTGATGATGAAAAGGTAATCATTGATGATGATGATGATTGAGCTCAATACTACCAAGATCCTCAAGACAAGAAGAAAGAACCAAAGATTGTTAAAAGATCAACTATGGAGAAAACCGAAACTTCTAACGTTGAAAAGATGATTATGGATATAGAAAAGAAATTTGAGAAGAAACTGAAAATCAAAGAAATGTCCGAAGTTGACAAATTATTTGAGCTAGATGAAGAAGTTTCGTACAAGTTCAAGATGCCATCTTTTGCGAAGTTTGATGGAATCGAAAATCCTCACCTCTATGTGAAGCAGTGTATCACTGGGATGCAGTCTGCCCGAGCTACTAAAGCTCAAACTCTAAGGTAATTTATACTCTAATTGGATCCTGTTATCCAAAATTGGTTCAATACCTTAGAAGAAGGAACACAAAAGACTTGGGATCTGTTGTACAAGGCTTTCATCCAACAATATGGATACAATGTTGAAATAGAAGTTACCTTAATGGAAGTTGAGTTCATTAGGCAATAACTAAATGAAAATTTTGTGGACTATGTGAAAAGATGGAGAAATAAGGCCGCTTTGCTTAAGAAAAGTCCCGATGAATCTGATCAAATAAGGATGATTGTAAGAGGGGTGTTGCATAGTCTTCGTGAAAGGATGTCTCATACAATAATCTGTGATTTCAAAGATCTTCTCCAAGCTGTTCTACAAATCGAAGAATGGGAAAGAGAGAAGAACTGTTTTTTAACAAGAAGGAACGAGAAAGGAAACTATCAATTTGGTAGCCAAAGCATGCAAAAGGCAGTCGGTGTTAATGCTACTAACCAAGGAACAAGAAGGCAGTTTTTGGAATTGGGGAAACCGATATCTTGGGTTCTCAATAAGCTTCAAAGAAAGGGATTGTTACAACCCTTAAATCCTCGTCCTTTACCTAACTCTCTCCCACCTAATTTCGACACTAAAGCATTTTGTCAATTTCATCAAATGCAAGGGCACGACACGGATAGATGTGTGAGGTTGAGGCATGAGATCCAAAATTTGATTGATAGTGGGAAGCTACATGAGCCCAACAAGCCAAACACCAAAGACAATCCATTACCAAGGTTCAATAAAGTACCACCACCGGCAACCTTCATGATTGGAGGAGGTTTACATGAAGATTTTGTCATGTCTTCTTTTCAAGATGTGGGTGGAGAAGCAATCGAAGAAGAGGAGATATTTGGCAAAATTAAACAAGCTTTGGTGGGTAAAGATGTACCAATTTGTGTTGTCAATGGGTTTTGGGATTCAAGCGATAGTAAGGATGATCTGGTATCCAAGAAGGAGGAATGGACCTGGTCCGAGCCCGAAGAAGATGATGTAATGAACACTACATCCGGTAAGCCTTATGCAAGGCCACCGCCTAAGGAGGTAGAAATTAATAAGGGAAAGGAAGTTGAAATAGGGAATAAAGAAGAGGAAGATGATATTGTGCTCAAGCAGTTGAAAAGAACCCAAGCAAGTGTTAGCATTTGGGACTTATTTGCTACTTCTAAAAAACACCGAGAGACTATGACCAAGGCCTTGGCTAGCATGCCAATTTCTACCTCCACAACACTAGAGGAGCTGATCAACTTCATAAAAATTGGAGGAGTAATGAAATGTGAAGATATTCAAGAGAAGAGTAAAGTTAATATGGGAGAGGTTTCTTTCTTAGATGCGGATTTACCGAAAAAGGGGAGAGATCACATCCGCCCTCTCTATATTAAAATAGAAATCAAAGGAAAAAGAACTCCATGTGTAATGGTCGATGATGGGTCTGCCATAAATGTTTGTCCACTTAAAATATTGCCAAAGCTAGCCATGTCAACAAAGGATCTAAACCCGACCGAGGTAACCATTCGGGCTTATGACAACACTAAGAGACATGCCAAAGGAACTTTCAAAGCTGCTGTCAAGGTTGGTCCAATTGAATCTATTATTGAATTTGTTGTTTTGGACATACCTGTTACCTTTACCTTACTCTTGGGATGTCCATGGTTTCATCCTCTCGGTGGAGTTCCTTCCACCCTTCATCAAATGATCAAGTTCCCTAACGGAGATGAGACAATAGTCATCGAGGCCGAAGATAATGAGGTTATTAATGCTCTAATGATTGAGAGGCCTCTCAATGGTTTCCAAGTAGCTGTAATTTCTGATAATGAAGTAGTGGACTCCAAAGTCTTGAATGTGATGAAGAACATGAACTACCTTCGTAGAGCTGGTCTTGGAAAGGGAAAGGTCGGTCTGATAAAGCTGCCAGATTTTAAAACTCAAACTTCCAAGAAGGGGTGGGATATGATGAAGCCAACAATGTCCAACCAAAGAAGAATGAGAAGATGAGCTTCCCGGCACTTGAAGAGATCTTTGTCAAAGCTCCAGACATGGGACCACTCCAAGGAAAGCCTGAGCCAATCATGTTCATGGGAAAGTTGATCTTGGGTTTTGGAATTTTTGCAGATGTTGCCGAGCTAGTGGAGCAAGTGAACAAAGAGCTCACCCTGCCAACCAACAAAAAATCCAATTCGAAAGAGAAGAAGGAAGCTATCCTGAAAGCTGAGAAGACTTCGGAGGAGATTGCTGCCCTAGTTGAAGAAAAGTTTGAAGACATTCTGCCTTATGATTTTGAGAACAACGATTTTGATTTTGATTTTAATTTGTCTGCTTTGTATGAGGATGATGATGTTTTCTTTTCCAAAATGAATGCAATAAAGTCTGATTTTGCTTACTTGTGTGATATTTCTCCTGATGGTTGCATATATTCAAATAGCAGTTACATGAGCATCTTTAATATTAATTTTGTTAACACACAATCATTAAATTTGGGAACAATCAAAAATCCTAAAAACATTAGCATAGCATCCAACCTTACTCCTGATGAGAGAGAGAGATTTGAAAAAAATATTCAAAAAATATGAAGAAGTATATGCTTGGTCTTATGAGGATATGCCTGGAATAGATCAAGACATAGCTGAACATCTTATTCCTACTTACACTCACATGAAACCTGTCAAACAAAAGCTTAGGTGATTAAGACCTGAGTGAGCTGAATTGGTTAAAGAAGAGGTCACTAAACAAATACAAGTAAAGTTCCTTGAAGTGATAGAATATCCAGATTGGCTAGCCAACATAGTATCCGTGCCAAAGAAAGATGGAAGAATAAGGGTCTGTGTGGACTATAGAGATTTAAACAAGGCTTCCCTAAAGATGATTTTCCTTTACTTCATATAGATGTTCTCATTGATAGTGCAGCCTCTAGCGTGCTACACTCATTTGTAGATGGATTTTCCGGATACAACCAAGTGTTAATGGCCCAAGAGGATAAAGCCAAAACTGTTTTCATTACTACGTGGGGTATATATTTTTTATAGGGTGATGCCATTCGGCTTAAAGAATGCCGGAGCAACCTACCAAAGGATGGCCATCACACTATTTCATGACATGATGAACAAAGAAGTTAAAGTATACGTTGATGATATGATGGTGAAATCAGATATGAGGGAACAACACTTCCAAAATTTAGAATTGTTCTTCAATAGAGCATTGAAATATAAGCTAAGATTAAACCCGAAGAAGTGTGTCTTCTGGGTTACCTCAGGCAAATTGTTGGGACATGTGATTGGTCTGAATGGCATTGAGATTGATCCTGACAAAGTTAAAGCAATCAGGGATATGCCAACCCCTAAGACGGAGAGAGAAGTTAAGGGATTTATTGGTAAATTACAATACATTAGCAGATTTATAGCAAAGCTCACAACAATTTTTGAGCTTATCTTCAAATTACTTAAAAAGAATCAGCCAGTCCTATGGAATGAAAAGTGTCAAAAGGCCTTTGAGCGAATAAAGGAATATTTACTAAATCCACCTATTTTGAAGCCACCCAAACCTGTCAAACCTCTATTACTATATTTAACAGTAGAAGAAGAGTCAATAGGAGCCATGCTAGCCCAAGCAGATGAGTCAGTGATTGAGCATGCAATTTATTATTTGAGTAGAAAGCTCCTACCTTATGAAATTAAGTATAGTATCATTGAAAAGACCTGGATAGCCATGGTTTGGTCTTCTAAGAAGTTACAGCATTACTTTCAATCTTATAGTGTGCAAGCAATTTCCAGGTTAGATCCAATGAAGTACTTAAGGGAGACACCCTCTTTGATTGGGAAGTATGGTCGATGGTTGATAAAATTAGAAGAATTTGAGATTGAGTATGTAACCAGAAAAACAATCAAGGATACAGTAGTGGCAGAATTCCTGGCCCAACAACCATTACCAGAATCGCCCGAAGGGGAACTTATCCCTTTAGTCAAAAGGTTGAAATTCAGGGCAACCAATAAAATGGTGGAGTACGAAGCATGTATCTTTGGTTTGGAAACCCTAATAATTATGAAGGTGGATAAGGTGGATGTTTTTGGCAATTAATTGCTAGTAGTATCCCAAGTAAATAGAGAGTGGGAGTTGAAAGAAGAAAAATTAAAACCATACCACCATTACTTGACCATGATGAAGAAGAACTTTAAGGAGTGTAGGTTTATACACCTATCAAGAGAAAAAAAAATTAGATGGCTGATTCCCTAGCCACATTGGCTTCGCTATGGGAAAATCCTGTCAGCTTATTTCTTAAGCCTCTGATTTTGACCAGTTCATCAACTCCTTACTACGAATATGAAACAATCATGGAAACTGATATAGACCATGATGCGTGGTATGATACTATAAGACAATTTTTAGAGGAAAGGGAATACCCGTCGGGGGCAACGAAGAAAGAAAGAAGAGCTATAAGGCGGTGGTCTTTGCAATACATCACATTCCATGGAGAGTTATATTGAAGATGGCCTGATGGGGTGCATTTGAGATGCTTGAGGAAGCCTGAAGTGGAGCATATCATGTCAGAAAAGCATGCGGGAAGTTGCGGCCCACATATGAGTGGTTTAGCCCTAGTTCATAAAGAAGTGCCATCAATGTCAAATGTTTGGTAACTTGAATCACATGCCTCCTAAAGAATTGCATTCTATGTCTTCACCTTGGCCTTTTGCCACTTGGGGTATTGACATTATAGGAGAGATACATCCGACAGCCTCAAACGGTCACCATTTCATTGTAGTAGCAGTAGATTATTTTTTAAAATGGGTCGAAGCCAAATCCTTCAACAAACTTGGCGCAAGTCAAATGGCTAGATTTATTGAAAAGAACCTCATCTATATGTATGAAGTCCCGTATAGTGTGATATCAGACAATGGGGTACAATTTCAAGAAGCAGTCAAGGTTTATTCCCGAGGTACCAAATCCATCATCACCGATCCTCTCCTTATAGACCAAAGGCTAATGGTGCAGTAAAAGTAATAAACAAGACAATTAAGTAAATTCTGTCTAAAATTACCAAGACATATAGGGATTGATCAGAGATGCTTCCCTTTGCTTTGTGGGGACATAGAACAAGTGTGCAAACACCGCCTAGAATGACACCGTTCGAACCTTGGTTTATGGGATGGAAGCGGTGTTGCCAATTGAAATTGAGATCAAGTCGTTAAGAGTGGTCTTGGAAGCTGAACTGCCTGAAAGAGAATGGGTAGTGGGCAGATACACGCAGTTAGCTTTACTAGAAGAGAGAAGGTTAAAAGCACTATATCATCATCAGCTATATCAAAGGAAGATAGCTCGGGCTTATAATAGAAGAGTTAAGATCAGAAAACTTAAAGTCGGGGATTTAGTGTTGAAACAATGTAAGCCTAATGTATCTTATCCAAGAGGGAAGTTTAGGCCTAGCTGGGAAGGGCCATATGTTGTGAAACAAGTCATGAATAAGGGTGCAATGAAGTTATCAGACATGGACGGGAATGAGTTTAGTGAACCAGTGAACATTGACAGATTGAAGAGGTTTTATGTATAAAAAAGAGAAAAAGAAAAAGAGCTCGCTAGGTTGAAAACCCAAAAAGGGAGGCCTAGGCAAAAGTTAGCGTAGTCCGCTAGCTTTGAAAACCTGAAAGGGTGGGCTAGGCAACAATTAGGGCTAAATGAGAGAAAATCGTCAATTAGAAAACCCGAAAGGGCTAGTTGGCAACAGGAGTGATCTTGTGTATGCTGGCTTTATGTTTGATTGTTCCCTATTTTAATAAAACATAATTAATGTTAAATTTGTTCTATATGCACTGTTATAAGTATTTGACCAAATATGGATGAAATAAATAAATACAATAGCAAAAGGTGATGACAAATTATAAAAGGAAAAGAAGCATCTTTTATTACTTTAATCATTTTTTCATCCTAACAATACACTTTCTGAATTGACAAATGTAAAATCTATGGCAGACAATAAGTGTAACGTGCAGGCCAGCTTTTCCTCAGTTGATCCAAGTAGGCTTCAGTCAAGCAAGGCATGTCTAAATCGGGAGTGAATTCAGAATCACGAGGCTCAGCTCCATACTGACGACCAAGCCGACGAGGATCGTAGCAAGCAAAGACGCTCTTGAAGCCAAATCTATGAGGGAAAATTAAATTAAAAAAAAAAGAAAAGAAGAAAAAAGAGTCTGCTAAGTTGAAAACTCATAAGGGCAGCTTAGGCAAAAATTAGGACAGCTCGCTAGTTTCGAAAACCCGCATGGGCGAACTAGGCAAAAATTAGAGCAATAAAATAAAAAAGAAAGAGAAAGAGAAAACCTAAATTGAAAACCTAAAAGGGTAATTTAGGTAATTACCTAAAGCAACAAGGGACTCTCGGTCAATCTCTTTGACAATCCTGATTTAAGTTGGTCTAATCCAATTAAAGTCTTGGCTAAGATCACGGGTATCGGCGACAAGCCTCCTTCCATTTGGTCCATGATATCCAATACTCATGGATCAATATCGCCGTCAGAAGAAACAAGCAAGAATTGGCCAAGCAAGCAAAGACAAAGCATATGTCCCCATGCCCTAGTAGGAGCCAAATGAGAGAGACAAAAATCAATCAAGGGAGCAAGTAGAATTTTCTCACCTCTCATCAACTGTAGAACTTCGGGCTTTGAAATTTGAAATAACATCTGCATCTTCTGTTGAGTCTTGGAAATCAATATGGGTAACACCATTTGTTGATTATTTGGGTATCCAAGGATAGCCTCAAATTCTTCAATCAAGGAACATATTTCAAAGCCATTAATTTTAAATGTCCTAGAATCCACATTCCAAAAAGAAGCCATGGCATGTAAAAAGGAATGGTCCAATTTAACATTTTGAAAACACTTTAAAATATCAATCTTTGACCAAGACATTTGCTTCCAGTGAATGGCATCCATATTCTTAAATAGAATTTTTATTTTCTTTAAATGGAGTTCAGTCATCATTGAAGGCTGAAGGAAAATTAGAATTGATAAAAGGAGTTTTTATGTTGAAGTTGAAAATCTCTTGGTTTCTGTATGAAATTATGGCATGAAAAGTAATTTATAAAGAAGAACCCATGCTATTCCAAAATTGATAAGAAAAACGAGTGAGACCGTGATGCATGAGGAAAAAGAATTAGTGATGAAATTTCTTTAATTGCCGTGTTGCATTTGGTTTTAGTTAATTGGTGCGGCTGTGAATGTGAAAAGGGAAATTATGGCACAATAATTATGATATATATATAAAGTTGTAGTAAAATGAACATTATATATTATCATTATTATTTCTATACTTATTATACAATGTTTACTCAATTGATACAATATTCATACATCACTAAGAAGGAGGTGGTAGGTCATCAATTAAAGCTCTGAAAAAATCATCACCTGTTAGAGGAGGAGGCACATCAACCGTCCCAAGTCCACTCAAAGCAGGAGAACCAGAATTCGTATTACCTCGGAGTTTCAATCTGTCATAGTCCTCATCAGAAGTAGACGAAAGTATCTCATGGTCATCAGTTTGGGGGTCTCTAGATGAAGAAGCACCAGGATCCCTCATCCCCTGAAATTGGAAGTCTCAAAAATTTTATTCTGATTGATGATACAAATTTTCAAAATGGGAAACTGTTTAGTTCATTTTTATACTAGTTTTTAGTATGATTTTATGTGTGTTTTAGTTAATGTTTTGATTGATTTTTGTTTTAAGTTTGTTTAAAGTGTTTGTTTTTAGGTTTGAGAGCAAAAACACCCTTGGAAGATCAAAATCGGGCAAGAAAAGCATGAACCAAGCAAGACATGGCCAAGCCAAGCAAGACATGGCCATGTCCCTCAAAATTTCTTCAAGGCAGTAGCTGACACACCCAGAGACACGGCCAAGCCTCTGGCCGTGTCTCATTCAAAAGGAAAAACAAAGAACAAAGAAAAGAAAGAGCAAAAAATGAAGGCAGGAAGAGACACACTCAGAGACACGGCCAAGCTTGTGGCCATGTCACCTGACACGGCCAAGACAAAAATGGCTTGGCCGTGTCCCATTCATACCAAAGAACAAGAGAGCAAGCAAAGAAGGAAATAAAAGAGGCAGAGACTGACACTGTCAAGGGACACAGCCAGGACACTGGTCGTGTCACATGACACGGTCGTGTCCTCTGGCCGTGTCTCATTTTGTATCAAAGAGAGTGAGGGACACGGCCAGGAGCTTGGCCGTGTCCCAAAGAAAAAAATCAAGAGACACGGCCAAGCTCCACATGGCTTGGTCGTGTCACCTCTCACAACCAAAGAGAAGAAAGAAAGAAAGAAAGAGGTCCAGTGAGGGACACGGCCAAGGGACACGGCCGTGTCCCATGAAGAATCAAGAGACACGGCCAAGCCAACCAAGGCTTGGCCGTGTCACCTCATGAAAAAGAGAAAAAATTGCAAGAGACACGGCCAAGCTTGTCTTGGCTTGGCCATGTCCCACCTGAAAAGTCAAATTTCTTTGTACGAAGTGGGAGACAAACACTATTGCTTGCCAAAAGAAATAGAAAACAAAGAAAAAGTGGGGGACAAAGGGAAATGGGATGAGTTGGAAGGCATGGGTGTTTATTTTTGAATGAATTAAAAGGAGAGGAAGAGGAAAATGGAGGGGGGCTTGGCTTTTTGGAGCCAAATTTCTGCAAAAACGTGGGAGAGGGAGAGAGTGACACTCTCCCTTGTCCCTTCATCTTCATATCCATTTCCATCCTCTCCACCTTGTCCATCTTCCATTGACAAGTTCTTTGAGATTTTTTGGGATAAATTGGGTTAAACAAGCTCTTAAAGGTTGAAGAAGCTTCATTCAAAGGTTTGGTGACTTGAGAAAGCTCCATTCCATATTGCAAAAGGGGAATCAACCATTGAAGAGGGTTTGAGTTCTTCATCAAACATCAAAGTGGAGCTAGGAGGAAGACTAGTAATCCTACTCTTGGCATCTTCACAAGGGGTTTTGCTATTCTCTCTTTTAATTCATTTCTATTGTTGTTGTTGTATTAAGAGATTGATATTGCAATGAACAATTTGTATTTGTTTTATATTGAGTTGAATGAATGTTATAAATTGATGATGTTGAGCTAAATACCCATGCCTAGGGTTTGTAGTATATTTGGTTGAATGTTTTGATTTGATATTTCCATTGATATTCCTTGTTGATTGGTTGATTGTATTGCATTATATGTAGGTTGATAGAGTAGCTACCTATTGATCTTTGAATATCGGATGATGGACCGAGAGGTGAAATCCGATATCGGAACTATATAATCGACCACCCTATGAATGAATTAGAAATATAAGTTCTAAGGTTTCATTAATTTGGCAATGTCAAATAATTGGTCATTGCTAATTCATGAATGTGAGAACTAATGGATTGGTAATTGACTAATTAACCTTAAGGAACAAATTAATTACAAGGTTATGTTAATGGATAATTGAGAATTGAGCTTTGATTGAATGGACCTATGACTCTAGGCACATTCCCAAGAATCGATTCGATCTTGTACAACCATCACACATCAACCCTACACACATTAATTTTAGGTTTAAATTATTCTTTCCACAATTCCGAACAACGAACACTCTAGCATTTAAATACTTGTCAATCAAGCTATTACGAACCACACCTTCTTGGGGAAACGACCTTGGGGCGATCACCTTAGCTACAGCCACCTCGTATACTTGCGAGTGACGCTTTGTAGTAGTACTTAATTCGAGCGCAACAAGTTTTTGGCGCCGCTGCCGGGGAAGGCTGTCACAGTAGTAATAGTTTGATTTTTCTTTTCATTGTTTGTTTATTTACTGTTAATTGTTTGTTTGTTTTATTTTTCTTTCAATTTAATTATTTGTTTGTTTTATTTAAGTTGCTGAGTGCCTTGTGTAAAGATGCAGTTTTCAAGGCACGGAGGAGTTTACGATAGGAACGACGATTATGAAATGCCATGGCAATTGGCAGAATTAACGAATCAACTTAAGGTGCTAAATGCAAGAGGAAGAGCACCTATGCCACGCCAAGAGTTATGCGCAGCATGTGGCAATGCAGGCCATAGTGCAAACACGTGTTCCATGGGTTTTGAATGATACAAAGAATGGCCAGAGGAAGAATATGACTACCAAAGTTTCCAGAAAATGGGTAGAAATGACCAATATTCCAATCCTTACAACCCAAGCTGGGGAAGCCAACCAAATTTTTCTTGGGAAAATCAACAGCAAATCCCACCTCAAAATTTTTTTCAACCTTACCAAAGAAATCCTTACTCTCAAGAACAATATTCAAATCAAGAGTACCTTAAGCCACCCACATTTGAAGATAGTTTGAATGCCTTCATTCAAACTAGCACACGAAACCAAGATCACCTTAAGGAACCCACCATAGAAGAAAGTTTGAATGCCTTCATTCAAACTAGTGCGCAAAATCAAAATCACCTTAAGAAACCCACTTTGGAAGATAGTTTGAATGCCTTCATTCAAACTAGCTCCCAAAACCATGATCAATTTGAGAAATCCACAGTGGATGATGATTTGAATGCTTACCTTCAAATTAGCACACAAAATCAGGAAGGGAGCAATGAGAGATTTGATTCTTTGGTGGAATCATTGAAGAGGGTGGAAATGCAAGTTGGGCGACTGGCACATCAACTCCAAGCACAACAAAAGGAGGAATTTCCTAGCCAATTGGAGCAAGTCAAGGTAATCACAAATTTGACGAGTGAACAGGTAATATATAACAATTTTTGTGATTCCTTTGATGCAGGGACTAATCAAGAAGACAATGGTGAGGAAATGCTGCCCAACATGGAGAAACAAAGTCAATCAAAGGAGGAGGAGAATTTGGACTCATCAACTTCATCACAATTGTATGAACCTCCGAATCCTTTGCACTCAATTCCATTCCCAAGTAGGCTAAAAGAAGAGGAACAAGGTAAGCAACTTTCTAACATCTATGATATGCACTCCCAAGGAGAAAGTGGAAATAAGGTTGAGATGGGTATATCTTTAGAAGAAGAACACGAAATGCCCAATTTAGAAATTGAGGAGTGCAAGCTAGTTTTAGATGTTGGGGTTGTTGAGAGGGGACTTGACATTGTTAAAGTGAATGAAGAAGTGATTCAACCAAACTTGGTTGAACTTAAAGAGTTCCCAAAAATCATCTCCTCTACTCTTGGTGGTGAAGAAGATCATACAATGGATAGAACCATGCTGCACAATGAAATAGGATTTTACAACGTTCCTATAGCACGGGAGGATCACCCCGAGGCGACCTTAACATGTCCCATTGAGAGATGTTCTCTTCAAGGAAAACTATTTAGGGGTTACCGTACATCAGGTACGTTTCAAAGTTACATGTTGTTCATCCTCTCAATCATGGGCTCCAATTGCATTATGGGTGGAAGGAGCCCTACACATCGTATATGGGAACGATGGAAATCAGGTTTCATCTAAACACTCCCTGTAGTATGCATGCTCACATTGAGGACAATGTGAATCTTTAAGTGTGGGGTGCATTTTGTGTTTTATGTTTTTATTTTTAATTGCATTTTGTGTTTTTGTGTTTTTACTTTTAAGTTATTTTTGTTTAAGTTTAGTTAATGTTTTTGAATGTTTTTCTTTAAATAAATGAATTTTAGAAAGTTCAATTGTTATAAAAATTGTTGATAGATGACTATTGAATTTTTGAAGCATGAATTTGAGAATTGAGTAAAATTGGTGCTTATTGTCAATTTTGTTGGTTTTCTTTGCATTTCCATTAACCTAGTGAGGAATTGAGCCATCAACTTATTATTCTTTTTGTGGGTAAACATCTTTGATTGATGAATTGCTAGAACTTGCTTTGAAATACATTTTAAGATTACATAAAAATTTCAATTTGGCATCAAGATGATTAAGGCAAATAGTTGAACCCACTTTGGCTTAAAAGACCAACCCTATATTCAACCTTAGTTAGCCAATTTTGAGCCTATTTTATTTTTCCTTTTCTTTCTTTTGCACAACACCATTAGCTTGAACCTTGTTGTTTAACTCTTATCCTTTCATTAGGTCAAGAGCATTTTAAGAGCGTTTATGACTGAGTGTTGTGTTGAATTAAGTGTGGGGTTAAGTTTAGTAGGTTTAAGATTGCAAAATAAAATAAAATAAAAAAGAGAAAATTAAAATATATATATATAATAAGAATAATTGTTATTCTTGTTGAAAGGGTTGGAATACATCATTGCAATATTTAATAAGTGAGTTCCCTTGAAAAACTCTTTAATGTCAAGGGGTAGATGGGTGGAAGGTGTTTTGGAATTGTTGGGATATATATATATATATGAATGGTTACTTCATTCTTGATTGAGCATGCAGTTTATTATTTGAGTAGAAAGCTCCTACCTTATGAAATTAAGTATAGTATCATTGAAAAGACATGGATAGCCGTGGTTTGGTCTTCTAAGAAGTTACAGCATTACTTTTAATCTTATAGTGTGCAAGCAATTTCCAGGTTAGATCCAATGAAGTACTTAAGGGAGACACCCTCTTTGATTGGGAAGTATGGTCGATGGTTGATAAAATTAGAAGAATTTGAGATTGAGTATGTAACAAGAAAAACAATCAAGGATATAGCAGTGGCAGAATTCCTGGCCCAACAACCATTACCAGAATCGCCCGAAGGGGAACTTATCCCTTTAGCCAAAAGGTTGAAATTCAGGGCAACTAATAAAATGGTGGAGTACGAAGCATGTATCTTTGGTTTGGAAACCCTAATAATTATGAAGGTGGATAAGGTGGAAGTTTTTGGCAATTCATTGCTAGTAGTATCCCAAGTAAATGGAGAGTGGGAGTTGAAAGAAGAAAAATTAAAACCATACCACCATTACTTGACCATGATGAAGAAGAACTTTAAGGAGTGTAGGTTTATACACCTATCAAGAGAAAAAAAAATTAGATGGCTGATTCCCTAACCACATTGGCTTCGCTATGGGAAAATCCTGTCAGCTTATTTCTTAAGCCTCTGATTTTGACCAGTTCATCAACTCCTTACTACGAATATGAAACAATCATGGAAACTGATATAGACCATGATGCGTGGTATGATACTATAAGACAATTTTTAGAGGAAAGGGAATACCCGTCGGGGGCAACGAAGAAAGAAAGAAGAGCCATAAGGCGGTGGTCTTTGCAATACATCACATTCCATGGAGAGTTATATCAAAGATGGCCTGATGGGGTGCATTTGAGATGCTTGAGGAAGCCTGAAGTGGAGCATATCATGTCAGAAATGCATGCGGGAAGTTGCGGCCCACATATGAGTGGTTTAGCCCTAGTTAAGAAGATTATTCGACAAGGTTACTATTAGTTGACCTTGGAGAGAGATTGTATAGAGTTCATAAAGAAGTGCCATCAATGTCAAATGTATGGTAACTTGAATCACATGCCTCCTAAAGAATTGCATTCTATGTCTTCACCTTGGCCTTTTGCCACCTGGGGTATCGACATTATAGGAGAGATACATCCGACAGCCTCAAACGGTCACCATTTCATTGTAGTAGCAGTAGATTATTTTTTTAAAATGGGTCGAAGCCAAATCCTTCAACAAACTTGGCGCAAGTCAAATGGCTAGATTTATTGAAAAGAACCTCATCTATATGTATGAAGTCCCGCATAGTTTGATATCAGACAATGGGGTACAATTTCAAGAAATAGTCAAGGTTTATTCCCGAAGTACCAAATCCATCATCACCGATCCTCTCCTTATAGACCAAAGGCTAATGGTGCAGTAAAAGTAATAAACAAGATAATTAATTAAATTCTGTCTAAAATTACCAAGACATATAGGGATTGATCAGAGATGCTTCCCTTTGCTTTGTGGGGACATAGAACAAGTGTGCGAACACCGACTAGAATGACACCGTTCAAACCTTGGTTTATGGGATGGAAGCGGTGTTGCCAATTGAAATTGATATCAAGTCGTTAAGAGTGGTCTTGGAAGCTGAACTGCATGAAAGAGAATGGGTAGTGAGCAGATACACGCAGTTAGATTTACTAGAAGAGAGAAGGTTAAAAGCACTATATCATCATCAGCTATATCAAAGGAAGACAGCTCGGGCTTATAATAGAAGAGTTAAGATCAGAAAACTCAAAGTCGGGGATTTAGTGTTGAAACAATGTAAGCCTAATGTATCTTATCCAAGAGGGAAGTTTAGGCCTAGCTGGGAAGGGCCATATGTTGTGAAACAAGTCATGAATAAGGGTGCAATGAAGTTATCAGACATGGACGGGAATGAGTTTAGAGAACCAGTGAACATTGACAGATTGAAGAGGTTTTATGTATAAAAAAGAGAAAAAGAAAAAGAGCTCGCTAGGTTGAAAACCCAAAAAGGGTGGCCTAGGCAAAAGTTAGAGTAGTCCGCTAGCTTTGAAAACCTGAAAGGGTGGGCTAGGCAACAATTAGGGCTAAATGAGAGAAAATCGTCAATTAGAAAACCCGAAAGGGCTAGTTGGCAACAGGAGTGATCTTGTGTATCTGGCTTTATGTTTGATTGTTCCCTATTTTAATAAAACAGAAGTAATGTTAAATTTGTTCTATGTGCACTGTTATAAGTATTTGACCAAATATGGATGAAATAAATAAATACAATAGCAAAAGGTGATGACAAATTATAAAAGGAAAAGAAGCATCTTTTATTACTTTAATCATTTTTTCATCCTAACAATACACTTTCTGAATTGACAAATGTAAAATCTATGGCAGAAAATAAGTGTAACGTGTAGGCCAGCTTTTCCTCAGTTGATCCAAGTAGGCTTCAGTCAAGCAAGGCATGTCTAAATCGGGAGTGAATTCAGAATCACGAGGCTCAGCTCCATACTGACGACCAAGCCGACGAGGATCGTAGCAAGTACCTTGATGAAGAGCAGCAAGGGGAACGTACATCAAGTATCTCCGCATGGTGATACGAGAAATCTTCCACCAAGGTACCAACCAACGGATGTTGACTTCAGCGTGTGAGTGGATCCAGTCAATCAGTCGGCATATGAAGAAGCAGGATGGAGTAGCTTCCTAGAAAAATGATGTCGTGGTAGATATTTGGTAAAATTCATGGATGGAGTATCAAGCAAGCAGAGACGCTCTTAAAAGCAAAATCTATGAGGGAAAATTAAATTAAAAAAAAAGAAAAGAAGAAAAAAGAGTCTGCTAAGTTGAAAACTCATAAGGGCAGCTTAGGCAAAAATTAGGACAGCTAGCTAGTTTCGAAAACCCGCATGGGCGAACTAGGCAAAAATTAGAGCAATAAAATAAAAAAGAAAAAGAAAGAGAAAACCTAAATTGAAAACCTAAAAGGGTAATTTAGGTAATTACCTAAAGCAACAAGGGACTCTCGGTCAATCTCTTTGACAATCCTGATTTAAGTTGGTCTAATCCAATTAAAGTCTTGGCTAAGATCACGGGTATCGGCGACAAGCCTTCTTCCATTTGGTCCATGATATCCAATACTCATGGATCAATATCGCCGTCAGAAGAAACAAGCAAGAATTGGCCAAGCAAGCAAAGACAAAGCATATGTCCCCATGCCCTAGTAGGAGCCAAATGAGAGAGACAAAAATCAATCAAGGGAGCAAGTAGAATTTTCTCACCTCTCATCAACTGTAGAACTTCGGGCTTTGAAATTTGAAATAACATCTGCATCTTCTGTTGAGTCTTGGAAATCAATATGGGTAACAACATTTGTTGATTATTTGTGTATCCAAGGATAGCCTCAAATTCTTCAATCAAGGAACATATTTCAAAGCCATTAATTTTAAATGTCCTAGAATCCACATTCCAAAAAGAAGCCATGGAATGTAAAAAGGAATGGTCTAATTTAACATTTTGAAAACACTTTAAAATATCAATCTTTGACGAAGACATTTGCTTCCAGTGAATGGCATCCATATTCTTAAATAGAATTTTTATTTTCTTTAAATGGAGTTCAGTCATCATTGAAGGCTGAAGGAAAATTAGAATTGATAAAAGGAGTTTTTATGTTGAAGTTGAAAATCTCTTGGTTTCTGTATGAAATTATGGCATGAAAAGTAATTTATAAAGAAGAACCCATGCTATTCCAAAATTGATAAGAAAAATGAGTGAGACCGTGATGCATGAGGAAAAAGAATTAGTGATGAAATTTCTTTAATTGCCGTGTTGCATTTGGTTTTAGTTAATTGGTGCGGCTGTGAATGTGAAAAGGGAAATTATGGCGCAATAATTATGATATATATATATAAAGTTGTAGTAAAATGAACATTATATATTATCATTATTATTTCTATACTTATTATACAATGTTTACTCAATTGATACAATATTCATACATCACTAAGAAGGAGGTGGTAGGTCATCAATTAAAGCTCTGAAAAAATCATCGCCTGTCAGAGGAGGAGGCACATCAACCGTCCCAAGTCCGCCCAAAGCAGGAGAACCAAAATTCGTATTACCTCAGAGTTTCAATCTGTCATAGTCCTCATCAGAAGTAGACGAAAGGATCTCATGGTCATCAGTTTGGGGGCCTCTAGATGAAGAAGCACCAGGATCCCTCATCCCCTGAAATTGGAAGTCTCAAAAATTTTATTCTGATTGATGATACAAATTTTCAAAATGAGAAACCTACTACGACTAGTGGCCAACTCTTCTTGAAATTTTTTTTTTTTGGTTCTTTAAGCATCCACTGTGAGGCAGAAAAGGAAAAAAGTAAGAGCATACATATAGCATAAGTTATCATGGAATAAGAAAACTTACCAGGTAATTCATATCAATACCCTGTGGATGAGATGGCATATCTGGTGGACTATAATGAGAAAATGAAGGAGTAGTAAAAGAAGGTCTAGCCTCATGATCAAATGAGCCAACAGCCTGCAACAATCATTAAAGAATCAAAATAAGTTAAGAAAGTAGCGATTGCAATGGAAAAATGGTAAAAGTTTTACCTAAGAAGGGCTAGCCCCGAGATGTGGAACGAATTCTCCTCCCTCTCCATGATGTTCCTCTTCATCTCTATCCTCATTTTCTTCGGGAATTTCCCGCACACCAACAGGAGATACATCAAAGTTCAAGTGCCCTATTTGAATAAAATGGGTATAAGATGCTCCCGATGGATAGAGAAATGTTCCAACATCATAACCATGTCGGGCCAACCACCATGCATTTTCTGGCATTGATGTGATATTTAAGGTATATTTCGAGCAATGCATCAAGATCCTTTACTGCTCGAGACCAAGAAACCACTCAAATACTCTCTCTTCAAGAAACCAGCCACTAGACACAGGGCCGGCAATAACTCGGTGAGTATGTTGAAAAGGCAGTGCAACATTCATGGAGGAAGTCCAATTTGTCTGCTCTTCTGGGCTCTACCAAGACAAATTCACCTACAAAAAGACATAAGGTAAGTAAACTTTTATATAAATTTTAAAGTATGCTAATGTTATTTTACCTGGTCCCAGGTTAAGCAGCTTAAGACAAAATATTGGGTATGCACATGGTGAGAGCCGAAAACTTCTACATGATCTGACAACCAGAAATTTAATCTCAGATACCTGACTCCCTCTCGAGAAATACCAGGCACCCTTACAAGGTTGTGCTCATATGCCCATGCCTACAACAATAATAATGATCAAATTCATGTAGGAATAAGAATGGAATTGACATTGGTGGAAGAAGAGTACCTTGACAACCGCCATAAAGCCAACAAAAGACTTCTTATTTTTGCAAATTTTGTCGAGACCATGGTAAAGACAGGTAAGGCCAGCTTCACCCCAGCCATAAAGTGGTACCATCCTCATATAAGTAAGGGCCCTCAACACTGACAAATGGATGGCGGATTCAGTGCTGCCTAAAATGGTCGACTCAAGCAAATATAACAAAAATCCTCGAGCATACTGTTGGGTTGTGTCTCTGTGAAGCCGTCCTTCATAGTTCATCCAATAACTACGAATTGGCTCAATTTTTATCTTGAAAGGTCCTTCATATGATGTTTTCATACCAATTAATTGTTGAATTTCTTCAAATGTCAGAATATCGTTGGTAAGAGGAACTGAAAGACCATCATACCGAATGCCGGTTATAGCAGCAAATCGATCAGACCAATTGTCATCTCTCCAATAGGCAAGTGAAAAGTATGAGTTGTGTCCAACCATCGTTCTGCAAGCGCCTGGATCACGCTTCGGTCTATCGGATACGCCTCGAATGGTAAGTGCAAAATGAAGCTCTCAAAACCGCAATCTCAGATAATCTGCCTTACCCGAGAATACGCTATATCATACCATTGTCAGGCTTTGTAGATACACCCTCTGCCCCGAATAACGCAACGATCACGCTAACACAGAGCCAGGTAAGTTAACACGAGGTAAGTATATCATTATATTAATACCACAAATTTTTTTATATTCTATCTATTTAAATTCTTAAATTAATATATTTTTTCTAAATTTCTGTGTTTTTTTCTTTTTTTTATTTTTGTTTTTTTCATAAAAAGAAAAAATAATAATTTGCTGTTAAAATAAATAATTACCTTGCTCTTTTGATTTGAACTACAATGAAGCTGCATCCCGGCTAGTAGACCTATATTTTCATCTTCATGATGCCGAATAAACTCCAATAACTCATCATTAGAATGAGTTTCTAATCTTGAAGCATGCATTTTTTCAAAATTGTATGCTAAACTTGAAAGGAATATAGCTATGAATAAATGAAATTAACAAGTTTGTTGTGAATGAAATGAAGAAATCGGTTGTTTATGTAGAGGAATGGCAAAGGAAAAAACAAAATTCAAAAAATAAATTTTACTATTGATGAATAGTATATTACTATTTATAAATAGTAGGTTACTATTTATAAAATAGTAGGATACTATTTATAAATAGTAAGTTACTATTTATGAACAGTAAATAGTGCATGAACAATGACTACACAGTAAATAAATAGAAAACTCAATTATTCAATTTAATCATTCAAATACTTGCGTGTATATAAATATTTTTGCACTTTTAAAATATTTTTACACGTAGAGGGCAAGGAGAAGATATATGCATATGCATGGCAAAATTAGCTAAATTTTTTACAAATTCCTTTAGTATACTACTGACTATAATTATTTTTGCAAATAATAAAATCTCTCTTAAGTCCAGAACTTAGCTCGAGTCCAGAACCCAAATTACCCTTTGGTCCAGAACCTAAAATCTCTTTTAAGTCTAGAACTTAGCAAGGGTCCAGAACCCGAATTACGCTTAGGTCCAGAACCTAAAATCTCTCTTAAGTCCAGAACTTAGCTCGGGTCCAGAACCTAAAATCTCTCTTAAGTCTAGAACTTAGCTCGGGTCTAGAACCCACATTATCCTTAGGTCCATAACCTAAAATCTCTTTTAAGTCCAGAACTTAACTCGGGTCCAAAACCCAAAATTACCCTTAGGTCCAGAACCTAAAATTATCCTTGAGTCCAGAACTCGAACCGGGTCCAGAACCCAAAACCTCAACCATCTCAGAAAAATTAAGTCTTATTGCTTTTCACTCTCTTTTACTGAAGTCTCAGATCATTCAAGCAGGGGGCAAACTGTAGACCCTTAATTTTTAACCCAGTCCAGTTCGTTATTTTTTTGTATTGTCCAAAATAACTTTTGTGGTATTTTAATTAAATAATATTTATTTTATTATTTATTATTTATAATTTTTAATAATAATAAATAATAAATAAACAAAAATAATAAATAAATAAAATCGGCGAAGAAAAATTCGTCGCAGAAAGTGGAATTGGCCAAGGCCAATTCGCCGCAGGAATTTAATTGGCTGGCCGCCCAGCCAATTTCTCAAATTTCTTCGCCAGCTCTCACAATTCTTGGCCAACGCATGCAGTTTTCGCCAGAGAAATTTTCCAACGCAATTTTTTTCGAAACCAAATTCTATTTGGTTTTCGTTTCTTTTCCTAATTAACTATAGTTTCCTTAAACAATTGGAAGTAGGCTTATAATTTTTCCTATCAATAACACTTTAAAATTCAGAATTATGGATCGAAAAAAATTGGTGTGATCGAAAATTGGAATTTTGAACTTGGATTGGATCGGAGTAAAGAAAAGATAGAAAACCCTAGCAAGAGACATTACCAACAAGCAAGCAATCAACAATTCATCTAAGGCAGCAACCTTGCCTTTGTCTTTTTTCATCCAGAAAGCAATTTTTTGGTGGAACCAATGAACGGAGGTTTGAATCTCTATTTTTTTACAGTAGCTTCATCATTCAAATTGAATTAATTGTCTCATCATACAAATTGATCAAAACCTTAAAAAACCCTAAAACGTTTCTTCTAAACCTTAAAACCCTAAATTGTTTCTTTTGTTTCCAAAACCTTAAAAACCCTAGAACATTTCTTCTAAACCTTAAAACCCTAAGTTGTTTCTTCTATTTCCAAAACCTTAAAAACCCTAAAACATTTCTTCAAACCCTTGAAACCCTAAAATTGTTTCTATTTTGTTTCCAAAAGCTTTAAAACCATAAATTATTTTCCTTGAACTATTTTCATCTACACCATAACTTTTTGTCCAAAATCTCCAAATATTTTCTTAAATCTCCAAACCCTAGTTCTCTTTACATTTTCTAAGAATCATAATTATTTTATAAAGCTCTAAACTGGTTTCTTAAATCCTAAAACCAAATATGTTTTCTAAAATACCAAAAACCCTAACATTTTCAAAACCAAAACAGTAAGCCCTAAGTTTTTCTAAACCCTAATTCTGTGAACTTAAAACCTAATTTAGTAAAACTAAACCTTAAAACCATGATCCAGCAAACTTAAAACAACAATCCAGTAAACCATGAATTATAAATCATATTGTCTTAAGATTTCAAAACCCTAATTTCATAATATTACCCCTAAACCCTAATTTGATTAACCAAAAAACCGTGCTACTTTCTTAATTCATAAAACCCTAATCCATTCCAATTTTACAAAACCTTTACAGTAGGTTAAACAAATAATAATAATAATACTAAAATGCCAAAACCCTAAATGTTAATTAAAGAACTTTAAATAGAAACAGTAAACCCTAATTCGTATCTTTGTTTGCTTTATTTAATTTTAGATTTGATTATGTAGTTTATTATATGATTTAATTTCAATGCTTGATTTATTTAATTTATCATGGATGGATGTTTTCTTTATTGTTATTATTTATTTGTTTTAGTATTAAAATTGTGAGAGGTATGTTTCCACTTTGTGGGTAGCTCATTAGTTAAATATCATATAATTTAAATTGCTTTTATATTTTAGACCAATGTAAAGGACATGTTTCTACCTTTTGGTGGGTATCCTATTAGTTTAGACATGGATGATCTAAGGACATGTTTCCATCTTCGGATGGGTGTCCATTTATTTGCTTAGTTTGGACATTGCTTTGATTTTAATATAACGATGCTTTATTTCAATTGTTGCATGTAATATGGATAATATTGTTATGCTTAAGAATTTTATAAAATTAAGACCTGCAAAGGAGGCCAGTTCCAATGAACCGGGCATTGTGGGGGTGCTGGGCCATTTCTCACCTTCCCCACACGTACCCAACTTTCCGAACCCATTAGGGGGTTGGGGATTCCTTAGGAATCGAGTTATCCACCCCTTTCTTTTTCCCGACCCGTCCGGGTGGTGACTCCATTTTCTCCGGACTTAGGTCCGTGTTCTCTAAGGCCCTGAGCCTAAACAGTGCCAAAGTCGCAAGAATTATTCCACCGGGAGTGGGGGAAAAATCTCCGCTCACATCTATATATTCAGTTCATTGCTTGGCTCGTGCTATGTCTGGTTAGCTCATGAGCTCATGCTTTATTAATAACAATAGGTTCAATTTTGGAAATTTCATCGCACTGCTTCATTTCTTATCAGTTCGGTGAAGGAGCACTGTCTTTCAGTTGGTTCAGTCAAGTATGACAAGCACTACCCAGTATCATTTCTTTGCTTGGTATCTTTATTACTTTAGCTTGGCATGACAAGCTGTTGCTTTGAGTCTAGTTCAAGCTAATGCTTTGAGTCCGGTAAGGCTGGCTGGTAGTCTGATCGAGCTCTAGTGAAATCCTGTAAAGAAACTTAGTGTAAATATTAGTCTTATTCAATTTGATTACCTAAGATTAAAATAGAGGTTTGTCTAATAGAAGCATTTTGGAGGAAAGAAGACTGCCTAGAAGGCTCTTCAAAGTGGTTTGTATTGGTCTACTCTTTTCAAAGATGCTTATAACTTTTGTATAAGATGTGATAGATGCCAAAGAGTAGGAAATATTAGCTAGAGAAATGAAAAGCCTCTTAATATTTTTGTTGTGGTGGAAATTTTTGTTGTATGGGGAATAAACTTTATGGGGCCATTTCCCAAGTTGTCTGGCCATTTCCCAAGTTGTCTGGCTTTGAATATATCTTTCTTGCTATTGATTACGTGTCCAAGTGGGTAGAAGTTATCCCCATAAGGACCAATGATGCTAATGTTGTTTTGAAATTCTTAAAGGAAAACATTTTGAGCAGGTTTGGGACCCTTAAAGCAATTGTGAGTGATGGAGGAAGCTATTTTTGCAATTATAAGATGGGCATTCGACATAAGGTGGCAACCCCATATCACCCCCAAACATATGGCCAAGTTGAGATATCCAAAAAGCAAATTAAAAGAATCTTGGAGAAAACAGTGAGCACAACGAGGAAGGACTAGGCGATTCATCTTTTAGAAGCACTGTAGGCATATCAGATGACTTTCAAAACTCCTTTGGGAATGAGTCCATATCTTCTAATCTTTGGCAAGGCATGCCACTTGCTGGTGGAATTAGAGAACAAAGCCTATTGGGCTATTAAGACTATGAATATGGACTTGGATGGAGGAAAAGATAAAAGGATGTTGTAAATTTCTAAGTTAGATGAGCCTAGAAATGAAGCGTATGAGAGTTCAAGGATCTACAAGGAGAAAATGAAGGGTATACATGACAAAATGATCCTTAGAAGAACCCTTAAACTAGGAATGAATGTCCTTTTATTCAATTCAAGGATGCGGTTGATCCCCAAAAAGTTGAAGTCCTGTTGGAGTGGACCATTTCAAGTAGTTCAAACATTTCCAAATGGAGTTGTTGAATGGTTGAATTTGAAAACCAATGAGACTTTTAAAGTGAATGGACAAAGGATTAAGCCCTATTTGGAAGAATTCCAAGTTGCAAAAACCATAGAAAGTACGGTATTCATTAATGAGTAATGCAACAATATCCAACTACATGATTTTAAAGAAGCGCTCAATGGGAGGCAACCCATTGGTTTGTATTTCTCTTCTTAATTAAATTTTTGTATTTTGGATTCCTAAATTTTCATTTTTGGTTTGTAATAAATTGAATGGAATGGGTGCTCTGATAGATATTCTTGTTGTGATTGAGTTTCAGGACAAGAAATGAAGGAAAAGATTGAATAAATTAGGTATAGGTGACACAGCCAAAACATTTAAAAAAGAGAAGGTCTTGTGGCAGTAACAGACACGGCTAGGTGACATTTCAAGCAGCCTAGATATCAACTTAGAAACACAGAAGTGAACATGCCTAAGCGATTTGGCCATGTCCATGGTTGTGACACGTGAACATGGCCAAGTCAGTCAATTCATGTCACTCCCCCACCACTGAAGCCCAAAATCATAGAGGCAGACATGCCCACAGGACACGGCTATATTTATGGTCGTGTCCAGCAAACTCATGACACGGCCAAGTCAATTACAACTTTGCAGTGTCACACATTTTTAATTCCTTAAAAAACTAACCTTTTCCCACTTCTTCCTCACTCAAACCCTAAAACACCATATTCTTTCTCTACCTTTCCTCCCTCACACGGACAAACCGATTCCCACCCCTAAAAACTCAATTTGTTTTTCATCATATTCTCCTTATTTATTCCTAAAAACTAAAATAAATCACTCCAAGCTTTCAATTTCATCAAATCTCAAGATGCCAAGGATCGAGATGGTGTCCCACCACAAGAGGAGGCAACCTTCATCATCTTCTTCATCCTCTTCAAAGAGATTAGCTGTTCAAGCTAGGGGATTTTTTTCCTCAAGTTATGTGAGTGATGAATCTCTTAATGCTTTAGGAATTAGAGAGAACTTTGAAATGTATGTTAGGAATTTGAATTGGGAAAAGTTCATAACTCTCAAAACCTTGTAATTTCAAGAGTTAATAATTGAATTTGTTGCTTCTCTTAAGGCAAAAAAAGATGAGTCTAAGTTTTTTACTAAGCTAGGGTTCAAATTAAATGGAAAATCACATGTTATCACTATGAAGGACTTGAATGACATATTTGGTTTTAGTAAAAAAGGGAATAAATCCATACCTACGGACTTTAAGCAGCAATTTGCATGGGGAGCATCAGGTCTTAGGGGAACATATGTGGCCAAATCAGTCAAAGCAATGCAATTGACAAGCCCTGCATTGAGATATTTTCATTAGTTTATGGCATGTAGTTTCTTTGCTAGAAAAGAAAGTTCGAGATGGTTTCACTTAATGAATTATTTTTCTTGTAGTGTGCCGACAATAATGAACTGATGAGCATGGGGTATTGGTTAGCCTAATTTTTTGATAATATGGCTCATAAATGAAAAAGGTGCCATTTGTATTGGAGGAATAGTCACTGCACTTGCCCTTGCCCTTGATTACAATTTTGATCCAAATAGTTATGGCATGTAAAGAATTTATGGAAGTGATGCACTAGATATAGCCATTTTGGAGAAAATGCAAATGATAACTAAAAGTGGCGGGACTTATGTGATGGCACAAGGTGAACAAAGTGCAGAAGGAGGGCCAAGCACACAAGGAAATCGACAAAAGAGACAAAGAGTTGATGAGGAATTTGATTCCTATTCACTCGACTTAGATGAAGATGCATAGTTTTGGAAAATGATGAGGTGATTAGCAAGATAGAAACCCTAGAAAACAAAGTCGATAGTAATCATACCGAAGTATTCAAGCAATTGGACCAAATCAATAGCAACTTGACTATGATTCTTAGCCTTTATCCCTCGGCTGCATCATAATCACAACCTTCACCGTATGGCTTTGACTAGCTTCAAACTATTGAAAGTTCAATTTATTTTGTTTTTTACTATTTTTAGTTATTAGAACCTTATGTTTTTCAATCTTTTATTTATTGTTATTTTATTTTTGGAACAATTAATGTTTTGTTATTAGAAAGGGTGAAGTATCACTTTGTCTTACATAGGAAAATGATGGAAGATAAGTTTTACCTAAACCCTTTTTCTCTTAAATTATGTTTGCTTCCATTGGGGACAATGTCAATCTTAAAGTGTGGGGTGCAAAGTTTTTATTTTAAATTGAGTTTCTTTGTTAAATTGAGTTGCTTTGTTATATAATGTTTTTGAATGTTGAATAGTTCAATTGTTATAAGATTATTGATAGGTGACCTTTGAATTTTTGAAGCATGAAATTGAGAATTGGATAAAATTAGTGCTTATTGTCGATTTAGATGGATATTCCTTGCATTACCTTTAAACTTATGAGAAAATTAAGCCTCTTAAGTTAGATACTAACTTAAAATTAAGCCTCTTAAGTTAGATACTAACTTATTATTCCTTGTGTGTGAAAATTCTTGATTGATGAATTGCTAGAACTTGCTTTGACATGCATTTTGAGACCACATAAAAATTTCAATTAGGCATCAATATGATTAAGGCAATTAAGTGTACCCATTTTAGCTTAAAAGACCAACCTTATATACAACCTTAGTTCGCCAATTTTGTGCCTGTTCCATTTTCCCTTTTCTTTCTTTTTTACAATATCATTAGCCTTGAACCATTTTGTTTTAAATCTTACCCTTTCATTAGGTCAAGAGCATTTTAAGAGCTTAAGTGATTGAGTATTGTGATTGATGATTTTTTAGAATTTAGTGGTGAAATTTTGATTGATAAGCAATCCTATGGTTATAATCTTTCATTGAATGTTAGGAGTGTAAATATTACCATATTTAAACACTTAAAAGAGTTAGTAAGGGAGTAAAACCTTTGGTATGCATGGAAAACCATTGAATTGCATGAGCATTAATTTTTATTGATTTGATAATGATTGTGCATTTTAGGAAAAGGGACTCTTGATATATCCTTATAACCTTTGAACTTAATTAAAGTTTTCTTGTTTGGTTCTATTCTTAACTTTTCTTATTTTAGTGTAATTTTATTGGCTTTTAGTTAATTTTTCCTTAAATATGTGTTTAAGTTTGCTTGAAGTGTTATGATTTAGGTTGAAGCATAAACATGTACAAAATGGAGCTTTAGAAGAGCCAATTTGGAGAAAAGAACATTGAGCATGACCAAGTTATGGCTGACCTGGCCTTGTCCCTCATCAAGAAGTTGGAAAAGTGGACACACTCAGTAACTTGGTCGAGTCCCTCATGAGAAAAGAAGAAAAATTCGACAGACTGTAACACACCCAGCTGACTTGGTCATGTCACATGACATGGCCAGGACAAATATGACTTGGTTATGTCCCTTTGATAAGTAAAGAACTTAAAGGTAGAAGCAGACACATGAAGATGACATGGCCAAGTCACTGGCCATGTCACATGACACACCCATTGACTTGGTCGTGTTCCACCTGAAAAGAAAGATAACCAAAGAAAGACAGAAGCAGACACATCCATAAGACACAGCTGTATCACTGGCCGTGTCACTCCACACAACAACATGCAGTGATGGGTAGTGAAGGACACAGGCAAATGACTTGGTCATGTCTAAGGTAAAATTGATAGACATGGCCAAAACATGAAGGAATTACCCGTATCAGTGTGTGATCCTCTTTGAATTATTAACACCATTAGTGAGGGACAAGATTGGATACAACATGAATTTTGTTTTTAAAATAAAAAAAGGTGAACTATTTTTTTAGGAAAAAAAGGTTTAAGAATGAAAAAAAAAAGGAACAAATGGGAGTGGGAGTATGTATGTGAGTTGGAAAAGCAAATTCCCTTTGTCTTAACATTGAAAATAATTAGAATTGGGAGGAAGAAGGCACACATTGGAGAGAGCAATCATTCAGCTATTCATTTTTGTTCTTGTTTTGAAGACACCATCTTCATCACCATCTACAACTTCATCTTCCTTTCATCTTCATTGTAACACCCTTATACCATATATACGTATAATACATACACCCGATATATGTAATATGCACATATACAGTATGAGATGTCATGGTTTCTAGTCTTATCAAATTTTTATAAATTTAAGAAAATATTTTGCAACTTAAATATACTTTAATAAATAAATAAATAAATAAATAAATAGTATTCATTAATAGTATAAAGACTAAAAATATATAATTTAATGAAAAATCTCTAGAAACGTTTGCCAGAGTTTTGTCTGTAATTCAGATAAATCACAAATAACAAGCACGCATAATTTACACTTCCAAAATATTAATAATTTCATTCATTCTCCAAACTTGCTACTTTATTAATATAGAATTAAAATCTCAACACTTTAAACTTATATATTAAAATCCAATACTAACATAGATATATACACACTGTCATCTTAAAACTTTATAAACCAACACAAGTGTCATAACTTAATTTACATAAACCAAGATGCTTAAATCATAAATATACATGTATGCAAATGTCATCGTTGGTCTTGCGTCATTCTAGATCACTATGCACCTACCATAGTCTGAGTTCCACTGATCGACATGCTCTTACCTACGTGATTTACACAACCGTGCTAAGCTTTACAGCTTAGTGGTACATATGTAATATCCCAAATTTTGAAAATATTAATTTTTGAAAATTAATTTAATGATTTAGAAGTATATATATATAATTAAGTGAAAAAAAAAAGAAGAGAGAAGGAAAATGTGTATATGATATATATATATGTAGATATACATAATATATACAAGTAAATATTTTAATATGGGTCAAATGTTATTCTAATTACTAAAATATTAATTAAGTGGTTAGTGGAAGATGATATTTTTTTATGTATTAATTAAGTAATATATTTTTACTTGGTAGAGAGTGAAAGTTGGATAATTATGTGGTTATAAAGAAGATTAGTTAGATAAAGAGAAGTTGGTGATTATCTTCATCTTTTTCTTTATCCATTGAAGCCGGCTATCTCCATCAAAGGAAAAGAGAAATTTTCTTCTTGCTAACTCAAGTAATTGAAGGATTTCAATTGTTCAAGTTGGAGTTTTGAGAATTTTCTCCATATTTGGTAAGTTTCCAACCTGTTTCCTTGATTTTCTATGTAAGTTTGTATATGTGTTAATTGGATGTTTGGTGTAGTATGTGTTAATGGTTGATATTGGTATGTTTGAAGTTCTTTTGGGTAGTTAACTATGAATTTAGGGTTGGATTGAAGAGAAGGTTAAGTTTGGTCAAGAGAATAAGAGTTTTGGATTGTGTAACTTTTGAGTTGTGAAGTTATGGTTGTAATTGTGCATTTTTGCTTTTAATTGAGTTGTTTTAATGTTTATACAAGTATTTTGTGGTATAATGATGGATTTGGTTGAGTTTGTATAGAGTTGAAAAGGGTAATGAAAGATAATTTTGGATGTGACAATTATGTGTTGATATTAGGATTTTTGGCCTGACACGGCCATGTCTTTGTTTGTATCGATGGTTCTGTTTTCAATGTTATTGACATGTGCAGTGACACACCCATGTCACTGAGTGTGTCACAACTTCTAAAATGTTATAGTATTGACACGTGACGTGACATGTCCATATCACTAAGCGTGTCATATCTACTGTGTTGTAGGAATTTTGGCATGGGCAGGGACACGCCCATGTCTCTGGATGTGTCTTATCTGTTGTAATACAAAGCTTAGGACACAGTCATTGACACACCCATGTCATTGAGCGTGTCAAAGCTTCTGTGTTGTGGGTTTAGGGCACGGTCATTAACACACCCGTATTGTTGAGCGTGTCATGTGTAGAGTTTGCCCTAGATAGTTCTTTTCCTTATTTTCCTTTGTGTATCTTATTCTTGTGTTGAGAGGTTTTGTTTATACCTATAAGTGTATCACTAAGTGATTATTTATAATCACATTAGGTTTAGGCTTTAAAGAGATTTGAGTTACCCCAGTCCAAGTGTTGAGGGATATCTTGGAAGAGGAGGTTGAAAGTGGTGTTTGTTGCTTTTAGAGGTAAGTACAAACTTTGAATAATTGCTTATATTTACATGACATTGGGACTTAACATGTTTGGTTGGAAAATGTGTTAAGTTACTTTCTACATTGTTGGTGCATGAGTAATATGTTATGATTTGTATAATGTGAACTATGTGCAAAATATGATAATGACCCAAAATGTATGGGTAATGCAATTTGTTATGTGTACATTAAAGATGGTATGTAAAGTCATTGGTAATGGCTATATTGATATAAGTGAGATATTTGAGGCATTGTGCCTAGTTTGATCATGAGAAAATGAGAAAGGATTTGATAATAGAATTATGAAAGAATTGTGTGCCTAGTATGTTATTTAATTTTCAAAGTTTTGTGGTTGGCAACATGCCTAAGACGTAATAGTCCCTTGAAGCTGGGTTGGGCTTGGTCCTTGATGCCTAGTTGTGTTGTTACATGATGTAGCAGACCCTTGAAGCTGGGTTGGGCCTAATCCTTGAAGCCTAGTTGGGATGTTACATGTGAGGTAATCTTCATTGTGATTATGATTTGCCTTCAGGGCTAGACACATGGTGTCATCTTGGACCAAAGCAGTAACTTTGGGATTTGAATAGCTTATTGGATTCTTTTGGGCCCATGATTGTGTTTATTTTTATGTGAATTATGAATTGTGGAATAGTTGAGCAATATATTAAGATATAATGTTATGAGATATAATATTCTTATGTATTGTACATTAGCATTGCATTTGAACGATATTGTTATCAAAGTTTGTATCACTAGGTTTTTGGCTTAGCGCGATTATGATTCATCGCACAGGTGACAGGGTAGATTCGGTTGAGCTAGAGAGTTCATCTAGACCGAGTCGAGTTTAGGCTTGAGATTTTGAGTGTAGAGTTGATTGTTGGACATTAAGATCAGAGATAAACTGCTAGCATGTATATATTTTATATTTTTGTACATATTGATTTCATATATATTATGTTATATTTTGATGTATATATATGTATATTCCGCAAAATATCAAAAATATTTTGGATAAACCTTTGGTAATGAAGTTATATATGTGTTTTAGCAAGTAATATTTCATCTATTATTTATATAATATCAGTTAAATTATTTAAGTTTATACAGATTTTATAAGTGAAGAATTATTTTGTTAAAATGGGTTGTGACATTCTTCTATCATATATTCGTATATTATATATGTTGGGTGTATGTAGTGTACGTATATTGGGTATAAGGGTGTTACAACATATCTATAAATGATAAACATTATACATATACATTCTTACTTCTTATTTTATACATGGTGTATATATATCTATACTTCTTTATTTTTCAATCTCAACTATCAAATCCAGTACACATACGAACAATCTCATGACCTAATTATGCTTAGGTCAATTCTGTCCCTAGACCCAGCTCTGCTCAGGTCTATCAACACTGATATTTTTAATCACATAATGCATCTTACCATCCAAACGTCATATTCCATTATCCACAACACAATACACATACATAAGCATGGGCCCAAACAAACTAATATATTATTCAAATCCTAGAATTACTGTTTTGGTTCATATTGACACCCAGTAACTAGCCCCAAAGGCAAATCATATATCAGTGACGCCTAGCATCTAGCCCCGAAGGCAAATTATATATATCAGTGACGCCTAGTATCTAGCCCCGAAGGCAAATCATATATATCAGTGATGCCTAGTGTCTAGCCCTAAAGCCAAATAATGAGGATAACCTCATAGGCATGCCACCAAACATAGAACTCTGAAAATTGAATAACATACTAGGCACATAAATAATACATATTTTCCATAAACAGTTTTTCTCATTCATATCAATGTCAACTCATTTTAATTTATTATATCTCATCATTTCATCACAAAGTATCTCATTTCACATTACCATTTAAACATCATTAATTTCCATATTTCAAATGTTTGCAACAAATTGGATCATCTTTTTAGCCACAACCACAATATGACTAGTAAATCACATTTCTAGTACATTTATCGCATTTTTCATAACTCTTGTGATCATGTCAACTATGATTAGCATCACATGTCTCATAAATTATCACATTATATATTCATTTATTTAATGTTCTTCTTCATCATTCTCATGTCATAATACATAATTACATTTCAATTCATTTTATCATTTTATATTCAAGTAATATTTATATATTTCTCTAAAATCATGTAATATTTCTATGTCTCTAGCATTTGTTAAGTTCATCATCCTATTAATATATAAACATTAATTCATAAAAAAAGTCACTTTAAAGAATATTGTTTATTCTTTAAAGTGAACCAAATGGTATTTTTTCACTCCCCTATTTATTTTCCATTAATTCTTATCCTTCTCATTCCTTTTTCACAATTTCTCATATTTTTCAAGTGGTCATAATTTTTCACGATCACTTTACATTTACCATGTTTTGGTTATTATTCACATATTCATCATTATTTCACTATCACATTACATAATTATGAGTCACGCTCACATTATGACTCATTCCACACACATTTTATCAAACTATCAATATACACATCTTAGTCATACTACTACATCTAGGTTTCTTTCATAATTTTTACATCTTCTTTCTCTTTTCATATAACATTGTTTATTTTTCTTAATTTTTTATTTTTATTTTTAGCATATCCCACTATAATATATGGCTCAATTTACAAATCTTATACATTTCATGTATAAACCTTAATTTTACATTTAGCAAATACCCAGTATAACAATATCACATATCTATGCTATATTGCACAGACTATGTGATTTCCTACATTTTCAAATACTTTTATAAACAACAACAAATCATACATAACAAATTTTCAAGTAGATAAATATATGTGCTAACCTTAATTTGTCAAATACAAAGCCAATTTCACTTTCCAATTCAAATTTTCACCAATGCCCTTCAATTCTTTAAATTTTGTAATTTTCCTTTTCTCAACCCTAAACCACATTACAAGTTCCAACATATCATTAGCAATTCATTTTAATACACTTTAATCATTCCTACACCATTTATATTAATATACATAACATTTCACTAAAATACTATTTTAACTAGTACTACCTTATTCAAACTTCAACATATAAAACTCATTTCCAACATTCAACTATATAATCATCAATCATACATCAAAATAATATTAAAACAATTCCCTTCTTAATTATGAAAATCTCTATCAAAAATCTAAATTTCACATAATAGGTTAATAACCCTAAATTTAACCAAACTCTCTCATATTTAATTTTCAACCATAAAATCATTATATTTATATTACAACAACATTAAATCAGTTCATTACAATAATTATGAACATCTATACTAAAACCCCAATGTACACATATTCATACCAAAACCATATTTCCATCAACTTTGTTCTTTTCAAACAATCAATCATTAATTCATTGTATACTCATCCTTTTACCAACATTTCTATCTATTTTAAAAATTTAACATCACTTTTTCTCTCTAGCAATTCCAAACATAAACTTAAAACTAAGAAATTAAAGCTTTAAAGAAAGAAGACTTACTTGTTACTTTAATCTTTCTTCAAAATCAACTTAAATATTCTTTAAATCCCTTGTAAATTTTGATATATAAGAAAAACTAACACTCTTCTCACCCTCTCTCCAAGGTCAAATGTTGAAAAAGAAGAAGAAGAAGAAGAAGAAGAAGAAAATAGATGTAACATCCCTATTTTTGAAAATTAAATAAATTAAATTAAAATTAAATTGGATAAATTAAATAAATAATTTAAATGGAAAATTGAATGATTTTAAGAGAAAAAGTGGAATGTGTATGTGAAATATAGATGAAATATACATAAAATATATAAAATCAACTAAAAGTCAACACTTTAAAAGAAAAGTCAAAGTCATGTGGCAATTTTATAAATATACTTTGAAAATTAAAATAATTTAAATAATTTAAAAATAAATTATATATGAATGAAAGATGTAATTTATGGGTTTTATCAAATAATTAATTAATTAATTAATTAATTAAAAATATAATAATATATATATATATGGTCTTTAAGTTAGTGGATGGAAAAGAAATTCAAAGTTAATCTTCTTCTTATTCTTCCTCCTTGTAGCCGAATTTCCATATCCAAAGAACTCAAGTTTTTACTTCTTCCAAGCTCCATTAATTGAAGTAATTAATAAGTTTCAAGTGGACTTTTAGTGATTTTCACCATAAATAGTAAGTTCTCTAACTTTTTTTTTGGAATTCCATGATTATATTAATATGTTGAGTTTGACTTATTGTGATAGCATGATTTAATTGCTAATTGGGTATGTATGAAGTTATTTTGAGTAGTTATTAATGATTTTTAAGTTGTATTGAAGAAATGGTTAAGTTTGAGATGAGTTGGTTGAAGAGAGAATTTAGGGTTATGAAACATTTGGATTTTTGAAATCCTATGTTTTAATTGTACAAGTTGATTCCAAATGTGTTTTTTTGATGCATAAACAAGGATTTTAATGTCAAATAAGAGATTTAGTTAAGTTTGGTAAGAGATTGGAAATGGTAGTTTTGAATTTAGGGTTTTGGAAAGGGAATTTTCAAAGAATGGTCAATTGTTCGATTTTAATGTTTGAAGCATGTTATTTAATGATATAAGTGATGGAAATAATCTTGGATTAATAATTGGAATAAGTTGAAATGAAGAACCTTCATTGGTGAAGGTTATGCCATTTTAGGGTTATGTTTAAAGAATGTGTTTATTGAATGTAATTGATTAAAACATGTTATAATATGTTTGTAATGATATAAATAAACTTAAAACACCAATTTAAATGATTTAACATGGTTTTTCAATGTTAAAGTAAGGTTAGGCTTAATTTTGGAATTGTTGTAGGAGTGAGATTTAATTAAGATTTATTGCTTGTAATGCCTCAAAATGTGATATTAAATGATTTTATTTGATCACATTTGGTATAGGTATTGAGAAGTAGTAGATTGTCCAACATTAGTGTTGAAGGACAACTTGGAAGTGAAGGTTTGTGGGAGTTTCTTAGCTTGCATTTGAGTGCTTATTAAGGTATGTACAAGCTTTTATTAAATGGGATATATTTATCTTACATTTGAGCTTAACACATTTTGGATGAAAAATATGTTAAGCTACTTGATACATTGAATATTCATGAACAATGTGCTATGACATGTGTAATGTTATGCATGCCTTATATACATTATTAAAAGCCATTATTAATGGATAAATTAAATAAAGTTTGAAATATGTGAAAATAACACAAAACATTTGGGTAATGTGATTTTAATATGAAATGTGATACATTGTGATAAAATGATGAGATATGATGAATTACTATGAATTGACATTGATATGAATGAAAAAAAAAATGAGAAAATGATGCAATGTGATAAAAAAAAAAAAAGAGAAAATGAAGCAATTTGAGAAAAATGTAAAAATTATGCAAAGTGCCTAGTTGATAATGAGAAAATGAGAAAAAGTTGATTATGGAAAATATGAATTATTTGTGTGCTTAGTATATTATTCAATTTCTAGAGTTCTTTATTTGGGGCATGCCTATGAGGTTATCCTCATTATTTGCCTTCAAGGCTAGATGTTATGCATCATTGATACTTGATTTTGCCTTTAGGGCTAGACATTATGCATCACTGATAAATTATTTTGCCTTTGGAGCTAGACGCTTGGCATCACTGATATATGATTTGCCTTCGGGGATAGACACTTGGTGTCGATTTGGACCAAAATGATAACTCTAAGATTTGAATAATGTATTAGTTTGTTTGGGCTCATGCTTGTGTATGTGTTTATGTGAATTATAAAAGATGAAAGATTATGCTTTAAAAGTGAACTTGCACGCCACATTGTGACATAACATACAAATGCATAATGCATTGGCATTGTATTAAAGAGTTGTTATTATCAAAGTTTGTACGTTAGGCTTTTAGCTTAGTGCGATTATAATTCATCACACATGTGACAAGGGTGATCTGGTAGAGCCAGAGAGTTCTTCTAGACCTAGTAGGGTCTAGCTTTGAGATCGTAGAGTTGATATTGGTGCATCAAGATCAAAGCCATTCGTCAACATGTATATATTTTATATTTTAGTATATTTTGATATTATGCATATAATGTTATGTTTTTGGAGTATATATTGTAAATTATAAAGAATGTTTTCGTAAAATTGTGTAATATGGGGTTTTATATGTGTTTTGATAAATATATGTAAAAGTATAAATGTTTGAGAAAATATAGAGGATTTGTAAAGTTGGGATGAAATGTTGTTTATTATTTATTAGGAGTATATTTTGTGCAGGTTGTGTAATTATTAAAAATTTGGGATACCTGTGAGTGGAGATTTTTGCCCTCACTCCCGGTGGAATGGTTCTTGGGACTTTGGCACTGTTAGGCTCAGGGCCTTAAAGAACACGGGCCTAAATTCAGAGAAAATTGAGTCGCCACCCGGACGGGCCGGGAAAAGAAAAGGGTGGATGACTCAATTCCTAGCGAATCCTCAACCTCCTAATGGGTTCGAAAAGTTGAGTACCTGTGGGAAGGGAAGAAATGGCCTACCCAATGGGTTCTAACTGCTAACTCCAACAGTAAAATTTGGCTATCTAACAGGATCTTGACTACCCATAATCACTTGTCTTGCGATCATAAATCCCTTTGTGCAGTCGAGCAACACAATGTTACTATTTGATTTGAATTTTTTCATCCAAGTGGTTGGACAAGTGATTTATTAATTTTAAGTCCCTTTGCTCCGGCGGTCGTACAAATGGTTGGGCTTTGAGGAAGCATAGCACATGCTGACTGCTATCGCTTCTGCAAGGATTAGGTTTTTGGGTCATTGTGTTGTGTTGTTGCTCGGGGTTCGGGTGCGGTCAAACGCCTACTGAGCATCCTAACTTCATTGCATACTGAGATAGCAACCTCATATATAAGATTATGGATTTAGCTTGATATTTTGTGCGATCGCTTGGTATCTTGGGTGGTCAAATAGATATCTTACGTTCCACCTTCATCACTCGGCAATATCACTATCTTCTCTTTGAGTTTGTTGATTTTAGCTCAGCCTATTGTACGGTCACTCAATTGGCTCGGTAAGCTCGCATAACCAGCTCGCATTTCATCTTCACCTCTCGACAAGCTCGCTATCCTTACTTTATCTTTAGTAACTTTTCCTCATATGCTTGTGCGGTTGCTCAGTGGGCTCGTGTGGTCATTTAGTGGGATCTGGCAGTCGCACAAGAGTTAGGGTTTTATGCGTACAACAATAAACTTGTTTGAAATCATTAGTTTATATCAATTTGATTGTCAATGATCAAAATAGAGTTTAATTGTCCAACACATTTTCTTTGTCATTTTTATACTTGATGACATATGAAAATATTTTAATGAACTCAACCCATTTGGCATGGTGCTTGTTTCACCTACATTGGCCCTTACGAACTTCAATGATTGGTGGTCCATATGGATAACAAACTTTGTAGGCCATAAATAATGTTGCTAATGTTCCAACACTCATACCAAGGAAAATAACTATTGGGAATTCATTGCAAGAACAAACAAAAATGGAAACCAATATGCAGTGAAAAAAGTAAAAATTATCAAACCCAAGATCATCCCATTGATTAAAATCAAATTAAAGGAAGAATATACAGGTTTAAAGATTATACCTAATAGTTCATCATAAATTCTTCACCTTCTCTTCTTGTTGGGTTATTGCAAACCATAAAAATCCAAGGGTAGGATTGTCTCTAATAGTATCCACACAAAGGGAAGAATTAATCTTCTATCTAATATGAGTGGCTTAGAGTAAGAGACACTCAAATGGAAGAAGAAGAAGAAACTCTTTCTTATTTTCTTTTGGTTAGGTGGCAAAGATTAGCTCTCATCTCTTTAAGATGGTATTTGTATCCTTTTAGTCTTTTAGGGTTTCATTTAACTAGGGCTTCTAAACTTAATAGCTTATTATGCCTAAATGGACTTAACTTGGCCCAATAGATAATAAACCCATTTTCTTCTTCCTTATATATTATCTCATAATATATTAAAGCCAATTTAATTAATTCTAAACCTTTTTTAGGGTGTGACCCATTAGACTCCCAAACAGGTTGATAGCTAAAGACCAAATTTACCCTTCATTAAAATTAAGATTTTCTTAAATGAACTCTTCATTTAGGATTAATTATTTGTTGTCCCAAGATGGCAAGAAAGAGGGGGGTGAATTGGTTGTTATGAAGAAGTGATAGTAAATTAAAAAAATTAAAACAACCAAAGAAACAAGATGAAGATAACGAAAGAGCAAAAGTAGAGAAGAACAAACACAAAGAGTTTATAGTGGTTCGGATTACCTCAATCCTACATCCACTTTCTTAACAACTTGTTAAGGTATCACTAATCTTGAGTTTTTACAAGCTCAACTCCAACTTGGTGTTGTCATAAGCTCACACCAAAATTTTACAAAGTTGAGTATTATCCTTACAACCCTATGAGAGTTTTTCCAAGGCTCACTCAAAACTCTAACTGTTTCAAAGCTAACACTCAAACTTATATTGGTGTTTAAAGCTCACACCCAACACTCAATGAATACAAATATAGATTTTGATAGAAATGAAAGTAGTTTTCCTTGGCTATATCCATCACAATTACCTTTAAATATGAGGTTTCTTCTGGTGTTTATAGCCTTTAAGACTTCAACTAGCCATTTGAAATGGTTCCCACATGATTAGTTCTTGTCTCCCACTAAAATTATTATTGAGTCCCAGTGTGTGGTTGTCATGTCCTCTAAGCAGTTGCATGATTTAAATTTTTTTCAACGGCTATCTCCAATGGTAAACTCAAGTTGCCCGATAGGATCATAACTTCCCATCCTTCCATGTCTTGCAGTCGCACTAGAGGTTGTGCAGATGCACAATACATAAGTTACCGTTTAAATTGAAATTCTTCGTATACGTGTCCATTTATCATTTATCCATTATATTTAGCTCCAAAATTCAAATTTGATGGTGTAGTACAATCATATAAATTAAATTTCTTACTACATAACACCACCGCTATCTCTTTTATGATATGGTGTGAATTTAGTCAAGCCTTGTGCGGTCGCATGACCTACTGGATGAACCGACAAAGCATAGCACTTTGACAATCCAACACACGTCTCTATCACTTCTATAAGTTTTGTGATTTTTCTCTATTGTTTTTTGCAGCCACTCGAATCTTAAGGGTAGTCGCACAATGCCTAGTAGTAAGCTTATCACCGCACCAGAGACCATGAATTCTTTTGTGCTTTAAACATATCCTTTGTCTTTGCTATTATGTGGTCACTCATAGATGTGCGATCGCACAATGTCCAAAGTTATTTTCCTATAAAAGCAAACTTGTTTGAACTCCTTAGTATACATCAATTTGATTGTCAATGATAAAAATAGTATTTGATTATCCAACAATCTCTCCCTTTTTGACTTTGGCAATCAAATTGAATTTCAACAATTTTAAATGGTAGATATTTTAAATGGTAGATTACAAATCAATCAAGTTGAAATCTTTTAAAGGTTTAGTTTTAGTTCTTCTTAGTTTCTCCCCCTTAATTGGTGATTCTCCCCCCTAATTGTTTTTTTGTTGTTTTAATTCAATTTTATGTTTTTCATTCTCCCCATTTTACAAAGGCAAAATGAATGGATACATAAAAAAAAGGTTCATTGCATTAATCATAAAAGTGCAATAGAAAGTAAAACATAAAAAAAATTCAAAGGACATAACACATCAAACATAAGAAAGTAACTAAGAGGCTAATCCTTGAATTTCTCTTTTTGTTTCCTAAATGGAAGAGGTGAACTTTCTTAAAGTTCTTCATCTTTATCAAAAGATGGAGTAGGGGAGTTAGCATGGGAGGTCCAGAAGATTCTTCATATGGGCTCTCAATATGTTCACTCACATCCCACTCACTAAGCTCACATTGAGAAAGATCAAATTTTCCTTGCATCTCCCTTTTTTAAATGAGTAAACTGTTTGTGAAGAGAGTGGATGGCTTTGAGAATGAGGCTTATGGTTTTTGAGGATTCACCCTTTTCATTTGTGGATTTGGTTGGTTTGGGAGAGTACTCAACCTCAACTTCTATGAGTTCTTGTAGACCCTTAATTTTTTACCTGGTCTGGTCCAATATATTTTAATTAGTCTAAAATAATTTTTGTATTATCTTAATTAAATAATATTTGTTTTAGTATTTATTTTTTATAACTTTAAAAAATATTATAATAATAAAAAATATTAATTTTAATAAACAAATAAATAAAAATAAAAATCGGCGACGAAAAAATTCATCGCTGAAAACAGTGGACGAAATGGCCTTGGACCATTTCGCCCGCTGGAGTTTCCTGCGGGCGAAATGGCCACAGCCTGCCTCTCGCAATTTTTTGCCAGCGCTCGTAGCCCCTCGCAGCCCGACGCAGTTTTCGCCAGCAAAATTTTTTCGACACAATTTTTTTCGAAACCAAATTCTATTTGGTTTCGGTTTTCTTTTCCTAAGTAAATACAGTTTCCTTAAACAATTAAAATTAATCATCTAAATTTCCTATAAATAAGACTAAAAAGACACAGAAAAGAGGGAGGATGAATTTTTGAGTGATCGGACTTTAAAAAAAGAGAAATTTTTTGAGAGGAATCGGACTTTGGACTGGGACTTGGATTTTAAACTGGAACTTTACAAATTGATCGGACTTTTTAGAAGAGAAGAAGCAAGCAAGCAATCAAGCTATCAAAGGCAGCAACTTTGCTTTTGTCCTTGTTCATCCAAGAAGCAATTTTTGGTGGAACCAACAAACGAAGGTTTGAATATCTAATTTCTTTTTCTTTTCTCTTACAGTAGCTTCAATCACTAAATTGTTTCTTTTGATTCTAAAAACCTTAGAGCCCTAATTTACTTCTTCTAAACCTTAGAACCTTAAATCGTCTCCTCTATTTTCAAAAACCTTAAAATTACTTTTTTTGTTTCATCTAAAACCTAAGAACCCTAATCTATTTCTTCAAAACCTTAAAATCCCTAATTCGTTTCTTTTGTTTCCAAAAATCTTAAATTGTTTTGCCAAATTCCTTAAGCCCTAAAAATCAAAATAATAATCTGTTACCAAACCTATTCTTTTTTAAATCATAGTAACATTATTTTCATAAAACATCCAAAACCCTAAAATCTTTAAAACATCCAGTAGCATTATTCATTTAAAAAAAAATATTAGTCACTCACAATTCCAAAACCCTATTTCTAAATTCTAAACCCTTAAATCTTAATTTTCAACACCAAAACCTACAATCCTAGAAGCCAGTTTCTAAAATTTTCTAGGGCGCTGCCCCCTTGACCCACGCCCGCTAACCGGCTAGCGGGACCGCCGTATGGGCTCGTCGAAGGGGTCAATATTCATTTGTGTATTATGAGTCCGCGTATTTAACTTTCCTTTTTCCAAAGCCCTAATTTAGTAACTAAAATTCTAAAATCCTATTTTAAGATGCGAACCCTAAATTATATATTTATTGCTTTATTTAATTTTAGATTTGATTATGTAGTTTATAATATGCTTTGATTTATTTAATTTATCATGGATGAATGCTTATTATATATTTTGATTGATGTTTAATATATTTAATTTATCATGGATGAATGCTTATTATATATTTTGATTGATGTTTAATATCTTTGATAATGATTTATTTATTATGAATGGTTATTTACTTTTATCGATTTATTTTTTATTTCTAAATGTTGTAAGAGTATGTTTCCACTTTGTGGGTACCTCATTAGTTAAATATCATGTAATTTAAATTGCTTTTATATTTTAGACCAATGTAAAGGACATGTTTCTACCTTTTGGTAGGTGTCCTATTAGTTTAGACATGAACGATGTAAGGACATGTTTCCATCCTCGGATGGGTGTCCATTTATTTGTTTTGCTTGGACATTACTTTGATTTTAATATAACGATGCTTTATTTTAATTGTTGCATGTAATATGAATAATATTATTATTTTTAAGAATTTTATAATATTAAGACCTATAAAGGAGGCCGGTTCCAATGAGCCGGACGTTGTGGGGGTGTTGGGCCATTTCTCACCTTCCCCACACGTACCCAACTTTCCGAACCCATTAGGGGGTTGGGGATTCCTTAGGAATCGAGTCATCCACCCCTCTCTTTTTTCCCAGCCTATTCGGGTGACGACTCCATTTTCTCTGGACTTAGGTCCGGTTCTCTAAGGCCCCGAGCCTAAACAGTGCCGAAGTCACAAGAACCATTCCACCGGGAGTGGGAGTGAAAATCCCCGCTCATAGTGGCGAATCTACTGGGGATAAGAGAAGTTGATTCCGTTGGTCTTATTATTATTTTATTCTTTCTTATAATGATATTATCCATTGCATCATATTAGATTACATCGTGTGCGTGAGTTAGGACGCCCATGTTACCCGTGTTGTGTTATGTAAGGGATACCATACTTTCACTCAAGATATGGAGATCGAGCATGGCATAACCACTCATAGCCTCGTACTATTTGGTATATACTTGCTATGGGAACCTAAGTCTTTTTACCCAAAGACTAAAGCTCATGTAATTGGCCTAGTTACGTTCCTTAGGTTTTTACCCCAAATGCATGTTGTTTGACTATGGTTAATTTGTCTTGGCTTAAATCATGGCTTATTTGGTTTGTTCTTTTTTTAATATGACCTAAATACATTGTGAGCTCAAAATAAAATTTTCTTTAAAGTCCAAAAGACCAAAGCAATTTTCAAAACTTTTCTAGATGGTCTTTGGACATAAAACTGTTTCTAAAAATAAATCAAAAATTCTTTTGCTCATGACCCAAATACTAAGCCTAAAATCCATTTTTTCTAAAATCTTTTTACAATGGGCTTAGAAACAAAATTATTTCATCCAAAAGAGCTTACAAATTATTTAGGACAATTACAAAATACCAAAAATCAGTTGTGAGCCTAGTTTACTAAGAATAATTAATCATGGGCTTATTTTTGGCATGAATCATTAGTTACTTTTTCAAGTGAGAAATCTATTTATAATAAACCTCTTAATTTAGTTTTAATCCAATATAGCATAAAAGCTACTTTAGTTGGTTAAATGGATTAAAACCTAATTAATGGGAATTATCATAAATTGATGTCCATTTTTGAAAATATAACTATTAGTTGAAATGTTCGAGGGAAATATTCAAAAACAAGATACCCCATGTTGGTATTTTGTTAACCATATACCTAGGAAGGAATGTCCTATTTGTCCTTGTTTGTTGATTGTGTGTGGATACATGCATACATTTGCATCTCATATTATTGATCCTTTTTGGCTCACAGCCCTGAATTACGATAGTTCAAAAGCTTACGACAATCCGACCTACGCCGAAAACGAAGAATCTAGCAACGACTCAATCTCTTTTTCACCAAAAGCAATGGAGCCCGAACAAATTCAAAGAATGGTGGATGAAGCCCTCAATGCTAAGATGGAAGAAATAAAAGAGGCCCTAGCTGAGACCATGAAGAACCAATTGACTGAAATTTTAGAAAATCATGCTGAAGCATCTGCTAGCACTAAGAAGCCAAAGAATAAAGGGAAGACTAAAGTTGGTGAAGTAGCCTTTGATGATAATAAGGTGAGCATTGATGATGATGATTGGGCCCAATGCTACCAAGATCTTCAAGACAAAAAGGAGTAGAAGGTTGTTGAGAAGACAACTGTTGAAAAGACCAAGACGTCTGATGTTGAGAAAATGATTGCTGATTTAGAAAAGAAATTTGAGAAGAAGCTGAAAATCGAGGAAATGTCCGAGATTGACAAACTATTTGAACAATATGAGGAGGTCTCTTATAAGTTCAAGATGCCTTCCTTCGCTAGGTACAATGCTACTGGAAACCCCCATCTTCATGTGAAGCAGTATATCACTGCTATGTAGTCTGCCCGAGCTACTAAGACTCAAACTCTAAGGTACTTCATGCTCTCATTGGACCCTGTTGTCCAAAATTGGTTTAACACCTTAGAGGAAAGTACTCAAAAAGATTGGGACATGTTGTACAAGGCTTTCATTAAGCAATATGGGTATAATGTCGAGTTAGAAGTTACCTTAATGGAAGTTGAGTCCATTAGACAAAGAGCAAATAAAAATTTTGTGGACTATGTGAAAAGATGGAGAAATAAGGCTGCTTTGCTCAAGAAAAGGCCCGATGAATTTAACAAAATAAGGATGATTGTGAGAGGCATCCTGCCCAATCTCCGTGAAAGGATGTCTCACAACCTTATAAGGGATTTCAAAGACCTTCTCCAAGCTGGTCTACAAATTGAAGAGTATCGCTTTTTGGTAAGAAGAAATGAGAAAGGGAATTATCAGCCTAGTAATCAAAGCATGCAAAAAGACTTTGACATTAATGTGACTGGTCAAGGAAATAAAAGACAATTCTTAAAATTGGTGAAAACTTTATCTTGGGTTTTTAGCAAGATGCAAAAGAAAGGGTTGTTACAACTGTTAGCTCCTCGATCTTTGCCAAATCCTTTACCCCCAAAATTTGATACTAAGGCTTTTGTCAATTTCATCAGACTCAAGGACATGAGACTGATAGGTGTACCCAATTGAAGCATGAGATCCAAGACCTAATCGATAGTGGTAAGCTACCGAAGCCAGACAATCCCAATACCAAGAACAATGCTTTGCCTAAGTTTGGAAAAGTACCTCCACCGGCAACCTTCATGGTGGGAAAAGGATTGGAAGAAGATTTTGTTTTATCATCCTTTCAAGATGAAGATATTGAAGATGTGAAAGGAAAAGAAGCTTAACTCAATAAAATTTCCTTGGCTTGAATGTTGCTTTTCAATTTTTCTTTAATATTTGATTAGAACAATCATGTTTTTCAAATTTAAATTTGTTTGAATAAATTACTTTTATCAAAAATTTTATTGGTCTTTGTTCATTTTTGTGTTCAACCGATGAAGAATCTATCTTGATGTTCATAAATTAATGTGTCTAGGCATCATGACTTGAATGACTTTACTAGATGAGGAAATTACTCTATAGCAATGAGTTGTGTATGCTTACTTAGAAAGGCTCCTGTATAATTACCTTTGTCTAGGTCCTAGTCAGTCTTAGAACATGCTTTGACAAACTTTCGAGGTGAAATTGAACTCTGCTTATTTTAAGGGAGAGATGATCTAGGCATTGTTTGACGAGCTAATAACTAGTATCCACCCAATTAGATATCAATCCCTAGTTGTCCCTTTGAGCCTTTATAAAATTTTAGCTTTCTTTTCATTGGCATATAATCCCAACAACCTACCCTTAGCTATTGTGATACTTTTGACAAGTCTTATGATCACTAAGATGAAGAGCCAAGAAGATCAAAGAAAGAAATGAATATCATGAAGATAGTTGAAGTTCTCAATACCATGAAGATAGTTAAAGTCACTCCACTCATCCATTATTAGAAACCCAAGTTGGTACAAACAAGACAACTCTTTTAGAGCTAGAACCAAAAAAAAAAAGAAGAAGAAGAAGAAGAAGAAAGAAGAAAAGAAAAAAAAAAGAAAAAGAAAAAGAAAAAGAAAAAGAAAAAGAAAAAGAAAAAGAAAAAGAAAAGACAAAGAAAAAGAAAAGAAGAAAAATAAAACCTAAAAACGCAGTTGAAAAAGCCAATTGAGTTCTTTTTTACCTAAGGCAGCAAAAGGCTTCCATTTGGTTTATAAGGACATTTTGACTTGAATTGGTCCAATCCAACTAAAGATTTAATCAAAATTGGAGGAAAAAAAGGAGAAAGATCATTCAATTCCTTAAAGTTCTGTATTTGACAGTCCTACAAGGAAAAAGGACAAAATGATAAAAAGCTCAAAGAAAGGGAAGAGTAAGAAAAATAAAAAGAAAAGGGAGAAGAAGAAAAGAAACAAATTTGGGAACCAACAAATGATTAAAATTAATCATCTAAATTTCCTATAAATAAGACTAAAAAGACACAGAAAAGGGGGAGGATGAATTTTTGACGGATCGGACTTTAAAAAAAGAGGAATTTTTGGAGAGGAATCGGACTTTGGACTAGGACTTAGATTTTGAACTGGAACTTTACAAATTGATTAGACTTTTTAGAAGAGAAGAAGCAAGCAAGCAAGCAAGCTATCAAAGGCAGCAACTTTGCCTTTGTCTTTGTTCATCCAAGGAGCAATTTTTGGTGGAACCAACAAACGAAGGTTTGAATATCTAATTTCTTTTTCTTTTCTCTTACAGTAGCTTCAATCACTAAATTGTTTCTTTTGATTCTAAAAACCTTAGAGCCCTAATTTACTTCTTCTAAACCTTAGAACCTTAAATCGTCTCCTCTATTTTCAAAAACTCTAAAATTACCTTTTTGTTTCTTCTAAAACCTAAGAACTCTAATCTATTTCTTCAAAACCTTAAAAACCCTAATTCGTTTCTTTTATTTCCAAAAATCTTAAATCATTTTGCCAAATTCCTTAAGCCCTAAAAATCAAAATAATAATCTGCTACCAAACCTATTCTTTTTTAAATCACAGTAGCATTATTTTCATAAAACATCCAAAACCCTAAAATCTTTAAAACGTCCAGTAGCATTATTCATTTAAAAAATAATATTAGTTACTCAAAATTCCAAAACCCTATTTTCTAAATTCTAAACCCTAAAATCTTTTTCAACACCAAAACCTACAATCCTAGAAGCTAGTTTCTAAAATTTTCTAGGGCGCTGCCCCTTGATCCCCGCCCGCTAACCGGCTAGTGGGACCGCCGTATAGGCTCGTCGAAGGGGTCAATATTAATTTGTGTATTATGAGTCCGCGTATTTAACTTTCCTTTTTCCAAAGTCCTAATTTAGTAACTAAAATTCTAAAATCCTATTTTAAGATGCGAATCCTAAATTATATATTTATTGCTTTATTTAATTTTAGATTTGATTATATAGTTTATTATATGCTTTGATTTATTTAATTTATTATGGATGAATGCTTATTATATATTTTGATTGATGTTTAATATCTTTGATAATGATTTATTTATTATGAATGGTTATTTACTTTTATCGATTTATTTTTTATTTCCAAATGTTGTAAGAGATATGTTTCCACTTTGTGGGTACCTCATTAGTTAAATATCATGTAATTTAAATTGCTTTTATATTTTAGACCAATGTAAAGGACATGTTTCTACCTTTTGGTGAGTGTCCTATTAGTTTAGACATGAAAGATGTAAGGACATGTTTTCATCCTCGGATGGGTGTCCATTTATTTGTTTTGCTTGGACATTGCTTTGATTTTAATATAATGATGCTTTATTTTAATTGTTGCATGTAATATGGATAATATTGTTATATTTAAGAATTTTATAATATTAAGACCTATAAAGGAGGCCGGTTCCAATGAACCGGCCATTGTGGGGGTACTGGGCCATTTCTCACCTTCCCCACACGTACCCAACTTTCCGAACCTATTAGGGGGTTGGGGATTCCTTAGGAATCGAGTCATCCACCCCTTTCTTTTTTCCCGGCCCGTCTGGGTGGCGACTCCATTTTCTCTGGACTTAGGTCCATCTTCTCTAAGGCCCCGAGCCTAAATAGTGCTAAAGTCGCAAGAACCATTCCACCGGGAGTGGGGGCGAAAATTCCCGCTTACAGTTCTCCACCTTCTTCTTATGTAATAAGGTATCTAGGCCTTTTCCTCTCTCTTTGAATCACAATCTTTGTTGTCAAATATGTATTCATAGTGATCATTAACCTTTTGGATACATCTAGCATGTTCAAGGTAATCAAGGTTGATAGAGTTTGTGGCAGGGTCACTTATGGTGGATAGGTTTTCAAGGGTAAGTAAACCTAAATACCTAGCAATTTGAGTGATTTGAGAAGATAGGATGAAGGTTCTAACCCTATACTTTCCATGGTGAAGAAAGGTATCAATAAGGAATCGGGCGGTTTAGACAGGTTCATTGTGTTTTAAGGCATATAAGAAAAACAAGTCACATTGTATGACTTTCTCATTTCCATCACTCCATTGATGGACAGAGTAGGTAATGATTCTATGAAGAAGATAAGAAATTAAGGTTTTGAAATGGATGGTGTGAGAGGGGATTTTTGCCCCCACTTCTAGTGGAATGGTGCTTGCGACTTCGGCACTGTTAGGCTCAGGGCCTTAGAGAACACGGGCCTAAACTCGAAAAAATGGAGCCGCCATCCGATCAGGCTGGGAAAAAGAAAGGGGTGGATGACTCGATTTCTAAGGAATCCCCAACCCCCTAATGGGTTCAAAAAGTTAGATACGTGTGGAGAACGTGAGAAATAGCCCAGCACCCCTACAACGCCCGGTTCATTGGAACCGACCTCCTTTTCTGGTCTTAATATTATAAAATTTTTAAATATAATGATATTATTCATACTACATGCAATAATTAAAATAAAGCATCATTATATTAAAATCAAAGTAATGTTCAAATAAAATAAATAAATAGACACCCATCCAAGGATGGAAACGTGTCCTTACATGGTCCAATGTCTAAAACTAAATAAGACACCCACCAAAAGGTGGAAACGTGTCCTTTACATTAATCCAAAAATATAAAAATAACTTAAATTACATGAAAATTAATTAATGAGGTACCCAATCATGGAAACATACCTCATACAATTTTAATAAATAAATAATAATTAAAAAAATATTCATCCATGATAAATTAAATAAACCAAACTTCAAAATTAAATAAATCAATCATCAAGACATATAATAAACTACATAATCAAATCTAAAATTAAATAAAGTAATAAATATATAAATTTAGAGTTTACATCTTAAATTAAAGTTTTTAGAATTTTAATAACTAAATTAGGATTTAAAATAAAGAAAGTTAAACAAAAAGACTTATAATACACAAATAAATATTGATCCATTTTGGTGTTGAAAATTTTGAAAACTAATTTTAGGGTTTGAGAAAAATATGATTAGGGGTTTTATTTTAGAAATTAGGGATAGGGTTTTGATAAAAATTTGGAATTTTATGAAGACAGTGCTAGGTTTTAGGGTTTTGATAAAAACATGGTCACTGTGTATTTTAAATTAGGGTTTGGATTTTAATATTGCTACTATGATGAATAAAACAAACATAAATATGACTACTGATTTTTTTAAATGTCTAGTAAATTAATGCATGGGATAACAATAATGTAACTATTATAATTTAAATGAATTAAACATAACAAACAAACCTTCGTTCGTTGGCTCCACCAAAATTAAAAGATTTGAACCAAGTTTTTGTTTGATTTTTGCTACTGCCTGAGTCAATTACTTTTTTAGTTGAAGTTTGGCAATTTGGCAGTTGCCTTGACATTGCTAGTTGCTTCCTTCATTCAATAATTTTTGCTCCTTTGGCCACTAGGGTTTCTCATTTATTTTTTGTTGCTTTCTCCTTTTAAATTTTCAAACTCTAGTCCCTGAACTAATTGCTAAGAAAAAGTCCAAATAATTTTTTCGTAAATTTTTAATGTGTTATTTATAAGAAAAAATAAAAACCTAATACTAATTGGTTAAGGAAATAAAAATTATTTAGAAAAATATTAAAAACTAAGTAAAATAAAATTTTTGCAAAAACTGCACACAGGCCCAGGCAAGACTGGTGCTGGGCGTTGCTACGCGAGGATCGGGCTGAGCAGGGGCAAAATTGAACACAAGGCGAGCGCAAAATTACGAGCAAGGTGTTCCTACAGTGAATTGGCCCAAGCCAATTCGTCGCTAGCGACTTTCGTCGTCGATTGTTTTATTTTTTTATTTTTTATTTAATATTTTTTATTTTTATTAAAAATAACTATTAAATTTTATAAAAATAAAATAAATATTATTAAAATAAATAATAAATATTAAAATACCATAAAAAATTATTTTGGATTGTTTTAAAATCTTTGGACTGGACTGGGTCAAAAATTAAGGTCTACAGATGGCTTTGAAGGATCTATTATTGTATTCAATTTCTATAGAGATTTCACTCCAAAATGCTGAAAAATTTTCAAGGGAAAATCCTTATTAGAATAAGAAAATTCCCTATGAGTTTGAAAACCACAAATTTCAGCAAATTCTTCTAAGGATAGGGCAAATTCTTAATCAAACAATCTAAAGTAGACTCCATAGAATTCAATGGGAGCATTGTGGTTCCTTTCTACTCTTAGAGACATTAAGAATTCTCTAGATAGACTAGAGTACCCTAACTCATTAGGAAAGACAAAGTGTCTCCAACCTATTCTATCAAGATACCTATAAAGTTCTCCTTAGAAGTTGAGGGTTAGGAGCATTCCTTCAGTAGGCATTTTGGTATGCTCAATTGTTTTCTTTTTTAGCATATCATCATCATTTTTGTGCTTGGGTATGTGGGGTTACACACTCCTTAGGGTGAAGGGTTTGGTTTGGGTTGGAGGTTCACTAATCACTACACCCTTCCCTTTTTCTATGGTTGATGCTTTCTTCTTAGAGGTCTTAGGCTTGGGCACCTTATCAAACACAAAAAGAAAAATATAAGCAGAAATGTAGAAAAGAAAGAGTGTTGATGAAGCTTATAATCTTTACAAATTTCTCCTTGATGTTTAAAACTTTGAGGAAATGTTTAGAAAGGTGTATGAGTGTTTGTAAAAGTGTATTTTTCTATAAAAAGGATGTATTTGTTGGCAAATTTTGAAAACTAGCAGTTTTATGACAGTTGGGAACAAAATGGGCAAAATGATGCAAGTTGTAATGTTTAAAAAAATTGATTGTTAGCTCTCACGTATGATTGCATAGGCTATTGCAAGACCGCTAATCATGTCTTGTGACCACTATATGCACAGAGTGCTCGCACAATCCAACCAAGTGTATAACAGTTGAGAAATTTTAAATTTTTGAATTTGGGCAACCGCACAAGTGAATTGTGCATTTGCACAAAGTGATTTTTGGTGTCCAAGAGACACTGAATGGTTGTGCAATCACTCAAGGGCTTTGAGCAACTACTATATAGATAGTTTTAATGATATTTCAAATTTTTAATGATCAAAATAGATTGGAAGGTGTCAATGAGTGATTATTCAAGAGATTTTCCATCTATCATCCCTATATATTATTTTATGAAGTTTAGCCTCTCTTCATTTAGGAGTTTTGTATCGACAAGTTGATTTTGAGTATCTATGAATTCTAAAACTAAATTTTGATTTTGAACATTATCTCTCAAAAAATGATGCCTAAAGTCTATATATTTTGACCTAGAATGCTGAATGAGATTCTTGGATAGATTATTGGCACTAGTGTCATCACTCTTAATGGGAATGTGATCAAATATTTTTTTCATAATCTAGTAATTATTATTTTATCTGAAGGACTTGTGTACAATAGAAACAAGCAGCAATATATTCAGCTTCTACATTGGATATGGCAGCCGACACTTATTCCTTACTAAAATAAGAAACTGGCGGGCAACCGACACTTGTTCCTTGCTAAACCAAGAAACTAGGCATTCACCAAGAAAATAGCATGCACTATTCGTGCTTTTCCTATCCATTAGGCTACTGATAAAATTCACATCTGAAAAATCTAAAATGTCAAATGATGTATTTCTAGGGTACCAAAGTCCTAAATGCAAAGTTCCACTCAAATATTTTAAAATTCTTTTAGTGGCATTCAAATATGATTCTTTAGGGCATGATTGAAATCTAGCACACAAACAAACACTATACATTATATCAGGTCTAAAAGTGGTTATTAAAGTTGAGATCCAATAATACCTAGATATTTATTCTCATCTACTAGCTTACCACTTTCATCTTTGTCAAGCTTCAAGGATGTGCTCATTAGAGTCTTGCTTACTTTGCAACTATCTATGCCAAACTTCTTGAGAAGTTCCTTTGTATATTTGGATTGGTTGATGAAGATTCCATCCTTGCATTGCTTAATTTGTAAACAAAGGAAGAATTTAAGTTCACCCATCATGCTCATTTCAAATTTTCTAGTCATACAAGAAGTAAATTCTTTGCACAGGGATTTATTAGTAGCACCAAATATAATTTTATAAACATGGATTTGTATTATTAAAATTTTTGCATTTTCTTTTTAAAAAATAGAGTTGTATCAACTTTGCTTTTTGAAAAATCATTTTCTAGCAAGTAAGCATTAAGTCTATCATACCAAGCTCTTGGAGCTTGTTTCAATCCATATAGTGCTTTAGTTAATTTAAAAACATGATTTGGAAACTTAGTCTTTAAAACTAGGAGGTTTTTCAACATAAACTTCTTTATTTATAAATCTATTTAAAAAATGTACTTTTGACATCCATTTGAAAAGGTTTGAAATTCATATGACAAGCAAATGCAAGCAAGATTCTAATTGCTTTTAGATTAGCAACCAGGCAAATGTCTCATCATAATCAATGCCTTCCTTTTGGTTATAGTTTTTGGCTACTAATCTAGCTTTGTTTCTAGCAATGAGACCATATTCATCAAGCTTATTCCTTTATACCTATTTGCAGCCAATATTTGGATGATCCTTGGGTCTAGGAACAAGTTTCCCTACTTTATTTCTTTCAAATTGGTTGAGTTCATCTTGCATTGTAATCATCCAACTCTCATCACTAAGAGCCTCCTTAGTTGTCCTTGGCTCAATTTGAGAAACAAAGTCGGTATTAGCATCTAAATATTTAACTTTTGATCCAGTAGTTACTCCCTTTGAAGTGTTATCAATAACAAGTTCTCTAGGATGATCCTTCTTATATTGACAATCTCTGGGTAGTTCTTGAGTCTCTTCCATCTTGGATTCCTGTTGTTCCATTCTTGATTCTAACTCATTATTATTATCCTTTGGAACATTGTTTATCTCATGTTCTTCAAATGTACCTATAAAATTATCAAGAACACTACCATTCATCTGATTAAGCTTAGAAGATTCATCAAAGATAACATGTATTGATTCTTCAAATACTAGAGTTCTCCTGTTAAATACTCTATATGCCTTACAAGAAGACAAATACATTAAGAATACACCTTCATGCAATTTGGATGAAAATTTTCCAAGGTTATCCTTAGTATTGAATATGAAGCATTTGCATCCTAATACTCTAAGGTATGAAATCTTGGGTTTTCTTCCATTCCAAAGTTCATAAGAATTTTTATTTATTAAAGGTCTTTTAAAAACTCAATTTGAAATATAACATGTAGTATTGACAGCCTCCACCCAAAAGTAAGAAGGTAAATTGTACTCTTTGAGATAATTTCTAGCCATTTCTACTAATATTTTATTTGTTCTTTCAACCACACCATTTATTGTGGTGTTTTAGGAGCTGAAGAATTTTGTGAAATACCAAGCACATTGAAAAAATTTTCAAAATTCTTATTTTCAAATTATTTACCATGATCACTTCTAATAGATTTGATAACATAGCCCTTTTCATTTTGAACTCTTTTTTGTAAAAATTTTAAAATGGTTAAAAGATTCATTCTTTTGAGCTAGGAAATTAACCCATGTAAACCTTGAGTAATCATCGATAAGTACAAATGCATATAACTTGCCTCCTAGACTAGTAACTCTGTTTAGACCAAACAAATTAATTATAGAGATCTAGATGTACTTACAACATTCTTTGTTTTAAAGGAACTCTTATTTTATTTTTCAAATTGACAAGGTTCACATATTTTATCTTTATTGAATTTAATTTTGGGGAGTCCATCTATAACTTCTTTTTTGCTAATGCATTGCAATTGATCCATACTAGCATGTCCTAGTCTTCTATGCCAAATCCAAGCATCATTAATAATAGTGGCTAAATATTCAAAAGCTTTATTGGAGTGTAGATCAATTGTGTAGGTGTTACTAATTCTATTTCCTTTGAATGCAAGCTCACCACTAGAGGAGGTAATTTTGTATCCCTTAAAGTTAAAATTGATTTTATATCATTTGTCACACAATTGACTAACACTAAGCAAATTGTGTTTCAATCCTACAACTAGCCACACATCATTAATTATATTTTTACCATTCATGCTAATAGATCTAATGCCCATAATTTTTCCTTTAGGATTATTCCCAAATGTCACATTACCTCCTTGCTTGTAAGTTAAAGTTGTGAAGAATTTTGCATTATCGGGCATATGCCTTGAGCATCCATTATCTACTAGCCAAATGATTTCATGATAGTAGACATTAGATATACCTACAAGACAATAAAGTTTATCTTCTTTTAGGTACGCAAATGAACTTGAGTCCTTAGAGGTTAGCTATAAAAGGATCCTTTAATTTAAGGTGAGCCTTTCTAATGTAACAAAAGGTACTTTCATGACCAAGTTTCATGTAATAATGGCATTGATATAAAGATTTATGTTTTTGTATTCTTCTATTGAAATTCAATGTACTATGTGAATAATTACAAATTTTTGTTGAACGAAATTGCTTTTGTGCATTCTTGTGCCTATGTTCATGCCTTATGTACATGTATGCGCAGTTTACTCTTGGAACCTTAGTACTAGAGTCTAGTGGTCCTAGTGTAGTCCTTTTAGGATTTTTAGGCGTAATGTGTGCAGTTGTATTCTTTACAACTTCAACACTAGATGTTTGAGTTGTAGAGGCTTTAACAAATATTGGTGCATTGGATGTAGTGGTAGAAGAACCATTAAACCCTAACCCATGTTTTAAACAAGATGACCTTTGACTACTAATCATTGTATCTAAGGCTTCCATTCCTTTGTGAAACTTTGATATAGAGTTTTTTTAATTCACTTTTTTCATTTTTCAAAATGTTATTTTCCTTATAAACTTTCTCTAAGCTAGATAAATGTTTTGACATTTCATCCATAGATTTTAACAATTGTTCATTTGAAGTCTTTAATTCTAAGGTAGAATTTTTTAAAGAAACAAAATCCTTTTCTATCTTAGAGCATTTTTCTTTATAGATATTCATCTTAGAAAATTATTTTTAGACTCTTAGGTTCATATGCTCTACTAAATCACTATCATCTAAAGCATCATCAATATTATCACTATATGCATTCAAGTTCAAGTATTAAGTACCTACTTCATTGGTGTGATCATCATCTCCAATAGCCATGAGATATAAATTTGCAATTCCTTGCTCTTCCTCATCTTCTTCTTCACTTGAGGAGTCATCATCCCATGTGGCTTTAAGATATTTTTTCTTTTCCTTATCCCATTTCTTCTTGTTTTCAATTTGAAGCAATTCAATTTGATGTGATCCATTTTGCCACATTCAAACATTTCACTTCATTCTTTTTATCCTTATTTTTGAAAGAGGATTTAGAGTATGTACCTTTGCTGGCTTGAAGTTTCCTTTTTCTTTTTCATTCACTTACTCTTCTAGATAGCATAGCCATTTCTTCATCATCATCACTATCTTCATCACTTGTGGTTTCAACGTCTTTAATGTCTTTGAGAGCTATTACTTTCCTTTTGTCTTTCTCACCTTGGTCATCTTCCTTCTCGGTGCACAATTCAAATATAAGAAGTTTTCCCATAAGCCCATCGATTCTTAAAGTGCTAACGCCATGAGCTTCTTCAATTGAAGAAACCTTGGACTCAAAATTCTTCTTAACTCTAAGTGCCCTCAATATCTTACTATTGACATCACCTTGATCATAGACTTTACCTTATTTCTTTTGGTCATTGACAATAGTAAGCAACCAATTTGTCATCATCTTGAAGAGTTCATACTCATGCACAAGCATTTGAGTCTTGGTGAACCTCACTTGAGCAGTACCCTTACGATAATTCTCAATACTTTTCCAAATGCTATATGGACAAGTAAGATGTTGAACTCTTCCACCTTCTTCTCTTGTAATTGAATTCAACAATATTAAGGCTGCTCTATTGTTCTTCTAATGAGCCCTTACTTTATCATTATTCCATTGTGCTCTAGGAAGAGGAACTTGAATACCATCAGCTTCATGAGCAGGTGGTTTCCACTCATTTTGTATAAATTCTCAAAGCTCAATTCCTTCACTATCAAGAAATAAATGCATCTTATATTTCTAATAAGATTAATCGGTTCCATCAAAGTAAGGTCTAAGATAAGAATTAAGATTTCCATGTGAAGGAGCATAGAGTTGGAAGTAAAGGAAGTGTTAGGGTTAGAGGGTAAAGTGGCTGCCATTATAGATCAAATTTCACAATTAAACTTCTTAAAATTTCAAGGCTCTGATACCTACCAATTGTTGTCCCAAGATGGCAACCAAGAGGGGGGTGAATTGGTTGTTGTGAAGAAGTAATAGAAAATTAAAAAATTAGAATAACTAGAGAAACAAGATGAAGATAAAGAAAGAGTAGAGTAGAGAAGAACTAACACAAAGAGTTTATAGTGGTTCAAATTACCTCAATCTTACGTTCACTTTCTTAACAACTTATTAAGGTGTAACACCCCTTGATAATCCTATTAAGAACTATCAAGGAATGTAACACAATACTTAAACACTTTTTATTCAATCATTAATAGTTAATAGTTCTAATAACTAGTAATTATACTTTTAATCAATTCACATTGTATTTTTTTTTTCTAAAGCTATTCTAGTTTATTACAGAATTATAGCTCAACTGTTTTTATAAAATATATCAAACTCTAGGTAGACTATATCATACAATTGTCATTGTAGATACAATATTTCTATATGAACAAAAGTAAATACATAATACAAAAGCTCTTTGGAATAACCACCTTCTGTAATGCAGTTGATCTCAATTTCCATATCTCACTCAGCTGGCTCTATCTTGACCTTCTGACCTATGCATCAGAAATCAATCTAACATACTAAGCAATGCTTAGTGGTACTTGTAAAATCATAATTTGTAATTTAAAATGCAATAAGATAATTGAATTAATAAATAGAAATAAATAAACTTTGATCACAAATGAATATATTTATATATTCACATTCACTTTTCCAAACAATATTTATAATTAATGTCACTATACATTATTTGCTCAATAGGTTTCACTTGTCATGCCCACATATACTGATTTTAAAATTTTAGACTTGGATAACGGGTCACTGATGGCAAGTAAATGCCAACTGATGAAAAATGTGGCCAAAGGCCCATTATAAAGAAAGGGACCAAAGGTCCTCTATGACACAAAATGTCCACTGATGGTTTAAATGCCAATATCATTAGGACATAAAAGTATCCTTTATGGCACAAAGTGCCCACTATCACTATAGATGTCCACCCTTTGACTAGCCATTCAATCCGATACTGGATTTGACACCAGTACACTTGGGCATTTATTTTATTTCTCTTGTTCCGATCAATTTTTCCATTATGTCAATGTTTCTAAAACATTACTTTTTGAAAATATACATTTCTTTTTCTACTTATGGTACACGTTGTCATATATGTTCTACAATCATTTTCTTTTTATTTTAAGTTCTTCTCAAACCCTAATTTTCCAAATTGATAATCTTGCATGTTTTACAGTGGAATTCATGTCATAATGTTTAATTAATAAAGAAATTATATTAGGGAAAGTAAATGAAGTGTTTTAGGGTTAAAAATGAAGGAAATAAGTGGAAAAGAATGAACACGGGCATGCCTACAGAACCCACATGCCCGTGTATACATAATGCTTGCTAGAACTGTAAAACAAATGCTGAAAAATCTACACGGCCATGTGAAAATTGGTCTACATGCCAGTATGTATTTTTTAGCTTCTGCCAATTCTACTAATTTCATGATTTTGAAGATTTTTCAGTTCACTCGCCCATGTTTAGTTTCCCACACGCCCATGCTTAATTATACCCAACTTTTTGAGAAATTCTTCATTTCCAAAACCTTAAATTTTCATAAATATACCTTTCCCTAATCAATAATGAATTCAAGACCAATTTCTTCAAGAACTAATTTCATATCCAATTCTAAACCCTAAAATTTGCTATATCCCTAAATTGGCCTCTTTACTTAACTACATATTTCAACTTTCTCTCTCCACAAATTTAATTAACAAGTTTCATCACAAAGATTTCACTTAAAATGCTAAGGTCCATTCTCAAAACTCATGAAAAATTAAAAGAAATCAAAAGAAGAGCAACATATTATCAAACAAGCACGAATCTTCTTTAAAGAACTTTTTCTTTTCTCTTTCCTCACTTTCCTTTGATTAGATGATGGTAATCTTAGTGATTCTCTCATAAACTAGTAAATTCTATGAAAATTTTGAGTTATATGTGGAGATCTTGCTAGTTTCTTGTGTGATAATGGGAGAAGAAAGAAGATGAGAGAGATATGGAGATGTGTAGCGATATGTACTACTTTAGATGGGAAGAAGAAAGAAAAAAATCTAAAAATCTAAAATTACAATTATGCCACTTAGGGTTTTAATCCTTAAAGTTATTCTCACTATAACTTTCATACACCCACTTTCTATAAATTATTTCTAATTCAACTTTTAATTTCGTAAAATCATAAAAATAATTTCTTTAGTTAATTTAAAACTACTTTATCCATATTTCACATTCTAATTTCAATAAAATTTAATATTAGGATTAAAAAGATATTTTTATAAAGTTTTACCGCTTAAAGATTTTTTCTCAAAAATATCAATTTTGTCCGTACTCAGATTTAACTTTCAACTTTTTAAGACTTAACTAACCCTATTTTTCCTTCTATTTCCAATGGCCTAGTTACTCTCACCACTATACATGATCCAATATCTATATAGTTTAGAAAGTCACTACTTAAATTTTTAGACATTACATAAGGTAGTACCACTAATCCTAAGTTTTTACAAACTCAATTCTAACTTGGTGTTTTCATAAACTCACACCAAACTTTTACAAGGTTGAGTATTATCCTCGTAACCCTGCAAGAGTTTTTCTAAGACTCAATCTAAAACATAAGTATTTAAAAGCTAACACTCAAACTTACAATGGTGTTTAAAGCTTACACCCAACACTCAATGAATTCAAATATAGATTTTGATACAAAGAAATAAAAGTAGATTGCCTTGGCTATATCAATCATAATTACCCTCAAACATGATATTTCTTTTGGTATTTATAGCCTTTAATACTTTAACTAGCCGTTTAAAATGGTTCCCACATGTTTAATTTTTATCTCCCATTAAAATTGTTGTTGAGTCTCTTTGTGTAGTTACCATGTCCTCTGAGCTATCGCACAATTTAAATTTCTTCAACAGCTATCTCCAACGGTAAACTCAAGTTGCCTGACAGGATCATAACTTTCCATCCTGCCATGTCTTACACTCGCACTAGAAGTTGTGCGGTCGCACAATACATAAGTTACCGTTTAAATTGAAATTCTTCTTTCATGTGTTCATTTATTGTAATATCCCAAAATATACCCCAAAAGTTTTGGAGTTATTGTTGTATTTGGATTTAAGGTATATGTTTTATGGAAATAGAAAGATAGATAAATTAATTAAAAGGAAATAGTATAAGGAATGGATGTATATGGAGGATAATATGTATACATATGGTATTTAGGAAATATAAATGCAATATATATATAAGACATATATATAATGTATAAAGTGGTGTAGGGAAGAGTAAGTTTATATAGTTAAATAATAATAATAATAAAAGAAAGAAGGAAAGAAAGTCAAAAGGAGTAAGAAGATATTTTGGAAATAATAATATTATATTATTATTATTATTATTATATATATATAAGAGATAAGAACAAAGAAAGAAAAGATTCTTTCTTTCTTCTTCTTCTTCTTCTTCTTCGTGGATGAGAGAGAGAGAGAGAGAGATGTGATTTTTGATCTTCACATCAAATTGCTTAAGGATTTTAAGAAGATTGAAGATGAAGTTTGAAGATTTGGCAAGAAATTTAAGTAAGTCATCTTTTGATTTCTTGGTTTAATTGAAGTTGTGTTTGAGTTTGATAGATTGTTTAAGAGTGTGTTGTTTGATTTTGATATGTTTAAGAGTATGTGAGTAAATTGATTATGGATTTTAAGGATGGATTGAAGAAAAGAGTAAGTGTGTTGAAAGAGATGGTGTTGTAATTGTGTTTAAGGTTTGTAATGATGTTTGTGATTTGTGATTGATGTATGTGGGAGTTGTTTTGATGTTTTGTAAGTTTAAAATGGTTTTTGGGTATGTTTTGGTAAGTTTGTTGGAAGTGGATGTTGGTGATAAGGGGTGTTTTGTTGGGTGTCTTGTTGTTTTGGCCGGAATCTGGATTTTTGGCCTGACACGCCCATGAGCACGTCCAGGTTCTTAGGCGTGTCAATTATGTTGGTGGCAGTAGGTTCGACACGACCAGTAACACGCCCGTGTTGGTGAGCGTGTCATAGCTACTGTGAGATTTGAGAATTTACACGGCCATGAGCACGCTCATGTTGTTGGACGTGTCGATGTTTTGTGTGAGGCAAAATGTATTACACGCCCAGTGACACGCCCGTGGTATTGAGCGTGTCAAAGCTTCTGTATTGTTGGTTTAGGGCACGATCAAGGACACGCCCGTGTTGGTGAGCGTGTCATGTGTGTGGAGTTTGCCCTAGTTGATTCTTACCTATATTATCTTATGTGTATCTCTAAGTAAGTATGTATGATCACTTTTGGGATTAGGTGTTGAAGAGATTGAGTTGCTTTAATCCAAGTACTGAAGGATTTATGAAAGAAAGAGTAGATCGATGTGAGTTTCTCTTGAGGTAAGTACAAAACTTCATTTGATTTCATATATTTATATGATTTAGGACCTTAACACCTTCAGCTATAAATGTGTTAATGTGTTATAGTGTTGATGTATATATATATGGATAATGTATATGTTATGGAAGGTGAAAGATGTGATGATATAATTTGTATGATGTGAAAGTAATGTTATGATTGATGTATGCCTAGATAATGTTCAATGCCATTGAGTGATGATAGAAATGATATGATAGATTTGCCTAATTGATGTTTAATGTAATTGATGTTATACATGTATACTTGAATAATAAAGTGTATTATTGTGAATAAGAATGTGATGTGAAGCCATTGTGATTGGCTATGATGAATCAAATGTGATATGAAGCCATTGTGATTGGCCATGATGAATCAAATGAGATGTGAAGCCATTGTGATTGGCTATAATGATAATTGAGAATGATATTGATAAAGAAATAATAAATGAATTGTGTGACTAATGTGTTATTCCATTTTCAGAGTTTGTTGTTGGTGGCATGCCTATTAGTAACAATCTCTTGAAGTTAGGTTGGATTGATCCTTGAAGCCAAGTTGGGTTGAAGTTTAACATGTTTTACTCCCCTTGAAGCTTGGTTGGGTCAAATCCTTGAAGCCTAATTGAGATGTTACAACCCTTGAAGCTAGGTTGGATTGGTTCTTGAAGCCAAGTTGGGTTGATACTTAGCATGCTTTGTTCCCCTTGAAGCTTGGTTGAGCCTAATCCTTGAAGCCTAGTTGGGATAATGATAAATGTGATAATTAAACCAAAGCATTAACTCTGAAAATTGAATGGCATATTAGTGTGTTGTTTGGGCCCGAGTCTGTCTTTGTTGTCAATGTGATATTCAAATGTTGAAATAAATGAATAATGGGATTTATGGCTGACTTTGTTAAAAGTGTGATTCATGATTAACGAATTGTGAATAAAATGATGTTATGAAGTATGATTTTGTAATGTATGTAATAATATATTGAAAGTGAATATGGTTTGAGGAGCTTTGTTGAGATATGATTTTATGAAAATATAGTATGATGTGTAAAATGTATATGAATGTGGAATTTGTGAGTATTGTTTTCATGAAGGTTTGGATAGGTCATTGAATGGTGATTTATTGAAATGATGTATATGTTTATGTATATGAGATAGAAAGGGTAAGTATCGTGTTGTGAATGTTCCATGTAAATATGTATATAATTTATGAGATTTGTGGGAATATATGGAGGATACATTGAGAAAGGAAAACGGGGTAAAAGAACAATAAAACATGATGCTAAAAATATGAGGTATGATTCTTTGGTAAAGCATATATTTTATACAAATATTTATATTTATTTGTACTTCTAAGCTCTCGGGCTTAGCGCGGTTGTGTAATCGCGCAGGTGATTATGCGATTGATCTGGAAGTTCAGCTGTTATGCCACGAGAAGGGTAAGAGTGTCTCGAGACCAACTAGAAGGTGATGCATACATATGTGATTTTAATTATGTTGTATTTTTATAAGAATCATGATATTTGTGAATGTTCTTTAAATTAATGTAATATTGCTTGAATTTGGATAAAGGTTTTAAAATAATTGAAACGAAAAGTAACATTCTTATACTTTATATACGTATTGTATGTATACCAGGTATATGTATAGTACTTATATAAAGCATGGGGGTGTTACAATTATTTTGGTATCAGAGCTTAGGTTCGAGATTCTCGGCCTAAGTGAAATTAAAAAGAAAATTTTTGAAGAGTTTAAATAGAATTAAAAAGAAGAGTTTTGAAATGCAATTAGTAATACATGCATATGCATTCACATCTAGGTTGGTCTCGAACGTGGCCTTATGTGATTGGTGATGTATCTGAATTACAGGAGATAGATGATAGTGCGTAAATGAGGTTTTATATGAAAGCAAATTTTAAAATGTTGATAATTGAAAAGTGATTGTGACATGAAGAAATGATATGGAATTAAAAAAAAATATTTGATTATTGATATGTGTTTGACATATAAAGAAATAGCTAGAAGAATAAAGTTGGGAATGAGTTAAAAACAAAATTGAGATTAAAGTATATAATCTTTCCTCTATTATTTGAACCTCTTTCTAATAAACTTTATGTTTGGATTTCTAGAAAGAGGAAATATTGTTGGATGGGTAATATGGAAAGATATATTATTTAAATGAAAAGAGTACGGTGAATTATTGAATGAGTTGATTGGTATAGACTAAGTGTGAGAATTTAAGGTGTGGATATGAAAAGTTAAGGTTTTGTTTTAAAAAAAAATGATGTTGGTTAAGTACAAAGAGATATTGGTGTTGTTTATACTATTATTTTAATGCAAACATGATGATTTCAATGATAGAAATGTGATATATTTGAATATTGTAGAAGCTCATGTAAATGGTGGTAATATGTGTCATTTAGATTTTTGGAATGAGCTTAGTAATTGTGAAACATATATGTTTTGATGTTGCTTTGTGGTATATATATATAAGATGTTTTAAAGTTGATATTAAGAGAATGAGATGAATAAATTGAAATTTAAGAAAATTAGTAAGTTGAAAATTTATAGTTTTAATGGAATGTGAGTAAAGATCATTTAGATATTGATAGTTTAATGTGTTTAATACATGAGATATATGAAATGAATAGTAGTGCACATGAAAGTATTAAGAATTGGGGGATGAGATTGATAGTAGGAAAATTTGGTTTGAAATAAAAGAAAAGGAATTGAGCAAATGAAAATGAGTTACTTTAGGTAATTTGATTGAAAAGGATGAAAATGAATATGGAAGATATGTTAAAGATATTTGAAAACAAATGTGAGAGAGATATCACATTGGAAATGTGATTAAGCTCCTTGTGAAATGATATTATAAGTCGAGTGTATATATTTATTGAAGTTAATGAATAACTTAAGTTAGGTTAAAAGAATAAGAATGATAATAGCAAGGAAAATGATAAATATTCAATTTGTATAAACTATATGCAAAAGAGAAATTTAATAAATTGAATAATTATGTGTATATATAAAGAGGATATGTGAAATGAACTTTTTGACATGAATGAAATGATTATATGTAAGAAAGGTGGGAAGTGAGTCACATTATAAGCGTGACCTATGAATGTGTATATAATATGTTTATTATTTTATACCATTACATGTTTAATGGTATTAGAAATGAGAATGGACTTGGGTAATATTGAACAGTGAAATTGTTATGTCGATAACTAAATGAGGCTATCATAAGAAGTTTTGGAACTCAAAGTAATTGTGCGTGGAAATGTTTTATGTATAAGTGTAGTATAAGAAATTGTAAGGAAAGAATATGGTATTTGAAATTTTTAGAAGAGATGGATTGGAAATGTAGTAATGAAGGAAACTTGTGTAAGATTTGTATCTGATTGAAGGTTGGGTGTAGAAATGTTAAAGATAATATTATTGAACATGAGTTAGGTTAATAACGACCATATAATCAAAAGCAAACTGTTTTGAGATGGAATTTAAAATGTGTTAACTCTTAGTGTAATAAAAGTTTGGAAAATATATATATAATTTTTGTGATACAATTTAGCATTATAATCGTAAAGGCTGGAAATCGAATAATAGAAGAACAATATTGATTTACAAACCCCAAGCGTGATTGTTAATATATTATGGTCATATGATTTGGTTAGTGTGATTAGTTGATTAGTTTTATTATCTTCAGATTTAGAACTAAGATGATATAACTGTAGTACAGTTTTGGTGAGATTGATAACTATGTTTCCAGAAACATGGTTAAAAGATATGATTGGTGAAGTTATATCTTATAATTTCTATGTTAAAAATTTAATTATAATTATGTGAAGTGAAGAAATAATAAAAGGGAAGAAATTGTAAATATGATTGAAACATGTTTAGATGATATGATTGAATAATGAGATGTTCAATATAGTTGATGATATATGTGTATACTATTTTGATGTGATGAGAAACCATGATTTTTGATAATGATGTTGGAAATAAATTATAATTGAGGTATAATGCCTAATTGATTATGAAAAATGAATTGTGAAAAGATAAATGAGCGGACTTATCTGCCTCTTGCGGAAACATGCAGACCCATTGTGTTGGGCAACCGAACTTGGACTATCGACCTGGTTGGGGAAAAGTTCGTTTATGAAGCCATAGTTGTTGGCTATATTGATAAACTTTGAATGAGTATGAGAGATGAGGATATAATTATAATAATAATGAAATGTATATTTATAAGCATGATTCTTATTGATTGAATATGTGAAGTTGAAAAGACTAGAATTTGAATATAAGTTTGACCTAATGGAATTAGGTTCTATTATTATATATATTTTGTGAAATCCAATGATAAATTTCGATAAGTTAATTGTTGGTTTGAATCAAATAAGGTTGAAATGTAAGTATTTTGTGATGGATCGATCGATTGATTTAGAATAAAGTTGCGCGTCAATATTGAGATTTAATACGTGCAGTTGTATTGGAAATGTAAAATTTAAATGGTAATGTGTATGATGTAATATTTTGGCTTATGAATGAACATAAATAAATTGAATTATATCAATTGTACTTGGTGAGAAAAAGGGAAATGTTGTTCACCTGTTAAATAAATTTAAAAGTATTGTATTAATATTTATATTAAGTGAGAAGCAAGCTTAAGAAAGTAAGGATATTGTTATCCATTGAGGCTTGGTAAATGTTATTTTGAAAGTGATTGTAAGAATGGAATAATCAATGTTAAGATATTAATTAATGACTTTTGAGGTTAAAGTTAAGAGAATATCGATAAAGAGTTAAAATGATAATCTAACTCTAATACAAAGATAAAATTCATTGGAGATGTAATGAGTTATATTGATTGCTTTGTTGAGAAAGTAATAAGATATAAAGATATATATATATATGTATATATATATATACCCATACAATGGTGAATTATGAATTTTAGAGAAGAGGATTAACTCTAAAGGGGGAGAGTAGAAGTTATGTGATTTGATGAAATCATAATATAAGAATACGATTAATATTATATGAAATTTAGATGGTGTTTTGTTAAGAATGAATTGATACTACACTGAATAATTTCGAGGACGAAATTATATAAGAGGGAGAGAATTGTAATATCCCAAAATATACCCCAAAAGTTTTGGAGTTATTGTTGTATTTGGATTTAAGGTATATGTTTTATGGAAATAGAAAGATAGATAAATTAATTAAAAGGAAATAGTATAAGGAATGGATGTATATGGAGGATAATATGTATACATATGGTATTTGGGAAATATAAATGCAATATATATATAAGACATATATATAATGTATAAAGTGGTGTAGGGAAGAGTAAGTTTATATAGTTAAATAATAATAATAATAAAAGAAAGAAGGAAAGAAAGTCAAAAGGAGTAAGAAGATATTTTGGAAATAATAATATTATATTATTATTATTATATATATAAGAGATAAGAGCAAAGAAAGAAAAGATTCTTTCTTTCTTCTTCTTCTTCTTCTTCTTCGTGGATGAGAGAGAGAGAGAGAGAGATGTGATTTTTGATCTTCACATCAAATTGCTTAAGGATTTTAAGAAGATTGAAGATGAAGTTTGAAGATTTGGCAAGAAATTCAAGTAAGTCATCTTTTGATTTCTTGGTTTAATTGAAGTTGTGTTTGAGTTTGATAGATTGTTTAAGAGTGTGTTGTTTGATTTTGATATGTTTAAGAGTATGTGAGTAAATTGATTATGGATTTTAAGGATGGATTGAAGAAAAGAGTAAGTGTGTTGAAAGAGATGGTGTTGTAATTGTGTTTAAGGTTTGTAATGATGTTTGTGATTTGTGATTGATGTATGTGGGAGTTGTTTTGATGTTTTGTAAGTTTAAAATGGTTTTTGGGTATGTTTTGGTAAGTTTGTTGGAAGTGGATGTTGGTGATAAGGGGTGTTTTGTTGGGTGTCTTGTTGTTTTGGCCGGAATCTGGATTTTTGGCCTGACACGCCCATGAGCACGTCCAGGTTCTTAGGCGTGTCAATTATGTTGGTGGCAGTAGGTTTGACACGACCAGTAACACGCCCGTGTTGGTGAGCGTGTCATAGCTACTGTGAGATTTGAGAATTTACACGGCCATGAGCACGCTCATGTTGTTGGACGTGTCGATGTTTTGTGTGAGGCAAAATGTATTACACGCCCAGTGACACGCCCGTGGTATTGAGCGTGTCAAAGCTTCTGTATTGTTGGTTTAGGGCACGATCAAGGACACGCCCGTGTTGGTGAGCGTGTCATGTGTGTGGAGTTTGCCCTAGTTGATTCTTACCTATATTATCTTATGTGTATCTCTAAGTAAGTATGTATGATCACTTTTGGGATTAGGTGTTGAAGAGATTGAGTTGCTTTAATCCAAGTACTGAAGGATTTATGAAAGAAAGAGTAGATCGATGTGAGTTTCTCTTGAGGTAAGTACAAAACTTCATTTGATTTCATATATTTATATGATTTAGGACCTTAACACCTTCAGCTATAAATGTGTTAATGTGTTATAGTGTTGATGTATATATATATGGATAATGTATATGTTATGGAAGGTGAAAAATGTGATGATATAATTTGTATGATGTGAAAGTAATGTTATGATTGATGTATGCCTAGATAATGTTCAATGCCATTGAGTGATGATAGAAATGATATGATAGATTTGCCTAATTGATGTTTAATGTAATTGATGTTATACATGTATACTTGAATAATAAAGTGTATTATTGTGAATAAGAATGTGATGTGAAGCCATTGTGATTGGCTATGATGAATCAAATGTGATATGAAGCCATTGTGATTGGCCATGATGAATCAAATGAGATGTGAAGCCATTGTGATTGGCTATAATGATAATTGAGAATGATATTGATAAAGAAATAATAAATGAATTGTGTGACTAATGTGTTATTCCATTTTCAGAGTTTGTTGTTGGTGGCATGCCTATTAGTAACAATCTCTTGAAGTTAGGTTGGATTGATCCTTGAAGCCAAGTTGGGTTGAAGTTTAACATGTTTTACTACCCTTGAAGCTTGGTTGGGTCAAATCCTTGAAGCCTAATTGAGATGTTACAACCCTTGAAGCTAGGTTGGATTGGTTCTTGAAGCCAAGTTGGGTTGATACTTAGCATGCTTTGTTCCCCTTGAAGCTTGGTTGAGCCTAATCCTTGAAGCCTAGTTGGGATAATGATAAATGTGATAATTAAACCAAAGCATTAACTCTGAAAATTGAATGACATATTAGTGTGTTGTTTGGGCCCGAGTCTGTCTTTGTTGTCAATGTGATATTCAAATGTTGAAATAAATGAATAATGGGATTTATGGCTGACTTTGTTAAAAGTGTGATTCATGATTAACGAATTGTGAATAAAATGATGTTATGAAGTATGATTTTGTAATGTATGTAATAATATATTGAAAGTGAATATGGCTTGAGGAGCTTTGTTGAGATATGATTTTATGAAAATATAGTATGATGTGTAAAATGTATATGAATGTGGAATTTGTGAGTATTGTTTTCATGAAGGTTTGGATAGGTCATTGAATGGTGATTTATTGAAATGATGTATATGTTTATGTATATGAGATAGAAAGGGTAAGTATCGTGTTGTGAATGTTCCATGTAAACATGTATATAATTTATGAGATTTGTGGGAATATATGGAGGATACATTGAGAAAGGAAAACGAGGTAAAAGAACAATAAAACATGATGCTAAAAATATGAGGTATGATTCTTTGGTAAAGCATATATTTTATACAAATATTTATATTTATTTGTACTTCTAAGCTCTCGGGCTTAGCGTGGTTGTGTAATCGCGCAGGTGATTATGCGATTGATCTGGAAGTTCAGCTGTTATGCCACGAGAAGGGTAAGAGTGTCTCGAGACCAACTAGAAGGTGATGCATACATATGTGATTTTAATTATGTTGTATTTTTATAAGAATCATGATATTTGTAAATGTTCTTTAAATTAATGTAATATTGCTTGAATTTGGATAAAGGTTTTAAAATAATTGAAACTAAAAGTAACATTCTTATACTTTATATACGTATTGTATGTATACCAGGTATATGTATAGTACTTATATAAAGCATGGGGGTGTTACATTTATCATTGATCCATTATGTTTGGTGCTTAAATTCAAATTTGATGGTGTAGTACATTCACACAAATTAAATTTCTCTCTACACAATATCACCGCTATCTCTTTTGTGATATGGTGTGAATTTGGTCAAGCCTTATGCGGTCACGCGACCTACTGGGTGAATGCACAAAGCGTTGTGCGTCGACGATCCACCTCAAGCCCATACCACTATTGCTGCTGTAAGTTTTATGATTTTTCTCCATTATTTTATGCGGTTGCTCAAAGCTTAGGGATGGTCACATAATGCCTAGTTGTTAGCTTATCATTGCGCCAGAGACCGTGAATTCTTCTATGCTTCGAACATACCCTTTGTCTACAATCGCTCGTAGATTTTGTGCCATCACACATTGTCTAAAGTTGTTTATCTATACAAGTAAACTTGTTTGAACTCATCAGTATACATCAATTTGATTGTCAATGATCAAAATAGAGTTTGATTATCCAACATTATCCAATAAACTAATTGATATTAAGCATAACAAGATTGGCATCTAGCAATGCATCATGACCACCCAAGTGTTGAAAAAGTCAAAATGGTTTGTTTCAACATTTCCATAGATAGTTATGGTGCAATAAACTCATTATGTCGTACTGTCTCTCATTCGATTCAGAGCATGGACTTTGTGTCAACTACCGCTAGACTGACTACGTCACACCTAGCCCAAATTTATTATTTCTTGTTCCCGAAGCCCATTACTCTATAAAAGGCATCTTTGAGACTCCCTCAAATATCCATCCACCTTGGCCAATGATTCCAAGAGTAATGCCTTCCAAGAGGCCATGAGATATACTCTCCTTCTATGAAGAGTGATATATTCTTTGTTGATCTCTCAACTATCTTCGAATATCTCATACAATACCCAAAAACTACCCAATGAGAGATCTCTCATGAGACAACAAGGAATGAGATTAAAGTATAACATTTGATATCCAAGATACCTTAGAGACCTCAAGTATAAGGATATTTGCACAACTAATATGATGACATAAGATTACTGACATTGAATAGAAATTTATATGATTATCTCATAGTTTGGCTAACCAATGAACTTGTTCTTCGAATGCGCATCTACATGTTAACTTTAAGTATCACTCTGCTTATGGCTTATGAGAGCAACTGCTTGATCAAATCAAGGAGTATAACATGTGCTAATCTATCCATATTAACAATACCCCATCTTGTTTATATATTCTTGTAATTAATGTAATTAATATAATTAAATTAATTTTCATTAGCGTAAGTAAATTTGCATCAAAATAAATTATTTTTTTTAAAAAAAATTAGAAAACATTTACTGACGGACTCTAAATTAACTTTTGTTGGTCATTTTGTCTAAATTTCTTGACAAATGACCGACATAAGTTAAATTTATAATAAATAGATAAAAATGTATTGATGGGTTACTGGTTGAATTTTGAAAATTTTGCTTACGGAATACAAACAAATCTTAGTGTTTTAGAAATAATAATAATAATAAAATAAATTTACTGAAAAATGTTGTGTTGGTAAGTTACCGACAGATGTGTATTTTCTCAATTTTTATTCAAATTTTATGAAAAAATCATCTTTCAATAAGTTATCGGTACTTACCAACAAGTAGAAATTTTAGTCGAAAAATATTTCGTCGAGAAAAAAATCAAAGACAAAAATTTTCAATTGATAATCTGTTCATAACTATTTTAATGATAAATTTATTTTGGATTACCAATGAAAATGTTTGTCGGTAATCCACATATTTTTTTATAGTGACTGTAGACATAATTTTGTTTATTTTGCTTTTACAACTTGCTAATTATGAGTGAGAATAATAAGTTGTAAATGCTTTCTGAGTTAACTAGACAACTGAGTAAACTTTCAAGTTTCTTGACTTTCACCTTTTTCTAAGTTATTACCCTGCAAAATAAATATTTAATGAAAATATTAGCGTAATTTAATTTGATTGTCAAAATCAAAATTGATATCAATCCAACTTAATTCAATAGTGAGAATTGGGAGAGTGAACATAGAAAAATGATATTGATCCAAATATAATTAAAAGTGACATTTTGACAAAATTTTAAATTCTAACTAATGTGGTTGTTGGGTGTAATCCAATTTAAAATGGCAGTTAAAGTAGTCATATTGACAGAGTGAACGTAAAAAAAAAAAAAGTTATTGGTGCAAAATCCCTATAAAAATCTTAGCCAAACTCTCTTTATTCTACATTTTGTTGTGTTGATTTAATTTATTTTATTATTAAATACTTCATTTAAAATTTCAAAATCTTATTTACCCCTGTAATATTTTAATGTACAAAATTTACAGTATCAAAAATATTCTTAAAATTTTTATACAATAATCCATCACAGCGTAAAAGTGAAACCCACACCTCATATATAAATAGTCAGGGATAATGGACAATCATTAGATAAAACAAATAAATAATTAACTAATTATACCCAACAAAAGATTTCTTAAAAAATTAAATATCCAAAAAAAAAGGTAGACGGATGAGATATGGAGAGGTAGTTGTGATTTTGACCAAAATTTAGGGGCAAGCTGTACTTATCCCTGCTTCTAATATCTTCTACCGAAAAATAATTCAGAAATAAAAAGTGTTTTAAGTTCATTTATTTATTCATTAAAACTAAATAAATTTAAATTATGTTTTTTACTAAAAAAAAATCAAATTATGTTCTGATGGATAATATTTTAGAGAATTTTTTTTGTTGGATATTTTGTTGTATAATTTAAGTTGGAGAAGAAATAATTAATTGTTTTTTTTTTAATTTTACGAAGTTATTTTTAAGTGTGAGGCTGAAAGAGAGATTTATTTTCTCATTTTGAACAACAATTGGAGAACTAATGAAACCATGCCAAAATAGACATTTTTTTGAGCTGCACGCTACCTAATACAAATAGTGTAATTATCATTAGCAATAGAAAGAGACAAATTAAATGGAAAGCCGCCGTTGGGCAGCTAAAGTCTTAATTAAAAAAAATATCTAAAAATAAATGAATCTAACCTCGCCTCTTAAAGGGGTTGAAGCGAGATTAAGAAACGAGAGAAGAGAGAGATGGAAAGCGGAGAGGGGGAAGAAGCGATGCTAAGCCCAGCAGCTCGATTGTTTCACGCACCACGTTTCAATTGTCATATACTCGCAATTATTGGTTGTAACACTAATATTAATCCTGCTCTTGTTAAGCTTGGTTTACAGAATACTTTGATTAAACATCCACGTTTCTCCAGCAAACTGGTAAGGCTTTTCTTCTTCTTTCTTCTGTTCTTTGTTAATTTTGTTTAATTAATTATTTAATTACCTTTATCTCTACATACATATTCTTTTTTTGCTTTTTTTTTAACTAATTGTTTTATATATATGCATCTTCCATTTTTTTCGATTTTTATTGAAAGGTTAATTAATTACTGAACTGAAAATTTTTGGAGTCAAAATCTGGTAATTCTTTTCCTTTAAATAAGGATTAAAGTATTTCTGATCTACTGACAATAAAATCTAACAATTTTTACGTCAATTGAGAAATTTTATTAAGCTTGTATATTAAAATATATTTATATTTTAAAACGGTTTTATTGTTTTTTATGCTAAATTTCAAGTTAATTGGAATTTTTTTATTATCTTATGTATATTCCTATTTAAATTATGTATGTTTTAAAAAATAAATAGTTTTATTTATGATTTATATATGAAAATTGATATAAAAAGAAATAATATAATTGAAATTAATAAAAATAGTTTTATAGGAGTAAATGATGCCCACCACAGATAGTAAGAGTGATAAGTAACTGGTTGATGTCAGTCAGGTGTGAGGTTCGATCCACAGAAAAAAAAAAGATAACTGAGTCCAGAAGCTTAGAGAAAAAGCATAATTTCGTTAATTGAAAAGTTATTACTTTTGTTCTGACACATTATATTCTGACAGTAATGCGACCTTTACTATTATTTTAATCTTTTTGATATTACATGTGAAATTTTATATTTAAAATTATTTTATTAAAAAATTATTCTTTGATTACTCTTATTTTTCATTTTTTAAAATCTTTCTAAAATTTATAATTTTATATTAAAAATATATTTTAAAAAAGTGTTTAGTTTACTGGATCTGGCCCTATTATAAACGCACAAATCAAATGAGGCTTAATAAATATTCTGTGTGGGTTAACCCAACATATAATTCGGCCCGCCAATGACAAAAAGAATGTCATCCAACATTATGCGTAACCTAACCTGAATACGTACGACCGTACCCATTTGCCGGCTTTAGGCTTTAGCCGTTAGGTATATTATATTAGATCAAGGGGAAACTACACAGTACATGGGGACATTTATATAAATATCCAAAAAAAAAAATTTATTTTAAAAAACTATAAAAATTAAAAATATTTATATTTTTATAAAATATTAAAATAAAATTTTAAAAATACCTCATTTCTTACTAAATAATTTTTTTTCAAAAATATATCTTCTCTTACTCCAATCAATATTTTATTTAAATTTTAATTTTTTTAAAAAATTCACTATTAAATAATAATATTATAATAAAATAATAAAAATTAATATTTTAAATTATTTTTCATCATATAAAAATTATAATTTTTTTATAAAAAATAAAATTTTAATTTTAATTATAAAAAATAAATAACACAAACAAACAAAAATAAATAAAATTAAAATATATAAAAAATAGATTAATAAAAATCGTTAAATTTATTCTGAAATAAATTTTATATATCATAAATATTAAAAAAATATATATAAATTTATTATGTAAATATATAGTAGATGTATTGTAGATGTATTTTAAATATTGTGCGCATGTTATATTTTTTTATATTTAAATTGTGTGTATTTTATTAAAAAATTATTAAATATTGTGTGAATATTACGAGAATAAAATATTAAAAAATTAAATAAATATTTAAAACGTTATACAGATATATTATAGATATGTCGTGAATGTATTGTAGATGTATTATAAATGTATTATATATATTGTAGATATAATTTGTACTCTTGAATATATATTTTGTATACATTATATGTATATTATGTATATATTTATTTTTTGTGTATATATTAAAAATATGACAAAAAATTTTTAAACAAAAAATATAAATAAAATAAATTATAAAAAATATAAAATTATAAAATTATAAAAAAAAAGAAAAAATACCAATGAAATAGTAAATTGTAAATAAAAAGCTCAAGTCCATATTATTGAAAAGAGAACTTTAAAATTATGTATACAGCGTAAATTTCCCTAGTATATGCCTATACGGGATTGGGTTTTGTAGTTTTCAGTTTTACGCTACTATATTTTGAGTTTATATGTGCATGAAACTTTACTCTTTTTTTTTATTTAATTTTTTTTTAATTTCATATAGACGTTACATATGTATAACATACTCAAATATATATACAATATATATAATAAATATATATATACACAATATATACACAATAAATTTAATAATTTTTTTGCTTTTATTTTTGTATATAATATATAAAATTTATTTAAAATTATATTTAAAGACTTTTATCAAAATATTTTTACATATTTTACTTTTTAATATAAATTTTGAGTGTTATTTCTTAGTTCAATTCAATTTTTATTAAATAAATAAATATTTAATTTGAAATTTTGGTTAGAATTATTCAACATGCCTATATATCTTTGTGTTCTGTAATTCATAGGTGTACTGTATTAGATGGATTTTTAATTTTGTTAGATATATATATATATACATATATAATAAATAAATATCAATATAAAAAATGATTTGAAATTTTAAATTATTATAAACTTTTGGACTATTTTTTTTTAGCAATATTAATTTTAGTTTTTTCTTCTATCTATCAATTTCTTAAAAGAAGTTAAAATATTAACCTTGTATCCCTTGTTTATAAAAAGTCAGTATTTAGATATTATTTAACAATAAATACATATATCATTTGTAAAAAAATTCAATCATAAATTGAGTCTATATCTCCGCTTATGAATTCGATCAATTACAATTCTCCGTTGAATTATAATATTTTAAAAAATTAATTAAAAATAATTTTTATTTTCAAATTAAAAATTGTGATTGGTCGGATTTATAAATGAGAATATGAACCCTGTCTACCTTAAAATCTTATAATAATTTAAATTCAATTTAACAACAATTAGTCTAGTAACATCTTCAAATGTTGTGAATTTAAACATATTTATAAATGGAGTATAAATTTAAAAATTTATAATATTAAAATTTTATTCATTCAATTCATAATATTTTTCACTCTAAAACTTTTTAAAAAGATTTATTCATTCAATTCATAATATTTTTACAAATTGAGAACTGCAGTGTGACTCACAGACATTTCTTCCATCATCGTTTTTCTTTGCAACAATACCTCGTGCCTAATAATATTTTAAATTGTAATTTCTAGCAATTATATATATTGCAACTGAATTTTTTTTTTCTCTCCTACCATCTAAAAACAAGGTGGGTAATGGCAGGAAAATGAAATGGACACCAACAATAGTAAATGTAGAAGATCATGTTATTATACCAAATTTAGATCAAAACATGGAATCTCCTGACCAATTTATTGAGGATTACATTTCACGCCTCACCACAATACCAATGGACAAATCAAAACCATTATGGGAGCTTCACCTTCTAAATCTCAAAACCACAAATTCAGAATCTATTGGGGTTTTCAAAGTTCACCATTCAATTGGTGATGGAGCTTCATTAATGTCTCTTCTCTTGGCCTGTACTAGAAAAACCTCTGATCCTGAAGAATTACCTACCATTCCTTTACAAAAAAGGGCTAATAATTATAGTGAATTATCAAATGGGTTTTTGAGATTCTTTTTGGGAATTTGGATGATTTTGAAATTAATTTGGAATACTTTGGTGGATTTGATTTCATTTGCGGCTACAATTTTCTTCTTGAAAGATACAAAAACCCCTTTGAAAGGTTCTTCTGGAGTTGATTTAAAGCCTAAGAGGTTTGTTTATCGCTCAGTTAGTTTGGATGATATCAAGCTTGTCAAGAGAAAAATGAATATGGTAAGTTCATTTTTCCCTCTGCTTTGCTTTGCTTTTCTTTTTCTTTTCTTTTCTTTTATTAAATTGGCTTTGATATTAAATACAAAAAAAAATTAAAATTATTCATACTATTTTGTAGAGTAAACAGATTCAGTTTTGGGAATATTTTATTTTTAGTCTAATTCAATTTCAATCAAGATAATTAATTGTTTAGAATTATAAATAGACGAAACAAACAACAATTTCAGTCATTTAGTAGGAACAAAATGCAATTTAATTAAATATTGTGTCAGAACTCTAAGATATTTTTATGCTACTGATGAACTCCAAAAAAGTTCTCTAACTTTGATGGATTAGTATTAACTTAGGTGATGTTTGATAACATCATTCATTATTTAAAATTAAAATTTTCAATACTTAAATCTTTTTAAATTATTTGGTAATATTCATATTAAAAGTTTCAATTAAACTAAAAACCACTTAAAATTATGAATGTAACTTTTAACTCAAAATATTTACTGAATATAATATTTTTCATAATTTAAAATATATATCACTTATTTTATTCACCAATTAAAATTCAACACCAGTTATATTTTTAAATAATTCAACACCTATTATAATTTTACGTATAATAAAAATATATTTTTAAAGTATGAGCATTTTTTATTTTAAAAACTGAAGTAACAATAGGTTTTTTTTTCTTGTTTGAAGAAAAAAGTTTTTTTGTTTTGAGAATTAAAAAAGGTAAGCATTGTATTTTTAAAGAAAATATAAAGATAAGATAAATTAATTTCTTCAAATTAATAAGATAAGTTAAGAATTTATAAGGGCAGACTAATCAAATAAAGTGATGAAATAAGGAGAATGAGTGGTATAAATCACTTGTCAATGAATATAATTTTCTATCTTAGTAGTTATTTTTGTGTTATGTTAACTTCATTGTGATTAATTTAGTAGACTATCAATGACGTTATAGTGGGAGTAATACAAGCTGGTCTCTCACGATACCTCAATGCAGAATACGGTAAGTTTTTTAAGTCTTTTTTTTTTGTCCTCTTTGATTTCCTTCTTAGTTTATAAGGTAAATCAACAAAATCCAACTGAAAAATATTTCTAAAAAAACAATTATAATTGTGTTATTATAATTAGATTTTTTTTCAAAAAATATTAATAAAAAAGAAATACTTAGAACATATATAATATCCTTTGGATTAGCAGGTGAGAATGAGAAAGTTGCGGAAGCACATCGCAAGAAAATTAGTCTTCAAAAGAACATTCGCCTTAGAGCAACTGTTCTTATAAACCTGAGACCAGTAGTGGGGATCCAGGTGAATTATATAGCTATCCAAATTTTAATTTTCTTATTAATTTTTAAAATTTCAATTCATAAATTTAAAGTGAATTTAATACAATTAAACTAAACTGATTTTTTTTTAACTTTCAAATGCTAAGTGAATGAACAGACTTTGGCTGAGTTAATGGCAAAGGAGTCAAAGGGCAAATGGGGATGGGGCAATTGGATAGGATATATTGTCTTACCATTCGCCATTGCCTTAGAAGAGGACCCACTAAACTATATTCGAAAGGCCAAAGCAACAATTGATCGAAAGAAGCACTCACTTGAAGCTATTTGCACATTTCAAATTGCTAAGTTAGTGATTAAGATCTTGGGAGCTAAGGTACATTTTACTTATCACTAAATTTCAACACAACCATTTAATAAATAAATAATGAAATTCATTTCTTAATAAATACTATATACCTGTTTATTATATTTAGATGACATGTTTAAGATGGGCATTTGGTTGCAGGTAGGAGGTAGAATAGCACACAGATTTCTTTCAAACACAACATTGGCATTTTCAAATGTGGTTGGTCCACTTGAAGAAATTAGCTTTTATGGTCATCCAATTGATTTCCTTGCTCCCAGTGTTTATGGCCATCCTCATGTACGTACCTACTCCTTTTACTTTAATAAGTATATGTAATAATATCATACTAAAAAGAATAGCAGTTCTCGGTATGATGAAAAAACTAAAAGTAATTAAGTTAATGGAGTTTGAGGAAGGAATATGTAAAGAAACAATTAATATTTAATATTTAAGATTAATTCAAATCCAACTTTTATTATTATTATTATTATTGTTATTGTTGTTGTTGTTATTATTATTATTATTATTATTATTATTATTATTATTACTACTACTACTACTACTACTTTAGAAATTAAATTACTTTTAATTTCTAATCAAATATTGCCCTTTGCTATTAAAATAATAAAAAAAAAGAGAGAGTAAGAATCATACTTTTTTTTCTCCCTTTTCTTCGATTTTGCTTTTTAAAGCAAGAAACAGCAAAATTTGATTAGACATCTAAAATAATAATTTTTAAGATAATACATATAATGTTTTAAGTATGTTGTTTTTTAATTTCAAAAAAATAAAAAAAAATAAAAAATACACTTTTTAAAATTTAATTGAAAACCTATATTAATTTTGATGCAGTCGAAGTATACTTTTAAACTAAAACTGGATATAAATATGGAGCAATGAATATCTACAACTTTTTTCTGACTATTTTTTTTTGAGCAATAAATATGGAGTTTGATCTATCAATAATTTTAAAATAATTTTTTAATGAACTGCTATAATCTTGATTTATTTATTCAGAAATAGTAATAGAGAATGTAACCTCACAAGATTAATTTAAAGTTAATCTCATAAAATCTTTTGATAAATTCTTGAAAAATTATTATTTTTGCTATTTTACAGTTATTATTTCAACTATTTTAAAATGATTATTTTCACGACTATTTTTTTTTGTTGTGTTCTAATTATTTGAAATTATATTACTACTTGTTATTTCCTTTCTACGTGATTTTTCGTTATTTTCTATGTTTTAATGAATTTATTTTTATGTATATTTTGAATTTTGTGAGAATTTTTATTTTTTTGCTTATTATAATTGGTTTTATGGATCTACACAGATGTTTTGACGGATAGTATTAGTTTTGATGGATGATTGTTTTTTCTTAAAATTTTCCTCATACTAAATTGATAAAATAAATTTAGATTGACTGGAGAACCGAATTTAAAAATAGGTTAACCGAACATTAAATTCTTCATATTCAAGTTTAAATTCAAATTCATAAAATTATTGAGCCTATTATATATATATGTTCAGGTTCATATTTTTAACTAATGATTTAGGCTATAGAACCGTGACCACCACTAATTTAATTGAGTAGGATGAATATTCTTGAATTTATTTCCACTTTCTAATGTATTTATATGCTTGCTTGATGTATCATTATAGCCTGATTATTCATTTATATTTATTATTAATTTAACAGGCATTAACAATCCACTTCCAAAGTTATTCGACCAAGATGACCATTGTTGTGGGTGTTGATCCAGCTTTGATACCTCATCCTCATAAGCTTCTTGACCATCTTGAGGAATCGATTAACATAATCAAGGATGCTATTATTGACAAAGGACTTGATGCTGCCTAATTCTTCTTATTATATTTATTCATGGGTTGTTGGTTTTCTTATGATAGTTAAATTAGAGTTGGGTTTCAATCCCAAAATACTCTTATTATTATTTTTTTCTTTTTTACAGAGCAGATGGATGCAGTTACATTTGAATATGGGCAATACGAACGATAGTTACATTTGAATATGAATAATAAGAACTATAGGTTAAGGTACAAGAGAGTTGTAAAATAATTAATATTTGAATGGGAGGGAATGTGAAATATTTTTAAAAATACATAGTATATATTAAATGAAACATATTCAAATTATATAAATTTCTAAAAATTAAATATCTTTTTTTTCATTTAAATATTTCACCTATTATGATTTTTTGAATATTGGATTTAATAATACTAATACTTTTAATAATATATGTACTAATAAATAATAATTGAGGATATATGTGCTTACAAGTACATACGAAGGTATTGATAGCTAGTATAATAATAATAATAATAATAATAATAATAATAATAATAATAATAATAATAATAATAATAATAATAATAATAATAATAATAATAATAATAATAATAATACTTTTGCCTTGGCCAATGATGTAGAAGCTGTTCAATGTGCTAAAGGTTTGAGAATGCATGTCTGATAATAGTTAGATGTCTTTACAGTCTTGAAAGCCTCCATTTCTCCTCATATTGGCTAAAGATTAATTAAGATAGATGCTACATGTAAGGCAAATTGTTTGATGGCTAGCGTCGCAAACAAATTGTCTCAGACCTGCATGGCAGCCTAGAGTTCTCACCAAGTTCAGCCAACAACTCACAATAATTATCAAGTGTGTCAACTAAGTAAATCAAAGTAATAAGCCAATTACAGGAAAACTCTCCCAACCTTAGTATTATTTCTACAAGAATACAAGGAATGTTACAATGGATTACAAACAAAACTATCTCTCTACATTGCCTATCAGATCTGCCATATTTATAGGCAGTTACAAGGGACATGGGCAGTTACTGGCAGTTTCTTGCCTACAATGGTGCTGTAGACATCCCCCATTGCATGGGTCAGTCATATGCCATCATTTGCCTACAGACTTGCCAAAACATCTACAACTGCTTGTTTAGATATGCCTGGACGTCACATAAGCCTTAGACAAAATAACTGCTCATAACTATCCTTGCTAAAACAACAGCAGTTGGCCTGCTAGCCAATCATGCTTGCCCACTGTCTGGCTAATTGGCCTGTGCCAACGCTGGCAAATTGTGCATCCTGCACACCAACAAATTTTGTTGCCTAAGTATCCAAGTTCCCTTGAGCTAGGCAGCCACCAATCTGCCTATCATGCGTGTTGCCGGAATGCATGCCAAGCTAACATGCCTGTTTGCTACTTCCATAGTCCAGCATGCCAACTTGCTAGCAATAGCTTGCCAATTTGCTTACTAAAGAGTTAAGGGCTAATAGACCACCCCATTAGAAGAATTCGACGTCCTCGTCGAAGTGCCTTGCAAGTAGTCTTGCACTTGCTTCTCAAACTGCCACAAGGTTGTATCCTTCTCCCAAGTAGCATCAGCATCTGGTTTCCATTTCCTTAGCACAAGGAATTCTATTCGCTGATTTTTCTTAATCTGCCCAAAAGTGCGGTGATCCATAATTCTTTCCACTTCATTATCAAATCTTTTTCGCACCATAGGGGGAGTACGCTTGGTCTTGCTCCTTTCTGGTTCAACAACATCTTCATGGAACTTCTTCAAAAAGCTCACATGAAATGTGGGGTGAACCTTCAATCTACTAGGCATTTTCAATTTGTATGCCACATTTCCAACCCATTTGATAATTATGCCACTTAGGAGTTTTAATTCTATAAGACACTAACACTAGAACTTTAGTATACCTACTTTCTTAAGTTACTTCTAATCCAATATTTAGTTTCATAAAATACTAAAGTAAATTTCTCTAATTAATTTTAAAGCTCTATGATTCATTGATTCATATTTCTTATTTCAATTTCATTAATGTCCAATTGTATAGCCTTTAGGTCATTTATGTAGGTTTAACTTTCAACCATTATAATTTTCTCCACTTAAGGAATTTCATCCTCGAAATTTACCTGCTCAAGAAGTTTGAAAGAATTGAGGATATTGTTGTCTCATTGTCTCTTCACTCTCCCATATGGTCTTCTCAGTTGAATGATTTCTCCACAATACTTTTACTAAAGGAATGTGCTTGTTTTGCATTTCCTTAATTTCTCTAGTTAAAATTGCTATAGGTTCCTCCTCATAACTTAAGTCTGGCTGTATTTCAATGGATTCTACTTGTACTACATGTGAGGAATCTGATATATATTTTTAGAGCATCGATACATGGAATACATTATGTATCTTTTCCAATTCTGGAGGTAAAACTAATCGGTAGGCTACTGGTTCCACACGTTCAAGTATTTCATATGGTCCAATAAACCTAGGACTCAACTTTCCTCTTTTGCCAAATCATAGAACTTTCTTTTATGGTGATACTTTAAAAAATAATTTGTCTCCCACGTTATATTCAATGCCTTTCCTCTTCAAGTTTGCATAGGACTTTTGTCTATCCGATGAGGCTTTCAGTTGATCCCTTTTGACCTTTACTTTTTCTTCAGTTTGTCTAACGAGATAGTTTATTCTCATTCAGTTATGTTTAACAGAGTGGAGTTCTATATTTTCTTCCATACAGTGCTTTATAAGGTTCCATATCGATACTCGTCTGATAGCTATTGTTATAAGCAAATTCTATTAATAGTAGGTATTTATCCTAGCTACCTTCAAATTTAATAACACAGCTTCTATGTAACACCCGTAAATTTTAAATATTCTTAAATAATTAATTTGGAGGATGGTTAGTATGTTGAAAGAGAAAAATATGGGATATATACATAATATACACAAGATGTATACATAATGTATACATTACATATATATTACACGTATATATACATAAAATATACAAAAGCATATAAATAAAATATAAATGGTATATATATGTGCCTAATTATAGATGAGAAGTTGTTAAATAAATAAATAAAAAGGAAAACAAATGTCAAAAGATGAAAAAAAAATATGGTTGGAATTAAAATAAATTAAAATAAACAAATAATATATTTATTGTAATACCCTTATACACCATATATGTATAATATATACACCAGTATATGTAAATACACATACAAAATACAGAAATGCCGCAGTTCAGTTTTCTTTTAAAAGAAAAATAGTAAATAAAAATATTTTATAGTAATTTTAGGTGCCAAAATAAATATTTTATATAAAAATATCTGAAAAAAAATCGCCAGAATTTTATTTATAATTTGGACAATTTTCAAAAATAACAATTTTCACAATAAAACAAACCCAAATATTTTCAACCATTCCATACTCTCCAAAACACCTTTTTTTTTTTCTTTCCAAAATACGAACACATACAAATATACATATACATATCCATACGTTCCAAAGTTTAAACCAAACTTAAATAATTTATATCAAATACATATTTACAACATATTGTACATAATTACAAGTTAAGTTTTTAAAATGAACTTATACATGCTGACAACTGATCCTGATCTTAAGCAACAGAAAAAAAAACTCCAAAATGAGCAGGAATACTCTATACATGCTCTGGTCTAGCAAGGCTCTTTGTATCAACCCTGTCACCTGCGCGATAAACAAATTGCGCTAAGCAATACTATTTAGTAGTACATACTTTGATATAAATAAAGATTAATAAATAATGTAAAAATGCAATTCCTACATTTAACATTGTCAAATACTCACATTTTACATTCATATGCATTGGGTCCATATGACCTTATATAACATTCAAGTTCCAGAAATATTGTTCTAAACTCATATATGACACCCAGTGTCTAGCCCGTAAGTAAATATCAATGATATCCAACGTCTGACCCGAAGGCAATAATAATGACAACCAGCGTCTGACCCGAAGGTAATAATCAGTATACCGTAATACCAAACACAAAACTTTAGAATTGATATTATACAAAGTTACATACATTTATTAAATAATTTCTCACTTTTCTCATTCTTTAGCAATTATGCTAATTTCCAGTTTATTTTCACTTTTTTCACATATTTTCACAACACATTATGTATTTCATAACTTAAATATATATCTATGCACTTTGTATGTGAATTCTCACATCAAAGTAGCATAATTAAAAATTCATACATCAATGTAACATGCAAATAAGCACAATTTAATGCATTTCATTCAAAGTATGCACTTACTTCTATAAAAGGGCACTTCGAAGCCCAAGTGCTCAACATCTTCAAAAGCCATTACATAACATCCATTAATTTTTTCAAAAATTAAATTAAATGAATTAAATAAATAATTTAAATAAAAATTGAAGGGTTAGAAGTGAGAAGATAAAGTGTATATGTGATATATATATATATATATATATATGAAATATATATAACATGTATAAAAGTCAACATTAAAGAAGAAAGTCAAATGGTCAAATGGCAAAATTGTAAATATGCTTTATAAAATTAAAATTAATTAAATAATTTAAAAATAAATTATTTATGGATGGAAGAGATAAATTACCATTTTTAAAATAAATAAATAATTAATAAATGAACATAATATAATATTATATATATTGTCTTAAATTAAAAAAGGAAAAAGAAAGAGAAAATATCAAAATTCATTTCTTCTTCGTCTTCTTCTCCAAGGGCCGATGCACCATTAGAAAGAAAGAGAGGTCTTCTTTTCTTCCAAACATCAATATTTGAAGGGTTTTTCAAGAATTAAACAGAGTTTTGGTGATATCTCTATCAATTGGTAAGCTTTCATACCAAATTTCTAAGTTTTATGAAAAATTATGAATATGCGAAGTTTGAAATTTTGAGTATATGCGTTATAATTGTTAAAATTGGTGTGTATGATGTTATTTTGATTAGTAAGTAATGATTTTTAAGTTAGAAAGAAGAAATAATTAAGTTTGGTTTGAGTTTGGATAAAGAAGATGATTTAGGGTTATGTGTAATTTGAAATTTTGCAATTATGTATTTTAATTGTTCAAATAAATATAAAAGATGCTGTTTTGATGCTTAAATAAGGATTTTAAAATCAAATGATGGATTTGATTAAGTTTAGATGGAGTTTGGGAGAAGTAGTATAAATTTAGGGTTTTGAAAGAAAATTCTTAAAGCATGTATGTTTAGTTTATTTTATTGTATAATTCATGTTATTAAATGATTTTAATGACAGAAATAGGTTTAGATTAACATTGGTAATTGAATGGAATGAAGAAGTAAGAATGAAGAGATATAGGGTACATTTTAGGGTTTTGTTAAAGAATATGTATTTATTGGATTTAATTGGTTAAAACATGTTCTAATATATTTTTAATACTAAAAATAAACTTAAAACACCATTTATAATGGATTAAAATGAAATTCTAAAGTTAAAGTAAGGTAAGGCAAAATTTGAAAAATTAGTAGGAATGTGGTTTTTTTTGGAGTTTAATATTTGAAATGCCTTAAGATGTGATTCTAAATTATTATATTTACTCACATTTTGAATAGACATTAAGTGAAAATAATTTGCCCAATCTTATTGTTGAAGGACATTGTGGAAGTGGAAGTTAAATGAATACTTTAGCTTGAGTTTGAGTGTTAAATTAAGGCATGTATATACTTTTGATAATTTAAAGGTATTTGCATTTAATTTCGCTTAACACATTTTGGATAGTGTGAGCGGGAATTTTTGCCCCCACTCTCAGTGGAATGGTTCTTGCGACTTTGACACATTAGGCTTAGGGCTTTAGAGAACATGGGCCTAAATTTGGAGAAAATGGAGTTGCCACCCGGACGGGCCGAAAAAAAAAGAGGTGGATGACTTGATTTCTAAGGAATCCCTAACCCCCCTATTGGGTTTGAAAAGTTGGATATACATGGGGAATATGAGAAGTGACCCAGTATCCCATAACGCCCGGTTCATTGAAACTGACCTTCTTTTCTAGTCTAAATATTATTAAATTCTTAACTTATTAAAATATCATCCATACTACAAGCAATAGAAATAAAGAAATATTCATTAAAATTAAGAAAGTCTAAACCAACAAAATGGCACCTGTATAAAACAGAAACGTGCTCTTACAATAATGTTTAATGTCTGTAAAAAAAAGTAAAATAAATAGAATAGGATACCCACCATAGGTGAAAACGTGTCCCTTACAATAGTCCCAAAAATCTTAAAATAAATTAAATTACATAAACTAAATAAACAAGGCACCCACACTAGATGAAAATGTTTGATATTATTATTGGGAGTATATTTGTTACATCCGCCCACCGCATTTATGCATAGTAGTCACGTGCGCAGTGAGAGAAGGGGAAAAGAGAAGATAATTCCTGACAACGGGCCTAGATAAGGCTATAGGACCAAAGGGACCTAATTGAAAAAAATGCAAAGTTTTGGGGAGGTGACTGTAATTTCAAAAAGTTTTGGGGAGGTAACTGTAATTTTCAAAAGTTGTACTGGAAGTTCTTAATAGTGCATATAACAGACTCCAAAGATGGAGAGTAGAGAAAAATTGGGTCGCAATGACGCGTAACGGTTTTTTCAGAAAATGCACGGTTTGGAAGATATAGGGGATTTTGACTAGGGACATGTTGGTCATTATAAATTAAAATTTATACATGAATCTAAAGTAGAAAATAAACATAAGAGTGAGTAGAGGACGTCGAGGGGTTGAATATGAAACGATCGTCAGAAGAAATGAAGCCGGGCAAAACCCGAGCAAAGAAAGGACCTAAAGGGAATTTTTACAAAAGTCAAGGGCATGAGCGTAATTTTTATAAATTAGTTCAAAATCAAGAATGAATGTCGAAAAGGGAAACTAGAGGTTGAAAGGAGGAGAACGGTACGTTTTATGCGTCGTAAAACCACTCGGTTAGGAAGGAAAGGCAAAACCTTCAATTGAAGGGTATTTTGGCCTTTTCACTTCCACCCAAGCACCAAGGGGGCCATGTGTGATAATTTGAGGGTTAATTTGGTAAATTTCCAAGGGAGGACACATGGCATAGTAATTTTCTAGAAAAGGACACATGGCAAAATCTTGTTTAAAGACACTTTTGGGTTGGATTAATCTTAACCCTTCAAAATGAAATTAATTAAATAAATGGAAAATGGAAAAATATAAAAAGGGACAGAAGGATGATTAAAGAACTAAGAACACATATTTTTCTCTCCATTTTGAGAGGCATGGCAGAATTCTCTCCACCAAAAAAGGGAAGAAATTTTTTCAAGTGTTCAAATGGATTTTTGGAAGGAAAAGCTTAATTTTAAGGTAAGGATTCCAATTCTAGCTTTAGTTTATTCATTTGATTTATAGTTTTCAAGTTATAAATGAAAGAAAAGTTGGGAAGATTATGGGAAAGTTAAGAAAGTGAAGAGAAATTAGATTAAATGATCCATACATGTAGAAGTGATGAATAAATGGTAATTAGTAGCTTTAGATAGCAAGAATCAAGGCTTGAACATATGGTTTCTATCATGTTCTTATTATGGAAGTTATGAAAATTATAGGAAATCAAAGGGATAAAGAAGAAGAAGGGAAGAAAGAATAGGACAAGCAAGGAACAAAGCAAATAAACAAGGTTTGGTACTCTACCATAAAAGAAATTTTATTTTTCTTACAAACTTTGGTTTATGGAATTTTTGATGTTGATGAACTTTAATTAGTTGATTTAAGTTAAACATGCAAAAGTTATCAAAGGGAAGTGTTTGAATCTTCACTTTATCATTAAAGAAGACTTCATATTGATTTGAAAAAGAAAAATAAACTATTCCATGTATTTCATATGTTTGGGCCGAATTGGTCCCAAGGTGATAGCGTTCTAGACTATTTTGTGGCAATTGTTTGAGGTAGCTAATGAATGAATTTTTCAACAAAATTTTACGTGCAATTATTCAACATATGAAATAAGTTTTCTGTAAAATTTCAGCCAAAAATAAGATCATTTACCTGGTCAAATGCATGACTGAAATGGACTGAAATTTTGACGAAAACCCAGATTTTACTATTCATTTGGTCATGCCATTTTGCGTTGCCGATTTTTCGTGCCGTGACACTATTTATTTGGTCAATTTGTGATCTTTTGAGGAATCTGTTGAAATGTTTAATATGTTTATTGTGGATATTTAATATGTGAAAAAGGGTAATGGTTTGACTAAAGAATGTGGTGCGCGGCATAAATGGCAAAGTGCGATGGGAATTAAAATGATTTCTCGAATTATTCTAAAATGAAGTTTGAGACTTAAAGTGAATCATTTTAATCTTTATGCTTTACTGGATAGTGGGAGTGGTAGATAAGGGTATGGTGCACTATACTAACTTATGCAGTACTGCCACTGATTGTGTTTGATATACCCCGGCGGTTACCTTCGGGTATAGGCCGTGGAGTGGAGATGTTGTGAAATTTTGATTAGAATGCTCCGGCGGTTACCTACGGGTATAGGCCGTAGAGTGGAATTTGTTATAACCATGGTGGTGAGGGCCACCTATGTTACAGTGGTGAGGGCCACTGCCTTATCGCTATGGTTCCCTATATGCCAGTAGAGCCTGAGCCAAAGTCCTATTTTTCTAAAACTACGTACTGAAATATGAGTTTGAATTATGGTTTACAATTGTTGAAAGTATATCTACACTGAATGGACAATAACTTCCATTGGTTTAATGTTGGTTGATTTATGATTTAATTATTTCCTTTTGTTTCAAATGCTTTCATGTTTCACTTATATTTTCATCGGTAAAGTACCCACTGAGCGTTATTGCTCAGCGATTTGAGTTTTCTTGACTCGTAGGTTCGGAGCAGTAGATTTCGGTGATTAGCATCGGGAAGCACAACACAGCGCAGCACCTCAGAGTAGCCTTTCATTTCCTATATTATAAGTTAGCTAGTTGTGGCATGTATATGTATATATTTATATATAAGATTGGGAAGTACTATGTTATACTGTACGTTAGTAGTATGTAATAATAAGAAACCTCTCCTTTAATTTGTATTAGAAGTGTGAATTCTTCTTGCAGGTTGTAGTTGAGGGTATAAGGTGGATACATTGGGAGTGTATTGAAACTGATTGTATTTGCATTGGTTTGTGCAAAAATGTTTTCAAAAATCAGTAAAACCAGTTTTTTCGACACTTGGGACCCAATTTCTAGGCGAACCTCTAGCAAAATTTCTGTAAAATCAGAACTAAAATTTGACTAAGTAAAATTGGTAGCAACATTAGGATAGTGTGGCGCCTCTACTCGGCTTACACATATAGGCCGGGAAGGGGTGTTACAATATTTTTCGGCAAGTTGAGTAATGTTGATTTTTTTTGGGATATCCGTTTTACAGAGAAAACTCTAACAAATTTTTTTCAGAGATTTTTATTTAAAATACTTATTTTGGAATCCTAAAACTAATAAATAATATTTTATTGGTTTATTAAAAATACATTTTAAAGTGTTTGGGATTTTAAATTGAGAATAGAATTTTTTTTTATTAAACTGAGTTGTGGCATTCTTATACTTTATACTCGTATTTTACATATACTGGGTGTATGTATAATACATATATAGGGTGTAAGAGTATTACACCTTCATCACTAAGTGGTGGAAATAACCACTTACTCAACACCTAACGAAAATATGAATAACAAGCATGCATTAGAATTATATTTTAAGGTATTTAAGCTACTAAACATTAATTAAAACCTAAGCCTTCAATTTTTCCTTCTTTAGCTATAATGGACTTTAACTTAGAAAAACTAATCTCACTAATTCCGAATAGTGGTTTAAGCTTACAAACATCTTTAATACTATATTTTAAGCATTAAAATACCATCTACAAAATTTTTCCCAAAATTCTAAAATTTTGCCCTAAGCCACACCAACTTTGGAATTAAGTTCTAACCAATTTCAAATGTTATGTTTATGTTCATTTTCATCATTAAAATCATATTAGAACATGATTCAAATGAAAAAATCCAATGAACTAGCTTAAACAAAACCATAACCAAAACCCTTACTAACCAACTCAAACATTAACTTAACCCAAAATAATCAACCAACCATCTATAAAATCTTTGCTTACTCACTAAAATAACGTGTTCTATATGAATTAGAATAATTTTAAAACACTCCATCAACATCTCATATTATACATAATCTACAAACTTCATAAAACTCAAGAATTAAGTAAGAAAGCATACTTACTTGATGGGAAAACACCAAAACCCTCTAAAACCTTTAAAATCCTTCAAAACTTGCTTGAATTGAGAAGCAAAATATCCCTTCCTTGGCCATGGAAAAATCGAGTTGGAAGAGGAAAAAGAAGAGAGAGATAAATTTAATGATTTCTGACTTTTCTTACTTAATTTCTTAACCATACATACATATATATTATTTAATAATTAAGTAATAATTTATTTAATTCAAAAATCCTATTTTCCATCCTCCACCAAAAATATTTTAATTTTTATTTATTTAATTAATTTCTTTTTATAATAATTAATATTAACTTTTTACCAAATTACCCTTTAATTCTCATATGTTGCTTATATTCCAAATATACAACACATATATATTTCATTTTTCTCATTTCTAATTCTTCATATAATCTTCAAATTATTTATTTTAATTTAATTAAATTTTATCTTAGCAAAAATGTGGTTGTTCTATTTATGGATGGGAAATTTTGAAGAAACAAAAAAGAGTTTTCTTCATCTTCTTCATCATCTTAGGGCTGTACCAAAGAGAAATAAAGAGAGAAGAGTGATCTTGCCAAAGACATTAAAATCCATTAACAAAAAGAAACCTAAGGAATCAAGTGATTTTTTAAAGGAAATCAAGAATTCAAGTAAGTAGACTCTTACTAATCTTTGTTTTCATAGATTTTTGGGTTATGTATTGATAAGGGTAGAGAGAGAAAGTTGATTTAAAATTGATAAATTGATAGAATTAAAGTTAATATGGTGGATATGTGATGGTTGTTGATTAATTTGTTTAGATATGTATAAATTGTGAATTTAGGTTTTTATGGGATGATGATGTGAAAAATAGGGTTTTTTATATGGGTGAGTATAATTATTCTAATTAGTTGGTTTAGTGTTGTTTTAATGCATATATTATGATTTTATAGTTAGAATTTTGATATGGATGAAGTTAGGGATATGGACAAGTTATGTGAAATTAGGGTTTTGGATGAAAATTTAGATAACTATTGAATTGAAGTGTTTTGATGTTATTTTGATATATAAGTAATGATTTTATGGTTAAATGTTGGAAATAGGTAGTTTTGATTAAAGTTTGAATAAGGTAGTAATGGTGAAAATAAGGTTCTGGTGAAATTGCATAGAATTGTAGAAATTGATGTTTGATTGAATAATATAAATTGAAATGTAATGCTAATAGTATATTTGTACTTATAATATGGTTTAGGAGTTAGTAAAGTGAAAATTTCAAAATTAAGAGAGGAAGGGCATGTGAAGAAGTAAGGCTTGGAGGGAGCTTTTGGCTTGATTCTAGAAGCATACAAGGTTAATACATACTTTTATAACATTTAATTTAATTAATTATGCATGGCATTATACTTGTGGGCATTCTTTTAAAAAATAAAGATATTCTTTAAAGTGACATGTATACTTGATTATATGGTTAAAATGATATGAGAAATAATAGATTGGAGAAGAATGGAAAAAATATAAAATATGATTAAAAGTATGAAATATGTTAAAAAATAACTTGAAAGGATGAGAATGAATAATATGATATGAGGAAGAAAACATGAAAAAATAGCTAACAATATGAAAAATGAGAAAAAAAACCTAAGAATTGAGAAAATATGATGAAAATATGATAATGGGATAGAATGTAAAATACAACGTAAGATGTTTGTTTGATATGTAATATGTATGTGCTTGTGAAAAATAATAAAATATGGAAATGAGTCACATTGTAAATATGACTCCTAATTATGTTAAGTGGGTGTGAATATGGAATATGGTAATTGTATGGAATTGAGAGAAATTGATAAATGAGATGAATTATAAAAGTGATTATCAATGAGTTGATCACTTGAGAAATGTGGAAAAATAATAGAAAGGAAATGTGAATATGGAAATGTACTAAAATGATGGAAAAAGGTACAAAATAATAATAATAATAATAATAATAATAATAATAATAATAATAATAATAATGAAAGATAAAATTGGCTATGTTATTGGAAAGTGTGAAATAATGTGTGTTTGTCTTGTATAGTATCTTATTCTAGAGAATTATTATAACACCTCTTGAAAATCCTCTCTGGGAACTATCAAAGGATGCTATTCAATACATTCAACTAATCTTTAACCATTAATTAGGTTTAGGGTTTCTTTTGCTATTTCCACTATCCAAAAATTTCAACAGATAACATAACCTATAGAATAATCTTACTAATTCCAACACTCAAAACAAAACTTTAATATCTCCAATGAATCTAATACCATCTAAGAGTTAAAGTACTCAACATAAATTTAAATAATTTATAGTATAATATACATAAGATATTTACAAAATTCTCTATCATTCAATCTTTCAATACAAGTAGTATCTACATACCTATAACTTATACAATATTTCAAATAACCATCAAAAAGTATATAATACATCAATCTACAATTACAATGAACATAAAAACCATCATCTGCAGTAACAATCAATCTTGATGTCTTCACTTTCCAATTTACAACTTCCTCTGACCTTTATACCTGCATGTCAGAAACATTCTAACACTCTAAGCTTACAACTTATTGGTGCTTATATATACATATTTTTCTACTTATTGTTATAGAACAATTTCAGAGTATAGTAATAAATCACGCAATAATGAAATCACTTTAATAAATCAAACATTTCCATTAATAATCTAATTCAATATTTTATAATATATAAATAACAATTTAACATTACAAATATATTTAGTACTGCACTATACTTTCAGTGTTACAATTATTCACATTCAATCTATTTTATCACTTATGCTTTATCAATTTTCTTTTAACATTATTTATGTTATATTCTTTGTATTTTTTATAAATCTCACTTATCAGTAAAATTTATGGAATATTTCCACTTAATTTAATACTTTTATTCTTTGATTCAGTATATCATTCAGAATACTATAATTCTTACTGTAGACCCTTAATTTTGGCTCAAATTGAATTTAGCCCCACTTAAAAGGGCCTAATTAAATCTAATTTTAATTTAAAGGCCCTAATTAAACTTGGTTCCAATTAATAGGCCATATTCAAAGTCAAATAATCGGCTCTGGCTCAACGCAAAAGTCAAAATAATTGGGTCGGCCTAAGTTTCATGTCGAATTAGTGTGCTAATTCTACATCAGCCTTAGATAATCTCAAATTGGCCTTATGGCTAGCCCCTGTTTAAGGAATTTTAGTTTAACTTGGACTCGGAGGGTTCGACGCTTTCCTTAGTTAATTAGGAATGTTTGTGTAATATCCCTATGCATGCCCTAGAAGTTTTGTATGTTGTTGTTGTTGTTGTTGGTTTAAATTGGGAAAAGAATGTATATGTATATGTGTTTTGGGAAAAATTTAGGGTTTAGAGACAAGTTTATATGTTGTGTATATGGTGATATATATAACATATAAAATGGTCAAAGAGAGAGAGAGAGTCAATGCAAGAGGAGATTTTTATATGGTATGTGAAATTACTTAATTGGGTTTATAAGAGACAAAAGCTAAGTTAAGTGATGAGGGGTATATGAGTAATTGCTTGAAATGAAATGCATGGTGGAGATTAAAAGAAGAAAAGGTGTTTGACTTGTGCATTTTTCTTCTTTCTTTCTTGAAGTGGCCGGCTCTCCAAATAGCAAAGAGAAAGGGAGGTGTTCTTGAGGCAAGAAGTAAATTGAAGAAGGAATCAAGGGTGTTGGTTAGAAATTTGTGGAATTCTTCATTTAAGGTAAGTAATTTCTTGTTTTCTTTTATTAATTTTGAAGTTGTGGCTAAGGTGTATTGTGAATTGTTGAGTTGATGATTTGGTGTGTTTGATATGTGTTTACAAGTGTTAAAGTTGATTGTTAGTTAAAAGATTGAATTGAGGTTGGTTTGGTTGTGAAGGTTGTAAGTTTAAATGGATTTTGATAGTGGAAGTTCAAGTGTAAAGTTGGTTTTAGGGTTTGAGATGGTATGTGTTTAAATGTTTTGGTTGATGTGTTTTAATAAGGAATATTGTGTTAAACATGTAGAATTTGTGTTTAGAACATTGATTCCATTCAACTGAAACATGTTATATGGTGTTTGATGAGTTTGAGTGCAATTGGAGGAGAGTTGTGCATATTAGGGTTTGTGTTTTGGGAGACACGGCCAAAAGCAATGTGAGACACGGCCAAGCCAAGGAATTTTGGGCATGTTGGATTAGTTTTTGGGTGACACGGCCGTGTTCCCAAGCCGTGTTAGCTACTGTGAGTTTTGGTTTAAGAGACACGGCCACAAGCTTGGCCGTGTCCCTTGCCCGTGTTGCTTACTGTCCAATTGAGTTGAGTGACACGGCCACAAGCTTGGCCGTGTCCCTCAAGTGGCTGCCCGTGTCCCTCAATTGTGTGGGTTGGGGTTTTTATTCTTTGTTCTAATTGCATTGTTTTGGTTCTCCAAGGGTAGGTTGGTCCCTAAACCTAACCCTAAACACTTTAAACACACTTGAATCAATGAATGATATAATCAAATGCATGTGTAAGGTCCTAAAACTATGAATCATATCAATTGTTCTTTGCCCTAATTGCATTGTTGAGATTGAACAATGTTATGTTATGCATTGTGAATGGTAATGTGTTTCATGAGTAATATACATTGAAATTGAAATGTATGTCAAAGATGCAATGATAATTCAAATAAGACATGATATGAGACAATGCCATTGTGTTTGGCTATGATGATGCAATTGAAAGAAATAAGGCATGTTTGCCTAAATGTTGTTGAGAATTGAGAATGAAAATGATAATTGAATAATAAATGAATTGTGTGGCTAATGTGTTATTCCATTTTCAGAGTTGGTTGTTGGTGGCATGCCTAATAAGTGTAACAATCTCTTGAAGTTAGGTTGGATTGAATCCTTGAAGCCTAATTGAGATGTTACCACCCTTGAAGCTAGGTTGGGTTAGTTCTTGAAGCCAAGTTGGGTAGAAGCTTAGCATGCTTTGCTCCCCTTGAAGCTTGGTTGAACTTAATCCTTGAAGCCTAGTTGGGTATATGATATTGATAAATGTGATAACAAAACCAAAGCATTAACTCTGAAAATTGAATGGCATATTAGTGTGTCTTGGGCCCATGCTTGTCTTTGTTTAGTGTTGATTATGAATGGTTAAATGAATACTAATGAGGTATATGAAAAGATATTGAAATGTGATATGTAATGTGAAAGTATGTTGTTAGTTTTGCATATATGATGTTACATGTATAATATGGATTGAGAAATGACATTGCATTGCACTAAGTCATATCATTTGCATGATTATCTTACTAAGCCGTTGGCTTAGCGCGATAGTGTTTAATCGCGCAGGTAATAGAGTTGATAGAGTTGAACCCGAGAGTTCATCAAGACCAAGTGAGAGTAGACCTTGAAGAATCTATTTTGGGAGCTTAAAGATCAGAGCAGACTTGCCAATCATGTATACTTCTTTATATTTTGTAAAGAAATGTTTAATATGTAAATATGTACATATTTTATAACTTTCGCTGTGTAATATTTAAATGTATATATATATAACTAATATGTTTTGTTTTATAAGTAAATGATCTACCTTTCTATAATGTATAATGATAAGGGTATTGTATCAAGTTTTAAAGTGTTTTGAATGTTAAGAGAACCGTAGCATCCCTATGTTTGGTGCACTTATGCTACATTGTTGTGGTTGTAGTGTGTGTGCATTGGATATGGGGGTGTTACAATTGTTTTGGTATCAGAGCCTAGGTTTGAGATTCTCAACCTAGGTAAAATGTAACAAAAAGAATATTTTTACTTAAAAAGTTGGTTTTGAATAAAAATACATGTTTGGGATTGGCAATCTCTGATCTTTAATAAGATGTAGTATGTTGTGTTTGCAGTGTTAGGTGTTGATGGATCCTCATTTGAGACAGTCGGTTGAGGGTAGTGAGGAGAGCGTTGCTCCTGATGAGGGAGCTATGGTTGATAGTGTTGAGGAGGCACCTGCTTCGGTGTCGGGTAGACCAGCTGGAGAGGAGGTTCCACCAGCCTGGTTTAGACATATGATGGAAGTTATGAGACAAGCACCTGTGCAACCAGTGCCACCACCCCCTCAGCCTGTGGTACCAGTGAGGCACTATGACAAACTAAGGAAGTATGGAGCGGAGGATTTCCTTGGTACTACTGATCCAGCTGTAGCGGAACAGTGGCTTGATAAAGTACAGAGGATTTTTATTCAGTTGCAAGCCACATCGGAGGAAAAGTTTGATTATGCCAGATCATTGCTACAGAAAGATGCCTACGATTGGTGGAAGACAGTGCCACATTCTATGGAAGATCCACCAACCTTGTCATATGCCGATTTTCTGAGGGAATTTGAGTTGAAGTATACTCCTAGGGAGTATAAGGACATGAAGAAGATGGAGTTCTTGAGCTTGAAGCAAGACAGCAAGACTGTTACTGAGTACGAGGTTGAGTTTATTCGACTGAGTCAGTATGCTGGGGGTATCATTGCTGATGAGATTGATAGGTGTCGGCGATTTGAGGAGGGATTGAGGCCCTCGATCATGTGCTTAGTGGCTGGATCCAGATATCACGATTTCTCCCAGTTAGTGGCAGCAGCTCGAAGTGTGGAGCGAGCTCAGGGCATTGCAGCTGCTTCAGAGGAAGAGGTTAGGGTGAGAAGACCTCAATTTGAGGCAGGGTATTCTTCTGTTAAGAGAGGTAGAGGAAGTTTTGTTCCTCGGAGTAGTAGGAGCCAGAGACCAGCGGGTAGGTCAGTGCAGTTACAGAGGCAGAGATTTAGACCTGCAGCTTCAGTGGCGAGTGCTCCGACCCCTATGGTTCAGAGATCCACCTTACCCATCTGCATCCATTGTGGTAGGCCGCATGGTGGTCCTTGTTGGAAGGCTGGTGTTGCAGGGGTATGTTTCAGGTGTGGGTCACCTGATCACTTTGTGAGAGATTGTCCTAAGAGGCAAGAACAGATGTCAGTTGATACTGCAGCTTCTCGACCTAGTGTGAGGGGAGGTCGAGGAGGCAGGGGTTTCAGCCGAGGAGGAAGATTTGGGTTCAGTGCTAGAGGAGGTGCTACATCCAGGGAGAGTAGGCCAGAGGAGGTTGGATCTTCCCAGAGGATGTATGTTATGCAGAGGCAGCCAGATGCATCGGCAGTCATAGCTGGTACTTTTTCTTTATTTGATACTCCAGTACTTACTTTGATTGATCCGGGTTCCACGCATTCTTATATTAGTGCATCTGTTTTGCCTGTGTCTGATGTGCATGCTGAGTCCCTAGGATTTGATGTGTTGGTGACAAATCCGTTAGGGCATAGTGTGGTTGTGAGTAAGGTGCACCGAGATAGTGCAGTGAGGGTGCAAGGTGAGGAGTTCCTTGGAGACTTGATTGAGATGCCATTTAAGGAATATGATGTGATCTTAGGTATGGATTGGCTATCTCGACATGGAGCTGTGGTGGATTGTAAAAAGAAAATTGTTTCTTTGAGAACGGGTGATGGTAGAGAGGTGATAGTATCTAATGAGCAGGAACAGCTAGCCTCCTTATTTGTTTCAGCTGTTGCAGCTAGGAGATTGATTAGAAAGGGGTGTGAAGCCTATCTTGCTCATGTGGTGGATACTAGAGTGAAGGGTTCTCCCATTGATAGTATTGCCACAGTTGCAGAGTTCCCTGATGTTTTTCCAGAGGAGTTGCCAGGATTGCCTCCTGAGAGAGAGGTGGAGTTTGGTATCGAATTGTTGCCTGGTACCACACCTATCTCGATTACTCCTTACAGAATGGCACCAGCAGAATTAAGGGAGTTGAAAGTGCAATTACAGGAGTTATTGGACAAAGGATTTATTCGCCCCAGTGTTTCTCCTTGGGGAGCTCCTGTGCTATTTGTGAAAAAGAAAGATGGTACCATGAGGTTGTGTATCGATTATAGGCAATTGAACAAGGTGACTATTAAAAATAAATATCCTTTGCCTAGAATCGATGATCTCTTTGATCAATTGAAGGGTGCAGCTGTGTTTTCTAAAATTGATCTGAGATCAGGGTACCATCAGCTGAGAGTCAGAGCTGAAGATGTTCCTAAGACCGCCTTTCGGACCAGGTATGGGCATTATAAATTTTTAGTTATGCCTTTTGGTCTAACAAATGCACCTGCAGCTTTCATGGATTTGATGAATAGGGTGTTTAGGCCCTATCTGGATCAGTTTGTAGTGGTCTTCATCGATGATATTCTAGTGTATTCAAGGAATGAAGAGGAACATGATTTGCATCTGCGGATTGTGTTGCAGATTTTGAGAGAAAAGCAGTTATTTGCCAAATTGTCGAAGTGTGAGTTCTGGTTGGATCAAGTAGCTTTTCTCAGACATATTGTTTCTGCAGAAGGCATCAGAGTTGATCCGAGCAAAGTTGAAGCAATTTTGAATTAGAGTCCACCCAAGTCTGTGACAGAGATTAGAAGTTTTCTGGGTTTGGCAGGCTATTACCGGCGGTTTGTGAAAGGGTTTTCTTTGATAGCTACTCCACTCACCAGATTGCTTCGTAAGGGAGTGAGGTTTTTGTGGACAGATCAGTGTCAGGCGAGCTTTGAGCAGTTGAGAGATATGTTGACTCAAGCGCCTGTTCTTACTTTACCTGTTGAAGGCAAACCATATGTGATTTACAGTGATGCTTCACATAGTGGTTTGGGGTGTGTGCTAATGCAAGAAGGTAAAGTTATAGCTTATGCATCTAGACAGTTGAAACCGCATGAGCTTAATTATCCGACCCATGATTTGGAATTGGCTGCCATTGTGTTTGCATTGAAGATTTGGCGCCACTATCTGTTTGGGGAGAAATGTTTCATCTACACTGATCACAAGAGTTTGAAGTATTTGGGTGTCCAGAAAGAACTCAATCTTCGTCAGAGGAGATGGTTAGAATTAATTAAAGACTATGACTGCTTGATTGACTATCATCCAGGTAAAGCAAATGTTGTTGCTGATGCCTTGAGTCGGAAGTCTTTAGCTGGTTTAACAGTTTACTCGCTCTCGTTGCTTGTTGAGTTGAGAGCATTGCATGCCAGTTTTGTACCTTGTGTTGATGGTGCATTATTGGCACAGTTGCAATTGAAGCCGGTTTTGTTAGATCAGATCAAAGAAGCTCAGTTGGCCGATAAGAAGATTCAGAAGATTATTTCAGATTGCAAGAATGGGAAGACTAGAGATTTTGTTGTGAAAGGTGATGGAAGTCTCTGGTTCAAGAGCAGATTGTGTGTACCCGATGATGCTGATTTGAAAAGGGTCATTTTGGAAGAAGCTCATCAGTCGATGTTTGCTATGCATCCGGGTAATACGAAGATGTATCATGATTTGAGACAGCATTATTGGTGGATGGGGTTGAAGAGAGACATTGCTGAGTTTGTATCGAAATGTCTCACTTGTCAGAAGGTTAAAGCAGAGCATCAAGTTCCAACTGGATTGCTTCAACCATTATCAGTACCAGAATGGAAGTGGGATAGAGTGACGATGGATTTTGTGTCTGGTTTGCCATTGACACAAAAGAAGCATGATGCTATATGAGTGATTGTGGATAGATTGACTAAGACAGCTCATTTCCTTCCGGTGCGGATGGATTACTCTTTGGAAAGGTTGGCTGAGCTGTATATCCATGAGATTGTGAAACTGCATGGTGTTCCAACTTCTTTAGTGTCTGATCGAGATCCCAGGTTTACTTCAAGATTTTGGAAGAGTTTGCATAGTGCTTTGGGTTCTCGATTACACTTCAGTACTGCTTTTCATCCACAGACGGATGGACAGTCAGAGAGGGTGATACAGATTATTGAGGATATGTTGAGAAGCTGTGTCATCGATTTCTCTGGAAGTTGGGATAGATTTTTACCTCTTGTGGAGTTTGCTTACAATAACAATCACCAATCTAGCATTGGTATGGCACCATTCGAAGCACTGTATGGTAGACGGTGTCGGACACCTTTGTGTTGGAATGAGATTGGTGAAGGTAAGTTAATTGGGCCTGATTTGATTCAAGAAACTGAAGAGAAAGTAAAGTTGATTCGAAGCAGATTAAAAGCAGCTTCAGACCGACAGAAGACTTATGCAGATCTGAAAAGGAGAGACATTCAGTTTGATGTTGGAGATAAGGTGTTTTTGAAAGTGTCTCTTTGGAAGAAGATTTTGAGGTTCGGTCGGAAAGGAAAATTGAGTCCTCGTTTCATTGGGCCGTATGAAGTGTTAGAAAGAGTTGGGCCAGTTGCGTATCGACTTGCTTTGCCACCTGAGTTGGATCGTATTCATAATGTATTCCATGTTTCTATGTTGAGGAGGTACAGGTCGGATCCATCTCATGTGTTGCCATTTGAATCTATTGAAGTGAGCCCAGACTTGACATTTGAAGAGGAACCAGTTGCTATCTTGGCACGAGAAGTGAAAGAGTTGAGGAAAAAGAGTGTCCCATGGTGGAGATTAAAAGAAGAAAAGGTGTTTGACTTGTGCATTTTTCTTCTTTCTTTCTTGAAGTGGCCGACTCTCCAAATAGCAAAGAGAAAGGGAGGTGTTCTTGAGGCAAGAAGTAAATTGAAGAAGGAATCAAGGGTGTTGGTTAGAAATTTGTGGAATTCTTCATTTAAGGTAAGTAATTTCTTGTTTTCTTTTATTAATTTTGAAGTTGTGGCTAAGGTGTATTGTGAATTGTTGAGTTGATGATTTGGTGTGTTTGATATGTGTTTACAAGTGTTAAAGTTGATTGTTAGTTAAAAGATTGAATTGAGGTTGGTTTGGTTGTGAAGGTTGTAAGTTTAAATGGATTTTGATAGTGGAAGTTCAAGTGTAAAGTTGGTTTTAGGGTTTGAGATGGTATGTGTTTAAATGTTTTGGTTGATGTGTTTTAATAAGGAATATTGTGTTAAACATGTAGAATTTGTGTTTAGAACATTGATTCCATTCAACTGAAACATGTTATATGGTGTTTGATGAGTTTGAGTGCAATTGGAGGAGAGTTGTGCATATTAGGGTTTGTGTTTTGGGAGACACGGCCAAAAGCAATGTGAGACACGGCCAAGCCAAGGGATTTTGGGCGTGTTGGATTAGTTTTTGGGTGACACGGCCGTGTTCCCAAGCCGTGTTAGCTACTATGAGTTTTGGTTTAAGAGACACGGCCACAAGCTTGGCCGTGTCCCTTGCCCGTGTTGCTTACTGTCCAATTGAGTTGAGTGACACGGCCACAAGCTTGGCCGTGTCCCTCAAGTGGCTGCCCGTGTCCCTCAATTGTGTGGGTTGGGGTTTTTATTCTTTGTTCTAATTGCATTGTTTTGGTTCTCCAAGGGTAGGTTGGTCCCTAAACCTAACCCTAAACACTTTAAACACACTTGAATCAATGAATGATATAATCAAATGCATGTGTAAGGTCCTAAAACTATGAATCATATCAATTGTTCTTTGCCCTAATTGCATTGTTGAGATTGAACAATGTTATGTTATGCATTGTGAATGGTAATGTGTTTCATGAGTAATATACATTGAAATTGAAATGTATGTCAAAGATGCAATGATAATTCAAATAAGACATGATATGAGACAATGCCATTGTGTTTGGCTATGATGATGCAATTGAAAGAAATAAGGCATGTTTGCCTAAATGTTGTTGAGAATTGAGAATGAAAATGATAATTGAATAATAAATGAATTGTGTGGCTAATGTGTTATTCCATTTTCAGAGTTGGTTGTTGGTGGCATGCCTAATAAGTGTAACAATCTCTTGAAGTTAGGTTGGATTGAATCCTTGAAGCCTAATTGAGATGTTACCACCCTTGAAGCTAGGTTGGGTTAGTTCTTGAAGCCAAGTTGGGTAGAAGCTTAGCATGCTTTGCTCCCCTTGAAGCTTGGTTGAACTTAATCCTTGAAGCCTAGTTGGGTATATGATATTGATAAATGTGATAACAAAACCAAAGCATTAACTCTGAAAATTGAATGGCATATTAGTGTGTCTTGGGCCCATGCTTGTCTTTGTTTAGTGTTGATTATGAATGGTTAAATGAATACTAATGAGGTATATGAAAAGATATTGAAATGTGATATGTAATGTGAAAGTATGTTGTTAGTTTTGCATATATGATGTTACATGTATAATATGGATTGAGAAATGACATTGCATTGCACTAAGTCATATCATTTGCATGATTATCTTACTAAGTCGTTGGCTTAGCGCGATAGTGTTTAATCGCGCAGGTAATAGAGTTGATAGAGTTGAACCCGAGAGTTCATCAAGACCAAGTGAGAGTAGACCTTGAAGAATCTATTTTGGGAGCTTAAAGATCAGAGCAGACTTGCCAATCATGTATACTTCTTTATATTTTGTAAAGAAATGTTTAATATGTAAATATGTACATATTTTATAACTTCCGCCGTGTAATATTTAAATGTATATATATATATATAACTAATATGTTTTGTTTTATAAGTAAATGATCTACATTTCTATAATGTATAATGATAAGGGTATTGTATCAAGTTTTAAAGTGTTTTCAATGTTAAGAGAACCGTAGCATCCCTATGTTTGGTGCACTTATGCTACATTGTTGTGGTTGTAGTGTGTGTGCAATGGATATGGGGGTGTTACAGTTTGTACCGGTTACCCTAATTTGGGACTATAAAAAGAGCAATGATGGAACACAGAAGGGAGGAACTTAAGAGCCAACAATTGAGGTTTAACCAGGAATTACAACCATAAATAAAAAAAGTAATAAAGAAACAGAAAGAAAAAAGGAACAAAGAGAGGTAGTCACCTAAAGCACCCATTGATCCTCGGATCATTAAAGCACCAACCAAAGCTTAAGTTGATCTAGGTAGTAGCACTACAAAACTAAAAGTGTAACATCCGTGAATTTTTAAAAATTAAATTAAATAAATAATTTAAATAGAAAATTGAAAGATTAGAAATGAAAAAGTAAAGTGTATATGTGATTTATATTAAATATGTATAACGTATACAAAAGTCAACTTTAAATAGAAAAGTCAATGGTCAAAGTGGCAAAATTTTAAATATGCTTTGAAAAATTAAAATTAAATAAATAATTAAAAAATTAATTATGGATGGAAGACAAAATTATGATTTTTTAAAATAAATAAATAATTAATTAATTAAAAAATATCAAAATAATGTAAATAAATAAATATATATATATATATATGTGGTCTTAAGAAGAGATGGATTAAAAAAAGTCAAATATAGCATCTTCTTCCTCCTTTTCTTCTTGTTTTGGCCGAGAATCTCCATAACCATGAGAGGATGAATTTTTCTTCAACCAACTACTCATCTAGCAAGGATTTTCAAGAAACCAAGTGGAATTTTGATGATTTTTCCAACACTTAGTAAGCTTTTTATCCTAATTTTTGGGTTTCCATGGAAATTATGAGTATGTGAAGTTTGGGTTTTTGTACAAGTATGATTTAATTGCTTGAATGGGTATGTATGATGCTATTTTGACTAGTATTTAATGATTTTCAAGTTAGATGGAATAAAAGAGTAAGTTTGGATTGAGTTTGGATGAAGAAGTTGAATTAGGGTTATGTAAAATTTGGATTTATGAAATCATGTGTTTTAATTGTGAAAATGGATTCCAAATGTGTTATTTTGATGCATAAACAAGGATTTTAAAGTCAAATAATGGATTTAACCAAGTTTGATTAGAGTTTGGATAAGGTATTGTTGAATTTAGGGTTTTGGAAGGGAATTTTTTAAAGAATGGTTAATTGTTTGTTTTTAATGTTTAAATCATATTATTTAATGATATAAGTAATGGAAATAAGCTTGGATTAATAATTGGAATGAGTTGGAATAATGCACCTTCATTGATGTGGGTTGTATAAATATGTGTTTGATATATATGTATATGTATAAATGTTTTGAGGGATTATGGAGGAAATTGAGAAGTTGGGGTGAAGTGTGTGATTTGTTTTTATTAGGAGTGTTTTTTTTATGCAGGTTGAGTAATTGTTGAATTTTTGGAATGTCCTATTTACAGATAAAAATCTGGCAAATTTTTTCTAGATATTTTCATATAAAATGCTTATTTTGGAATCTATAACTAATAAAGAATATTTTATTACTATTTAAATATACATTTTAATGTGTTTGGAAATTTAAATTAGAAATGTGAAAATTTTTATTAAATGGGTTGTGGCATTCTTCTACTTTCTATGCGTATTTTATATATACTGAATGTATGTATTATACATATATAAGAATACATTATATAAGGTGAAAGGGTGTTACAAAAAGTTTTGGTGTTAAAATCAAGCTTGGTTCAAAAAATTAAAATTGGTGTAGCTAACAACACAAGTACAATTTTTCAATTGAATTTATTGATTATTTTCAATATTTGATCTACTGCGTTACCAGATTATAAATGCGATTTTACAAGTTCTTTTACAATGAGTTACAGATTTAGGATTAAAATTAACTGAAAGCCCAATTGCATATATTAACCATGTTCTTTAAATCCAAAACCCTACTTCATAATCCAAAACCCTAGCTTGCATGTTTTAGTTTATTTTTCAAAACCCTACTTTGCACATTGTGAAACGGGAATTTTTTTCCCCCACTCTCATGTGAAATAGTTCTTGCAACTTTGACACTGTTAGGCTCAGGACATTAGAGGACACAGTCCTAAACCTGGAGAAAATGGAGTCGCCACCCAGACAGTCTGGGAAAAAAAAGGGTGGATGACTCGATTCCTAAGGAATCCCTAACCCCCTATTGGGTTCGAAAAGTTGGATATGTGTGGGGAAGGTGATAATGACCCAGCACTCCCACAACTTCCGATTTATTGGAACCGGCCTCCTTTTTAGGTCTTAATATTATAAAATTCTTAAATATAATGACATTATCCATACTGCATGCGATCATAAGAATAAATAAATATTTTATTAAAAATCATAGCAATGTCCAAATAAAACAAATAAATGGACACCCATCTAAGGATAGAAACATGCCCTTACATCGTCCAATGTCTAAAACTAAATAGGACACCCACCAAAAGGTGAAAACATATCGTTTACATTAATCCCAAAATATGAAAATAATTTAAATTACATGAAACTTAATTGATGAGGTATCCATAAGGTGGAAACATACCTCTTACATAATGAAAAATAAAATAAACCAATAAAAGACATTCAACCATTCATCATGAAAGTAAACCATTCATTATAAGTCAAATAAATATTAAGATATAAAGATGTAAACTAAGAATACAGTATGTAAAGCAAGATTCAAGTAGCAATTAAAAACTAAATATACAAACTAGAGTTTTATGAATTGTGATTTAGGAAAATACAATTAGGGTTTAGGGTTTCTTTTTTTTTTAAAAAAAAAATAGGATTAGGGTTCTAAAGTTTTTAGGGTTTAGATTCAAAAACTAGAGTTTTTAGGGTTTAGAGAAATTAATATTATTATAATTATTTTTTAAGTATTAGGCTACTGTAAAGATTTTGGAAAGTAAAATTAATTAGGGTTTAGGGCTCATACTATGCAATTAGGGTTTAGGAAGAAATAAATTAGGGTTTTGAAATTTATAAAAATAATGATCAAAGCTTTGAAGTTGGAATAAACAAGCTACTGCTAAAAATATTTGAGAAAAATTAAGTGAAGCTATTGTGATAATACATCATAAAAACTTTAAACAAAGCTATTAACATGCTAACTAAATAATCATATATTTGGAAAAGGTTATGCTATTAAGCTACTGGATTCAATTTTAAACAATGATCATGCATGTTCCATGTTAAAAATTATCAAAATCATGTTATAATGAATTAATTAAGAAAATACCGCCATTCGTTTGTTCCACCAAAATTGCACTGTTGAAATTCTGGGGGAGCTTGATCAAGACAACATAGCCTTATTGCCTTGTGAGTTGAAGTGTTCTTTTTGTTTTTGATTGCTTAAGGTTGCTTTCTGTTTCTCCCAGTTCAAAAGTCTGAGAATAATTCTTGAATAATTTTTTTTGTTCTTATTTCTGTGTTTAAAACTGCTATTTATAGGAATTTAAAGCAAAACCTAATATGTTAACGAAATTTAAAACTGTATAGGAAATTAATTGAGGTTTTCGAGTAAAATAAAGTGATGAGATCAATTTTGTACTTGTTTTTAGTATGATTTTTTTTTGTGTTTTTAGTTAATGTTTCATTTGATTTTTGTTTAAAGTTTGTTTTAAGTGTTTATTTTAGGTTAAAGTGCAAAAACTCCCTTGGATGATCAAAACAATGAAGAAAGAGCATGAATCAAGCAAGACATGGCCAAGCCAAAGCAAGCTTGGCTGTGTCCCTCAAAGGAACTTCAAGGTAGTAGCTGACACGGCCAGGAGACATGGCTAAGCCATTGGCCGTGTCTCACCCAAGGAATAAAACCAAAAAAGAAAAGAAAAGAAGACAGAAGCTGACACTGGCAGGTGACACGGCCACAAGCTTGGCCGTGTCCCATCTTAAGCCAAGGAACAAAGGACCAAGCAAAGAATGAAATAAAAGAAACAGAAGGTGACACACCCACATGACATGACCAAGCCACTGGCCGTGTCACATGACAAGGCCACAAGCTTGGCCGTGTCACTCCTTGAAGAACAAAGAAAAGAAAGAAAGAAAGAGAGGCTTGATGGACATGACCAATTAGCTTGGCCGTGTCCCAAAGAGAAATGAGAGACACGGCTAAGCCACTCATGGCTTGGCCGTGTCACCTATAAAATATTGAATTCTTTTGCAAGGATTGAGGAACAAGTGGGGGACAAACAATTTACTTTTGCCAAAAGAAAGATTAAAGAAAGGAAAAGCTTGCCTAAATGATAAAAAGAGAAGGAAATGCAAGAACCAGGGTAGACTTGGAGAGGAGGCTTGGGCCTACACGTTTTGGGAAAGGAGAGAGTGACACTCTCCTTGACTCTTCATCTTCATCCTCCATTTCTATCCTCTCCACCATCTCCATCTTCCATTGGCAAGCTCTTGAAGGTTGTAGAAGCTTCATTGAAAGGGTTGGTGACTTGAGAAAGCTCCATTCCATTTTGCAAAGGGGAATCAACCATTGAAGAGGGTTTGAGCTCTTCATCATACACCCAAGTGGAGCTAGGAGGAAGACTAGTAATCCTACTCTTGGCATCTTCACAAGGGGTTTTTCTATTTTCTCTTTTAATTCATTTTAATGTTATTATTGTTGTTATATTAAGAGAATTGAACATGAACTAACTCATTCTCTATCTAGATATTGATGAACCCTAGCTTATTTGTATGGATTGAATAATTTTAATTGATGGAGATGTTATATTCTTATGATTCTTAATGATTTATTTCCAATTGATAATAACATCCTTATTGATTGGTTACAATTTTCATATTATTGACTTGAGAAAGCTTGATATGAATTGAATACTCATAAGGGTTGAGGATTGATTAGAGTGCTAGAGATAGACTTACAAGATCCTTTGGTTTATAATTCCTTGTTCTTAATGCAAGATCTACTTAATTATGTTTGAGAAGAGATTCCAGCATTCTACTTAGTGATTAGGGATTAATTCACTCGAGAGAGGTTAATGGCTTTGAAATATGTCCCTTGGTTGAAGAATTTGAGTCTATCATTGGATTTCCAAATAATCAACAAATGACATTACCCATACTAATTTCCAAGACTCAACAGAAGATGCAAATGTTATTTCAAATTTTAAAGCCCGAAGTTCTTCAGTTGATGAGAGGTGAGAAAATTCTACTTGCTCCCTTAATTGATTTTTGTCTCTCTCATTTGGCTCCTACTAAGGCATGGGGACGTAAACTTTGTCTTTGCTTGCTTGGCCAATTCTTGCTTGTTTCTTCTGACGGTGATATTGATCCATGAGTATTGGATATCATGGATCAAATGGAAGGAAGCTTGTCGCCGATACCTATGATCTTAGCCGAGACATTAGTTGGATTAGACCAACTTAAATCGGGATTGACAAAGAGACTGACCGGGAGTCCGTTGCTGCTTCAGGTAATTACCTAAACTGCCCTTTCGGGTTTTCAATTTAGGCTTTCTTTTTCTTCTTTCTTTTTTTTCTTTTTTTATTTCTCTAATTTTTTCCTAGTCCGCCCATGCTGGTTTTCAGAACTAGCGAGCAGTCCTAATTTTTACCTAAGCTGCCCTTGCGAGTTTTCAACTTAGCAGACCTCTTTTATTATATTTTTATATCGTTCTAATTTTTGCCTAGTCCACCCATGTGGGTTTTTAGAACTAGCGAGCTGTCCTAATTTTTGCCTAAGTTGCCCTTACTGGTTTTCAACTTAGCGAACTCTTCTTCTTCTTCTTTTTTTTTGAATTTAATTTCCCTCACAAATTTGGCTTCAGGAGCATCTCTGCTTGCTTGATACTCCATCTATGGATTTTGCCAGATATCTGCCACGACATCATTCTGCTAGGAAGCTACTCCATCCTGCTTCTTCATATGCTGACTGGGTTGACTGGATCCACTCATGCACTGAAGTCAACATCCGTTGGTTGGTACCTTGGTGGAAGATTTCTCGTGTCACCATGTGCACATACTTGAAGTATGTTCCTCTTGCTGCTCTTCGTCAAGGTACTTGCTATGATCCTCGCTGACTTGGCCATCAGTATGGAGCTGAGCCTCGTGGTTCTGAATTCACTTCTGATTTAGACATGCCTTGCTTGACTAAAGCTTACTTGGATCGGCTGAGGCAAATCTGGCCTGCACGTTACACTTATCATCTGCCATAGATTTTACATTTGTCAATTCAAAAAGTGTATTATGCTTCTTTTCCATTTATAATTTGTCATCAACTTTTGCTATTGTGTTTATTTATTTCATCCATATCTGGTCAAATACTTATAACAGTGCACATAAAACAACTTTAACATTAATTCTGTTTTATTAAATTGGGGAACAACCAAACATAAAGCCAGTATACACAAGATCACTCATGTTGCCAACTAGCCCTTTCGGGTTTTCTAATTGATGATTTTCTCTCATTTAGCCCTAATTGTTGCCTAGCCCACCCTTTTGGGTTTTCGAAACTAGTGGACGGCTCTAACTTTTGCGTAGGCCACCCTTTTGGGTTTTCAACCTAGCGAGCTCTTTTTATTTTATTTTATACATAAAACCTCTTCAACCCGTCGATGTTTACTGGCTCACTAAACTCGTTCCCATCCCTGTCTGATAGCTTCACTGCACCCTTGTTCATGACTTGTTTCACGACATATAGCCCTTCCCAGCTAGGCCTAAACTTCCCTCTTGGATTAGATACGTTAGGCTTACATTGCTTCAATACCAAATCCCCGACTCTGAGTTTTCTAATCTTAACCCTTCTATTGGAGCTATCTTCTTTTGATACAGTTGATGATGATACAATGCCTTTAACTTTTTCTCTTCTAGTAAAGCTAACTGTGTGTATCTGCTTATTACCCATTCTGTTTCAGGTAGTTCAGCTTCCAAGACTACTCTTAACGACTTGATCTCAATTTCAATAGGCAATACCACTTCCATCCCATAAACCAAAGAGAACGGTGTCATTCTAGTAGGTGTTCGCACACTTGTTCTATATCCCCATAAAGCAAAGGGAAGCATCTCTGACCAATCCCTGTAAGTCTTGGTCATCTTGGACAGAATTTGCTTAATTGTCTTGTTTGTTGCTTCTATTGCACCATTATCCTTTGGTCTATAAGGAGAGGATCGGTGATGATGGATTCGGTACTTCGAGAATAAAACCTTAACTGCTCCTTGAAACTGTACCCAATTGTCTGATATTACACTGTGCGGGACTCCATACCTGCAAATGAGGTTCTTTTCAATGAATCTAGCCATTTAACTTGTGCCCAGTTTGTTGAAGGATTCGGCTTTGACCCATTTCAAAAAATAATCTACTGCTACTACAATGAAATGGTGACCGTTTGAGGCTGTTAGATATATCTCTCCTATAATGTCGATACCCTAAGTGGCAAAGGGCTAGGGTGAAGATATAGAATGCAATTCTTCAGGAGGCATGTGATTCAAGTTACCAAACATCTGACATTGTTGGCACTTCTTTACGAACTCAATACAATCTCTCTCCATGGTCAACTAGTAGTAACCTTGTCGAATAATCTTCTTTACTAGGGCCAAACCACTCATGTGCGGACTGGAACTTCCTGCATGTATTTCTGACATGATATGCTCCACTTTAGGCTTCCTTAAACATCTCAAATGCACCCTATCAGGCCATCTTCAATATAACTCTTCATGGAATGTGATGTATTGCAAAGACCACCGCCTTATGGCTCTTCTTTCTTTCTTTGTTGCCCCTGACGAGTATTTCCTTTCCTCTAAAAATTACCTTATAGTATCATACCATGCATCATGGTCTGTATCAGTTTCCATGATTGTCTCATATTCATAGCAAGGAGTTGATGAACTGGTCAAAATCAGAGGCTTAAGGAATAAACCGACAGGATTTTCCCATACCGAAGCCAATGTGGCTAGGGCATCAACCATTTGATTTTCTTCTCTTGATAGGTGTATAAAACTATACTCCTTGAATTCCTTCTTCATCATGGTCAAATAATGGTGGTATGGTTTTAATTTTTCTTCTTTTAACTCCCACTCTCCATTTACTTGGGATACTACTAGCAATGAGTCACCAAAAACTTCTACCTTATCCACCTTCATAATCATTAGGGTTTCTAAACCAAAGATACAAGCTTCGTATTCCACCATATTATTGGTTGCCCTAAATTTCAACTTTTTTGCTAAATGGATAAGTTTCCTTTCGGGCGATTCTAGTATGACTCCCAAACCTGCTCCTTTCTTATTTATTGCTCCATCAAAATACATTTTCCACCCTTGTACTTCAATTGCCTCTAAATGTTCATCCAAAAATTCCAAGACTACCTCTTAGCTATCTAGTAATGGTTGTTGGGCTAGGAATTCTGCCACTGCTCTACCTTTGATTATTTTCCTGGTTACATACTCAATCTCAAATTCTTCTAATATTATTAACCATCGGCCATATTTCCCAATCAAAGAGGGTGTCTCCCTTAAGTACTTCATTGGATCCAACCTGGAAATTGCTTGCACACTATAAGATTGAAAGTAATGCCGCAACTTCTTAGAAGACCAAACCATGGCTATGCAGGTCTTTTCAATGATACTATACTTAATTTCATAAGATAGGAGTTTTCTACTCAAATAGTAAATTGCATGCTCAATCCTTGACTTATCTGCTTGGGCTAGCATGACTCCTATTGACTATTCTTCTACTGCTAAGTATAGTAATAGAGGTTTACCGGGTTTAGGTGGTTTTAAAACAGGTGGATTCAGCAAATACTCTTTTATTCGCTTAAATGTCTTTTGACACTCTTCATTCCATATGGCCGATTGATTCTTTTTAAGCAATTTGAAGATAGGCTCACAGATTGTTGTGAGCTTTGCTATAAATCTGCTAATATATTGTAATTTACCAATGAATCTCCGAACTTCTCTCTCCATCTTTGGAGCTGGTATATCCCTGGTTGCTTTAACTTTGTCAGGATCAATCTCAATGCCATTCGAACCAATCACATGTCCCAATAATTTACCAGAGGTAACCCCGAACACATACTTTTTCGGGTTTAATCTTAGCTTATATTTCAATGCTCTATCGAAGAATAATTCTAAGTTTTGGAAGTGTTGTTCCCTTGTATCCGATTTTACCATCATATCATCAACATATACTTTAACTTCTTTGTGCATCATGTCATGAAATATTGTGGCGGCCATCCTTTGGTAGGTTTCTCCAGCATTCTTTAAGCCGAACAACATCACCCTATAACAAAATATACCCCACGTAGTAATGAAAGCAGTTTTGGTTTTATCCTCTTAGGCCATTAATACTTGGTTGTATCCAGAAAATCCATCTACAAATGAGTGTAGCACGCTAGAGACTGCACTATCAATGAGGACATCTATATGGGGTAAAGGAAAATCATCTTTAGGGGAAGCCTTGTTTAAATCTCTATAATCCACACAGACCCTTATTCTTCCATCTTTCTTTGTCATGGGTACTATATTGGCTAGCCAATATGGATATTCTATCACTTCAAGGAACTTTACTTGTATTTGTTTAGTGACCTCTTCTTTAACCAATTCAGCCCATTCCAGTCTTAATCACCTAAGCTTTTGTTTGACAGGCTTCATGTGAGTGTAAGTAGGAATAAGATGTTCGGTTATGTCTCGATCTATTCCAATCATATCCTCATAAGAGCAAGCAAACACTTCTTCATATTTTTTGACTATTTTTTCAAATCTCTCTCTCTCATCAGAGTAAGGTCGGATGCTATGCTAATGTTTTTAGGATTTTCAATTGTTCCCAAATTTAATGATTGTGTGTTAACAGAATTAATATTAAAGATGCTCATGTAACTGCTATTTGAATGTATGCAACTATCAGGAGAAACAGCACACAAGTAAGCAAAATCAGACTTTATTTCATTCATTTTGGAAAAGAAAACATCATCATCCTCATACAAAGCAGACAAATTAAAATCAAAATCAAAATCATTGTTCTCAAAATCATAAGGCAGGATATCTTCAAACTTTTCTTCAACCAGGGCAGCAATCTCCTCCGGAGTCTTCTCGGCTTTCAGGACAACTTCCTTCTTCTCTTTTGGATTGGATTCTTTCTTGGCTGGTAGGGTGAGCTCTTTCTTCACTTGCTCCACTAACTCGGCAACATTTGTAAAAATTTTAAAACTCGGAATCAACTTTCCCATGAACATGATTGGCTCGGGCTTTCCTTGGAGTGGTCCCATGTCTGGAGCTTTGACAAAGATCTCTTCAAGTGGTGGGAAGCTCATCTTCTCACTATTCTTTGGCCGGACATTGTTGTCACCCCTTCTTGGAAGTTTGAGTTTTAAAATCTGGCAGCTTTGTCAAACCGGCCTTACCCTTTCCAAGGCTAGCTCCGGGAAGGTAATTCATGCTCTTATCATATTCAAGACTTTGGAGCCCACTACTTCATTATCAGAAATTGCAGCTACTTGGAAACCATTGAGAGGCCTCTCAATCATTAGAGCGTTAACAATCTCATTATCTTTGGCCTCGATGACCACTATCTCATCTCCATTGGGAAACTTGATCTTTTGATGAAGGATGAAAGGAACTCCACCAAGAGGATGAAACCATGGTCATCCCAAGAGTAAGGCGAAGGTAATAGGTATGTCTAAAACAACAAATTCAACAATAGATTCAATTGGACCGACCTTGACAGCAGCTTTGAAAGTACCTTCGACATGCCTCTTAGTGTTGTCATAAGCCCGAATGGTTACCTCGGTCGGGTTTAGATCCCTTGTTGACATGGCTAGCTTTGGCAATATTTTAAGTGGACAAACATTTATGGCAGACCCATCATCAACCATTACACATGGAGTCCTTTTCCCTTTGAATTCTATTTTGATAAAGAGAGGGCGGATGTGATCTCTCCCCTCCTATAGTAAATCCGCATCTGAGAAAGAAACCACTCCCATATTAACTTTACTCTTCTCTTGAATATCTTCACATTTCATTACCCTTCAATTTTTATGAAGTTGATAAGCTCCTCCGGTGTTCTGGAGGGAGAAATTGGCATGCTAGCTAAGGCCTTGGCCATATTTTCTCGGTGCTTTTTAGAAGTAGCCAATAAGTCCCAAATGCTAACACTTGCTTGGGTTCTTTTCAATTGCTTGAGCACAGTATCATCTTCCTCTTCTTTATTCCCTACTTCAGCTTCCTTTCCCTTATTAATTTCTACCTCCTTAGGCTGTGGCCTTGCATAAGGCTAACCGGATCTAGTGCTCATTACTTCATCTTCTTCGGGCTCGGACCAGGTCCATTCCTTCTTCTTGGATACAAGATCATCCTCACTATCGCTTGAATCCCAAAACCCATTCACAACACAAATTGCTACTTCTTTACCCACTATAGCTTGTTTAATTTTGCCAAATACCTCTTCTTCTTTGGTTGCTTCTCCACCCACATCTTGAAAAGAAGACATGACAAAATCTTCATGCAAACCTCCTCCAATCATGAAGGTTGCCGGTGGTGGTACTCTATTAAACTTCGGTAATGGGATGTCTTTGGTGTTTGGATTATTAGGCTTGGGCAGCTTCCCACTATCAATTAAATTTTGGATCTCATGTCTCAACCTTACACATCTATCCATGTCATGCCCTTGCATTTGATGAAACTAACAAAATGCTTTATTGTCAAAATTAGGTGGGAGAGGGTTAGGCAATGGATGAGGATTTAAGGGTTGTAGCAATCCCTTTCTTTGAAGCTTATTGAGAACCCAAGACATTGGTTTCCCCAATTTTGAAAACTGCCTCCTTGTTCCTTGGTTAGTAGCATTGACACCGACTGCCTTTTGCATGCTTTGGCTACCAGACTGATAGTTTCCTTTCTCATTCCTTCTTGTTGAAAAATGATTATTCTCTCTTTTCCATTCTTCAATTTGTAGACCATCTTGGAGAAGATCTTTGAAATCACGAATGAGTGTATGAGACATCCTTTCACGAAGACTAGGCAACACTCACAATTATCCTTATTTGATCAGATTCATTGGGCCTTTTCTTGAGCAAAGCGGCCTTATTTCTCCACCGTTTCACATAGTCCACAAAATTCTCATTTGGCCTTTGTCTAATGGACTCCACTTCCATTAAGGTAACTTCCATCTCGACATTGTATCCATATTGCTGGATGAAGGCCTTGTATAGCAGATCCCAACTCTTTTGTGTTCCATCATCTAAAGTATTGAACCAATTTTGGACAATAGGATCCAATGAGAGCATAAAGTACCTTAGAGTTTGAGCCTTAGTAGCTCGGGCATATTGCATAGAAGTGATATACTGCTTTACATGGAGATGAGGATTTTCGGTTCCATCAAACTTCGCAAAAGATGGCATTTTGAACTTGTACGAAACTTCTTCATCTAGCTCAAATAATTTGTCAACTTCGAACATTTCTTCGGTTTTCAATTTCTTCTCAAATTTCTTTTCTAAATCAGTAATCATCTTTTCAACATCAGAAGCTTCGGTTTTCTCCATAGCTAATCTTTCAATAATCTTTGGTTCTTTCTTCTTGTCTTAAGGATCTTGGTAGTATTGAGCCCAATCATCATCATCATCAATGATAACCTTTTCATCATAAAAAACCACTTCACCAACTTTAGTCTTCCCTTTGTCCTTTGGCTTCTTAGTGCTAGCAGATGCTTCGGCATGATTTTCTAAAATTGCAGTCAATTGGTTCTTCATGGTCTTAGCTAGGGCCTCTTTTATTTCTTCCATTTTGGCATTGAGGGCTTCATCCACCATTCTTTGAATTTGTTCGGGCTCCATTGCTTTTGGTGAGCAAGTGATTGAGTTGTTGCTAGCTTCTTCGCTTCCGACGTAGGTCGAATTGTCGTAAGCTTTTGAACTGTCGTAATCCAGAGTTGTGAGCCAGAGAGGATCAATGATATGAGATGCAAATGTATGCATGTATGCACAAACAATCAACAAACAAGGATAAGTAGGACGTTGCTTCCAACCTTATAACATCCACACATGAATGGCGAGTCTTTTTCCTAGGTATGGGGTACCTTGTTTTCAAATATTTCCCTCAGACGTTTCAACCAATAGTTATATTTTCAAAAATGGAAATTAGTTCATGATAATTCCAATTAATTAGGCTTTAATCCATCTAACCAACTAAAGTAGCTTTTATGCTATATTGGATTAAAACTAAATTAAGAGGTTTATTATAAATAGATTTCTCACTTGAAAAAGTAACGAATGATTCATGCCAAAAACAACCCCATGGTTAATTATTCTTAGTATAAACTAGGCTCACAATTGATTTTTAGTATTTCATAATTGACCTAAATAATTTGCAAGCTCTTTGTAAAAAAAGGATGAAAATAATTTTATTTCTAAGCCCATTGTAAAAAGATTTTAGAAAAAATGGATTTTGGGCTTAGTATTTGGGTTATGAGCAAAAGAATTTTTGATTTATTTTTAGAAAAGTTTTATACCCAAAGACCATTTTGATAAATTTTGAAAATTGCTTTGGTCTTTTGGAATTTAAAGAAAAATTTATTTTGAGCTCACAATGTACTTAGGTCATATTAGAAAAAGAAGCAAACCAAATAAGCCATGATTTAAACCAAGATAAATTAACCATAGTCAAAACAACATGCATTTGGGGTAAAACCTAAGGAAAGTAACTAGGCCAATTACATGAGCATTAGTCTTTGGGTTAAAAGGCTTAGGTTCCCATAGCAAGTATATACCAAATGGTACGAGGCTATTAGTAGTTATGCCATGCTCGATCTCCATACCTTGAGTGAAAGTATGGTATCCCTTACATAGCACAACACGGGTAACACAGACATCCTAACTCACGCACATGATGCAATCTAAATGATGCAATGGATAATATCATTATAAGAAAGAATAGAATAATATAAAGACCAATGAAATCAAATTCTCTTTTCCCCAGTGGAGTCACAACTGTGAGCAGAGATTTTTGCCCCCACTCTCGGTGGAATGGTTCTTGTGACTTCGGCATTGTTTAGGTTCGGGGCCTTAGAGAACACGGGCCTAAGCCCGGAGAAAATGGAGTCGCCACCCAGACGGGCCAGGAAAAAGAAAGGGGTGGATGACTCAATTCCTAAGGAATCCCTAACCCCCTAATGGGTTCGAAAAGTTGGGAACGTGTGGGGAAGGTGAGAAATGGCCCAGCACCCCCACAACGCCCGGTTCATTGGAACCGACCTCTTTTATAGGTCTTAATATTATAAAATTCTTAAATATAATAATATTATCCATATTACATGCAACAATTAAAATAAAGCATTATTATAGTAAAATCAAAGCAATGTCCAAACAAAGCAAATAAATGGACACCCATCCGAGGATGGAAATATGTCTTTACATCGTTCATGTCTAAACTAAATAGGACTCCCACCAAAAGGTGGAAAACATGTCCTTTACATTGGTCTAAAATATAAAAGTAATTTTAATTACATGATATTTAACTAATGAGGTACCCACAAAGTGGAAACATACCTTTTACACTTTTAATACTAAAACAAGCAAATAATAACAATAAAGAAAACATCCATCCATGATAAATTAAATAAATCAAGCATTGAAATTAAATAAATCAACCACCAAAGCATATAATAGACTACATAATCAAATCTAAAAATAAAGCAAGTAAAGATACAAATTGAGGTTTACTGTTTCTATTTAAAGTTCTTTAATTAATATTTAGGGTTTTGGAATCTTAAGATATTATTTTTGATATTTGTTTAGGCTACTGTAAGTTTTAAGAGAATTGAAATGGATTACGGTTTTATAAATTTAAGAAATTAGTAAGGTTCTTTGATTGATCAAATTAGGGTTTGAGGGGTAAAATTATGAAATTAGGGTTTTAGAATATTAAAACATAAGGTTTATAGCTCTTGGTTACTGGATTGTTGTTTTTAGGCTTACTGTGTTGAGTTTTAATGTTTAGGTTTATAAGGTTTTAAGGATTATGATTTATGAAAATTAGGGTTTACCATGTTAGTTTTGAGAGAATTAGGATTATTGACATTTTAGAAAACATATTTGGTTTTTGTATTTAAGAAAATAATTTAGAGTTTTATAAAAATAATTATAATTTTTAGAAACTGTAAAATAAGTTAGAGTTTGGAGATTTAACAAAACATTTGTGAATTTTAGAAAAAAGTGAGAGGAAAACAGTTTAGGGTTTTTTAAAGTTTTTGGAAGTAGGAAAAACGATTTAAGATTTTTAAGATTTTTGAAAACAAAATAGACAAATTAGGGTTTTAAGGTTTAGAAGAAACAAAACAATATTTTTTAGGGTTTTTAGGAATAGAAGGAACAATTTAGGGTTTTAAGGTTTAGAAGAAATAGATTAGGGTTCTTAAGGTTTAGAAGAAATAGAAGAATCAATTTTAAATTTCAGTAAAAAAATAAATAAAGAAACTAGAGATTCAAACCTCCGTTCGTTGATTCCACCAAAAATTGCTTTCTGGATGAACAAGGACAAAGGCAAGGTTGCTGCCTTTGATGAATTCTTGATTGCTTGCTTATTGCTAGGGTTTTATGTAATCCAAATTTTGATCACCAAGTTCCCGTCCAAAGTTCTCCCTTTTTCTGTGTTTTAAAGTGTTATTTATTGAAAAATTTATAAGATTAATTCTAATTGTTTAAGGAAACTAAGATTAATTAGGAAAAGAAACCAAAACCAAATAGAATTTGGTTTCGAAAAAAAAATTGAGTTGGAAACATTTTGCTGGCGAAAACTGTGACAGCTGCGAGAAAATTGCGAGCTGCGAGCGCTGGCTAGGCAAGGATTGGCGCGGCCAACCAATTTAGCCGCGGGAATTTCCTGCAGCGAAATGGCCTTGGCCATTTTGCCCTTAGGTTCTTGCGGACGAAATTGGCCTTGGCCAATTACTTTTGGTTACGAATTTTTTCATCGTCAATTTTTCCGTCGCCGATATTTATTTTATTTTTATTTTTATTTATTATTGTTATTTATTATTATTTTTATTATTTTAAAAATTATTTTTATCATTTTTCTATCGTCGATTTATTATTTTTATTTTTTTAAAATTATAAAAAATAAATGCTAAAATAAATATTATTTAATTAAAATAACACAAAAAATATTTTGGACTATACAAAATATATTGGACCAAATTGGATAAAAAATTAAGGGTCTATAGATCGCACAATATTTCTCGGCTCTCATCATGTGCACACCTAGCATTATCACTTAAGTTGCCTGACCTGGGACCAGGTAAAATAGTATTAGTATGCTTTACAGTTTATGTAAAAAGTTTACTTACCTTTTGTCATCCTGCAGGTTGACTTAGCTCGGAATGGCTATGATGTTGAAAATTATCTTTGTGTACCGAGCACATCATACACACAATTCATTCGAACATTGATGTGTCTCCTATTGGCGTTCAGGTATTTTTTAAGGAGGAAGAAGGAAATGATGAGGAAAACAGTGATCTCTCATTCCAGGGCTGGAACCTCTCAAGTAAATATGTGTCATTCTATCAATGCAATTGCTTCTTTTTTTTAACTTATTTTGACTATTCTCATGATTATTGTAGGTTTGTTTCTCCATTTGCTCTTTCTCACCAACCGAAAGTGCCATCTCATCCACAAGGCTCTGATACAAGTTACCTGGTGGGTCATTGTGAGCGGGGATATTTGCCCTCACTCCCGGTGAAATGGTTCTTGCGACTTCGGCAATGTTTAGGCTTGGAGCCTTAGAGAACACGGACCTAGGTCCGGAGAAAATGGAGTCACCAACCGGACGGGCCAGGAAAAAGAAACGGGTGGATGACTCAATTCCTAAGGAATCCCCAACCCCCTAATGGGTTCGGAAAGTTGGGTACATGTGGGGAAGGTAAGAAATGGCCCAGCACCCCCACAATGCCCAGTTCATTGGAACCAGCCTCCTTTACAGGTCTTAATATTATAAAATTCTTAAATATAACAATATTATCCATATTACATGCAACAATTGAAATAAAGCATCGTTATATTAAAATCAAAGCAATGTCCAAGAAAAATAAATAAATGGACACCCATCCGAAGATGGAAACATGCCCTTACAACATCCATGTCTAAACTAAATAGGACACCCACCATGAGGTAGAAACATGTCCTTTACATTGGTCTAAAATATAAAAGCAATTTAAATTACATGATATTTAACTAATGAGGTATCCACAAAGTGGAAACATACCTCTTACAACATTTGAAAATCTAAATAAATCGATAGATGTAAATAACCATTCATCATAAATAAATCATTCATCAATGATATTAAACATCAATCAAAATAGAAAGTAAATATCCATCCATGATAAATTAAATAAATCAAGCATTGAACTTAAATAAATCAAAGCATATAATAAATCAAAGCATATAATGAACTACATAATTAAATAAAGCAAGTAAAGACATAAATTAGGGTTGCCGTTTCTATTTAAAATTCTTTAATTAATATATTAGGGTTTTGGAATTTTAGTATTTGTTTAACCTACTATAAAAGTTTTGGAAAATTGGAATTAATTAGGGATTCATGAATCAAATTAGGGTTTAGGTTTGTATTTTGAATAATCATAATAAAGGAAGTTAAACATAAAGATTTATAATACATAAATAAACATTGATCCAAGCCCACACGGCGGTCCCGCTAGCCGGTTAGCGGGCAGGGTTCAAGGGGGCAGCGCCCCTTGAGGGGTCAGACCCCAAAGATTTTGAAAACTGGCTTTTAGGATTGTAGGTTTTGGTGTTGAAAATTAAGATTTTAGGGTTTAGAATTTAGAAAATAGGGTTTTGAAATTGGAAGAAACTAATGTTATTTTTAAAAGAATAATGCTTACTGTGTGATTTTGGAAAGAAGGATTAATTAAGGTTAAAGCTTTTGATGCTTAAAAAAATAAGGCTACTGACTTTTGGAATAGAGATTAGGGTTTTGGGAATTAATAAAACAATTTAGGGTTTTTTGGTATCTTGGAAAATATGTTTGGTTTTAAGATTTATGAAAACTGTTTAGAGTTTTATAAAGTTTTTGGAAATAAGCAAAATGATTTAATGTTTCTGAAAACAGAAAAGTAATGAGTTAAGGTCTTTTGGACATAGAAGAAATAAATTTAGGGTTCTTAGGGTTTAGAAGAAACAGAAAGTATTTTTAGGGTTCTTAAGGTTCTTGGAAACAGAATGTATTTTTAGGGTTTTTGAATTTTTAAAAGAAACAAAAGGAACGATTTAAGATTTTTGGAAACAAAGATCAAGTTATTATATATTCAAAGACCAAAGTTTTGTATGTATAATCTTATAAATCAAAGAAACAGAGCTATTGTAAGAAAATAAAAAGAAATTAGAGATTCAAACCTTCGTTCATTGGTTCCACCAAAAATTGCTTCTTGGATGAATAAGGACAAAGGCAAGATGGCTGCCTTTGATGGATTGATTATTTGGTTGCTTATTCTTCTATCAAAAAGTCTGATTGATTTCACTGCCAGAAAGAAATTTTTAAAATTCGATTTCCTTTCAAAGTTTTTCCTCCGATCGATTGTCCCCCCTCTCTTTCTGTGTTGTTTTTCATCTTATTTATAGAAAATTTTGATGATTAATTCAACTTGTTTACGGAAACTAACATTAATTAAGAAAAGGAAACCGAAACCAAATAGAATTTGGTTTCGAAAAAAATTGCGTTGGAAAAATTTCACTGGAGAAAAAAACTGCTGCAGAAAAATTTCGCTGGCAAAAAAAACTGCTACGGAAGCTACGGGAGAAAACTGGCAAGCGGGCGCTGCGAGCCATTTCGTCCGCAGGAAACTCCTGCGGGCGAAATGGCCCACGGCCATTTCATCATAACTTTTCGGTGATGAATTTTTTTGTCGCCGATTTTTATTTTTATTTTTGTTTATTTATTTATTTATTATAAAAACTAAATACTTAAACAAATATTATTTAACTAAGATAACACAAAAATTATTTTGAACTAATTAAAATATATTGGACTGCACAAAAATTATTTTGGACTAATTAAAATATATTGGACCGGACTGGGTAAAAAATTAAGGGTCTACAGTCATCCTATTCCATGATGATTTATGCTATATGTATGCATGATTATGAATGATCTTACCCTTTCATTTTTTGACTTACAGCGAATGCTTAAGGAGCAAAATAAGAAACTACAAGAGGAGTTAGCTGCTAGCCGCCAACAGATCTCCCATCTCGAAAGATTGTATCATCAGTCGGAGCAAAACTTTCAAGACTTTCAGTTTTAGGGAATGAGGGATCCTGGTGCTTCATCTTCTAGGGGACCCCAAACTGATTACTATGAGATTCCTTCATCTACTCTAGATGATTACTGCTATAGGCTTGAATTCCAGGGTAATAGAGGTTCAAGTGCTCCTTCTTCAGGTGGACTCGGGGCAAATGATATACCTCCTCCTCCAACATGCGACGACTTTCTCAGAGCTTTATTTGATTATGGACCACCTCCTCCTTCTTAGTGATCATTGTATTAATTGAGAAAATATTGTATTATTATTGATAATAATAAGAATAATAATAACAACAATGATAATAATAATAATAATAATAATAATAATAATAATAATTTTTACTTTTACTACAACTTTTGACTCTTCTTCTTCTTCTTTTTTATTATTTTTTATCATTTTATATTATTATTACCATCATTATTATTACTATATAGATAGAAATCCCTCTCACAATTCAAAATCCTAAAGCACCCCTGATTTGCAAATCCAAACGTAACCCAGCAACTCAGAATCTCTTAAATTTCCTTTCCTTGCGCGTCTAGGCCCGAATTATTACTCTTTCATTGTCAACCTCGGTGGACAAAGTAATCTCTTATATAAAGCTGCTTTCAATGCTATAATTCCCAACGAAAACTAAGAAATTCTCCACAAAATTTTATTTCAGTATCAAAAATCCCTTTCAATAATTTTAATTTTTTTCTTTAATTTCAACAATGACAAAATCAATTTGAAGAAAATTAAAGGTTTATTTAAAAATATGAAAGCTATTCATTGGGAGCAAATATCTTGGTCTCAAATTAATACTTTGAAGTGCTTTCAAAATGTTAAATTAGATCATTCTTTTCTTCATGCCATGGTTTCCTTTTAGGATGTGAATTCTAGGACATTCAAGTTAAATGACTTTGAGATATGTCCCATGATTGAAGAATTTGAGGCCATCCTTGGATATCCAAGCAATCAACCAATGAAATTGCCCATTTTGACTTCCAAAACACAACAAAAGATGCAAATGTTATTTCAAATTTCAAAGCCTGAAGTTTTGCAATTGACTAGAGGTGAGAAAATTATGCTTGGTCCCTTGATTGACTTTTGCATTATTCATTTGGCTCCCACCAAGGCATGGGGATGCATGCTTTGTCTATGCTTGCTTGGACAATTCTTGCTTATTTCTCCTTATGGGGACATCGATCCATGAATATTAGATATCATGGACCAAATGGAAGGAGGCTTATCGCCAATACCTGTGATCTTAGCCAAGATCTTAGTTGGATTGGATCAATTCAAATTAGAATCTTTAAGGAGATTGGCCGAAAGTCCTTTGCTGCTATAGGTAATTACCTAAACTGCTCTTTTGAGTTTTCAATTTAGGTCTTTTTTTTCTTTTTATTTTTATTGCTCTATTTTTTACCTAGTCCGTCTTTGTGGGTTTTCAAAACTAGCAAGCTGTCCTAACTTTTGCCTAAGTCGCCCTTGTGGATTTTCAACTTAGCAGACCCTTTTTCTTATTAGTTTATTATTGGTTCTAATTTTTGCCTTGACCACCCTTGCGGGTTTTTGGAACTAGCGAACCGCCCTAACTTTTGCTTAGCCTGCCCTTGTGGGTTTTCAACCTAATGGGCATCATCATTTTTCTTTTTTTTTCTTTTTATTAATTTGTTTTATTGGGCTTACAGATTTGGCTTCAAGAGTGGCTCTGCTTACTTGACATTCCATCCATGGATTTAGCCAGATATCTGCCGTGACATCACTCTAATTGGAAACTATTCCATCATGCTTCTTCATATGCCTACTGGATCTGCTCAAGCACTGCAGTCGACATTCGTTAGTTAGTACCTTGGTGGAAGATTTCTCATATCACTATTCGGATGCATTTGATGTATGTTTTTCTTACTGCTTTTCATCGAGGCACTTGCTACGATCCTCACCGGCTTGATCGTCAGTATGGAGCCAAGCCTTGAGGTTTTGAGTTTACTCCTGACTTGGACATGCCTCATCTGACTGAAGCCTTCTTTGATCAGTTGAAGCAAAGCTGGGCCTATACGTCACACTTTTCATCTGCCATAGATTTTACATTTTGTTAATTCTTTAGAAAGAACAGTGTTAGGATTAAAAATAATGAACATAATAAAAGATGCTTCTTTTCCTTTTATAATTTGTCATCACCTTTTGCTATTGTGCTATTTATTTTAACATATTTGGTTAAAAACTTGAAACAATGTAATAGAACAATTTTAATAATAACTCTATTTTATTAAATTGGGAATCAATCAAACATAAAGCCAGCATACACAAGATCACTCCTATCACCAACCAGCCCTTTCGAATTTTCTAATTGAAAAATTGCTCTCGTTTAGCCCTAATTGTTGCTTAGTCCGCCCTTTCGGATTTTCAAAACTAGCGGACTACTCTAACTTTTACCCATGCCACCCTTTTTGGGTTTTCAACCTAGCAAGCTCTTTTTTTTATTTACACATAAAACCTCTTCAACCTGTCCATGTTCACCGGCTCACTAATCTCGTTCCCGTCCATATCTAATATTTTGACTGCACCCTTGCTCATGACTTATTTCACAATATATGGTTCTTTCCAACTAGGCCTAAATTTTCCTCTTAGATCAGAGACATTAGGCTTATGCTGCTTCAAGACTAAGTCGCCAATTTTGAACTTTCTGACCTTAACCCTTCTATTGTAGGTTCGAGCTATCTTCCTTTGATACAACTGATGATAATACAGTGCTTTTAACATCCTCTCTTCTAATAAGGCTAACTGTGTATATCTTCTTACTACCCACTCCATCTCAGGCAGTTTGGCTTCCAGGACCACTCTTAATGACTTGATCTCTATCTCAATTGGTAACACTACTTCCATCTTATAAACCAAGGAAAATAGTGTCATTCCAATCGGCATTCGTACACTTGTTATGTATCCCCATAAAGCAAAAGGAAGCATTTTCGACCAATCCCTGTATGTCTTGGTCATCTTGGACAAAATTTGCTTAATTGTCTTATTTATCACTTCTACTGCACCATTACCCTTCGGTCTATAATGGGAGGATCGATGATGATGAATTTGGTACTTCAAAAATAAGTCCCTAACTGCTCCTTGAAACTGTACCCCATTGTCCGATATCACAGTATGTGGGACCCCATATCTGCAGATGAGATTCTTTTCAATAAATCTGGCCATTTGCCTTGCCCTTAGCTTGTTGAAAGATTCAGCTTCAACCTATTTTGAAAAATAATCCTTTGCTACTATGATAAAGCGGTGACCGTTTGAAGCCTTCGGATGTATCTCTCCTATAATGTCAATCCCCAAGTTGCAAAGGGCCAGGGTGAAGATATAGAATACAATTCTTTAGGAGGCATGTGATTGACATTACCATACATTTGACATTGCTGGCATTTCTTCACAAACTCAATGCAATCTCTCTCCATGGTTAACCAGTAGTAACCTTGTCGAATTATCTTCTTAACTAGGGTTAAACCACTTATGTGTGAACCACAACTTCTCGCATGTATTTCTGACATGATAGGCTTAGCTTCAGGCTTTTTATAACATCTCAAGTGCACCCCATCAAGCCATCTTCGATACAACTCTCCAAGAAAGGTGATGTATTGTAAGGACCATCGCCTTATGGCTCTTCTCTCTTCCCTTGTTGCCCCCAACAGGTATTCCTTATTCTCCAAAATCTATCTTATGGTGTCATACCATGCATCATGGTCTGTGTCAGGTTCCATGATTGTCTCATATTCATAGCAAGGAGTTGATGAACTGGTCAAAACAAGAGGCTTCAGAAATAAATTTACAATATTCTCCCATACCGAAGCCAATGTGGCTAGGACATCAGCCATCTGCTTTTCTTCTCTTGGTAGGTGTGTAAACCTGCACTCCTTAAAATTCTTCTTCGTCATGGTCAAGTAAAGGTGGTATGGTTTTAGCTTCTCTTCTTTCAACTCCCACTCTCCATTCACTTGAGATACTACTAGTAATGAATCACCAAAGACTTGCACTTTATCTATCTTCATAATTATTAGGGTTTCCAAACAAAAAATACATGCTTCATACTCCACCATATTATTGGTTGCCCTGAATTTCAACTTCTTAGCTAAAGGGATAAGCTTCCCTTTGGGTGATTCTAGTATGACTTCCAAACCTGATCCTTTCCTATTTACTGCTCTATCGAAATACATCTTCCATTCTTGTACTTCTATGGCCTCTAAATGTTCATCAGAAAATTCCAAGACTACCTCTTCACTATCCGGCAATGGTTGCTGAGCCAGGAATTCTGCCACTGCTCTACCTTTGATTATTTTCCTAGTTACATACTCAATCTCAAATTCTTCCACAATTATCAACCATCGACCATATTTCCCGATCAAAGAGGGTGTCTCCCTTAAGTATTTTACTGGATCCAACCTGAAAATTGCTTGCACACTATAAGATTGAAAGTAATGTTGCGACTTCTTAGAAGACCAAACCACAACTATACAAGTCTTTTCAATGATACTATACTTAATCTCGTAAGGTAAGAGCTTTTACTCAAATAGTAGACTGCGTGCTCAACCCCTGACTCATCTACTTGGGCTAGCATATCTCCTATCGACTCTTCCTCTAATGCTAAGTATAGTAATAAAGTTTTACTGGGTTTAGGTGGTTTCAAAATATGTGGATTTAGTAGATACTCCTTTATACGTTCAAAGGCCTTTTGACATTCTTCATTCCACTCGACTGGCTGATTCTTTTTAAGCAATTTGAAGATAGGTTCGTAGATCATGGTGAGCTTTGCTATGAACCTGCTAATGTACTGCAACCTGCCAATAAACCCCTAAACTTCTTTCTCCATCTTTGGGGCTGGGATATCCCTGAATGTCTTAACCATGTCAGGGTCAATTTCAATGCCATTTAGACCAATCACATGTCCGAACAACTTGCCTGAAGTAACCCCAAATACATACTTCTTCTGGTTTAGCCTTATCATATACTTCACTACTCTCTGAAAGAATAACTCTAAGTTTTGGAAGTGTTATTCCCTTTTATTCGACTTTACCATCATATCATCAACGTAGACCTTAACTTCTTTGTGCATCATATCATGAAACAAAGTCGTAGCCATCCTTTGGTAGGTTGCTCCAGCATTCTTTAATCCAAACGACATCACCCTATAATATAATGTACCCTACATAGTAATGAAGGCAATTTTGGCTTTATCCTCTTGGGCCATTAATACTTGGTTGTATCCAAAAAATCCATCTACAAACGAGTGTAGCACACTAGAGGCTACACTATCAATAAGGACATTTATATGGGGTAAAGGAAAATCATCTTTAGCGGAAGCTTTGTTCAAGTCTCTATAGTCTACACAGACCCTAATTCTTCCATCTTTCTTTGGCATGGGTACTATGTTGGCTAGCCAATCTGGATAATCTATCACTTCAAGGAACTTTACTTGTATTTGTTTAGTGACCTCTTCTTTAATCAATTCAGCCCATTTCAGTCTTAACCGTCTAAGTTTTTGTTTGACAGGTTTCATCTGAGTGTAGGTAGGAATCAAATGCTCGGCTATGTCTCGATTTATTCCAGGCATATCCTTATAAGACCAAGCAAAAATCTCTTCATATTTTTTAAATGTTTTTTCAAATCTCTCTCTCTCATCAGGAGTAAGGTCAGATGCTATGATACTATTTTTAGGATTATCGATTGTTCCCAAATTTAATGATTGTGTATCAATAGAGTTAATATTAAAAATGCTCATGTTACCACTATTTGAATGTATGCAACCATCAGGAAAAACATCACACAAGTAAGCAAAATCAGACTTTATTGCATTCATTTTGGAAAAGAAAACATCATCATCCTCATACAAAGTAGACAAATTAAAATCAAAATCAAAATCATTGTTCCCCAAATCATAAAGTAGAACATCTTTGAACTTTTCTTCAACCAGAGCGGCAATCTCCTCGGGAGTCTTCTCAGCTTTCAGGATACCTTCCTTCTTTCCTTTTGGATTGGGCTCCTTGTTAATTGGTAGGATGAGCTCTTTCTCCACTTATTCCACCAGTTCAGCAACATCAGCAAAAATCTCAAAACTCGTAATCAACTTTCCCATGAACATGACTGGCTCGGGCTTCCCTTGGAGTGGTCCCATGTCTGAAGCATTGATAAAAATCTCTTCAAGTGGTGGGAAGCTCATCTTCTCATTCTTCTTTAGCTGAACATCTTTGCTAGCTTCTTCATACCACAACCCTTTCTTAGAAGCTTGAGTCTTGAAGTTTGGAAGCTTTGTCATATCAGCCTTACCCTTTCCAAGACCAGCACCAGGAAGGTAGCTCATATTCTTCATCATATTTAGGACCTTGGAGTCCACTATTCCATCATCAAAAATTGTGACTACTTAAAAACCATTAAGAGGTCTCTCAGTCATTAAAGCATTGACCACTTCATTATCCTCGGCCTCGATGACCACCGTCTCATCTCCATTTGGAAACTTGTTCTTTTGATGGAGTATTTAGGGAACTCCACCTAGAGGATGAAACTAGGGTTGTCCTAATAGCAGTACAAAAGTAATAGGTATGTCCAAAACCACAAATTCTACCATAGACTCAATTGGACCAACCTTCACAACAGCTTTGAAAGTCCCTTTGACGTGCCTTTTATTATTGTCATAAGCCCTAATGGTCACTTCGGTTGGGCTTAGATCTCTTGTTGACAAGCATATTACGCATTCATAATCCATGCAGTAAGTAACTTAACACATTTTTTTAACCAAAATGTGTTAAGTCCAAATGTCATGCAAATATAACCAATTTATTCAAAGTTTGTACTTACTTCTAAAAGCAACATCTCCCTCAGCTGCTCCACAGGCAGGGTAAGGATAGGAGCTTGAGTCAACATCTCCCTCAGCTGCTCAAAACTCGACTGACACCGATCTGTCCACACAAATTTAACTCCTTTTCGAAGTAATCTGGTGAGTGGTGTAGCTATTATAGAAAAACCCTTCACAAATCGACGATAATAGCCTGCCAATCCCAGAAAACTTCTAACCTCTGTCACAGTCTTCTGTGGACTCCAATTCAAGATAGCCTCAATTTTACTCGGATCAACTCTAATACCCTCTGCTGAAACCACATGACCAAGAAAAGCTATCTGATCAAGCCAAAACTCACACTTAGATAGTTTAGCATACAACTGCTTCTCTCTCAGAGTCTGCAATACGATCCGCAAATGCCTATCATGATCCTCCTCATTACGTGAATACAGTAAGATATCATCAATGAAGACCACCACAAACTGATCTAAATATAGTCTGAATACCGTGTTCATCAAATCCATAAAAGCTGCTAGTGCATTCGTCAATCCAAAGGGCATCACCAGAAACTCATAATGCCCATACCTCGTACGAAAAGCTATCTTGGGTACATCCACATCTTTGACTCTCAACTGATGGTACCCTGATCTTAGATCAATCTTAGAGAATACTGCTGCTTCCTTCAACTGATCAAAGAGATCATCTATCCGAGGCAAAGGATACTTGTTCTTGATGGTCACCTTATTCAACTACCTATAATCAATACACAATCTCATGGTGCCATCCTTCTTCTTCACAAACAATACAGGTGCTCCCCACGGGGACACACTAGGGCAGACAAACCCTTTATCCAATAACTCCTGCAACTGTACCTTCAACTCTCTCAACTCAGCAGGTGCCATCCGATAAGGGGTAATAGAGATAGGAGTGATACCAGGCAACAAATCGATACCAAACTCCACTTCTCTCTCAGGAGGTACCCCTGGCAACTCATCAGGGAAAACATCTGGAAGCTCGGTAACTGTGGGTATACTTTCAAGCAGGGATCCCACTACTCTAGTATCTACAACATGAGCAAGATAAGCCTCACATCCCTTCCAAATCATTCTCCCAGCTGAAACAACTGAAACAAACATAGATGAAAGATACCTCTGCTCACTAGATACTATAACATCCCTACCATCCCGTGTTCTCAAAGTAACACATTTCTTCTAACAGTCTACCACAACCCCATACTTGGATAACCAATCCATGCCCAAAATAAGATCATATTTCCTAAAAGGCATCTCAATCAGGTCACAGTCATCTTGAACAACAACTGGACTATCTTGGTGCACCCTGCTCACCACAACACTATGCCCTAAAGGATTTGTCACCAAGACATCAAATAAAGAAAATGTACCTGCAATGACGGCTGAAGCATCTGGCTGCCTCTGCATGACATAAACCCATTGAGATGGCCCAGCCTCATCTGGCCTACTACCTCCGGATGTAGAGCCTCCTCTCTGACTAAACCCTGGGCGACCACCTCTACTAAAACCTATGCCACCACGACCCCCTCTGACACTGGGTCGAGAAGATGCAGTATCTGCCTGCCTAACCTCTGGTGGCTCGGGACAATCTCTAATAAAATGGCCTGATGACCCACATCTAAAACACACTCCCGAAGCACCTCTCCACCAGCAGACACCTCCATGTACTCTACCATAATGAACGCAAGTAGGTGGAGTAGGTCTCTGAGCCACTGGGGTCGGAGCACTAGCCACTGAAATTGTAGGTCTCTGTCTCTGTCTCTGCTCCTGTACTGACATACCAAACTGCCCCTGACTCCTACTAAACCTCTGAAAATGTCCCCCTCGGCCTCTCTTCACTGATGAAGACCCTGCCTCACTCTGGGGGTCTCCTAACTCTGGTCTCCTCAACCCTGGCAGCTGCTGCAGGACTCTGCGCCCTCTCAACACTCTTGGCAGCTACAACTAACTGGGAGAAATCCTGATATCGAGAGCCTGCAATGATGCACATGATAGAGGGTCTCAGTCCCTCCTCAAACCTCCTACACCTGTCAAACTCGTCAGAAATTATCCCACCAGCATAGTGACTCAACCGGATAAACTCGATCTCATACTCGGTCACTGTCCTGGTATCCTGTCTCAGACTCAGGAATTCCATCTTCTTTGCATCTTTATACTCTCTCGGAGTATACTTCTGCTCAAATTCCCACAGAAAATCATCATAGGTCAAGACTGGTGGATAATCCAGAGCATGAGGAACCATCTTCCACCAATCATATGCATCTCTCTGCAGAAGAGATCTGGCATAATCAAACTTCTCTTCTGGACTGGCCTGTAATTGAATAAATATCCTCTGAACCCGGTCTAGCCACTACTCTGCTACAGCAGGATCTATAGTACCAATAAAGTCCTCAGCCCCATACTTTCTCAATTTATCATACTGCCTCACTGGCAACTACAGCTACTGCTGTGGCTTTGGCGGCTGTGGAATGGGAACCTACCTCAACAACTCTACCATATGCCATACCCAGCCAGGCGGAACCTCATCAGCTGCTGGTCTCACAGGCACAGAAACAGATACCTCACCAGCAGATACAACTGTAGCTCCATCTCTACCCTCATCTGGAGCCACACTCTTTGCACTGCCTGATGAGATCGAGACGCCAAAACTACCTATATCTGGAAACAAAGCAGAAAATACTATATCAGATATCAAAAACTGCCAGTGTCAATGCATGTATTACAATTAAAAACTATTTTTCAAATCCCCCATTTTCTATCTCTATCATCCCACCTAGGTCGAGAAAATCAAACCTAGGCTCTGATTCCAAAATAAATGTAACACCCTTATACTCTATATACATACAAAACATATTTCTAGCATATGTAAAATACGCATATACGGTACAAAAATATCACAGACGGATTTACTAAATTTTTATTTTACATTTCCAATTTAAAATATCAAATTCTAAATATATAAAAATTAAATAGAATATAAATATTATTTACTTGTTATAAGAACCCAAAATAAATAATATATATAAAAAATGTCTGGAAAAAATTTTCCAGAGTTTTGTCTGAATTTTGGATATCCCAAAATTTAGCAATTACTCAACCTGCAAAAAGAAAACACTCCTAAATAATTTCCAACCACCATCTCAACCATACTTCTCAATTTCACCAAGTTTCTCAAACCTTTATATATATATAGATATATAATTTAAAACACACTTACTCTCCTATTTCAAATACATTGACCCAAACATTCTTTATAATATACAATACGTAAAATTCAAAACATAATATATTATGCATAAAACTCAAAATGAACCATAACATAAAAATATATACATGTTGCTGGCAGTGTTTCTGATCTCGATAGCAACTCTACAAACTCAACTACAAGTCTAGACCCGACCTCGTCTAGACGAACTCTCTGGCTCAACTGGGTCTACCATGTCACCTGCGCGATGGAAACAATCGCGCTAAGCTGAAGCCTAGTGGTACAAACTTTGATAATAACAATATAACTCAATGCAATACCAAATGCAAAATGCATATAGATGCCACATCAATCCACTTTCTTATATTTTTCAAATAATTCATAAGCACAACACATAGGATTATATTACTCAATTGTATCATAATTCATAATTCATAGTAAAACAAAGACAAACATGGGCCCAAAAAGGATCTAATATGCTATTCAAATTTCAGAGTTACTGCTTTGGTCCATAATGACACTATGTGTCTAGCCTCGTAGGCAATATATATATATATATATATATCCATGGATAATGTAACAGCCCCAGTCTCTTAGACCTCAACACGGCTAGACCCTTAGGCCCCAGTATATTGGTCCTCAACCCGGCTAGACTGCTACAGTTTTTGAGGCTTATGACCCAGTCTTTTCACCCCGAAAACATCATATTTATCAGCTGGCCTGGCTTACGACCTAGTCTTTTCACCATTCCAGCGTATAGCCCGCAGGCAATCATAGGCATGCCGCCAAACCCAGAACTCTGAAAATTGAATAACATACTAGGCACACAATTTATTCATATTTCTCATTATTAATCTCTTTCTCATTTTTACATATTCAATCTAGGCACATCACCTTATTTTCACATTTTCTCATGTTTCTCATTTTTCACATCTTTCTCATTTTCCTCACTTTCCTCACTTTTCTCATTTTTATCAATATCAATATCAATTCATTTCATTATTACACATATCTCATTTTTGCATTCACAACACATTATCCAATTACTTTGGGTATTTTCACATAATATGCATATTTCACATGTTACACAAATTAGCCATTATCAACGGCTTTTTACAATGCATTTAACACATATATGACATTACAAATGTCATAGCACATTATTCATACACAATCAATGAACCAAGTAGCTTAACACATTTTTCAACCAAAATGTGTTAAGTCCAAATGTTATGCAAATATAGACATTATATTCAAAGTTTGTACATACCTCCACTAGCAACCCAAAGCAAGCTAAAAACAACCTTCAATCCAATCTTTCTAACTTGCCCTTCACCACTTGGATGAAGCAAATCGATCTCCCTGAATGTCTAAACCAAATGTGATAGCAAATAATCATTTAGTATCACATTTAATGGCATTTCCAACATTAAATCATAATTACACATCACTCCTACAAATTTCCAAAAATTTAGCCTTTCCTTACTTCAACATTGGAATTCCATTCTACTACAATTAAATTAGTGTTTTAAGTTTATTTATATTATTAAAAACATATTTTAATACATTTAAATCATTTACATTGTAAAAATACACTCTTATACACAAAATCTCAAAAATGGCCTAACCTTCCCCCATTGAAGGTTTTCCATTCCAACACAATCCATTACTCATTCCAAGCTTATATTCATCACTTTTAACACTAAACAACATGCTTAAACAAATAAAATCACACGATTCAACCACTTGGGAAAATCACTTTTCCAAAACCCTAAATCTCCACTTCCATTCTCAAACTCCAACCCAACACCACCAAATCCAATATTTGATTTTAAAATACTTGTTTATGAATCAAAACAACTCATTTGGAATCAATTTGCACAATTAAAATTCATGTTTTCAAAACCCCAAAAATCCATAACCCTAAATTCTCTCTCTTCACCATTCTTTAACCAAACTCCATCATCTCTTCAATCTAACCTTAGAATCATTGTTAACTACCCAAAATAACATCATACACATTAATTTCAACAATTATAACATCTACATAAAAATTCAAATTCTCACATAATCTAAATTTCTAAGGAATTCAAAGAAAAGAGATGGAAACTTAATAATTTTGGTGGAAATCACCAAAAATCCACTTGAAACTTGTTAATTCCTTCAATTTATGGAGTATGGAAGAAGCAAAATCCTTGGTCTTCAAACTTCCATGGAAGCCACGTTCTTGAGAAGAAGAAGAAGAAGAAGACTTTTAAATATTCTTTCCTTTTCATCTTTATTTTAACCACATATATATATATATTAAAATAATTTAATATTTAATTATTTAATTATTTTTTTAATAAATTAAAAGTCTTAATTTCCCTCTTCCATTCAAAATTAATATGTTTTTGAATTATTTTATTAATTTTGAATTTATAAGATTTAATTACCAAAATACCATTTTCTTTTAAAAAGTGTTGACTTTTATATATGTTATGTATATTTTGCATATATATCATATATATATATATATATTCCACTTTTTCATTTAAAATCCTTTCATTTTTCATTTAAAACTATTAATTTAATTTATCATTTTAAATTATAATTTATTTTATCAAATTTTCCAAAAATTTGAAATTTTCAAAAATTTTTGGATGTTACACTCTATCCATCACAACTATTTACTCTCCCATATTTACTATTCCAAAGTACATAAAAATCAGGGTATTACAATTCTCTCCCCCTTAAATAATTTTGTCCTTAAAATTATACTGTTTAAATAATTTTGTCCTTAAAATTATACCGTACGCTGATAAATCCATCCGTAACAAAATATTATCTTAATTTCTCATATGAAATTATTCATGTCATCAAATCATACAACCTCTACTCTCCCCCTTAGGTTCATTCTCAATCCTTTTCTCATAATTAATCATAACTTTTCACTATACTTTTCCATTCTAACCAAAACAATCATGATAAATCATTATATCATCAATTGCATTGTTATTAAACAAAAAATCAATTCATCTCATTAGTATATATATGTCTCACATATCTGTTATACTCAAGAAATTCTATCACTTCATCATTTTATAAATATACTCTAATAACCTTAAATTTAAAGGTTATTTATTTATACATTAAAATTGACTATTCAGTCACCATAGTCATTTTCAGGAGTGTATCTCTATTCAACTATCCCTTTCTTATATTTACAAAATAAGTATTTATAAATCCATAAATGATAACAAGTCTCAATCTCTATTTAACAAGTCTCATTGCGATAATGTATGCATTTTCAGCATAATTTTATTCTCTATACAATTACCACATTAGTTTAATATAATCAATATATATAACTAACAAAATCTTATTTCCATCATTAAAATTCATTCTCATGATTTATTCATCAAACCAACATATATACATTCAATCACACATAATTGACATCTTCTTCAACTTAACCACCATTTTCTTAAACAACTTTCTTATTTCTTACACAATTAATTTAGTCTTGATAATGTCCTTCTTTTAGCATCAATATTAATACAATATATCTAAACTTACTTCACGTCCATGCTCACATCAGAATATTACATCATATATGTGTCATCACATATCTTTCATATTATTAACACAACTATACATATTGAATCTCAATAATTACTTGCAAACTTACCATATTCCAGATCAATTGATCTAACTATAACAATATTTGCCTCACAACCTTATTCTATTCTAATCAACTTTTGGCCTATTTAAACTTATCATTCTATCTCAAGTCATGACCAAACTTTATTAGGTCAAACTTATTTTTAAATTCCAATTTTATTCGGATTCATCATAAATAATACACATTTCAACTTATTAGAGCCGATGACTGTATACAACTAATATACATCATTTCAAATGACATTCAATCATTATAAATAATTTTCTTATGCCTTTTCTATTATTTATCTTTAATCATATCACATTCAATTCAACATATTTTTAATTATAACCATAATATGACCAATAAATCACATTCCTCAGAACTCATGTGATCATATCAAACTATGATCACTGTCAAATATCCCATTAATCATCATATTTTCACAATTCCTTTCTCTTTCACACTTTCTATATTTATAAATAAATTTCTACACATGATTACGAGTTCCAAAAACAAAAATATTAATCTTATCAAAACTATCCCATGACCATGTTATCTCAGGCCCACACATATGGATAACAAAACTAATACATTATTCATATCCTAGAGTTACTATTTTGGTCTACATTGACACCTAGTGTCTAGCCCGAAGGCAAGTGATGCCCAGCGTCTAACCCGAAGGAAAATCATAGTGATGTCCAGCATCTAGCATGAAGGCAAATCAAATAATTGCTCAAAATCTAGCCCCAAAGGCAAATAATGAGGATAACCTCATAGGCATGCTGTCAAGCACATAACTCTAAAAATTGAATAGTATACTAGGCACACAATTATTTCATATTTCTTATTATCAATATTTTTCTCTTTTTTTCATAATCCATTAGGCACATTGCCTCATTTTCTCATTATCAATGTCATATCATTTATCAGCATATCATCACAATGTATTATATTTTATATTAAAGTACATTACCCAAATATTTTGGGTATTTTCACATAAAAATCACATTTTATGCAATCTAGCCATTGCCAATGGCTTTTCACAATGTCTTTAATAAATACAAGACAAATCACATGGCATAGCACATTGTTCATCCTTGTTCAATGTAGCGAATACCTTAACACATTTTCCTATCCAACGTGTGTTAAGTCCAATATAATGTAAACATAACCCAAACTCAAGCCAAATTCCTTAAATCTTCTCTTCCTTTAACTCTTCATAGGTTGATCTACTAATCAAGATATGAATAATCAAGTTATTAACAACATCAATATATATATATATATCTCATTTATACAACTCAAATCTTCCCTTTCCTTCTCAACTCATAACACTTAATTCAATACTCCATACTTTGGAGTTTCTCATTAACTAATACTATATTAAGTTCCAAACTAACAATAATATCATATTCCTCACATCTTTATTATAATTATTATTCATTTATAATTCACACTTGACATCCAACCACATTTTCCTATTTCATATCTTCATCATGCAAGCATAAGCCGCACTCACCATATGACTAATCCTCATACCAATATTTAGCATATTTAACATATTTTATCATAATTCTTCAAGTGACACACCCACCTTACAGAATCTTTGACACGCCCAGGGACTTGGGCGTGTCATTGGGCATGTCCTTAATCCTGCATTATAGTGGCTATGACATGCCCAGTGACATGGGTGTGTCACTGCCCATGTCTTTAGTCCTGCATTACCGTAGTTATGGACATGCCAAGAGACATGGATACCAACACCCTATACCCTATAACTTCTCATGCACTCGTTATAACTGAATAAATATTTTTAATATTTCAAATCTTTAAAAAAAATTTATACCCAAATAATAATTTCATTTTAACAACATATTTCACCTCAAATTAAATAATTAACATACTAAGTATTCCTTAATTCATGTATATATACACACCATATTAAAATCTTATTTCTCTATTTATTATTCCATTTCCAATATATCTCTTATATAAATTCTCATTCATTCCTTTCTCATAACAATTTTATCAAATAATGCCCAATGAACTTGCATAAAAGTTCATTAACTCAACTTTCATTCCTCTCTAATCAAACTAACTTTTCCACTTACACACTCATTTCATTATACTTTTCTTTTCCTTACAATCTCTTATACACATTTTTATGACAATAGACTATAACCAATATAATTCATTTAAATCAATCTCATATCACATATAATTTTAATTAATAATAAATATTTCATTTTCTTTTATAATCTTATAACTCAATTCTAACACTATTCTCAAATTCATTCTCTTATAACTTATTTCACAAACACATTCCGATAATCAATAATTTCAAAATTAGTTTTACTTAAGTAAAACTCCATTTCTTTAATTCATCAATTAAACTTATATAACTTTTCCCACATCATTTCTTTATCTAGCTTTCCTCTCATGTGGAACCTCATTTTCCACACTATTATCTAACTCATATCATTCAAACACTTCACATCATAAACCACATAATGCCACATCCGAGACCAACCTAAGTGTCAATGCATATGCATGTATCATAACACGCTTCACTTTTCCAAAATTTCCTTTTCTTTTTAATAACTCCCTTAGGCTGAGAATCTCAATCATAAGCTTTGATACCAAAATAAATTTAACACCCCTATACCTTATATACATACTAAACATATACCCCATATATGTATAACATGTATATAAGACATAAGAATGTCACGTTACAGTTCTATTTATATCCTTTCATTATCTTATTTATACAAATATATATAAGAGCATTTTTCATTATCAAACCACATTCCCATTGAAAATACCATTTCCAAACCATTTACAAGATTCATTCAATTACACGTACACAAATATACATTATCCTTTCTAAAATCCATTCATATACATATACGTATGTTCAAACTACAAAATAACAAAATGTACATGCATGTACCACCTTCTAGTTAGTCTCTGGCACACCTTTTGTAATATCTCAAATAATAGCCTAAAATTTTGGAAATGTTAATTGTTGAAATTGAATTAAATGATTTTAAAGTATATATATGATTAAGTGGAAAGAAAGGAGAAAAGGGAAGCGTGTATATGTTGTATATATGAAGATATATACAACATATACAAGCCAATATCTTTATAATAAGGTCAAAGGATATTTGAATTAATTAAATATTAAACATTGATAGTGGAAGATGATTTTTGTTTATTATATTATAATATTAATTAAATGCTTGGTGGAGACTGATTTGGGGAAAAGGTGTTTGGTTAAAAGAGAAGTGTTTAGTGGTTGTGGTTGACTTTGCATCTTCATCTTATTCTTTCTTCTCCAAGAGGCTGGCCATAACCATTAGCAAAGGAAAAGAGGTTTTGTTCCTTCCTAACTCAAGCAATTGAAGGATTTCAAGAGATCAAGTTGGAGTTTTAAGGATTTTTCTTCATATTTGGTAAGTTTCCAAATTGTTTCTTTGATTTCTTTTAAGTTTGTGTTTATGAGTTTGGTGAATGGTTTTTGTAGATGTGTTTATCAATGTTTAATATTTAATTAATTCAAATATCCTTTGTTTGGAGTGGAAAAGGGTAAAAGAAAGATGTTTGTTGGATGTGGCATTTTGATGTCGATTTTAGGTTTTTGGCCTGACACACCTAGTAACACGGCCATATATTTACGCATGTCGTTGGTTCTATTTTTAGTATGGGTGACACGAGCAGTGACATGCCCATGTCACTGAGTGTGTCACAGTTTCTGTGTAGTAGTAGTATTGACACATCTAGTGACACGCCCATGTCACTGAGTGTGTCATAGCTACTATGTTGTTGAGGATTGACATGTCCAGTGACGTGCCCATGTCACTGAGCGTGTCATAGCTTCTGTGTTAGAGGAGAATTGACACATGCAGTGACACGCCCATGTCACTGAGCGTGTCAAAGTTTATGTGTTGTGAGTTTAGGGCATGTCCATGAACACACCCGTGTTGTTGAGCGTGTCAAGTGTAGAGTTTACCCATTGGAGAGATGACAATTGGTCTGGTCGATTTTACTTCCATTACTGGCCTTCGATATGATGGTGCTCCGGTTCCTCTGACTAATGAAATTTTAACATTTGAGGAAATTCAGGAGTTAATTGGTATGGAACCATCATATAAAGGTCCTTTTAAGATAAAAATTGAGCCAATTCGTGGTTATTGGATGAACTATGAAGGACGGGTTGGCAGAGACTGGGCCGGACAGTATGCTCGAGAATTTTTGTTATATCTTCTCGGGTCGACCATCTTAGGCAGCACTGAATCGTCCATTCACTTGTCAGTGTTGAGTGCCCTTTCTTATCTCAGAATGGTACCATCTTCTGGCTGGGGTGAAGTTGGTCTCGCATGTCTTTACCATGGTCTCAATAAGCTTTGTCGAAACAAGAATTCTTTTATTGGCTTGATGACGGTTATTGAGGCATTCTTTCTTCCACCAATGTCATTTCCACTCTTTTCTTGCATGAATGTGATCTTTATTATTATTGTAGATATGGGAACATGAACACAACCTCGTGAGGGTACTCGGCATTTCCCGAGAGAGAATCGGGTATTCGAGATTAAATTACTGGTTGTCCGATCGTGTGGATGTTCCCAGTTCTCATCATGTGCATACTCACCGCTATGTGTTGAGCCGCTTAACCTGGGACCAGGTAAAATAATATTAGTATGCTTTAAATTTATGTAAAAGCTTACTTACCTTATGTTATTTTACAGGTGAATTTGGCCCGGTGGAGCCCAGAAGAGAGAGCAAACTGGTCTCCTTTGATGAGGGCTGCACTGTCTTTCCAACATTCTCGCCGAATTATTGCTAGCCCAGTGTCTAGTGGCTGGTTCCTTGGGGATAGAGTTTATGAATGGTTTCTCCATCCATAGTAGCGGAGATTTCCGATGCAAATCCCGGAATATACTTTAAATATTATGTCAATGCCGGAGGATGCATGGTGGTCGGCCCAGTATGGTTATGGTGCCAAGTCATTTCTCCATTTACCATGTCCATTTTATGCCATTTTATTCAAAGAAGACTCTTGAACTTTGATGTATCTCCTGTTGGTGTGCGGGAGATTTCTGACGAAAATGAGGGTAGAGATGAAGAAGAACATCACGGAGCTGCAGGAGAGTCTAATCCACATCTTGGGGCCAGTACTTCTCAGGTAAAACTTTTACCACTTTTCCCCTACAACTGCTTCTTTCTTTGATTTTGTTTCAATGATTATTGTAGGCTGTCGGCTCATTTGATCATGAGGCTGGACATTCCTTTACTGCCCCTTCATCTGCTCGCTCTAGCCTGCTAGATATGCCATCTTATTCGTAGGGTATTGATTTGAACTACCTGGTACATTTCTTATTTCATAATAGTTTATGCTATATGTATGCTCTTACCTTTTCCTTCTTGGCTCACAGCGGATGCTCGAAGAACAAAACAGGAAACTTCAAGAAGAGTTAGCTGCAAGTTGTCAGCAGGCTTCTCATTTTGAAAATTTATATCACCAATCCGAACAACATTTTTGAGACTTCCGATTTCAAGGGATGAGGGAGTTCTTCATCAAGAGGCCCTCAGACTGATGAACATGAGATTCTTTCGTCTGCTTCTAATTAAGGCCATGACAGATCGGAACTCCAAGGCAATAGGGATTTTAGTTCTTCTGCTTCGGGTGATCCCGGGACCAGTAATTTGCCCCCTCCTCCAACAGGTGATGACTTTTTCAGGGCTTTATTTGATGACCCACCACCACCCTCTTAGTAATATGTAAATATTGTAGCAATTGTAAAATATTGTACAATAATGAAAAATATACAATTTGCCTCTTTACTATAAATCTTTTTTTTTTCGTTACAGCACCACCTTTTTATTTTTTATTTTTATTTTTATTTTTTCTTTTATATCACAGTACATAATCTTTTGCTAAACCAAATCCAAAGTGGAAAAGCAAATTTTGACCAATTTCTTTCCTTATGCCATATGGTCTTACCTTTTCCCATTACCTTTTCCTTTTCACTTTTGGAAAACGTTTGTTTCTTCTATATAAATCACCCTTCATGCCATATTTTAATACATAAACCAAAATTCTTTCTTTTTCAACGTGAAGACCTCCTTTTAACAATTTTAATTTTTCCTTCATTTATTCACCATGACAGAGCATCATTTAAAGAGAATAAAAATTCTATTTAAGAATATGTATGCCATTCATTGGAAGCAAATTTCATGGTCAAAACTTGATGTTTTAAATTGTTTTCAAAATGTTAAATTGGACCACTCCTGACATGCCGTGGCTTCCTTGTGGTATACGGATTCTAGGGTATTTAGAATTAATGGCTTTGAAATGTGTCCCTTGATTGAAGAATTTGAGGACGTCCTTGGATATCCAAATAATCAACAAATGGCGTTACCCACATTGATTTCCAAGACTCAACAGAAGATGCAGATGTTATTTCAAATTCCAAAACTCGAAGTTCTTCGGTCGATGAGAGGTGAAAAAATTCTACTTGCTCCTTTGATTGACTTTTATTTCTCTCATTTGGCCCCTACTAAGGCATGGGGACGCATGCTCTGTCTTTGCTTGCTGGGCCAATTCTTGCTTGTTTCTTCCGATGGCGATATTGATCCACTAACATTGGATATTATGGACCAAATGGAAGGAGGCTTGTCGCCGGTACCTGTGATCTTAGCCGAGACCTTAGTTGGATTAGACCGATTTAAATTAGGATTGTCAAAGAGACTGACTGGGAGTCCGTTGCTGCTTCAGGTAATTACCTAAACTGCCATTTTGCTCTAACTTTTGCCTAGTCCGCCCATGCGGGTTTTCAAAACTAGCGAGCTGTCCTATTTTTTGCCTAAGTTGCCCCTGTGGGTTTTCAACTTAGCGGACTTTTTCCTTTCTTTTTTTAACATAATTCTTTCTTCACACATTTGGCTTCAGGAGCATCTTTGTTTTCTTGATACTCCATCCATGGATTTTGCCAGATACTTGCCACGTCATCATTCTGCCAGGGAGCTACTCCATCCTGCTTCTTCATATGCTGACTGGGTTGACTGGATCCACTCACGCTCCGAAGTCAATATCCGTTGGTTGGTACCTTGGTGGAAGATTTCTCATATCACCATGCGGACATACTTGATATACGTTCCCCTTGCTTCTCTTCGTCAAGGTACATGCTATGATCCTCGCCGACTTGGCCGTCAGTATGGAGCTGAGTCTCATGATTCTGACTTTGCTCCTGACTTAGACATGCCTTGCTTGACTGAAGCCTACTTGGATCAGCTGAGGCAAAGATGGCCTGCACGTTACACTTATCGACTGCCATAGATTTTACATTTGTCAATTCATAAAGTGTTTTGTTAGGGTGAAAAATAACTAAAGTAATAAAAGATGCTTCTTTTCCATTTATAATTTGTCATCACCTTTCACAATTATGATTATTTATTTCATCCATATCTGGTCAAATACTTATAACAACGCACATAGAATAATTTTAACATCAATTCTGTTTTATTAAATTGGAGAACAACCAAACATAAAGCCAGCATACACAAGATCACTCCTGTTGCCAACTAGCCCTTTCAGGTTTTCTAATTGACTATTTTCTCTCTTTTAGCCCTAATTGTTGCCTAGCCCGCCCTTTTGGGTTTTCGGGACTAGCGGACTGCTCTAACTTTTTCCTAGGCCACCCTTTTTGGGTTTTCAACCTAGTAAGCTCTTTCTTTTTTATTTTTCATACATAAAACTTCTTCAACCTGTCAATGTTTACTGGCTCACTAAATTCGTTCCCATCCATGTCTGACAACTTCATCGCACCTTTGTTCATGACTTGTTTCACAACATATGGCCCTTCCCAGCTAGGTCTGAACTTTCCTCTTGGATCAGATACATTAGGCTTACATTGCTTCAACACCAAATCCCCAACTCTGAATTTTTTGACCTTAACCCTTCTATTGTAGGCCCGAGCTATCTTCTTTTGATACAGTTGGTGATGATACAATGCCTTTAATCTTCTCTCTTCTAATAGAGCTAATTGTGTGTGTCTGCTTGCTACCCATTCCATTTCAGGCAGTTCAGCTTCCAAGATTACTCTTAATGACTTGATCTCAATTTCAATTGGCAATACCGATTCCATCCCATAAACCAAAGAGAACGGTGTCATTCCAGTAGGCATTCGCACACTTGTCCTATATCCCCATAAAGCAAAGGGGAGCATCTCTGACCAATCCTTGTAAGTCTTGGTCATCTTGGACAGAATTTGCTTAATTGTCTTGTTTGTTGCTTCAACCGCACCGTTAGCCTTTGGTCTATAAGGAGAGGATCTATGATGATGAATTTGATACTTCGAGAATAAATGCTTAACTGCTCCTTGAAACTGTGCCCCATTGTCTGATACCACACTGTGTGGGACCCCATATCTGCAAATGAGGTTTCTTTCAATAAATCTAGCCATTTGACTTGCACCCAATTTGTTGAAGGATTCGGCTTCGACCCATTTTGAAAAGTAATCTACTGCTACCACCATGAAACGGTGCCCGTTTGAAGCTGTCGGATGTATCTCCCCTATAATGTCGATACCCCAAGTGGCAAATGGCCAGGGTGAAGACATAGAATGCAATTCTTCAGGAGGCATGTGATTCAAGTTACCATACATCTGACATTGTTGGCACTTCCTTACAAACTCAATACAGTCTTTCTCTATGGTCAACCAATAGTAACCTTATCGAATAATCTTCTTAACCAGGGCCAAACCACTCATTTGCATACCACAACTTCCCGCATGTATTTCTGACATGATGCGCTCCACTTTCGATTTTCTTAAACATCTCAAATGCACTCCATCAGGCCATCTTCAATATAACTCCCCATGGAAGGTGATGTATTGCAAAGACCACCGCCTTATGGCTCTTCTCTCTTTCTTTGTTGCCCCGGCGGGTATTCTCTTTCCTCCAAAAATCGTCTTATAGTATCATACCACGCATCATGGTCTATATCAACTTCCATAATTGTCTCATATTCATAGTAGGGAGTTGATGAACTGGTCAAGATTAGAGGCTTAAGGAATAGGTTGGCAGGATTTTCCCATACCGAAGCCAATGTGGCCAGGGCATTAGCCATCTGATTTTCTTCTCTTGACAGGTGTATAGACCTACACTCCTTAAAATTCCTCTTCATCATGGTCAAGTAATGGTGGTATGGTTTTAATTTTTCTTCTTTCAACTCCCATTCTCCATTTATTTGGGATACAACTAGCAACGAATCACCATAAACTTCCACCTTATCCACCTTCATAATCATTAGGGTTTCCAAACCAAAAATACAAGCTTCGTACTCCACCATATTATTGGTTGCCCTAAATTTTAATTTTTTGGCTAAAGGAATGAATTCTCCTTCGGGCGATTCTAGTATAACTCCCAAACCTGCTCCTTTCCTATTTACTGCTCCATTAAAATACATTTTCCACCATTGTACTTCAATTGCTTCTAAATATTCATCTGGAAATTCCAAGATTACCTCTTCACTTTTTGGTAATGGTTGTTGAGCCAGGAATTCTGCCACCGCTCTTCCTTTGATTATTTTCCTGGTTACATACTCAATCTCAAATTCTTCTAATATTATCAACCATCGACCATATTTCCTAATCAAGGAGGGTGTCTCCCTTAAGTACTTCATTGGATCCAACCTAGAAATTGCTTGCACACTATACGATTGAAAGTAATGCTGCAAATTTTTAGAAGACCAAACCACGGCTATACAGGTCTTTTCGATGATACTATACTTAATTTCATAAGGTAAGAGCTTTCTACTCAAATAGTAAACGGCATGCTCAATCCCTGATTCATCTGCTTGGGCTAGCATGGCTCCTACCGACTCTTCTTCTACTGCTAAGTATAGTAATAGAGGTTTGATGGGTTTAGGTGGTTTCAAAATAGGTGGATTCAACAAATACTCTTTTATTCGATCAAAGGCCTTTTGACATTCTTCATTCCATACGACCGGCTGATTCTTTCTAAGCAATTTGAAGATAGGCTCACAAATTGTTGTGGGCTTTGCTATAAATATGCTAATGCATTGCAGTTTACCAATGAATCCCTGAACTTCTCTCTCCGTCTTTGGGGTTGGCATATCCTTAATTGCTTTGACTTTGTCAGGATCTATCTCAATGCCATTCAGACCAATCACATATCCCAATAATTTACCTGAGGTAACACCGAATACACACTTCTTCAGGTTTAATCTTAGCTTATATTTCAAAGCTCAATCAAAGAATAACTCTAAGTTTTGGAAGTGTTGCTCCCTTATGTCCGATTTCACCATCATATCATCAACATATACTTCAACTTCTTTGTGCATCATGTCATGAAATAGTCTGGTGGCCATCCTTTGGTAGGTTGGTCCAGTATTCTTTAAGACGAAAGGCATCACCCTATAACAAAATATACCCCATGTAGTAATGAAAGCAGTTTTGGCTTTATCCTCATGGGCCATTAACACTTTATTGTATCCAGAAAATCCATCTACAAAGGCTGCACTATCAATGAGAACATATATATGAGGTAAAGGAAAATCATCTTTAGGGGAAGCCTTGTTTAAATCTCTATAGTCCACGCAAACCCTTATTCTCCCGTCTTTCTTTGGCACGGGTACTATGTTGGCTAGCCAATCTGGGTATTCTATCACTTCAAGGAACTTCACTTGTATTTATTTAGTGACCTCTTATTTAACCAATTCAGCCCACTCTGGTCTTAATCACCTAAGCTTTTGTTTGACAGGTTTTATGTGAGCGTAAGTAGGAATATGATGCTCAGCTATGTCTCGATCTATCCCTGGCATATCTTCATAAGACCAAGCAAATACTTCTTCATATTTTTTGAATATTTTTTCAAATCTCTCTCTCTCATCAGGAGTAAGGTCGGATGCTATGCTAATGTTTTTAGGATTTTCAGTTGTTCCCAAATTTAATGATTTGTGTGTTAACAGAATTAATATTAAAGATGCTCATTGTTGCGCTTAAATCAACACTATCACAAAGCGGCACTCGCAAGTATACGAGGCTATTGTAGTGACGGTGATCGCCCCAAGGTTGATTCCCAAGGAAGGACTTGCAAGCAATAGTTCGATTAACATGAAATAATAAATTCGATTGTGTGATTGAATTGGTGAACCGTAATTATCCTTAGAAATGAAAATGAGTGATTTTATGCAAGAGAATTTAAATTATGGAAATGATGCCTAGGGTTGTAGGTCCATTTAATCAAATGTTCAATTATCCGATTATCCATTAATATAACCTTGAATCTTCATTTGTTTCTTAAGATTAATTAGCCAATTATCAATTCACTAATTCTCACATTTATGAATTAACAACAACCAATTATTTAACATTAGAAAATTAATAAACCCTAGAACTTATATTTCTAATTCATTCTTAGGGTAGTCAATTGCATAGTTCCGATATTAAACTTCTCCTTTCGGTTCGTCATTCAATATTAAGTAATCAATAGGTGGCCAATCTATCAATTTACCTTTAATTTCAATGCAATCAACATATAACAAGGTATATCAATGGAATCATCAAATCAAATCATTTAATCAAATATACTACAACCCCAAGCATGTGTAAATTAGCTCATCATATGTTTTAAACAAATACTCAATTCAATATAAACCAAATCAAAGTTATACGTTGCAATATTAATGTTCTTAATACACAACAACAAATAAGAAAGGGAATAAAAGAAAGAGTTAGAAAACCCCCTTTTTGAAGATGCTAAAAATCGAACTCTCGTCTCTTTCGTGGCTCCTTCTTGGTGCGTGATGATGAACTTCCAGCTCTCTTGAACAAATGGTTCTCTTCTTGAAGGAGTAGATAATAGCTTTCTCAAATTCTCAACTCTCCAATCAAGCCTCTTAAAACCCTAATTCTCAAGAACTAATAACTCACTTCAAAACCAACAATTGTTTTTGCTCTTGGTGTGTGAAAAGAAATGGTGATTGAAGATGAGGGAGTGGTCTTGCTCTCTCAAGCAAGAACCAAGGAAGAAGATGAGGAAGATGAAGAACAAGTGGAAGTGTGTAGAGAATGTCTACTAAAAATATATTCAATCCATTTTATTTTTCCCTCCATTCTTTTTCATTTTGAATTTTTTAAGACACCATGATTGTTTGTCTCCCACTTTCTAATTTCTTATATGTTTCTTCCATAATTTCCTCCCACTTTTCACTCTTTTTTGTTCTTTTTGTCACCCACTAAAACACAACAGCTCACTCCTCATGCAAGCCAGCTAAGGACCCAGGGTGACACGACCAAGCCATACGGAGCTTGGCCGTGTCTAGTGACTTTCTTTCTTGGGGACACGGCCAAGCTTCTGGCCGTGTCCCATTCTGTATGCTTTGTCTTTGTGAGACACTGCCAAGGACACGGCCGTGTCATGTGACACGGCCAGTGTCCTGGCCGTGTCCAGTGATGGTGTCTGTCTTTGTTTATTTCTTTTCTTTCTTTGCTTTCTTTGCTCTTTTGTTCCTTTGGAGAGACACGGCCAGTGGCTTGGCCGTGTCTCATGGCCGTGTTGGCTACTAGACTTGTTTCCTTGAGGGACACGGCCAAGCCATGTTAATCCTAGCCATGTCTCATGCTTGTCCTGGTTCTTCTTCCTTTGATGAGGGACATGGCCAAGCCATGACAAGCTTGGCCGTGTCACTTGATTTTCCCACAAATTCCACCAATTTTGATCAAATGGCTCCATCGAATGTACTTCAACCTAAATCAACAACTTCAAACAAACTTAAGTGCAATTTAACATGAAAATTAACTTAAAATCAACATAAACATCATAGAAAATATATACAAAATTGATCTAAACAATTACCCCCACACTTAATCCTTTGCTTGTCCCCAAGCAAAGTTAAAATCAAAACAAATAAAACAAGATAAAAATTATCCATTTCATGAGTTATAAGAATGCATTAAGACTCCCATCTTATTAAATCCGCAATCATAATCGAATCAAGAATAATCGGTACTCAAGTAACTTAATGGTCAATCAATGCATACCAAAATTGTCACTCCCTCACAAAACCTCTCAAGTGTTTAATTGGGTAGTGTTTAAGCTCTCAACATTCAATGAAAGATTAGGACTATAGGCTTGCTTATCAATCAATTCTCTACCACCTAATCACAATCAAGCATCAATCATAAGGTCTTTTATTTGGTTGTAACGGGGCTAAGGAAAAGGTATGACATTTGGGAGAGTGAGTTAGTTCATTTAGGTCAAGAGTACTTTAAGAGTGAAGTAAACAATGTAGCATTATCAACAATCCCATAATTCAACTCAATCACTTAGCACTAATCATTTATGTGCTTTTAAGGGACTCCATTTGTTTAATTTGCAAAGATGATTTCCAAACTCATTACAACCCTTCCGACAAGAACAACAACTATTATTTTGATTTTCATTATTCAATTTTTTTTATTTTTTTAAGGTATCCAACTAATTTAAAGCCCATTGAATTCAACCCCACACTTTATTCAGCACAACACTCCATTAATGCTCTTGAAATGCTCTTGATCTAATGAACGGGTAAAGTTAAAATGTAATGGTTCAAGTCGATGGTGTTGTGAAAAAGAAAGAAGGAAAAAATGAAATAAGCTCAAAGTTGGCGAACTAAGATCGGATGTAAGGTTGGTCTTTTTAAGCCAAAATGGTTTGCCCTAAATTGCCTTAATCATATTGATGCCTAATTGAAATCTTATGTAGTCTCAAAATGCATGTCAAAGCAAGTTCTAGTAATTCATCAATCAAAGATGTTCACATATAAAAAGAATGATAAGTTGATGGCTCAATTCCTCACTAGTTAAATGGCAATGCAAAGAATAACTATCAAAATTGACAATAAGTACTAACTCTAATCAATCCTCAAATTCATGCTTCAAAAATTTAAAAGTCATCTATCAACATTCTCATAACAATTGAACTTATTAATATCCATCAAAATCAATTATAAAATAAGACACAAAACTTAACAAAACAAGAACACTTACGAAAATAACAAAACAAAAACACTTACGAAAATAGACAATTTATATTCATGAACAAAAGGCTTAGCACACACCCCACACTTTAAGTTTTACATTGTCCTCAATGGAAACAACGATATTTAAAGTAAAAAGTTAAGGTACAACCTGTTTTTCCATCGATCCTTTGTGACGCAAGTGCTACCTTTTCATCCACAAACAACCATTGTTCAAGAGCAAAATACAATATATAAAATAAACACAATAAAAAGAGTTAACATTAAAAACCATAACAAAAATATGAAATAACTACAAATAAGAAAATAACAAGTGTTTTCAAAAGGTTGGAGCTGATAGGATCTACGGTGACGGAGGATGGGACGATGATGCAGCTGATGGGTGGAGGCTCAGAATTTTAGCAAGGTTGCTGTTGATTAGGTCCATTTGTTCCATCACTGCAGCATGGTTACGGTCAACCTTGCTTTCCAATGCTTCAATCCTATTAAGGATCTCCTGATTGTTCAAGATTGGAGCATCTTCATCAAATCTAGAGAATCCGAGTTGGAATCCTCCTCGACTCGTGCTCTCTTTTGACGGCCCTCCGGTACCTCAGGCTCAGTTGAACCCATAACATAAGCTCCTCCTTTTTTTGAAACCATGTGCATCTTCTCGAGAGTGGCAAGATCTAATGAATCACTCCCCGAGATCTTGGTCATCTGGCAATGGCTCGGGTCAAAATCATCAAGGAGTGCCATCACTAAAATTGTGACTAATCCTCCGATGCAAATGGCACCCCTCTTTTTATTTGCCACACTGTCAAACACATCAGCTAACCAATAGCCGGTACAAACGGGTACAGCATTGATAGCACAGTCTAAAAAATATAGTTCGCTTAGTTCTACAACCCCTGTGCTCTCTTTTCTTGCAAAGAATCCACATGACATAACCCGGTGTAAGTACCTTAGGGCGGGATTTTTCAATTTCGTAGCTTTGGCCGATTTGGCCACATAAGTACCCAAGCCCAAAGCTCCCCATGCGAATTGTTGTCTAAAACTCTTAGGCACACATTGTTCCCTTTGTTGGAGAAAACCAAATATATCGCTCAATTGCTCAATTTTAAGGACAAATGGTCTCCCAAGCAGTTTAAAATGCAACCTAATACAAATCTTTTTGTCATTTCTTTTAACCTTGAGTGAGGTTAAAAATTCCAATGTAAGTTCCTCAAATTGCAAAGGTTTAAGGGAAACAAATCTATCCCACCCAAGATTATGAACAAATTCATAAAAATTATTTCGAATATGAAGAGCATCGAGGGATTCTTCGTTAACATACCTTGTCGGAAAGAAACCCCGAGCGAGAAGAGTTGCTCTCCTTGGTGCTGACGATGATGAAGATGGAGCCGAAGGTGGAGGTCACGTCCTTTTGTGGTGAGAGACCATTTTGATGATTTGGTGAAAATGAAGTTTTCAAGGTTTTAATTGCTTTTTAATGAGAAAAGAAGGGAAGTGGATGAGTTTAAATCAGTTTGGGTGAAGAAAAATGAAAGATTTCAAATGATTTTGAAGGTTTAAGGAAGTGGCTATGGCGTTTTGAGAGAGAGAGATCGAGGGAGAGTGAGAGAGAGAGAGAGAGGAGAGAGAGATTTTAGGGATTTAAAATGAAAAACTGGGCAAAAGTCGCATTTTTAAAACTAAAATTTTAGGTGACACGGCCAAGCTTGGTGAAGCTTGGCCGTGTCTGATGGTTTTTTGAGGGACACGGCCAGAGACACGGCCGTGTCCCTTGAACGTGTCTCTTACTGGATAAAAGAAGGTTGCAAGACACTTTGAGTGACACGGGGAAAGGCTTGGCCGTGTCTGTGTGACATGGCCAAGGACACGGCCAGGACCTCTGGCCGTGTCTGCTTCTGTGACTTTGATGTTTGTTTGACACGGGCAAGGACACGGCCAGGACCTCTAGCCGTGTCTGACTCTGTGACTTTTATTGTTACTTGACACGGGCAAGGACACGGCCAGGACCTCTGGCCGTGTCTACCTCTGCCAAATAGGTTTTGAATATTTTTTTTAATTTAATTGGTTTATTTGTGTCACCAAATCACAAAAATGCAATCTTCTTCTTGGTTTAACCCTGAAACACATTCAAGAAAAATAAAAACTGATCAAAGTACCTATTCTATTTTATTTAACTCAACTTGAAATTAAAATTGCAAAATATAAAATTATAACAGTGAAAAGAAATGCAAACTGATGGGTTGCCTCCCATTTAGCGCTTCTTTAATGTCGTATAGCTGGACATTGTTGCATCATTCGTCAATGAATACCATGCTTTCCACCATTTTTGCAACTTCGATGTCTTCCAAGTAGGGCTTCACCCTTTGTCCATTGACCTTGAACGTCTCGTTGGTTTTTAAATTAAGCAACTCAACAACTCCATAGGGGAATGTTTGAGTAACTTGAAAGGGTCCACTCCAACGTGACTTCAATTTTCTGGGAAACAACCGCATTCTTGAATTGAAGAGGAGGACTTTCATTCCTGGTTCAAAAGTCCTTTGAAGAATCATCCTGTCATGAATAGCTTTGGTATTTTCCTTGAAGATCCTCGAATTCTCATAGGCTTCATTCCGAAGCTCATCAAGCTCGGAAATTTGAAGCATTCTTTGCTCCCTTGCTTCACCTAAGTCCATATTCGTGGTCTTTATTGCCCAATAAGCCTTGTGCTCCAATTCCACCGGGAGGTGGCATGCCTTGCCAAAGACCAACCTATAAGGACTCATTCCCAATGGGGTTTTATAAGTAGTCCTATAAGCCCACAATGCTTCCGAGAGTCGGATTGATCAGTCCTTCCGAGTTGTGCTCACTGTCTTTTCTAAAATCCCCTTGATCTGCTTGTTTGAAATCTCAGCTTGCCCGGATGTTTAGGGATGATATGGGGTTGCCACTTTGTGTTGGATGCCCATCACCCTATAACAAAATATACCCCATGTAGTAATGAAAGCAGTTTTGGCTTTATCCTCATGGGCCATTAACACTTTATTGTATCCAGAAAATCCATCTACAAAGGCTGCACTATCAATGAGAACATATATATGAGGTAAAGGAAAATCATCTTTAGGGGAAGCCTTGTTTAAATCTCTATAGTCCACGCAAACCCTTATTCTCCCGTCTTTCTTTGGCACGGGTACTATGTTGGCTAGCCAATCTGGGTATTCTATCACTTCAAGGAACTTCACTTGTATTTATTTAGTGACCTCTTATTTAACCAATTCAGCCCACTCTGGTCTTAATCACCTAAGCTTTTGTTTGACAGGTTTTATGTGAGCGTAAGTAGGAATATAATGCTCAGCTATGTCTCGATCTATCCCTGGCATATCTTCATAAGACCAAGCAAATACTTCTTCATATTTTTTGAATATTTTTTCAAATCTCTCTCTCTCATCAGGAGTAAGGTCGGATGCTATGCTAATGTTTTTAGGATTTTCAGTTGTTCCCAAATTTAATGATTTGTGTGTTAACAGAATTAATATTAAAGATGCTCATTGTTGCGCTTAAATCAACACTATCACAAAGCGGCACTTGCAAGTATACGAGGCTATTGTAGTGACGGTTATCGCCCCAAGGTCGTTTCCCAAGGAAGGACTTGCAAGCAATAGTTCGATTAACATGAAATAATAAATTTGATTGTGTGATTGAATTGGTGAACCGTAATTATCCTTAGAAATGAAAATGAGTGATTTTATGCAAGAGAATTTAAATTATGGAAATGATGCCTAGGGTTGTAGGTCCATTTAATCAAATGTTCAATTATCCGATTATCCATTAATATAACCTTGAATCTTCATTTGTTTCTTAAGATTAATTAGCCAATTATCAATTCACTAATTCTCACATTTATGAATTAACAACAACCAATTATTTAACATTAGCAAATTAATAAACCCTAGAACTTATATTTCTAATTCATTCTTACGGTAGTCAATTGCATAGTTCCGATATTAAACTTCTCCTCTCAGTTCATCATTCAATATTAAGTAATCAATAGGTGTCCAATCTATCAATTTACCTTTAATTTCAATGCAATCAACATATAACAAGGTATATCAATGGAATCATCAAATCAAATCATTTAATCAAATATACTACAACCCCAAGCATGAGTAAATTAGCTCATCATATGTTTTAAAAAAATACTCAATTCAATATAAACCAAATCAAAGTTATACATTGCAATATTAATGTTCTTAATACACAACAACAAATAAGAAATGGAATAAAAGAAAGAGTTAGAAAAACCCCTTTTTGAAGATGCTAAAAATCGGGCTCTCGTCTCTTTCGTGGCTCCTTCTTGGTGCGTGATGATTAACTTCCAGCTCTCTTGAACAAATGGTTCTCTTCTTGAAGGAGTAGATGATAGCTTTCTCAAATTCTCAACTCTCCAATCAAGCCTCTTAAAACCCTAATTCTCAAGAACTAATAACTCACTTCAAAACCAACAATTGTTTTTGCTCTTGGTGTGTGAAAAGAAATGGTGATTGAAGATGAGGGAGTGGTCTTGCTCTCTCAAGCAAGAACCATGGAAGAAGATGAGGAAGATGAAGAACAAGTGGAAGTGTGTAGAGAATGTCCACTAAAAATATATTCAATCCATTTTATTTTTCCCTCCATTCTTTTTCATTTTGAATTTTTTAAGACACCATGATTGTTTGTCTCCCACTTTCTAATTTCTTATATGTTTCTTCCATAATTTCCTCCCACTTTTCACTCTTTTTTGTTCTTTTTATCACCCACTAAAGCACAACAGCTCACTCCTCGTGCAAGCCAGCTAAGGACCAAGGGTGACACGGCCAAGCCATATGGAGCTTGGCCGTGTCTAGTGACTTTCTTTCTTGGGGACACGGCCAAGCTTCTGGCCGTGTCCCATTCTGTATGCTTTGTCTTTGTGAGACACAGCCAAGGACACGGCTGTGTCATGTGACACGGCCAGTGTCCTGGCCGTGTCCAGTGATGGTGTCTGTCTCTGTTTATTTCTTTTCTTTCTTTGCTTTCTTTGCTCTTTTGTTCCTTTGGAGAGACACGGCCAGTGGCTTGGCCGTGTCTCATGGCTATGTTGGCTACTGGACTTGTTTCCTTGAGGGACACAGCCAAGCCATGTTAATCCTGGCCGTGTCTCATGCTTGTCCTGGTTCTTCTTCCTTTGATGAGGGACACGGCCAAGCCATGACAAGCTTGGCCGTGTCACTTGATTTTCTCCACAAATTCCACCAATTTTGATCAAATGGCTCCATCGAATGTACTTCAACCTAAATCAACAAATTCAAACAAACTTAAGTGCAATTTAACATGAAAATTAACTTAAAATCAACATAAACATCATAGAAAATATATACAAAATTGATCTAAACACTCATGTAACTGCTATTTGAATGTATGCAACCATCAGGAGAAACATCACACAAGTAAGCAAAATCAAACTTTATTGCATTCATTTTGGAAAAGAAAACATCATCATCCTTATACAAAGTAGACAAATTAAAATCAAAATCAAAATCATTGTTCTCAGAATCATAATGCAGGATGTCTTCAAACTCTTCTTCCACTAGGGCAGCAATCTCTTCCGGAGTCTTCTCGGCTTTCAGGGCAGCTTCATTCTTCTCTTTTGGATTGGATTCTTTATTGGTTGACAGGGTGAGCTCTTTCTTCACTTGCTCCACTAGCTCGGCAACATCTGCAAAAATTTTAAAACCTGGGATTAACTTACCCATGAATATGATTGGCTCAGGCCTTCCTTGGAGTGGTCCCATATCTGGAGCCTTGACAAAGATCTCTTCAAGTGGTGGGAAGCTCATCTTCTCATTCTTGTTTGGCTGGACATCATTGTCTTCATCATATCCTAACCCCTTCTTGGATATTTGAGTTCTAAAATCCGAGAACTTTGTCAAACCAGCCTTACCCTTTCCAAGACCAGCTCCAGGAAGGTAGTTCATGTTCTTCATCATATTCAAGACTTTGGAGTCCACTACTTCATCATCAGAAATTGCAGCCACTTGAAAACCATTGAGAGGCCTCTCAACCATTAGAGCGTTAACAATCTCATTATCTTCAGCTTCAATGACCACTGTCTCATTTTCGTTGGGGAATTTGATCTTTTGATGAAGGGTGGAAGGAACTCCACTGAGAGGGTGAAACCATGGTTGCCCCAAGAGTAAGGCGAAGGTAACTGGTATGTCTAAAACAACAAACTCAACAATAGATTCAATTGGACCAACCTTGACAGCCGCTTTGAAAGTCCCTTCGGCATGCCTCTTAGTGTTGTCATAAGCACAAATTGTTACCTCGGTCGGGATTAGATCTCTTTTTGACATGGCTAGCTTTGGTAATATCTTAAGAGGACAAACATTTATGGCAGACCCATCATCAACCATTACACAAGGAGTCCTCTTCCCCTTAACTTCTATTTTGATAAAGAGAGGGCGGATGTGGTCTCTCCCTTCCTCTGGTAAGTCCGCATCCGAAAAAGAAACTGCTCCCATATTAACTTCACTCTTTTCTTGGACCTCTTCACATTTCATTACTTCCCCAATTTTTATGAAGTTGATCAACTCCTCCGGTGTTGTGGAGGTAGAAATTGGCATGCTAGCTAAGGCTTTGGCCATAGTTTCTCGGTGCTTTTTAGAAGTAGCTAACAAGTCCCACATGCTAACACTTGCTTGGGTTCTTTTCAATTGCTTGAGCACAACATCATCTTCTTCTATTTTGACTTCCTTCCCCTAATTAGTTTCTATCTCCTTAGGTGGTGGCCTTGCATAAGGCTTACCGGATCTAGTGTTCATCACCTCATCTTCTTCGGGCTCAGACCAAGTCCACTCCTCCTTCATGGGTAAAATATCATCATCACTATCACTTGAATCCCAAAACCCATTGACAACACAAATTGTTACTTCTCCACTCATCATTTTAATTTCACCAAATACCTCTTTCTTCTTTGGTTGCTTCTCCATCCACATCTTGAAAAGAAGACATGACAAAGTCCTCATGCAAACCTCCTCTAATCATGAAGGTTGCCGGTGGTGGTACCCTATTAAACTTTGGCAATGGGTTGTCTTTGGTGTTTGGCTTGTTGGGCTCGGGTAGCTTCCCATTATCAATTAGATTTTAAATCTCATGTCTCAACCTCACACATCTATCTGTGTCATGTCCTTGCATTTGGTGAAATTGACAAAATGCTTTGGTGTCAAAATTAGGTGGGAGAGGGTTAGGCAAAGGATGAGGATTTAAGGTTGTAGCAATCCTTTTCTTTGAAGCTTGTTGAGAACCCAAGACATCAGTTTTCCCAATTCCAAAAATTGTCTCCTTGTTCCTTGGTTAGTAGCATTAACACCGATGGCCTTTTGCATGCTTTGGCTACCAGGTTGATAGCTCCCTTTCTCATTCCTTTTTGTTGCAAAATGACTTTTCTCCCTTTCCCATTCTTCAATTGATTTTTGGTATTTCATAATTGACCTAAAATATTTTGCAAGCTCTTTGTAAGAAAAGATTGGGTGAAAATAATTTTGTTTCTAAGCCCATTGTAAAAGATTTTAGAAAAATGGATTTTAGGCTTAGTATTTGGGCCATGAGCCAAAGAAAAGTTTTATGTCCAAAGACCATCTTGAAAAATTTTGAAAATATCTTTGGTCTTTTGGATTTTCTAAAGAAAAGTTTATTTTGAGCTTACAAGGTACTTAGGTCATATTAGAAAAAGGACAAACCAAATAAGCCATGATTTAAGCCAAGATAAATTAACCATAGTCAAACAACATGCATTTGGGGTAAAACCTAAGGAAAGTAACTAGGACAATTACATGAGTTTTAGTCTTTGGGTAAAAAAGGCTTAGGTTCCCATAGCAAGTATATACCAAATGGTACGAGGCTATGAGTGGTTATGCCATGCTCGATCTCCATACCTTGAGTGAAAGTATGGTATCTCTCACATAACATAACACGAGTAACACGGGCGTCCTAACTCACGCACACGATGCAATCTAAGATGATGCAATGGATAATATCGTTATAAGAAAGAATAGAATAATATAAAGACCAACGGAATCAACTTCTCTTATCCCCAGTAGAGTCGCCACTGTGAGCGGGGATTTTCGCCCCGGCTCCTGGTGGAATGGTTCTTGCGACTTCGGCACAGTTTAGGCTCGGGGCCTTAGAGAACACGGACCTAAGTCCGGAGAAAATGGAGAAGCCACCCGAACGGGCCAGGAAAAAGAAAGGGCTGGATGACTCGATTCCAAAGGAATCCTTAACCCCCTAATGGGTTCGGAAAGTTGGGTACGTGTGGGAAAGGTGAGAAATGGCCCAGCACCCCCACAACGCCCGGTTCATTGGAACTAGCCTCCTTTAGAGGTCTTAATATTATAAAATTCTTAAATATAATAACATTATCCATATTACACACAATAATTAAAAGAAAGCATCATTATATTAAAATCAAAGCAATGTCCAAATAAAGCAAATAAATGGACACCCATTCGAAGATGGAAACATGTCCTTACATCACATGCCTAAATAGGACACCCACTGAAAGGTAGAAACATGCCCTTTATATTTGTTCTAAAATAGAAATGCAAATTAAATTACATGATATTTAACTAATGAGGTACCCACCAAGTGGAAACATACCTCTTACAACATTTGAAAATCTAAATAAATTGATAAAAGTAAATAACCATTCATAATAAATAAATCATTCATCAAAGGTACCAAATATCAATAAAAAGTAAACATCCATCCATGATAAATGAAATAAACCAAGCATTGAATTTGAATAAATTAAAGCATAAGAAATAAAACAAAGCATGATCAATTATGGAATTGAATAAGGTAAATAAAAATCCAAGCTACTGTTTCCATTTAGGGTTCTTTATCTCATGTGTTAAGGTTTTGGAATTCATAAAATTAGGCTACTGTGACTTTTTTATGGAATTAAAATAGATTGAGGTTTTATGTTTTAAAAGGTTGGTAAGACTCTTTGATTAAACAAATTAAGGTTTGAATGGTGAAATCATGAAACTAGGGTTTTAGACACTTTAAAATACTTTTGATTCATGGTTTTAAATGGTGATTTCAAGCTTACTGTGTAAATTTAAAATATTTATGTTTTTATGGTTTTTAATGTTTTAAAGGATTAAGGTTTAGAAAAAGTTAGGGTTTAAGGTTTTAAAGGAGTTAGAGTTTACTATTTTAGGTTTAGAAGTTGAATTTGAGTTTAGTACTTTAGAATTTAGGGTTTCGGTGATGCATGATTTTTAGGATTTGGAAAAAGCAATTGAAGATTTTATGGAATTTTATGAAAATAAACCAACGATTTAAAGTTTATAAAGCAAAAAAAGATATTTTTAAAGCTTTTGGGAAAGTAACAAAACACAATTTTAAGTTTTGAAAATTTGGAAAACAAATTTTGGTTTTGGAGTTTTGAAGAAATAAATCTAATAACTTTAAACTTTTAGAAAATAAACCCACGATTTAAGATTTTCAAACCTTACAAAAGATGAATTGAGGTTATAAAGTTTTTAATCTAAAAGAAACCAAAGGATGATTAAGCTACTGTGAAAACAAAAAATAAAAGGAATTAAGAATTCAACCCTTATTTTGTAAGTTACACCAAAATTGCTTCTTGGATGAACAAGGTCAAAGGCAGTTGATACCTTTGATCAATTGCTGAATTGATTTTTGGCTCCTCAAAAAATCAGCTTGGTTCCACTACTTTCCTTCACAGATTCGGTTTCAAAATTTTCCAATTTCCTCCTTAATTTCTGAATACTTTTTCTCCTTTCTATGTTGTTATTTATAGAGGTTTTTTTTATGGTTTTTTCCTAGTTACACAAGCATACAATATTAAATAAGAAAAGGAAATTGAAACCTAATTGTATTAGGTTTCGAAAAATTTGCGTCGGAAAATTTCGCTGGCCAAAAAAAACGGCTGCTGAAAAATTGCTCTGGCGAAAAAATCTGCTACAGGAAAAATTATAAAATGAGGAGAATCATAACAAGCATTTGTGGATTATATTGCAGACTTTGAGGGAGAAGCAATTGTATGCTAAGCTGTCTAAATGTGAGTTTTGGCTTAATCAAGTGACTTTTCTTAGTCATGTAGTTTCAGTAGAGGGTATAAGAGTTGATCCGAGTAAAGTTGAGGCCATTCAGAATTGTAGTCCATCAAAGACAGTGACCGAGGTTAGAAGTTTTCTGGGTTTGGCATGCCATTATTGATGATTTGTGAAAGGTTTTTCTATGATAGCTACTCCACTCACCAGATTGCTTCGAAAGGGAGTTAGGTTCATGTGGACAGAGTAGTGTCAAGCAAGCTTCGAGCAGTTAAAGGAGATGTTGACTCAAGCTCCTATTCTTATATTGCCTATGGAAGGTAAACCATATGTGATTTATAGTAATGCATCACATAATGGTTTAGGTTGTGTTTTGATGCAGGAGGGTAGAGTCATTGCTTATGCTTCTTGATAATTGAAGCCGCATGAGCTGAATTACCCGATGCATGATTTGGAGTTAGCAGCCATAGTTTTTACTTTGAAGATTTGGCGACATTACCTTTATGGGGAGAAGTGTTTCATTTATACGGATCACAAGAGTTTGAAATGCCTTGGTGTTCAGAGGGAGCTGAATCTTCGGCAAAGACGGTGGTTGGAGTTGATTAAAGACTACGATTGTTTGATTGATTATCACCCTGGTAAGGCAAATGTTGTTGCTGATGCATTGAGTCGGAAGTCTTTGGCAGGTTTGACTGCTTATTCGCTCTCGTTGCTTGTTGAGTTGAGAGCATGGCATGCTATTTTTGAATCATGTGATGATGGTGGTTTGTTGGCTCAATTCCAATTGAGACCGGTGTTGTTGGATCATATTAGAGAGGCTTAGTTGGCAGATAAGAAAATCCAGAAATTTGTTTTGGATTGCCAGAAGGGGGAGAACCGAGATTTCCATGTGAGGAATGATGGCAATTTATGGTTCAAAGATAGATTGTGTGTTCCTGAGGATGCAAGTCTGAAAAGAGCAATTTTAGAGGAAACACATCAGTCAACTTATGTTATGCACCCTGGGAGTACCAAGATGTATCATGATTTGAAGCAATATTATTGGTGGTCAGTTATGAAGAGGGACATAGCGGAGTTTGTATCCAAATGTCTCACTTATGAGAAAGTGAAGGCCGAGCACCAAGTTCCTTCGGGGTTGCTCCAACCTTTATCAGTGCCTGAGTGGAAATGGGAGCATGTAATGATGGATTTTATGACTGGGTTACCTTTGACTTAGAAGAAGCATGATGCAATCTGGGTAATTGTTGATCGGTTGATGAAGACAACTCATTTTCTTCTAGTTTGGATGGACTATTCTCTTGAGAAGTTGGTTGAGCTATATATCAATGAGATAGTGAGATTGCATGGAGTCTCAATTTCTTTAGTATCTGATCGACATCCCCGATTTACTTCGAGATTTTGAAAGAGTTTGCATAATGTTTTGGGTTCTTGATTGCATTTTAGTACTTCTTTCCATCCTTAGACAAATGGGCAATCAGAGAGGGTGATACAAATTTTAGAGGATATGTTGAGAAGTTGTATCATTGATTTCTCTGGAAGTTGGGGCAGGTTCTTACCATTGATAGAATTTTCCTATAACAACAGTCATCAGTCCAGTATTAAAATGGCACCTTATAAGGCATTGTATGGTAGAAGATGTAGGATGCCTCTATGTTGGGATGAGGTTGGAAAAGGTAAGTTGGTTGGTCCCGATCTGATTAAAGAAATGGAAGAGAAAGTGAAGATAATTTGGGATTGTTTGAAAGCAGCTTCATATCGACAGAAATCATATTCAGATTTAAAGAGAAGAGACATAGAGTTCAATGTAGGAGATAAAGTATTTTTGAAAGTGTCTCCTTAGAAGAAAATTTTAAGATTTTGCCGCAAAGGGAAGTTGAGTCCTCATTTCATTGGACCTTATGAGATAATGGAGAGAGTTGGACTAGTTGCTTATCGTCTCTCTTTGCCACCTGAATTGGACCGAATTCATAATGTCTTCCATGTTTCTATGCTTCGAAGGTACAAATCAGACCCATCTCATATTTTGTCAGTAGAATCCATTGAGGTGAGTCCAGATCTGTCTTATGAAGAAGAACCGGTGACTATTTTGGCAGATGAAATGAAAGAGTTGAGAAATAAGAAAGTTCCACTTGTGAAGGTTCTTTGGAAGAATCATGCTAAGGAAGAGGCAACTTGGGATAGTGAGCAAGTGATGCGAGATCAGTATCCTCAGTTGTTCCAGACTTGAGAACAGGTAATTTCGAGGATAAATTTATTTGTAGAGGGGGAGAATTGTAATATCCCAAATAATACCCTAAAATTTTGGAAATGTTAATTATTGAAATTGAATTAAATGATTTTAAAGTATATATATGATTAAGTGGAAAGAAAGGAGAAAAGGGAAGCATGTATATGTTGTATATATGAAGATATATACAACATACACAAGTCAATATCTTTATAATAAGTTCAAAGGATATTTGAATTAATTAAATATTAAACATTAATAGTGGAAGATGATTTTTGTTTATTATATTATAATATTAATTAAATGCTTGGTGGAGAGTGATTTGGGGAAAAGGTGTTTGGTTAAAAGAGAAGTGTTTAGTGGTTGTGGTTGACTTTGCATCTTCATCTTCTTCTTTCTTCTCCAAGAGGCTGGCCATCACCATTAGCAAAGGAAAAGAGGTTTTGTTCCTTCCTAACTCAAGCAATTGAAGGATTTCAAGAGATCAAGTTAGAGTTTTAAGGATTTTTCTTCATATTTGGTAAGTTTCCAACTTGTTTCTTTAATTTCTTTTGAGTCTGTGTTTATGAGTTTGGTGAATGGTTGTTGTAGATGTGTTTATGGTTGATTTGGTATATTTGAAATGTTTTGTCCTATTAACTTTGATTTTTGGGGTTGGATTGAAGAAAAGGGTTAAGTTTGGTGAAGAAAACAAGAGTTGTGGGTGGTGTGACTTTGAGTTGTGAAAATGGTTGTGTTTGTGTTTGATGCTTGTAATTGAGTTGTTTTGATGTTTATCCAAGTTTATTATGGTATATTGATGGTTTTGGTTAAGTTTGTTTGGAGTGAAAAAGGGTAAAAGAAAGATGTTTGTTGGATATGGAGTTTTGATGTCGATTTCAGGTTTTTGGCCTAACATGCCCAGTAACATAGCCATGTCTTTGAGCGTGTCGTTGGTTCTATTTTCAGTGCGGGTGACACGAGCAGTGACATGCCTATGTCACTGAGCGTGTCACAGCTTCTGTGTAGTAGTAGTATTGACATGTCCAGTGACACGCCCATGTCACTAAGCATGTCATAGCTACTGTGATGTTGAGGATTGACACGTCCAGTCACACGCCCATGTCACTGAGCGTGTCATAGCTACCGTGTTGTTGAGGATTGACACGTCCAGTCACACGCCCATGTCACTGAGTGTGTCATAGCTACTGTGTTGTTGAGGATTGACACGTCCTGTCACACGCCCATGTCACTGAGCGTGTCATAGCTTCTGTGTTGGAGGAGAATTGACACATGCAGTGACACGCCCATGTCACTGAGCGTGTCAAAGTTTCTGTGTTGTGGGTTTAAGGCACGCCCGTGTTGTTGAGCGTGTCAAGTGTAGAGTTTGCTCTAGATAGTTCTTATCTTTATTTCCATATCTAAACCACTAAGTGAGTATGTATAATCCCATTTGGATTAGGCTTTGAAGAGATTTGAGTTACCCCAATCCAAGTGTTGAAGGATTCTTTGAAGAGGAGGTTGAATTGGTGTTTGTTGCTTTTAGATGTATGTACAAACTTTGAATGATTGCATACATTTACATGACTTTGGGACGTAACACATTTGGTTGGAAAATGTGTTAAGTTACCTATTATATTGTTGGTGTATGAGAATGGTGCTATGATTTGCATTATGTGAACTATGTGAAATATAAGTTGAGGATTCAAAATATATGAATAATGTAATTTGTTATGTACACCCTGATGATGATATGTAAATCCATTGGTGATGGCTATATTGATATAAATAAGATATTTGAGGGATTGAGCTTATGATGATCATGAGAAAATAAGAAAGGATTTGAAAATGAAATTTGAAAGAATTGTGTGTCTAGTATGTTATTTAATTTTTAGAGTTTTGTTGTTGGTGGCATGCCTAAAAAGTAACAATCCCTTGAAGCTGAGTTGGGCTTGGTCCTTAAAGCCTAGTTGGGTGATGCTGTGCTCCCCTTGAAGCTGGGTTGGGCCTAGTCCTTGAAGCCTAGTTGGGATGTTACATATGAGGTAATCCTCATTGTGATAATGATTCGCCTTCGGGCTAGATAAATATGATTATTGGACCAAAATAGTAACTCTGGAATTTGAATGTCATATTAGATTCTTTGGGCCCATGCTTATATTTGCTTTAATGTGAATTATGAATGATGGAACAATTGAACAATATATTGAGATTTAATGTTATGAAATATGACATCCTTGTATATTGTTTCTAATTCTTGAAAGTTTGACATTGGCATTACATTTGAATCATATTGTTATCATGGTTTGTACCACTAAGCTTTTGGCTTAGCGCGATTGTGGTTCATCGCGCAGGTGATAGGGTAGATCCAGTTGTGCCAGAGAGCTCGTCTAGACCGAGTCAAGTCTAGGCTTGAGACTTTGAGATTGGAGTTGTTAGTGGACATCAAGATCAGAAACAAACTGCCAGCATGTATAAATTTTATATTTTTGTAAATATTGATTTTGATGTAAATATATGTATATTCCACTACATATTCCGCTGCATATTAAACAAATATTTTGGATAAACTTTTGGGTAATGAAGATATATATCTATACATATGTATTTTAACAAGGAATGTTTTATCTATTATCTTCTATCAAATAAGTTAAATGTTTTAAGTTTACTCAGATTGTAGAAATGATGATTTGATGTTAAAGTTAGAGATTGGTTTGTTTAAAATGGATTGTGACATTCTTGTATTCGGTATACATATATTATATATGTGGGTATATGTGGTATACGTATATTGGGTATAGGGGTGTTACACCTTTAGACTTCTCATGGCACAATTATCAGACTCTCAGTTCAGCAATCTACTTAACTATGCAATTCACACAACTGCACTAAGCTTCAAAGCCTAGTGGTATATATAAGCAACATATACATACATTGAAATAACATTATGTCCTTATCCACATATAATATACAATAAATACAATATTGGAATTCACATCCCACTCACACATCATGACAATATTGGAAATCACATCCCACTCACACATCATTACAATATTGGGAATCACATCCAACTCACACATCATTGCAATATTGGAAAATCATATTCCATACTGTGCATAACTATTAGGATTCACATCGCACTCACACATCATTGCAATTACTAAGTTCAGCTGTCACACTATCAGTTTCTAGACCCAGCTCTGGTCGGGTCCATTTCAATTTCAATCACATGACCTAGGTCTGCTCAGGTCAATTGTCATCTCAAACACATGACCCAGCTCTGCTCGGGTCAAGACCTAGCTCTGCTCAGGTCAATTGTCATCTCAAACACATGACCCAGCTCTGCTCGGGTCAAGACCTAGCTCTGCTCGGGTCAAGACCTAGCTCTGCTCAGGTCCACCATCATCTCAAACACATGATCCAGCTCTGTTCAGGTCAAGACCTAGCTCTACTTAGGTCCATTGGAATATGCACTTCTAGGCCTAGCTCTGCTCAGGAACTCTCATGCATATCCAATCAATCTCAACACAATTAGACAAGTAATGATATAGGTTACATATATATAACATCACTTTAATTTATACTTTTCCAGTGACCATCACTATTCATGATCACATCACATTACCTGCTCACATCATTCATACATAAGTCACGTGCATTACCAATACTCCTTTTCCATTAGAAACATATTTGCTTGACACGTTATAAATAGTCACTTTCCTCTAATCTTTCCACTTCTTATTCAATTTAGACCTTTCACTTTTAACACTGTATATAGTTAACACGGCCGACATTAAGGATGAAAGATAAGGAAAAGGACTATTTTTGCCAAATACTACAAGTGACATGCCTAACGACATAGGTGTGTCAATGATCGTGTCATATATTCACCTTACAGAAGCTTTGACACACCAGTGACATGAGCGTGTCACTGTACCTATAATTTATTCTGTATTACAGTAGTTACGACATTCCTAGTGACATGAGCGTGTCAGTGCGCCTGCCAGCTTAAATTTCTATAGTACACCCTTGACATTCCAAACCACTTTTTCATACCATTTTCATCAACACAATACTCACATATCACATAAGCAACTCCAAATCATAGTAAATCAAATATGTACAACTCAAGATCATATATACAAATTCAAGAACATATGTACATATCAAAGAGATTATATGTATAAACCAAAGAAGTTATATGTACAAACTCAAGATCACATGTACAAACTAAAAAGAATGTATTACAAGCCTTAGTTAATCCAAGCTTACTCTTCTCCACTTGATCCCTCTTAGCCTAAACACAACATCATCAACAACAACCGTCATATAATTCATTAATACAATCATCCATATATCAATTCACTTAATTTCTAACTCATTTCTATAAAATCCTTATTCTTTCCTTATCACTCTTTTTCCTTAATTTCATTATCCATCATCATCTCTCACAACTAAAATAACTTCATCTTCTATGCATCAGTTTATATCATAGTTATAATCTTCCTAAATTAATCAGCACTTTCTCTCACTAACCTTATCATACATGTTCTTAAAATCCATAACCTTATCATACATATACTTAAAATCCATAAAAACAAACTCAAGAAAAAGGGTACTTACTTGAATTTTTTGTCAAACCTTCAATATCCACCTTCAAACCACTTAAAACTCTTAGGAATTTGGTGTGTATATGAATAAAATAAAGTTCTTCTCACTCTCTCTCAATCTCACGTTCAAAGAGGAAGAAGAAGAAAGAAGACCCTTCTTTAAATTTCCATCCTTATCTCTAACTATATGATATAATATATTAATTAATTTAATTAACTCTCCACCAATCAATTCCCTTCTCCTTTTGACTTTATTCTCTTCACTTTATTATTATACTATTATTATTATTTAATTTAAATCAACTTTCCCACGACCAATGTATACCTCATGTATATGTGTAGTATATGTTAGGTATATGTATATGTCTTATATATTCTATTTGTATTTCTCATATATTTTAAGTATATAAAATATACATATATATTACATCTGTCATACATAATCTTATATTTTCTCTATCCATCACAACTATTTACTCTCCCATATTTACTATTCCAAAGTACATAAAAATCAGGGTATTAGAACAATACCCAAACATTTTGGGTTCTCTCACATAATGCATACCAAACATATTCCACTCATTTTAGCAATTAATAATGACTTTTCATAATGTACATAATGCATATACATCATTTCACATGTCATATCACAGTGTATATTAATGGTCAAACAACCAAGTAGCTTAACACATTTTCTATCTAAATTTTGTTAGGCTAAATTGAATGCAACCACTTTCAAACCATCAAAAATATGTAGATACCTTTATTTACACCACTTCTAAGCTAGAAGATACACTTCTTGTAACACCCTCGTACCCCATATACACACACCGTATACACCCATACAACATGTGATATACGTATAGATGATATAAGGGTGTCACAGTTCATTTTAAAACAAACTGATCTTTACCATAAATTCAAATCATCATAAGACAAAATCTGAATAAACTAAAAACATTTAACTCATGTTATAGAAATCAATAGAGAAAACATTCCTTGTTAAAATACATATACATATATCTTCATTACCCCAAAAGTTTATCCAAAATATTTGTTTAATAAGCAGCGGAAAATGCATATGTTTACATCAAAATCAATAGGTACAAAAATATGAAATTTATACATGCTGGCAGTTCATCTCTGATCTTGATATCCACAAATATCTCTAATCTCAAGCCTAGACTCGACTCGGTCTAGATGAGCTCTCCAGCATAACCGGATCTACCCTGTCATCTGCGCGATGAACCACAATCGCGCTAAGCAGAAAGCTTAGTGGTACAAACTTTGATTCAATATAGATCAATACGATGCTCATGCATAATATATATGAATATATCAACTCATTGCATTATATCTCAACATATTAATCATTTGCATCACATTTCATAATTCACATTTAAGTAAAGACAAGCATGGGCCCAAAACGAAACTAATATGCTATTCAAAGTTCAGAGTTACTACTTTGGTCCATATTGACACCTTGTGTCTAGCCCCGTAGGCAATATATATCCATGGATAATGTAATAGACCCAGTCTCTTGGACCTCAACCCGGCTAGACCCTTAGGCCCCAGTATCTTGGTCCTCAACCAGACTAGAGTGTTATAATTTTTTAGGCTTACGACCTGGTCTTTTCACCCCAAAAACATCACATTTATCAGCTGGGCTCGGCTTACGACCCGATCTTTTCACCTACCCAGCAATTCATAGGCATGCTGCCAAACTCAGAACTCTGAAAATTTAATAACATACTAGGCACACAATTAATTCATTTTTCTCATTATCAATCTCTTTCACAATTCATTTCTCATTTCATTTCTCATAATCAAACTAGGCTCATTGCCTTAGTATATCATCTTTTCTCATTTTTCTCATTCTTCTATTTTATCTCAATATCGATTGGTTACATTATGTTTTCATATATCTCATCATTTTATTCCACGTTCCCTTTCATTTCTAACACATTACTCAATCGCTTTAATACAACAACATAATTCACATTATGCATATCATACCATATAATTCATTCATCAATGATGTATCAAGTAACTTAACACATTTCTCAACTAAATGTGTTAAGTCTCAATGTCATGTAAATGTATGCAATCATTCAAAGTTTGTACTTAACTCTAAGAGCAACAACACCACTCTATCAACTTCCTCTATCAAAAAGTCCCTCAAACCTTGGCTTGGGTAACTCAATTCTCTTCAAAACCTAATGCAAAGGTGATCACACATACTCACTTAGTGTTACACATAAAAAAAATAAGGAAGAGAACTATCTAGGGCAAACTCTACACTTGACACGTTCAACAACACGGGCGTGTCCCTGACTGTGCCCTAAACCCACAACACAGAAGCTTTGACATGCACAGTGACATGGGCGTGTCACTACACGTGTCAATTCTCCTCCAACACAGAAGCTATGACACGCTTATGACATGGGCGTGTCACTGGACGTGTCAATCAACCAACAACACAGTAGCTCTGACACGCTCAGTGACATGGGCATGTCACTGGCCGTGTCAATGCTACTACAACACAGAAGCTATGACACGTTCAGTGACATGGGTGTGTCACTACTCGTGTCAATAACCCAAAAAATAGAACCAATGACACACCCAAAGACATGGCCGTGTTCCTGGGCGTGTCAGGCCAAAAATCCTGAAATCTACACCAAAATGCCACATCCATCAATCATCTTCCAATAACCATATCAACAACACACAACTCAATCAAAACCATCAACAACCCATATAATACTTGAGTAAGCCTTAAAACAACTCAATCTTACACAATCCACACACTTGCCTCTTTCACCAAACTTAACCCTTTTTCTCTTCAATCCAAACCCAAAAATAAAAGTTAACAAAACAACACAACCCTCAAATATACCAAAACAGCCATAAACACATCTACAACAACCATCCAACAAACCCAAGAACACAAACTCAAAAGAAAATGAAGAAACAAGTTGGAAACTTACCAAAAGTGAAGAAAATCCTTAAAACCCCAACTTGATCTCTTGAAAACCTTCAATCTCTTGAGTTTGGAAGCAACAAAATCCCTTTTCCTTTGGTTGATAATGGTGGCCTGCTCACTAGAAGGAAGGAAGAAGATGAAGAGGAAAGAAGAAGAAGAAGAAAGAAAGAAAGAAAGTCAACCCCTTTAAAACAACCACTCTCTCCTCAAATCACTCTCCATCAAGCAATTAAAGAATAAAATAATCAACCCACTTACATCATCTTCCACTAACCCTATTTAATAATATAATCAAAATATCTCTCGACCAAAATAAACCCATTGACTTGTATATATTTTGTATATATCCTCATATATACAACATATACACATCTCCTCTTTTTTTCCTTTCTTAATTAAACATATACTTAAAAATCCTTTAATTCAATACAACAATTAACATTCCAAAATTTTAGGGTATCATTTGGGATATTACACTTCTTCGTCACCTCCTCAATGTGTCCTTCACCACTAGGGTTGGACAAATACAATCTACTCAATACCTATTCAAAATGTGAGTGTTTATGATCATTTAGAATCACATTCTAAGGCATTTTTACTATTAAATATCATTTCCTCTAATTTTTAAATTTTAACCCTAACTCTCTTTAATTCTAGAAACTCATTCTACTCAATTACAAATGGAATTTTAAGTTTATTTTCATCATTAAAATCATTTTATAACATTTTTTAAATAATAGAATCAAATAGACATCAATTCTTTAACAACACTTTTCCAAAACCCTAAATTCAATACTACCTCTTCCAAATTCTAACCATATCAAACATTTTCCTCAATTTAACCTTAAAATCATGATTCGCACATCAAAAGAACACTTTCTGTATCCATTTCAACAATTAAAACAATCTTCATAAAAATTGCATACTACACATATTCAAATCTTCCAACAAAACTTCAAAAATAAGGAAAATAATTTTCTTGTTGGAAAATCACTAAAGCTCCTCTTGATTCTTGAAATTTCACTCTAAAATTGGTGTTTGGATGAGCAAGAAAATCATCCTCTTGGCTATGGAGATCATGGAGTGGAGAAGAAGAAGAAGAAAGATGATGAGTTTAATTTTTTACTTTCTCATTTCTCTTATCTTGTTAACCATATATATATATATTATTTTAATATTTTAATTAACTTTATTTATTTATTTTAAAATTTCAATTTTCATTTTCCATTTAAAACTAATTTATTTTTAAATTATTTAATAATTATTAATTAATTAATTAATATTTGCCTTCGGGGCTAGACACAGAGGTGTCATGATAGACCAGAATAATATCTCTAGAACATGAATACTATATATGGTTATTTGGGTCCAATGCATGTGATTGTGAAATCTTAATGATTATTATACGTATTATGTGTGTGTTAAGACATAAGCGCTTTATATCATAAAAAGCTACATGACGCATAGTTTCTTTTAAAAAAATTACTTTTGTTATCAAAGTATGTATCACTAAACATTTGAACTTAGCATGGTTGACTATATCGCACAAGAAGAAGACTATAGATCATGATGGTCCAGGTTGTAGTAGAGATTCGAAGGTTGAGTAAGCCAAGACACCGACTATGCCTGAGATAACATACATGTATAACTATTGTGTAATATACTTTAATTATTAAATATGTAATTACCATTTATGTAAATAAAAATTATTTGGAATTATTATATATAATTAGGATAAATAATGATTTAAATGTGATACATGTGATTTTAAATTATTGAAAGAATGATTTTGAAGATATAATGGAGATCTTAATGTTAATGGAAATATTGGGGGTATAAATTGTTGTGTAGGTTGTGTTTTGTTGGTTTGGATTTTATTGAAATTAAAGACGAAACTCTGGTGAATCTTTCCTAGAAATTTTCTTTTATTTTGTGATTTGACATTTATTTATTAAGTATATTTGTATTCATTATTACATTTATCTTTTAAATGCTATTTTATTTTTGGCAGAAAATAATAGAATTATCTATTAATATTTATGGTGACATCCTTGTATTCCATATATGTATTCTATATGTACCGGGTATATGTATAATACGCATACAGAATATAAGAGTGTTACATGGCAACGCATAGTCTCTGAGTTTAAGCTCGTGTTCTCTAAGGCCCAAAGCCTAACAATGTCGAAATCACAAGAACCATTCCACCAGGGGTGGAGACAAAAATCCTAGCTCATAATGGCGACTCCACTTGGGATAAGAGAAGTTGATTTCATTGGTCTTTATATTATTTTTTTCTAATTATAATAGTACTCATTGCTTCACTTAGAATTGTATTATGTGTGTGAGTTTGGATGCCTTGTGGAACCTGTGTTATGTGTGTGCAAGTGATACCATATTTTCACTCAAGGTATATAGATTGAGTACTACATGACCACTCACAGCCTTGTACCTTTTGGTAAATATTTGATGTGGGAGCCTATGACTTTCATCCAAAAATTCTAAAGACCATGTAGTTGACCTAGTTACTTTCCTTAGGTTTACCCTGAATATTTGCTATTTGATTATGATTAATATATCTTAGCTTGAGTTATGGCCCCTATCTAATTTTTCTTTTCCTAATATGACCTGTTTATGGTGTAAGCCGAAAATTATTTTACGGCTCAAAAAATTTTTTAAGCCCAAAAGACTAAAGTTATTTTAAAACTTTTCAAGATGGACTTTGGACATAAAATCCTTTTAAGGAAAAATGATTTTCTACCTCATGGCCCAAGCACGAAACCCAAAATTAATTTTTTGAAATAAACATTTTACGAAAGGCTTTGAAATATTTTCAAAAACCAATTTTCATTTTATGCCCCCAAATTAAGTTTTATTGGGCTTTAAAACTAAAATCTTTTCTTGAAATGGACTTTTTAATTAGTTGGTTCTATTATGGAATACAAAAATCAATTGTGGGTCTTATTTATATAAAGACTTATTAGTTTATGGCATGGAACATTAGTTGCTTTTCTAAATGAGTAGTCTAGTTATGATAAACACTTTAATTTAGTTTTAATCCAAAATATATTTGAAATGCTACAAAAATTTTTTAGTTGATCCAAAGGATTAAGGCTTAATTAGTGGGGATTATTATAGACTAACTTCTATAATTTGAAAATATAGATATTGGTTAATCCATCTAAGTGATTCTTTCAAAAACAAAAATATCCCCTGTTGATATTTTTGTCTACCATAATACCTAGCAAAGAGACTTGTCATGCATGTGTGGGAGATATAAGGTTGGAAGGAATGTCCTAACTCTATTTGTTTATTTGCTGCACATGTATACTTGCATATATACATTGCACTACGTCACATTGATCCTTTCTGGACCACAAACCTAGAGTACAACAATTTGAGAGCATATGATAACCTGACCTATGTCCGTGACTCAGAGTTTAATGAAGGTTCAGTCAACTTTACCCCAAAAGCAATTGATTCAGAGCAAGTTCAGAAACTAGTGAATGGCGCCCTTATCTTTAAGATGGAAGAGTTAAAGGGGGCCCTAGTTGAGACAATGAAAAGTCAACTAGCTGCACTTCTGGAGAATAATACTATTGAGGCATCTGTCAGTACTAAGAAGTAGAAGGACAAATGAAAGGCTAAGGTAGTTGAGGTAGCCTTTGATGAAGAAAAGGTGGAGATTGATGATGATGAATGAGATACATACTTCCAAGAATAAAAAGAAAAGAAGAAAGAGAAGAAGGCTATAAGAAGATTGAATCTGCTGATGTTGAAATACTTATTGCTAACTTAGAAAAGAATGGTGAAAAGAAGTTAAAGACTGAAGAGGTGTCAGAGATAGACAAGTTGTTTATGCAAGATGAAGGAATTCACTATAAGTTTAAAATGCCTCCTTTTACTAAGTTTGATGGAATAGGAAATTCCCACCTATATGTCAAGCATTATATCACTGCCATGTAGTATGCCAGAGCCACTAAGGCTCAAATACTAAGGTATTTTATGCTCTCTCTGGATCTGTTGTACACATAAACCAACCAAGCAAACTTAATTGCTAGTTGGCCTTATCTCTCTCCCTCTTTCTTTCTTTTGAAAAAAAGGTTCATACTTCTTTAGTAAAAACTGCCTAAAGTTTGCTTCTTTAGCAATCTTGGGTGCTTGGTCCATACTTGGGTGCTTATTTTCCTTAAATAGCCTTAAGAAAATGCTTCCTTAGCAATTCAAATCCTATCCAACCATGGAACTAAGTTCCAGTCACATGCTTAAGCCTTTTACCTCCCAAAGCACCAAGAAAAGTTAGAAACCCTAATCTTGATTATCTTTATCTTTTAAAATGATTTGATTATTGAATGGAATTTATTAAATTCAAGGACCATCTTCTGGACTTTGATCATTTAAAATTGCATTTAAAAATTAATTTCATCATTTGTCTTCAAGACTTAAAACCTAATTTCACTTAAATCTTAAATTTGGATTTAGGTTATAAAAGATACAAATCAATTTCTTAAAATTAGGCCTCTTTTCAAAACTAAAATCATTATCATTATCAAATTTAGGTTTATCAAGTTGAAGCTAAAAAAAATTTAGACTTAGATTTATCAAGTTAAACCTAAAATCAACTTAGATTTAGGTTTATCAAGTTGAACCTAAAATCAACTTAGACTTAGGTTTATCAACTTGAACCTAAAATCAGCTTAGTTTTATCAAGTTGAACCTAAAATCAACTTGGACTTAGGTTTATAAACTTATACCTAAAATTGGACTTAGATATTTGGTTACCCTAGGTTAGACTAGGCACACCAAAAATTAATAAGTTACCATTGCAAAATGGTTAGAATTGCATGCACTCTAATTTCCATTCAAACGGGATATATAGGCATACATGAAATTTCAATCCAAGTATCGAGCCAATTAAACCACAAAAAATGTTCCTTTCTTTCTTTAATTCTTTTTATGTCTTTCTTTATTTATTTATATAACTTGTTATTTGCTTACTCTCTTTGGAAAATGTGTACCCATCCTAAAATCCATAAGGCTAGCATTAAGATCCCCTATCTTGGTGTTTTAAATTGCAAATTAAATTTACCTTTGTACTTTACCTTTATATATGGACAAATCCTATTATATTGTTCATACTTTTTAAATGTCATTCCATATTTATTATTGTCATTTGCCAAGAAATAAAATTTTGCAAGTTTTTATTTAACTATTGGCCAAACTATTTTTATTTAACTTAAGCCAAAACCGAGCCCCCAAATCCATCTTTTGGTTCGAGGTTAGTGATTTTTATCCTTGGGAAATAAATTGGTCTCAACTATTTTAAGGTTTCTCTTAAAATTTCCCCCCTTTTCAAAAAAAAAAATACTTAAGTGGCAACTCAAATCAATTTTGCTAAACTGAGAGCAATTGGACATGAGGAACAGTTACCTCAGCACTTACTTTTGGGACTTAGCCCAAATTAGTATTTTGACTCCCATTCTTAGTAGGTCGGACTAGTGCTCAGGTGGGGTCTCAAAACTGGCAACTCCGCTAGGGACAAATGTTTTTTGAGATATAGAATTTTTAAATGGGCTAATAGGCTTAACCACTCCAAAGTAAATTTAGATTGACCTTTAATTAAATTTAAACATTTTCATGTATCACTTCTACATTTAAGCCTTATGTAGCACCCATAATTTTATTAAAATTAATTAAATAAATAATTTGGAAAGGTTCAGTGAGATGTTGAAAGAAGAAAATAACAATGTATATGTAGGATATATGTTAAATATACATAAAATATAAATGCCACTAAAAATAAAAAAGTAAAAAAGTAAAAGTAATACGCCAAAAGTAAATGTTAAAAAATGAATATGAATTATGGATGGAAGAAACAATATCTAATTATTTAATTATTAATTAATTAATTAATTAATTACTTAATTAATTAATATATATGTGGATGGGAAAAAAGAAATAAGTAAAATTGAAAAAAAAAACAATAAACATCTTCTTCTTCTTCATAAGGGAGGTTAAACCTCCATGAGTGGTAGAGAGTCAGAAAGCTTTTCTATTAAATATTTCAAAATTTCACTAGAAATTATAGCAAATCAAGTGGATTTAAAGAAAAATCAAGGAATCAAGTAAGTTATCCATTCCTAAGCATTATTTTCTTTAGATTTTAAGATTATGTGAGGATAAGGGTAGAGAGAGAAAGTTGATTTAAATTGTTAAAATTGATAGTAAAGAAACTAATATGATGGATATATAATAATTTTATGATTGGTTTGTGGGAAAAAATTTATTTTGGTGAAGTTAGGGTTTATGGCAAAATTATGTGAAAATTGGGATTTTAGGGAAAGTTTCAATAATTGTTATAATAATTGCTATGTTATTATTTTCTATGAAAGTAATGATTTTAAGGTTAGATGGCGTAAATGGATGGGTTTTGTTGAAGTTTATGAGAAATAGTAGTGAAAATTAGGGTTTTAGAGCAATTTTGGATAGAATGGTTATAATTGAAATTTAATTTATTAGAATGTGTTAGAATGAGTTTCTAATACCATATTGGAACTTATAATGTGATTTAGGATCATGTGAAGTGAAGCTGTGAATTTAAAGAATTGAAGGGCATTAGTGGAAGTTAGAGTCAGAAGGTGATTAAGGCTTGGATTTTCGCATAATTAAGGTTATTGCATACTTTAATAATTATGTTTCAATTGCATTTGAATTGGCATATTACATGGTGTTTTTAATATTGTGTTATTCCACTTTAATAGGGATTTTCACATATAAAGTGCATGGTTTTATGTGAAAATGTGTGAAATGCATGAAGTGTGAGTTGTTAAGCCATTGTAAAATGGCTAATGATATTATTGGGTGTAAATGGTGAAAATTTGCATTATGTATTTTGAATTTTAAAAAATCTACCACATTGTGAAAGTGGCAAGGAAATATGTTATCCAGGATGGCAATATGTGAAAATTGAGAAAAATCATGAAAATGTGTTGAAAGTGATGATTGATGGAAATGAATATGATAAAGTGATAATTTATATGAATCTGTGTTTGCATTTTATATTATCTTGTTCTAGATAATTGTGTTTGGTGCTATCCAATTGGCATGCCAATGATATAAGATTATATAATATTTACCTTTGGGCTAGACATAATAGTGTCACTTATGATTTTTATTTGGCTTCGAGGCTAGACACAGTGCCATCACTTATGATTATTATTTGCCTTCGGGGCTAGACACATAAGTGTCAACAGGGGAAACACCTTTAGATGGATTGACATGACACTAAGATCATAAGTGCCATGATGGGCCAGAATAATATCTCTAGAACATGAATATTGTATAATGATATTTGGGCTCGATGCATGTGATTGTGATAAAT